>CM060986.1:32790000-35290000 GCA_030765065.1 Deroplatys truncata | reverse complement strand
AGTGACTGTTTGCTGTATCTAACTTCATAAAACTTCATTGTGTTTATAGAGTGGAAAATCAGAGCAGTTAAACATAGATTAGAATTGTGTGTGGAGACCAATGTCTAATTAGTACGGTCTCATATCATGAATGGCTGAGAATGGAAGGAAATTCGACATGGACATCAAAATTAAAACGTTTAGAAACCAAAGCGATGATATACATTTGGGTGGCGGGTCAGGCAAATAGACGGAGTGGCATATTGACAGGCAACAAATGATTGCATAATACATGACGTTGGAGGTACAGCAGGGGCTCAAATTGGAGTGGGGTACGAAGCAGTGCATCAAATTTGGGAACTCATTAGACAGGTTTGCTTGTCTTAGACTTCTGTTTGACGGGCGATAAAACTTCTGATAGAAATGATACCAGAATCCGCCCCATTTCCGAGGAGAAGAAACCCTGGGTGCATGTGTTGGTACGGTGTAAGTGTGCCGAGGAATGGAGGGGAAAATATATACCACCATCCTTCTGTCTAGAAAAGAGGGTTAAGGGTACTTGAGACTCTACTGGCATATGGAGAGGATGAGGAGGGGATAGGCAAATTTCTGCTTAAGGTGAGACGGCTGAAGTCTGAGAAGGCTGGTGTTAAGGGAGGGTGTAAACAGAGCTAAGTATGTCCTACTGGGTTTTACTACTTTTATCTAATTATTCGGATGACATGAGTATTGTTTTGTATTTATTTATCTTTCTTGAATGTTTTAATTTATATAACAGGGCACGGAAATACATTGCAATAAGGTTTACAGTTGTTCCGTCGTTTGTTCTCATTTAAATTCCTATATATGGTTATGGTTACTTATATATGACTATGACTTACTTTCTTATTGGAGTGGGGCTTTCTTTATTATAAAAACGCACACGTTGTGTTGGAGCTATGCGTTGTTATACTTAAAAATAAATACACACCACCATTCATTTATAACATTGAATAATGTTATCATCACATGAAATAGCTTCTGGATGATGATTATTGGAGATGCCAGAGTAGTTACTAACAACGTATCACTTTTATAATTATTATGGCAGTTGTTATGGGTTCTCATAGATGAAATTTCTAAATATTGTAGTTTTATCTCAATATTACCAAAATTTTGTCATATGTCCTCCTAAGCGTATTTTGAATTTAATGCAGATATTTTTAATATATTTTGAGAACAATAGTTTTTTATTTTTATTATAAAAATTAATTAGTCATGTGGAATTTTATTACCTTTTATCATTGTCCCAGAAAAAATTTAAACCTTTAAATATAATGTTTTTAAAACCTCAGTGGTCAAATTAATTATGGAATAAATTGGTAAATTTAAAAATGTAGCAAAACCATGTACAAAATTTTTAAGTTCATTCTCTCTGAGTTTCTGCTGAAAATTTGAACAAAATTGGTTATAGACTATTTCATGTGGAACAATTTTAATGCGCAAAAGTGTAAGGAAAACCAAAGTCAAGTAATAGTGGATTATGATACAAGTGTTAAAAGTAGGGTTTTATTTTGCGGCCTTCCTTTCCCAATCCTACGAGCAGAATAAAACCACTTTTAGCACGTGAGGCGTAGATTATTTTTTAGAAAGCGCTCGAATTTGTAAAATATCAATAATATTATATTGATTCCTGAAACTAAGAGAAACCACGTGTATAGCAAGATTCTTGAAACAAGAGAAATGATGTTAAAAACGAGATCAACTCTCGTGTGCAGCGAGATGCCAGATGTTTTGTTGATTCGCTAGCAGTCATTTCCAGTGAAATTATTTTCAACATTTTTTGTCTTACACCAGACGATGAAGCGATTAAATGCTATCGTATCATATTGCTTTCTAGAGTTTTTTGGGTAACTACTTCTAGTGTAATTCTTTTTTCTGCTTTTGTAATTGCTACTGACACTTACATCTCAGTTTCTTCTGAATTCATAATTTCCGCCATTTAATCTTTATGTGGGTTATTTTAGATAAAAGAATAACGTTTTATATCAAAGAAAGCACAAAGCTGCCAATATATGGGGCATGTTAACTCCACAAGGAATTGCCATAAATTGAAGTACGACGATTTCTACTGCGAACAGATAATACAACCGCCATGAGAAATTAATACATATGAAAAGTAAATCCTAATCAAACCAAGTCGAGTTATTAAACATGTACAAATGCAAAGGGTAATTGCCGTGTGCTTGGACTTGAAACCAAAGTTGTTCACAATGGAGTGGTATAAAAATGTTATCGCTCTAGTGCGATGATGTAAAGCTTTCAGTTCGTGTGCACTGTGTTAGAAGTTCTACTTTTAGGCCACGGTGTCTAAAATATATATTAGAAGTAAATAAAGCCATTAGACTGTGTTCTTTGGTATTTAGATTGTCAGGTGTTGAAACCTTAGAGTTCTGACAGCAAAGGTCATATAGAACGTGATTGAAGCTAAAGGATCAAAGTATTTTTTGGACATAAAAAATATGGGCACCGTTAAATAGACAGAGATAGTGAGTGGGACGAGAAAGAGAGCGATGCCAGCCGAAGTGAATAAGCAGTGAATGTTATGACGTGTAAGAATTTAAGAGAGAATGGTTGGCTAGCTGATAGTTCTTAGGATAAAAGTCATCGATTCGAAATTTAGGTGATATTAAGAGCAGAAAAATAAGGCTTAGAAATAATATGCTGATTTAAGGTCTTTTCTAATCACGATTAAGAGAAGAGAGAGAGAGAGAGAGAGAGAGCGAGAGAGAGAGAATCAGACGCGACACATACCCATGGCGATTCTTTTAGATTTTCTCATACTTCATAATTATATGATATTTTTCGTATAATCTTCTATTACTCTTAAGATAAATTTCCATTTAGAAATAATTTGAAATAAAGATGCAACATGACTTGGTTACATGCACAATACAGAAAGCAAAAACACAACCGTTCGTATACCGTAACCCTTGAGGGGGTAAAAATCGAGTAGGATGCTTAGACACCGCAGGGCAATTTAATGCTGTAAAAAGTATATTTCGAAAATAGCTAATGCTACAGAAATAAACTATATTTCAACGAGTTCCACATTTTTCGTTTGAGGTTTCGAGTAGGATGCTTAGACACCGCAGGGCAGTTTAATGCTGTAAAAAGTATATTTCGAAAATAGCTAATGCTACAGAAATAAACTATATTTCAACGAGTTCCACATTTTTCGTTTGAGGTTTTACCTATCTATTATGGTTTAACAGTTATACAGAATTATATAAAATTCACTCGGAATGAAGGACTTCATATGCTTTTCCAGAAAATTCGAGGTAAACCTTTTATTAGTCATGTAAATTTGTAAGCATATGCTAGTTTAATCAAAATGATAGAGTATTTTGTTTTAGAAAAAGAAACCTTTCTACGTAAAGGGTAGTTTGCACGTGAGAAAGTTTCTGAAGATCTTCGTATCGCAGCCTTGAGCTTAAATACACATTTGGTCTTTGTCTCACTTTTCGGTTTTGAATTATGTTGTACAGAAAAAAAGCTCACGCACGCACATACACACGAAACTGTCGTAAATTACTTTCCATCGATTACAGTAAACGTCAAAACGTGTATTTCCAGTGAAATTTCTGTGATTTATTAAATGCTACAGAAAGCAATTATCAAACTCAGCAAAATATGCAAAAGGTACCGCCTTAGAATTCCAAATGTTTGCAATTATCTTACTTGGGGCATTTTTGGGAAAATTAAATATTAACTTAAAGTGTTTCAATTTACGAATTAGTTTCTTTATTGTGGGTTTATTGGAAATTTTCAGCTGTAACGTTAAGAAGTGTCAGACTCAAGTATTAAAATTAGTATTCTTTCGACTTTTCGTTTTTGAACTATGCTCCTCACACAGAAACACGCTCCAAATTGAAATTTTGGGTGGGATGCAATAAGGAGTTGGGAGTAGACACACGGAGGAACCCCCAGTAACTGGAGCACAGCACCGCAACGACTGAAGTGTGCCCTTTGTGCTTCCATCCTGGGACGAAGCGATGAAGGGGAGCCCCAAAGGGCGCCCAGATGCGGACGACGATGTGCGCTAGCAAAGACGGGGTCCCTAACCATTCCAACATGATACCAATCCTCACGCCGTCGACTTAGCCACCTGTAACCTGTAGGTCCTGGGTGTAGATGAGACATTCCCAGGAGGAAAGGCGGCCCCAGAATTTCTGCCAGCGCCAGGGTGAAATCTTTTCTTCTTCTTCACTTCAGGGAATAGACATTTCTGCCTGTTTCGTCTTCGTATTCCAATAGCTACTCCCATCTTCTTCTAGGACGCTTTACATCTCTTCTTCCAAGAGGATTGTATCTTCTTATAAAAACTGTTATTTTTTCTATACTCATTCTATTCCTATATTCTTTCCAATTCTGTTTATTTTCTTATATTTTATCTTGTAATTTATATATGCCTAATTCCTCTCGAATTCTTTAATTTCTTATTAAATCCCGTCTGGTACATTCTTTAACTCTTCTTAAAAACCTTATTTCTGCTGCCTGTATTTTACTTTTGACTCTTTTAATATCCAGGAATCATTTCCACAGATGAACACTGGGACTATCATGATTTTATACAATTTCAATTTAGTTTCTTTTCTTGTTTTATTATTCAAAGTTCTTGCTATGATTCCCATATCTGCCGAAACTTGTTTACCTCGTTTTCTAAATTCTTATCTGAATCAAAGCTGATATCACAGCCCAAATAGTTGAAATTCGACAGCTGTTCCAGGCATTTATTTTCAATGCTTATTTTTGACCTTACGGGATAATTTCCTCGATGTGCCATTATTTTTGTTTTCTTTGTAGATGTGTTTAATTATATTCCTTTCCCAATAAATACATTTTATACACCGAATGTTGGAGGCTCTCTTTACTGTCTGTATTCGTCGATCAATTAAACTGTCCCGCTACTTTCCTTTGTGAAGATTGTGGGTGAGATTTCTTTTACATGGAGGGCTACCAACCCTTCGCACAACCTTCAAACTGGGGGGGTCAAGGTTTTTTTACTTCTCTTAACGATTGTCGTTCGGGCTAAGAGGATCGCCTTCCTGGAGAAATCTTTTCATACCTCAAATTATACCGCCCTGTCGTAACATACCACTGCGTCGCCTACAAATCTGAAACAGATGAAGGGAAATATGGATAGGAAATTCATAATAGAAGGGGAACCACACATTTGCCTACCGACTAGGGTAAGCCACGAAAAAAACATGGTCAAAGTAGCCGATCGGATGGAAATCGAACCCTGGGCCTATCAAATGTTACAATGGAGCTATCTCGTTCGGTTTAGGTAAGTAGTGAAGAAGGTAAAATCTTTTAACCGTCCAGAATTTCCAATATTCACTCCTTTGTTGCCGTAACCAATGCAAGCTTACACAGATCAAAACTTAATGATTTCTTTTCATGTATTTGAAAGTTTTTCTTCAAATCTGATAATGTAGGTAGAGTTTCAATAACGTATCCACGTGTATTATAGCCTCAAACAAATGAACGAAGAAGCATCCTCACAGAGGAAGCCTAACAAGTTTCCCAAAATCTTATTTTAATTGCGTCCATGGACCATATCTTTAAAATCCCATAGCCGGTACGAATTTGCCTGCAAGCCTAGGCTTAGCTCTTAATAACACATTACATGCCGGATAAGAATCCTATGGACGGTTCTTCTCGACGACTCCCGCAATACAATAGCGATTATCTCATGAGAGGAAACCCAAACAAACTACGGACGTTGCAGATTTTGTACTCCGGCGCATAAATCCATTGTTTTTACTAAGGTTCTGGCCAGTGGTCCCAATAAATAAGCGGACAAGGAAGAGCTGTAATGGTGGCCATTCTGTTGGGGACGTAATGGCCTCGATTCCAACAGAGCTGTATTATGCAGAGGCAGTTTTGCATAATAGGCATAGAGGGCCGGCTATAAAATTAAATTTCAGCTTCAAATGTGAAGCAGACATGGCGAAACATCAGTGTGGGACAGAATGCGTTTAGAACAGCTAAAATGCTTCATGCAAAGAAATGTTTCTCTTTAATACGAGGGACAGTAGGTGTTGCTTTACAGTGCCTGCCTATAGGAAGCCGACACTGAACATTTCTAGAAAATCAAATAAGCATTAGTTTTAAAAAATTTAAATGATTTTATTGTTTTTTAAAATATTCTCTTTTAACATCAATACATTTATGCATTCGATGAAAGCAGTTCTTAAAACAATGATGCCAATCTTCCTGAGGCACTTCAAAAAGCAGGTTTTTGTAATGTTCCACTGCTTCATCTGATGACAAAAAAGTGATTCCACGCATTTTATCTTTACTTTTTGGAAACAAAAAAGAAATCACAGGGCTAGGTCAAGGCTGTATGGTGGATGGTCCATTGTGCTGAATTTAGGCCATCCAGATACGCAGTTGTTAGTTTTGTTGTCATGATGTAATATAATCTTTCCTTTCGGGCGCAAACTTTTTCAAAAATTTGCGGTAAAGAGACATTTGTGTACCAATCGGCAGTAACATTACGTCTCTCTTCTAATGCTATAGTGGCTATAGTGGTTTTAGAAGAAAGCTACAACCATCTTCTTACCAGATCTGCGAATTCCTTGGACATTTATAGGCTTAGGTTCTGTTTGAAAGACCCATTGAGTCGATTGACTTTTCTTTTCAGAATCATAACAATAAATCCAAGATTCATCACCAGTAACGATATTCCAAAACAAATTTGAAGTGCCACCTTGGAATTTTTCCAGGGTTTTTCTGCACCAACCAATGCGTTGTTGTTTTTGATTGGGAGCCAGTTTATGTGGAATCCATCGACAACAAAGTTTTCTCACATCTAACTGTTGGTGTAAAATGTTTTGAATTTGACGTATATCAATTACCAATGTCGCCCAAATAAACTCAAAATGTCCGTCGACTTCTTCAAGCATTGCTCGAATAGCGGCAATATTTTCATCAGAAAGAACAGTTTTTGGGCGTCCCTCACGAAATTCATCACTAAGAAAAACCGATCCCTTTTGAATTCGCTGTATTAATTATAAACTGTTGCCTTAGATGGAGCTTCTTTGCTAAATGCATTTTGAAGTAGTATTGTTCTTGGGGTTTATTTATTTATTTCTCTCCATATGGACGTCAATTTGAAGAAAGTGTTTTGTTGTTGATGATTTTTTTACCACGCTTTGAGCGTTAATTTGAAGACTGTTTGTTGAATTGTCGTATTATGCTACTGAGTATGTGAAGCCGATTTTTGAAGATGTATTTTTTTTGTTACGCTCCAAGTTTTTTAAAAATATTAACTTAACTTTGTTATTAAATTGCTTCTATATATATATGTTTGTTTTTGCGTCAGTATTGTTTTAGAGTCATGTATCTCTTAGACAGGGCATGGTGCGACAAGAATGTGGACTTACACAGATTTTAAGTTTAAATTTACTTCTTTTTATTAATCCTTGGCACAAATTATATAACATTACACCGATATTAAGAGCTGTGGGATTCTTTAATTTAATACTTCTACTGTTAACGCGTATATTTAATTTTACGATTCACACGAATACGAAATATTTCTTTAGAGAACACATCTTCCATCCGGTCACTACCAAGGTCTACAGGCAACTGAACATATTTCAACCGTCAAAACCCGTAAGCTTCTGTATTTCAAGTCTCTGATTGGCTAATCCTAGTCCAATAGAATACCTGCATTTAATTAAAGCTTTTTCTAGCTGTTGATTGGCTGTTTTTAAACTGTCACAAAATTTACATTATTGCTGCCCTAATCATGACTAGTAGCATTTAAACTCTCAAACTCATTATTGCCTCAAGGTTACCTCATTGTTAGCAACTTTAAACTTATTATTCTCACAGCTCTTACACTATTAAATTACATAATGCATTCATATAACATTACTGAACAAGTTTACAATAATATAAGCATTTGCAATGACTGTTACGTACATTTTATACAACATATTACATACATATTGCTTCAAGGCGGGCTGTTATTGAATTTACATATTAAATAATTTAATTGAAATTATTCAAGTGTTAAAAATACTGCCTCAGTTTCGAATCCGATTTTCGCATTAGTTAGGCGTTAATGACGAATCGTAAAAAATCATAGCCGGAAATGATCTCTAGTCAAATTCATTTTTGGGTGAACAGAAAATCTTTAAATGAAGATAATTAAGAACTATTACAGTAAATCGAACAAACTACACGGCAATCAACTCACAAAATATTAGAAAGTATCCGTCTAATATAAACAGATTTCATTTAGTTTTAGAAACATGGTATTCTAAAAACTTTCAGTATCGGCTACTCAGACTGCAATATCAGATAATATCGTCTTCAATTTTAAAACATTGAGGTGAATCAGATGATGATTAGATGTTTTTCCAAGACTATGTTTCATTCTTTTTCTTGGAAAAATCTGAATTGAAACAATCACACGATTTTCTTTCATTACCATTCACAAGCATCTTTCAGATACGCGCAAAATGCTATTATTGTATTATATGAATAAAAATTCCTTTATTACATCTGATGTGTTGCATTCACATGACTTTCTATACATAATATTCTACCAAATATTCCAAAAGAAGCTTATTCCTCTATTTACTTCTTGCTAATACAGATAAATCTTCATTACACAATTACACATTTCGTGGTACCTCACTTCTATATATACCGTCACCGCAGCTTCAGGCGGCATTCTACTGGTCTTTACAGATGGAGAATGTATACCAAGGAGAAGATGTGTGTATCTATTTACCTTTTCGCGCATACAATGGCGTCTTGTTTTACGTGCACATATTATTCGCACATGAATATATAGGTATAAGCAATAACTTTTCTCGTCATCACTTATTATAACCATGTTTAAATATGTAACTAAATACAACCCTGTTTTGTACAATATCTCCAAAATATTTTTAATAGCAACATAATGTAAAACTGAAATACATTACACCTTTTACTTTCAAAAAAGGACACATGTATTTTATTAATCCGTCCATGGGAATGCTGCATGGAATTGCTCTAGCAATGTCTTCAAATGACAAATTGACTTCTCACATACCCACAATTCGATACCAAAATTTCAGCAGAAATACATGTTTTAATGCCCCCTGAATAAAAGAATTTTAATAAAAAGCTCATGTTGGATAAACACCAAGCTTAGTGTTTAAATTGAATATCTTCAAAAGATGTGACGCAAGGATTTTCAAGAAAATCTCCCCGTCCCAAACTAGGCTTTGGATGGAAGATTTTCGAAATGTTCTAAAAAAATGGCTGTAAATATTTTGATTAAAATACTTTATATTAAAGATATTTACATTGAAGTTATTGTTGTTGCACCAAGTATGGTATACCAACTTGCAGGGGTTTATAGTGTTGTTGCGGTTGCACATTGTTTAGGCACCAATTTGAAGCTTTTTTAGATTACGCACGTAATATGAGGCAGTATTTTTAACACTTAAATGATTTCAGTCAAATTATATAATATGTAAATTCAATAACAGCCCGCCTTGAAGCAATATGTGTATATAATAATTTGTAAAATGTATGTAACAGTCATTGCATATGCTTATATTATTGTAAACATGTTGAATAATGCTATATGAATGTATTACGTAATTTAATAATGTAGGAGCTGTGAGAACAATAAGTTAAACGTTGCTAACAATGAGGTAACAATGAGGTAACCTTAAGGCAATAATGAGTAAGAATGTTTAATAATGCGACGAGTTATTATTGGAGCAACAATAATGTAAATTTCAGTGACAGTTTATAAAATAGCCAATAAACAACCAGAAAAAGCTTTAGTTAAATGAAGGTATTCTATTGGAGTAGGATTAGCCAATCAGAGACTTGAAATACAGAAATTTACAAGTCTAGACGGTTGAAATCAATTCAGTTGCCTGCAGACAGTGCCCATAACTGGATGCGTTGCTTGTGCGTGCTCGAGAGATTTAATACGTATTCGTGTGAAACGAAAAATAGTTTACGTGTTAAAAAGTGTAATTAATTAATAAATAAAAAGAATCTCATAGCTCTCTATATCAGTGAAGTGTTATGTTAATCGTATCGAGTATTAATAAAAAGAAGTGAAGTAAAACTATAATCTGTGTAAGCCTACATTCTTAGTCGTATCACAACCCTGCCTAAGATAAACGTGTCTCTAACAAATACTGATGCAGCCGAGGCAAACATAAATATATTATATTTAAAGAAACAGGTAAATTACAAAGTTAATTTTTTTTTAAACTTGGGGCAAAGGCCACCTGAAAGTACATTTGGGGTGAAGGCTACCGGAAACCGGGTACTATACGTGCGATTGCAACTACTACAAGTTCGGCTCCCCAACAGTTGAAATATAATACAACTCCTTCAATACGACCTACTTCAAATTGACGCCCAAAGCGTAGTGCAAATATCTTCTTCAAACTGGCTTTCAATACGTAAAGGCAATAACTACGTACTTCAAATTGGCGCCCAACGTGGGGCAGAAATAAACAACTTCAAATTGGTTCCAAAACGTGGGCTAACATCAACAACAAATCCAACTTAAAATTGACGCCCAAAGCGTGGTACTAATAAATAACGTAACAAACCATCTTCTTCAAACTGGCTTTTCATACGTAGCAGCAAACAACGTAAAGAACAATATCTACTTCAAATGGATGCCAATTTGCGGGAGATTGTTTCTAGGAGTGTTCATCCACGTAGGTACAAACTTTGTGGTGGGCTTCGCCCTACATTCACTTTTCCGGTGGCCTTCGCCCCACGTCTACGAATCAACTTTTTATTTTAATGTTTATTTATTATATATGTATATCTGGCTGCGTTATTAGAATTTTTTAGGGCACGTATCTCTTAGCAGGACTGGTACGGCTAAAGAATGAAGGGTTACATAAATTAAATTGTATTGTACTTTGTTTATTAATCCTTCACATGATTAAATAACACTTCACTGATATATCCTACTATAGAGCTGTGAGATTATTTTTAATTGTACTTTTTAACATGTAAACTTTATATTATTCTCACCGCAATGATTTTTTTATGTCTCACACTGAACATGTACCAAATCTAACTGACTGCTTGGGTACACTATCCTTTAGCGTCTACCGCCTGAATTTGTATATTTCTTCTATTTCAAGTCTTTGATTGGCTAAGCCTACTCCAATAGAATACTTTTATTTAACTTAACCTTTTTTCTAGTTTTTGATTGGCTATTTATAAACTGTTTTAAATATTACATTATTGTTCCAAGAATTATTAGTAGCATTGTTAAACTTTCTAATTTATTGTTGTCTCAAGGTTACCTCAATTGTCTCAAGGTTACCTTTTCTGTTTGCTACGGAAAGCAGCTTGCTTCTCTTCTCACAGCTCCTACATTGTTAAACTACGTAATACATTCACATAACATTATTATACATGTATATATTAATATAAACATAATACAATGACTGTTACATACACTTTATATATTATATTATATACATATTGCTTTAAGGCGGGCTGTTATTAAATTTTATATTATATAATTAGACTGATATCTTTTAAGTGTTAAAAGTACTGCCTCAACATCACAAACTTGAAATTTCTGGGAATAGTCTGTAAAGTTCTCTTCATTTGGAAGAAATTTTGTACAGTCTTATATAACTGGTAAACGTTAAGCGATAGTTGAAAATGTACAACAGAAGAAATGTAATCTCTTTAAAACACAGAATTGACTTTAAGTAACCTTTTTGTAGCATCAGTCATTTCCGAGATATCGTTATTAATGGTTGGAATTGTTCAATACTTAACCATTCTTTTAATGTCCTGTCGATTTTCAATTGTTTCTCGCCCTGTCATGGAAAGAGTATGGAATTTTAAGGCCAGCTACAGAGTCCAGTCCTTAAACATTTGACTATTGCTGTTCCCTTTGTATTTATAGCAAAATGTGTAATGCAGGTATTTCCCGAAAGGTTTATCTGATTAAAATGAAGTAGATCGGAAAATAAAGTTTCGTAAGAATAATTTGTATACCCACTAATGAACGATAGAGGGTAGAGAAAGTCATGTTAGTGTAACACAACAGATTTTTTTAGTTATACTGTTCACACACACTCACGTGCGCGCGCGGTCCAGATGTTTTTTTTGCGATTCGGCCTCAAAACTTACATTTCCAGTGAAATATAAATTTCTAATCTAATTTTTCAGCTAATATAATTTGCTCATCAACAAATTGCAAATGTAATAGTACAATGCGACACGAGTATGGAAAGTGCATTATTGTCGTAGATTTTTTGAGTGGAGTACTATACTTTATCTTACCCACTGTAGGTAGGTGGCAGAGAAAGTAAACATTATTAGACAATGATGATGATAATCAAAGGAAACCAAAACAATACTAATGTAACACAGATGGACGTAGAAAGAGGAGGAGAGAGAGAATAGCGAGAACTAGGAGTGAAACGAGAACAACAATGATAACAATGTTGCTGATAATAACAGTAGATAATCATAACAAAATGACCAATCAACTTGCTCGCAACAAAACAAGAACGCAATGGCAACAATTCAACTATCTGCAACACGCAACAAAATAAACCAATTTATGGGATCCAACGCACGCATTAATTGAGTGAAATAATGTTCTACTCCTGCTATCTGGAATATTATGGTTGAAATTAATTCTCCTGAATGAAAACTTTGTTAAATATTTAGCATTCAATTCTTGGTAACATGCACTGCCGCAGTGCGTGTTGTAACTACACACAGAGCTATAAATTCTGTAACTATGAGCGCACTACACGCATATGAAACTACTTCCCTACCTTACTTTATACAACGTTTATAACGTCAGCGTGTAGATAAACTCCTCTTTGCAGCCGCTATCATATGTACAGTTAATTTGGAGTGAGATACGCACCTGGGGTGTTAAAGGTAACGGGGATTCAAGTTCTTCCAACTACTGTTTTTTTTCTCCTTGTATGTCAGGTGGGCAGGAAAGAATCTCAAGCGTGACATTCGCATAGCTTTCCCTACCAAGGATACTCTAGTTTTTGATTCCTTGAACTCCTAGAAGCTTTTATAAAACAACCAACGCGCTCGCACGCGCAGGCGTGTGTGTATGTGTATGTACAGCATAACTAAAAATTTCGTTGTGTTACTAAAACTGACTTTCATATCTATTCTAAAAATTATTTCTTGTTAATCAAGGAAACTGTTTTTTTAGGCGCTACAGAGAAACATACAGGACTTATTACGGCAATCAAATATTTAAAAATCTGATCTGATACATTTACATGACTTTCTCTGTCCTCTATCGTTTATTAGTGAGTATATGAACTAGTCTCACTAAAGCTTATTTTTATATCTCCTTAATTTTAATCCAAGTAAACTTTTGCAGAAATAGCTACATTACACATTTCGTTATAGATACAAAGAGAACAGCGATAGTCAAATGTTCAACAACTGAACGCCTTATGCTGGCCTTAAAATTCCATAATGTTTCCATGCAGTCGCGAGAAACAACCGACTGTTGAGAGGGGTTAAAAAGAATGACTAAGTATTGACAAATTCGAACAATTAATAACGGATATGTCGGAAATGGCTGATGCCACAAAAAGGTTATTTAAAGTAAATTATATGTTTTAAAGAAATCTATATTTCTTGGGTAGTACATTTTCGTCTATTGCTTATCGTTTACCAGTTATACAAAATTCCTTCCGAATGAACAGGACTTCAAAGAGTATTCCCAGAAAATTTAAGATATACATTTTATTTGCTATGCAAATATCTTTAATTATAGTGTTCTATTCAAAATCGTTAGAGCAATTTTTTTAGAAAATTAAAAATTTCAAAAAAGTTGTTTCATGTAAAGGATAGTCTGGGGTGATGGGATTTTCTTGAAAATCCTTGTATCTCAACTTTGAAAGGCACTGAACTTAAATACTTTTTGAGTTATGCTGTTCAGAGACACACAGATTGACACACACTAGGACCTTAAAATTATTGTTTGGATATCACCACATGTATTTGTGGTGATATCTCAGCATCAAATTTTTGGTTAGAATGTAATACTTTCTCTTTTTACCAGTAAGTGGCAGAGAAAGTAAAAACAAAAGCTCGGTTTATGTATGCTGGACTTGGATATTTTGAAAATTCTTTGGTGATCGGATGAGAAAGAAAAAGGGACAAACATTTCTGAAGTGCGTAGCTTAAAATACTCGAGTATGCCAACAAAGAACAGCTAAAACTACAAAAGTTATTTTGGACAAATTGGATATTTCAAGAAGCTCTACAATTTTCTCTGGTTTCTTATGATTTCCTAGCTGTACTAAAGTGAATCAGAATGAAGCGATCTGCACAGATTATTTACAGAAAATTAAAATATAAACTTTATTTTTCATGTCAATATGTATTTTAATTAAAACTGATAAGGTAACTTTGAGGAAATAAAAATATAATGAAAAGGCCATATACAAAAGTAGTTTGAGATTGGGAGTAGATTTTGTTGACAACCTACCTCACGGGCCAGGCATTCAGTATTGACGAACCATATTTACAGCCCAGGTCATTTTGAACCAAACACGGTTCATTTACTGAAATGAGATTGTCCCTGATTCGCAATTGTTTTTGATTTGTAAGCTAAAGAAACACAGATAACTTTGTTAAAGAAACATTGAAGGCCATGCCACGATATAACAGGAGGCAATAAATTCAGTTAAATAACATTATACAAATAATTAAGTTATTTTCCTTTCATTAAGATTGTTTAATAAATATTTCGTGTAGTAAATAATATTGGAAATTACCACTCAGGTTTCATCTTGTTCGGATAATTATCTTCGCGCTATGCGCACGTGAAATTTTCAAGATGAAAAACACTCCTGATATTAGTATTGAAAATATCGTGTCGCATTCTTGGAAGATCTATGTACCAGACTTCTGGTCAGCTTTTGTCCATTTTAAATCGGAAATATATACAGTACAACTAAGTAAACAACCAATCTATGGCCCCAAATTAACTTCTGGCCATGTCCTATCCATTTATTGAATTAGTGGTAGGCGTTGGGTGAGGTCAATATGATGTTTCCACGAAATTCCATCACCTGGCCTGGAAGACTTCTTTTTCCTAGGATGGACTAATCGAAATCTCAGATGTTCTTTCCTCTGAGTAAAGGGGTGCTCCAATATTTGATTAAGAGCAATTTTATAGCTTTTAATAAACATAAGGCAGTGCGTGAAATTAAGAGAAATGTAACGAATTAATCACCCAGGATCTCTTTGTTCAAAAGACCTCATCAAGAGTCCATCAAGGTTCAGAATACTCTGATAGTGTATTACGAAAGAGAAGATATGCTTCAAACATATTGTGCGAAGCTGCTATGAGCAGAACTTATCGCGTGGGCGACGGTGGTCGACTGCTCAGTTGGAGAGATAAAGAGGGCGGCACTGTCACCCGACGTAACCACCAGTAGCGCTACCGTGAGATAATGAGATTATTCTGGATCTTTCTTATCCCGCCTCCCGCGAACTCTCCCCAGGTCCTGTGATTGGTGAGGTGCTCGCGAGAGTTAATGAGTTTTTGATGTTGATGCTGAATACTCAGTGTGTTCTACGAGTGAGGTTATGACAACAGTTGTGGCACACAATGAGTGCTTCTCGGTGTGCGATAGGAGAGAAGTCCTGTGTTCTACACTTCAGTAGGTGAAGCGTAAGGAAGGAGTGGCTGCTTCGCGCCTGTCTCATTACGCTGGTACACTAAAGAAAAGCGACGTGACAGTGAAAACTGAGCTAAGTAATACTAGAAAAGTGAAGTGACACTGAATGCTGAACTAAGTCATACCAGAAAAGTGAAATGACAGTGAAAACTGAGCTAAGTAATACTAGAAAAGTGAAGTGACAGTGAATGCTGAACTAAGTCATACTGGAAAAGTGAAGTGACAGTGAATGCTGAACTAAGTCATACTAGAAAAGTGAAGTGACAGTGAATGCTGAACTAAGTCATACTAGAAAAGTGAAGTGACAGTGAATGCTGAACTAAGTCATACTAGAAAATTGAAGTGACAGTGAAAACTGAGCTAAGTAATACTAGAAAAGTGAAGTGACAATGAATGCTGAACTAAGTCATACTGGAAAAGTGAAATGACAGTGAAAACTGAGCTAAGTAATACTAGAAAAGTGAAGTGACAGTGAATGCTAAACTAAGTCATACTAGAAAAGTGAAATGACAGAGAAAACTGAGCTAAGTAATACTAGAAAAGTGAAGTGACAGTGAAAAGTGAGCTAAGCAATACTAGAAAAGTGAAGTGACAGTGAAAAGTGAGCTAATCAATACTAGAAAAGTGAAGTGACAGTGAAAAGTGAGCTAAGCAATACTAGAAAAGTGAAGTGACAGTGAAAAGTGAGCTAAGCAATACTAGAAAAGTGAAGTGACAGTGAATGCTGAACTAAGTCATACTAGAAAAGTGAAATGACAGTGAAAATTGAACGAAGTCACAATAGAAAAGTTAAGTGACAGTGCAAACTGAGCTAAGTAATACTAGAAAAGTGAAGCGACAGTGCAAACTGAGATAAGTAATACTAGAAAAGTGAAGTGACAGTGCAAAGTGAGCTAAGCAATACTAGAAAAGTGAAGTGACAGTGCAAAGTGAGCTAAGCAATACTAGAAAAGTGAAGTGACAGTGAAAAGTGAGCTAAGCAATACTAGAAAAGTGAAGTGCCAGTTAAAAGTGAGCTAAGCAATACTAGAAAAGTGAAGTGACAGTGAATGCTGAACTAAGTCATACTAGAAAAGTGAAATGAAAGTGAAAATTGAACGAAGCCACAATAGAAAAGTTAAGTGACAGTGCAAACTGAGCTAAGTAATACTAGAAAAGTGAAGCGACAGTGACAAGTGAGCTAAGTAATACTAGAAAAGTGAAGTGACAGTGAAAAGTGAGCTAAGCAATACTAGAAAAGTGAATTGACAGTGAAAAGTGAGCTAAGCAATACTAGAAAAGTGAATTGACAGTGAAAAGTGAGCTAAGCAATACTAGAAAAGTGAAGTGACAGTGAATGCTGAACTAAGTCATACTAGAAAAGTGAAATGACAGTGAAAATTGAACGAAGTCACAATAGAAGAGTTAAGTGACAGTGCAAACTGAGCTAAGTAATACTAGAAAAGTGAAGTGACAGTGAAAAGTGAGCTAAGTAATACTAGAAAAGTGAAGTGACAGTGAAACGTGAGCTAAGTAATACTAGAAAAGTGAAGTGACAGTGAAAAGTGAGCTAAGTAATACTAGAAAAGTGAAGTGACAGTAAAAAGTGAGCTAAGCAATACTAGAAAAGTGAAGTGACAGTGAAAAGTGAGCTAAGCAATACTAGAAAAGTGAAGTGACAGTGAATGCTGAACTAAGTCATACTAGAAAAGTGAAATGACAGTGAAAACTGAACGAAGTCATACTAGGAAAGTGAAGTGACAGTGAATGCTGAACTAAGTCATACTAGAAAAGTGAAATGACAGTGAAAACTGAACGAAGTCATACTAGAAAAGTGAAGTGACAGTGAATGCTGAACTAAGTCATACTAGAAAAGTGAAATGACAGTGAAAACTGAACGAAGTCATACTAGAAAAGTGAAATGACAGTGAAAACTGAACGAAGTCATACTAGAAAAGTTAAGTGACAGTGAATACTGAACTAAGTCATATTAGAAAAGTGAAGTGATAGTGAAAACTGAACGAAGTCACAATAGAAAAGTTGAGTGAAAGTGAATACTGAACTATGTCACATTAGATAAGTGAAGTGGCAGAGAAAGGTGAAGTGGCAGAGAAAAGTGAAGTGGCAGTGGAAATTGAATGAAGTCAAACTGGAATAGTGCAGTGGCAGTGAATACTAAACTATGTCACATTATTCAAGTGGTACACCAAGCATTGGACACTCCAATCCTATGTTTCGTATAAAACACTACGTTGGCAGCCTGTGAAGTCTACTAAGTAGGCACCATATTGGGAAGTAACAGAGGAGATGACGGGAAATTAATCTAAAAAATAAAGTGTTAATTGAAGGCTAACCAACTTTTATTTTCTATACACTGCAAATGTTGCTAATACTTTTACAATCCATGAAAGTTTAGTTATAATACATTTCTGCACCAGTTACAGCAGGATTACCAATTTATTCGATGTTCATAGACGTGTATAAATTTTCCCAGCTCTGGATAACTTTTGGAAGTCGGGAAGTGCAAAACAGCTAAACAAAAGCGAAGGGGTGACATTGGCTTTCGATTGGAAAATTCTTCTAAAATATTTTCTTGGGCGTCTCCAGCGCCAAACGGGTGCTTCGTATGCTCAGTTCTAAGGGCTGCAAAGTTACCAAAGTTTAAGCGATATAAAATGACTGTGACCCAGCACACTGCACGGAAGAGCACGCTTTGTGAGTGGGTTCTAAATAACGTGCAGCGTGTGGAAATAGGCACCCATTTTATTCAAAGATGTATAAATTTTCAAAATAACGCATGGAGTTAAAAAGATCTGATGTGTTACATTCACATGACTTTCTGTACCTATTATCGTTTATTTTTATATAGCGTCCATGAAATATTCACACTAAAATTCCTTAATTAAATTCAATAATTTAATATACAAATTAAATAATAATTAAAAATCTCTACAAAATAAGAATTAAATTTTAAAATCCTTAAATGAATAACAAATTCTACCTTATGTTTCTATCTACGTCACGTTAATCGAGATAAGCCTTTGCAGAAATTGTCATATTGGATGCTTCCTTGTAGATACAAAGGTTTAGGGGATTACAGTAGGCTTTAAGCGATAATGAAATGTTTTAAGAGCTGGTCGCTATATGATGGATTTAGAATTTCGTTTTCTTTGCATAGTATGCATGTTTGATGCCTTACATTCATATAACTTTCTCTACTCCCATCGTTCGTTAGTGGGTATACAAATTATTCTTACGAAAATCAATTTTTTTATCCATTTCATTTTAATCAAGATAAACCTTTGCAGAAATAACTACGTTACACATTCCGTTACAGCACAACAGCGATAGTCAAAATTTTAGAACTGGACGCTATACGCTGTCCTTAAAATTAAATAATCTTTCCATGCAATCGCGAAAAACAATTGAAAATCAACGGAATGACAAAGTTTTTAACAAATCGAACGATTAATAACGTATATCTCAGAAATGGCGATACCGATGAAATAAATTGTGTGTTTTAAAGGGAATATTCTTTTTGTGTAGTACGTTTTCGTCTATCACTTAAGGTTTACCAGCTAAACAAGATTGTACAAAATTTTTTCCGAATGAAGAAGACTTCACAGGCTATGGTCAGAAAATTTAAGGTAGATATACATTTTATTTGTCATGCAAATAGCTCAAACATATGGTACTTTAATCAAAAACTTTAGAGCCAGTTTTGAGAAAATAAAGTTAACGAATCTTTTCCCATGTAAAGGGTAGTCCGCTGTGGGGAATTTTCTTGAAAATCTTCATGTCGTATCCTTGGAGGACGTTGAACTTAAATACCAAGTTTTTCGTTTTGAGCTCTGCTGTTCACAGATACATACACACACACACACACAAACACACGCGCGCGCAGATACACACATGGACCTTTTCTAAATTTTTTGCTTCATACAGCCTCAAAACATGTACTTCCGGTGAAATCTCAACTTCGAATTTTTGGGTGAAATGCAATACTTTCTTTGTTTACTGTATGTAAGTTGAGACAGTACGTTTCTGAGTAGCTAAATATAAAATTATAACCCTAAGTAAAACAAATATTAGTAACAGTAGGAATAGTATTATTAAATAAGACTGGGAAGTGAGTATTACATGTAAAGATGAAATGGGTTGAAAGACAGGGTCAGCAGCAGGCAGGAAACGGGGTTGGTTTTTCCCTCAATTGTCGTTAGTGTACCGTTAGGTTGCCTGAAAAGCAGATGTTTAGAAAAAGGGTCCATGCTCTCAAAGCCCTAGGTATCCAATAAGAAAGAAGGTATAGAAATCATGTGATAGTTAAATGGGGAGATAGGAAATTTGAAATAAAGAAACAGGAGAGTTTTAGAACACTTCTTCTTCTTCGTGGTGTTTCCTTGGAGGTTCGGAAAACAAGTGTGAGTGCCGGTGGATAGGGGCGATGGTATGCAACACAGAAGTAAAGAAATGCACGTGTGTGTGTGTGGCGAGGTAATATCAGGAGTCAGATTTTAAAACGGTGACGGGAAATAAACGTGCAGGAAAATGAATCAGTCGTATTAACCACCAGCCCTAGATCCAAGATCCATGCAAGTCCCTGAGCTAGCATATAACCCGGGACCATTCCTGCAAATCCCGTGCAGCCAAATTGGCGCACAGCACCTCCCACAGTACCGCCGCAAAGTAGAGAAAGTAATAACGAATCAAAATGTTTGTAAAAAACCGTGCACTTTTAATTATAGTTTCGGATGTTTCGAAATGTTTGTAATTAGCAATTTCTCAAAGTAAAAAAGAGTTTACTCCTCCCAACTCGCCAGCTGCAATTATAGTAATGTTTCTGACAACTATTAAAACTGAATTAATGAGTTTAGTCACGTGTTATCATTTACTTGCGGTTTCCGTCATACTTTTGTTTTAAAGCTGGAGGCCGAAGGATAGGTTGCGAGGAAAAAGTTAGCCCCTTTCCCATCCCCAAATAAGAATCCTCATCAGTGAAGGGTCAGCAGCGAGTGCCGGTTTCCACCATTTCCTGTTCCCATCCAGGTTTAAGCGCTTCACCCAAGTGCTTCAGGGATAATCCCCTCCACCCTGTTCCGTCCGGGCTGGCTAGCGTGTTTAGCCACATTCTAGGAGCAAAATGAATCCCGCAAAGGACCTCTCTCTCTCTTTGTAATTTAGCGTGGAGATTTTGTTTGGTATCTCCTCCGCCTTTCATGTGCAGTATTTTGACTTCCCCTACAGCGGAAATTCGCGTTTCAAATTGTAATTTTTCACCAGGTGTGTCAGCTTTTGCTCTTGTTCTTTGTGCGTCGAAGCTTTCCCTAAGGGAACATGTCAATTCAAACTGAAAAACAGCAATATTATTATTTTATCTCTAAAACTTTCAACAGCAAATAGCTTTTGTGCTGGAAAGTGATTCCAAACATACCCTTTTACTGCACTCGCAAAAATTACCGTTTTAATTCCTTCTTCCAATGCTTTTTACATGAAAATAATATGAGAACAATTATATAAAATAATATCTCTGATATCCAACGGTATAGTTCAAACAATAACTCCTGAGGCGGCATTCTCTAGGTCCCAATTCAAACCCCAAGGCTTTTACTTTCTCTACTACGTAGTGTAGGGGAAGAATTACATTCCACCAAAAAATTCCATACCGCGATTTCATCAGAAATACATGTTTTGAGGTGCCCTGAATCCAGATTAAAACATTTTTGGAAACATGTCCATGCGTATGTGTATGTGAACAGCATAACACAAATTCGAAAAGTCGGAATACCAAGTTTAGTATTTAGGCTCAATACCTTCCAAAGGTACGACACAAAGGTTTTCAACAAAATCCCCCCAGCACAAACCATCCTTTATATGGAACACTTTCGAACTTTTTTACTTTCTAAAAATGGCTGTAACGATTTTCATTAAAATACCATATATTAAAGATATCTACATGACACATAAAATGTATATCTTGAATTTTGGGGGAATAACCTGTGAAGTTCTCTTCATTCGGAAGGAATTTTGTATAGTCTTGTATAACTGGTAAACGTTAAGCGATAGACCAAAACGTACCACACAAAAAATGCAGATCTGTTTTAAACACACATTTTATTTAAATAAGTTTGTTGTGTGGCATAAGCCGTTTCTGAGATATCCCTTATTACACGTTTGATTGTTAATTTCTTGATAATTTCCTTAAAGTCCTTTCAACATTCAATTGTTTCCCGCGATTGAATGAATATAGTATGGTATTTTAAGGCCAGAGTAGAGCGTCCAGTTCTTAAACATTTGATTATCGCTGTTCTCTTTGTATCTATAACAAAGTGCAATGCAGCTATTTCTGCAAAGGTTTATTTGGATTAAAATGTAGTAGATAGAAAAATAAGCTTGAGTAAGAATAATTTATGTACCCACTAATACACGAGGGTAGAGAAAGCCATGTGGATATATCACATCAGACGTTTTTAACGCAGGCACTTAAAATGGCTTACATTGCATCAATTAGCGCGCTACTTTAGCCAACAATAGTTTCATTCCACCTGAAAGCCTTCCGAGAAGCAAAAGCAAGCCGCATGTTAACTTTCAGAGTAGCAGAATAATAATTGCCTTTATGGATAGGGTTGATATAGGAGGGAACTGTACAATTTGGAGACGTTTGTTTTACCTGCCGCCACCAGATCTTGCAGCCTCTTAGGGAGGTTAAGTAGGCGTATTAGGTCAGATCTGAATTTGGCTGTAGTACTGTTCCTCCCCCATTATCTTCTACCCAATAAGCCTAATAGTTATTAATTTTCCTTTCACACTAGCCGTCTTATAATAGGCTAAGTTAGGGAAGTAGAATAAAATTATGGAAACGACTACAAAAATGCTATTTGTCAAAAATTACACATCCTAACGAGGATATATAATGAATAATAATCTTCATTATTATTTTAATAATTCTTTCGCAGATATGTAAAATTAAATCAAAATGAAGAGATTTTACAGACTATTTGCAGAAAATTCAAGATGAGCATTCTTTGATCACACCAAAATGTAAAACATTTAATGAAAATCGTTAGAACGTTTTTGGTAAAATAAACTATAGAGAAACATTTTTACGTTCTCTACCACGTACATAGAAGATAGAGAAGGTATTGCATTCCACCCAAAATCTGGATACCGAGGCTTCAGTGGAAGTACATGCTTTGGGGACCCCTGAATTAAAAAAGAACAAGAGTTTTTAGAAAAAGGTCCGAGTGTGTGTTTGTGTACAGCATAACGTAAAAACAAAAAGCCAGATAAATACCAAACTTGGTATTAAGTGTAGAAGCAACACGAAGATTTTCAGGAAAATCCCCCACCCAAATCACCCTTTACATGGAACATTTTTCGAAAGTTTTTATTTTCTAAAAAACATATGGATCTAACGATATGGATTAAAATAACACACATTAAAGATATTTACATGACAAATAAAGTCTATATCATGCATTTTATGGGAATAGCCTGCAAAGTCCTGTCATTCGGAAGGAATTTTGTATAATTTCGTTTGATAAACATTAAGGGATAGACGAAAACGTATTATAAAAAAACCGAGCCCTTTAAAACATAATTTATTTCCAATAACTCTTTTTGTAACAAGACCATTTCTGAGATATTCTTTATTAAAGATTCGAATAATTGTTAATTTCTTGGTCGTTGCCTTGAAGTCCTATCAACATTCAATTGTTTCTCGCGATTGCATAGAAACAGTACGGGATTTTTTATATACAGATTCATTTGGGGTGGAGCATTTTCTTGAAGACCCTTAAACCAATACCACCTAGAGAGAAGGCCTGATCATTAAAACGATGGTCACCCATGTTTGGCATAGTTATATTACAGTTAAATTCAGGAAGAAACATTGCAACAATGTTATTACTATGCATTGCATATAAAATACAGAAGAGCTTCAGGGAATGTCATTTGTTAGTGGATGGAATGGGGAAATAAACAATTAATATGGTCCATATCATAAATACTTTACTTTATTTGATCATTTTCCATAAATCATGCAAATGCAAGTTTGATGTTAAGCCCAGATTTAAAAAATACTGATAATTATTACTAAAATTAATACTAATCTTAAAATTTAACTGCTTATTTAAAAAGGGATTTGGAATAAGAAACATTTCATTGATTTTATATTTTAAATGTCAGACATACATTGAAAAATCAACTGGAGGTTCCATAATATTAATTTACATGATTTTGGAAAATAAGCTGTTTGGTTAGGTTATAAATACGAGGCGGTGTTTAAAGTAAGTAACATTTTAATATTTTGCCGCTGCAGCGCAGCAGTCGCGATTTTGAGCATGTGTGATCACTTCCACCATTCATTAAGAAGCCAGACGCAGATGTGAGCGATCGCCACGTTGTGTTTTCCTGTTGTTACAGCGTTTCGAAATGTTCAGAACAATTGAACGACCCGGCGACTGGGAATTCAGATCAGTGATTCTTTGTTTGAACGTGAAAAATGTTACGCCCGCAAACATTCATCGCCAATTGTGTGAGGTTGTGGGGAAACAATAATGTCCGGCCACACACATCCAAACAAACTCAAGATCTGATCGCATCATTTGGTTGGGAACAATTCGACCACCCTCCCTACAGTCAGGACTTGGCACCAAGCGATTTTCATGTTTCTTCATGAAAATTTTCATCATCCTGAGCTAATTCCTTGGTAGAAAACATTTCAACGACGATGATGTGAAACAAGAAGTACAGACTTGGCTCTCATCACAGGCGGCATCATTCTTTGAGGAAGGTATACAAAATGAGGCAGTATTATTAACACTTAAATGATTTCAGTCAAATTATATAATATGTAAATTGAATAACAGCCCACCTTGAAGCAATATGTGTATGTAATAATTTGTAAAATGTATGTAACAGTCAGTGCATATGCTTATATTATTGTAAACATGTGTAATAATATTATGTGAATGCATTACGTAATTTAATAATCTAGGAGCTGTGAGAATAATAGTTTAACGTTGCTAACAATGAGGTAACAATGAGGTAACCTTGAGGCAACAATTAATTTTAAAATTTAAATGCTAATAGTGATTCTTGGAGTAACAATAATGTAATTTTAGTGACAGTTTATAAAATAGCCAATCAACAACCAGAAAAACCTTTAGTTAAATGAAGGTATTCTATTGGGGTAGAATTAGCCAATCAGAGACTTTAAATACAGAAATTTACAAGTTTAGACGGTTGAAATTAATTCAGTTGCCTCCAAACAGTGCTCATAACCAGACGTGTTGCTTCTAGACAGTGATCATAACCAGACGCGAGATGTATCCTCGAGAAATTAATTACGTATTCGTGTGAGACGAAAATACTATACGTGTTAAAAAGTGCAAGTATTAAATAAAAGAATCTCACAGCTCTCGATATCAGTGAAGTGCTATTTAATTTGTGTCAAGGATTAATAAAAAGGAGTGAATTAAAACTTAAAATCTGTGTAAGCCTACATTCTTGTCGCATCACACCCTGCTAAGACTTCCATGTCTCTAATAATAATACTGACGCAGCCGAGGCAAATATAAATATTTAATACTTAAAAAAACAATTAAATTACAAAGTTAATTTTTTTTAAACTTGGGGCAAAGGCCACCTGAAAGTACATTTGGGGCGAAGGCTACCGGAAAGCGGGTACTATACGTGTGGTTGCAACTACTACAAGTTCGGCTCCCCAACAGTTGAAATATAATACAACTCCTTCAATGCTCCTACTTCAAATCGGCTTTTCATACGTGGCAGCAACTACTTACTTCAAAAAACAGGTTTCCCGTTATGGCAAGTGCCTGAATAACGCGGGACTATGTGGAGAAGTAGTGTAAGGTGTAAGGTAATAATGATAATAAAGCATTTGGAAAATAATGCTCTGCTTTTTTAAAACAATTATCGATGCTTACTTTAAAATCTCGTCTCGTATGTTACCTAATGCCCAAAGTTTTGCATACTTATATACTTGAGTATTTATTTAAAGCTTATTTAGCCGGTTTATACTAAAAATAAGCACAGCATATGTATGCATTACACATATACATATAAATATATTAGAAATTGTAATAATAATAATAATAATAATAATAATAATAATAATAATAATAATAACAATAATAATAATAATAATAATAAAACTACATAAATGCTGTGTATGACCATCAAGCTTGTAATATTAAAGCATACATTTGTGGCCTTGGCTGTGATTTTCTGGTCAACAAAAATTCTTCCTTTTAACCAGTGTTCCTTCAAATGTTCATGATTTGCAAACTTGAACACGTAGACTATAATTTCCCATGTAGTAAGAAACACAACACTTAAAAACCATACTTGAAAATACGTTATAAATGTCAATTACACAATAAACTTCTTAAACCAATCACCCAAAAACGTTTAGTTTTCACTAAATTCCGTAAAAGCTACGATAGTCTCTCTAGCATGCATAGCCAGACTGGAAAGGCCAATTTGTTTTCCGCGAAAGCAGTAGTCGGGCCTGTTACTCTAGGAGGTGTTGCTTAAACGGTGGTCGATTCATCAATGAAATTTCACATTTAACTGATTTCGGGGTTTTGAGTTAAGCTGTTCATATACAGACAGCCGGACAGACAGAATACGACACTTTTTATACTGAACGCTGTTGATTCAGGGGTCCACAAAACGCGTTTTTACTTTAAGATCTCCATATCAGTTTTAGTTTGAAATACATTTCCTCTACCTATTACCGGAAAGCGATGGTGAAAGTAAAATATACAGGAACCAACAAAAACTGGATAAATTAGGTAAAGCAAACAGTGCTACCATCCTTAGGGAAACGCAACTGTTCCAATTTAAAATACATGAGGATAAAATTTAAAAAGTTGTTATTTTTGAAAATATAATATCCAAATGTTTGAGTTTAGAGTTTTATCTGCCTATTGCATAAGAAGCAGTCAAATAATTCTGAAAATAATTCGTCACTGAAAGTCCCAGTTTCTCTGGAAGACTGGCTGATTGCCAGGACTGAATCTTTACTCTGCATAAGGAAAGTTATACCTTCATAATAAAGTATGCTGTTGTTTCAACGCTCCCCATATGGTCAGCACCTTCGGGGAAACCTTGTTCCAACAAATGGGCCCATTTATTAGCGAAAGCACGCAGCGGACGGCGTTCGTTGCCTCCGATGGTAGGGTGGTGATGACGCTGGAACGGGAGGACCCACAGCTTTCACCACTTTGGATCTTGAGGATGCTTCACATAAACTGGTCAGAGGTGAAGGACAGACTTAGTTGCGGAGATCAAACCACAGACCCTCAGTACGAGAGCCGCGAACGTAATCACTTAGCTACTCCGGCGCTCTTATGTGCCCTAATGAGTGTGCAGGGACACATTTCAAAGCCCCTATAAAGTAAAAGCAGCTTATTTTGTCATTAGATCCTATTTTGTACAGCTTTTTTCTCCGGAACGATTTTTAAAGCCATAAAAAATACAGCTATTGTGACGACCTGCTTACCTCCATTTGTCACACAGAAGATTTATATAATTCGACACGGAACATTAAAAGTTGGAAAATAAAAGTAAGGAATAAAAGATACTTTCTTACTCGGCTTCGTTTCGCTTTTGCTTTGAATTTTTCAACTTTAAAGTGTAATATGTCTTCTCTTTATCTCGCATTTTCTTCCGCTTTTGATTTACCACTAAACACTTTGTCACTTTTTATTATCCTATTCGTTATTTTGCAACTTCTGATACTTTTCCAGAAACTTCACTTCATCTCAGCTAACAGGGTTTTATTCTTTGAGCGGGAAAGTACCAGATTTCAAATACACAGGGTATTGCAAAAGTTACTTCAAGCTTTTGAGCGTTATAAGCTGTGTTTGGTGTAGGACAGAAACTACCACAGGATTTTATGGTAAATAGTGGGATTTGGACTTTAAAAACATCGAGAATATATACGGTTACGGTTACTTCGGTTTAGGTACAACATTATTAATTTGTGTACTAGGCACTTACATAAAGTAGAGGAAGTATTGTATTCCACCCAAAAATTTGATGTTGAGATTTCACCAGAAACACACCTTGTTTTGATACCCCTGAACCTCCCCAAAAACCTAGCGGGATGGCTTAGGCGGCAACGTCTGTGGTCCGCATTCGGAGGTCCCGGGATCGATCCCGGCGGCCGCCAACTTTGGCCCATAGATTTTTCGTGGTTTCGTGATTTTTCATCTTCTACCTCCTTCATCTCCTCTTTCATTTCCTGTACCCATTATCCTCCTTATCTGTTTCAGGATTGTAGGACCAGGCGACGGTGTTCGACGGGTTGCGGCTGGACGGTGGTTTGCTCTCTGTAAAGGTTTATTCCCTGACGTCGCTGCGGTTAGATCTCTCCTCCGAGTTGGCTCTGCAACTAGGGATCCTAGAGGTACGTATCACAGAGGGGCCCTCGGAACCGGGACAGAGCATTGCAAGTAGGCTGTAACGGCCCTTTTTGCATTCCACGTGACCCCTAGGAGGGAGAGACCCGTAGGGCGACCAGATCCGAATGCCGACGGGCGCAAACATGGAAGGGGTCCCTAACGTCCATTTTACGTCCATTTGGATACCACCTCCAAAAAATTGTTTTTAGAAAAATATCCATGTCTGTAAACAGCACAACTCAAGAACGAAAAGACCGACAAATACCAAACTTAGCATTTAAGTTCAATATTTTCCAAAGATACGACACGAAAACCTTCAAGAAAATCGCCACTCCGTACACTTCTCAATATGTTTTATTTTCTCAAAAATGGCACAAATGCTTTTGATTAAGATATCACATATTTGAGATAGTTACATTACAAGTGAAATGCACATCTGGAATTCTCTGGGAATAGCCTGTCAAGTCCTCATTTTGTCTAACGGGTAAACTTTAAGAAATAGACAAAAACGTACTACGCACAACATGTAGACCTCTTTAAAACATATAGTTTATTTCAAAGAACTTTTTTCGCGGTATCGTCTATTTTAAAAATACCCGTTATTATTGGTTTGCATTTTTTAACATTATTATTTCCTAAAGTAAGCGAGCGTTCTCGCAGTGCGATGTGAGGAATCGAGTAAGTGTGCGGGCGAGTTAGCGACTGTGTTTCTGGTGCGATAGCAAGCGTGATTCTCAGAGCGAGTTGGTGACGGGTGTTGTAACATGCAGGGAATGCTACTACGGAGAGACAGGTTGTGGAGGTCTTGAGTTCGACTCTCCGGCGAATGAAGCGTCCGGCTGAAGGAAGTGAAGTGACAACAAATTGAACTAGTTCACCTTAGTGAAGTGACATTGGTGAAGTGAAGGTGAACTACATAACAACGAAACAGTGACAGCTGAAAAACTAGACAGTCACAGTATGTTAAACACATGGCACGTTAGACTTTTTGAAAAAAAAAACCGAATATTTTTACATGTAAGGTCTAGTAGGTGGGGAGGTTTCTTTAAAATCTTCGTGTTGCATCCTTGAAAGATGCTGAGTTTCGACTTTTGATTTTGAGTTATGCTGTTCATGAGATCCACACACACACACACATACATACACTGACACGGGTGGTCGAGCTAGTTAAAGCACGACTCGTGAGCGGGAGATCTTCTGTTCAAATCCAACTAGCACTGTCTTACCTGATCTGAGGGGTTTTTCCAGGCTTTCCTCAGCCGTAACTACAAATGCTGGGGAAGTAACCTAAATTTAGGCAGTAACCTAACGCATTCGGGATGTTCCAGGTTTGTTCTCCGGCGACCGCCTACTCTCATCCGTGGTTTCTTTCGTCCCCAAATTTCCTGTCCCTACATTTCGTTACATTAATCATTTCATTCTTCCTTTAACCTGTTTGTTCTATTTCAGGGTTAAAAGTGTCGACAATGCTGTTCTGGTGCAGCGTGGTAGGGTAAAAGAATGCTCTCTGTGCATGTTTTCCGGTCTTCGGCTGGTTGCTTTTAAGAACCACTCCCTAGAAGACCCTGTGTGAGACCCTGCGTTGGACCCTGACGACGTCCCCGGTCTGCCTGTCCATCTGCTGGGGCTTCTATATCTGGAAACTGTAGGGAATCTGTAATTGCTGTGCCGTCACTCCTCGTTCCGGCCGCCCAGTGTCACCTTTCTTCTCATCCCTCCCACCTGGGGGCGCCACCTCGTGGGGCGTCGGTGCAATATCCCTATTCACTGGATCGGTGCCGAATTCCCTCCGCTTCACATCCAATCCTTCCCAAAATTTCTTTTCTCAATTAGCATTTCATTTTATACATTATCAGTTCTTTTGCGTATATTGCCGAGTGTAGTAAGAAAGACGTTTAACACAACTAAAAAAATCTGATGTGTTACACTCACATGACTTTCTCTACTCTTGTACAAAATATTTTTACAAACCTTATTCTCCGTATGCTTCATGTTAATAGAGATGTTAATCTTATTGCTAATTTTCTTGTAGGAGCAAGGGGAATTGGTAGGTTTTAAGCGATAGTCAAATATTTTAAGAGGTGGTTGCTATGTGGCGCATTGCATTCTCTTTGCATGTCCAGGACATAAAAAAAATGAATAACGAATTCCCATTTGAGAAAAAGTATTGGAAAATTTAAGGGAATAACAAGCAATATCTCGAAAATGGTTCGCTGAACAAAATAATGTATATCACATAAACTGTGTATTCTAACGCGATCTACATTTTTTGTGTAGTAAAAGTTTGTCTATCTTATGGTTTACCAGTTATGCAAAAGTCGTTCACAATGAAGAATACTTTTGGAGACATTCCCAGAAAATTCGAGATATACATTTCATTTCTCATGAAAATATCTTAAACATATGTAGTTAGAGCCGTTTTTGAGAAAATCAAAAATTTCGAAAAATGTTCCATGTAAAGGGTAATCTGGAGTTGGGGGATTTTCTTGAAAACCTTCCTGTCGCATCTCTGGAAGATACTGAACCTAAATACCAAGTTTGGTGTTTATCCGACTGTTCGTTTCTGAGTTATGCTGTTCACAGACACACAGAAAGCACACACACGCACATGTTTCCAAAAATGCTTGTTTTGGATTCAGGGGGCCTCGAAACATATATTTTCGGTGAAATCTCGGTATCGAATTTTTGGGTCGAATATAATACTTCCCCTACTTACTATACGTAGTAGAGAAAGTAAAAAGACACATTTTTCTGAAAGCGCTTTATTTTGCTCTTCAAGTGATCCAAAAACATGAATTTCTGATGAAATCTGTGTGCCGAATTTTTGGGGAGAAGAGAAAACTTCCTCTTAACGTAAAAATAGCTTAAATGTATCGGTGAGATCTTCACAGAATTGCATAATTAAGTATATTACAATCTCTTTGGATTTAGCACATGCATTCTCCTTATACACTCCGGCGAAGGTAACAAGTAAAGAACAGGAGGAAAGGATAGAGGCAGTCATAACAAATGTTGCAAGGACATAGAATGCACTGTCTATTGTTTGTTTTAATTAGGTCACACTCAAAGTTAGACCCTCCTTTGTTTAAAGGGTTTCTCGCCTTCTAGCTATCTGCACTAGAACGGAGCAAGGCGCTAATAATTTGGTGCATTTTTTCCACCCAAAGTTATCCTGTTTTTGCATCCGCTTTCCCCTCCCAGACCACCTCTAACGCACATAAAGCTTCGGAGAGGCAACAGAGGGCTCTGATAACTTTCGTGGGCTACGGATTTTTAATATTCATGTATTTTCTTTGTTTTGTGAATAAACACGAACACAGGATATTACTACGTGCCACGCCTTGGTATTGAGGTATGCATATTAGCGGCCTTTGACCGTTTGACTGATAATGCCTCGCATACTTTCCCGCTAAAGGGAAATGGCTTCAAAGGAAAGTAATTCCAAGATCTTCAGTTACCGCTGTATGCTAATAGCGCTTCCTGTGTGAGCTGAACGTTCAGTAAATGCGAGACTGAAACAAAACCAGCAATAAAACCCTTTTTTATATCCCAAGGGCGTTTAAGTTTGGAAAAAGGAAAACAAACGAAGGCTCTAAGAGAATAAGCTTTTCACAAAGCTGTTCATTTGTGTTATGCTTTGCTAAAGGGTTTATTGAATGACCTTTTAACGAAAATAATAGTGCAGTTATTTAGGAATATTCAGAATATTGTCTTTAAACTGTGAAACTGTACATTCGATAAACAATTTCTGATTGTTTTTTCTGTTTGTCTATAAGTGAGAATAACTTTGTTTTGTTCGCCTAAAGACAGTTTTTTTTCACAAAGCTTTTGTAGTAAATACCTGCCCCAATGTTAGGCTAATAAGTTAAAGATCAAATTTAAGTTTCTTTTTCCTGTAAGAGGGAGAGGAGGATTTAAGTACTGCGGCCAGAGGTCATTGTGCCGTATGCAACCTCCGAGAGGAAGGGATGAGATGAAAGATCAGAAGGATGGTTTCCGGAACCAAGTAGTGGCAGGTGCGGATATTGCGGGGTCCCTAAAGTTCACAGATGGAAACACTCCAAGGCTCCTCCTGATCGAACAGCCCTGGTTGCGTACCAGCGCTTCCCGAAAGGTGATAGACAATGAGGGACGGAACAATTGGTGGTATTAGAAAAACCACCGCAGCATTCGCCTGGCGACAAGTGAAAACCACGAATAAATCTGACAGAGTGGGCGGTCGCTGGGGTCGAACCCCGGACCTCCCGAATGCGAGTCACTTGCATTACCACAGCACTACCTCGTTCAGTGACATTTAAGGATTACTACACAAGAATATCGTTTATCCAGCCCTCATTAATCCGGATTTCCGGTTTTACCGGATTGCTTACCTTTTCCCCACGAAAATACGCACGTCCACCCGATCAATTTAAAACTGACCGGCGTCTGAGAGCTCGAATCGGGTGCTTCTGTGAGCGCTCGGAACAGTCAGGCTGCAAGACTGCGTATATTACTGTAGTAGTTAAATGGGGAACACAACTACAATCACAAAAGTCTTCCGAGAAAATAATTCGGCTCAACTACGATATCTATACATACGTTAGTGTTAAAATGCACTATAAATGTGAAAGCAATTATGAAATTACCTTAGTATTGTGTCTTGGAGTAGATATTAACGCTTCCTTAACCCATCCACCCACTCACTCACCCTTTTAAGGATCCTTTCTTTTATAGGAAAGTCCTGTTAATTAGGAAAATCTGCAGGATTTGGTGAGGCTTTAACCCATTGTTGTTTTTCTTCACCTTCCGCAATGTTAATACAAAGTTAATGCTATGTATATTAGTGCGAATAAAGAGGTACAAATTGTGGTAATACTCGTTCTCCTCATTTACGAATTTACAAATTTTATTATTTGCGAAAGAATAGCGGTGTTTGTTAGTCAGATGTTGGCAACACTGCAGTTGTGAGAGCAAGAGGAGGCAAGGGCAGCAAGACAGAGCTAGCAGTTCCCAAATGTGTATAGATATCGAAGTTTCTCTAATAATTCATACACCTATGAGTTTTCAAACAGACAGATATTTCAGAGTGTTTTCAACACTGAATATTGGTTAGCAAAACACACGTTATTTATTTATGGATTTCATGTGGAAAATGAGTAAAGCTCGCTACAATGCCCCTTTACTGCAGCACTCTTAGCTCATGGTACAGAGTTAGCTTGGATTTCCTCAGGTTGTAACTTCAAATCTCCGTGCGGCTATTCAACTTGTTTTCCCTCTTTCATTTTAAAAACACCAGTAAAATTGTAACAGGTTTTCTTAAGTGTTTATTTATTCCGTCATACCAGTAGATGGCAACCATGACATTAACTTATCGGCCGGGAGGAGGTTTGATAGTTGGTAATATAATTTTATAATCACAAATTTAATCGTTATTGTAATTATATTTTTAAGTAAAATGAAGTAACGGAAGCAATATTATTTAACTATATTACAATAAAAGAGTTGTAAAACATAAAAGATAATAATCGATTACTGAGAATCGAACTCGAGTTGCTTGCGTAGAAGTTAAGTAGCTTAACCACTGCTCCATGGGTGTAGAGGTAGACCAATTGAGTGCCTTGTGGCTTGTATTATAGAGTTAGCCAAAGCGGCGCACAGAAATTGACGGTTGTGAACCGCGCGCTCGCTCGAAGGGACTTTGAATAAGTTTTAACTACTCAAGAGACCGGCCACTTTTAGTTTAACCGAGTGTACATATGAATGTATAGGGTTGTGAAGTTGGCAACGTAGGTAGCTAGAAATCGCCATCGGTCGCACACTTCAAGAACACAGAACAAGGAAATTAGTGTGTGCCATTATGTTTCATTCGTTTCCATGACAGTCCCTTTAGTTACTGTAGACTTCTCGTCTGGACGGCTTTCAGTATTCATTTTTCTTCTGCTTTTACAGAGATATAAAGTTTTAATTGCTTAATAGTTTCTTAGGATTCTCGTTAATGTAGATTACCTCCGATCCCACATAGTCCAACCGACTGAGCTGGCTCCGCGGTAACGTATGAGACTCTCATTCGAGAGGTCTCGGGTTCGATCCCCGTGACTGCCTACTCTGACCCATGGGTTTTTCGTGGTTTCCCCGGAGTAATTCATTTACCACGACTCTCCTGCCCCACATCATCTGTCTTGTCATATGTTTCAGGGTTGTAGGGCCAGGCAACGGTGTTCGACGGGTTGCGGCTGGGCGGTGGCTGTGCGCTTTCCTGACGTTCCAGCAACAGCTTGGCTAGGACCCACTTCAGGGTGCTTTCGGGCAGGCGCTCGTTCGGGGACTATCCGGAGTTTCGGGGCCCCTATGCAAAGGCCCGGGCGGCGTTGGATGTGTTCAATATTGAAACATTAGAGACCCCGTTCATGCTTTTGCCCTCTTCATCCGGATTGGCCGCCCTTCGAGTTTCTACCTTCATTCCTTTCTCCTAGGGATCACGACAGAAGCACAAGGGGTCGGATGGCCTGCATGCGGTGCTCTGCTCCGGTTTCATGGGCCCCTCCCTTCGTCAGTACCTTTACCTTTATTACTATTGTGAAGATAAACATGTTCACCGTTTATTTGATTAGTTTAAAAACCAGAATACCACCACTAAACATTTTATAATGCCATATTTCTAAAAACAAATGAAATTTCTTTATATTTGTCAGCTACTTTCTAATGTTTTGCGAGTTGATTCTTGCGTGGTTTGTTTGATTTTCTCTGATAGCTTGTTAGTTATCATTTAGAGGTTTTCTATTCACCCAAAAATGACTTTGACTAGAGAACATTTACGGGCTAAGATTTTTTAGGACTTTAAATAGAAATTAAAGCCTAAACAATGTGAAGATCGGCTTAGAAATGCATTTGGTTAGGAAGCCCCTTCTAAGGTAACAAGGTAACAATTTATAATTGGTACAGCGAATTCAAAAGAGATCGGTTTTTTCTTAGTGATGAATTTCGTGAAGGACGCCCAAGAACTGCTGTTACTGATAAAAATATTGCCGCTGTTCGAGCAATTCTTGAAGAAGATCGACGACATCTCACGAATTTATTCGGGCGACATTGGGCATTGCTATGAGTCAAATACAAAACATTTTACATTACAAGTTAGAAGTGAGAAATTTTTGTTGTCGATGGACTTCACATAAACGACTCCAAATCAAAAACAACAATGCATTGATTGGTGGAGAAAACTGTGAAAAAATTCTAAGGCGGCACTTCAAATTTGGTTTGGAATATTGTTACTAGTGATGAATCTTGGATTTATTGTTATGATCCTGAAAAGAAAAGTCAGACATCTCCTACAAAATTCCGACGAATTCGTATTGCTGGTAACAAGATATTGCTAGTTTTGTTTCTAAAGCAGGCTATATTGCTACTATGGCATTAGAAGACAGACTGCACATTAGTACACAAATGTCTGTTTATCGCAAAGTTTTGAAAAAGTTCATGAATAACGCCCAAAGGGAAAAATAATGTTACATCATGAAAACGCATTGTCGCATAAAGCAAAACTAACACTATGTATATGGATGCCCTAAAGGTCAGCACCATGGACCATCCAACATACAGCCCTGACCTAGCACCTTGTGCTTTATTTTTGTTTCCAAAAATTAAAGATAAAATGCGTGGAGTCACTTTTTCATCATCAGATGAAGCAGTGGAACATTATAAAAACCTGGTTTCTGAAGTGCCTCAGGAAGAGTGCCTTAAGGACTGGTTTCATCGAATGCAAAAATGTATTGCGGAATACATGTTAAAGGGGAATATTTTGAAAATCAATAACATTATTTACTTTTTTAAAAACTCATTCTTATTTGATTTTCAAAAAAAATGTTCTTTGTCGCCCTCGTACATCTTATTTCTGCGCACAATTTATCTGTGGATGGAAATTTGGATAATGTCGTTTAATTACCCAATGTGATATTTCCAGAGCCACCAAGGGAAACCATGAAGAAACCTAGTCAGAGTAGTGTTTTCATGAAAGTGATTCCCCCGGTCTCCAGATGAATACCGGATTGGATGTCCCAGTACAACGAACCAAAGCTCCACTCACAGATAAAAGTGTTAAAAACCTGGATACACGAATGCGAGCCACAGACTCTTCAGTGGTTTTTGTGTCTGTGTATAGTATTGCATTTAGCTGTCATTTGTTCCAGGTGCTGCTGATCTATGTCAGAACCCTTGTTGCAAGTGTCTACTGACATGTCAGTGATGGAACATCAGTTAAGGAAGATGGAGTCGCTGCGAGCACACAAGAAACAAGGGGCAAAAACATTTGTTGGATACAGAGGAAAGATAAACTGGTCTTCTCTCCGTGATGGATGTTAAGTACAGAATGTCCCAGGGTGAATGTCACACCAGAAGGCTGTCTTGCCCAACAATTAGGGTAAGTGCAACCCTACTCCCACTTTAACTGCCTCACGTCACTGTATTAGTTTAATTAAATGTGTGTAACTGTAATCCTACGAGGGTAGAGACCTCAGACAATGCATAATGTTTCTTAAAGAGTATTCTACTTTTGGTACCCTATGAGCTCGTATTTTGAAGTTTCAACTCTTTCAAATGTATATATACGTCGAAGCAGTCTTGGTCTGTTATTATTTCTTCCCCCTTGAGACATCTTTGTGCTCTGAAAAGTCTGAATGACTTCTTATTGATTCTTCTATTTTTTGTATCCTTAAGCTCGTATTGTAAAGGTCTTAACTCTTTCAGATGGATATATACGTCTAAACAGTCTTGAGTTTTATCTTCTTTTCCCCCTTGAGACATCTTTGTGTTCTGGAAAGTATGATTTGTCCTCTGAATGACCTGTATTTATGACCTTGGTCCCTTTTAAACCTTTTGCTTTAAGGCAATACACTATTGGTATTTTGGAAAAAATTCGGAGAAATGGTTATTAGTATCGCATGTCCAATTAATTTTCATTTTTGATATTGGGAATGTTTTCCTTTATGCTTCAAACGGTTACAAGGTATAATTAAATTCATTTTTATTTTAAAATTCCAAATTTATTCTCAAAACCTTTGTCCATTCAAAACGTTCCACACAATAATCTTTTCCTCCAAATCTTCCGAAAAAATTTCGTGTGTTACATTCACACGACTTTCTTTATCCTCTAATGCTTATTAGTCGGTATACAAATTATTCTTATGAAGGTTTATTTTCCTATCTACTACATTTTAATCCAAATAAACCTTTGCAGAAATAGCTACATTACACATTTCGTTATAGTTACAAAGGGAACAGTCAAGTGTTTAAAAACTGGACGCCATATGCTGGCCTTAAAATTCCATACTGTTTCCAAGACTACCGAGAACAACTGAATGTTAACAGAACATTAAAAAAATGGCCAAGAAATGATCGATTCGAAGCTTTAATAAACAGATATCTTAGAAATGGTTTATGCCACATAAATATTTGAAATAAATTGTGCTTTAAGGAAATCTACATTTTTGGTGGAGTACCTACTTTTAGTCTATCGCTTAACGTTTACAAGTTATACAAGATTATACAAAATTTCCTCCAAATAAAGAGCACTTCACAGGTTCTCCCAGAAAATGCAAGATATACTTTATATTTGTAACGTAAATATCTTTAATGTATGGTGTTTTAATTAAAGTTGTTAGAGCCATTTTTTTAGAAAATAAAAAATTTCGAAAAATGTTCGATGTAAAGGGTAGTCTGGAGCGAGGATATTTTCTTGGAAATTTTGGTGTCTCATTTATGGAAAGCACTGAAGCCAAATACCAAATTTGACATTTATTCGACTTTTCGTTTTTGAGTTATGCTACTCAGAGATACACACACATAAACACACGCGCGGACTTTTGTCTAAAAAGGCTCGTTTTTATTCAAGGGACCTCAAAACATGTATTTCCGAAGAAATCTATAAATCGAATTTTTGGGTGGAATACAATGCTTCCCCTACTCAATATACGAGTAGAGAAAGTACAGATTCTTCAACATTCTGAAAACTCTGTCATAACTATTTTGCAGCGAAGGGTTTTTTGAATTATTGACATTTAGAGCCAAAAATAGCTGTAAAATATAATTTTACAATTATATTAGTTATTTAAAATATTTTAAAACTAAAGCTAATATAAAACAGATTTGTGGACTATTTATCAGGTATCAATTTCATTGTTGAAGATTTAACATAGGAAAATACAATACATTTTTGGAAACTCAACATCCTGAAAACTACAGAGGGTATCTAAATGAAATTTAAACCTATTTCACATTTTTGTAACATAAATTAATTGAAAGGTTCAGGAAATAGGATTTTCACTGGTGCATATATGGTTTTGAAATGGCTATTAATGTCCTATAAGTTCAGCATAATTCAAGAAAGGAAAGACGGATAAATACCCAACAGGAGTAAATGGTAAAGATACAAATCCCGGAGGGCACCTAGTCAGTCTGGATGGCTCGGTTGGTTAGGCGCTGGTCTTCGACCCCAAGGTTGCGGGTTCAAAGCCGGCTTAAGTGTGCTTAAAAACGATAGCCCCATGTCAGTAGATTTACTAGCATGTAAAAGAACTCCCAAGGGACGAAATTCCGGCACACCGGCGGTGCTGATATGATCCTGGCAATTCAGTGTCGTTAACAAACTTTTACGGAGGGACCCCCAAACCGGGACAGAGCACCGCACGTAGACCTTTGTGCTTCGAACACGACCCTTGGGAGGGAGAGATGAGGGGCAAGCATATTCGGGAAACGACATGCGCAAGCGTGAACGGGGTTCCTAACGCTTCCAAATCGAAGAATCCAACGGCGTTCAAGCCTGTCCTGAAGCCCCGAGCCCCCCGGGTTCGTTTAAAGAAAGCCGCTTACAGAGGACAGGTCCAACGGACGCCAGGGGAAAACATTCACAAAGCGCATAACCAGCACCGAGCCACAACACGTCAAGCACCATCATCTGTTCCTTGAACCCTAAAACCGATGATGATGGAGGAAATTATGAGTGGGAAAGTCGTGGTATAAGAGGAACAATCCCAGCATTCGCCTACCGACCCGGGGAAACCAAGAAAAATCAATGGTCAGATTGGGCGGTCGCCGGTAATTGAACACGGGACCTCCCAAATGCGAGCCTCGCACGTTACTGCGGAACCATCTCGCTCAATCCCCAACATATCTATAATTCTTGCATCTTTCAAGAATGCGAGGGGAAACTTTTCATAGAAATTCTAGTTCTTTTGGAAATAATTTTGTTATGTTTAATTTTCTCAAAGAATGACCTTATATACAGAGAGAGCAAAAAAAAAAAAAAAAAAACTACGAACCGGCTGCGCGGTGTTTTTCCTGTCCGCGTCCTCGGCGCTCATTACCGTTTTCCGCTATTATAGAAAGGCGCGGATGAAACCATACAACATTTTTAAAAATACTTAAGGCTTTTCTTACCAATTTTATGAAAGGAGTTGCTGAAACTGGCCACCGTCGTTGTTCATACATTTTTGGCACCTCTCTAGGAAACTATCCATCACTCGCCATAGTTCACGTTAAGAAATGCTGGCAATTTCCTGGCGGATATTTTCTTTTAATTCTTCCGGGGTGTGTAGGTTTGTACACTTTGTTTTAAGTTACCCCAGAGAGAAATCGCAGGGAGTTAGGTCGGGGGGGGCCACAAATCTCTACTAATAATTCTGTCCTCAAACACACTTTCAATTGTTCTCATTGAAATATCGGCCTAGGAGCTGTTGCAGAGTCGTGTTGAAAAAAGTCAAAATCACGCTACCTGTCTGTTATTTCTCTAATGGATTGTGTACGGCCTGGAACTTTTACACCTGGAAATCTTTATGCAAATCGTACTTTCACTTGGCGAGCTGACCGAGTTACATATACGAATCATAAGTAAATATACGCTGTGCAGTAGAAAACGTATACTGAGCCATAATATACTTTGTGACTAAGTACAGGACAAAATAATAAATAACTCGTAATAAGTGAACTACATCACATCACCGTCAACTAAATACTACACTTCACACTGCAGAGCAAAACCACGTGAACAGCGTGACCTTGTTTATAGCAGCAGTGCGTTATCATGTTTCCACACGCCCAGTGGAAAAACACCGCGGAGCCGGCTCGTAGTTTCTTGGCTCTCCTGTTATTTTGATTAAAACTGGTTATGTTCGAGTTATTGATGTGACAAAATAATATGCACATCTTTAATTTTCTGTGAATAGACGGTATAACCCTCTGTATTCTTATCGTATTTTCCTAGTGGTGGAACGATGCCGCTATTTCTCGATACTCGATACCGATACTAATTTTTGAACATCGATACTCGATACTCGATACTCTATACTCACTTTATGAAAACACTATAAAGGCTTGTTAAGTGAATTATGTTCTTATCAGTAGTTTTCTGTGTATAAACACATGTAACCAATTTTGTAATGTGTGTTAATTCCGAAATTGTTCCTGATTGACATTCTCCAATTGGCAACCTTTTTTATCTTAATAATGCCATAGGTTATTATTACTTATTTTTGTCCCTATTGTTAGTCAAGGCTAATAGTAATAATAATACTACTACTACTAATAATAATAATAATGGATTGTCTATCCATATTATGGAAAGTATTTGCAAGCTACTTACGTAAACACAGACTAAAATATGGAAGGAAAGAACAAATATTTCCAAGCGCTGTATTACATCACGTCTCAAGTTCTGATTTATTTCTGCTGGATTCACAGATCTTGGTCACCGGGGTAGGTGAATGTAATGGCTGAGAGTGAGTCACCAAGCCAGACTATTGCAGAAACGTGATTTAGTGCGTCAACTAAATCAGCTTCATTCACAGCTCAGTTAACGCTGCAGGTTACACAAGTGCTATACTTCTTCCCCCATTACTTTACACAATCTGTTTGAAATTTAGACACAATAGCGTATGGAAAGTTGTATTGATTCACATACAGGAAACGCAGTCAAGGTCTATCAAGTACTATAGTCCAGCAACTCTCTGGGGACGCATGCGAGGCAATAAGTTGAAGTCTCGACTCTTTTCATTCCTTATCTAGCATAAAGTTAAACGCAACAACTTTCAATGATGTCCAGCTTACAAATTTAAAATATCGAAGGTTTATCTCAAAGTATTAGACATACTTCGATACCACCGAGTATCGAGGTACCATCGCTATATTTTCGATAATATTATACAATTGGGAAACTATAAGGGTTAAACCAAAAGGTCGCTAGTAAAATGGTGGACTCATTAAAATACGCAATTCTTGCAAAACAGTTCTCCCGGGTTGAAGCCTAGATTGGGCTTTATCTGTAGGACTTGAGAAATTCTGTTGTTTCATACCTGAGCTCATGACAAAGAAAAGTTGAATTGTGTTACAAACGGCTGACTATCATTTCCATATCTTGCGTGTAATTAAGTTGGTATAAAGTCCTTGTAGCATTTATGAGGAATTTTTCATCGTCATAAAGGTAAACTGGATAAAAAAACTTATATGAACAGCGTAATACATAAAGGTGTGCCGAAAGGCAGGGGTTTTTGTCCAAAAGCGTACAACATTTTTCGCTTGTGTTGCAACATCTCTGCATCTTGCATTACAACCCTGGCTATGTTCTGTGATGTACACGCTGCATGCTGGTGCATTTTCATCTCTTGGCTCTAAGGCATCGCCGTTTGAAAAGAACGTATCGCTGGTCTCGAGAAATGCCTGTTCTAATAACATCGAATATCATCTTGGGATACAAGCCATCACATACTTCAACATATGCATAGAGTTTTATCTAGCTTGGTTATGTTATATATTGACTCTCCTTCACATAAATGCCTCTTGAACAAAGTACCTCAAGGTCTGTAAGCTTCCCAAGACTGCATACTTTATCCTGCAATATTTGTTAGAGAGAAAGTGGAAGTATAAACCTTAACTACAACATGCTTCCTTCTCCAGATCGTTGCGCTGCAAAAGCAAATGGTTATACAGAATGGGTTTCAAAACTACTTGTTTTGAAACTCAATAACGGATTCTCAGTGTTTAGCCTGCGGCAAGCAGGTTTAAAAAAGAGCAAGAGCAATCGATCAGGAAAATGATACAGAAATAGACACTGAAAATATCTGCTGTGTTGCAATCACACGAGTCTCTCTTCTCACTCTTGTACAAACTATTCTTACAACCGCTTATTCTTCTGTCTACTTCATATTAATCGAGATAAAAATTTGCAGAAATTGTTCTTTTGCATATTTCCTTGTAGGTACCAGGGGATTAGGGGAATACAGTAGGCCTTAAGCAATAGTCAAATCTTTTAAGAGCGGGTGGCTATGTAATGATTTTGAAATTCCCTTCTCTTTGCATGGCCGAGCGAGAGAGAGAGAGAGAGAGAGATCTTCTCATTTAAGAAAAATATATTTATTAGAAAATTCCAAGCAATAACAAGGAATATCTCGGAAATGGTTAACTACACAAAAAATGTATTGGACATAAATTGTGTGCTTTAACGAAATCTACATTTGTCGTGTAGATTTTCTCTAACTCATGCGGTTTCAATGTGGAAATATAATTGAAAGTATATAATTTGAGATTACCTGAATAAAAATGTAGTTTCAGAAACTGTTACATACTCCAAAACCAAAAGTCAGACAATTAGCAAGTTTGTTATTGGAGCTACACAGCGTTTAAGGATGCAAGGCGAAGATTTTAAAGAAAGTCTCTGCACTCGAAACCATTCTTTACATGGAAGCGTTTTATACAATACTTTAAATTACTTACAGCATTGTAAGTCGACATTGGGGTATGTCATCTCAATGCAATTAGATCTCCGTGTGGTTTACCGGGAAAAGTGCGAATCAGTTGGGGAATTTAATGTCGTACCGGCATGTTGCCATGGTAGCTCAGTGGTTGCAGCAACCGGACGGAAACTGGGGATCCGTGGTTCAAATCCCGGCGATGGCATTGAATTTTTCAGTCGTCTGATTCTACCTTTCCAACCTTGTCCAACACACGGCTTGTGTGGAAGAACAATTCCAATATTTGTGCGTTGTTACTCCAGAAATGTCTTATAGAGACAGAAGAACAGATAGAGAAATACCCGCAGACAGAGGAGCAGTATTCTAAATAAGGCATGAGAAACAGTTCTCTCTCTGAATAGCGACATTTTCCTAGCATGCTATTGCGGCCTTGTTGTTGGGTAGAAGGGTAAGTTGATCTCTCTGCCTATTATTGCCTGCATATAGTTCTCATTGATTATTCTTACAGAATTGAACACAATGACAATTGAATATTTGATGTTTACGAGAGAATGGTGTTTCTTATAAGAGCATCCTCGTAGAGCGCAGATAGCTCAGACGGCCGCAGAAGGAAAGCAATAGGAGCCACTGTCAATATGTGACATGTCACGAAATGGAGTTTGTTTGCTGCACACGGAAATATATGTCCCTTCACATGGCGACAAGAGCAGCGAGCCCAAATTCTTGTGGCTGCTCGCATTCCATTCCAACCAAGTGTCACTAGGAGCATAGCTCGTGGTTTTGTGTGTGTATCTTTCGTCAAAGGTGTACTCCACTGTTGAGAGACCCAACGTTTCCGTTGCTTTATTGGTGCTCGTATATTACTCAAGACTTCATCGTCATGTGCAGTAGGCACGGTTAATAGCGCAAGTCGCCTCTTTGCGGTACAGCCTACCCTTTGAAGAAGTTTTGTTACTGCTACGTATGGAAAGTTAATTTGAAGATGTATTATATTTCGACTGTTGGGGAGCCGAAATTGAAGTAGTTGCAACCGCACGTATGGTAAAAGGTTTCCGGTAGCCTTCACCCCAAAAAATGCACTTTTCGGTGGCCTTTGCCCCAAAAAATGTTTAAAAAATATTAACTTTGTAATTTTGACTGTTTCTTTAAATATTATATATTTATGTTTGCCTCGGCTGCGTCAGTATTTATATTTTTTTTTAGAGACATGAATATCTTAGCAGGGAGTGTTGCAACTGAAGAATATAGGTTTACACAGATTATAATTTTACTTCACTCCTTTTATTAATGCTTGACACGATTTAAATAACACTTCACTGATATAGAGAGAGAGCTGTGAGCATTTTTTTATTAATTACTTGCACTTTTTAACACGTAAACTATTTTGGTCTCACACAGAATACGTATTAAATTTCTCGTGGACGCATCTCACGTCCGGTTAGGAACACTGTCTACAAGCAACTAACTTCTGAATTTGTAAATTTTGCTCCAATTTAGTTTCTGATTGGCTAATCCTAGTCCAATAGAATACCTTCATTAACTAAAGCGTTTTTGGTTGTTGATTGGGTATTTTATAAACTGTCACAAAAATTACATTATTGCTTCCAAGAATCACAAGTACCATTATTAAACTTTCAAATTCATTATTCCCTCAAGGTTACCTCATTTTTACCTCATTGTTAGCAACTTTTGACCTATTTCCCACAGCTCCTACATTATTAAATTACGTAATACATTCACATAACATTATTACACATGTATACAATAAAATACACATATACAATGACTGTAATATACAATTTTTATATCTTGTTACATACACATATTGCTTTAAGGAGGGCTGTTATTGAATTTATATATTATATAATTAGACTGAAATCATTTAAGTGTTAAAAATACTGCCTCAATATCCTTTAACATGCAAACATAAACAGAACCCTGAACCGTATAATTTGCTGTGCAGTGATTGCATCAAGGAAATTCGTGGCACTGTAATTAAAAAACATTAAGATATGTTGCATTGACATTACTTTCTCTACTCACTCTTCTTCACACTACTCTTACAGAAGCTTATTCTTCTATCTACGACACATATTGCTTTAAGGAGGGCTGTTATTGAATTTATATATTATATAATTAGACTGAAATCATTTAAGTATTAAAAATACTGCCTCAATATCCTTTAACATGCAAACATAAACAGAACCCTGAACCGTATAATTTGCTGTGCAGTGATTGCATCAAGGAAATTCGTGGCACTGTAATTAAAAAACATTAAGATATGTTGCATTGACATTACTTTCTCTACTCACTCTTCTTCACACTACTCTTACAGAAGCTTATTCTTCTATCTACGTCTTGTTTATCGACGTAAACTTTATTTATACATTTCGTTGTAGGTATGAGGATAAGTAGTCTAAAGGAAGTGTCAGATTTTAAAAAAAACGGGCAGTGATGGCTTTAAAATGCCATGTTTCTTGCATTATCACAAAAAAACCAATAGCGACTTACCAGTTGAAAGGAGTATTTTAAAATTCACACCAACACGCAATATGACATAAATTGTGCTTTAACGAGATCTAATTTTTCGTGCAATGGGTATTTGTCTTATCTTTTATGCTTGAACTGTTATACAAATTTATACAAAAGCACTCCCAGCTATTCCCAGAAATACAGTATATGTATTTTATTTCTGAATTTTGAAATCTTTAGAGCTATTGTGAGAAAATGGAGTGACAAGAATAACGGAAAGTCAAGGCCATGTTAATAAGTATCTTATAGTGTAATTACACCTTTTTCGTATTCTAATATACAGACCTTGTAAATTCATTTTAGTCTTTTAGTCATTTAGGCGTTCTAGCTGAAGAAATTAGAACTGTCTATAAGGTTATGGCAGTTGAATGCCTTTACCAGATTAATTATATAATAAATTGTGTCATTGAAAAGTTAAAGATTTAAAAAAAGGATAGGTAAGTAATTACAGAATGCAAAATTCTATTAAGAATTGCAAATACGGCAAAGGCCACTTTGAAATTGCATAAAGAAATGGAAGCTAAGAATTTCTACCACTATAATGCTTAGTTATTGCAGCATAGTAAACACAGAATTCAAGGCATAGTCCCCTGACTGCAAACATTTTACTAAAACGTCCATGATTTAGAGGGAAGCCAACTTCAATTCTTGACTGTTAGCCCGCAGCAAATTCACTGATTTTCTGAGTTAATTTATACAAAGAATGAGAAAGATACGAAATAAAATATATCTGGCACACATATTCTTCAGGACAACAAATTTAGCAGGAATAAGGATACCAGAATGTAAATATTAATATTAAGGGAAATAATGTTATTAAATTGCAAATACATGTATGTTAAATGTTAAGGGAGACTAACTAGCCGTGCCGGGGGGAGGGGAGAAGATACAAGACGCAAACCGGTACCATTCAGAGATTTCTTCGGGGTGTGGAGAATACAGGATCAAGGCTAAACATGACTTGCAGAGACGCTAGAGTGAGTGAGATAGCTATAAGTTAAAAAGAGATAGCGAAGGTCTTGGACAGTAGCGGGAAATCCAGATGTGTCAGAGTAGAGATGTGAAGGCAAAAGTTCTCATACAACGCTAAGAGGAGAACCAATGAAACTAACGTTTTAAAACATCTAAGGAAAAAGTAGTGTCATCTGCAGGGTGTGTTAAAGACAGTGCCCAGAGGTTCTCGCGTCTGATTCTCCGATTTTCTTACTTGCGTGTGCAGAAACTGGTAGGAATTTAGGAAGATAAAGTTAAATTGGGAGGTACAGTTTTACAGATAGGCTCCATGATTCTGTAATATTAGAGAGATAGAAATCAGGCCAGCGGCAAACAAATTTTAATAAACCAAAGTTAAAGCGAACTTGAATCTTATTTCGCTTCCTATTTCTACGCCCTAGAGAAAGTTAAGAGTATAGGCCAACACAAAGGTGTTATAGGGAACAATTTCAGCTCATCAACACCCACACCTGGAAGGAAAGAGGGAAGTCGACGAACAGCCGAGAGGTCCGTCGCAGAATAAAAATGCTGATAAAACACAAAACAAGCACCCCAGCAGAAGATGGCGTGCAAAATGCTCGGCGGGAGGCAATTTTGGTACGAATGGGGCAGTTTTATCAGTGCTTTTGGTAAATAAACAGATACATGCTGTTTCCTTCATTCTTTTAGGGACGGTAATGTAAAAGAAACTACCCCCAATTGGCTGATGGGTATTCAAAATTGCTCGATGGGAGCCACATTTTGGATTATTTCACTACGAATGGGAAATTGGGCACGCGTATTCTTTAGGGCAAGAGTAAACATACTGTGGGGGCGCTAAAAAGCATCGGGAGAGGAGACGGAAAGTGTTCGGCAGAGACCTTTCAGCATTAACAGAACTATTTTCCCAATACTTTTGTGAAATAAAGATATACATAATACTCTATTTATTGTTTTAGGATAGTATAGTAAATACCACTCCAAGGGGAGAGCAGTAGACAATACTCAGCGCGGTCAATTTTGGACCTATTCAGTAGGAGTAGGCCTGCTTTATCGATAATAAAATTTTAAATGTGTAATTATTATGTTAGGGTTAGTAATGCGTAGGGCCAGGAATTTTATGCTCTAATAATCTCTTTAATTTGTATGAATTTATGCAATGAAAACTTCCATAACATGCACATAAATATGCCCATATAAAAAGCATTAAGACATCATATTGACAATAAATAAAACTTTAAGGCAATGTCTTCGCGAATAAAAATATTGTGGAAACAATATGAATTAACTCATCAAAATGTATATTTAATATTGAAGATTAGGTTATAACCCTGTAACCTAGCTTTGTCGCTACTTTTAATTTCGGCATGATAACACGAAAACAAGACCTTCACCTTACATAAGCACTACACCAATGAATGACCCGAAGCTTCAAATGGAGAATGAACTGCGAACCTACAGGAATATTTTCCGAATTTTTCTCTGATTACGGAGGGGACTCGGCACTGCTCCAGTAAGGATATTGTACGTATGCCCCACAAAGGGGCGCCCTTGGGAGGAAGGAGGAGGTGAAAGGAGAAACCAGAGTGACGGAACAGCAATGACAGGGTCCCCACAGTTTTCAGATTGAGATGAGTCGGACAGGCAGACAGGGGACTCCCACCTCCGCTTAGAATGGGCGGTCCGTATATACCCCTGGCAACCAGCCGAAAGCCAAGGAACGGAAGAAGTCCCACAGGAGCATCCTTTTCCCTGTCACGAAACAACATCGCCGACGATTCCAACCCTGAAACAGACCTAACGGGGTGAAGGATGAGTGAAATGATGAATGGAACGAAATGGATGGACAAAAGATTCGGGCTAAAAGAAACTACTCCGGCATTCGCCTGACGACCAGGAAATCCGTCGAAAAAAGCCCATAGATCAGAGTGGACAGTCGCCGGGAATCGATCCCACCACCTCCCAAATGCGAGTCGCATGCGTTACCGCGATGCCACCTCGCTCGGTTTTTCGGAATTGAATTTCTAAAACTATCAACGGTTGCATATTTCGAAATGGTTTCATTTGTATAATTAATAGGTTATATTTTTATAAATGTTAATGTGATTCTAAACAATAAATTTACACTAAATTTAATATAAGTTTAAGTATAACCACTATAACTGAAAACAACTCCGAGAACTCCTAGCAGCCTACTTCATACCGTGAGAGAACGGCTACGACAGATAAAGTGGGGATTCAATGATATGATAAGCGTTATGATTGTGTTTCGTGTCAGCTACAAATGTTGCCAAGTTTTAAGAGGACTCAATGCCACATATGTGTTATTCGGAAATATCGCATTTGTACATCGAATATGAAGACAAAATTAATAAAATAAAAATGTATTTCTGAAATATACACGTAAAACAAGCAAATATGCAGCATAAACTGCAAACTGTTCTTCTTCTTCTCTCTTCAAGTATTAGGTGATACCACTTGTTCCATCACGCTAAGGACCATAGCATTGGTCCATAAATAAATCTCAATTTAATTTTAATCTCTATCATCACCCAAACTTCTTTTCTCTGTTGGTTGGTAATTCATTATCTTCTTTGGTAATCTATCATCTGCCATTGTATTGACGTGATCTTTCCACTTTGTTTTATTTTCATCACCCTTGTGTTATTCAAATCTGATCTTATTGTTTCATTTCTTATTTTATCAGCTTCTGAATCAACTGCTGACACATTCTGCTTATTAATAAGGCAAAATATTTATGCAACATAACTATTATATTATTTAAATTTTTGGAAATGTAGTACTTTACCCACATACCAAGTGAGCATACTTTCTGACAATAGAAAAGAAATATGCGTTAAAATCTGTCCCTAGTAATACAAAAAACCACCCCTAATGGGGATGGGGTTGAAAAATGTTGGATGGGAGGCAATTTTGAGGATTTTCAGTACGAATGGGAAATTCGGTACTCTAAATGTGAGGTGATCAAATTAAAAGACTTGAATATCAGCAATGTTGTGTCTAAATGCTTTAATTCATTTATGTATAAATAAACAAATATTAGGAAAATTGATGTTTTACAAAAGCCATCAAAGCCTCGTATAACGCCGGGTATTTTTGCTGCACTTTTCATAAAAATAGCGTTTGGTTTTGAGCCTGTCAGAATCTTTTTGGCGACATTAATCAGAAAAGCACGGTTGCGTTATATTTTAAATGGAAAGCCTGGTTTTATCTTTCAAGGCACGCTCTTCATAGGGAAATTAAACGTTAACAACAAGCGAGCGACAGCAAGAAAGCAATGGTAATGCGCGAACACTATTCAAGTCAACATGGTGTGAGCATTCAATCCCCAAGCCTGGTTGTGAGAGCTGCCATTTACAGTTCCGACCACAATGATGAGCATTCACCAGCAAGCCTTTCAGCACGCTTCAAACTCCGTCAACTGGCCAATTTTATTCACCCAAAGGAAACTGTGTGCCAAAAATAGATGCCAGGGGCACAAACCTCGCCTGCAATCCTGTCGTGCAACCTCTGTTTTGGTGCATGAGTCTAAAGAAATATAACACATGTTTAACTATTTAAATATCTAATATGTACCTACAATCCCAATTAGCCAGCTACAAAATAATTATAGACTTCCCTCCAATAAAGAGGACTTCTCAGGATATTGTCAGAGAATTCAAGATTGAAGCAGTATTTTTATTATTTAAATGATTTCAGTCAAATTATATAGTATGTAAATTCAATAACAGCCTACTTTGAAGCAATATGTGTATGTAATAATTTGTAAAATGTATGTAACAGTCATTGCATATGCTTATATTATTGTAAACATGTTCAATAATGTTATGTGAATGTATTACGTAATTTAATAATGTAGAAGCTGTGAGAATAACAAGTTAAACATTGCTAACAATGAGGTAACCTTGAGGCAATAATGAGTAAGAATGTTTAATAATGCTACTAGTCATTATTGGAACAACGTTAATGTAAATTTTAGTGACAGTTTATAAAATAGCCAATCAACAACCAGAAAAAGCTTTAGTTAAATGAAGGTATTTTATTGAAGTAGGAATAGCCAATCAGAGACTTGAAATACAGAAATTTACAAATTTTAGACGCTAGAAATCTATTCAGTTTGTTGCAGACAGTGTTACTAACCAGACGCAAAAAGTGTTCTCAAGAGATTTAATACGTATTCGCGTGGGACGGAAATAGTTTACGTGTTAAAAAGTGCAAATAATTAATAAAAGAATCTCACAGCTCTATATTAGTGAAGTATTATATAAATCGTATCAAGCATTAATAAAAGGACTGAAGTAAAATTATAATCTGTGTAAGCCCACATTCTTAGTCGCACCACAATCCTGCCAAGGGAAACGTGTCTCTAACAATAATACTGACGCAGCCGAGGCAAACATAAATATAAAATATTTAAAGAAACAGTCAAATTACAAAGTTAATATTTTTTAAAACTTGGTGCGAAGGCTATCGGAAACTGTTTACCATACGTGCGGTTGCAACTACTTCAAGTTCGGCTCCCCAACAGTTGAAATATAGTACAACTCCTTCAATACAACCTACTTTAAATTGACGCCCAAAGCGTGTTGCAAACAACGTAAAAGAAAACCCGTTCTTCAAATTGACGTCCGTACCTGGAGCTAAATAAAATACATTTTCAAGATGCAGATTTTATTTATCATGTAAATATTTTAAGTATATGGTACACTGGCTTCTATTTATGCCATCCCTGAAGCTTCGGGAGACATTCTACTGGCGTTCACAGGTGCATATGTATAGTAATTTATATACGTACGTATATTTATATTTTCGCGCATGCAGTGGCGTCCTGTATTACTACAAAATTCTAGATTATTCACATATAATTTTCAGCAATAGTTTACTCATCATGACTTACATATAATAACCATGTTTAAATATATAACTAAATGAAATCCTGTATTGCAAAATTTCTTAATGAAAACGTATTTCTAATGGCAACATAATGAAAAACTGAAATAAATACTTTTTACTCTCAAAGAGTATACATTTACTAGACATTATTTTAATAATCCATGTACTCTACATTCTTGTCTAGTACCTTATTTAGCCGCCTAGGCACTGAATCACCTGTCGCCCTCTGGAAACAGTCATGAAGTTGGGAAAATTTGCGTTTAGAGTCAGAGTTCTTCCAGCACCTAAGTGGTTAAGTGCCTAGTGGGCTAAAGCAGGCATTGATCAAGAATGGAGATTGGACAGATTATTAAAATAATGTCTAGTAAAGTAATGTACTCTTTGAGAGTAAAAAGTGTAATTTACTTGTTTTACATTATATTGTCAATAAAAGACTTTTTCATGGAGAAACTGTGCAAAAAGGCTAAATCAGGCATTGGTCAAAAATGGAGATTGGACAGATTATTAAAATAATGTCTAATAAATGTATCCTCTTTGACAGCAAAAAGTGGAATTTATTTGTTTTATATTATATTGTCAAAAAATACTTTTTCATGGAGAAACTGTGCAAAAAAGGCTAAATCAGGCATTGGTCAAGAATGGAGATTGGGCAGATTATTAAAATAATGTCTAATAAATGTGTCCTCTTTGACAGCAAAAAGTGTAATTTATTTGTTTTACATTATATTGTTAATAAAATACTCTTTCATGGAGAAACTGTGCAAAAAAGAGGTTAAATCAGGCATTGATCAAGAATGGAGATTGGACAGATTATTAAAATAATGTCTAATAAATGTGTCCTCTTTGACAGCAAAAAGTGTAATTTATTTGTTTTACATTATATTGTTAATAAAATACTCTTTCATGGAGAAACTGTGCAAAAAAAAGGTTAAATCAGGCATTGGTCAAGAATGGAGATTGTACAGATTATTAAAATAATGTGTAAATGTGTCGACTTTGAGAGTAAAAAGTGTAATTTATTTGTTTTACATTATATTGTTAATAAAATACTTTTTCATGGAGAAACTGTGCAAAAAAAGGCTAAATCAGGCATTGGTCAAGAATGGAGATTTGACAGATTATTAAAATAATGTCTAATAAATGTGTCCTCTTTGACTGCAAAGGGTGTAATTTATTTGTTTTACATTATATTGTTAATAAAATACTCTTTCATGGAGAAACTGTGCAAAAAAAAGCTTAAATCAGGCATTGGTCAAGAATGGAGATTGTACAGATTATTAAAATAATGTCTAGTAAAAGTGTAGACTTAGAGAGTAAAAAGTGTAATTTACTTGTTTTACATAATATTGTTAATAAAATACTTTTTCATGGAGAAACTGTGCAAAAAATGTTTTATTTAGATGTATATTTAGGTTGGACAGATGATTCCAATAATTTTTAGTAAATGTATCCTCTTTGAGGGTAAAAACTATAATGTATTTCAGTTTTACATTATGCTGCCATTAAATATTTTTTCTAGGAGCTATTGTGCAATATATAGTATTATGGAGTTATATATTACTTTAACATATAATATATTAGTTTTCAGTCATCTGATTCTACCTTTCCAAGCTTGCCCAACAACGAATTGTGTGGAAGAACAATTAATTCGATTAATTGACCTAATAGTGGTCTAAACCATAAAGCCCGGAGTAATTACAGCATTGTAAGTCACCATTGGGGTATGCCATCCTAATACAATTTGAGATCTCCTTGTGGTTTCCCGGGAAAACTGCGAATCAGTAACAGAATTTAATGTCGTGCCGGCATGTTGCCGTGGAAGCTTAGTGGTTAGAGCAACCGGATGGAGACCGGATTCAAATCCCGATTATGGCATTGAATTTTTCAGTCATCTGATTCTACCTTTTCAACCTTGTCCAACACACGGCTTGTGTGCAAGAACAATTAAGTGCATTAGTTTAACATGGTTATTATAAGTGATGAAGAGTGAAGCTGTTGCTCAAAGCTACATATTCATAGTGAATAATCTAAAATTGTGCAGGTAAAACAGGACACCACTGCATGCGCGAAAAGGTAAATATATACATGCACCTCTTCCTTACTATGTATACCTGTGAAGGTCAGTAGAATGCCTCCCAAAGCTGCGGGGACGGCATAAATGGAAGCCAGTGTACTAGATGGCTCACCTGACGTTGCACGTTAGCTTTAAACTCCAGTGACAAATTAATTAAATTCACTTATCTCTCCGGTTCTTTATGAAGAACTGTACATTGATCTAGAGGGTTTTTATTATTAATCCTCCCCTTTAACCCTTACAATTGTAATTTCGTAAAGTCCTGAATATTCCAGATAACGGATGAAAAATACCCTGATATTCCGCAAAAGGATGTGAACCATCGGCGGAACATTTGACTCCCTTAACCCCTCCCCCACAGCCTTCCAAGTTCTGGAAATGCTCCATAGCCCTTAAGTACCCTTTGGCGGTGCAAGAAACCTCGATCAGAGTGTTCGAGAAACTTGTTAGATAACTATAATAGGTTAAATTTTAAAGCTTTGTACATTCTTTTTGGTCACATAGTTATTTAATAACATAAAACGACAAAATTATTACATAATGCAGAAATCCTCGATATATAACTCCAAATTAGATTCCACACTCTCAGGCCACCAAGTTAAACTCTTTGGAAAATATATATATAGTCTGCGACCACCGAGAAAAATAATCTTTCTATTTAATATAAAATATCGGTCACTGATGTCTCTCTTTATACAATTATTTAGCATGTCCTGCTAACGAACTTGATTACAACATAAATACACTACCGTTTGTGAAAATTATAACACCAAGAAGGAAACGCATGAATTCAATGAATTTAATACCACAGGTACATGACAAGTAACAAATGATAAACGTTTCAAAACTATACGTGACCTTTGAGCCCTAATATTCAGTATTTGGTGTGGTCTCTATGCGCTGCAATTAGAGCTGCTATACGCCGTGGCATTGAATCAAAGAGGTTCTTAATAAGCTCCTAAAGGATTTCCCTCCACGCAGTTTGTATTCGAGCCCACAAATCCATGGCACTGGATGGGCGACATGTCAGGCGAACGTGCAGGCCAGGGAAGCAATGGTGCCCGTCGCTCTTCGAAGAAGGCTTGTACATTCCTCGCAATATGTGGTCGGGCATTGTCCTGTTGAAATGTGACCTATGGAGATGCCTGAAGCAGGTGGAGTACCTCAGGATCTACAACCACCGTTAGGTACCGGTTGCTGTTCAAAATGTCCTCAATTCGTAGGAGGCGAGATAGGTTGTTGTAACAAATGACGCCCCAAACCATCACACCTGGTGTTTGCCCGCTATGCCGTTCAACAATGCAGTCCTCCAGGTTGCGCTCACCACGGTACCGCTGGACACGTATGCGGCCATCACTATAGGACACATTGAAGCGGGACTCGTCCGAAAAGGCTACATTTTGCCACTCAACACCCCAGTGACAGTGTTCACGTGCCCATTGCTGTCGTAGGTGATTGTGGTTTCTGAACAATGGAAGCCGACGTAATGGCATGCATGCAACCAGTCAAACCTGCAGCAGACGGCGAGGAACCGTTGATGCAGACAAGTTCACACCTGTTGCAGTGCTCCAGCGTTGAGCCAACACTGTGGATGAAGCTGTACGGTCCGTTAGGCCATGCGGACAATATGACGCCATCCCGTGCTGTGGTCATGTTCCGTGGTCCAGTACCCGCTCTTCGCTGCGTACGACCTTCATCTATCCACTGCTTCCACACACGCATCACTGTCGTAGCAGCATGCCCTGTAGGAGCCGAAATATCACATGACCCGCTTCCCGGAGACCAATTATTCTGCCCCGTTCGAACTCACTTACATGCCGATATGGCTCCCTTTGATGTCGACGAGGCATACTGGCACTCTCTTTATTGTTTCCACCTTGTTTGACAGCTCTGCACTGACTACACTGGTCGTAACATTGACGCTGTCGGACCGATACGAGAGGTCTCTGCTCGGCCTACGTATACCCCGTCTCTATGCAAACCTAATCACTTATTGCTTTGCACACTGTTCTACTCTTCCACCAAGTTTGGAGTTATTCGGGAAATTCTTTCTTGGTGTTGCAATTTTCACAAAAGGCAGTGTACAAAGGGAATAAAACCATGTTTTGGATTCAGGGGCCTCAAAACGTGCATTTCCGATGAAATATATACATCGAAATTTTGAGTGGAATACAATATTTCCCCTACCTACTATACGTAATAGAGAAAATATTAAGCGAAACTACGTATATACATAAAATGTATTTTGAATTATGGTTTAGAGGCTCAAATATTCCAACCCAGTTCTTTTAGGTTATCAGTTAGAAACCTAGACTAAACTCCATTACTTGGGACGGAATTGAAAGAGCGATTAAAAGTGAAAGGAAAGTGATCAAATTACATTAGGAGTCGTGTTTGATGTCGATTTGTCTGTTCTAGTCCTGGTGCCCATCTGCCCGCGCTTTTTAGGGGTTTACTTTTATAGCAGAATTATGGTGTAAGGACATAAAAAATCGGCTCTTCTCGCTACTGCACTTGCGCGTTGGGAATTGCCAACCTAAATGAGAAGCCGTGGGATTAGCGATGCTTTGTTGTTCTTCTTCTTTCCTTCTCGCTTCCTGCTGATCTAAACGTATTGCGAAAGCGAATGCGAACGAAGCGAGCGTGCTTTGGTGTAACCATAGTAGGTAATGAACGCTAACCGCCCGTGAATCAGAAACCCAAGCTTATATAAATAGTGAGTCACAAACATCGTTAAGGAAACACTTTGGCGGTGTTTGTTATTCATATGTTGCCAGCATTTTGTTTTTGCATTTGGAAACCGCACGCAGCTGCACGGTGACATCTGTAGGAAAAGTGAGACATTTTTCCTGCCCAAGTACTGGTTTTCCAAACTTAGAGTTATTGAAGGTTTTGGTATCCGAAACTTAGTACATATATCTATAGAATTAGAATAAAGGTTATTTAGAGGTTTTGATACGTTTCATTGCACACACATCTGCAGTATTTGATACATGCAAATTAAAGAAGCAAATATAACTCAGGATCGACTATCGTTTTCTAATCTCTGTATTCTGTTTGTTAAAGTGTTGCATCGTACTATCTATGTGTACTCCTTTCAATAAACTGCAATTCGCTTTTGTTTTTATACTCTACGGAGTGCAGCAGCTATACAGGATGGACCATTTAAATCCAGACTGTCCAAAACTAAGTGTTGCAGAAACAAATGTCTAATAAAAGTTACTTGATATTATGGGGGGAAAGTAAATGCCATTAGTTGTGTTTTGTTTGGAGGACGTTATGATGGTCATTTTAGGGTCAATTAAATTTTTTAAAAAGGAAAAATACCTTTTGTATATTGTTTTTTCATTAGAAAATGGTATATAAAATGTTTACTTTGTGATTAGGAATAAGGAAACAAAATAAAAAATGTTGGTTCCCAATCACGAAACGTAACTTGATCCTCAAATGACCATCCATCGATGATTCAACCATTCATTGCGCTCTTCGTACACAGCCATTCAGAATTTTCGTTGTAATTTACGTTGGTGTAAGAACAATTGCAAGATACTTTATACAAAGTTGTTTTGTATTTTATGATGAGCGAGAAAACAACATAAAAAGGGTAGGTTCCCATTTAAAAAAAATTAAATTTACCCTAAAATGTGAGGCAGTATTTTTAACACTTAAATGATTTCAGTCAAATTACATAAATATAAATTCAATAACAGCCCGCCTTGAAGCAATATGTGTATGTAATAAATAGTAAAATGTATGCAAGTCATTGCATATGCTTATATTATTGTAAACATGTTCAATAATGTTGTGTGAATGCATTACGTAATTTAATAATGTAGCAGCTGTGAGAATAATAAGTTTAAAGTTGCTAATAATGAGGTAACAATGAGGTAACCTTGAGACAATAATGAGTAAGGAAGCTTAAATGCTACTAGTCATTATTAGAGCAGCAATAATGTAAATTTTGAGGCAGTTTAAAAATAGCCAATCAACAACCAGAAAAAGCTTTAGTTAAACGAAGGTATTCTATTGGACTAGGATTAGCCAATCAGAGACTTGAAATACAGATATTTACAAATTTAGGCGGTGGAAAACAGTTCAGTTGCCTCCAAACAGTGCTCATAACCAGACGTGTTGCTTCTAGACAGTGCTCATAACCAGACGCGAGATGTGTCCTCGATAAATTAAATACGTATTCGTGTGAGACAAAAATAGTTTACGTGTTAAAAAGTGAAAGTATTAAATAAAAGAATCTCACAGTTCTCTATATCAGTGAAATGCTATTTAATTTTTATCAAGGATTAATAAAAAGGAGTGAATTAAAACTTAAAATCTGTGTAAGCCTACATTCTTGTTGCACCACAACCCTGCTAAGAGAAAAGCGTCTCTAACAATAATACTGACGCAGCCGAGGCAAACATAAATATAAAATATTTAAAGAAACAGTCAAATTACAAAGCTAATATTTTTAAACTTGGGGCAAAGGCTACCAGAAACCGGGTACTATACGTGCGATTGCACCGAATTTCAAGTTCGGCTCCCCAACAGTTGAACTATAATACAACTCCTTCAATACTCCTACTTCAAATCGGCTTTTCATACGTAGCAGCAACTACCTATTTCAAGTTGACGCCCAAAGCATGGTGCAAACAACGTAAAGAAACAATACAAACTTTCTTCAAATTGGATCCCAATACGTGGGACAACATAAATACGTACTTCAATTTGGCGTCCATACGTGCAGCTAATAACCTTATTCAAATTGGCGCAAAAAACTATTTGAATAAATACCAACTTCTTCAAGTGACCATCACAACGTCCTCCAAATAAAACACGACTAATGCCATTTACTTTCCCCCATAATATCAATCAACTTTTATTCAAGACATCTCTTTCTACAACGCTAAGTTTTGGAGATATTGTAGTCTCAAATTAAATGGTCCACTCTGTATACATTCTGTGGAGTATCAACTATTTTGCAGTCCATGGCATTCTCAACTAAAGCCTAAGGCCTTCTTCGTAAGCATACTCTTTTATAACTTCAAGGTGTTTGTATTCAATATAAGTAAATCATATTTTATCGTTTAGTAGCCTATTAAATGAAATTAGAAGCTGTTTTATAGCACCATGTTCGTCAGAACAAATTGAACTTTTTAATGGTGAAAGAATTATCAAAATTCGCCCAGTGGTTTTTGAGATTACCCTACATATACAAGCAAATACATGCACAACATTTATCTTTTTATAACCTTAGTATAGATTTTAATCAAAATCGCTGGAACCATTGCTGAGAAAATAAAAAAAATAATAGAAATTTATAGGGTGTTTGGAGTGGGGGGACTTTCTTGAAAATCTTCGTGTCGTATTTTTGGAAGATACTAAGTTTGGTATCTATTAGACTTTTCGAGTTTGAGTTGCGCAGTTCCGCACACACACGCACACACACACACACACACACACACGAGCGCGCACAGACCTGCTTCAAAAGGTTTTTTTAAATTCAGGGATCTCAAAACATGCATTTAAGGTGAAAAATAGACATCGAATTTTCGGTTGGAATACAATATATCCTCTACCTACTAGATATGCGTTAGTTAAAGTAAAATTATAAATTATTGGAAAATTCAAACCAAGAGTAACATATCTCCGAAATGGTTAACGGTACAAAAATGAGGGAGCAGACATTATGTGACATAAAATGTATTTTAACGAGATCTACATTTCTGCGATGTAAACCTATTTCTGTCTCTTATGGTTTGCCGGTTATAAAAATGGTACAAAATTCATTCCAAATGAAGAGGACTGCACAGGCTGTTAACAGAAAATTCAAGTATACATTTTATTACTCATACAAATATTTAATCATATGGTATTTGAATAAATACGTCAGAGCCGTTTTTGAGTAAATGAAAAGCAACGAGAAAAGTGCATGTACTTTCTTGCAATCCCAGAGATTGAGGAAGGTTGTTTTGAGGATCTTTGTGTTGTATCTTTTGAAGACGTTGAATATACACACGAAACTTGGTATTTATTTTGAGAAACTTTTTATTAAAAATCTGATGTGTTACATTTGCAGGCCTTTCTCTACTCTTACACAAGCTACTTTAAAAAAACTCTTTCTTCTACTTCCTGTTAATAGATATAAACGCTCAATACACATTTATATATTTCGTTGTAGGTTAAGAAGAATACCGTAGGTTAAAGTGATATCAGATTTTAAATAACGTGTCACTATGTGATTGCTTTGAAATTCCATGCTTTTGGCATGGCTACGAGAGAGAGAGGGAGAGGGAGAGGGGGGAGAGAGAGGGAGAGAGGGAGAGGGAGAGGGAGAGAGAAACGAATAACGATTTCCCAGCGGGTAAAAGTATATTTGAAAATTCTAACCAAGAACGAATAATTTTATCTCTTAAATGGTTTAACTCCACAAGAAAGAAAGAAAAACTGTATAACATAGGTTGTAGAGAACTAACAAGATATTATTTATTTCTGTAGTAAAGTTATTTCTATCTCTTACGGTTTACCAATCACATGAAAGTCATTCCGAATGAAGACTATTCCCAAGACATACATTTCATTTATCATTAAAACATCTTAATCATTCTGTGACGCAGCATCTATGACCCAACGATAGATAACCAGAATGTTCTGGAAGTTTCCTTCCTCCGCCTCCAGAACTGGTGTCCAGAAAGTTCTAGAATGTTCTGTGGAAGATTCCATTGGCTATATAAGCAAGCGCTATCGCGAATAGTCAGTCAATAAGTGGATTAGCGAGTACGTTTCTGGTGCGACGAAAAGTGCTGTTCTGCGAGTGAGTTTGAGTTTCGTTTATTTATGGAAACCCTTTATTTCCTATGGTCCTTAACGTCGCATTCTATATTGGGCGTGAAAGACCGGAAATCTTTCTTAGAGGTCTCTTTATCAGGCTTGAGGTTCTTTTACGTGCCGCAAATCTACGACACGGGACCACCGGCTTTACTTCCCTTCCGAAGGAAGCCATGCTAAGGATTTTTACGCCAGAAACACCCCTCCCTCTGATGGGTTAAACCCACGACTTCGGGAACTAGAGGCTAGATGGTAACCACTACACCACGGAGGACGACAAACTATGACGCGTAGTGAGTGCTGCCGCTGCAGGAGAGATTGGAGAATCTTGTGTTCGACTCCCCAGCAAGTTAACAGTCCGGAAGAAGAGGTTGCGTCAGGCGTATTGTATTACACCGCTACGCCGCGAAGAAGGTGAAGTGACAGGAGAAACTGAACTAGTTCACATTAGTGAAGTGACAGTGTGAACTAAGTGAAAGTTGAAGTAGATCACATTAATGAAGTGACAGAACTGAGGGAGGTGACAGTGTAAACGGTAAAGGCACAATATGGTATTTTAATCAAAACAGTTTAGTTATTTTTGAGAAAATCAGATATTTGAAAACATTTCCATGTGAAGGGTAGTGTGAGGTGTAAACAATATTCGTACCGCATGCTTGGAAGATGCTGAACTCAAATATCAAGTTCGGAATCTATATCACTTTTCGTTTTTGGATTATGTTGTTCACAGCCACACAGAGACGCACGGATGCCTTTTTGGGTTCATTTAGGCCCCAAAACATGCATTTCCGGTGGAATACAACACTTACTTTACTTAGTAAGTACGCAGTAGAGAAAGTAAAAATGTCCTTTGTTTCAGTGGACCTCAAAACATGTCTTTTTACCGAATTCTTGATATAGAAATTCTGGGTGGAACACAATACTTTCTCAGGCGTGCGTTAGAGATAGCCAAAATAAATTTACGCATGAAGAATTGCCATTAAATTGCAACAGACAGAGAAAGTTACACGAGTGTTACACATCGGGAAGTTTATTGTTTATTCAATTGAGAATTTCAAGTATTCCCGCAAGTCATTTCCGCTCTCCTCTTGTCTGCATCAACCACTTTACCAGGTTTGTGATTCAAATCAATGAAAGGTATCTGCCATTGCTTCTAGCCCACAAGTTTCATGTTGTCGACCAGTGGTACCAATTTGTGTAAGAGACCTGTTTACAAAAGCTCTTGAGTCATAAGCCGAGGGATTGGAAATCTAGCAATAATAGTGGAGAAGCTTTCTATGGTTTGCGAAAGGTACATCGATTTCCCCAGAGTGCTGACATTTCTATCCGTAACTAAGGCACGAACTGCGTTCTAAAGGGCACCGATTACTGCCACTAGAGAGGGGAAATTTAAGCCTTTCAGTAACTAGCTCAATGCCATTAAGGTTTATGTTTCATTCTTAGGAGCATTTCTTCCCCTTTCTATTTGTTCTATTTATAGCCGCCTTTAACATCTAGGTCATGTCGACGGCTTTGCCTTTGGAGCAATTGCTCGTGGCATTGCTGTTCACTCGTTTACTTTTTGGGTTGCCTTTAAAATCACACACTCTCTTTCATACTTCCAGATTCTAGGGAGAATGGGTAATAATCCTGGCTAAAGAAACATTCCCACACTCCAGCCGGAAAACGAACTCGGGACCTCTGGATTAGGAGACTAGCATACTAACCACCAGACTTCACAGGCAGCCCTTATAAGATGTTTAACCTTTACCCTATGATCAAAAAGGAATGAAAATTGTTGCTGTACCTTTAAACAAAATTTTTAACCAGAACAATTCAAATTTGTCCTTGATTCTAATCGACAGTTAATCAGTTGTTAATGCCAGAAAGTGTTAGTAGAGCCGGGATATACTGCGGAATGGAGGATATGTATGGGAACGGGCGTTGCACAGCAACGCCTTCCAACGCATGTCAAGAGACATTACCAACAACCTTGTTGCTCTTTTTATGAAAGGTTCTCCATAATTCCCCCTTAAAACTCTCCTGCCAGGCTGCAGGGACACTGGTTCACAAGCATGAGGGCTTTCAAGACGCCATTCAGAAGTGATTCCGCAGACAACACGGATGGACCAATACTTTCGCCACCTATAGAGGAAGGCGTGAACGTTAATTTCACGGAAGACAGAATTGGTATTATAGTTAGACTATGTATGCTAGGGAGAGTATAGCAGCTTTTAAAGAACTTAGTGAAAATTAAATTGGTGTTTAGGTGATTGATTTAAAAAATATTATTGCGTAGTTAGTGTTTATAACACGTTTTGAACAATAGTTTTTAAGTACCTAGTTTCAAATTGCATGGGAAATTATAAAAATAGCAACAAAGTCTATGTCTTCAAGCTCTCAAGGGATGAACATTAGAAGGGATAGTAGCTAAAACGCATTAAAAGGGAGAATTTTTCTCCGACAGAACCTCAGAGGCAAGTCCACTAATATTTGCTTTAATGTTCACAATCTAGATGCGCGTACAAATATAACCCAATTACTCTCCAATTGCTCATGTTTGCAGGGGAATGTTTATTCAGTTTTTGCGAGTATCACAATTCGTAATGTATTGATTAGTATGAACACGTGTAATGCATCCAGTTTCTGTGCTTATTTTTTGGTCTAATAAGAAACCGGTTATAAGTTTTAAATAGATAGATAGATAGTTTTAAATAGGTAGATATACAAATATATAAAAGTGTTTGGAATTTGGTAACGAATTTATAACCTAACCTAATCTAACCAAACAAGGTTATTTTCCAAAACCATGTATATTAGTATTTCTGGACCTCCCGTTGATTTTTAAATCTATGTCTGATATTTAAAATGTCTGAAAACTTTTTGAATTACAATAAATATATGTTTAAAGATTTAGTTAAATTTGAAAGTTAATAGCAAGTTTTTAAATAATGATTATCATTTTTTTAAAACCTGGCCTATTATCAAACTTGCATGTGGATTATTTGTGGAATAAAGAATAAAATAAAATAGATGTAATAGAAAGACTTAATAATAGGCTCAGGCTACTAACAAAAGTTTAAGATTCTATTATGAGAGGAAAGAAAATGTTTGGGAAAGAACAGGTGCATTTAAGTGCAAAAGTGGCGACTGGTGCTTTTGGAACTAGTTTTTCTTATTATGGAATACTTGTCATCCCTCTTATGTTTATGTGTTAAACATTGCTATTTATTACTTGAGAGTGTTTCATTGCATTTAGTATTTCAGTTGTAATATTGCGAGCAGTAACTAATTTTATTAATGCACATGTCCCGAGTAGAAACATTGAAAGTGGATGTTTGTAATATGTGTTTTTTACAGTCCAGCCCATAATAATTTTCATAGTTTCTGCGTTTAGGTTTGTGAATTATATGTTACTTCAAACGAAATAAGGAGATAAGATTCTTGTTAAATGCGTCTTAGCAAATTTTAATGACTAAACAGCCTCTACTGCTCAATGCAACCAATGACCAACATGGGCAACCATCTTGTTTTAAAACTCAGGCCTTTTCTTTAGGTGGTGCTGCTTGAACCGACAAGGCAACTGTGTGTTGCATTTCTCCCAGTAATTCAATAAGGAGATTTCACTGAAAATACACGTATTGAGGTATAATGCTACTAAACAAAAATAAAAGTAAGCGCGTGTATCCAATCGTCCTTGTGTCTGCGAAACAAACTTCTGTGTAATGCCAAACTTGGTATTTAAGTTCAGCATCTTCAAAGAGTGCGACACATAGATTTTAAAGAAAATTCTCTTGCCTCCCTCTGTCCGCCTGAACAAGAAACACATAAAACGAAAAATTGGTTAAAGTCCAAACTGGTATTTGAGTTCAGCATCTTCTCTGTATGACACACTAAGATAAAAAAATCTGATGGGTTACACTCACATGACTTTCTCTACTCTTGTACAAACTATTTTTACACACGCTTATTCTCCATATGTTTCATGTTAATCGAGATATCGAGATGTTAATCTTATTGCTAATTTTCTTGTAGATGCAAGGGGAATTGCTAGGCTTTAAGCGATAGTCAAATATTTTAAGAGCTGGTTGCTATGCGGAGTATTCCATTCTCTTTGCATTACCAGGACAAAAAAAAATGAATAACGAATTTCTATTTGAGAAAAAGTATGTGTTGGAAAATTTAAGGGAATAACAAGCAATATCTCAAAATGGTTCACTCAAAAAAAAAATGTATATGATATAAATTGTGTATTTTAACGCGATCTACATTTTTTGTGTAGTAACATTTTGTCTATCTCTTATGGTTTACCAGTTATGCAAAAGTCGTTCACAATAAAGAATACTTTTGGAGACATTCCCAGAAAATTCGAGATATACATTTCATTTGTCGTGAAAATATCTTAAACATATGATATTTTAATCAAAGTCGTTGGAGCCATTTTTGAGAAAATTAAATTTTCAAAAAATGCTCCATGTAAAGAGTAATCTGGGGTGGGGGATTTTCTTGAAAATCTTCGTGTCGCATCTCTGGAAGATACTGAACCTAAATACCAAGTTTGGTGTTTATCCGACTGTTCGTTTCTGAGTTATGCTGTTCACAGACACACACACACATACACACACACACAGACACACATGTTTCCAAAAATGCTATTTTTGGATTCAGGGGGGTCTCAAAACATATATTTCCGGTGAAATCTCGGTATCGAATTTTTGGGTGGAATACAATACTTCCCCTACTTACTATATGTAAAAGAAAGTAAAAAAAAATCTCCCAAATCAAACTGTACTTTCCATGTTACGTTTTTCGTTATTTCGCGGGATGGCTCAAACGGTAACGTCTCTGGCCCGCATTCGAGAGGTCATGGGTATTTTCAGGGGTTTCTCCGGGTCGTTAGGCGAATGCTGGGAAGGTACATTACATCCCCTGAATTTCCTGTCCCTCCATTTCACCTCCATTATCATTTTACTTCATCTTCATCTGCTTGGTCTATTTCAGTGTTGAAAGTATCGACGGGAGCCTCGGCGTTGCACGGCAGGGGAAAAGGATGCTCTATGTAAACCTTCGTTCCCCGGGGACAGTCTGCGAGTCCCGGGCCTCCAATGGGATATGCAAGCCTGCAGGCGGGAGGGGTACCGGTTCTACCTGTTGCCATCAGGGGAGTTTCAATCTGTTTAAGTTAGGGTCCCTGCTCTCTGCCCTGCCATGCCTCCCGGTCCGGCCCCCCTCTGTATCGTCTCACTTCACCACTCACCACCAAAATGTGTTGCGCATCGAGGTGCTAAGTACCCCTCTGCCCAGTCCTACTCGTACCTTTCGTTGTTTTTTTAAAAAAATGGCTACAACGATTTTGATTATGACATTTACATGGCAATTAAAATGTATATATTGAATTTTATATTCTGATGTGAAATTTGCATAATATTGTATAACTGATGAACTATAAGAAATAGATAAAAACCTCATATAAAGAAATGTGCGTCTCGTTAGAACAGAAAATTTATGTCATAGTTTTTGTGGCATTAACCATTACCGAGATATTTTGTGTTATTGATTTGAATTTTAAAATACTTTATACTTTTTCAAGCACTAAGTCGCTATTCATTTTTTTACTTTCTCTATTACTTACTTGCAGTACCAATTTTCAGCCCATACTGCATGTAGCTTGGTATTATAAGTTAAGAAAGTAACCCTTACTTAAGACAGCGTATGTTCGAGGTTACGGATTTTGCTGCGCATCTTAAATTTGCCATTAATGCTGCATTTCAGCTGTTTGGCAGGCTTGTAAGTCGTTTCTTCTCCAATCCATTGTCAGGTTAACGTCGACTGCGAGAACGTGACCGCAGTACCAACAAGACCTCTCTTGTATACTGACAACCCTTGCGAATATCAAAGGAAATATATTGGACTAGAAGAATGTGTGCTTTATTGTTTCCAGGATGTGTTTATTGACATCAAGGTGTGCCGGTGAGGGAAACAAAGGACTGTGAAGCCTTGCTATTTCAAGGGAAGCCACACTAAGGGGAGCGATCGGTGAAAATTGATCAATATGATAAAAAATTGCAATTTAGGATTTTAAACTTATTATTAGGTCCGTATCTCTAGTGAGAGTGAAAATGAAAGAGTTACAGAGTTAAATAACCCTGAGCGGAAGGTATGGTAGCGCATTTGAGGCTATTTATATTTCTCACAATTTTACTTTCTCTACCATGTTATCGCAGTTCTCAATGGCTTGTGTTATCTTGTTTGTTGGGCGCTTATTGTTTAATTATTTTTTAATTTGGGTTCATTGTCCTCCGGCTAGCTATTATAACTCAGTCGAACACGTGTCTCTAAGCAGGGTGTGTAAATGGAAAGGAGTTGTTGCTAAAAGATAACACTGATATAAAAAATTGAATCTAGACTTTTATTTCCGCCACACTTAATTAATAATTGACATGTTTAATCTTTATACACGCCTGACTGAAACTGTGATATTTCTGAATATAACTACAGTCGTTTTAGTTGCCGCGCACCAATTACTTCGCGTACTTTAAATTTTTGTAACTAACTCTGCGACGTGCACCTCGTGAGAGATTCTTCAGAACTGTGCGACACTTGCTTATGGCTCGAGAATATATACTCCTTCACCTCGAATTGCCTAAACATTATAATATAGCTCCATTTGGTTACCAAATCGCGTTCACTTCAGCGTCTGTTTTGGTCAGCCAATCACATATATACTCTAGGGAAGATATTCCCTCCATTTCTAAAAAAGGCACGCTACCCTGACGTCATTTGTTTATCTCTTCTTAGTGACAAACAACTCACCCCCTCGGTTTATTGTTACCCACTTCTATTGTCAGTTTCAGTGAGGCCGTGTAAACTTATTTCCTAACAATACTTATGGCTAACAAACATCTAAAATCCTGTACATACAATAATATTAATTTACACTACAATCACTTTGGCATTCACAGCATGTTATGATATGAAATATTGCCTCAACGTACATAGTAAAGAAGGTATTGCATTCCACCCAAAAATTCGATACCGATATTTCACCGAAAATACATGTTTTGAGCCCCCTGAACACCCTGATTTATTCAATACTTAGTAATTGTTTTAAAGCTCCATGATTTTCAGTTGTTTCTCTGACTACATGGGAACAGTATGGAATTTTAAAGTCAGCATATAGCGCCCAGTTCTTAAACATTTGACTGTCGCTGTTCCCTTTGTATCCTAACTAAATGTGTAATGTGGCTATTTTGTAAAGCTTTATCTGGATTAAAATTAAGTAGATACAAAAATAAACTTTCGTAAGAATAATTTGTATACCTATAATAAACGATAGGGGTAGAGAAAGATATGTGAATGTAATACATAAGATTTTTTTAAAACCTTTTCAGCCATTATTATACAGTGTGACTACATCAACGAAGTTTTTAAAGGCAACATATTATATTCTCATTTTTTTCTGAAAGGTATAGGGGCAGTTTAATTGTTGGCTTGTTTAACAATTTTCTCAATAATTTACTTTAAGAAATGAAACTCTAATTATTTAATGAGGTGTTAAAAATGTTCCACATTACAATATGGCAGTACCTAGTCGAAGCGTGAATTTTGTTGAACATTTTCAATCACTGCTGGTTGTATACCTCTGATCCTCATTTTTAACTGTTCCACAATAGCAGGCAGTAACAAAGACTGTACGTTTCAAATATCTCCATAAAAGGTAATTAGTGGGGAGAGGTCTGTTTCTATAGCAACCAAACCTTTGTATGAGACAAAATGCAACTAAATAAAAATATTTGTCGGTGACTCACACCATGTACAATGATAGCTAAAAACTTTGTTTCTTTTTTATAAAATGTTCCTTTCAAAATATTAAATTTAATGGGTCCGAACATTTCTGTTTAAAAGAATTAAATTTAGTATTATTTACATTATTCCTCTTATGAAAGGGTCTGTATCTAATATATTAGCTGAGATTTATTGGCAGTACAGGAGAAAATATTTATCTTCCAGGTAGGTAAACTGCAGATACTTTATCTGGAGATCGTGGTACAGGCCCTAAGAAGGAAAACTTATTTGTAAGCTTGAAATTATTGCTTGAAAAAACATAGTATATGTGGTCAACAGAGCTTGTACGCGAATTTCTATAGAATTTTCTCGGTTTTAATATCCATTTTTTTCTCTACCTCTTTTATACGTAGTTTTGTGCAAGGATATTACTGCAGGCACAGCTTGGTACTAGCATGCATTAACTCCCACTGAGTGACAAATCCAGGCTTATATAAAATTCCCTGTCTCGTACGAATGTCATTTGTTTTATATTGGACTGATATGCTATTCTAACTGGGTTTATTGTTGTTGTACGTCTTTGAGATGCTTTGACAGCTCCTTTCCTGTGCTGCTGATATCTCTTTTATTGCATTTTTCTCTTTCGCTTCTTCCATTATTTTTTTCAAAACTCTTTCTCTGACTATTAAAGCTTTTACTAGGCTATTTTCCTTATCCGTTTCAGATTTTTCTGGAGCGGCATTTGTTTAACCGACATTAATTTTTCTTAAAAGCATCTTGGATGTTGCGTGCTACATTTTAATGTGTTTTCCTTGAACTTATATGCACGTTTTATCAGGCGACGCTCTTGTGTCTCTTTAATAAATACCAGAACGCACCACGTTTGCAGAAAGACAAAAACGAACACTGTACACATTTCTGCGCTCGGTTATAAAAGTCTATACAACATTCTCACCACTTTTTATACGCACTACAAACTCATATACATTCCTGCTATGTTGTGTTATTCATACGAAAATTAATTTCAGTATCCAAGTTATGTTATTCACCATGCATGTTTGCCTAGAAAGGTTTTTAAATTAATCAATATGGGCTTATTCACCTAAAAATGCTGTAACAACATTCAAACGTTCATATTACTACGAGACGTGTTTTTAAAATTAGTAACGTTTTAATACTTTGCCACTGCAACGCTGCAGTCGCGATTTTGAGCATACGTGATCACTTCTTCAATTCATTAGGAAGCCAGACGCATCTGTAAGAGATTGTCACTTTGTGTTTTCCTGTTGTTAGAGCGTTTTAAAATGTTCAAAATAATGGAACGATCTGCCGACTATGAAGTCAGATCAGTGATTCGTTTTTTGAATGCGAGAAAAGTTAACGACATTTATTGCCAATTGTGTAAGGTTTTTAGGGGAAACAGTAGTGACAATGCCCGGTCACACACAGCCAAAGAAACTCAAGTTCTGTTCGCATCATTTGGTTGGGAGCAATTCGACCACCCTCCCTACAGTCCGGATTTGGCACCAAGCATTTTCATCCGTTTCTTCATCTGGAGAAATTCCTTGGCGAAAAACATTTCAACGGCGATGAAGCTTTCATCACAGGCAGCATCATTCTTTGAGAAGCATACAAAATCTGGTTTCTCGTTACGTCACTTGCCTGAATAACGGCAGTGACTATGTGGAAAAGTGGTATAAGGCCTAAGTTAATGAATGATAATAAAGTATTTGGAAAATAATGTTCTGTTATTTTTAAAAATATTATCGGTACTTACTTTAAAAACACGCCTCGTAGATGCACAACTAGCTCATGCAAAAAAGAAAGAAATAAAAAAAAAAAAAGAAAAATCACAAACTGTCTGGAATGTATTCGACACACATTTTGTATTTGAATGGCCAGTATGTTTTCCCTGTAATACATTTCTGGCTGTATCTTATGTTTACTCAGTTAAACAAAAGTTATTTTACATTCAATTATAATGAAGGGAATTTCACAGATTATTTACAGAAAATTCAACACATTCCATGCCAGTAACTCAAACAAAGAATGTTAGTGAAAATCCATACAACGATTTTCGAAAGAGTGAAACGTTACAAAAGCGATTCCACTGGGAGGGTGTTTTGGGGTGTGAGGAATTTCTTAAAAATCTTGTATTGCTTTCCTGAAAGATGTTGGACCTACCTAAATACCTATATAGGTAGTTCGATATTCATTCGGCTCTTCGTTTTTGAGCTATGCTGCGCGAGCGCGCACACGCACACACATACACCTGATATTTTTCTAAACATGTTTTATGGGAGTTCAGTGGACCCTAAAGTGCGTACTTTGGACAATATATATAAAAAGTTTTGGGTAAATTACAATATTTCCTCCGTCTATCATAGGCAATATGAGAAAATTATTTACGTAACTTTGTGGGAAAAAGAGTTGTATTTTCAGGACGAGTAAGGTGTTTACGTCTGAATCTAAACTGAGGACGGAATATCGGAATGAGTCCTGAAAAAAACACTTTCCGGCAGTTACGTACAATATTTTGTTTCACACTATGTCGAAATACTTTATATATCAGCTAAGTATTGTACTGTATATTATGTTAGTCTTGTACGCAGTCATATGTTTGATATATCCATATGAGTTGATGTAATACATGTTGGTAACCTTGGAGCTTGTCGTACAGTGACGCCGTTGTCGGAGTAAATCTGAACTACTTCGATGCATTGTTGAATGTGGGACTACAGAAGTTTAGTAGCATCATGAAAAGAAATATCTCTGTAAGTAAAACAATTAAGATGAGTTATTAAGTATTACTCATATTTTAAAATTAATACAGAAACTAAAATAATGCAATACGGAAGAAAAAATGCGCATGAAAAATTATTCTCGTAGTATATTTATTATTATGTATTCAAATGTTGGTGTTAGAGTATGGAAAGTAACTAAACAGTAAAGCTTAATGTAGCATGCTGGTTTGGAGATAGAAAAAACATGAAATTCCAGATAGTATAAAACAAAATAACTTGCTTATTTAAAGGTGTGTAATATTGCTCAATTTCAGTATAATCAGCCACATACAGGCGACACTGAACATTTTTAGAAAATCAAACAAGGATTAGTTTTAAAAATTTAAACTCTTTATTGTTCTTCAAGACATTTCCCTTTAACATCAACACACTTTTTCATTCGATGAAATCAGTCTTTAAAGCAATGATGCCACTCTTCCTAAGCCACTTCAGAAACCAGGTTTTTATAATGTTCCACTACTGCATCTGATGACAAAAAAGTGATTCCACGCATTTTATCTTTAACTTTTGGAAGCAAACAAAAAAATCACAAGCTGCTAGGTCAGAGATGTATGGTGGAGGATCCATGGTGCTGACCTTTGGGGCATCCAGATACTCAGTTGTTAGTTTTGCTGTATGCGACGATGCGTTGTCACGATGTAGCCTTTTTCCTTTTGGGAGTTTTTCATGAATTGTTTTAAAATATGCGGTAAATAGACACTTGTGTGCAAATTAGCAGAAACGGTACGTGTATCTTCTAATGTTATGCAGTAAAACCTGTCTTCAGCGAAATTGAACGGGGCTCTCAAACATTTCCGTTAAAGATAGTTTTCCGTTTAACGAAGGTAGGCATAGCTATTAAAGGAACTAAACGATAAACATAACCTATTCTCAACTTTTAAACACAATGAAGAATAGTTCCACCTCGTCGCTGTTTGTTATTATTGCAGGTTCGTATTCTTAGATTATTGAAAGTAGTTTAGCAATCCAATCAGCGATGGTTTCAATATTAACATCATTCGATTCACCACAAAGTTCGTTAAAACTATCTGGTGTCTTTTGCGGAAATTCTCCAAGCATCCGTTAGGTGCTTTGAATTCAGCCTTATCCAGTTTTTCAGCTACCTTTTTAGCATATTCCTGTAACATAGGCCCTAATATGCGGTGAGTTTTGCCCTAACACTAGCAAATCACTCCCACACTGTTTCATTGTCCTGGTTTTCAGTTTTCTTAACTTCTCTCTTTATTTTTTCATTAGCACAATTTTCCAAACGCTTCACAATTCCTGTTTTATTCTTTAGAATCTCGTAAACTTGAGCTTTGCCTATGTTGAATAGCTTCATGATCTTTATCACGTTCACTAGCATAAATCACCTTCACTCTCGTGTTAACATCTAACACAACTCTTGTTTTCGAAGCCTTGGTGACTACTGCTGAACTAAATCATCGCCTATAAAAGTTTAGAGCTGTATTCTATGCTGTCTCACAAATCATTAGAGCAGGAAATGGAAAGTGAAGAGGCAACAATAAAAGACAATCAGGCGTGCTTATTGCTATGCAATTAAGAATGAGTGTGACAGGTTTCTCAATACTCGGACTGTCATTAGTGCACCCCCTCCTAGACTGGTCAGGTAGCAGCAAAATGGTCATGTTTCAACTTAAATATCATGTACTTAGAGCAGACTTTCACAGGGTGTCTGAAAATTTTCTAAACTCTGCATTCCGGAACTGGAAAGTTTCCGTTAAAAGGTGTACTTCGATTTCCGTTGTCCGCGTAAGACAGTTTCCGTTTAATAAAGGGAATTTAGCATGTTTTTCACCCAAAAATTAGTGGAACCATAAAATATTTCCGTTTAAGACAGATTTTTTAGAAAAAAACTAGCAACCATCTTCTTAACAGCACGGCGAATGCATCGGTCTTTTGTAGGCTTACATTTTTATAGAGTTTTCCTGCACCAATCAATGCAGTTTATGTGGAATCCATCAACAATAAAGTTTTTTCACGTCTAACTGTTGACGTAAAATGTTTTGGATTTGACTCATACCAATGCCCAATGTCGCCCGAATAAATTCATAAGATGTCCGTCCATCTTCTTCAAGCATATCTCGAACAGCGGCAATATTTCATCAGTAACAGACGTTCTTGGGCGTCCTTCACGAAATTAATCACTAAGAAAAAAACAATCTCTTGAATTCACTCTACCAATTATAAATTTTTGCCTTAGATGGGGCTTCTTCGCCAAATGCATTTCTAAGTCGATCTTTACACTGTTTAGGCGTAAATGACGATTTAAATTCGCAAAATCTCGTAGCCTGGAAATGTTCTCTAGTCAAATTCATTTTTGGGTGAAAACAAAATCTTTAAATAATGATATTTAACAAACTATTAAAACAAATTACACGGAAATAAACTCGCAAAAACCTTTCAGTAATGTCCTCGTACACCAAAAAACATTTTAGTTTAATAATAACCATAGAGTATATCAGCAATATTAAAATGCACATAAGGTTTGGAAGCGAGGTATAAAATCCTATCCATTAATTTAAACAGCGGTTGCAGCATCGAGATTGTGCGAGAAATGAGGATCGACTTAAGATGAGCTTGGATTTTTCGCTGGCAATATAACCTGGCCCGATCTTTCTCTGCAGATAGCTGGTTGAGCGTTTTATTGCGGAAGTCAAGTTTTAATTTCACAGACAATGGCACGCTATCTAGAAAAATATCCTGTTCCACGATAGGATCACATTCGCAGAAACGCTGCTTGAGGGCCGAGAAGGTTCGTATTTCATGGATTATTTTTACCAATCAAAAACTGAGAACTAAGCCGTGACGAAGACCTCTTCCACAAGCATATCCTGCAATCTATATTTTTGTCATTGTCGTCCCTCAGTAACATTTCCTGCATATTAGAGTCCAGATCTGACTTCGCTGAATGCCTAGACTTTAAAGGGAACCTATAGATGGGCGACAACGGTAAAAATTACAATTTGTGCATTTTAAATTATGTCCGATTCAATAGGAGCGTTTTTATGTAAATGAATGTATTTAATAAAAGTGTGAAAATGAGGAACAATTCAAATAACTCCGAGTGGAGGGCGTGTTATTTCAGGCGAGAGGAGACACCGGGCGACCGGATCCAGGAGCCATGGTACAGCAGTGACAGGGTCCCTAAGTTTCCAGATATAGACACCCCGCAGACAGACCGGGGATCCCGCTCCACAAAGAGAGAGCCCAACGCCCCTCAAGGGGATTAGGATACCCCGGTAGGCAACCGAAAGCCGAGAGGTGATGAGAGTTCACAGGGAACATCCTCTTCCCCTGCCACACTGCACCGAAACACCAATGCCGACACTTCCGACCCTGTAAGAGAGTCAACGGGATGAAGGATCCATAAAATGATGAATGGAATGAAATGGAGGGACAGGAATTAGGGTGCTGAAATAAACCATTCCAGCATTCGCCTGACGACCCGGGAAACTCTAAAAAAAACCAGAGGGGGCGGTCGCTAAGGATCGAACCTGGGACCTCTTGAATGCGGGCCACAGACGTTGGCGCCTGAGCGATCCCGCTCGGTAATGCCTTTTTTTGTGGGTTATAGTATTTTGAAAAATGTTCAAAATCTTTTCTCCTTATTATGCAATTTTTAATTTACCAGACTGAAACTTCGGAAATATTCCACAAATATTTGATAATTAAAAGTTGCTATATAGTTATTAATGTACGCCACCAAGTCACCCAATTTTGATAAGTATATATATTGTTTTGTAGCAGCCGAAACTCATAACAAAACAAAAATGAATGTTTAAAAAGCAATTCATTTAAAAGTATATTTCTTAGCAAAGTTGCTTTTTAACTCAGTAAGTAACATACCTCCGAAATGGTTAAAAATTATGAGCATTTTTTATGAAATAGCTGTAATTTGTGTTTCAAAACGCATAATGCAGGAATAACTCAATATGTATATACCGAACTTTGCAACCGCACTTCTTTATACCGATATAAAATGTGGCAAAAAGTTAAAAAATCTCAGTAGAGTACTTTCAGTTTTGGAAAATTCACAAATTGGTCCCCTTAACCGAGTGTTTAGCTTTAAAGAGAATTGCAGAGCAATTAACTACGTACATGCGTATGGTAGGAATGTACTAGTTGGCCACGATATGAGTGCGTGCGGTGGAAAGAAGAACTAAAGGTTACAAAACAAGTGGGCGGAGCTTCGGAAGGACAGTCAGGTAAACAAAACATACACCGTTTCGACTGAATTTACTAGCGAGGCTGAAGCCTGCAAATGTAGTGTCGTTTTCATTGTGCGACTCTACATTTCTCTATTACCTTCCCCCCTCATTCCCCTCTGATCCCTAGCCTTGGTTGTCAAAACAGTGGCGTCCTCTCCAAGCTCATTCCTATTGTAGATGGCTAGTAGAGTATTTCAGCACTGCAGTCAAGACTAGGGCTCTAGGCCGATTGTGAGTCAGCAAGAAGGGACATCAGATCTGATGGCGGCAGGATGATGCAGAGGGGTTCCTCACGTTTCTGGATAGAGTCTCTCCTACACAGAGACAGGTGCAGATCAGAGAGTGTGTCCCTGTGATACACTCCTATCCCCAAGGGAGCTCCACACTAGGGGAGAAACAGTTATTCCTTCAAAATACCGCAAATGTCGCATATCGACGTCCACCGCGCCTGGCCCTGCAACCCTGAGGAATTCCTGAATATTTCATCTTCAAGCTAAATCTCATAGGGTGGTATATATATATGTTTTTAGTAACTCAGGTTTCTTCTCTTATCTATTGTTTATCAAATCTTTAACGTACTCTCTGTCAAACGAAAATTTTAAATTCAAGTAGAGCATATGTTGTTACCTTTATAAGTTATTCTTTCATTCTATTTTAGGCTGCGTTCTCAGATCAATATGATCATCACTGATGAGGTGAACGTGTGCAAGAAAGATGGAGCTGTGGAAGAATTATAAGTTTGAATTTAAGCAGAAGTGTTCTCTAAGAGCAGTTTTTTCCAGCTTGCAATTATGAATAGTCCTGTATAACTGACATTTCCTTTTACTTTCTCTACTGCGTACATAGAATAGGTATAGGCAGTTCTGTATTTCCACCCAAAAATTCGATACCGGAATTTCACTTAAATACATGTTTTTAGGTTTCCTGAACTCAAAACCAGTATTCAAAAATATCTATTTGTGTGTGTCTGTGAATACCAGGCTTGGTATTTAAGTTCAGCATCTTCCAAGAATGTGAGGCAATGTTTTTAACATTTAAATGATTTCAGTTTATTTATATAATATATAAATTCAACAACAGCCCGCCTTAAACCAATATTTGTGTGTAACAATATATAAAAAGTGTATATTACAGTCATTGTATATGTTTATATTATTGTGTCCATGTGTAGTAATGTTATGTGAATATTACGTAATTTAATAATGTAGGAGCTGCGAGAATAATAAGTTAAAACTTGCTAACAATGAGGTAACTTTGGGGCAATAATGAGTTAGAATGTTTAATAATGCTACTAGTCATTATTGGAGCAACAATAATGTAAATTTAGTGACAGTTTATAAAACAGCCAATCAACAACCAGAAAAAGCTTTAGTTAAATGAAGGTATTCTATTGGATTAGGAATAACCAATCAGAGACTTGAAATACAGAAATTTACAAGTTTAGGCGCTAGAAATCTTGTCAGTTGCCTGCAAACAGTGTTCCTAAACGGACGCGAGACACATGCTCGAGAGATTTAATACGTATTCGTGTGAGACGAAAATAGTTTTACGTGTTAAAAAGTGTAATTCATTAATGAAAAGAATCTCACAGCTCTCTATATCAGTGAAGTGTTATTTAAATTGTGTCAAGGATTAATAAATGTAGTGAAGTAAAGTTATAATCTGTGTAAGCCTACATTCTTGTCACATCACAACCCTGCTAAGAGAAACGTGTCTCTAAGAAGAATACTGACCCAGCCGAGGCAAACAAACATTTAATACTTAAAGAAACAGTCAAATTACAAAGTTAATATTTTTAAAAATTGGGGCGAAGGCTACCGGAAACTTTTTACTATACGTGCGGTTGCAACTACTTCAAGTTCGGCTCCCCAACAGTTGAACTACAACACAACTCCTTCAATACAAACTACTTCAAATTGTCGTCCATACGTGGAGCTAAATAAAATACCTTCTTCAAATGCGACACGAAGATATTCAGGAAAATCCCTCCATCCAAACCAACCTTTACTGGAACAGCTTTCTTTGATTTTCTCAAAATTTGCTCAAAGATTTTCATTAAAATACCATATGTCTGAGATATGTCCATGACAAATGAAATTCATATCTTCTTTAATTTCTTTCCCATTTGGGAAAAGTATAAGATTGGAAAATTAAAAAAATAACAAGGAATATGTGGTGGTTAATTCCACAAAAAAGTATATGACATAAATGATACTTTAACGAGATCTAAATTTTTTGTGTAGTAAAACTTTGCCTATCTATTACGGTTTACCAGTTATGCAAAAGTCATTCAGAGTGAACAGAACTTTTGGGGATATTTGCAGAAAATCCAAGATATACATTTCATTTTCCATAAAAGTATTTATGGGAGATATTTAACATGTCAAAATCGTTAGAAGCATTTTTTTGGGAAAATGAAAAATTTTCGAAGAATGTTCCATGTAAAGGGTAGTCTCCTTGGAAGATACTAAACTGAAATGCCAAGTTTGGTGTTTATCCGACTTTTCGTTTTTGAGTTATGCTGTTCACAGACAGACAGACACACACATGGGCACGTTTCCAAAAATGCTTTATTTGGATTCAGGGGCGCTTTAAAACACGTATTTTCGGTGAAATCCCGGTATCGAATTTTTGGGTGGAATACAATACTTCCCTTATTTACTATACGTAGTAGAGAAAGTAAAAATGCAGGTCTCATTAAAGCACACAATTAATGTCAAATAATCCTTTAAGCCTACTGTATTCTCCTATACCCATTGTAGCTACAAGGAAATATATAATAAAATCATTTCTGGAAACGCTTGTCTCGGTTAACATGACGTAGACAGTAGAATAAGCTTTTGTAAGAATAGTTTGTTGAAGAATGGGTAGAGAAAGTCATGCGTATGTAACACATCAGGTTTTTCTAGTTAAGTTTGTAGGTGGAAGAGTGCTTATTGTGGGACATGATATCTATTACAGAACCGCTGGGATGTGATGCAGTTCCAAATCACTGCTCACAGAGTCCATTACTCTCGCGCAGGGATTAAAACTTTAAGCCTGTTCAAGCCCCCACATCACGTGACTACAGGTGCGGCACAATTTTCTAGGCATGTACTCAACCTGCTGCTGCTATTTTTTTTTAAGTGTGACAACAATAGGTCTTCTTCTTTTTACTTTCTCTGCCACGTACCTAGTAGGTAGAGAAAATAGTGCATTCCACCCAAACATTCAATATCGAGATATCGCCGAAAATACACGTTTTGAGGCCCCTGAATCCAAAAAAAGCATTTTTAGAAACATGTCTATGTGCATGTGACGAAAACTTGGTATTTAGGTTCAGCACCTTCCGAAGACACAACACGAAGCTTTTCAAGAAAACTCCCCTACCCGAAACAATCCTTTACATGAAACGTCTTTCGAAAATTTTGATTGTTTAGAAAATGGCTGTAACCATATATTAAATATATTTACATAGCAAATAAAATGTATATCTCGAATTTTCTGGGAATAGTCTGCGAGTGCGAAGGCCTCTTCATTCGGAAGCAGTTTTGTATAATCTTGTATAAGTAGTAAACGTTAAGTGATAGACGAAAATATACTGCACAAAAGTGTACATCTCTTTAAGACACATAATTTATTTAAATAAGTTTTTTTTGGCATTAGCCATTTCCGAGATATGCGTTATTAATGGTTCAATTTATTCAATACTTGTCATTCTTTTCAAGTCCCGCGATTGCATGGAAAAAGTATGGTATTTTAAGGCCAGCATACAGCGTCCATTTCTTAAATGTGCGACTATCGTGGTTCCCTTTGTATCTATAACGAAATGTGTAAATGCAGCTATTATTATAATGAAGTAGGTAGGACAATAAACTTTCGTAAGAATAATTTGTATACCCACAAATAAACAATAGAGGGCACAGTAAGTCATGTGAATGTAACACATCAGCTTTTTCATTTGTATAACTGAACTTTCTTTATCATTGCAAACTGTATGTACCGCTGCCTTTTGGTGGATGACACAAAAATTTTGATTAGCGTGATGGGTTTAGAGCAATAATGCTATTAAATTAAATCAAGCTTTGAGCTGCCGGTGCTCATGGTTCAAATCAAGCAAGTCTAGATATAAAGGTGATGAAATTCATCATACACAGATGTTCAAATCCTCTCTTACAGAGAGGAAAAGCTAATGGTTCATAGTTAATTAATCTGCAAATACTATCTGAATTGCAAAACGCATATTGCTATTACTATGTTATAAATTCAGCATTGCTAACACAGATTCTAAAGTTAATTTTAACTCAGTGAAATGTATTAATTCAGTTGAAGGTAAATATGTCTTTCTATTATGAAAAAACTCACATATATGGATTATTTTTGGTACATTTATGATTCATCTGTACAATACTTTAACAATTAGAAGTATTATAGGTTAAGGTTAACACCCCCTAGGAGGAAGGGATAAAGTGAAGGAACCACAGGAGGCTAGAGACAGCAAGCAGACAGGCCACAGAGACACGTGGAAGTCCCTAACAGTTCCAGGCTAGAATACCTGCCCCAATCCTGGTTTTGCCCAGAGAGGGCGATGGACGAACCATCGACCAAGCAGTCCTCTAGTGTTTACGGGAAGTACTCTTTCCTTTGAGAAAGTACACGCACCATCTGTCCAGCATCGCCCTACGCCACCTAGAAGCACACCTGAAAGAGGACACAGAATGAAAGGGAAAGGATGGCAAGGAAATCGTGGTAGATGAGAAACCACCCCAGAATTCGTTACCGACCAGGGAAAACCACGAAAAACTCAAGGTCAGAGTGGGCGGTCAACGGTAATCGAATCCGGAACCTTCCGAATGTGAGTCTGACACGTTACCGCGGAGCCATCCTCTCGGTTAGAAGTACCTACTATCTCCTCCACGTGAATATACATGATGTAACAATAAGGTACCGCCAAACTTTCTGGATACATCCCTCACATGTAGAAGAAAGAAATATGTTACATGCACATGGGTTCGGAGTTTACTTCTATGTTGTTTCATATTAGGATTCATTTTTTACAACTCTTTATACTACATTAATCATGGGAAACATACAGGAACAGAATGTACATATAGCACACCACACGAAACCCTTTCGTAAAGGAAATGTTCAAAATGCTCTCCGTTAGCGTTGATGCATGCATCAAACCGCAATCGCATTGAATCTCGGATGCGCTGATGTATCCCTGGAGAACTGCGTATTATTTCGCAACTTTCCGCAATACGGATAGTTGAACACAACGTTCGATACACAATATATTTCAAATGCCCAAAAAGTAAAAGTCTAGTGGGTTTACATCCGAGGAGTGTGGAAGCCAGGGAATTGGCCTGTCTTACCTACCCATCTGTCACGGAGTCTATTATTTAGAAACCGATGAACATTAACAATGAAATGAGGAGGAGCTCTATCGTGGATGAAGTGCATGTTTCATCACGTTGGTTAAGGCACGCCCCTTAGCAGTTCAACACATTCCAGGATGCACCACTGCACGAAACATCTTTCCTGCCACTGCAACCGTTTGCCGAATATGTTCCTTTAGATGAGCAGTAGAGTAGATCATCTTCGCACAGCCCAGAGTAACAGGCAGTTTGCTTATCGATATGCAGGATACGTTCCTTGAGCCACAGTTGGAGCAGGAGGAAACAGGTGATATTCTAATGGAACAGGGCTCTCCGTCTTTTATTCGTGAGTTCCTGGGGTCTACTTTTCCACAGCGCATTTGGGTTCCAAATTCTCCGGATCTCACACCCCTCGACCGTTTTATGCGAGGATACATAAAGGGGGAGGATACGATAAGATCAACTCTTTTGCCTATCTAGAGGAATTGGGTATGAAACAGAGGACGGGAATAGCATGGCTTAGGTTGGGAAGGTGGAAAGCTCGTAAGATTGTTGACGATGCTCGTAGGAGGATTTGCCCATAATGCGGGAACAGTTAGACTGGACGAATATTTGGAAGTATGCCTACAGACGGAGGGTGCTAGAAAAAACTATTTCCGGGGGTATTTTTGGGTTCCAACACAGCAAGATGGGACTTACTTTTAAACAGCTAAAACTGGCCAAGCTTGGGCACATACTTAATGGAAGTCAGTGTACTAAGACGTAATTTATTTGTGTAAATATTGTTTAAATATACCCGGTAAAGGTACGTACGAACAGCAGGGCCCCCGCACTACAAGTAGGTTGGAACGACCCTTTTTGCTCTTACGTAACCGATGGGAGGGATGGATGAGGGGAGAGCTCCGAAGGGAGACTAGTTCCGGATGATGAGGAACACAACGACGGTCCACAACGTTTCCAGATAGAACACATCCGAAGCCGCCCGAGCCCGCCACAGCCACCGAACTGTTCACCGGCTATGGAGCGCGCAGCCACCGCCCATCCGCAACCAGCCGAACACCATCGCCTGATCTACAGCCTGAAGCATACGATAAGGGAGATGATGGAAAGAGGAAATGATGGGTGGGAAGGTCGTAGTAGAAGATGAACCACCCCAGCATTCGCCTGCCGCTCGGGGAAACCACAAAAGAACCTTGGGTCAATGGGGCGGTCACTGGGAGTCAAACCCGGGACCTCCCAAATGTTACCGCGACGCCACATCGCTCGGTCTGAATGAAGAGGACTTCACAGGATATTTCAACTACGACATGTAAATACTGTTCCTGAACATATTAAACTAGATTATGATGAACCTGAAATTTGTTTGGAAAGTAAAAGCTTGAGTTTATAGTTTTCATTTAGAATTTAATAGACGTCTTGCACTTCGTAAATGTACTGTTCACATTGGGACTAACAGAGTTGCTGTTTTTCCTTGAATGCTCTGGGCTTGTTTTAGGCTCTTCATTCATTTATTCCTTTTTTCGAGGGTTCTTTCCATTATTCCGATATTTTTGTATTTTAAAGTTGATTTGAAAACTATGCTTCCCCGGAGGCAACGCTAGTTAAGGGAAGTAATAATTGTAACCGCAGTGTCGCATATTCGAGTCACGCTGCGGGCTTGGGTGAATTTTAACGTGGTGGTTCTTTGTCTTCCGCTGTTCTGTGTTATTGAATAGGCGGTGGCTCTGCATGGTATTGATCACATTGCCATGGGGCCCCAGTATTGTGTCAGACTCTAGTGTGGTTCATCTGGTTCACAAAGCCTTTCAAAGGAACAAGATGATACCGTTTCCTCTCCTCCATCTTCTCTCCTCTCTTCTCTTCTCCTTTTCTTCCCTTACCTCGCTTCATTACATCTTTTCCTGTATTTACTCACTTTCCCTCTCATGTCTCCTCCTATATCCTCCTCTGCTTCTCTCTTCTCTTTATCTCTGTTCACTACTTTCCTTCTCTTACCTCCCTGCCTTTCTTACTCTTCTATATCCTCTGTTCTATTCTTCTCATTTTCCCTCTTCTCCTCACTTCTTACCTAAATATTCTTATCTCCTCCTCTTCTCTCCCATACTTCCTCATTAGTTAGCGTTCTTCTCTTGCCTCGATTACTATATTTAGCTTTCCTTTCCTCTCTTTTTCTTATCTCTTCTTCTATGTTCCTCACTGCTTTAGTCTTCCTTTCCCTTCCTTCCTCCTCTCCTCTTGTATTCACCTCATCCACCTCTCTTTTCATTCCCTTATATCTAATTTTCTTGTCACTCTTTTCCCCTTATATAACATACTCTTTTATCCTCTCCCCTGATCTTTCACCTCTCGTCTTCCTCCTGCTCATCTTTGCATTTCTGCTCCTCTCCTTTACCTTGCTCTATTGTTCTTCTCTCCACTTGGTTCCACTTGTTCTTCCCAAACCTACTTTTCTCCTCTCCTCTCTCCCTTCCTCTTATTCTCTCCTCCCCTTCCTCTTCACATCCATAGTTCGAGTCGAGATTGTGGTATTGAATTTTTGAAGCCCGATTCAAACTTCTAATATATGTACACAGTGTCTGCACTTTTATTGTAATACTCAATATGACGATAGGAACCACGGCATTAACACTAGAAATATGGCCAGTTAACGGCTGATTAATAGCACAGATGTCCAAAACGTAATATAACGATTTCTTTGTAACATTTACATTACTATAACCATTATTAAACTAACGGTTTGGAAGTTAACTAATTACTCAATAACGGATACAAAATAATGGGGACAGACACAGCAATAACTGCATTCGCTACTAAAAACCCCTCATTTTCACTAATCGTCATTTCGTAGTATTATAGTGCTCCTCAAGATAGCTTGACACTATCGTTCTCTTCCCCTTACGTGGTTTTTCCCTCGCCTTACTTCCATTTCTATCTTCTCTTCTCTCCTCCTCCCATAACCTAAACTCCCCCTCCCTTTTCTTCTCTTTTCTTCTCTTCTCTTCCCTCCTAACCTCCCCACCCCATCTCACCATCCTTTCTCTTCTCTTCCCTTTTCTCTCCCCTCCTCTCTTCTCTTGGTTAAATCTTAATACTGCAATGAGACCAATATTGCGTATAAAACATTAAAGGAGGCTTCGAACATCTGCAATTTGTAGCATGTTGTGTTCAGAGAAATAGATTCGACGTAAATGTTTGATATAAGACTTTATTTTGTCATACAACGTACATCCGTATATATATCCTGGTGCTGTCCATATCAACATTATCAAGTCGTAAAGAGCTATACAGTTGCAGAATCTGATTTGTGTTACTGGCAGTTGTGGTAGGCGCAACCTAGTGATCGTCACACCGTTTACATCGCCGACTATCAATGTACTTGCGTGTACACATCGAAATTTCCTGGTTATTCGCGCCATTTTCGTGTCTTTCTGTGCAGTTTTGCCCGGATGATTGCGATACCATCGTGGTCCACGCAGTACGCTTTCTGTTGTTTTACTGTTTTTCTCTACAAGATCACTATTTTATTTAATTCAAAATTATTTCTTTAAAGCTTATGCCATTTTTTTACATTTTGCGCTCTGTTTAAAGATATATACCCTGGTGCCTCTAATCTCTGTGCTATAAAGAGTGAAAATACACTGTGTGCATATTGTACTTAAATATAACTAACCGTGTCACATAGGTTCGCGATAACGGGTGAGGACTCAGGTTCGATTCCCGTTGACCGCACACTCTGAGCTAGTGTTTTTGTGGTTTTCCCTAATCGGTAGGAAGGTGCTGGGTGGTTTCCTATTTACCGCGACTTCCCTTCCATCATTTTCATTTCATTCCATTTCCTTCTCATCTTTCAGGAGTGCTTCTAGAGTGATAGCCTATAGCGGTACCGCGCGGATGCCTGCTCAAAGGAAAGAGTGCTCTCCGTGGAGTGCTCTGTGTGGTCGACGAATCGTTTATCATCCTCTCTAGATGTCTCCAACAGTGGGACGGTCTTCGAGCTTGGTACTGTTAGGGACTTCCGCACGTCTCTGTGGCCTGCGGCCCGTAGCCTGCTGTGGTTTCTTCACTTCATCCCTTTCTCCTGGGGGGATGGTAGTCACAATAGATCTAAGTCGAAGTGTAGGGTGTCCCACTTCGTTGTGTAGCCTATACTTATAAATATCACTATAATCGTATAAAAGATGAAAGAAAGTATGCAATTGACAGCCCTCCTCCATGATATGGGGTAACGTGTCTGCCCCACATTCAAAAGATTCCGAGTTCGAATCTCGGTTAAAGTGACTACTTGGATAAGGCTTTTTCCGGGGTTTTCCCTTATCCTGAGAAAATAATGTCGGGTAAGTCTAAGCTCTAGGGACCCCGGACCCATTCGTTCATTCACTGTCCGATATGATCTACCTGGGAAACCAAAATAAACACTTTTCTCTAATACCTTATTTTTCTTATGGGGTTTCTTAAGCTGCATTCTTCACTTGTAATGGTAGTTGGACGACGTGCCAAGTGTTAGAGCATGTATGTGGTTCCAGCATGACGGTGCGCTGGTACATATTACTCTTTGCGTGCATAAGTACTTGCGCTCACAATTTCTGGGAAAATGGATTGGCAGAGGAGTCCTGTACTATGTCCCCCGCTTTTCTGAGGGAGTATTGCATGGTCCTGTCGACACAATACCGGTTGAATCAGAAGATCTTATTATCCTATTAAGTCCGGGTAACTGCAGAAGTAGGATACATTTTCGACAGTTTTGCAGTGTTACCCCAAGTCGGACTGACATGCTATGCCAATGTAACCTCTGCATACAGGCCAGTATAACCTCCTTTGAAGTGAGCGTGATACAAATATTTAGTAAACGTCTCGGATCAAACAGGGATGATGATCGTTGCTATATTGAGTTTGATGTTTTCACAAAACAATACCAAAAATACGGACACTCGTAACCGAGATCGTTAAGGCAGGGCATGTAAAGGGGAGGTCCTTGGTTCAAATTCCGCCAGGACTTCCACCCTCACTGTTGTTTTTACCAGGTTTTCCTAAGTCCACATAAGTGGAATATTCAGGGAAGGTAGCCTAAGCTGTGGCAGTAATTTGTATCACAATAATGTAAATGACAGAGTGATTGTAGTGTATATAAGTATTATTGTATGACATTGATTTGAGATGTTTGTTAATTATATGCATTGTTAGGAAATAAGTTTACACGGCCTCACTGAAACTGACAATAAGAGTGGATAACAATGAGCGAGGGGGTGAGTTGAATATTAATTAGAAGAGACAAACAAATGACGTCAGATTGGCGCGCTTTTCTTAGAAATGGCGGGAATTTCTTCCCTAGAGCATATGTTTTCATAAATTTGATTGGATATAAAAATAGACGCTAATGTTGGCGTGTTTTATTAACCAATAGCAGCTCGGTTATAATGTTTAGGCATATCGGGGTGTGGGAGTATAAAAAGCTAAAGCCAGAGGCAAGTTTTGCCCAGTTCAACACTGCAGTTCAACGCGTTACACGTCGCTGAGTCCAACAGAATCATTCAGAAGTTAAACGTCGCTTAGTTCATCAGAATCGTTCGCGAGTTACACGTCGCAATTCTACAGAATCTCTCGCATCTTAAAGTTTGTTATAAATGTGAAACACGCGAATTAATAATGTGCAGTAAATAAGTGATTATAGTGATATTAGAAAATATAACAGTTTCAGTCTGGCGTGTATCACGAGTCAATATGTGAACTTAATTAATTGTGACGGTAATAAAAGTGTAAAAACAAATTCTTTTATCAGTGTTATCTTTGAGTAACAAATCCTTTCCGTTTACACACCCTGTTTAAGAGATTTGCTCGACCGAGAAATAATAGCTAGCCGGAGGACAATGAACCCAACATTCAAAGTAGTAATACAATAACAGGCGCCCAGCAAAAGATAACACGAAGTGACCGCGACAAATTGGCTCCCATACATTGTGCATATAAACATGAAGCATCTACCAACTACCAACACATATTCCACTTCAAAGCTTCGGCGTGGAAAGTTTTCTTCCCAAATTTCATTTCGAGTATCATCAGTGTTCACCGTCTGCGATGGCGTATGTAATAAGAACGGTGTTAAACACTATTAACATACCTGAAAATTATTGTTAGCATTTTGAGAACTGTGTAACTTCCTAGAGTTTGCACATTTAATTTTTTTCTCTGGCTCATTAATGTACCATGGATAATTTCGATACTACATAGTCTTATTTGGAACAGTAACTTTTAAATAGGAAAATAGAGTTTAAGGGTAATTATTTATATTTAAAAAGGGTATTGACGTTATTGACATATTCTTTAAAGCTTGCAAAACTAGGGAAAAAACATATTCGTGACTTCAGTTCAAATAACCGAGTTCCAATCAGCAACCGAGGAGATGATGTGTATTATTTTCTCTTCATATCAATATTTCAAATCTATTATAGTTTAATAAAATGACTAAGTTATTTTTATGAAAGCTGAGGAGTATTTTTATAATAAATAATTTCAGTCTAACTATATAATATGTAAATTCAATAACAGCCCGCCTTGAAGCAATATGTGTATGTAACAATTTGTAAAATGTATGTAACAGTCATTGCATATGTTTATATTATTGTATCCATGTGTAGTAATTTTATGTGAATATATTACGTAATTTAATAGTGTAGGAGCTGTGAGAATAATAGTTTAAAAGTTGCTAACAATGAGGTAACCTTGAGGCAATAATGAAGTTGAAAGTTTAAATGCTACTAATCATTATTGGAGCAACAATAATGTAAATTTTATGACAGTTTATAAAATAGCCAATCAACAACCAGAAAAAGCTTTAGTTAAATGAAGGTATTCTATTGGAGTAGGATTAGCCAATCAGAAACTGAAAAGGAGAAAATGTTACAAATTTAGAGTTCAGTTGCCTGCAGACAACGTTACTAACCAGACGCAAAAGGTGTCTAACAATAATACTGACGCAGCCGAGGCAAACATAAATATTTAATACTTAAAGAAACAGTCAAATTACAAAGTTAATATTTTTAAAAATTGGGGCAAAGGCTACCGGGTACTATACGTGCGGTTGCAACTACTACAAGTTCGGCTCCCCAACAGTTGAAACATAATACAACTCCTTCAATACAAACTACTTCAAATTGACGCCCAAACATGGTGCAAACTCCTGCAACAAAATAGTACTTCAAAGCAAATATAACAAACATTTTTCCACTTAAAGTGTAGTTTGGGGTTGCGATAAATTTCATGGAAATTCTAGTTCAAACAATCGAGTTCAAGTCAGCAACCGAGGAGATTATGTGTATTATTTTCTTTTCTTATCGATGTTTCAAATCTATTATATTTTAATGAAATTATTAGTTACTTTTGTGAAAGCAAAAAATAACGAACGAACATTTTTTCCCACTTAAAGTGCAGTTTGGGGTTGGAGAAAATTTCATGGAAATCCTTTTAATGCTGGTCTTGAACAAGATGTTTCGTAATCATGAATTATCACGCACGCACTCACCCACCCACATACACACTGCCACTTCTCTAAAATGCTGTTTTGGATTCAAGGTGCCTCAAAACATGTATTTCCGTTAAAATCTGAGTATCGAATTTCTGGGTGGAATGCAATACCTTCACTACTTACTAAGTACACTCGCTTCCATTTATGCTGCCCCCGCAGCTTTGGGAGGCGTTCTACTGGCCTTCACAGGTGGAGTATATATGACAAAGATGAGGTGGGTGTATGTGTTTACCTTTTCGCACATGCAGTGGCTCATGTTTTCCATGCACAGTTCTAGATTATTAACATATAAATGCATAACTTTAAACAATAGCTTTCCTCGTCATCACGTGTAATAACCATGTTTAAATATGTAACTAAATAAAACCCTGTTTTGTACAATTTCTCCATGAAAAAGTATATATTTTTAGTGACAACGTAATGTAAAGCTGAAATATATACTTTTTATTCTCAAATAGGATACAGTTACTAGACATTATTTAATATTCTGTCCAACCTCCGTTCTTGTCCAATACATATTTAGCTGCCTAGGCACTGAATCACTCGTCGCTCTCTGAAACACTGTCATGAAGTGTGGTAACATGCGTTCAGAGCCAGAGTTCTTCCAACATGCATGGACAATTATGTGCATGGCTAAATCAGGCATTAGACAAGAATGGAAAGTGGACAAATTATTAAATAACGTCTAGTAAGTGTGTCCTATTTGAGAGTAAAAGGTATAACGTATTTCATTTTTACGTTATGTTGCTATTAAAATATCTTTTCGTGGATATATTGTGAAAATACAGTTTATTTAGTTGCATATTATTAACATGTTTATTATAAGTGATGATGGGTAAAGCTATTGCTCAAAGTTGTGTGTTTATATGTGAATAATCTAGAACTGTGTAGTAAAACAAGACGCCATTGCGTGCGCGAAAACGTAAACAGATACACACACCTCCTTGTTGCTCATCTGTGAAGGCCGGTAGAATGCCTCCCAAAGCTGCGGGGACGGCATGAATGGAAGCGAGTCTACATGACAGAGAAAGTAAATAAGAAAGAAAAACAAAGAAACTAAGGAAAAGAATAAAACATAAAGCCCCTTTCTGGATATGCGTTATTAAAACAATTTTATTCACTGTTTTGAGTGCTCTGCAGTAAAAACACAGCCGGTTTTATCAACAACTGAACACAGGACATCCGACTGCGATAGCAAGAAGAGAAATCTTCCATCGATATCGATTGTGCCTTTGGAATCCTATACTACGCCCACTTCCTTCTCGTTAAAAACCAGAGCTCTATTACCTTGTGTGGAAAAGCGGTATTTTCTTCACGTTCCCTGCTTCCTGCTCTACCCCCGCCTCGCGAAACGTTCCCGCTCACCGGACAAACAGTCTATCCCGCATAATATTATCTTATCTCTGTTCAACTCTCCCGTGCAACTCCAAACCCTTTACCTCATTTCATCTATTGAAGTCTATATTAGTTTCTCCTGCATCCGCTTCTCATAGTATCTAATTCGTATTATAAAGTCTCAAAATTTAGCTGAAGGCCGATAATGACAACGTTTGTGTAGCTATAATCGCTCCGCTCTTACAACCATAAACAATGACGTCATTAAATAGACCGTGATACGCGGGAAAGCAAAGCACACTATAATATTTAGAACCTTAAATATTCTCACTTATTTGTGGGGTTTCAAGAAGTACGTTAATTAAATATATTTAGACAATTTTTGTTAATATGAAATAGGAAATAACAACAATAAGAAACTTGCAGCTGCTGTTTAATTCTGCGTGGTATCGTTCACTCCTTTTCATGATGAGCAGTCAGTAAGGAAATAAAGATGGCTGAGCCAATTTAAAGGTAAGCCATTAAAAGTCGAGAAATTAGTTATGTTGAATGTCTTTAACAAACTAATGCAAGAGAATCCAACTTCGTGAATAACATTGTCAAGCTAACTAAAGTGGGGCGTTGCATTTGTGCGTAAAAAACTAAACGAAATGGGAACATTACGAACATTAAGGAAGTAAAAGAAACAGACGTAAGCCAGATTTAGAAAAAGCAGAAGACTTTACCAAATGCGCTATTTATATAGGAAGTGCAAGAGCTTTTCTTAAACAACCGACGTTAGACAAAATATTAAATTCTGTCAACAGTGAATCCACGTTGCCTTCTTTTAAGAGATCCACGTTTCATAAATTATTGCTAGAAATTGGATTTAGCTTGTGAAGAGAAATAGAGCGAACAATTATGACAGAGAGGATTTCGTGTGATAGAGATCCAGTATTTTAGTTTTATTTTAATTATCCTGCATTCAATTTAAACTCATCTATTCTTTCGGTCATTATTAAAGCGCACTGTTCTAATGCATTATAATAATTAGCAATGGGTTCACGTGTCATTTGTTTATGTTTGATTCCCACAGCTTATACTACGAGACTATTTTGTGCTCAGCGTAGCACAAACTTTACACTTGAGACACTTTTGACACACACACAGTCAAAACAGAACACAACTGGTCCGTCAAATCGAATCACCACCGAAATGCAGAGTCAACCAACAATTGAACTGCAGAGTCACAGCTAACAACTGAACTGCTGAGTCACAGCCAACAATTGAACTGCAGAGTCAAGCTAAGAACTGAACTGCTGAGTTACAACCAACTACTCAACTGAGAATCACAACTAACAACTGAACTGCTGAGTCACAGCTAACAACTGAACTGCAGAGTCACAGCTAACAACTGAACTGCAGAGTCAAGCTAACAACTGAACTGCTGAGTTACAACCAACTACTGAACTGAGAGTCACAACTAACAACTGAACTGCTGAGTCACAGCTAAAACTGAACTGCAGAGTCACAACCAACAACTGAACTGATGAGTCACAGCTAACAAATGAACTGCTGAGTCACAACCAATAACTGAACTGAGAGTCACAACTAACAACTGAACTGCAGAGTCACAGCTAACAACTGAACTGCTGAGTCACAGCTAACAACTGAACTGCAGAGTCACGGCTAACAAGTGAACTGCAGAGTCATAACTCACAATTGAACTACACTTAGCAGTATACAAAGTCTTCGACTTCTTGACGACACTACTTCTTAACTAACTGACTCAACTGAACTGGACTCCCGAGCAAGAGCAGCCCTTATGTAGCCCTCGCATACAAAATCGGATGTTCTAAAAAGGGAGGCTACTAGAACATGCCGAAAGCAATGTCCTGGAACAGGGAAGCGGCACATAAGGACTATTGTTCCGACGGCCGGTCGAAGGTCTCCTAGGGTGAGGCGGGAGGCACTTACCGACGGCCTGCTGGTAGTTTCGTGCGCACGGTCACATTATTTAACCCTGAGAACTGTGAAAGCCTCACAGTCACACAGTAAATGAAATGTAGTTTCAAATGATGCTTTCCCACATCTTCCATGTATTTAATTGAGTGCTTTGCCGAAACACGAGACTAACGCGGAGAAATGCAAAATGTTTCGTTTACATTAATTCCGATTCTAAGGCTGGAATGACTATAGCATGTAATTCATTTATCTATATCCGTAACCTCCAAGGTAGCAGGGTGAAGGCTGATAAACTGAAGGGATTTTAAACATGTTGCGTAGAAGCATTGGGTTTCGTCATGCAGGAAAGCTCAGGTTTTGAATCAAAACAATGAAGAAAATGAGTGCATGTCTGTTTTGATATATTTCCAACTGTTTTTCTCTACTCTGTTTATGTTAGACTTGCCGGCATTTATTTTCTGTTTTTCGTCGAACATTCCCAACTTTTATTGTGATAAGTTATGCAGTTCAAACACAATATGCCGATCCATAGATGATATTTTTACTTTCTCTTCTGTTTATCCACTGTAGAAGTATTTTATTCCAACTAAAATTGCTATGTCATATATATTTTGAGGCCCCTGAATCCAAAAAAGAAAAAAAAGATATTTTTACTTCGTCTACTAAGTATACTAAATAGTGGAGGTATTGTATTTCACCCTACTTCTCCATTTCGAGATTTCACCGGAATTATGTTTAGAGGCCCCTGAATCCCCCAAAAGATTTTTAGTAAACAGTCCGTGTGTATGTGTTTGTGAGCAGCGTAACTTGGAAACAGAATTTTGAATAAGTACAAAACTTAGTATTTAAGTTCAGCATCTTCCAATAAAATAAAATCCCCCGCCCTTTGCATGGAGCATTTTTTTTGAAAATGTTGATTTTTTAAAAAAAATGTTTCTAACAACTTTGATTAAAATATTATATCAAAGATCTTGAATTTTCGAGAATAGTCTCTGAAGTCCTCTTCATTCTAAATGACTTTTATATAACTGGTAAGTCGTAAGAGATAGACAAAATCTTACTACAGAAAACAATGTAGGTCACATTAAACCACACAATTTATGCAAATTTTCTTGTTGAGTTAAGCATTTCCGAGATATGTCTTGTTATTGGTTTGAATTTTCAAATATTTATACTTTTCTCAAATAGGAAACCATTCGTTTTTCTTCTCCTGATCATACAAAGAGAAAGGAATTTCAAGGCCATCACATAGCGAGCAGCTCTTTAAAAGATTTGACTATCGCTTAAGCCTACTGTATTCCACTATTCGCATTATACCCGCAAGGCAACATGCTATAAGACAATTTCTGCAAATGTTTATATCGATTAGCATAAAGTAGACAAAGGATAAACTTTTGTGTAATAGTTTGTTGAAGAATGGGTGGACAAGGTCATGTGAATGTACTAGATCAGGTCTTTGAACTCTCTCGTCTCATCCCCTCCAGGTTTAGAAGGCGCGTTTCTGATTTCTAGCCCTATCCCTAACCTAGTAAGTAACTTTATTTGCACCACTAAACTTGGAACCGCAGTGGCCGCGGTATCCGAGTCGTCCCCTCGGATCTTGAAAATCAAGGAGAGGGTTACACGGAGATGTCGCGCCGGCTCGAACTCATATCCGCAGCAGGTCTCCTCTCGTTCGGTAAGCAAGAGTCTCGCCGGCTGCAACCACTCCTCCGGCTGGTTCAATACGATCTCGTCGCGGCCTAAGTGCAATATGCGGCGCCCGACGTCTACCTCGGCATGAAAACCGAAGATAATCCAAGCCCAGGATAACTTCCTCGGTGACTGCAGCAACGAACACACAGTTTACTTGCGCCTGCTCCTGCCATGGTCAACTCCTGATAAGCTTCCTTAGTCACGGGAAGGGTTTCGCCAAAGGCGCTTTGTAACTCATAGTGCCTGACCGGTGTTTCTTTTGATAGTCCCCGCACCATATCGGGCCTGGCGATTGTTAGTGAGGCCCCTTTGTCCACCATAATCTGCAGGGACGGTCTCGAATCCATCCATACACTACCAGACCATTATTGTCGTTCCCAGCCAGGGTGTACAATGTGAGGCGAGGGGAAGGTAATGACGGCGCAGTAGATTTCCTGATCCTGGTCCGGAGTGCGCTCGCAGTCCGATCTCCGGTGTCCGGGTTCTATACAACTCCAGCACTTAGGTCTCCTGCCCCAGTTCTACGACGGCTGGGTTGTTCTGGTCGGCGCCATTAATAATGATTCTCGTCAGGTATCAGGGTGGCTCTTTCGGCCGTCATCTTTGCCGTTTCAATGCGGAGGGCACCGCCAGGGCTTCGTTGATGTTGTTTCATCTCCCGGTCTCTCGCCCCGAGATGACTGCATGCACTGGCTTTTCGGAAAAAATCTGGTGGTAAATTAGGCCCGGTGCATCAGCCACTCCACCTCCATTGGGAATTATTGTAAGGACTCGTTGCGTTGTTGAACCCTTGTCTTCAGCTGGGGTCCGTAAGCGGCAGTGCTAGGCGATGCTCAACATAGTGTCCTTCCAACACTTTAATCAGGTCGTCGGCCGAGCCTCCGGCCGGGAAGGTGGAAAGGGTTCTGATGTTTGCCCCTCCAGGGCAGTCAGAAGCTGGATCGTCTTCTCCGCAGGGATCCGTGGATTGTGGATGGCAATGTCCTCAAACTGCCGCTTAAACACCGCCCACAAGAAGAAGTGCCATCGAATTTTGAGGGCTTTGCTGTTTTTGTATCAGACGATCTCGTAATCGCCGAACCCTCTGCATCTTCAATACGGAACTTGGCTTCTAGGTCGCGACGCATATCCTCCATGCGGCGTCCACCATTCTTTTGCTGTTTTGGTCTGAGGGTCCAGATGTTCTCTCACTGCGACCTCTATCAGCGTCTTGTTTTCCTTTGTTTGCTGTTCTAAAAGTCTTTCTTGTTGATTTAGACAATCTTCCATCGCATAAACTTTCCTTCCATGTCAAATTTAATGCCCTATTACAGCTGGGCGATGTCGACTTTAAAGTCCTTCACTAGTGCATTAATGTGAGATTTGACAGCGTCAATGTCAAAACTTAGTTGGGATTTTATTTTCTCTATTTCAATCTTCGTTTCTGTTTTCACACTCTTTATTTCACTTATCATCTCTTCCATTCCGGATTTCATTTCTTCCTTTACACTGTTCATTTTACTTAATAATTGTTTAAGTGTGCCCTCCATCGTGGCTTTTATATCCCACTCCTGACACCAGTAGAATTTGTCCAGTTTTTTTAACTATCACTGTTCTTATCTGGTTCAACATCACTGGGAGTTCGCTTCACTGTCACTTCACTAAAGTGAAAGAGTTCAATTCTCCGTCACTTTAATTCCTTCATGACGTAGCCTCTCTCCCGGACCGCTCACTCGCCGGGGAGTTAAAAACAAGAACTCCCAGTCTCTCGCTCCACAGTAGCACTCGCTGCATGTCACAGCAGCCGTCATCTGCTCGCTCTAAAATCGCACGTAATATTGCACCACAAGCGCGCTCACCAACTCGCTCGTTGACTGTCCGACAAACTCGCCGACTCGCGAGAACGCTCGCTTATATAGTCAGTGGAATCTTTCCACAAGGTTCTTAAACGTTCTGAACTATTTCGACACAGTTTCTGGAGGAGGAGGAGACGACTGTTTATCTGTCGCTAGCGCGCCCGGTGTTTACACTGGCGAGCGATAGCTATCTGTGTTTATTCCAACTGCCTGGTGCCGATCTCCCGATAATCTTTGGCCATAACGCTGCGTCACATAGTGTTATTTAATAAAAACATATAAATATAAAATTATAGAATGATCCACTTAATCAATTTCTAATCACCACAATGAGTTGCTGTGAACCCTAGGGGCCCAACTCTAAGATTTCCAAACTATTGGGACCACTTTATAGCTTAAATCTAGTACCTACTACTGTTTGACTTTCTGCTTTGCCTTTTCTACTAATTTTCGTTAGTCAATTGCCTCCTACTTTGCCTAAAGTGTAACGACTTCCCATTTGAGAAAAGTAAGTTTTTGAAAATCCAAACCAATAATAAGGAATATCTCGGAAATTCTTAACGGCACAAAGATTCATTTGGCATAACTCGTGTGCTATAACGAGATCTAAAGTTTTTGTATAGTAAGAGTTTGTCTATATCTTACGCTTTACGAGTTATGCAAAGAATGAAGAGGACTTCAGGCTATTCCCAGAAAATTCTAGATATACATTTCGTTTGTCACGACTCATGAAAATATCTGAAACACATAGTATTTTAATCAAAATCATTTTGAGAAAATCAAAACGTTCGAACAGGTTTCCATCTAAGGATATTTTGGTATGAGGGGATTTTCTTGAAAATTTTCCTGTCACATCCTTGGAAAATGCTGAGGTTAAATACCAAGTGGAGTTTAGTTTTGAGTGACGCTGTCCCCCCTCCACTCAAACACGGACCATTTTATAAAAATGTTTTGGGTTCAAGAGCCTCAAAATATATTTCCGGTGAAATTTCGCCATCGAAGTTTTGAGGGAGTACTTACTATACGTAGTAGAGAAAGTAAAAACCACTTAATATTCTATGTCATCTTCTACGTCTATTCATACTAATGTATTTTTAAATGCAAAACTTGTTTAGTTTCTATATAAACCATAGAATTGAGTTGTTCATATGTCATATACACGATGGAAGCGGTATATGTAGATAGCCATATATTAAGGGGTGATAGGTGTTTACTGAATGAAATACTATAGTAAAGTTTATTTTTCCTTGAGTACTAGATTCGTCATTAAAACTTGTTTGTATAGGACATTTAACAGTACTAAAACACGCTAAAGCTATGGGGAAATTAAAATAAAACGAATTGATTTTTTTCTCCACATTTCTTTTGTAAGGCAGAAATTTTCGCACACTGAATCACGGAAGTTCCCATATAGTCGTAATTTTTCTGGTGTAATACGTCTGAAAACACAGGACACTGGCGGATTTAATTTGTTTCTTTTCTGCCCTAAGCTATGCTGGGCGGTGACGTGGTGGTGTTTATGATATCTAACAGCAGTACTTCGCACCGAGATGAAACTCTGTGACAGAGAGTATTGGAAAAAACTCATGTGCTAATACGTTCATATAACTGTCTCTACCCTCTGCCATGTATTAGCGTGTATTAAAAAACTCTTACGTAAGTTTATTTTTCTATCTACTTCATTTTGATTGAGACAAACCTTTGCAGAAATAATTACATTACACATTTCGTTATAGATACAAAGGGAACAACGATAGTCAAATGTTTAAGAACTGGACAGTATATGCCAGCCTTATTATTTCCATGTAGTCGCGAGAAACAACTGAAAATCGAGAGATTTTCAAAAGCATTAAAACATTTGTACCACTAATAACGGATAGCTTAGAAATGGCTTATGCCACAAAAGGTTTTGTTTGAAATAAATTATATGCTTTAACGAGATATACAGTTTTTGTGTGGTAAGATTTTGTTCATCTTTTACGGTTTACGGTTTATACAAAAGTCATTCAGAATAATGTGGACTTCACAGGCTATTCCTAAAAATTCAGGATATGTATTTTATTTGTGCTGAGAATATCTTAAAGATATGGTACTTTAACCATAGCCGTTTTTGGGAAGATCTAGAACAACGAAGCATTTTCCATGTAAAGGATAGTTTTGGGTGGGAGATTTTCTTCAGACTCTCCAAGCCGCATCCTTGGAATGTCCTGAACCTAAATTCCAAGTTTCGTACCTAACCTAATTTTGGTTTTGTAGTTATGCTGTTCACCGACAGACATACACACACTAGGATCTTTTTCTAAAATGCTTTTGTTTTGGTTCAAGGGGTCTCGAAACATGTATTTCCGGTGAAGTATCGACACTGAAGTTTTGGTTGGAATACAATATTTCCTCTACTTATTTACTTTAAGGACGAACAAAGCGAATTGGCTCCGCGGTAACGTGTGGAACCTGCTTTAGGGAGGTTCCGGTTTCTATTTACGTCGACCGCCCACTCCGACCTTCGGTTTTTCGTGGTTTTCCCTGGTAGTAGGCGAATATTAGGATGGTTTCTCATCTACAACAATTTTCTTTCCTTCATTTATGTTTTACTCCATTTCCTCCTCATATTTCAGGTGCGCGGTGGCGCCCTACAGATGGCAAAGATGCTTGATCTAAGGAAAAGATATTCCCCGTGGACGCTAGAGGGCTGCCTGGTTTTATGGGTCGTTCATCGCCCTTTCTGGGCAGCTCCAGTAGTGGGAGAGGCCTTCAAGTCAGAAACTGTCAGTGACTTCCGCGTATCTCTGTGTAGCCTCCTGTGGTTCGTTCACTGTAGGATTGTAGCTGCAATAGATCACCGTAGGTCGGTGCGTGAGGTGTCCCTCTCTGTTGTATTTTAGATTGGATTGTGAAGCGCAGCGGAATTTGGCACCGATCCAGGAATGAGGATATTGCACCGACGGGTGGAGGGAGGAAGGAAGTGAAGGTTGACACCGAGCGGCCGGAAACAGGAGTGACGCCACAGCAGTGGCAGGCTTCCTACGTTTCCAGATATAGAGGCCCCGGCATCAGACAGGCAGACCGGGGATTCCGCCCTACCTTGGGTCCAACGCTCCCCAAGGGGCGGTCCTTATACACCGAGGTACGGAGAAGGTTCACAGAGAGCATCCTTTTTCGCTGCTACGCTGCACCGAAACACCATCGCTATCGAACACCCGAATGCGGGTCACAGACGCTACTGCCTGGGCCATCCCGCTCAGTTTTTTGTTGTATACTCTACTGTAAGTACGTAGTAGAGAAAGAAAAAATCATCATCATAATCATCGTCATCATTTCTTAATTTTAAAAGACCTTTACAAACAATGGTACACATCTATTCCAGTCTTCTATTGTGTTAAGTTATTGTTTTGTCAGCACAGTTTGTACACACATGAAACTGCTGTGTGCACTGCATTACCTGAAAGAGAAGTATTCTTAAAGGTTAAACAAGCATGGTGTTTTTACGAGAGCACACGTCACTTTTAAATAACTGGCTCATTTAGTAACACCGGGTAGAGGAAAGTTAAAAACAAGTATAGCCATTCTTCCTCACAGGAACGATAATAACCATTCTGCAGAATAAGTACTTTGGAAAAACTTCCGTAGAGCAGGTTCTCGTATAACGTTTGGATATAACGGTGATGAGAAAAAATGTTTCTCGACCATGCTGCTGTGCGGGGTATGAACGCGGATATTGCGTTTTCTCCCATATCCTAAAGATTAAGTTAATTAGTGTAACAACCACTAGCAAGCGTGTCTTGCATTGGTTTCTGTTACTCGATGTGTTTGCGAGAACCAGCATGCAACATTAGCTAATTGGAACGTCCTATTCTTGCACATTCAGATGCGATAATAATTAGCGGTCCTTCAGAAAAGACTGGGCTGCTATACCCGAAATTTACCAAGGGTGAGCCAGGGTGCGATACCATGTGTTTAAGCAATGGCTGCAGAAGCATACTTCGCCGAAATTGTTTGTTGTATGATGCAATATGTACATACTACCACTACTAGTGCTGGTAACTAATTAGACAAATACATTACCGAGCAGCATATCAATTAAGGTACTCGTGTACCTTAATTCTTTTTCCACATAAGTGAACTACATACACCACATTTGTTTTTGACCAATGGCTATGAGGGCGATACAAAAAGAATTTAGAACACCATGTTTCTAAAAAAGCATGTTTTGAGAGTTGATTGCCGTGTAGTTTGTTCGATTTGCTCTAATAGCTTTTTAATTATCATCATTTATTGATTGTGTTCACCCAAAAATGAATTTGACTAGAGAACATTTCCGGGTTATGAGTTTTTGCGATTTTAAATCGTCATTAATCCTAAAAATGTGAAGATCGGCTTAAAAATGCATTTGGCGAAGAAGCCGCATCTAACGCAACTATGTATAAATAGAACAGTGAATTCGAAAGAGACGGTTTTTTTCTTAGTGATGAATTTCGTGAAGGACGACCAAGAAATGCTTTTACTCCTGAAAGTATTGCCGCTGTTCGAGCAATGTTTGAAGAAGATCAGGATGAATTCATTTGGATAACATTGGGCATTGGTATGAACCAAGTCGAAAGCATTTTACATCAACAGTTAGACGTAAGAAAACTTTGTTGTCCATTGTTCCACATAAAATGACTCCCGATTAAAAACAACGAATTGATTGGCGCAGAAAAACTCTGGTAACATTCCAAGGCGGTACTTCAAATTCGGTATCATTGCTGGCATGAATCTTATATTTATTGTTATAATCCTAAAAATAAAAGTCAATCGGTTCAATGGGTCTTTCGAACAGAACCTAGGCCTACAAAGTCCGACAAATTCACAGTGCTAGTAAGAAGATGATTGCTAGTTATCTTTCCCTAGGGCCATGTTATTACTATAACATTAGAAGATGCACGCACCGTTACTGCTAATTGGTACACTAATGTCTGTTTACCGCAAAGTTTTGAAAAAGTTCGTGAAAAACTCCCAAAAGAAAAAAAATGTTACATCATGACAACGCATCGTCACATACAGCAAAACTAACTGATTATCTGGTTGCCCTAAAGGTCAGAACCATGTAACCTACACCATACAGCCCCGCCCTAGACCCTTGTGATTTCTTTTTGTTTCCAAACGTTAAAGACAAAATGCGTGGAATCAATTTTTTGTTATTAGATACAGCAGTGGAACATTATGAAAACCTGGTTTCTGAATTGCCTCCGGAAGAGTGGAATCATTGCTTTAAGGACTGGCTTCATTGAATGCAAAAATGTGTTGATGTTAAACAGGAATATTTTGAAAAATAATAAAATAATGCAATTTTTTAAGCTAATCCTAGTTTGATTTACTAAACAAAATTCAGTGTTACCATCGTATCGCCACCAAATAGAACACGTGGAAAGCAGAGTAAAGTATTTTTGACTTCATATTCACAGATCAATTTGTTTTTGTATAAATTTCCATATTTCATTTGTAACCCGGTTAACTTCTACACTTTTTACTTTCTCTACTACGTATACTAAGTAGGAGAAGTATTGTATTCCACCCAAAAATTCGATACCGAGATTTCACCGGAAATACACATTTTGAGACCCCCTGAATCCAAAAAAAGCATTTTTGGAAACATGTCCGTGTGTGTGTCTGACTGTGTGTGTCTGTCTGTGTGTGTGTGTCTGTGTGTCTGTGAACAGCATAACTCAGAAACGAACAACCGGATAAACACCAAACTTGGTATTTAGGTTCAGTATCTTCCAGAGATGTGAAACGAAGGTTTTCAAGAAAATCCCCCACCCCATATTACCCTTTACATGGAACATTTTTCGAAAATTTTAATTTTCTCAAAAATGGCTCTAACGATTTTGATTAAAATATCATATGTTTAAGATATTTTTATGACAAATGAAATGTATATCTCGAATTTTCTGGGAATGTCTCCAAAAGTATTCTTCATTGTGAACGACTTTTGCATAACTGGTAAACCATGAAAGATAGACAAAATTTTACTACACAAAAAATGTAGATCGCGTTAAAATACACAATTTATGTCATATACATTTTTTTGTTGGGTGAACCATTTTCGAGATATTGCTTGTTATTCCCTTAAGTTTTCCAATACTTATCTTTTTCTCCAATGGAAATTCGTTATTCATTTTTTTTGTCCTGGTAATGCAAAGAGAATGGAATACTCCACATAGCAACCAGCTCTTAAATATTTGACTATCGCTTAAAGCCTAGCAATTCCCTTTGCATCTACAAGAAAATTAGCTATAGATTAACATCTCGATATCTCCATTAACATGAAGCATATGGAGAATAAACGTTTGTAAAAATAGTTTGTACAAGAGTATAAAAAGTCATGTGAGTATAACACATCAGATTTTTTTTATTTATAATGAGGTGCAGATAAGGAGTGTCTTCCCATGTATTTCGCTTTCACCTAATCTTCTAATCATAATGTAGAAAATGGGCTACTTAGTAGAGAACTTACATTATTCGTGTTACTTAAATAAAGACAGCACATCGCACACGTGAGTACTCAACAGTTTTTACTGTTTCCAGCACATAGGCACACTTCTTTTTCAATCGCCTGCTCGACTGCTGGCAGTACAGGTAGTATTACTAGAAACCAATGATTATTTTATGTTAAGTATGAACAATGAAAACGCGATTCTCTGCTAGCTTTCAAGTGCTAAGTATTGATTAATACCTTATTTGTAACTTATCAGTATAGATAATTTGTCTTAGGTGTACGATAATGTTGGTAGTTATAATTCACGTGTGCTGCCAAAAATAAACATGACATGTACTGACTGTCACGAAAGTGGGCTATCCTATTGCCCCTACAGATCGTTCGCAGACCTTGACAAGGACTCATTTTACTTTCATAATAATATTCTACCAGGCAGATTCAAATGTATAGTGTCAGAACCATGCCAGCATTTTACAATGAATTAATTTTGTATTAAAATGGTAACTATAGTAACTATGGAATCCAAAAAGAAACAAATGAAAACCTAATCCTATTGTTTTTACAACGCAGTGATGTATGTATTTCATTCTTGATTCATGTTTTATAAATATTTATAACACTTTAAAGTTTGAGGTACTTTTGAAAGACACAATATATATAGAGAAGATGATTCTTAATGCGCATTATGATTTGGAACGGAATCAAGAGGAATCGCCATCCCGGAATGCCTATACAAAGCTTTTCTGATCTTCAGTGAGAGAATTTGAAGGACATAACGTGAGCCAAGAGAACATTTATCGACAATTGGGAGCAGTGGACCAAAGCCTATGTTAAAAAAGGAAAAAGAAAGAAGGGAAAGGAATCAGTTGACAGAAGGAATTATTACGTGCTATCAAAACTTGCAGGAAAGTACAAATCAAGTGGAAACATCGATTGGATGACCAAGAAAGTGATAGATTGATCAGAAATGTTGTCATTCCTACAGAATAGTGCGGCATGATGAAAACTGGGTGATGAGAAGAGGAAAAAGAATGAAACATTAGAAAAAAGAATAACGAGAATGGTAGGAGATGAAAAAATCAAAGTAGGGATCATAAATGGTTCAAAGAAAGAGAAGAGGAGAAACAGGAGAGGAGGAAAGAATACAATTAAACTATTTGATATAATTTATTTCTATTCTTGTTACCTCTCACAAACTGTAGCAAAGTATTGCAGTATTTTTATAGAAAAAAATCTGATGTGATACATTCATACGACTTTCTCTACGCTGTATCGCTTATTAGTGGGTATACAAATTATTCATTCCTAAGCTTATTTTCATTTTCATCGAGATAAATGTTTTCGTAAACAGCTGCATTAAACATTTCGTTATAGATACAAAGGAAATAGCGATAATCAAATATTTAACTGGACGCTATGTACTATGGGTATTAAAATCTCATGCTCTGCATGCAATTGCGATGAACAACTGAATATTGAAAGGACTTTAAAAGAACGACAAAATAATGAACAATTCAAACCATTAATAACGGATATCTCGGAAATTGCTAATGCAACAAAAAAGTTATTTGAAGTAAATTGTGTGTTATAAAGAGATCATATTTTAGTAGTGTAGTACGTTTTCGCTTAACGTTTACCAGTTGTACAAGACATACAAAGTTCATCCCGAATGAAGTGGAATTCACAGGCTATTCCCAGAAAATTAAAGATCTATGGTTTAATGGTCATGTAAATATGTTTAATATACGACATTTAAATCAAAATTTATTTTCGAGAAAATAAAAGCTTTCAAAAATGTTCCACGTAACGGGTAGTTTGGAATGGAAGAATTGGGGTGTCGCATCTTTGGAAGGTGCTGAACCTAAATACAAAGTCTGTATTTATCCTAACACACAGACACACACACGGAACTTTTACTAAAACTGCTCTTTTGGTTTCAGGGGTCCTCAAAACATGTATTTCCAGTGAAATTTCGATATTGAATTTTTGGGTGGAATGCAATATTGTTATACACCGGAGTGAGCCCGAAAGGTTTTGCAGCTAAAATATTAAATTTAGTTACCCCGGCATAAACATTGAGGGACGTAGCTACAGAGGTAAGCGAAAGATACCGAGAACTTGCTGCACAAAACTAAAGCGGGTGTGGAATATTTAAAAATAATTACATTTTAATTCACATTCTGCTCAGGTTTATTATTAAAAATTAAGCTGCTCTACACTGTGCACGAAAGGTTACAGACAAAACACTGGGGGAGATGCTCCACGCACACACATGGCAACACGCCCTATTACACGCATGCTAACACATCGAACACTCACACGACTGACGCCACCACAGTACGCTACTGCTAGACCCACGCTATCAGACAAAGGCTCTTCCCTCAATTGCCTTCACCCCCCAACTAGGAAGATGGAGTTGCCGCGCCGGACAAGAACTTAACACACAAATACAACAATTAGCTCAACAACATTATAAACAGCAATAATGTGTCCGACGCGACAATACACAACACACATACACTACAATATCTTCTCTATCTGCTAGGTACGTGATAGAGAAAGTAAAAAGAGGAAGAAAAACGGTTTTAACCAAAACATCCGCACGCATCAAAGTGTGCGTGTGAACATTGAACATTACAGCTCAAAATGGCTCCCGATAATGTGTGGAGCTCGCATTCGGGAGGTCTCGGGTTCGGCTCTTGTCAACCGCCCACTTTGGCCATGGGTTTTTCGCGATAGGCGAATACTGGGATGGTTTCTCATCTACAACGATTTCTTTTCCATAATTTCCCTTTCGCTCCGTTTTCTTCACATCTTTCAGGCGTGCTTCCAGTTCTCGTGGCGTATGGTGGTCGGCGCGGATGCTTGTTCTAATGAAAGAGTACTCCTCGTGGACACTAGAGGGTTGTTTGATCGACGGATCGTTCATCCCCCTCTCTAGGCAGCTCCAGCAATGGGACGAGTCTTCGAGCCTGGAACTGTTAGGGACTTCCGCGCGTTTCTGTGTCCTGCCTTCTGTGGTTCCTTCACTTCATCTCTTCCTCCTGAGGGGGGTAGCTGCGCGACGTGTTCCCCTCCGTTGTATAATCTATACTTAAATTAAAATTGCAGTATAATAATAACAGTCATAAATCCATCATTGTTAAAATGTGTAAACTTCTAATGTCACTTAGGGCAAAGACGAGTTTTAGTGCCCTATGTGTGCCCAATACAAAGGATTCTGAAGGAGAGAAGCGGCACCCACAAGGTGCACCTATATCGGCGACTCTATGGAGATTATTTTGATCGCAGAGTAACATATTGCCGAAGAATGACCGCTGCATTGTAGAAAGAACTACACCGGCAGGCCCTGTAGCTCAGTTGGTACAGCATCTGTCTGCTGAGCGAGGGGTCCTGAGTTCGATTCTCGGCTGCAGGGTGGGTATTTTTCTCTAGCCAAGATTGTTCCTTATCCTCCCAAGAGTCTGAAAGTATGAATGAGAGTGTGGTTGTTGGATCTAATGATTAAAACAAAAAAAAAAAAAAATGAAGAAACCCAACGACAAGAGAATACGAGTTAACTCCATTGCAAAGAGGCAATAAGTTCCAAATGATAGGCCAATGAGACCAATGTTGTTAAAGGCGGGGCATAAATGGAACTACAAAAACAAACATTTTACCAGGCAGATTCTTTGAAGCGATGAATATTATGTACTTTGCAGATGACTCCACCTTTTGGTCTTTTCGTCTCCTGCTGAAACTCATTGGGTTCAAGCACAGCACATGTAAATGCAGTGGAGAGTTAACGAGGTGTGGTATTCTGGGAGACATCATTGGACATCTTTTTATATACCCTGGACTTAAAGTTCGGCGTTATTTGGAAATTCTAGAGACCACTTTGTCTCTGGAAAAGTACTGAAATATATTCCGCTTCGGCTAGTACTTGGAATTGCTTACAATAATATTCCGAATGGTGGATAGGTCGTAGTGAACCCTGGCCGTGGCCACCATAAGAAAACTTCCACCCTTTGGGTTTTTCTTTTGGGGCTACATAAGATTGAAGGTTACGGAACAGAGTCAGAAAATTGTAATTACAGAAAGAATTCGCGAAGCCTGTGGTACAGTGATGTCTGAAATTTTAAGACCTATCCATGCAGACATCAGCATAATATGAAACATCATATATTGGATATATTTATTATGAACAGTAAAATATACGGACGAACTGAGGAACCCCGCAACGGCCCTTTTTGCTTCTATCGAGACCCCTGCGAGGGAGTGATGAGGGGGAGAGCCGAAATGCGACCAGATCCGGATGATGACGGGCACAAGCATGGGCGGGGTCCATAACGTTTCCATGTCGAACTTAACGGACGTCGCCTACTTGCAAGCCACCGTAACCCCGCGGTCTCCCCTGGTGGGGGCCACTCGGAGGCGAGACCTAACTGAACAGTCCCACAACGATGCCAGAAAAAAACCTCTACAAAACGGACAACCATATCGCCCAGCCGCAACCTGCCGAACACCGTCGCAGGGTCTTACAACCCTGAAACAGTTATAAAGGAAGATATTGGGTACATGAGGGGCAGGAATGTCGTGGTAGAAGTTAAACCATCAGAGTATTTGCCTTCCAACACGGAAAAACCATGAAAAACCCATGGTCAGAGTGGACGATCGGCGGGGATCGAACCCGAAAACTCTCGAATGCGAGGTGCACATGTTACCGCGACGCCGCCTTACTCTCTTATTAGCAATAGTCCTTGGTATATCTGAGTCATATTTCTATTTTCTCTTTAAGCTACAGTATATATATGACAAGCAATTGTTTATGGAGATTTTCTGTAAGTGTATCACTTCGTTGTTGTTACATTTCTTTTCTGATTCTTTGGCCAAATGAAACCTGTCACAAAGTGTGTAGTAAAATTATTGCTGTTCGTTTTATAACATCTGAAACATCTCCAGTCATAGCAGGCAAGGCTATTAAGGCATACATTACGTTTGATGATTATCCCGAACCCGAACATCGTTCCACTTTATACCCTAAACCCATCAAATGAATTGCTGGACTACAAAATGTTATGTGTGAGTGTCAAACTTCCGCCCGTGTGCTGTACAGCCTTCGGGTTGTTATCTCTTTGTAGCCTGGCTTACTGCCGGCATGTAGAAGTGCCCCTTTGAAAACCAGCGATTAGGCATCCCATTCACCCTCATTGGGAGCGGGACCTTTATAAGTAGAAAGTAGGGCTGGTGGCCCATCTGGTCTGCGTGTGTCTACATGCACATATACAGTGCGTTTCTTTCATACTGCGGCCACCGAACGGCGGCAAACGCGCCGGTGACTACAGTTCGGACTCCCACTGAAACAGTTATAATATCTGCGCATCCGTCTCACGTTCTTATATTTACAGTTATAATTATATCTCAGGAAATTTTCATTTACGCTCGAGAGTTCAATATTTAAAAATGAGTGAATTTCCCGCTTGGAGTTTTTTTTATTTCTTCTGAAGTCGCGTAAATTTCTCTAATTGGATTTTACGAAATATTAATAATGGAATAACTTACGCACGCTTAATATTCTTCTCTGACGAAGCATGGTTCCATTTACGTGGCTATGTTCCATCGTAAAATAACAGATACTGAAGCACAGAGAAACCGATTTTACACACGATATTCCCTTGAATGACGCAGAATTTGGTGCGTGGTGTGCAGTAAATGCATATAGAATAATAGAACATATGTATCCATAACAAATAATAAATACAGATACAAAAATAACTTACACCGTTACCTGAAGTATTTCCAACAATACTTTTGCTATTGTGAATACAGCTGATGAGTCATTAAGTTTAATTCAGGAAATTTTTTAAGATAGAGTAATTAGTAAAGGATTATGGCCCTCAAAATCCTTTGATCTAGCTATATGCGATTTTCATCTATGGAACTTTAAAAAAAACATTGAAAGGGGATATATTATACATATATAAGAATTGTACATATGAAAGGGGAACCATACATATAAGAATTGTACAGTAATAATGTAATTCACTAACATGTTAAAATATTCAACATCTAACATTTGTACAGGGCTGATTGTAAGAAACGGGCGAGCTAGCAAAGTTCCAGAAAAAGCACAATTCTAAGCAGAGCATACCTTTCACCAAACCAACAGGCAGGGAACCGGTAACGGTACGGAGAAATAGAAAGCGACAGATAGAGAAAAGAAAGAGACGGAGATATTGAACCGACTTCACAACGCACCAGGGTGACGCTTAAACGGACGGATTTGAAGAAACACATTCACATACATGTTAAGCTAACGCGGTCTGAGGACCAATAGGAAACGTCGTACATTTTTAAACGCAGAGGTGAACGTCACTAGGCTCTCGTATATAAGGGCAGACAAGGCCTCAGAGCCCACTCTCTCTCTAACTGATCTTCTAGAATTGTCGACGACACGAGGTGCAAATGCACGTGTGTGCACAAGGTTGGGAAAGCGTGTGCAGATAGCTAGACTCCTGACTAATTTAAAGTGGTGGGATTATAATAATGGGAAAAGTTAGCCGCCCAGAATTATTTCAATTGTGAATAAACTTCTTTGATTAAGGGAAAATTGCAGTGTATTTTTCAACTTGCCTCATCCACAATAACCTGAGAATTAAGAATTAGATATAGGTAGGAAAAGTTAGGAATGGAATAAGAAACAACCGATGAGCATCGATAGCCGAGGAAGAACACTGCAAAGACCATACCAACCCAAGGGTCAACGATTTCGCGCTATAAATAGCGCACAGCACTGTTTCCCGCTACATCAGGCGAGAAATTCACTCAGTTTCGGATATTGAACTCTCAAGTGTAAATTAAATTTCCTGAGAACATGACAGAAATGTGTGGATAAAGGACATTTCCAGTATCTCTTATGATAAGGTATGTGCTTATTACCATTGTAATTATAACTGTAAATATGAGAACCTGATACGGTTGCGCGGATATAACTATTTCGTCGGGAGCCCGAGTTGCAGAGGCCAGCGTGCGAGTAGCCGTGTGATGGCCGCAGTGTGGAAGAAAAGCGCTGTATATATGACGTAGCTATGGACCTCGCTTATTGGGTGTAAGGCACCGACCAACAGACCCAATGGCAGGTTGGAGAGGTAAATAGAGATAAGGACACGGAGCAGCGCTATCACCCAACGTAAATTCCAAAAGCACTATCGATAGGTAAATAGATTCTTCTGCAAGTTTCTTTCCTCCGTCTCCAGCGAACATTCCACAAACTCTCGCACTTATACCGGGCGGAAGAGAAGTCATTACCTTAATTTAAACCAGTTATTGATCCCATTATTTGGAATATATTCTGTATATTTAACTTTTTCTATGACCATTTTCTGCGGAGATAGTTTAGGTTTTTCGAGAGCATAAAACGCACGCGCTGGCAACGTTGCAGCGTGTAGCTGGTAGCGGGAATGGGACTCTCCCTTTTAAAACCAGAAGTAGGTCAATGCGTAAACAGGTTTTACCTTCGCTGCATGGCGCGTAATTCATGAATGTAGATAAACGTTATCAAGATACTCATGGTTTGAAAGGGCTAGCATCTCGCAAACCTTGTGCTGTATGCATGATTATCCACTAAACATATCTCGTGTTCTTTTATCACTAAACTGTGAATTTCAATGCGTAGTACAACGTCACTCTAATAATGGCGCAACTTCTAATGGAGCTGACATAAACATGGCGTGCTCTTTAGTCAGCGACCGCGAAACGTTTTTGGGCGATGAAGACATTGCTTTCATACTGTTAGTGAAGGCCAATAGCTACCAACCTGTACTTGTCATTTGGTCAAAACATTACACCACCCTTTCATCGTGTTTGTATGGATTAAGGCTCATGTGGAAAACAAAACCGCTAGTCCCCTCACCTCTCATTCAGATATGCTGTTTTGTTTACGTCCAGAAGTCGGTTCTCGCATTGATCTACCTTGATCTATCAACGTTGCCTATGCTTCCAACCACATTACGTCTGCAAAACTGTTTTCGGAAAATGATTAATTGTTTCAAAACCCTGGATGATGGACGAAACTAGGACAGAAATAGGTGTTCTTACAAGTAACAAAGGAGTATCTTCATAAATTCTCGGGGAATAAACCATCTACTTTAGAAAAACATCTTTTTTTCGAAAACGGCTGGACACAGAACAAAATGCTATTATACTTTTTTATTTGTAATGATTTTATTAAATACATATTAGAAGGAATGTTAGTTCCATTCCAGCCTCTATATAAAGATCGTGTTCGTGAGTGAACTAGTGAGTGCGTTTTTGATGCGACATAAAGTGCTGGTAACTGTATCTTCTATCAATGAGGTTGTGACGTAAGTGCAGTGAGTGCTGCGATTAGATAGGTATTGTGTTCGACGCCCCAGTGAGTAAAGCGAAAGGAAGAGGAGGCTGCTCCGCGCCTATTTCATTACACTCCTAGTTGCGAGGAAAAGTGAAGTGGCTGAAAATTGAACTAGATGACATTAGCAAAGTGATAGTGAGAACTGAATTACATTAGCGAAGTGACAGTGAAAACTGAAGAAAGAGTACCTACTGCTGTACACTTACATACTCACTACGTATAGTGAGTAGGGGAAGTATTGTATTCCACTCAAAAATTATATGTCGAGATTTCACTAAAAGTATGTGTTCAGAAGTCTCCAGAACCGAATAAGGCATTTTTAGAAAAAAAGTCCGTATGTGTAACTCAAGAATTAAAGTCGGTTAAATACCATAATAGTATTTAAGCTTCCGATTTTTAATGATGCGACATAAAGGTTTTCAAGAAAATAGTCTGGCCCCAAACCACCCTTTACATAGAAAAGTTTTCGAAAATGTTGGTTTTCTCAAAAACGGCTCCAACGATTTTAACTAAAACATAAGGTATTTAAGATATTTTCATCACAAATGAAATGTATATCTTGAATTTTCTGGGAATTAGCCTGTGAAGTCCTCTTGATTTTGAATGACTCTTACATAACTGGTAAACCGTGAGAGATAGGCACATTCTTACTCTCCACATCTCGTCAAAGATCACAATTTATGTTAAATAATGTTTTTTGTGAACTTAGCCATTTTCGACGTATTACTTGTTATTGGTTGGATTTTACAACACATACTTTACTAAATTGGAAGTAATTTTATTTTTTTTCTCCTAGTCATGCGAAAAGGGTGGGATTTCAAAGACATCACATATGACCAGCTCTTAAAAGAGTTGACTATCGCCTAAGCCTACTACTGTATTGCCCTATTCCCATTGTACCTACAGGGAAATGTGCAATAAAGCAATTTCTAAAAATGTTTACCTGGATTAACATGAAGCACATAGAAGGATAAGGCTTTGTAACAGTAGTTTGTTGGAGAATGGGCAGAGAAGATTGTGTAAATGCAACGCATCGGATTCTTACTTTCTCTACTACGTATAGTAGGTAGGGGAAGTATTGCATTCCACTCAAAAATTCGGTATCGAGATTTCACCGGAAGAACATGTTTTGAGGCTTCCTGAATCCAAAATATCTGATGTGTTACACTCACATGACTTTCTCTACTCTTGTACAAACTATTTTTACAAATGCTTATTCTCCATATGCTTCATGTTAATCGAGATGTAAATCTTATTGCTAATTTTCTTGTAGACGCAAGGAGAATGTGGTAGGTTTTAAGCGATAGTCAAATCTTTTAAGAGCTGGTTGCTATGCGGCGGGTTCCATTCTCTTTGCATGTCCAGGACATAAAAAAATCTGATGTGTTACACTCACATGACTTTCTCTATTCTTGTACAAACTATTTTTACAAACGCTTATTCTCCATCTACTTCATGTTAATCGAGATAAATATTTGCAGACTCTATCTTATTGCTAATTTTCTTGTAGATGTAAGGGGAACATATATTTACAATGGCAATATAGAAATACAGTAGCCTTTAAGCACATACATATCTCTTAATAGCTGGTTGCTAGGTGCAGCACCATTACCTTTGGCACACATTAATACTCTTTGCATATCCAAGACAAAAAAATGAATAACGAATTCCCATTTGAGAAAATAAGTATTGAAAAATTTAAGGGAATAACAAGCAATATCTCGAAAATGGTTCACTGAACAAAAAAATGTATATGACATAAATTGTGTATTTTAACGCGATCTACATTTTTTGTGTAGTAAAATTTTGTCTATCTCTGATGGTTTACCAGTTATGCAAAAGTCGTTCACAATGAAGAATACTTTTGGAGAAATTCCCAGAAAATTCAAGATATACATTTTATTTGTCATGAAAATATTTTAAACATATGATATTTTAATCAAAATCGTTACAGCCATTTTTGAGAAAATTAAAATTTTCGAAAAATCTTCCATGTAAAGGTTAATCTGGGGTGGGGGGATTTTCTTGAAAACCTCGTGTCGCATCTCTGGAAGATACTGAACCTAAATACCAAGTTTGGTGTTTATCCGACTGTTCCTTTTTGAGTTATGCTGTTCACAGACAGACGGACACACAGACAGACACACAGACACACACACGGACGTGTTTCCAAAATTACTTTTTTTGGATTCCGGTGAAATCTCGGTTTGGAATTTTTGGGTGGAATACAATACTTCCCCTACTTACTATAGGTAGTAGAGAAAGTAAAAATGAATGATGAATTTGAGAAAAAGTATAAGTATTGGAAAATGTAAGGGAATAACAAGCAATATCTCGAAAATGGTCCACTCAACAAAAAATGTATATGACTTAAATTGTGTATTTTAACGCGATCTACATTTTATGTGTAGTAAAATTTGTCTATCTCTTATGGTTAACCAGTTATGCAAAAGTCGTTCACAATGAAGAATACTTTTGGAGACATTCTCGGAAAATTCGAGATATACATGAGATTTTTCATGAAAATATCTTAAACATATGATATTTTAATCAAAATCGTTAGAGCCATTTTTGAGAAAATTAAAATTTTCGAAAAATGTTCCATGTAAAGGGTAATCTGGGGTGGGGGAATTTTCTTGAAAACCTTCGTGTCGCATCTCTGGAAGATACTGAACCGAAATACCAAGTTTGGTGTTTATGCGACTGTTCGTTTCTGAGTTATGCTGTTCACAGACAGACACACAGACAGATAGACACAATCACGGACATGTTTCCAAAAATGCTTTTTTTAGATTAAGGGGGCCTCAACACATATATTTCCAGTTAAATCGGTATCGAATTTTTGGGTGGAATACAATACTTCCCCTACTTACTATACGTAGTAGAGAAAGTAATAAACTCCAGTAAGAATAGTTTGTATACCCAGTAATAAATGATAGAGGGTACAGAAAGTTATGTGAATGTAACGTATTCGAGTTTTCCTAACAGACTGGGTATATTTCTGGTATTTTTCAAACATTACATATCTGTTCTCATGGTAACATTACTCCTTGTTCTTTTGTTTAATAGTTGATGCTATGGAATTTCTGCAAGGTCAAATTTCAATTGTATTGCCTCTTATAGCTATTAACAAGCTTTAGGTTGAAGAAAGTATTTTTTTTGGAACAGTTTGCAGAAGTGCCATCAAATATTAACTGACTGTCAAAGTAGAGTGTTGCACATGATATGTTTTGTGAAGGCTGCCACGTGTTGCACAAGGCCAGTAACCTACATCGGAAGAACAGCTTCAGGTTGAAATGCTTCGCCTGTCAAGTACACACCGCGAGCGAAAAACTCTCGATCCAGTTTTCTGAATGACCATCGTATGAAATGTAATGTTTCTTTACCGAATGCAAACTGGCTGAGGTTCAAATGTCGTAAAGTTACTGTTTTGTGAGAGAGACATACACTGGGACACTTATCATTTTACGCTTCCACTGCTTGACGTAATAGATTGCAGCTTATCCTACAGTTTTATTGAAATGCTCCACAATTCTTTCGTATATTGTGAGGAAGCGAGGATGAACTGAAAATGCATGTATTTATTGCAGCTCTTCTGTAGCCATTACTTAGTTTTGAACATTGTGTGCTAGGTACACTCGTGGAAAAAAGTAAGACATATCTGGAACACCAAGTTTTTCCAAGTCCTACACGGCACAGCGCCTTGTTTACACCATACGCAATACAGTTGTGTAGCCGCTGCAGCAAGTTGTACGGCGTTATTAGTCATGCTATCTTCCATGGGTCTTCTCTGTAGCATTATGACAAAGCGTAGGGCACTTCTGCACTTACGACCGCAGGTTTGCTTCTCGCATGTATCAGACCCTTTTTTTACTTTCTCTACTACGTACAGTAAGTAGGGGAAGTATTGTATTCCACCCAAATATACGGTACCGAAATTTCACCGGAAATATATGTTTTGAGACCCCCTGAATCCAAAAAAGCATTTTTGGAAACATGTCCGTGTGTGTGTGTCTGATGTGAACAGCATAACTCAGAAACGTACAGTCGTATAAACACCAAACTTGGTATTTAGGTTCAATATCTTCGAGAGATGCGACATCAGGAGGATATCAGAGTGATAGACTGGCCTCCCTGTTCACCAGATTTGAACCAAACTGAAAATGTGCAGGCTGAGAGGGAAAAGAAGCTGCGCTCGTATTTCCCTGCAGATAAGCAAAAGACAAAAGATGGCTTCTGTGCACAAATTCAATAAGCCTAGGATGTTGTAGCTTCTCGTCCACGCCACTACGGAGATTTCATTTCATCTATATTCCGAAAACTGAGGGAAGTTATAAGTGCTCGGCTTCATACATCCGATATTAATTTTTTGTTTACTTTTTGTGTGTTTTAGTTTTAGAAGATAATAGTTTATTTGCAATTGTTTCTAGAGTTATTTAAAACAATCGTTTTAGTGCGCATAGATGCCTAAAACTTAAAATGCTAAAGTTATATTAATGCAATATTATGTTCTACACATCTAGTCATAAAACTGACAACATAAAAATAGCAATAGCTAATTTAAGACGTGAACAGAGGAGCTCATGAGCGCAAGCCATGCCTTCGTAACCTCTCGGCCAACGAAACGTTTCGTGCTGTGTTTCCAGTAGCTTAAAATCGCTACCACCGAGAAACACCTTTATAAGGCGATAATTGCCCTCACAAGCACAGACCATTCTACAGTTCCTGCATGTGCGATGTGAATACAGCACGGAACCCTACGTTCGTCACATGGAATCTGGAGTGACTTATTTTTTTGTCCATGGGTGTACACCTACTACTGATTTATTCCTATCTTTCTAGAGGCGTTTACTATAACTTTTTATGTATCAAATACGCAAAATATGATTCCGCTAAAGCTTTTTCTGTGTGGTACATACAACAGTTTTTGGTAAAAGTTCTCTAAATCATATTAAATAAAATAAATGTAATATAGTACTGCATAAATACTTAAGACATAGTCATTTTGTGATATATTCTCACAGACATGTGAGTTCTAAGGTAAGAACCGTACCAACGTGTTCTAGGAAGCGTTGACGGCAACAATACGAGATGTGCTTCTAGATGGCACTGCTGATTCTGAGCGCTCGTTTCTAAACAAGCCGTGACTGAAAATATTAGTGAAAATCCCGAGGAAATTTCAATCCGAGCCAAAAAATTTGAATCGGAGCTTCTACCAGTAAAGAAGGAATATGTTACATTTAGAGACTGGTACAAGGCAAGCAGTGTTTCTCTTGTGAACGAACATGTGATACTGACTTACATGAAAAATCAAAGATACTGAAAGCTTCCTCACTAATAAATCGTTTTATGAAAAATGTTGGAAAAGTTTATGATGAACATAAAAGGTAATGTTGTCTTATATTTCTTGTTTATGATTAAGTATTTTGTTTAAAGCCCTATTAAAGTTGGTATGACTGGTTACTGCCATCTGGATTTTGTTTATTACGCTATTAATGGTTTCTATGACGACTAGGCCACTAAATTAGTATTTTTTCGGCATGTTAACATACCAACAAGCAGCTTTTAGAGACCGTGTACTAATATATATATATATATATATATATTTTAGAGGAGGATTCACAGTCTATATAAAGGCCTGTCAAATAAGAATCTATTACGCTTCCTGGTTAAATTTTATTTTTTCTATATATGTTCAAGAAAGATAACTGACTGTGGCATTTATTAATATCTCAAAGTCGAGCTAGAAGGAGATTGGCTTGTTGGGATCTACTGGCTGACCAGAGGAACTGACAAAACATGGGCAATTACCTGGCTTAAGTGCGCGAAGGCAGATCAGAATTGTTCAGTTAGTCAGAGGCAATTTATTTCAAAATTTTCTTTTGTTTTTGTTTCTTTTTTCATCTTTAAATTGTATATTAAATATGCATGTACGATCAATGACCCATGCACTAATTATTTGTTTAATAGCGTTAGTATTTTCACACTATTATCTACCTACCCATCCATCCAGTCAGCTACTACCTACCTACTTACTAAGGTGTGAGAATGAAAAACAGTCTCCATTTGTTAAAAAAAATCTGATGTAATGTATTCACATGACTTTCTCTACCCTCTATAGTTGATTAGTGGGTATACAAATTATTCTTACTAAAGCTTATTTCTCTATCTACTACATTTTAATCCAAATAAACCTTATCAGAAATAGCTACATTACTGATTTGTTGTAGATAAAAAGAGTATAGCGATAGTCAAATGTTAAGAACTGGACGCTATTTGTCAGCCTTCAAATTTCACAGTTTCCATAGAATCGCGAAAAACAACCGAATGTTGTTTAAGTACGAGAATGACTAAGAAATGAACAATTCGAACCTTTAAAAAAGAATATCTCAGAAATGACTTATACTACAAAAATCTTATTTTAACTAAATTGGTGTCTTAAAGTGATGTATATTTCTTGTGTAGTACGTTTTCGTCTATGGCATAACGTTTATCAGTTATAAAAAATTATACAAAATTTATTTCAAATGAAGTGGACTTCCAAGTCTATTACCAGAAAATTCAAGATATATATATATATATATATATTATTTGTCATGAAAATATCTTGAACATATGATATTTTAACCAAAATCGTTAGTCATTTTTGAGAAAAGAAAAATTTTTGAAAAATGTTCCATGTAAAGTGTAGTCTGGAGTGGTGGGATTTTCTTGAAAATCTTCGTGTCGCATCTTTGAAAGATACTGAACCTAAATATTAAGTTTGGTAATTATCCGACTTTTCGTTTTTGAGTTATGCTGTTCACAGGCACACAGACACACACACGGACCTTTTACTAAAAGTGCTTTTTTGGATTCAGAGGGTCTCTAAACATGTATTTCCAGTAAAATCTCGACATCCATATTTGGGTGGATTACAATACTTCCTCTACTTACCATTTGTAGTAGAGACAGTAAAAATCTGATTGGCTACATTCACATGACTTTATCTATATACTCTTTTATAAACCATGCTTAAAAAACTAATTCTTGTTAATTGAGATAAACATTTGCAGAAATTGTATGATTACGAATTTTATTTTAGGCACAAAGGGTACACAGTAGTCTGAAGCTATAATTCAAAATCTTTAAAGAGTGTCTCGGTCCTTGCTGGCTTTGAAATTTCATACTCTTTGCATGACCACGAGAAACAAATTACGACTTTAATACTTTAAAACAGTACAATGTGTTTGAAAATATAAACCAATAACAACAAATGTCTCGGAAATAGTCAATGCTATAAGAAATGTATTAATTTGTTGTGTAGTTTTTATAAGATATTTTTACTTTCTCTACCATGTACATTGTAGGTAGAAAAGTTATTGCATTCCTCCCAAAATTTCAATAACGAGGTTTCACCGGAAATGTTTTTGGGCCCGTTGAATCAAAAAAAAAATCAGCTTCATAAAAAGATCTGTATGTGTGAATAACATAGTTAATAAGCGATATAATTACCAAACTTGGTATTGAGGTTCAGTATCTTCCAAAGATGTGACATGAAGCTTTTCAGGAAAAAATACCCACCGCGAACTACTCTTAATGTGGAACATTTTCCAGAATTTTTGGATTTTTAAAAAAATGATTCTAAAAATGTTCATTAAAATATCAAATATTAAAGCTAATTAATGACAAATAAAATGTATAGTTTAAATTCTCTGGGAATAGCCTGTGGAATCCCTTCATACGGATAAGACCGATTAATTTTGTATAGCTGGCAAACGTTAGGTGAAGACGAAAATGTACTACACAAAACACGTAGATCTCTTTAACACATAGAATTTATTAAAAAAACCTTTTTTTTGCATCAGCCATTTACGAGATATCAGTTATTAATAGTTCGAATGGTTCAATACTTAGCCATACTTTTAAAGTGCTGAGATTTCTCGCGATTGCATCGAAACAGTACAGAATTTTAAGTCCAGCATATAGTGTCCAATTTTTAACATTTGACTATCGCTGTACAACTTTATATCTATAAGGAAATGTGTAATGTAGCTATTTCCGGAAAGATCTTTAATACTAATATGCATATTAAAACCGAGGTGTGTTTCTCTTATAACAATCTTAAATATCTTAATTGCACAGTCCGGTTCATGCAATAGGGCGGCTTATCCTACTTTTGAAGCAACTAACTTAATATAGGTATGATTCAAAATATAGAACTCTGTTTTATCAATCTGTGTTAATGAATGGTTTTTCCTTCTCGTTAGCGTATGCTATGTGGGATTCGAGTTTCGTGCCTCAGGTTGAAATTCTAGTTTTCGGAGGATGGCTAGATGTTTCAGGCTATTAATTATTGGAGGTTTCAAATGACCTGTGATAAGTGAAGCCATTCATTGGTAGCTTTAAATGACAGGTGGTAGGAGAAGCTAATGGGAAATTTGACTGTTAATGCCGTTAATGGCCTATGAACTTTTCTAACGTGATTTGTTCCAATGAAACACATCGTTCACGATGCACTGAAGCCTGAAAGAACTGATGAGCGACTTTGTTCAGTGAATCTAAAAGTAACAGAGTTCTTTTCCCTTTTTAACGATTACTCTCCTCGGAGTGGAACTTACATCCACAAGGACCTTAAAAGCCAATGTCTTGGGTCAGTAGTCTGTCAAGGAGCAAGCAAACTCTGGATCATAGCATATCCAGGATGGTGATCAGTCCAATACCTCGAATAGCGGTGAAGAAGAAGGAGATGAAATGTAGTGATGAAAGAGATGATAGGAAAATAAACAGATCAAACTCTGGATCATAGCATATCCAGGATGGTGATCAGTCCAATGCCTGGCATGATGGTGAAGAAGAAGGAAATGAAATATACTCATGAAAGATGGGGCAGTATTTTATATCACAACACTGTGAATGCCAGAGTGATTGTAGTGTAAATTAACATTATTGTATGACAATGATTTTAGATGTTTGTTAGCTATAAGCATTGTTAGGAAATAAGTTTACACGGCCTCACTGAAACTGACAATAGGAGTGGGTAACAATGAAGCGAGGGGGGTGAGTTGTTTATCACTTAGAAGAGACAAACAAATTGCGTTAGGTTAGCGTGCCTTTCTTTAGAAATGGAGGGAATATCTTCCCTAGAGCATATGTGTTTGTAATTATGATTGGCTGACAAAATAGACGCTAATGTTGGCGCGTTTTGGTAACCAATAGCAGCTCTATTTAATGTTTAGGCATATCGGGGTGAGGGAGTATAAATTCTTGAGCCAAAAGCAAGTATCACGCAGTTCTACAGAATCAATCGTGAGGTACACATCACGCAGTTCTCAGAAATCTCTCGCGAGGTAGACATTACGCAATTCTACAGAATCTCTCGCGTCGTAAAGTTAGTTACAAAATGTGAAGTAGGTACGCGACAACTATTACGACAGTAATTACATTCGGAAATATAAGTTTCAATCAGGCGTGTATAAAGATTACAGATGTGAACTATTAATTAAGTATGACGGCAATAAAAGTGTAAAAACAAATTCTTTTATCAGTGCTATCTTTTAGTAACAACTCCTTTCCGTTTACACGCCCTGCTTAGAGATATTTTTACTCGACATAGTAATTATAGCTAGCCGGAGGACAAAGAGAACAAAATTCAAAATAGTAAAACAATAACAGGCGCTCAGCAAATAAGATAACACGAACAGATTACTGCGACAAAGAGATGATAGGAAAATAAACAGATCAAACTCTGGATCATAGAATATCCAGGATGGGTGATCAGTCCAATGCCTGACATGGTGGTGAAGAAGAAGGAAATGAAATATAGTCATGAAAGAGATGATAGGAAAATAAACAGATCAAACTCTGGATAATAGCATATCCAGGATGGGTGATCAACCCAATGCCTAGCATGGTGGTGAAGAAGAAGGAAATGAAATGTAGTCATGAAAGAGATGATAGGAAAATAAACAGATCAAACTCTGGATCATAGCATATCCAGGATGGGTGATCAACCCAATGCCTAGCACGGTGGTGAAGAAGAAGCAAATGAAAGGGGTGATAGGAAAGCTCGCGGATCAAATTATCCAACCCAGCATTCGCCTAGCGACCAAGGAAAACCGCGAAAAAACCTTTGATAAGATTGGTCGGCCGCGAGAGTTTGAACTCGGGACCTCCCAAATGCGGGCTACAGCCGTTACCTCCTGAGCCATTTCGCTCGGTGTGAAAGAGTTCAGTTGATTTATCACGGATTATGGCTCAGAGTATGACGTTTGATTATTATACTTGATTTAGTTCAGTCAGCTCAAGTTCAGACGTTTTGAACAAAGATTTCCCGGAAAATGGCGCTCCATGAGCGGGGAAAGAATTATAGCATCATATTTCTTTGAGACTACAGTTGATGTTCCTCATACGTGAATTCATTTCTGTGTATCCTTTTGAGAATTAATTTTTTGTCAACAAGAAACTGAACAGAGAATATCTCGTGAAGAGAAATTGAAAGTACGTTTCAGAATGACAGAGTTATTAGCAAGGATTTGTGGCTCCCTCAGTCCCTTGCGACTTCTCCCTCCGGAATAAATTAAAAAGTACCGAATGCATACCCTGGAAGAAGTGAAACAAAATATACGCCAGACAACAGTCAACACTGCTTAACATGAACTAAGCCGAGTTCGGATTTCTTTCTGTGAGATGCGGAAAAGGCATCGCGATCAGAAGTGGCTGCGTTCTTTTACATTTTGCATACAATTTATTTTTGCTATCCCTACCACGTACCGAAAGTTACAGCAGGTATTATATTCCACCCAAAAATTGAATGTTCGAGATCTAAGCGGAAATACATGTTTTGAGGCCCATGAATAAAATGAGCATTAAAAAAAAAGGTGCCTGTGTGTGGCTCTGAACACCAAAACGCCGAAACGAAGTTTTCGATAAATATAAAACTTGGTATTTAAGCTCAGTGTACGTGTGAAGCTCAGATTAGAGGTCCGAGGTTCAAATCCCGCTAGGACTATCCTCCCTGACTGAGGTTTGCTCCAGGTTTTACTCACTTCTCATAACTGGCAAATGCCGGGGAGCCACCCTGCAATGTTTCCTTCCCAAAATGGCTTTCCGAAATATAATTTCATGTATCACCAGTGTCACCGCCTGTGGTGCGGTAGGTTGTAAGAACGGCGTTAAACACTAGTAAAACGTCGGTGTCTTCCAAATATTCGACACGAGGATTATTCAAGAAAATCCACCCATCTCAAACTACAAACTCTTATATGAAACATTGTTAGAAGTTTACGTTTTTCCCAAAAATTGCTCTAACGGTTCTGGTTAATTATCCATACGTTTAAGATATTTACATGTCAAATAAAACACATATCTTCATTTTTCTGGAAGCAATCAGTGAGGACCTCCTCATTTGGAAGAAAGTTTGTATAATTTTTATTCTTGGTAAACCATATGAGTTAGACAAAAATGTACTACACCAAAAATGTAGATCTCTTTAAAACATAATTTATTTCAAACACATTTTTACTTTCTCTACTACGTATAGTAAGTAGGGGAAGTATTGTATTCCACCAAAAAATTCGATACCGAGATTTCACCGGAAATACATGTTTTGAGGCACCCTGAATCCAAAAAAAGCATTTTGGAAATATGTCCGTGTGTGCGTCTGTAAACAACATAACTCAGAAACAAACAGTCGGACAAACACCAAACTTGGTATTTAGGTTCAGTATCTTCCAGAGATGCGACACGAATGTTTTCAAGAAAATCCCCCCACCCCAGATTACCCTTTACATGGAACATTTTTCGAAAATTTTAATTTTCTCAAAATTGGCCCTAACGATTTTGATTAAAATATCATATGTTTAAGATACATTCATGACAAATGAAATGTATATCTCGAATTTTCTGGGAATGTCTCCAAAAGTATGCTTCATTGTGAACGACCTTTGCATAACTGGTAAACCATAAGAGAAGACAAAATTTTACTACACAAAAAATATAGATCGCGTTAAAATACACAATTTGTCATATACATTTTTTTGTTGGGTGAACCATTTTCGAGATATTGCTTCTTATTCCCTTAAATTTTCCAATACTTATACTTTTTCTCAAATTCGTTATTCATTTTTTTGTCCGGTAATGCAAAGAGAATGGAATACTCCACATAGCAACCAGCTCTTAAAATATTTGACTATCGCTTAAAGCCTAGCAATTCCCCTTGCATCTACAAGAAAATTAGCAATAAGATTAAAATCTCCATTAACATGAAGCATATGGAGAATAAGCGTTTGTAAAAATAGTTTGTACAAGAGTAGAGAAAGTCATGTGAGTGTAACACATGAGCTTTTTTTAATGGCATCAGCTATTTTCCAGGTACCCCATGTTACTGGATTCAATTTTGGAATACCTTTGTCATTTTTTAAAAGTACTGTTACTATTCAATTGTTTAGCGCGATGTCGTGGAAAGAATATGGAATTTATAGGCCAGCATATAGGGAATGGTTTTTAAACATTTGACTATTTATTCGGTTTCCTCTGTCCCCTTGTACACTCGATTCTATTTAGGTCGTCACCACAGCTTTGGGAGGCATCCTACTGGCCGTCACAGGTGGCATAGTTATCTATAGCAAAGGGGAGGTGTGTATGTATCTGTTTACCTTTACGCGCATGCTGTGGCGTCCTGTTTTACGTGCACAATTGCAGATTATCGCACTAGTGCATTGTGACCAACTTTGGTTTAAAGTCCAATCACATGGCAAGTTATTGCCCTTTGTATTTACACATGTTTAATATCTTGACTTGGTTTGATTAGGTTTTACTTTTCATTATGTCTTTTTACATGACTAATTTCTTATGACGCTCACATTAACCGTTCACAATACGAATCATCATACTTCAATTATTGAAAGTCGTCCTCCATGGTCTAGGGGTACTATGATAGTCTCTAGCTCCCGAGGTCGCGGGTTCAAGCTCGGTAGAGGGTGATGGATTCTTTTCGGACGTAAAAATCCTTAGCATGACTTTCTTCGGAAGGGAAGTAAAGCCGGTGATATCGTGTCGTAGATTTACGGCAGGTAAAAGAACCTCAAGCTTGAAAGAGGCCTCTGAGAAAAATTTCTGGTCTTTCAAGCCCAATATACAATGGGACGCTAAGGACCACAGCAGTTATAGAACGTCCATCAATAAAATTCAATTTAATTTTTCGTTGTAGAGTTAACCTATAATGTATTATTGACAGCCTTCGGTTTTCTTTGATCCAAACCGTTATTATTTTATCCAGTATAACGTACAGAAAGATTAAATAGCGGAAATTGTGAATTCAGAAGAAACTGAAATGGAAGAACCAGGTGAAATCACAGAAACAGCGGAGAGAATAACACCATAACTACTTATAAAAGAAGTTAGAAAGCAATATGATATAGCATTTAATAGCTTCATTGCCTGGTGTAAGACAAAACATGTTGAAAATAATTTCACTGAAAATTATTGCTAGCGAATTAAAAAAAACAACAAAGCATCTGTTTTGCTGGAAGTCAATATTGTGTTGGCCCACCCTTAGCCTTGATGACAGCGTTCACTCTCGCAGGAATGCTTTCAACCAGGTGCTGGAAGGTTTCTTGGGGAATGGCAGCCCATTCTTCACGTAGTGCGGAACTGGTAATATCGATGTAGGTCGGTGAGGCCTAGCACGAAGTCGGCGTTCCAGAACATCTCAAAGGTGTTCTATAGGATTCAAGTCGGACTCTGTGCAGGCAGGTCCATTACAGGGATGTTATTGTCGTGTAACCACTCTGCCATAGCCCGTGCAGTATGAACAGGTGCTCGATCGTGTTGAAAGATGCAATCGCCATCCCCGAATTGCTCTTCAACAGTGGGAAGCAAGAAGGTGCTTAAAATATCAATGTAGGTCTGCACTGTGATCGTGCCACGTAAAACAACAAGGGGTGCAAGCCCCCTCCAGGAAAAACACGACCACACCATAACACCAACACCTCCGAATTTCACTGTTGACACGATACACGCTGGCAGATGACGTTCACCGGGCATTCACCATACCCACACCTTGCCATCGCATCGCCACATTGTGTACCGTGATTCGTCACTCCACACAACGTTTTGCCACTGTTCAATCATGTAATGTTGACGCTCCTTACACCAAGCGAAGCGTCGTTTGGCATTTTCCTCGTGATGCGTGGCTTATGAACAGCCGTTCGACCATGGAATCCAAGGTTTCTCACCTCACACCTAACTGCCATAGTACCCGGAGAGGATCCTGTGTGATGGTCGGGATAGATGTCTGCCTATTACGCTTTACGACCATCTTCAAATGTCGGCGGTCTCTGTCAGTCAACAGACGAGGTCGGCCTATGCGCTTTTGTGCTGTACATGTCCCTTCACGTTTCCACTTCATTATCACTACAGAAACAGTGGACCTAGGGATGTTTAGGAGTGTGGAAATCTCGCGTACAGACTTCTGACACAAGTGACACCCAATCACCTGACCACGTTCGAAGTCCGTGGTTCCACGGAGCGTCCCATTCTGCTGTTTCACGATGTCTAATGACTACTGAGGTCGCGGATAATGAGTACCAGGCAGTAGGTGGCAGCACAATGCACCTAAAAGGAAAAACGTATGTTTGTGGTTTCCGGATACTTTTGATCACATAGTGTATATTTAAACATGGTTATTGTAAGTGATGAGTGAAGCTACTGCTTAAAGTTATACATTCATAGTGAACAATCTAGAACTCTGCACGTAAAATAGGACACCCCTGAATGCGCGGAAAGCTAAACATATACGCCACCTGTGAAGGCCAGTAGAATGCCGCTTGAAGCTGCGGTGACTGCTTAAATGGAAGCGAGTGTGCCTTCAACAGAATATATAATGCAACTATTTCTGCAAAGGGTTATCTCGAGTAAGATGAAGTAGATCAAAAAACAAGCTTTCGCCAGAATGATTTATAGAGGCTACAGAGGATAGTAGGTAGAGAAAGTCATGCGAATTTAACACATCAGATTTTTTATTTATGTGTAATTTGTGTGTCACAGAGGCACTGTATGTGTAATTACACAATCAGGATAACAGTTTAAGTACAAAAAAGAGCATGAAGCACACACTTTTTATGGGCAATTTATGGTAATTCGTGTTTATGTTACAACGATAGCATTGGAGTAATAAAACCTAGAAAACTGCTCGTCTTATTGTGTAACGGATTACAAATAAAAATAACCCTACTTGAATACCGGTGACAGGGGTTATATCAAAGGAAAAATTTATCTTATTAAATACTCACATTTTAATTAGGGCGATAACGTGCTAAATTATAACTGATTGGGGCAAAGGCATAACTTCTGAAACTACAACCGGGTCGCGTGTTTATAACCCAAAACATTTATGTGGACGATTGAAACTAAAACATACGACTATAATGTTGTACTTACTCGCACCATGTGTGTTCGATGCCCCAAAATTGAAAATTCCCTAAAGTAATGCAAGATTTAATGATGGGCTTATTAAAATCATTGTCATACTGTTACGAAGTAATTGTTCATTTAAAGTATAGGAAGTCGGCAGAAAGTAAATTTATAAACTTCGTCTACATCGCATGGCATAGCTTATTACTTTCTCTACTACGTATAGTAAGTAGGGGAAGTGTTGTATTCCACCCAAAAATTCGATACCGAGATTTCACCGGAAATACAGGTTTTGAGACCCCCTGAATCCAAAAAAGCATTTTGGAAACATGTTAGTGTGTGTCTGTGTGTGTGTCTGTGTGTCTGTCTGTCTGTGTGTGTCTGTCTGTGAACAGCATAACTCAGAAACGAACAGTCGGATAAACACCAAACTTGGTATTTAGGTTCAGTATCTTCCAGAGATGCGACACGAAGGTTTTCAAGAAAATCCCCCCACCCCAGATTACCCTTTACGTGGAACATTTTTCGAAAATTTTAATTTTCTCAAAAATGGCTCTTAACGATTTTGATTAAAATATCGTATGTTTAAGATATTTTCATGACAAATGAAATGTATATCTCGAATTTTCTGGGAATGTCTCCAAACGTATTCCTCATTGTGAACGACTTTTGCATAACTGGTAAACCATAAGAGATAGACAAAATTTTACTACACAAAAATTTAGATCGCGTTAAAATACACAATTTATGTGATATACATTTTTTTGTCGAGTGAACAATTTTCGAGATATTGCTTGTTATTCCCTTAAATTTTCCAATACTTATACTTTTTCTCAAATGGAAATTCGCTATTCATTTTTTTTTGTCCTGGTAATGCAAAGAGAATGGAATACTCCACATAGCAACCAGCTCTTAAAACATTTGACTATCGCTTAAAGCCTACCCATTCCCCTTGCATCTACAAGAAAATTAGCAATAAGATTAACATCTCGATATCTCGATTAACATGAAGCATATGGGGAATAAGCGTTTGTAAAAATAGTTCGTACAAGAGTAGAGAAAGCCATGTGAGTGTAACACATCAGATTTTGTTTTTGCTAATAATGAAAGCTTTTGGCTTGATCTTGACAGTTTGTTGCGATACGGAATGCCATGGCATTTATTAGCGTAAACGTTCTGGCTACTTCTGTCCATTATTCAAGTATTTTACGGCTTAAGCTAGTCTTAGAATCAGTTAAATTAAATCTAACGTTTCGAAGGCGTTTCAGCGACATATTCCTGAAGAGGAAGGCTGAAACTCTTTCGAAACATTGAATTCAATTTAGAAATCCACTAAGCTATGGCTTAATGTTGAGATTATGACATTTATGAAAGGTAACCATTATAGGGACCATGCTCTGCAGTTGTTGGAATTACATTTTTATTTGCCTTGGGAGAAGGATGAATTTTCTTTAGGAAAACAAACTATATGTAGGTTGTACAGGGAGAGGGACACCTTGCAAACGCCGACCTACATGGATCGAACCGCAGGCAGACAGACGGAAGTCCATAACAGTTCCAAGTCCAAAGACCCGTTCTACTAATGCAGCTACCCAGAGAGGGCGATGAACGACACATCCAACCAACAGCCCTCATTGTCGTGGGGAACACTCTTTCTTTTGAGCAAACATCCGCGCCGTCTTCCGGACCGCCATACGCCACGAAACCTAGAAGCACGCCTGAAAGATAAGAAGGAAACGGAATAAAGGGAAAATGATGGAAAGGAAATCGTGGTAAATGAGTAACATCTGAGTATTCGCCTATCCATCAGGGAAAACCCTAAAAGTTCGAGGTCAGAGTGAGCGGTTGATGGGAATCAAACCCGGGACCTCTCAAATGCGAGCCATCTCGCTCGGTAATAAAACTATATAGCGCACCCTAAGTGCTCTAAATATGATCGGAAAGGACATTAAATTGCATGTAAACTGTTCCGTGTTTGAGCGCAATTATACTATAAAATCGCACACCTGAAATATATTTAAAAGAAACCTAACCTATTTTACCATAAGTTTCAAAGCATTCTGAGATTTTATCTTCTATCCTTTCAATTGAATGGCATAATTGCCATCATTTATTTACTTTGCTTTAAGATGCAGATCCTAAAATATTCTCAGCCCCAAAGCTTTTTGTACAAATATTTAGCAGGAATTACAGCCATTGTTTATTATTTAATTAGATGTGTACAAAAATGTTTTATCATTTACTGATTTTCTAAGCTAACCTCATTTCATTAGGGGGTTCTCCGTGAAAAATTACCATTCACATGTCCACATTGTTACTAGAAAACACACTCGTGAAATTTATTCACTGGTTTAGTAATTTAAGGCGAGTAATAAAAATGTTCAGTTTAAAACATAGGGCTTACCTTGGAATTACGTATGTTTTAGGAAGGCAGGTATAACATTTGGCTTTGCAAGTGAAGCGGTCTTAAATTTATGATTTTTGAAAAAGAAAATTTAAAGGAATTCCCAAAGATATTTCTTATTGTCCAATTTTTAATTTTTTTGTTAACAATTTATATTTAAGATGATTAAGGGACTAAAGGATGTACTATAAATTTCATACAAGGCATAAATTTTATAATTTTTCAAAAATTGTACGCACATAATTCAGCCGACTCACTAAAAAGTGACATAGCAGGTTTCAGTGGGTATACCAGGTGGGCCAACCGCGCCATATTTCAAGTTCGTAGATATCCCTTCGTGTGTTAAAAGTGTTGCAAAACTCAACGGGACAATTTCAAGTAAACACAGGTCAGTGGGGAATTGGCGAATTAGTGTGAGCTTCGCTTTTTACTTTCTCTACTACGTATAGTAAGTAGGGGAAGAATTGTATTTTAAGTTCTATTTATACCCCACCTTCAACTACAAATTGTTTTATCGGCAATCTTTCTTTTGGTGCATATTACTGCTTATGGACAATGGTGTTAACTCGTATTCGTTGGTCGATGGATTTATGGTAAACTTTGAGCTTTAAGCATTAGATCCCACACACATTCACACTCTCCTTTGTACTTCCAGACTCTGAGGAGGATAGGGAGTTTTCTCGGCTAGAGAAAAATTCCCTCCCCCATCTGGGAATCGAGCCCGGGAACCCTCGCAGAGCAGGCAGGTACTCTATCGATTGAGCTACGGGCCAGTTCTTCTTAGTTCTTCTCTCGCTTATCAGCGATGAGCGGGTCATGCTCATTGAGAGGCACTTCCCAGGCTTGCAATAGAGTACACAGTCCGTGATGATAGACAAAAACAGACTGAAAACGTCCTAGACCATTTTCCACTCCAGTTACATAGGCCATGTTTTCAAGGGAATAAACTCACTTTTTAGAGACAAAGAATTAAAATATCATTATTTGACCTAATCGTATCCGTTCATAGTATTTTTTAAACTGTGTTTACGCTTTTCGTGTCTAAAATTACCGAATAAGCAACAAACATGAGAGCACGCAGTGTTTCACTACCATTTTTCGCTTGCTATTATAAATGTTATGTTAGTATCATCATCATCATCATCATCATCATCATCATCATCATCATCATCATCATCTCTAACGGTACGATTATGTTGACTTCGCTCACTAAATAGATGTTCGAAATTTTGCCCCTGTTAATTGATAGGATGTTCCAGTCATCTTCGTGTATCCATATGAACGTTTCTGAGAACGCTGGTATAGTAGTAGTAATAGTAGTAGTAGTAGTAGTATATTAGTAGTAGTAGTAGTAGTAGTGTTAGTAGTAGTAGTAGTAGTAGTAGTAGTAGTAGTAGTAGTAGTAGTAGTAGTAGTAGTAGTAGTAGTAGTAGTAGTAGTAGTAGTAGTGGATTTTTAGGGCGCTAAAGCGCCAGTTCCCCACTAACGTGTGTTTATTTGGAATTGTCCCGTTGAGTTATGCAACTCTTTTAGCGCACGAAGGATTATCTGCGCACGTCAAATACGCGCGGTTGGGCCACCTGGTATATTGCACAATTGTACTACCTGCACAATTTCACAATGATGATCTTAAAAATGGCATCCTAAGTTTCGTTTTAAATGTTGGCACTGCAGGTCTAAGACTTTAAAACAGAAAAATCAGTTTAAGATAAAAGAACATAATGTTAACGCACGGTATGCGATATATTTATTGTCATGTTACGGGTTCAATTTCGTACATATGATAAAAGAAATGTAACAAAATGTTCCCAACGAATCACAGGAAAAAAACAATAGTAATAAGGCTTAGAAGTTAAAAGTAATTTTTCAACCTCTAGCCTGTGTGAAATGTGGCTCAAGACATTAGAATGGAGTTTACTTTGAAGTAGTGGCGAATAACCCAGACTTGCGTGGACTATACCGATTTTGACACCAGAATCCCTTGTCTCGGGAAATTCTCCTTGGGGCGCTTCGAAGTACCGTCAACTCCACAGTATCATTTATCTGTATCAGGAAACAAGCTTTAGGGCATATTTGGTATTTATAGTTGAGTCCATTGTCGTCCATCATGAGATTTATTTTACGAATATTCAACTGCAAGAGAACTGAAAAACGTACCCGAAAGACTGAAATGTATAAAAAGGAATGTTTTCAATTTCCTTACAAAAACAAGGTTAGATTTTGACGGCATATCGTTTAAGCGCCTTCTTTCTTCTTCTTATTTTTTGATGGTGTTAATCACTAAAGTTTTCTTAACGTTGATTTTTAGTTTCTCTACCAAATACATAGGTAGAGAAGGTATTGCACTCCATCCAAAAATTACATACCGATATTTTACTGGAATACATGTTTAAAAGCCCCCTGAATCCAAAAAAAGAAAGAAATTTTAGAAAAACGTCCGAAACGATTAAAAACGAAAAGTTGCATAAATACAAACCTTCCAAAGATACGACACAAAGACTTTCAAGAAAAACTAAATTTTAGATTCTCTAAAAAAGGCTCAACGATTCTGAGGCCGTCTATGAGCAGACACTCATGGATCAGACAGAATAATATGATGGTGATCAGCCCGATGCCTGGTATGGGAGGAAGGAAGTAGATGAAATGAAATGATGGTGAAATGGATGAAAGGAAAGCTGATGATGGAGCAGTTGGTGGAAGGAATGGCGGGGGAAACCGGAGAACTCGGAGAAAACCCGCCCAGATGCCGCTTTGTCCACCACAAATCCAGGGCTGCCTCGGTGAGAGGCGAGCGGTCTAACCACTTGGCCACGGCGCCGCCAAGGATATTTACACGACAAATAAAACGATATTTAATTTTATGGAATAGCCCGCAAAGTCCTCTTCATTCGGAAGGAATTTTGTATAAGTTTGTATAACAGGTAAACGTTAAGATAGACGAAAATATAACACAAAAAATAACGTAAATAGCTTTAAAACACAGCATTTATTTCAAATAAGTTTTTTGTGTCATAAACCGTTTCTGAGATATACGTTATTAAAGCCTCAAATTGTTCAATACTTGTCATTCGTTTTAAGTCCCATCGATTTTCAGTTGTTTCTCGCGATTACATGGAAAAAGTATAGAATATTAAGGCAGCATATAGCGTCCGGGTCTTAAACATCTATCGCTGTTTCCTTTGTATCTATAACGAAATGTGTAATGTAGCTATTTGTGCAAAGGATTATTAAGATTAAAATTTAGTAGATAAAAGAATAGTTTGTATACCCACTGATAAAGATAGAAGGCAGGGAAATTCATGTGAATGTATCACATAAGATTGTTTTGTACCTTTTACTTTCTCTAGTGTTTACCTGTAGGGGAATTATTGCATTCAACCCAAACATTCAACTTTGATTTCACCGTAAATACACGTTTTGAAAATCCCGAAACCAAAAAAGGATATTTGTAGAAAAAAGTCAGTGTGCGTATGTGTGTGAACTGCATAACTGAAAAACAAGAAGTCGGTTAAATACCAAACCGTGGTCAAGTTTAATATCTTCCAAAGATGCCGCACGAAAACTACCCTTTACATGGACATTTTTGAAAATTTGGATTTTCTCAAAAATGAAGGAAGGGTTTTGATTAAAATATTCAACGCCGCCCGAAGCCACTCTATTTAGTCTCCGGAGGTCCCCCGAAGGAGCTCCAGCTCAAAAGCACCCAGGAACGGGTTACAACCAAGTAGTCCTCGAACGATGTCAGGGTGAAACTTCTACAGAAAGCAAGCCGCCGCCAGCTGCAACCCGACCTCCTGCCCCTACAATCCTGAAACGAATGACGGAGATGATGGATATAGAAAATGAGGGGCAGGAGAGTCGTGGTAAAAGATGAACCACCTTAGAATTCGCCTGCCGACCCAGGAAAACCACGAAAAATCCATGGGCTAGAGTGGGAGGTCGCCGGGGATCGAACCCGGGACCTCCCGAATGCGAGTCGCACATGTTACTGCGGCGTCACTTAGCTCATTTCATATAAAGGATACTTTGCCGTGGGGAAGAATCTGCATGTCGCAACCTTGAAGGCTACTGAATTTGTGTACCTATTCGGTTTGGTATTTAACCAGCTTTTCCTTTTTGAGTTATGTTCGCAGAAACGCTCACACACACTCACACATACACACACACATCACGGACATTTTTCTGAAATGACTTTTTGGAATTAAGGAAATATCAAAATGTGTATTTCCAGTGAAAACTCGGTATAGAATTTTTGGGTGGAAAGCAATACTCTCTTACTTACTACTCTGACTGTCATAATCGAGAAGCTCGCTCACGAAACTCTTTCGTTATTGCTATACGTGCTCATAACACAACCTTCTATTCATCATCATTCACAGTAGCATTAGCTCGACATTTGGAATTCCCTGCCGGAAGACATAAAGGACTACCGGAACGTTATGCAGTTCAAGAGGAAAACAAGAGGAAATTGCATAGATTTAGAGTCCAACATAATCTGCTGCTCTATTATAATGATAAACACTTCGCAACATTAATTCATTATTACTATTATTTTATGTAGTACAATTAATATTTCAGATTTAAATATTAAACCATTTAAAGTTTTTTATCTATATTAATATTCCGCTTAAAGGCATTTTTGTTATGATTTTTTGTTTCCTTCATTTTAAAATCTTTGTGGACCTTTGTATGTTTATGCTTTTATTATGTTGTATTGTACTGTATTGCCTGGTAGAATGGAACAGAAGGCCTCGTGGCCTTAACTCATAAAGGGTAAAATATAAATGCACTATAGGTAAGTAGAGGGATTAGGAGGATTAGGATTCAACGCGGAAGTGGACTTAGCACGTCGACTTACATAGATGTTTTGTACTTATGCCATGGGCGGGGCGCCTCCGGGAGGGAGGAATGAGTTGAGAGGAGACAGAGGGCGGCGGGACAAGGGGGCACGACAGCCAGAAGGGTCCCTAACATTTACAGATTTAAACTTCCCGCTGCATCCTGCTTCCCTCCCACCTGTGGGCTTACACATCCCCTGGGGGTCCGGAACCCGAAGTTCATCCCCATTCCGGAGACGAAGGTTTCCACAGAACACCCTTTTCCCTTGCGTTACAAACGCCGAGACCTCCCGTCAACCCTGAAAGAGACCAAGCGGATGAGAGGTGAAGTGAGATGAGAATGGAGGTGAAATGGAGGGATAGGAAATTCAGGGGACTTAATTATCCTTCCCAGTATGCCGAGAAAACCCCGAAAAAACCCATGGATTAGGAAGATAGGTCACAAAATTGAAATTGAGTTTTATTTATAGACGCTCTTTAACTTCTGTGTTCCTTAGCGTCCCATTCTATATTGGGCATGAAAGACCGGTAATTTTTCTTTATCAGACTTGAGGTACTTTTATGTACCGTAAATCTACGACAGGGGACCACCGGCTTTACTTCCCTTCCGAAGAAAGCCTGCCTCCGCCGGGAACTAGAGGCTAGCATGTTAACCACTACAGTACAGAGGACAAGATAGGCCACGGGAATCGAACCCACGACCTCCCGAATACGGGCCACCGAAGTTACTGCCTGAGCCATCCTGCTTGGTAAGCAACCGAGAAAGTAAAAAACAAAGCCCTCATCACCACGACATGAGATCTCACATGTCAACAACATCGAACATAATAGTAGTAATGAACGCTGTTTGGATATGTGATAAGCTCGCTACATTAACTTAATATCGTGGGTATTCATAAACAGGCGGCTGGTAATGCAGATTCCCGAGCGTATTGCTCGGATGTTTGGGTTCTAATATGGCTGTTTGTGTTTGCCGATGTAATCTAAGGCGATGGCCGTGCTTAATGCGGATCATATTGCATCGTGGTCCTGTCATCACGTCACTGACCTATGTAGCGCTGTAATGGATAGCTACAGGCCATAGATTTAATTGCCTGACGGAAGATGCGAAGAAATACAACAGGACGGTCGGGAGAGTTATGTACAACACAGACTCATCTCATCAGTGGCCTCCATTGACTCGTTATGTGCTGTGTCCTGGAACATAGGCGGTTATTTCATTAACTACTTTTGTTGTGGAGTTGTGATGCTGCTCATATGATCCTGGCATAGAGGAATATCAAACATTTACGCGAGGCCAGGGAGCCCTCATCCATTTTTGTGTTTAAAATGGCATGCATAAGTATGATTTGGTCAAATTAAAAACATCATTCTGTTTTATTTTCTCTACCTTCTACCTAAATTAAGTAGAGGAAGTATTGCATTCCAACCCAAAACCTAGATATCGAGGGTTTCCTGAAATTACACGTTTTATAAATTTCAACTTAGGTTCAAGTTTGTCTTCCGAGATAGCGGCGTGGAGATTATGAAGAAAACCTCTCCACTCCAAACCACCCTTTACATAGAAAAATTTTCATCATTTTTGGTATTCTCAAAAATGACTCTTAACGGTTTTATTACCATATGTTTCAGCTATTTTCTAGGAATAACCTGCGAAGGCCTCTTTATTCTGAATGATTTTTGCGTAACAAATGCAGATTTCGTTAAAGCACGCAAATTATATGAAATACAATTTTTTGCATAAACCATTTCCAAGACAATCTTTGTTATTGGTTTGAATTGCCAAATACCTATAGATACATTTCTCAAGAGGAAAACCGCTATTTGTTTTTTTCTCGTGGTCATGAAAAGAGAACGGAATTTCAAAGCCATGACATAGACACCAGCTCTTAAAAAATTTGACTATCGCTTAAGACTACCATATTCTGCTATTCTCATTGTACCTACAAGGAAATATGAAATAAAACCATAAATATTTAATCTAAATTAATGTAAAGTAAATAGAAGAATAAGCCTTCGTAATCAGGTTTGTTGAAGAATGGGTAGAGAAAGTTATGAGAATGTAATATAAGATTTTTTTTCAAGTAGCAAGTCGATCTACGTTTTTTATCATGGTTATGAAAAGGGCATGGAATTTCAAAGTCATTACACAACGATCCACTTTTTAGCCTATTGTGTCCTTAACGTACAACGAAATGTGTGTAATTGTGTAATGGAAGTTTATATCGATTTACAACTATATATAAAAGCAACCGTTTGTAAGAATAGTGTGTAGAAGTCATGTGAATGCAACACATAGACTCTTCTGTCTAAATACCCTCAAAATTTAGCTTCAGTTGTCTGCTGCTCTTAGTTGTCAGAGTTTTTAAACACAATCACGTAAACATTTGACACACCGAAAGAAGACAGGAGCATATTTGTAGTTTTAGATTTTAAAAAACCTGTTTGAGCCTTAGAGAATCTACCTGAGAAGTCGCAGTACTGAATCACAGTTTTTGTGCTTTACACGTGTGAAATAACTCAACATTCAAAGACTTCCCATGCGTACACTCATTTTAGAGTTCATGATTTAACTAACCTATTGGGTTGGAAGGAAGGCGAAAATGGGCTACAATGAATTCTAAGTATTTACATTACGCGCTGCAGGACACCTAGTTAATATTTCTGTTGCCAGATTGTATGACAGCACGATAGTGGCAAGCTATCTTGAGGATAAATGCGATACTACGTAATAGCGTTTAATTACCTAGCTCCAGCGAGAATGAGTATTTCCTATAATCCTTCCGGCCCGAAAATTGGTACTAACGTAAGTAATGCCCGTAAACCCATTTTCTTATAACCTTGCCCCTCTGATATGTATTCTTCCGCGCTCTCCTACCGTTACCCTCTACCCTGATTGGCTAATGTACACATCTGAATGGTGATGTATATGACAAACGAGCCCTGTGCAAAGCAAGGTCAGGCGATAGAAGCGATATAAACACTGTGTCATGATAGATGCCGCACTTTCGTCATCCTGAGAGGCAGGTTAAGCTTAAGTATCCTGCTTATCTATTTGTTGATAAGAATTTACAAGCATTTCAGATGCATTTGTTCTGTTACGGAACATGTTTGATTCATACGGTTATAAAAATATAAATTGAAGATTAATTTCGAATTATTAAGATAAATGATCATGATATATAAGGAATTAGTTTGTATCGAGTGCACGTGACAGTTAAAACATGCGGGGCAAAGTTATATGGAAAGAGTTTTGTATCACTCCGCGCTTGACGTTTCGTGAACGTATGGTAGAGCTTTCTCCATTCACCCTTAACAGCTGCTTAGATATTAAGAAACTGCTATTATTACTTCCCAATATTATTTTAACCACATGCTATCTTTCACTGCACCGGTACGGAGTATTAAAGAAATACATGCCCTTACACTTATTTATCTAAATGTATTAACTCAAGAATAGGTGAAAAATAATTATGAAACATCATTGTTTAGTAAAAAAAAATCACGTGTTACTCCTCGGGTAGTAGAGCGGTACTCGGATCGGAATCAGAAGTGGTGATATCAGTTATGTTATCTTCCAAGTTTATAATCAGTCTGTCTACAACTTGGTCGCAAAGCATTCACAGAAGCACCAGTTGCTTCCAATGTTAATTTAATGACATCTCTAACAGCCAGTGTGTCATAACACTCAAACAAAAAGTTGAACACATTTAAAACTATCGTTTTATCACCGGGCTTTGGCACTTTTAGGTATAAACTTCTCTGACCTGCTACGCACTTAGCCATGATCACAACATAAACAATGTTGATTAGCACGACTGTTGCTTCGCTCCAGTAAACAACGCGGGAATGCGATATGATATTACTCGTATATAAAAGATAGTTATTTAAGTTACATCTAAACGAAAAGATTATTAAATGCTATAATTATTCACAGTCTTTATTATTTGAAATACAAAAGGAGTGACAATACATGTAGAGCAGTAACGATATCTTTTTATTCCCTCGAAAGTTATGCTGCGTTGGTGGCAGGTACATTTGTTTATATCACCTTTTCTTGGGTGAATGGAGTATAATAGGTCTAATTATAGGTAATGGATGTAGTTACTGACATATTACTTGCTTACTGAACGAACAGTGATTAACTAGTTACTGTTGTGATCGTTATTATAGGTTATACAGATGAAGTGAAAGAACCACAGGAGGCTACAGGTCCAGGCAGACAGGCCAAAGAGACGAGCGGAAGTTCCTAAACGTTCCGGGCTCGAAGACCTACTCCTGGAGCTACTTAGAGAGGGAAATGAACGACTTGTCGACTAAGTAGCCCCCTAGTATTCATGGGGAGTACTCTTTCTTTGAGCAAGCTTCCGCGCCTTCTGTTCAGTATCACCATATTCCCGTAAGGGGGAGGGGGACCGACCCCTTCAGCTGCCGTAGTGCGGGCGCTGCGGACCCTGAGCACTCATGGTACTTGTGACGTTACTAGAAGTACGCTTGGCCGAACATTCGAGTCCCTCCGATGGGTAGCTGTTCGGATTGGGTTGGACTCGGCGGGGCAGTGGTTTCCGATACCCATGGGAGATTGGGAACGTATGTTTGGTTTTCCGCCCAGGCGGGGTTGAGAGACGCTCCGGTGTTCTCCGGCACCAATCATGAGTGAGAGTTGGTACACGGCATGCTAGATTGCTGTCGGCCCTACCGTGGTTTTCTGTAGTCGCCCCGTTTTGGGATGACGCGCGTAAGTGGCGTATCCACTTCCATCCTCTCGTAAGCGGGGGCCTTTTTAGTCTCAAAGTATTGGCCTCTTGGGAAACCCCCACGGTTGGAGAGCCAGTCGGCTAGCGCTAGCCCTGGTCCAGGAGGGGGCTGGGGCTAAGGCTCTTGCCCTGGTAGATCTTCGCTCAACAACAGTACCGCCATATGCCACGAAGCTTGTCGTCTTCCGTGGTCTAGTGGTACCATGTATGTTAGACTCTAGTTCCCGAGGTCGCGGATTCATACCCGGCGGAGGGCGTTGGATGTTTTCGGGCGTAAAACTCTTTAACATGGCTTCCTTCGAAAGGGAAGCAAAGTCGGTGGTCCCGTGTAGTAGATTTACGGCACGTGAAAGAACCTCAAACCTGATAAAGAGGCCTCTGAGCAAAATTTCCGGTCTTTCAAGCCCAATATAGAATGGAACGCTAAGAATCATAGTAGTTCAAGAGCGACCTTATATAAAACTAAATTTTAATTTTTTGCCACGAAACTTAGTACACCTGAAAGATGAGAAGGAAACGGAATGAAAGCGAAATGATGGAAAGGAAATTGTAGTAGATGAGAAACAACTCCAGCTTTCGCTTACCGATCAGGGAAAACCACGAAAAACTCAAGGTCACAGTAGGCGGTCGATGGAAATTGAACCCGGTACTTTTCGAATTCGAGCTTCACGTTACCGTTCGTAATATAGTAATAAGTTACATATTTGCAGTTTTTCTCTGGACTGTCTCTCAGCTTCCAGAGTTTTCTTGTGACTATGTATACTATCCACTATATTGAGCGCATATGACCTCTGTTCCGGTTTATTTTGGTTTACTCTGCATGCAGTATGATTCAATTTAGAAAATCTTATTTACTGCTACCTCTTTTGTTAAGCAAGCCTATGCATACACTGGTAAGGTTTAGCAGACTGTTTAGTAGCGCTACCAACAATGAGCGAAACGGTAGTAAACAGAACCCCAAACAGTGCAGTCCTGCCTTCAAGTGAATGGCTTGTGGGCAGGAGGTAAAATAGAAAGGGGCGATTGAATTTACGGCACATATGCTAAACCTTAACAAAGGCAGTACCACCCAAAGGACAAAACCCACGTGTTGCTACTTACATTTATTTCAGAAAATATTTTAGGATACTCATTTTTCCCTTCTATGAAGGTTGAATGACATGCATAACATTTTTTCTCTCTATTGCTTACCTTTAGTAGGTAAAGGAACTATTGCATTACACCCAACAATTCGATACCAACATTTCACCAAAAATACACGTTTTGACACTCTCAAAATAATAAAAAATTAAGAAAGAAGTACGCGTACATATGTGACTGTTAACAGCATAGCTCAAAAACAAAAAGTCGGTTTAATAATACTACCGTAATTATTGACATGAAGGTAAAATAATTAATAAAAAATAATAGTGAGACAGGGAAATAATCGCAATAAATAATTTCCGTAATTAAATCAAAGTATGATATAACAGGATTGAGCTGAAAAGATTCATCCGAGGAAAAGGTCATTAGCGAGTTATGTTAAGCAAAGTCATTTATAACGGCCGAAGTAGCGAACGCCTTAATATAAAAATTATTGGAGTGAATTTAGGTCATAAGTTCAGTATGTTTGTACAGTCACGTAGACCAGAAATTCTGTGAAAGGGAAAGGGATTGAAATTCTGAGATTTGGCGAGGTACCGCATAGTAACAATATAAGAGACGCACACGTATAGTTTTTAAGTAATGGCGCAAGCGGGGCGGACTTGGTAGGGTAGTTCTAAGCAGATGGAGCTTAATTTAAGAAATAGGTGTGCATTATAATCAGTTACACATTCGTTCTGCACACCTTTGTGCATATTCGTCACTCTGGATACTCATGACGACTCGTGTCGTGTGTTATTTCAAGCGCTCAGTGACGGTCTAGTGTGAGCAAGATTTAGCGGCTATTGCGAGGGATTTTGCCGGTATGCATTTTAGCGACTCACGGCAAGTTAAGCTTCCAGTTTCTTTTATTTCAGAAACAATTATTTGAAACCGTAAAATTGATACTGCATAAGTTAGCAGGTACAATAAGTCAATTGTTATAGTTTCTAGTGCTACGATTTATAATCAGTTTCCTTCTTTATCTTCAAACGGTCGGCGACTCCCTTCAATAGGTCCAGTATTAGATCACATTAAATTTCTCTTCTTCTTCTTCTTCTTTCTCTATTTAACCTCCTCTTATATAGGACTTACACCCCCCCAGGACTTACAGACGGTTGCCTGGGGTCAGAGGCCCGATGATCAGCCCGATGTCTGGTATGGGAGGAAGGAAGTAGATGAAACGAAATTATGGTGAAATGGATGAAAGGAAAGGTGATGATGGAGCAGTTGGTGGAACGAATGGCGGGGGAAACCGGATAATCCGGAGAAAACCCGCACAGACGCCGCCTTGTCCACCAAAAATCCCACATGCGGGTCCCTGGGATTGAACAAGTAAGAGGCGAGCGGTCTAACCACTCGGCCACGGCGCCTCCCATGAAATTTCTCAGCCAATTTAAACTGGTGTTATCTTTTCACACCGCCCACGAATAGCCTGACTACAATTGTAGCCGGCAGCAGAATCAGTAGCAGATATTGAAGCAAAGGTTATAATTTCAAAAAGTGATCGCCCGACTTACCCCCCCCCCCCCCCCAAAAAAAAATGGCACCTCATTGTGCTGCAATCTCACTTCAACGCCAAAGTTCAGCATTTTCCAAGGATGCAATACGAAGATTTTGAAGAAAATACCCCACTAAATTAACCTTTACCTGAAAAGTTTTGAAAATTTTGAATTTCTCGAAATGGCTCATACAATTTTGATTAAAATACTATATGCTTAAGATATTTGCATGACAAATGAAGTGTGTATTCTGAATTTTCTTGGAGTAATCTGTGAAGTCCTCTTCATTCTGAGCACTTCTGTATAAGTGGTAAACCTCAAGAGGTTATATAAGAATGTGGATCTCGTTAAAGCATACATTTATATTTTCTGTTCTCTTTTTAAATTATGAATGCATTTTTAATAATTCTGTATAAGTGGTAGGTCTAGGAGCGGAAGAGGACTTAGCATCCCTCGTTTGTGCCTAAGCCCCCAACGGTGCGCTCCCGATTGGGAGCGGTGAGGTGAGGACAGCCGAGAGCAGAGCAAAGGGCAGGGTCCCTAAGTTTTCCAGGTTGAAACTCCCCGGTGGCAGTTGGTACAACCGGCTCCGCTCCCCCCTGCAGGCTTACAAATCGCACTGGAGCCTGAGACTCGAGAGACCGCCCCCATCCGGGGGACGAAGTGTTACAGAGAGCATGCGTTTTCCTTGCTATGCAACGCCAAGACTTCCGCCGACACTTGCACCCTTGAAACAGAAACAAGCAAGCAGATAAAAGGTGAAGTGAAATGGAGGGACAGGAAATTCGGGGTTGTAGCGACCCGGGGAAGGTTGGCCATGGGAATCGAACCCATGACCTCCTGAATACTAGTCACACGCGATACCGCCTGCACCATCTCGCTCCATTGTATAACTGGTAAACCGTAAGAGATACATACAAATTTACAATGCGTAAAATGTTTATGTCTTTAAAGCATGTAATTTATGTCACTTAATTTGTTTTGTAGCATTAACCATTTCCGAGAAAATCATTGTTACTGATTTGAATTTTTAAATACTTTTTCTTTTTCCAATTACTAAGTCAATATTAGATTTTTTTTCCTTCATACAAAGAATGGACCCATTTTTGAAATATCTATCATCCTTGTACCATCATTGAAACGTGTAATAAAAAGACTTCTGGAAAAGTTTATGTGGATTGGAAAGAAGTAGAGAGAAGAATTAACTTTTGTAAGAATTGTTTGTAAGCATGTGAATGTAACACATGACATGTTTTTTGTAATATGAAAGGAGGCTTCGTTTGGGATTTTTCTATACAAGTAATTTTAGAAAAAAAATTTCTGATGTGTTACATTCACATGACTTTCTCTACTCTTGTACAAACTATTTTTATAAACGTTTATTCTCCATATGCTTCATGTTAATCGAGATATCGAGATGTTAATCTTATTGCTAATTTTCTTGTAGATGCAAGGGGAATTGCTAGGCTTTAAGCTAAAGTCAAATATTTTAAGAGCTGGTTGCTATGTGGCGTATTCCATTTTCTTTGCATTACCAGGACAAAAAATTGAATAACGAATTTGAGAAAAATTATAAGTATTGGAAAATTTAAGGGAATAACAAGTAATATCTCGAAAATGGTTCACTCAACAAAAAAATAACGTATATGACATAAATTGTGTATTTTAACGCGATCTACATTTTTTGTGTAGTAACATTTTGTCTATCTCTTATGGTTTACCAGTTATGCAAAAGTCGTTCACAATGAAGAATACTGTTGGAGACATTCCCAGAAAATTCAAGATATACATTTCATTTGTCATGAAAATATCTTAAACATATGATATTTTAATCAAAATCGTTACAGCAATTTTTGAGAAAATTAAAATTTTCGAAAAATGTTCCCTGTAAAGGGTAATCTGGGGGGATTTTCTTGTAAACCTTCGTGTCGCATCTCTGGAAGATACTGAACCTAAATATCAAGTTTGGTGTTTATCTGACTGTTCATTTCTGAGTTATACTGTTCACAGACACACAGACACACACACGTACATGTTTCCAAAAATGCTTTTTTGGATTCAGGGGGTCTCAAAACATATATTTCCGGTGAAATCTCGGTATCGAATTTTTGGGTGGAATACAATACTTCCCCTACTTACTATGCGTAGTAGAGAAAGTAAGAATTAGTTGTGTCCGTAATATAGACGTTTTAAGAAAGTTTCAACCACGTAAAAAAGCTGTATTAAATAAAGTTTTCTAAAGATTGCACTACATAAACAAATTTAATACAATTCCCAGATATTTAAAGACGATTTTAAATCTATTATGCAGAGTAATTATTGGAGAAGGTTAAAAAAAACGTATATATGCTTATAAATGGCGTTTTACATAAGTGTTTAGTTCATTAGTCTACCTTTTAAATTCGTTCGGCATTTGGGTATCCCTCCGGTAAAGGACCACAAAATATTGAGTGAGGCTGTTTATATCTGCTCATAAACGCATGAAAAATTCTCATGCTGAATTTGAGTCTTTCCTTACATATATATGCTCCTCGCTTTATAATTTCTGCTCTATCTCGTTTACGGTTGGTTTATTAATTCTACTGCAGTTTACATCGCTCACAACCTGGACTGCAATGAATGAAGTACACACAGCAACATAACCACGCCACGCAGGCAGCACACTTCAACATATTACAGTCACAACAGGTCTCGTGAAACCTGCAAGGTTTAAAAGGAACCTGTGTTTATTTACCATGATTATGTGCTGAGTGCGTGTGCACTCTTGCTGAACTAGCAAGCTAACTTGCCCTGCTTGTTGCGGAGTAACTAGACGCTAGCAAGCTTTAAGTGGAATCTGTAATAGGTAAAGGAAGGGGCCCCCGAAACCGGGACACGCGCCAATTGGCCCCTTATGTTTCTAGCTATGATCCCTGGGAGGGAGGAACGAGGGGAGAGACCTGAAGGCGATCAGATCCGGATGGCGACGGGCGCAAGCACAGGCAAGGTCCCTAATGTTTCCAAATTGAACGCATCCGACGCCGCCCGGTCCACAAATCACAGAACCTCCGGCACCTCCCTCGGTGTGGAACCCACTCGGAAGAGAGATCTAACCCAGCAGTTGCCATAACGACGCCAGAGAAGAAACCTCTAAGAACGCCAGCCACCGTTCGCCAGGTACTAAAGGTTGTTTGGATGGCAGCACTGACGACAGGACCTTGAGCGTGTTTGTGAGTAGTGAAACAGATGGCAGCACTGTTGAGTCTATGCGTAGTTATTGAGTTTTTGCAGGTAACGTGAAAGACATACATGATGAAACAAAGGGAATTGACTCAGTTTATTAGGATATTAAAGTTGCAATTCACATAAGTTATTTTATTTTAAATCCATTTAGACTGCTGCTTTGAAGGTGTTAAAAGGTATGGGCGATAGAGGAGCTGTGCGAGCCGCGAGTAAGATCATAATGAATCGCTGAAGTATTATGAATGCCTTAACAGTTATTACGTCACATGTAATCATCAGGTATAGTGTGGTCGATCAACCTACTGTAATTTTGCGCGCTTTCTGTCAACATAAAATATGAAAATTAGTTTATAATTAACTCATGCTTGTATATTTATTTTTCCAATCGTAATATTTGTTCGTGAACAGAACACATATGCACAGAAAGCGTTTCAAAACAGTTGGAAATTTCAGCATGCTTTGGGCTACTAGTAATAATTAAGCTTACAGGTTATTTTCCTTCAAAGTGCACAGCATGAAACCAGCATTGAGAGAAATTGCTGTAGCAGAGGCTGATTTCTAGCCGAACCTCGATTGTTTCGAGCTTGGTTTCACCTTTTTCCATGTAAAATAAGGTCAATGATATTAAGCTCTTTGCTTTGTCTATGTACGTTGCGTTTTTTGTAGCCAAAGCATTATTTTCCCCTGTTGCGTTAATGCGCTTACAGCATAACAAAATCAGAACTTCCCTGAGTTTTGAGGGAATAATGTATATGCAACATATAAGCAACGAATTAGCCTTCTGCATATGTGCGTTAATATTTGATTTCATGCAACACCATTTATAATGAACGTAATTTTGTTTACGTTTCCTATCCTATTCTTGTTTAAGAGCAAAACCTGGTGTTTATTTGTCTACAATAATAAGCAAATAGGGGAGAGGGAGACAGGTTGACACATGGCTCTTATTTCAGCACTTTAGCGCTGTACCCGCTCGAAGAGATCTTATATAAGATCTTTAGGGATGCTGCTGATATGGTGGCCTCTGGTAGATGACGACAAGATTACCACTGGTGGATGCAGATGTAGATTGCCTCTGTTATTTACAGATGTGTGCGTACTTAAACGTTGCTATGCTTTATGTGTGTTATGTCTATTTGGCTATAATTTTGCGGTAGGTATTTTTCTCTTAGCAAGCTGTGTTATAACGACTTAGGATAATGTAAATAATTTAACACACACGATTCAAAATGCTACTAATTAAATGTATTGTAACTTTGTAGCTCACTTTCATATACAACACTGACATAAATTGATAATCTTATTTGTATTATCAGAGTATTTTGCATGCACACGAAAGGTTTTATGTGTACTCACCGCTCTTATTAATTATTAGTGTTATTAGCACAATTATTATATCACTTGATAGATAACACTGTTCTTGCTATTGATCTGAGGTAATAACTATACTTCTACAGGGTGATTTATGAACAACTGACACATTCCTTTCTTTAATTATTCTGTTCGAAATTCACTCAATGCCCCAATTTTAGCACCAAATTAAGCAGAATGTTCTGGAGTTTCGATTGCCTGCCATTAGATGCACAGATGTTTACGTTTTATTCGTAATTGACTGTTTTTGAGATTTTGTTCTAGTCAACGTGAAAATGGAGTACACATTAAATGAACGACTCTTCCATGTAAAGCAATACTGGATTACGAATTCCTTTACAGCTACTCAAAGGGCATACCAGAGAGGATTAGGTGTTCGGAATCCTCCCCAAAGAAACGCAATACTGTAACTGGTAAACAAAATGGAAACAACTGGATCTCTGGCGAGTGAAAAAGGCAAAACTAGTTCATCTAGGCTTCCCACGGTTGTTGTTGACGTAAGAGCACGACTGGATAAGTCACTCAAAAAACCATTAAGAAGTTTGTCGCAGGAGACAGAGTACAGCTACTCAATGTCAGAGAGCTGTGAAAAGTGCAGGCCTAAAGCCATGTAGGATTACGGTTGTCCATCAGTTACAGGAACCAGATAAGGATAGACGACTGAATTATTGTCGTTGGTTTCAGGCGTTCATTGTGCAAAATCCTGTCATATTGTCCATCACATGTTCACAGATGAAGCATGGTTCCATTTATCCGGCTATGTGAACCCAAATAACTCACGCTATTGGGCCAGCGAAAATCCACTTGTTATTCATGAATCACCTATGCATCCGGTTAAAATCGGAGTTTGGTGCGCAATATCCGTACAGAGAATAGTGGGACCAATTGTTTTTTGAAAACAATGTGAACACTGCAGAGTACCGACGGATTTTTATGGAGTTTGCTGAGCAACTAGATGATGTAGAGCTGAGTCAAGGGTATTTTCAGCAGGACCTCGCCACATGCCATACATCAGATGAATTCATGGCCCTAATTGCAAGTTTCTTTGACGATCGGATAATTTCCAAGAACCTGTGGCCAAGGAGATCTCTGGATTTGACATCGCTGGATTCTTTCTATGGGGTTACTTAAAAGATAGGGTTCATACCATACGTACACAGACATTGGACGATCTGAAGTACAACATTACACAGGAGATTCAAGCTATTGAAAATAGAGTCCTACAACAGTTGGCCAGTAACATGAAACGACGTGTTGAGTTGTGCCCTATGCAGGATGGAGGACATTTTTAACATTTTCTATAAAGGTAAATCATCTCCCAAAATTCTTCTACATTTCAGGTATAATAAGTTGTATAATAATAACAACTCGTTTTGAAACAATTAAAGAAATAAATGTGTCAGTTCCTGGTAAATCATCCTGTATTTTACATAGCATCAAGCATATCGTGTACCCACCATGCGAGCGCGTTACGAAGAAACTGATGTATTTGCAGCGTCGCGTCTATCTGTGTCTAAGAGTATAATATCTTGGATTCTATTGGCTACTATAGTGACGTATCGTACTCACAAATATATAAAATGTTCTGTACCATGGAAATCTTATAGAAACGTTTGCTGGCTTTAAAACTGCTATCGAATGTTCTGGAAGCTTACTCATTGTTAAAGCATGTTTTGTTGCTTGTTTTCAAATTGAATTCACATTGTTACAATCTTTATAAGAACGCATGTCTTCTAGCTGAAAACACGAAATACGTCTGGATTTGCTTTTAAATATTATTATTATTATTATTATTATTATTATTATTATTATTATTATTATTAACATATATAAATTGTTAGAACATGTAACTTTAAAGTTATTACATTTATGTTGTAGATTGGTAATATAATTGTACTTGTGAATAATTAACTAAATATTTAAAATAATTAAGCTTTTTTAATAGGGGCTAAGTTAGGTCCTTTTTACTTTCTCTACTACGTATGGTAAGTAGGGGAAGTATTGTATTCCACCCAAAAATTCGATAACGAGATTTCACCGGAAATACACGTTTTGAGACCCCTGAATAAAAAAAAGCATTTTTGGAAACATGTCCGTTTGTGTGTCTGTGTGTGTGTCTGTGTGTGTGTCTGTCTGTGAACAGCATAACTCAGAAACGAACAGTCGGATAAACACCAAACTTGGTATTTAGGTTCAGTATCTTCCATGGATGCGACACGAAGGTTTTCAAGAAAATACCCCCACCCCAGAGTACCCTTTACATGGAAGATTTTTCGAAAATTTTAATTTTCTCAAAAATGGCTCTAACGATTTTGATTAAAATATCATATGTAAGATATTCTTATGACAAATAAAATGTATATCTTGAATTTCCTGGGAATGCCTCCAAAAGTATTCTTCATTGTGAACGACTTTTGCATAACTGGTAAACCATAAGAGATAGACAAATTGTTACTACACAAAAAATGTAGATCGCGTTAAAATACACAATTTATGTCATATACATTTTTTTGTTGAGTGAACCATTTTCGAGATATTACTTGTTATTCCCTTAAATTTTTCAATACTTATTTTCTCAAATGGGAATTCGTTATTCATTTTTTTGTCTTGGATATGCAAAGAGTATTAATCTGTGGCAAAGGGAATGGTGCTGCACCTAGCAACCAGCTATTAAGAGATATGTATGTGCTTAAAGGCTACTGTTTTTCTATATTGCCCTTGTAAATATATTTTCCCCTTACATCTACAAGAAAATTAGCAATAAGATAGACTCTGCAAATGTTTATCTCGATTAACATGACGTAGATGGAGAATAAGCGTTTGTAAAAATAGTGTGTACAAGAGTAGAGAAAGTCATGTGAGTGTAACGCATCAGATTTTTTGGATTAGTAGTGGATACCGCCTCAACGTAGGCATTGTAGAAGAATGCAGACATGCTATTCCTTGTCTCCAAATGCACAACTCATGGAAACAACAATCCTTTGTGACAAGTTGTAGTGGAAGGAAGCCGCGAAGATTTTTTTCCAGCGAGGTTAGTAAACATTCACTTCATGGGGATTTTTTTGGGCACATACCCAATACTAAATGTCTTCAAAATATTTTGTTGGAAACGACTTTTAAATGGCTTTATTCATTGGTATTTCAAGTATCTTAATTCCTTACTCTTCATCTCTATATCGCGCTTCAATTAAAACAAGTAGACCAGGGGCAGGTTGGCACAATGATAGCAACAGGTGTTTAAATTATTTTTGCACATTTCCGATTAATTTATGTGTAGTGTTTCGTTTTATTATTGCCATTTAAATGTTTAACTAACTTTGGACGTTATATCTTACTTTAAGGACCTGTTCATATGTTAAGAAACGTTTCCTGTGTTACTATGATGAATCTGTAAATATGTATCCGAAGTGTTCTTAATAACTTGATCATGATATTTGTGTTTAATAATTACTTAAAACGCAAATTTTCCATTTAAATGACATGTAGCAAACTTACCCCATGCCCTGTGTCAACCTGTCTCCTAAGTAGGGTAAGTTGACTATGCAATGTTTTGAAAAGTTAAAAAAAGCTTTAAATGGCCTTAAAATAATGATGCAATTAATAATAAATACTGTTAAAGAAATTTATAAAACAGTACCATGTCAGGATTACCCGACATGTTTCTGTAATAAATATATAAAAATAAAATTTAAAATTTGTGCCAACTTGATCTCCCTCTTCTCTATTGAGTTTAGAATAAAATATGCATTATTTTAAATTATATATAGTATTGGCTGCAGTTGTAAACGCTAAAGTAATTGCGATATTCCAGCTGATGGAAGCAATATATAGATAAGAAGGGCACACGAATACGAACGTAAACGTTATAGCACTATGTCCATTGCAATCAGATTGTTATTGCGTTTTGAAAAGTTAAAAAAATAAATAGTAATTCTAACAATAGTTTATTTATTACTGATGCTTGCGTGTTTTTATTTCATAAAATCACAAGGTCTACTACAAGCTAGTATATCCTTTCCTGAAATGTGATAGCTACCGTGGGGCAGCCGCCACCTTACCTTTCAAGTTCGAGTTTCTCACCCACCTGCAATCAAAAGTGGGTGCTGCTAGGCACCTTTATTTTACATAGAATGTTTCTTCCAATCTATGAAAGATACAAGAAAGATATTCATGAAAGTTTTCTATGTTCCTTTCGAAATCTCTACCTGATTTACAGACAATCTACATGTTTGTAGAAAAAACACCGACAACGCTTAGTAAGTTGGGCAGGGCATTAAAGTAAACATTTTTCAAGAGGGAACCCATGTCCGAAATCACATGGTTTGGACGAAGTGGGAAATCATGCTTATGTAAACGAAAATCGCGTGTGCAAGTGGTTAGAAGTAACCAATATAAGTTCACTGTGAACGTATGGGCTGAAATAATTGATGGCCAGATCATTGGGCCGTATCTATTGCCAACCAGACTAACACTAGCGACAGACCTCACTTTTGTCAGGTATTGTTTTTGTACTCTACTTAATGTGGTGCCACTACAGGTTCATCAGGTAGTACAGCTGCAACACGACGGAGCCGCAGCTCATTTTGATGCAAATAAGTGGCACCACTCGGACCCCACATAGCCCAATCGATGTAGAAGGGAACCTGTGTAATGGTCACCTGATCTTACACCTCTTGACTATTTTCTGTGGGGTTCCATGAAGACTATGATGTATGCAATCCCTGCAATATCAGAGGGGACCTTATCTCACGAATCCACGCTACGACTGAAATACTGAGCACACAGCCGGACTTATTTAATAGTGCCTGTCTGTCTCTGCACCGCCGATGCATGCTCTGCATTCAACTAAGAGGTGAACAGTTTGAACTCCTTTTGTAATTTACTGCACGGTGTGATGTTATTGTTGAGTTCCTTAAGCAAATGTGTAACGCACACCCATCAACATATCCGAACCGTTCGCAAACTTCTACGTCTCATAGCGTACAAACCATATATTTCCTCACATGGGTCTCGGAAAAAGGTTCCGTTTAATGTCCCGCCCAACATACCAAGCGTTTTCGGTGTTTTTTCTATACACACTGTATACCCACTTTACCGGAATAATGTGTTTCATTTATATACTCTACTAGTAGAAATACCCGCATTGCCTGGTGTTTTGAGGGTTTTCCTAAAACACCAGTTATCCAAATATGTTTTTAATTTCAGTTAAAAAAATTTAAGCAATTAAAATATTGCTAGTTTAATTTGATCATCTCCCCTTTATTGAGACAAATGGTCTATCCCCATTAAGGGTGGTTTTTCTGTTATCCAGCAAAGAAAACAGCAAATGCGGGAAAGAAAACCGGGGGTAGAAGCGAAACCACCCCAGAATTCACCCTTGCCATCCAGGGAAAATCACACCCATGGTCACTCTGACCGACACCAGGAATCGTATCTAGGACCTCCGTAATGCGAGTCATTTCGCTCGTTAATAAATAATTTACTTTCCTACAATTCTCAGTAACGTGATTGTAGCAACTAATTGTACCGTTTTCTCCACCTCCAATTCTGAAGTTGCCAATATGCCAAGATGTAGACCAAAATGACATCTCGTTGGGATGGCATCCGAATCTTGCTATTGATAACGTTCAGACACAGTTCACGAAAGCAGCGCCATAATGGGGCGGCCAGGAAAGAGGGTCGCCCTGGTCTGAGGGAGAAGTTTGCAAGGGCAACATCGTATTTCATCAGCATCAGAGCGGCCACGTCTGCGTCAGTTTTAGGCAAGGTATTTGGGAGTGTTCCTTTTCCAAATTTATCGAACATCATTTGATGAGTAAATCCCCAAAATTATTTCCTTCCTCTCTCTGTTTGGGAAAGCAGATTAGTGTGGGATTAGGAATGGTATAAAGATGAATGTAACCTTGTGAAGGAAATGATATATTATGTGTATCAGCAATGCAAGCTTTATGTTATTTCGAAATAATTAACTGTCTTGTATTAAGAAAACGTTTCAGTATTTTAATGCAGAACTTTTAAGTACAAAGAAGTTATAGTAAACATATTCGTTAAATACTAACAAGGATTACGAACTATTATTGAAAATGTTATTTAGCTTCTTTTTTCAATCGTAAGTTCATATTAATGGTTGCATTTAGTTTTCGGATTCCTTGTCTATGCATTTATATATAATTGAAAATTTATAGAATAAAAGGCACGAAGGTACTTTGTTATTTTCCAATTTTCCCTCAATTTTTCCTTTATAATAGACCATTAAGTTAGGCAGTTTCATAGTTAAGGGTTGCATTGAGTATGGTCCAGTTTTATTACGCATTTACACTATCAAGAATAACACCTAAATTTTTAGTCGATTCTATTAAATTATAGAATGATTAATTTCAACTAATAGAGTATGAAGCAAATGGCATGGAGCACTTTAACGTTCAAATATTTGGCTACATATTCTCTGGAAAAGGTTCATTTAACAGTTAGCCAGATATCTTCACTTGCAATTTGCCTCTTTCATCAGTGTTCACGTAGTCCGTTTGTGTTCGTTAATTAAGGTGCATTAATATTGTAGGAAACGTGACAATGCGCAGTGACACGGAAAATGGGAGAGTTAGTTGTAGCATAATGTAGTTGATGGAAATGAGGCAAAGGCAGGTGCAGCCGAGTGTTAGAAATAAGTGTAGCTTAAGCATTCTACATTATATAACACTTTTTTTACTTTCTCTACTACGTACGAGGGCAGTCCCATAAGGACCCGATTTGAAATATATATAGCGGTTGTTGTTTCAAACAAATGACTATGGTAGAAAGTACCACCCTTATAAAACTTAAGTTTGAAGTTTGACGATGCTACGTTGTTTAGTAATTGTTTGGCAGCCATTAATAGTGAACTCTCTGAACGAATTTGTAAACATGGATAAAACTGGTCACGTTATGTGATACAATACTTTCATTTGAAAGGTCTTAGTCCAATTAATACTAAATCTGAGCTAGATTATATTCTGAGGGAGTCTGCTCCTTCGTTTACAACAGTAAAATATTGGGTGACAGAGTTTAAGCCAGACCGTACGAGCTGCCAAGATGAACAACGCAGTAGTCGACCAAATAAGGTGACCACGACAGAAATTGTGAAGAAAATCCACAAAATGGTATAGGATGACTGTCGAGAAAGTGCGCGAGGTAGCAGACATCGTAGACGTTTCAAAAAGTGTTGTACATCGCACACTAATTGAAAATTTAGGCATGAGAAAGCTGTGCGCTAGATGGGTGCCGCGTTTACTCGCAATGGAACAAAAGCAGCGTAATGAGGATGTTTCACTCGAGTGTTTGGTGATGTTTTGCTGCAATAAAGCCGAGCTTTAGTGTGCGATTCATAACCATGGATGAAACATGGGGTCCATCATTGCATACCTGAGATGAAGGGAAAGTCAAAACAGTGTATTGAAAGGGGAGAATCGGCTCCAAAGAAGGCGAAGGCAGTTCCATCTGCGGGCAAGGTCATGGCGTCAGTTTTTTGGGATGCGCGTGGGATAATTTTCATTGATTATCTCCAAAAAGGAAAATCAATCAATGGCGATTATTATGCAAACTTATTGCAACGTTTGAATAATGAAATCAAGCAAAAACGGCCGCATTTAGCATTTATGTTTCCAAAGTTAAAGAAATGGCTTGGTGGTGAAAGATTCGCCAACAATGAAGAGATGGAGTTTGCAGTTTATGGATATTTTGCAGAACTCGGCGGTTCTCACTATAAACAGGGTATCGAAGCTATTGAAATCGCTGGGAAAAGCGTATCGAGCTGAAAGGAGACTGTGTAGAGAAATAAAGATGCTTTTTTCCCAAAATTGTTGTGTTTTCTTTGTTAGATCGGATACTTCTGGGACAGCCCTCGTGCTTACAGTATGTAGAGGAAGTGATGTTTTTCATCCAAATATTCAATGTCGAAATTTCACCAGAAATGCAGTTTTGAGGTAACCTGAACAAAAGAAATTTTAGTTAAAGGTCCGTTTGCGAACAGCATAACTCGAAAACGAAAGGTCGGTTAAATACCAAACGTAGTATTTAAGTTCAGGACCTTTCAAGATTTTGAGGAAAATCCCCCACCCCAAACTACAGTGCCTTCGTTTTATGTCAAGGCCCCAACCGCCTTATATGCGTATCGGCCGAGACGGCAGTGGCCTCGGTATTACGCCACAGCGCAGAAGCAGCGCAGGACCTGTCTTAGTTGTTGCTTTGTTTTCGTGTTGTGAAGTGTTTCGACAATACATGCGTTATGTGTGATTTCCTTAGAAATGCTATTCTCTTATTAGTCCACGGAAATACCTGCCAACAATTTCACGCTTGAACAGCGTATTTTTATGTGCGATATATACGCGAAAACAATCACGTGGGCAGGTGTGTAGACAATTCAGCAGCAATTTCCTGGTTATCCAGTTCCGATAGAGACACTGAGATGTTTGGTCAATAAATTTAGAACAATGGGATCGCTAAACGCTGAAAAATAAAGCTTATAGGAACAATCTCCACATCATAGACAAACTTAAGGAGAATATAAAATTTGAGGTTATGAACATTACTCAAGAAGAACTTATACGTGTGAATGATAATTTCATTCGATGATGTCAAGAATGTCTTCGCGCAGATGGACAACACTTACAACAAGGTTAGTACTCATATGCTACTAACTCGGGAGTTACGGAACGGAAAACCCCGCATGTAGTGGACTGTGTCCGGAGAAATCTTTCGCGCTATCCACGGCCTTAGTATAAAACGAAGGCACTGTACATTTCACAAAAGATTCTTAGTTATTTATTATTTTATCAAAAATGGCTCTAACTAATTTGATTAAAACAATATATGTTTAAGCTATTTTCATGACAAATAAAATGAATATCTTGAATTTTCTTGGAATAGTCTCTGAAGTCCTCTTTGTACTGAAGTGCTTTAGTATTATTAGTAAACCGTAAAATATATACAAAATCTTACTTTAGATATCGTCGAAATACACATTGATGCCAAATAACATTTTTTTGTAGCTTTAACCATTTCCGAGATACTCCTCCTTTCCTTTTTGTGTTCATGCAAAGAGTACAGAATTTCACATAATCATATAAAATATTTGACTATCGCTTTAATTATCGTATTCTTTATACCTTCTTATACAAGTGTACCGATATATACCTACATGTATATACCTGCAAAATGTATACCAAATGTTTAAGTGAGTAATGAGGGTTTATCTATATTAACAATAAGTAGAAAGACATAAAAATAAGATTTTTAAGAGTAGTTTGTAGAAGAGTGAGTAAAGAACGTCATGTGATTGCAACACATCAGATTTTTTTGAGGAGGACATTTTTAGCTCCCAACATTTGTACTTTTAGGGAGTAACAGATGAGTAACACAAAAGGAGTCAATTTTCGGACTAACAGTAGGCAAGGGTCTGAAAGAAATACTGTTATCTCTGGAAAGCGAGCTTCACAATTTTCTCCGCAAAGTCGCACCAGTTACATGTATTGGGAAGGTTAGTTATATTGCATATGTTACCTTGGCACCTAGCTTTTATATTCACAGGTGTCCAAACTTTGCATGTCGACCATTTAGTCACCAACTGACACACGGATTATGATATTAATTATATTAATACTGTTATATATTGTTATATTAATTATATTACTATTTAATTATACTTGTTATAGTTATTTTAATTAGCTAAGTAGGTATATAGTATTTATTAATTATTATCAGTTTAGATTATTGGGCTATATAATAATTATTGTGCCTTACCTTAGTAGTCAACTAGAAATTTTAACTATTTTTGCAATTTTTGAAGTAGGCGTTATCTGTTTTGACAGAGGACCTTTATTATTACAGGAAGAAATATAAATAGAAAAAAACAGGAAATTTAATTGTTTGGTTTAGACAAGTACTCCTAAACCATATTAAAACGTAACTATAAGTTGTTATTGATACTGTTACAGTACAGTAATTTGCAATGTTTAATAGCGCACGCATATTATATAAATTAAGCCCATAGTACGGTTCATAGCTTAATTTAACACTTACGGAGCATCCAGGTTGCAGGTTATAGGCAATCAGCCATTATGGCGGAGAAGGAAGGTGATGACCAAACCTTTGCACTGAAGAAAAGAATATTACAGAGCAATATATATAATATGACAATGACTTAAATACTATCAGAAAACCGAAATAGTGCGACTTTTGTAAACAGGTTGTCTGATAATTTCTCTGGTTATACCTACCATGTGGCCCACACAAGCCGTCCTTGGTTGAAGTTAGTTTATACTGGAAAGCGCGGATGCCAAAAGGTTTGCCCAAGCAGAACTGCAAAGGGGACTCCTTACTGACAGAGATGAGACCGCTAAATGAAAGCCCAGTACTTGAAAACGAACACTAACTGCTGTTACTGGTCCCAGAGCTCCTTCGGTAGAGAAACTGTTTGTTATGTGAGCTGCTCCGGGTTCGATTCTCGGCTGGGATTCAGAAAGTTGTCTTTAAACAAAAACATTTCATGGATGTCCAGGGTGTGGTGTTTCAATTTGAGAGTGCCTATGTGTGTGTGGAGGGGGTGTTATCGGGTATTTAATAACCAATTTGCCCATTAACAAGAATTCAGGATTGTCCCTTGACGAAACCTGAGAACACGTGTGAAGTCATTTAGTTCTATGACAGTTAATCTACACTCAGTACAGCTATATGGCACCACTCGGTGCAGCAAAGTTAACACGATTAAACAAAATTCTACTTTTATTGTATTTATGTACATTTATAGGTGCTTTAGCATTAAATTATTTTGTATTAGTGCATTATTCATAATAAGCACGTGCAAAAACATGCCCGCCCCTTGGTGGATGAATTGATGTAAGGGCTCTCAGGCCCACGTTCTACCTGGAATGATCCATATTTCTTAATATCATCTCCGTACGTAAAAAAGTGTGGAGAAGACAGATGCCGCGTCCGAAAATGTTCAGAACACAGCCTTCGAACCTCAGATGCATTTTGGTGCGTCTCCGCACAGATCGTAACCATATATGTGTGTTCGTTATTGGTGAACGTTACCTTTTTGTCTGAATGAACTGGCTCGAAGACAAGTAGGTGACGCGCGAGCTTATCGGTACGAAACTAACAAGTAAACACATGCACACAGCAGCACTACCTCCGTGAGCTTTCGGTTGGAAATTTACTTTGCACTTCTGTATGCGGGAAACATAAAACTGCAAAAGATGGCTTGTTTGAACCATCTTATATATATATATATATATATATATATATAGTGACTCAAATTATCGTTGACCGTTGTGACATGCGGCATCAGCCATCTTAGTTTTTCAGCAACCTGAGTTATGCTGCGTTCCATATACTCTATTCACCGGTACCAGTCAGCCTCGCGGCGAACTAGGACAAAGTGCCGTCCCCGCACACTATATCGCCGTTATAGGTAACATCTGTTGTTTATGTAGACCTAATTTATGTAAAAAGCTAAATACATCCTTGTAGACTGTTCCACTCTGAGCCCGAAAATTTGCTTTCACGAATGCTCTAAACTGTACTAATATTTGCCTAAAATACACAGTTAGTGGTATTAGAAGGTGGAAAATAGTAAGGCGGTGAAGTGTTTGTGAAACATAGTGTACCCTGACGGTGTTAAGCGAGGGATATAAGTGCGCAGGTGATAGGACGATCAGTATGACCAACAGATGGACCAGACGGCGGCACAGCGACCCAATACAATACGAGCGGACGATAATTTGCAGCATTAGGGCGTTTAGCGATTGTCTGCAGATGCGGCTTGAATATTCATACCTAGTTTACTAGATATAGCCCCCTTAAGGTGGGTGGGGACGGCCTCTGATGAATTAATTGCACCATCGGCTAACACGCACGCGGAAACGAGACTAAATATAAAATCGGAGAAAGCAGCAAGACTCCCTGCGTGCCAAGACCCAAACATGCGAGGAAACCCCCTCTTTCTCCCCTCCGATCGCTCCTGTTTGAATTACGGAACGATTTCATGGAACATGATGGGAGTCCTGTAGCCTCAAGGGAGGAGGGTTCAAGTATCAAGAAGACTGATCACCCTGTTGGTGAAATAGTTCGTTAAATGGCGTGCAAATCTCTTCACTTAGGGAGGCCATCCTTCTGACTTGCAGGGAGAAGGGTGACGTCAGTGGCGGATATTACTCACATTATATTATTTCGATCTCTCGCACCCTCAAACAGTTCCTTTATATCAGATGACTAACCTGTTTCTAAGATTTTTTGTTTTAATTTATGCACCCTCTTTAGGAATGCCTTAGGTTCGTCTCCATACTTAGATACACCATATCCTACACTAACTGAAAAATCTGGTGTTACATTTACATGCCTTTCTCTACCCATTCTTCAACAAACTATTCTTAAAAAGCTTATTCCTCTATCTACTTCATTTAAATCGAGATAAAAAATTACAGAAATTATCTTATTGAATATTTACTTGTAAGTAAAAGTGGATTAGAGGAATACAATAGGCTTTATGCGATAGTCAAAATTCCGTGTCGTCCTCCGTGGTCTAGGGGTACCTTGCTAGCCTCTACTTCACGAGGTCGCAGGTTCAAACCGGTGGAGGGCGATGTATATTTTTTCGGGCGTGAAATCCTTAGCATGGCTTCTTCCAGAGGGGAAGCAAAGCTGGTGGTCCTGTGTCGTAGATTTATGGTACTAAAAGAACCTCAAGCCTGATAAAGAGGCCTCTGAGAAAATTACCGGTCTTTCACGCCCAATATAGAATGAGACGGTAAGAACCATACTAGTTAAAGAGCGTCCATACATAAAACTGAATTTTTTGTGGGGGAAAATCCGGTCTCTTTGCATGACCACAAGAAAAACATTTGATGCGATACATTCACATAACTTTCTCTACCCCATCGTTTATTAGTAGGTATACATATTATTGTTACAGAAGTTAATTCTTTTATCTCATTTTAATCGAGATAAACATCTGCAGAAATATCTACGTTACATATTTCGTTATATATACAAAGACAACAGCGATAGTCAAATGTTTGTTTAAGAACTGGACGCTATATGCTGGCCTTAAAATTCCACACTGTTTCCAGGCACGCGCGAGAAACAACTGCATATTGACAGGACTTAATGACCAAGAAATGAACAATGCGAAGCATTAATAACGGATATCTCAGGAATGGCTGATGGCACAAAAAAACCTATTTGAAATAAATTGTGTGCTTTAAAGAGATCTACATTTTCGTTCGTCGCTTAACGTTTAGTAGTTATACAAGATTATACAAAATTCCTTCCGAATGAAGAGGACTTCAAAGCTATTTTCAGATAATTCAAGATATACATTTTATTTGTCATGTAAATATATTTATTATATAGCATTTTAATTAAAATCGTTAGAACCATGTTTTAGAGAATAAACAATTTCGCAGAATATTCCATGAAAAGAGTAGTTTGGGATTGGGGGAGTTTCTTGAAAATCTTCGTGTTGCATCCTTGAAAGGTGCTGGACCTAAATACTAAGTTTGGTATTTATCCCAGTTTGCATTTTTGAGTTATGCTGTTCACAGACACACGTACGTTTTATTAAAAAGATTTTGTATTCAGGGGCTTCAAAACATGTATTTGCGGTGAAAACTCGGTATGTATTATTTTCTCTACTACGTATAGTAAGTAGGGGAAGTATTGCATTCCACACAAAAATTCGATACCGAGATTTTACAGGAAATACATGTTTTGAGGTGCACTGAATGCATATAAAGCATTTTTGGAAACATGTCTGTGTATGTGTGTGTCTGTGAACAGCGTAACTCAGAAACGAACATTTGGATAAACACCAAACTTGGTATTTAGGTTCAGTATCTTCCAGAGATGTAACACGAAGATTTTCAAGAAAATTCCCCACCCCAGATTACCCTTTGCTTGGAACATTTTTCGAAAATTTTAATTTTCTCAAAAGTGGCTTAAAGATTTTGAATAAAATACCATAAGTTTAAGACATTTTTATGGCAAATGAATTGTATATCTCGAATTTTCTGGGAATGTCTTTGTTGAGTGAACCATTTTCGAGATATTGCTTGTTATTCCCTTAAATTTTCCAATACTTATACTTTTTCTCAAATGGGAATTCGTTATTCATTTTTTTGTCCTGGTAATGCAAAGAGAATGGAATACTCCACATAGCAACCAGCTCTTAAAATATTTGACTATCGCTTAAAGCCTAGCAATTCCCGTTGCATCTACAAGAAAATTAGCAATAAGATTAACATCTCGATATCTTGATTAACATGAAGCATATGGACAATAAGCTTTTGTAAAAATAGTTTGTACAAGAGTAGAGAAAGTCATGTGAGTGTAACACATCACAATTTTTTTGGTTGGAATGCAATACCTTCCCTACTTACTGGGTATGAGGTAGAGAAAGTTAAAGTGCAGAAGCTGCAGAATACGAGCCAAGGAAACTAAGGATTGAACCTTTCCTCCTTGTAGGTATATGTTTGCACTTTAGGCTACTTGATCCTGTAAGCGATAGCTACACCTTTAGTTATGTGCCGTGGCAAGCATCAGCCAATCAGGTAAATGCAACAGTATGTTTAGCTCCCACCGCAGCTCGTGCCGTCCCGCGCTCTATTCCTACGGGTGATGCTGCACTTTGATGATGGAGCAGCGGGAATAAAACGAATAACCAACCGCCCCTGGACAACTGGGCGCCGGGCCTGGGAGCTTTATACTGCTGGAACACACTCCGCCAGAGGTCATAAATATGGCGGGTGTACCTGCCGTTACACATTCACATAGGAACGCAAGGAATATTGTATATCCTGGCTTCATAACGAACAAATGCAGCTCGTGTTCGATAATCATTTAGATTTGTAACACTCTTAACGACAAAGTATGCATTTGGACATCAAAATTAAGAAAAAAATCACATTTGTTTCACATGACTTTATCTACTTACTCTTGTATAAACAATTCATACAAAAGCTTTTTTTCTACATCTTGGTAACAGAGATAAAACTTTCATTACATATTTATAAACTTCGATGTAGGTATAAGGAAAGATATAATAGGCCAAAGCGGATTGCAACGTGATAGCCTTGAGATTCCAAGCTCTCTACACTACTACAAAAATCTGATGTGATACATCGCATGACTTTCTCTACGCTGTATCGTTTACTCTTGCGTATACAGTTAGTCTTACTAGACTATTTATATATCTTATGAGTATTGAACAATTCGAACAATTAATAACGGTTTTCTCTGAAATGCTCGGTGTCACAGAGACGTTATTTGAAATGAATTGTGTGTTTTAAAGAGATATACATTTTTTGTGTAGTGAGTTTTCGTCTATCGCTTAACGTTTAGCAGTTATACAAGATTAAACAAAATTCCTTCCGAATGAATTACTTCAAAGGCTATTCCCAGAAAATTCAAGATATACATATTTTTATTTGTGATGCAAATATCTTTCATACATGGTATTTTAATCACAATCGTCAAGAGCCTATTTCTAGAAAGTTTTAGAAATGTTGAAAAATGTTCCTTGTAAAGGTTAATTTAAGTGGGGGGGATTTTTTTGAAAATCTTCATGTAGCATCTTTGGAAGGCACTGAACTTAAATACCATGTGTGATGTTGATCCGACTTTTCGTTTTTGAGTTATGCTTCACACACACACACACACACACACACACACACACACAGAGAACACAGCCAGAGGCACTCGCGGATCTTTTTCTAAAAATGAACTTTTGTATTCAGAGGCTTCAAAACATGTATTTCCGGTGAAATATCAGTGTAAACATTTTTGGGTGGAAAGCAATACCTTCTCTACCTACTAGGTACGTGATAGAGAAAGTAAAAATACGAATACTTGCCAGAGTATGCAGCTATTTGAAAATTCAAACTGATAACAAAGAATATGTAAGAAACGGTTAAAGGCCATGAAAAGAAGTATTTGACATAAATTGTGCGCTTTAACAAGATCCACAGTTTTGTGCAGTAAGGTTTTGTCTATCTCTTACGGTTTACCAGTTATGCAAAAGTCATTCGGAATGAAAAGGACTTCGAAGGTTATTCCCAGAAAATTAAGATATACATTTCATTTATTATGAAAATACCCTAAGCATATGATATTTTTATCAAAATCGTTAGAACCACTTTTGAGAGAATATAACTTTTCTAAACATGTTCCATGTAAAGGGTAGTTTGAGTTGGGGATTTTCTTGTAAATATCAAGTTTGGTATTTAATGGACTTTTCGTTTTTGAGTTATAGAGTTTACACACGCACGCACGCGTATATACGGAACGTATTCTAAAATGCTTTTTTGGTTCAGGGTGGATCAAACATATAGATGTTTTCGGTGAAATCTCGACATCAAATTTTTGGGTGTGGACTACAATACTTCCCCTGCTTATTATTCCTAGTGTAAAAAGTGCAAAATGACCAGTTTTCCTGTCATATATTTATTTATTTACTCCCTTTCAACAGAACATGAGTACCAATTAAAGAAAGTAGAGAAACAGTAACACAAATAAATATACATGCATACATATGTGCACGCACCCACACTATGAATAATTAGAGAAGAGCTTTATAAAACCGCCTTTCAAATACAAAGAAACTGATGGAAAAATCCAAGTGGCTGAATTTAATCATTTTAATGTATGTAAGACACGTTCTTAAAAGCTACTGGCCTTGGAGTTTTTACATAAGAATAGTTATCATACTCGTAAAGTAGATTTATTTATGTTAAAATTAAGGTGTTGAAGAAATGTTGTGATTATCCACTATATTGTTTACTAAATTATATGAATAAAGTTTGTTGCATAATGTCTCTTCTGGTACTCAGATTAAATAATTTAAATTTGGCCTGTAAATCCTTATAATGAATGTCCAAGTAGAAGCTGACCTATTGATATTCTTAAAATACAAATAACTAAGAATACCCTTTATTGCTTAGAGCATATGATTAGTATGACACATCAATAAGCGCCTAATACTGCCTAATAATTGTTTCAACAACTTTTTTGTTCAAAGTCCAGTTTCAAGCAACGTTGAGTTGGATTCATATATTCCTTTCGCATCTTTATCTTTTACTAAAATCAGGAGTAGGCTTTTGTGTATTGCCTTAGAGTTTTAAGGGAACTGCGAATAATTTTGTTTGATAAGGAAAGTAATGTTGTCACATTTGCTCCTGCATTTTAGAACTTTTGTTGTTATCCTATTAAAGCCTTTTCTTTTAAGTTATAGAATTCTGAATTAAAAAATTGGGGCATTTGCTGAAATAAGAGTATATCTGGGAAAAGGTAATCTTACACTAACAAATAACATGTAAAAACATCTAAAATGGGAAGATTACACATGAGCAAAACAGGAACATTTAGTATACTTATAACGCTAAGCTCAGACTTGAACAAGTATTTTATGGAGCCTCCCCCCATCAATACGTTGCTACAGGCTAGCCTCTAGTTTCCGAGGCCTCTGGTGCAAACTCGGTGGAGGGCGATTGAAAAAGAACCTCAAACTTGATACAGAGGCCTCTAAGAAAAATATCCAATATTTCACGCCCAATATAGGACAGGAGGCTAAGAACCATATCAGTTAATGAGCGTCCATAAATAAAACTCAATTTTATTTTACATTCAACTCCATGGTCTGTTGCACAATATAATGTTTTGCCCATGCGTTACCTTGCTGCTTAGCTGTATTGTTGAAGTGTATATTATTAAAAGGAATGCTCTTGTGCCATCAGATCTTCAATTTCTCATATACACCGATTTGATTTGATTTTTTAAGGGAGCTGTCGAAGACACAAGGCACCTCAGCCATAGGACTTTTGTGTGCTCCTAATTACCTTCATAACTTTGGATTTATCTTTTTAAAAGGTTTATGATCTTTCTTATAATGTTTTATTTTCTCTTTAGGGTCGAGCTTCTCCGAAGATTGTAAATCTGCGTCTTCCTAGATAATTAAATTATAGAATAACTTTATGCTGATTGGTTATAAGAGGACTGTCGTCAAAGAGTTTCATAGCCTCGAGATGGTTTCCACCTAAATCTATGTATCAAATTCACAAATTTTCATTCACGCTTGTCACAGAAATACTAACACAACAGATTCTTTACGGGAGGGATACCTGTCCTCTGTAGCTTTATGCTACACGCAACGACGTAAAGTAGGAGAAGTTGCCGAATGTCGCAGGCGCTTTAGACTAGTCATGAACTAACTATGCTGTAGTGTCAAGTAATGGCTCGTGTATTGCTCAAGAGTGTTGGAAATCAGTCAAATCAAACATCCAGCGATGGAACGATCACGTTATACAGATGACGAGCGATTCTTGGAGTTACAAATCAAAGAACAAACATTGGCGCATTATAGACAGAAATATTTACACATTCAGATCGCGTGAATGTAGGAAAGGTATCACGCCAGCGTAAAGCGCTTCATTTGGCAACTCATCCGTTGAGGACGCAACAACGTACTCGAATGAACTGACTTTTAGGAGAGAAGTTATTATTTTAGAACTTTGGTACACACATTGAGAGAACTCAAGTTAAGATGCGCGGAATTCACAACCTATATTGGCGGAAAAGTCGACGCCTGCAACTGGAGTAATGCCAGCCTTGAGTCTATCTGAAGGTGAATCTCTTAATAAGAGAGCAATGCAATCCTTGTTGCTCAAATGTAGTTCATTTAGCCTATACGTCTAATTAGCATGTATGTCTAGTTTTGGTTTACCAGGTTATGCTTGACCATTATGCAAGCAATACTCTTTTTGAGAAGTACTCTCCGGAAGACCAGTATGTGTGTATGGGAGCGGAGAAGTACTATTTCTCACAGTGGACACTACCACGCTAACGTTACCGCCTGCAACACTTTACGTAGACGTTTATACATAATGAGACTTATCAAGATGCTTTATATAGGAAATATAGGAGAGTATATCAAACCTCCTAGCACATACTATGCGAATGAAAAGGATTCGCTATGCACAAATATGTATCTCTAGGCTCCTTTTAATTGGTACTTGAGGATATAAGAAGAGCTGCTATCAAGAACGTGTCCGTTTCATTGGACCATCAGACTTGATTGAATGCTTAGTTCAACAGAGGCTAAGGGCTCTAAGAGCCTACGTGCAGACTTCTATTGAGGAAATTCAAATTTATCAGCATCATCATCATCAACAACATTGTTACGCTGACAAAATCCTCTTTATCCAACGGAATTGTACCTCCAAGGTGGCCTCGTTAATGTTTTGAAGCGATCATGCCATCTAACACTAGTTTATCGACACCTAGGTAACTATTCAGAATTTTGGAACAGTCGGAGAATCTGCTATTTTACATAGCGGCAGAGAACGCATCAAGCCATGACGGTTATTCAGCATACTCGTATACCTTTCGTCGAGTTATATCAGATATCCAGATAGGCCAATTTTTCAGGTTTGCGAAGAGGAAGAAGTCGCTCGGAGCCAAATCTGGAAAATATGGTGAACGAGGTAGGAGTTCGTAGCCCAATTCCACAAATTTTGCTATGGCAATGGCTGACTTGTGTGCGGGCGCATTATCCTGGTAAAAGAGAACCTTTTTATTCACTAAATGGGGTCGTTTCTTTAACAATTCCTTGTGAAACTGATCCAACATTGCGGCATAATATGAACCTGTGATCGTTTTACCCTTTTACAGGTAGTATAGGAGTATACCTCGTATACAGAAGTGTACCGAACGGGATGGCTCAGGCGGTAACGTCCGCGACTCGCATTCCGGAGGTCGAGGTTTCGATTCCTGCGGCCGACCTTCCTGGCCCATAGGTTTTACGGGGTTTCTCCGGGCTGTTAGGCGAACGCTGGGAAGGTTCATTACATCCCCCGAATTTGGCTGTTTCAGAGTTCCAAGCGTCGGTGGGAGTCTTGGCGTTGCATTGCAGGGGAAAAGGATACTCTATTTAACCCTTCATCTCCTGGAATGAGGGCGGTCTCCAAGTCCCGGGCCCCCAGGGGATGTGTAAGCCTGCAGGGGGAAGGGGAGTCCGGGGAGTTTAAATCTATAAAAGATAGGAACCTTGCCCTCTGCCCTACAATGCCTCCTGGTCCGGCTGGCCTCTGTCTCCTCATACCACACTTCTCCCTTTCGGGGCACTCCGTCAGGGGCTTAGGCACGAAAGGTCTTCGTAGGTTGAGCTGTTATAGCCCCCTCCGCATCTACTCCTAGCCCTATACAGGTGTGGTAAAAACAATGTGCAGATATTTATAGAGTATGAAGGCAGTACCAAACTACGCATTTTGAAGTTAGGAGGATGGGACCGCAGAAACAGTGCAATAACAGGATCGCTGCATAAACATAATTGAAATCTGACTTTGTGAAACATCTTCACTTACTAGTCAAAATGAAGTGTAACTTACAGACAAGTGTGTACATACTGTGTCAAATGGTGAGTATTGATACACAATGAGAAAGTTAACCATTACATGCGCGTACTGTTCTGAACAAGACGGTATTACCGTACCATCCAGTAGGCTTCATATGAGGCACACCTGGTGAAGTGAATAGTACTGTACAAGAGTGCGTTTTGTTTACATCTGGCACACCACAAACATGTTTCATAATCGGAAAGTCTGACATGACGGATTTATTGTTGGCTCATGTAGCGCAGTAAGAAAGCTTCTGATACCTCTTGTTCCTATCCTCAAAAGGTTCATTTTGGTACTAGCTTAATACTCCACAATTTTCTGCACATTGGTTTTCTGCACCCAGTGAAACACGCGGTACAAGCTCAGGAGAATTACCATACTTCTCACATTTGTGTAACTTGATAAAAATAGTTTTCTGCGTCGCGAATAATTTATCTGGCAGCAGTTTAGGTATTTTGGAACATTACCTCAAATTGCTAAGCAGGAACAGAATGTGTCATGAGTAATGTAAACAAGTAAAGCAAGGAGATGTGGCAGATCTCTCTATTCACACTTGGAGAGCAGTGTTCTCGTTAAATTTGTTTGCTATTGATTTAGGATTGTACTTTCTTTACAATTTTACTGGAGACAGAAAATGTTGGCTCAAAAGTATTTCAAAACTTTGGACAATTTGAATAACACCATGCTAAGAAACCACTTGTTACGCAGGATTATCTTCAACTGTTTTATTTCATTATACTTCTCTCTTCTGTCCCTTTCAGTATGCTGATTGAGACAGTGGAGAAATGGTTTTTATACTTAACGTTTCAAAATGAAAACAAGATATCCAGGCTTCCCAAAATTATGTAAGTGTCAGAAAATAACTACATGAATGTCTCATATACATTTGAAAATTTTTAGATCTGTAGCACTTGCCCTGGAAAAGGGTGCCGTAACGCAAAAAATATAGTTTTGAGAACTTCACTATGTTTTAAAATTGCTATAAATGTAGCTATTTAAGTATTAAACGAAGAAAGGTGTAGAGCGATTCGAGATCTTAAGTCAGGTGTGTCGTTATCATTCATGTTTTAATAAAGCTGTGTGTAGTAGTATGGCCTACAGTAGAGGAATGCATATCTTTTAATACGCCACTGTGGCAGCGCCCGTCTTGCTACCGCTATTATACAACTTTGACATATGTATCTGGTCTAAGCCAAAGAATGCTACATCGATTAGGCTCAAAGTCGAACACCCTAGTTCACCTATTGACATGTTTGTTTCGTTTTTCTATGTAATGGCCTGACTCGGAGCATCTAGTACAGACGTTCTTTAGTTTGGAACATTTCGAAGGCGCTAAATGGTTTTGTTTTCCATAACAATTAATCTAAATGTTCACTTCGGAATTTATTGATGCCAAAAAGTGGTGTTTCGTCGCTTCAGAGTATTGTGTGCTCTTAATATGATAATATAGTCTGTCTTTTGTGACTGTGTGTGAAATTGAAATTGAGTTTTATTTATGGACGCTCTTTAACTACTATGGTTTTTAACGTCCCATTCTATATTGGGCGTGAAACACCAGTAATTTTGCTCAGAGGTCTCTTTATCAGGCTTGAGGTTCTTTAACGTGCCGTAAATCTACGACACGGGACCACCGGCTTTACTTCACTTCCGAAGGAAGCCGTGCTAAGGATTTTTACGCCCGAAAAAATCCATCGCCCTCCGCCGGGTTTGAACCCGCGACCTTGGAAACTAGAGGCTAGCACGGTACCACTAGTCCACGGAGGACGACAGTGTGTGTCTGTATGTGTGTGTGTGGAGGGGGAGGAGGAGAGAATATATATTAAGCCGAATTTCTGTAATTAATAGAAGCAATAGGATATAATTGGTAGGAAACGATGTATTTATACCATTTTATTTCATTAGAACATAGATGTATAAAAGTTTTAACGGAGCGTTTTCTGTTATGTATGCATATTTACGTCCATTGAAGCACGTTTTTTCACGCAGACGAAATTTGGGTTTGTTATGTTGACTCAGCAAGTCACGCCACTACACGGTCTTCAACGCTCATTGGCTGTTGCTGGAGGCTTTTGTTTGGAACCTCAGGATCTGCGGGTCTCTACTTATGCACGGGGAATTCGTATAGAAGCTCTACGGTATGAACATTCCTCGGCTCTTCCCTTGGGCAGTCGGTTCATGGCCGATGTGAGGTTAAAGAGAGACCAAGACAGTTATTTAGTTTTTGGCATGAATCCACTTTTTTGGTAAAGCATACTTACTACTCCAGTTTGGGTTGTACTCCCATTAGGGCATATATCTGTAAAGTTTTTCAAGGTTTGAAAGAATGTGCGATTAAGAACATTTCTTATGTTAGTCTCTCGAGTGTGCGTTTATTTCTAAACTAATGACACTTTAATGGAGATTATTTATGGAATGCTTAATGTATGTTGAAATGTTGTGTAAGCTGAAGCATTTCTGTTAGTGGCTCGTGATTGCATTCAATTTATTGTATGTGTGTGCATGATTGCCCCAAGTTAGAAAGCTTGTTTGGTTATGTTTTTAATTGTAATAATTCCTCTTCTATGTAACTGTTTCATTTTATGCTTATATGGTTTGCGCTATTTATTGACATAGCTGTTGAGTAATTACCAAGAGTACATTTTGTACGGCCATTTAAGGTTATTAGTCTCGGACGACCGTGCCAACCTAATTATCATCTTTATTCAATGAGCGTATTACTTATCAGTTTATCGTAATTTGTGAACTACATACACTACACTATTTTCATAACTGAAATTACATATCTGCATGGAAGTAACGCCCGTATTTAGGTCAACGATTTTGGAATGGCGTTGCCAACTTAACATATTATATTATGATTTATAGTTTTTACGAGATTTATATGTTATTCTTATTACTGCATCAAAGATCAGGACGGACTGATAAGTCAGTGACTTTTTAAAGAAAATAAAAATTTCCAAAAAATCAATTTAATTTTTCAATAGAGTCTCCTTTCAATTCAATACACGTTGTCCAACGTTTCTCCAACTTTTTAACCCTTCCAAAAATGTGATTTTTCAAAGTCTGCAAAATATGAGGTTGTTTCTGTCATGATGTGTTCACTGGACGTGAATTTCTTCCCAGCGATCCAATTTTTCGGGTTTGCGAAGAGGAAGAAGTCGCTCGGAGACAAATCTGGAGAATAAGATGGGTGAGGTAGCAGCTCGTAGCCCAATTCCAAAAATTTTACGATGGCATTGGCTGACTTATGTGCGGATGTATTATTCTTTTCTTCACCAAATGGGGTCATTTCTTTAACAATTCCTTGTGAAACGATCCAGCATCACGGCATAATATGAACCTGTGATTGTTTTACCCTTTTCCAGATAGTGGATGTCCATCACCCCTTGGAATCCCAAAAGACAGCTGCCATGATTTTTCCTGCCGACGGAATGTTTTCGCTTTCTTTGGAGCAGGTTCGCTGAAAGAAATCCACTGCTTTGTATGTTGTTTCGACTCTGCGTTGCTGTACGCTATCCATGTCTCGTCGCCGGTAACAATGTGGGAAAACAAACCATCTCCATCTTGTCTATAGCGCTCCAAAAACTGTCGTGTACTACGCATTCATTGCGCTTTGTGTTGACCGGTGAGCATTTTGGCGCCCACCTCGCACAAAGTTTCCGATATCCAAGCTGTTCAGTGACAAACCTGTAAAGTGAGGATAGAGTAATATTTGGGAATTCATCAGTCAGATCACCAATCGTCAAACGCCGATCATTTCTAAGTTTTTGGTTCACTTGCTCAACGATGTCATCGGTCAGAATACTGGGCCTACCACTCCTTTGTTCATCGTGCACATTGGTGAGGCCATTTCGAAATTCTCGACACCAGTGTCGAACCTATTTGTCACTCATTATGTCCGGTCCATACACGAGGCATAACTCACGATGGATGTCTGCAGTTGGCGGTCCTTTTGCCAGCAAAACTCTAATCACGCCGTGCACTTCACAACTGGCGGGATCTACGAACAGTCGCCGCCATTGCGATCTGCTCTCACCGACTGGCAAACGCCTACTGCGTCACACCAACACTGCGGTAGGTTCCTCAGGGGTCGGTAGACAGCGCTGCAGACGTGAAACGTCATTCAGGCCTACCATCTGTTAGATATTGCTCACCGGATCTTAGTTTTGGAATACGCCCCGTATGTTATTGTTATTACTGCATGAAATGTATTAATGCGTGGTTACAATTACTCATTTGATCGTAAGTACCGCAATCTCCGTGAAAAACCTATTCATGCACGTTTCAAGTTACTACACTCAATATCCCTGGGGCTCAGCATAACTATTGACCGCCGCTATATTTTTATGGCCATATATTTGATGAAGGACACTGGTGGTAACATCTGTCATGTTGAGTACGCTTCCAAAATCTCGTGATTTCCTTTTGATAAAAATGTTATTGAATTTATTCATGTAGTAAAATCGAACGTGAACGTGTCAGGTAGCAAAGTATGAAGTATGTAAATATCTTGTTTCAATAACAAAACAAATAAAAGAAGAGAAGAGATAATTAATTCATTGATAGAAAAACAGTTAAATTGTGGTTTAATGATTAGAAATTGTTTGCCAGGGAAATCAATGTATGACAGGAAAAAATTCAGAAATATTTGGACCACAGCAATGAAACTTCCTGTATCTTTTTGTAAAATTAATTTAAAGTACCGAGTAATGAAATACAAATCTGACATTATATAGAATAATGAATACTTGAAGGTTTCCGCAGGAAGAGAGATTTATTCACCGAGAGAGAGAGAGAGTATCTTGGAAAAGATTAAATGTCTGACCTTTTTTAATAATATTCTCAAAAGGAGGACATATTTTCTTTCTTTTGTCTTTCAGGGATTACTCTTCCAACGTGAAATGTATCTTATATCTGGAATAACAATATAATACACCTATAGGTTGCAGAGGCTGGACACCCCTGCCCATTTGTGAGTTCCCAGGTCCCACTGGCCCGGTGGCTAGTACCCGGTAAGGGTTCCTCATAGGATTACGTGGTGGGCAGACAGGACCCGTAGGCTGAATAAATCATCCTGTCAAGGAAAAGGCCATCCTTATGACGCCCAGCAATAAAACACACAAATATTCAGAGAACTAATCCGAAGGAAAGCTGAAAACTTGAACTTTGGCAACGGAAGAAAGACAGCACTATACAATACATGTACACAACGAAATTAAAAAGAAATTTGATATGTTACATTAATATTACTTTATCTACCCTCGTCGTTTATTAGTGGGTGTATAAACATTGTTACTAAAACTTATTTTTCTGTCTACTTTATTTTAATCCAGAGACACCATTACAGAAATAGCCACATTACACATTTCGTTATTGATACAAAGAGAACAGCGATAGTCAAATGTTTAAGTACTGGACTTTATAACTTGCCATACAGCCGCGAGATATAACTGAATATTCGCAGGATTTGAAAAGAATGACAAATAATTGAACAATTCGAACCATCAACAACGGAGCAACACCAACATCGAGATACTAGAGCGTTTGCAATCCAAAACTCTCCGAACCATTGTTAACATTCCCTAATACATCAGTAATAAGTAGATTTACCATGATTTACAGCTTCCAACAGACAAACAAGAAATCACAGCACATACTCTATCCTATAAGAAACGTCTCAGCAGTCATCCCAATACGCTGGGGGAAATCTGCTAGACAGCAGGACAACAAAACCAACCGACCACAGAGAAACCAGGTTTTGGAGCGGCTTTATACATTTTGACAAATATTATAAGGAAATACATGACCAATGAGCCGTAGTCTGTAACAATAACTTTCAATGTTGTTGTTGATCTAATGTGCAGATTTTGATCCATCAATTTTTCCCTAGCTAGCTAATATAAATTGTGTATCTTCCCGTCTGGTACAGCGTTCCTCAATTCTGGGCATTCTAGTAGGTGTTCCCCATTTAAAATCTTGTTAGCATTGCAAATGTTACATGCTTTGTCATTCATAAAACCAAACCTATGCAGATGTTCCGCCAGATAGTCATCTCTAGTGGCTAATCTGAAATGAGCAACGGCTTCTTTCCTTGGAACATTTTTTTTTATTCTTTGTACTATTTCTTTTATGTCGGAGTAATTTTTATTAGTAATTTCCTTTTGGATTTTATCTTGGCATTTTTGTTCTATATTAATTGTGACTTTTTTAGTTTCACATCTAGTCCACAATACTTAACAGAGTTTGCGCACCTTTTTGGTCAGAAAGTTTGCAGTCTCGTTACCATTCACTCCCATATGTGCTGGCATCCACAGTAATATATCTGTTGCAATTTTGTTTGGAGTAACCTATAATAAGATCTCACATCCTTAATATTATAAGATTCATCTGGACTATCATATTGTTTTATTGCTTGATGGCAGAAACTGATAACTTCCAATGTTATCATTAGTATTCATAGTTCAGTTATTATTGAACAGATCGTAATTTTGCAGATGTTAGAATAAAAACATTAACAACGGATATCTGGAATGGCTAATGTTACAATATAGTTATTTGCAATAAATTCTGTGTTTTAAAGATATATACAGTTTTTGTGTAGTACGATTCAAGCCCTGTCTAATGGTTTACCAGTTATACAAAATTACACGCAATTCCTCCTGAATGGACAGGGTTTCACAGGCTATTCCCAGAAGATTCAAGATATCCACTTGATCTGTTATGTAAATATATTAAACATATGGTACTTTAATCATTTTCTTAGAGATTATTTTGGGGAAAATCTAAAATTTCGAAAAATCCTCCATGTAAAAGATGAAGGGAATTTTCCTTGAAAATCTACGTGTCGCATCTCTGGAAGATACTGAACCTAAATACCAAGTTTGGTGTTTATCCGACCGTTCGTTTCTGAGTTATACTGTTCACAGACACACACACGGACATGTTTCCAAAAATCCTTTTTTTGGATTCAGGGGGTCTTAAAACATATATTTTCGGTGAAATCTCGGTATCGAATTTTTGGGTGGAATACAATACTTCCCCTACTTACTATACGTAGTAGAGAAAGTAAAAATAGTGTATAATACCAAAGCGCATTGTATACTGCATAATCCTAGTATAACACACGCAGCACTCACTACCACGAAAGATCGCCGTTGTGCATAACCACCAAGCGACTTGCCTTTTTAACCTTCTGCATACCAAGCGGGGTATTGCAGATCCCCAACTAATCATTTGTAGCTGTCACAAACAGTTTACCTTTTTCAGACTATGTGACACTGTTAAACCCTCCTCACTAAACACTACCATTGTTGAATTTTTCAAGTAAATTTATCTATATGGCAAATAATAATAATAATAATAATAATAATAATAATAATAATAATAATAATAATAATAATAATAATAATAATAATAATAATTTAAATGCTAATTGGGGTTCTCTGGTACCTCGCTTGGGATTCCATCTAACAAGAAAGAATATGTGTATAAATGCACATTAAAAAACGTTATGTTGGTACAAGTGTGAAAACTGAATATTTTAAATTTGAGAGCATTATTTTGTGTAATTACTTTCAATGTATGTTTCCCTGTTAGTAGTTTTATTCAGTTATTGATGTAACAATTTCATGTTGTGAAACGAAAATTTCTCTAAAGCTGAAATTACAGCAAAATATGTTTAAGATAATGGAAAAAGGTAAAGAAGATACTAGTTGTGCAGATACCAGAAGCGGAATCAGACCAGAGAGATACTTATGTGGATTCTCTGTGTTCTGAAATAGAAGACGACATGGAAGAAATCGACAGGGTTGAAGAAGTTATTGATGGACGGGGCAACGATGAAGGAGTGATTGATGAAACTGAAATGCTGAAGAGACCTACATACATAAGCAAACGTGGTATGATATGGAAAAAGATCGGAAGTGCAAAATAAAATGTTGTAAATGCTATACGTTTATGTGTAGTGAACGTGCATTATGAATACAGAAAAAATGTACAAAAACCGCATTGTTTCAAACTCTTTTCACAAAAACTAATATAATTGTGAATTGAAGTCAAATATGAATTAAGACACATATCTGGTAGACTGCATTGTTATTATATAAGATTATTTTTGATTCTGTATATTTACCATATCTAACAATAAATTTTGCGTTGGGGTACTGAGGTCTAACTTAGTTGCATTTAAAGCTAATGATGGAAAATGTTTTCGAGATATCTTATGGGTTGCTGCTCAAAAAGTCTCACCATATGCCTAGTAAAGCAATATTCTGGTGTTTAAACTTCTGAATGTCCACTATTATCAGCCGCAAGTGAGCGCAGTTGATCTAGTCATGGGCGAATCCACACAAAATCCAGGAACAGACTTTTCTGGTAACAATCGAAAAACTGGTTTCGCTGTGATGGAATATCAGATGAGGCAGTATTTTTAACATTTAAATGATTTCAGTCAAATTATATAATATAAAATATAATAACAGGCCGCCTTAAAGCAATATGTGTATGTAAAATATATAAAAAGTGTACATTACAGTCATTGTAAATGTTTATATTATTGTAAACATGTTCAAAAATATTATCTGAATGTATTAAGTAATTTAATAATGTAGGAGCTGTAAGAATAATAGGTTAAAAGTTGCTAACAATGAGGTAACAATGAGGTAACCTTGAGGTAATAATGAATTTTAAAGTTTAACAATACTACCAGTCATTATTGGAGCAACAATAATGTAAATTTTGAAACTGTTTATAAAATAGCCAATCAACAACCAAAAAAAGCTTTAGTTAAATGAAGGTATTCTATTGGAGTAGAATTAGCCAATCAGAAACTGAAATAAAGCAAAATTTACAAATCTAGAAGTCAGTTGCTTGTAGACAGCGCTCGTAACTGGACGCGTTGATTGTTGACGGTGTTCCTAATCGGATGCGAGATGTGTCATTGAGAAATTTAATACGTATTCAGTGTGAGATAAAAGTAGTTTACGTGTTAAAAAAGTGCAAGTAATTAATTAAAATAATATCACAGCTCTTTCTATATCAGTGAAGTGTTATTTAAATTGTGTCAAACATTAATAAAAGGAGTGAAGTAAAATTATAATCTGTGTAAGCCTACATTCTTCAGTCGCACCACAACCCTGCAAAGAGAAACATGTCTCTAACAATAATACTGACGCAGCCGAGGCAAACATAAATATAAATATTTAAAAAAACAGTAAAAATTACAAAGTTAATATTTTTTAAGCATTTGGGTAAAGACCACCGGAAAGTACATTTGGGGTGAAGGCTACCGGAAACCTTTTACCATACGTGCGGTTGCAACTACTTCAAGTTCGGCTCCCCAAAAGTCGAAATATAATACAACTCCATACGTAGCAGCAACAAACCCACTTCAAATTTGCTCCCAAAGCGTGGGGCAAATAAAAATAATAATAATAATACAAAAAATAACATTCTACTTCAAATTGACGCCCAAAGCGTGGGGCAAATTGGAATACAACAAACCTACTTCTTCACAGATACAGGGATAAGCATGCAGATGCACCAAAGCCAGTTGAGAATAAAAAACTGCAATTGTAGTCTGATTAAGAGGTAGATTAATCTTGAAAATTGTTGAATAAAATTTGTCTGTGCTCCTTTTCATTGGTAACTACATTCAGTGTTGTAGGACTTTATTGATTGCTCTTAATAAAAACGCCACAATTATGGCATAAAATATTCTAGTTTTGCTTTGTTTCCAAGGAATCAATTGTGAAAGAGTATTTGTTATTTTTGTTTTATTTTGCATTAATGAGTGTTTTTAAATCAAAGTATAAGCCAAGCGATGTCATACAAAATGTTACAATAGTCATTTTATTATTTTTATGTATTATTGTTGTTACTTATAGGTTTAATTAGTAACAATTAATCCTAAGATTATGTATGATAAAGCTATAATACCATTGACATGATTTAAAAGTGCATGGCCTGTGACTCAACACTAACTCATTATCATCTTATCACAAACAGTTTGCAGAGTTCATAAGATCAATAGATTTCTCCACATTGTAAATACTGCACATAGTTATTATGTTGCATTGCGTTCTAAATATTTTATGGATGGTGTCTCATAAGTAATGTCGGTTTTTAACCAAAACTTTATTTGGAACGTTTTCGACAAGAAATTAAACTACTCTTCAAAGTAGAGATCATCAGATTCTATGGTCTTTAGCCATCTTTCAGCGAGGTTTATTATCCCACGGCGGTACCAGTCTGGTTTTCTATACGAAGAATTCGGTGAGAGCCACTTCCAGAGCTTCAATGTTTTCGAAATTTCTTCCACGCAACAAATGGGCCATGGATCTAAACAGATGGTAATGCACAAGGTCAGAGCGGTATGTTGGGTGTAGTAGCAGTTCGATTCCTTCCAATTCCTAAATTTTTGTCGTGGTTGTTCATGCAATATGGGGCGTTGCATTGTTCTGCTGCAAGAGTACTCTATTTCGGTTAACTAGTGCTGGGTATCTCCGCCTCAAAATTTCATGAGCTAGTTCCAGTTGTTGAGAATAAAGATTCGCATTGACTGCAGGCCCGTTTGGAACAAACTTCCAGGGAATCACTCCTTCAAAATTCCACCAGACGCACAGCATTACTTTGGGGCCGAACTGATTTCTTTTAACGATGAGTTTAGCAGGTTGACAGGGGCTGAGCCACTGTTTAAAGGCGTCAGGTTTGCGATAATAGACCCATTTTTCATCACATGTGACAATTTTCCTGATAAATCTATCATCCATGGGATTACCGATAAGCTGAGGTACAGATCTACAGATTCTGTTCCAAGTTTCTTAATCTAGCATGTATGGCATCTTTTGATGGACTAAGTTCTTCTGGCAGCATTGCGAGTACTTTTTTTTCCAGATTTTCTTCCAAAACTCTGGTGTATTCTCAAATCCCATAATTTAGTTCTTCCAGAACGTGGTAAATCTTTAGTGTTTTCTTCGCAGTGTTGAAACGCTGCAACCATCGTTGTGCCACACGCTCACTAACGACACCCTTTCCCTCCACTTCACATATTTTTCGAGCAGCGGCAGCAACTTTATAATCTTGTTTCCAGTAGTGCTTTAGAAGGACTCTAATCTCAAACTTTGTAACTTCCATTTTGTGAATGTGTATTAACAATTGACGACTAGCTGATTCTCGCAATATACGCAATACTAGCCATGGCATCCTATAAAAGCATTGACGAACCAAAGAAAGCCAATTCTACCTTATAAAACACCAAACTTAAAAACTGATATTACTTATGAGATAGCCCTATACATACTTTATTATTTTAATTAAGACAAAGTTAAGACAACGAAGTTATAGGATCACAAGATCATTAATAGCATAGATTACTACATAGGTTGGAACTTTAATAGTAACAACTATTTATTTATTATTACTACAAGAATGATACACGTATAAAACTTCTACAGTCCTTCAATGTAATCACCAGCACTTTGAACAATCCGTTGCCAGCGATATGGATGTCGTAGCGTCCCATTGCACCGCCTGTTTTGTTGATGTTCCTGATGGAACGATCTAATGCCTTCAGAATTTCGGGAACAGTCTTGAATCGAATTCCATTAAGTGGTTCCATCATCTTCAGATTATACGGCTCCGTTCTAAGAATATGTGACGATGTAAACAAAAGCGCATGTAAGAGTGCGACGTCGTTGGCTGGTTCAGCCTTGTAGCTCTTGCGGAAGGAAAATATAATTCGCAATCTTATTTCAAGGATTTTTATATGTACTGCAAAAAATATATGTAAATACTGCTCTATTACAAATGCAACAATCAAATAATCTCAAATTGTATTCTGTTTCATAAATGTAAAAACAATGGTATGCATTATTGTGAGTACACATTGCGCCTGCGCAGTTAAAAGGACAACTACGGCATTCAGTTTGGCCGCTTCTGTGCAAAATGTGAAACATCCCAGAGGGAAACCGTTAAAATTATTAGCAGAAGAAAAAAGTGTTGGTTATGTGCGAGAAGCGAACCTGCGTTGTATAAGCCACAGAAGTACTCTATACTTTGCCACAGCGCTACACAAAACACGCATGGAAGGTAACATGTTTAATAATGCCGTAAAACAATTTGTTGCAGCGGCTACACAACTGTATGGTATAAACAAGGCGCTGTGCTGGTAGGACTTAGGAAAACTTGGCGTTCAAGGCATGACTTAGTCTTTTTGTCTACGGGTGTACATAACCATTTTGTCGTGTTTATTGTTGATGATCGCTTCGCAGGCCACATTAGCGGATCTATTTCACTTCTTTTCCGATAGGCTGCCATTTGTGTTTCCGTTTGTAGATTCAATTACAACGTATCGCGTTAAGGTTTTAATGGTCCTCAACTTTTGAGTGAAATAGTGTTAACTTTATTAATGCTCCAATTCATGCATAATTCATGGATATAGAGCATAAAGTAGTCCCCATTGATAACACCCTCCGTATGTGTACCCCTAGTTACAGACAGTTCCAGCTAATACTCGTGTTTTAGAATTCTGCAGTTCATCATGATCTGCTGTAATTACAGGTTTACAACCTGTGGAGCATGTCACTAAAGTGCAGCAATAATTCAGCTAGATTTAGATCCAGGAGCGAAGACTGGCTGGGCTCCTTTATGTATTTATTAGCCTATTGCCAGTGCTCATTAAGGAGACAGTTGGTACCCAACGGGTCACGGATTCGAGGCTCGCCTCTGGCAAGGCTGGATTTGTGTCGTCCTGAGCTAACAGATGGACGGCATGCCCGAGGCAACTGCGGTCCATCTGGTCCTAATTAATGCCAAGCCATTAAACCTCAAGTGTCTTGATTACCTGGGTTAGTCTCCCTGCTGGGTCAAGCCAACGGCCAGATTTTTCTCAAGCAGAACTCTCCAAATTCTATATAAATTAGAGATTACAGAAACTTGAGCCAGGTTTAAGGGTATTAGTTTTTCTCAGGTTAATCAGTCAGACAAACAGAACGTCATCCAAATCACTCACATACATTTACATATGTTTATTAGTGGGCATACAAACTATTCTTGCTAAAGCTTATTTTTCTGTCTACTACATTTTAATCCACATAAACCATTACAGAAACATCTACATTACATACTTCGTTATAGATAGAAAGGGAACAGCGATGGTCAAGTGTTCCGGCTGAACGTTTCTGGATCAGAGATAATTGATGCTTTCTTCTAGACGGTTGCGTGTCTGAATATGAATTGTTAGTTATATATATATATATAGACAAAACTGTGGCGAGCACATGGAGGTTTAGTTTGGTAGACCCCGCCGGAATAGGTTGGTAGTCGTGGACAGGAAGGGTCTACCCAACTCTGGCGGGATTGGATCTTTCCAGTAGTTTCCAGAACGCACAAGTAACTTTGTGACGTGTTGGCAGGAAGTAAAGGTCGGCGTAGATAAAGAAAACGACTGGCCTGGTATGAATCGGCCTCTTAGCCAGTGAACCTTTGTAGCGTTAAAGCGTGCTCGCTGTATCTACCTCGTGGCGAGGGCTTGGACGGGATGATTTGGTTGTGAAAACCATTAAAGTAAAATATGTTTAGATTATTAAAATTATAATTTGCTAAAATTGAAATAACTTCTTATTTTAGATTTTCCTTAACATTCTCGGTGCACACCTATAAGTTGAAATCCTCAGTTATGCTTGCTTACTGATGCCGTTCTTAGCTACGCCCATTTATTTGCCAAGGCCGCAAGTATGAAAAACGTAGTGAATCTCTTCGATTAGTGTAGAGGCGTGACAAGATAGTGAGTTAATTTGCTTCCCATTTAATTCTAAAGATGTCCAAATCTTTGTGTTTCGTGGAGTTGTAGATCAATCAGGGATGTGCATGCTAAGACTTGGAGCTTTTATTAGCTTATCAGCATCGTCCAAGAATTACTTTTTCAAAAGAAAGTGCTTTCTACGCACTGATTCTGAGCCTTCCATGCACCTTAATGCTAATTTTTATCATCAAATTTCTAGAGAATTTATAGACAATATAAATAAACACGTTAGTAAAACGATGCAGTATGGAATTTCATGGCAGTAGTATATTGCATCCAGCTCTTAAACGTTTGATTGTTGCTATTCCCTTTGCTTTTGTAATGAAATGTGTAATTTAGCTACTTCAGCAAAGATTTAGTTAGATTAACAGTAACTAAACACAAAAAACTTCTCATGTATTGCATTCACATAACTTTCTCTATCGTTTATTAGTGGGTATATCTATTATTCTTACTTAAGCTTACTTTTCTATCCGCTATGTACATTTTAATCCGAATGAACCTTTTTATTAGGCCCGGATTTTTAGGTTTTAATCTATATTTTTCCTCGCTATTTAATTAAGACATTTCAAGATATATATTCGTTTCACACCACCAGAATATGCGAATTTCATTACACGTAAAAAAACCTAAATGAGGGTTTGACACCTAAAATAATCCAAATAGCTGTTTTTCCTTTTTCGAAATGAAGAATGTTATTTTCGGATTGAAACTCATAGTAAAATTATTTCCACAACTTATAGCCGTAGATAGTTCAAGTTACTACAGTTAAACGCAGCACATGTGACGTGGTGACACCTGGATGCAGCTGACAGAAGGTCAGGACTTGGCTGTCTGCTGCCATTTACTATGCCGAGCACTTAAAAGACGTTAAAATGTCAATGAATTGGATGAAACAGAAGCTTTCTGCATTGCCAAGGCTAAGAAATCACCCGAGTGTCCCACTCTTGACGCTTCCCTTGTGTATATTAAGACACATTTTTATTTTATACCAGGAGCTATTCTCCGGTTTGAAAGTACAACTTTGCCACTGAAAGATGCTCTAGATATCATTGGTAATGTTTCCAGTAAAGAAATACCTGGACCAGTGAGAGTTGCATGTTCTTCGAAGTTGCAGAAGATTGTTCAACGAAATCCTGCTTTTGAAGATATAAAAATCCTCAATTGCAGGGAGAAAAGTATACAGGAGAACTATCCCTAGAACCTGCTGCACTGGCATCTATGTTCTACGCTCCAATGACGTCATGTTTCGTTGAAAGAACCTTTTCTTCATACAAGAATGTTGTACGTGATAATAGGAAATTGTTTACGCCAGAACATTTGAGAATGAATGTATCTACTACAATGCCAAAATATAAGTCTTACAACTAAGTACCAGAAAAGCAAAATTATTGATACCTGTATTGATCCACGAAGAAAAACATAAAAAAAACTATTTTGATCAAGAAAAACCTAAAAAGAACATATTTTAAGCATATAAGAAACCTAAAATAAAAGTTTATTCCACCTAAAACTCCGGGCCCTAGTCATTATAGATAGAAAGAGAACAGCGATAGTCAAATGTTTAAAAACTGGACGCTATATGCTGACCATAAAATTCCATACTGTTTCTATGGCATCGCGAGAAACAACTGAATGTTGAACAGGACTTTAAGAGAAAGATCTAGAAATGAACAATTTGGACCTTTAATAACGGATAAGTGTATACAAATTATTTATGCCACAAAACACTTATTTGAAATAAATTGTGTGTTTTAAAGAGATCTACATTTTTTTGTGGAGTACGTTTTCGGCCATCGCTTAACGTTTATCAATTAAATAAAATTATACAAAGTTTCTCTCCGAATGAAGAGGACTTTACAGACTATTCCAAGAAAATTCAAGATATACGTTTTATTTGTCAAGAAAATATCTTTAATATATGGTACTTTAATCAAAATCGTTAGAGCCATTTCTTAGAAAGTAAAAAATTTAGAAATATGTTCCATGTAAAGGGTAATTCGGTGGTGGAATTTTGTAGCAAATCTTCGTGTCGCATCCTTGGAAGATACTTAACTTAAATACCAAGTTTGGTACATATCCATCATTACATTTTTGAGTTAAGCTGTTCATAGACACACACACAGACAGCACACATACACACATTTACTAAAAATGTTTCTTTTGTATTCAGGGAGCCTCAAAACATATATTTTCTGTGAAATCTCGACATCAAATTTTTGGGTGCAATACCATATTTCGTCTACTTACGATACGCAGTAGAGAAAGTAAAAATAGGTGCAGTGTTATTAAGGAAGAAATGAAAGTTAAGAATTTTGTCATAGAATATATAAGATATGAGCAACTTAACAGGTACGTTACATTAGGAGAATATCTGAAGAAAGCTAACAGAAAAGTTTAGGAATGGTGTGCACCTGGAAAAAGAGGAATGGGTAAAGGTAAAGGACGGGCAAACGGAGAAGCGACGAGTAAGATATTTATATCCTTATTTACATTTAATTAATTAATTGAAACCAAATTAGAGGTATATCACTGTTAATGATAAAATTGAAATATTTTTCCAATTAAGAAAATGTGTTGATCGAATGTAAGCTGCTAACTTATCATTCAAGTGGTTCAAATCCATTTACATTTTTATTTATATAGTTTAAATAAAACATTACATTTTCATTGTAAAAATAAATATACTTATTTCAATTTTATAAATAAATATTATTATCTATTTAAAGATAAATAACTATCTCAATAACATATATAATCTTCACTATATAAAATTACTAAAGCCGAAATTAATATAACAAAATTCATAAATGTAAGTGATATTCAATCCAATAATAATAATAATGTTAGAACAATTGAAGAAGTATTCAATCTAACAACTTCTCATTCAACAAAAATAACTAAATTATTTATTATAAAATAAGTTCCAAGTGGCTCTTTTTTGCTTCTACCGTGGCTTATGGGAGGAAGGGATGAGGGGAGAGGTCAACAAGCTCCGGATGAGGACGGGCGCAAGCATGGATGGGGTCCATAACGTTTATCCAGATCGAAGGCATCCGGCACCGCTCGGGCTCACACTCAAGCCATCGAACCCCCTGACGGGGCGCTCTCAGAAGCAAGACCTAACTGAGAAGTGCCCCAATGACGCCAGGATGAAACCTCTACAAACCGCACGGCCCAACCAAACACCGTACTACAGCACTGAAACAGATGACAAGGAAGAAGATGGATACAGGAATGAGGGACAGGAAAGTCGTAGTAGAAAAAGAACAACCCCAGCATTCACTTGATGATAAGGTGAAACCATGAGAAACATTGGCTCGAAGAGGAAGGGGTAAAGGTAAAGGGACGGACGAACGGAGGGTCCTGTAACCGGTGCAGAGCACCTTAAGTAATGTGCAACGGCTCTGTTTACTTCTACCCTGGCTTCCGGGGAGAAGGGATGAGGGAAGAGGCCCGAAGGCCGACCAGATCCGGATGACGACAGGCGCAAGCATGGACGTTCGGACTCACCCATCTGCCATCGAACCCCCTGTGGTCCTGCCCCCTGATGGGGCACACTTGGAGGCGATAACTAACTGAGCAGTGCCTCAACGACGCCAGGATGAAATCTCTTCAAAGCGCACGCCACCGCCCAACCGCAACCCGCCGAACACCGTTGCCTGGTCCTACAATCCTCAAAAAAAATGACAAGGAAGATGATGGATACAAGAAATGAAGGGCAGGAAAGACGTGGTAGAAAATGACCAGCCCCAGCATTCACTTGCCGATAAGGGGAAACCTTGGCTCGAAAAGGAAGGGGTAGACCCAAGAATACTTGGATACAGGAAATAAGGACGGGGATGAAGGCAGAAGGATGGGTGGAGAAGGAAGAATACGACTTTAGAAACCGAAAAAATGTGCAAACATTGTAATTCTGTATATAAATAAAGGTAATGATAATGATAATGATAATAATAATAATAACCACAACCTAAGATTAAATTGCTTTAGGTCGGCTTGTGTAGTATAACACCTTCATTTGTTGCAATTACACTTTAAAGGCGCCAATATTAATTTTTTATACTCACTCTTTTGGGACCATGAACCGACTTAGTTTGACCCGTACTGTATGATAGCAACCGTTTATTTTTATGTTGCATCCTACATAATATTCCTGTCAGATTCTGATGAACTAATCAGACATTTTATTTTTTGTGGCTGCTATGCGCGCCACAAGTTCACCTTTGACCACTCCCAGTCCCTGCGGGGGAGGGACTTTATTTACTGTGCTCTTTAAAGCTAGGACTGCACTGAACGAATGTAAATGTTCCTTTTGGATGTTCATGGCGAATTAAATGGTTGAACGTAAAGGTGCCTGGAGGAGTAATTCCTGGGATCGATAGGCTGGCTCTATAGTCTCGGCCGGTATGAGGGACAGAGAGATGGAACATGTAATATAGAAAATGTAATGCATTTATTATAGCAGTGCACTGGGGATATTTAGAAAGCGCTGTTCAACATAGAGAATACAATTAGTTTTACTTTATCTGCCGATTACCTACGGAGGTAGAGAAAGCATGATATTCCACCCCAAAATTGGATATCGATGTTATATCAGATATAATCGAGCCAGATGGCTCCATAGTAATGTGTCAGGCTCACACTGGGAGGTCCCAGGTTCGATTCCCGTAGATCTATCACGCTGATCTTAGGTTTTTCGTGGTTTTCCCTGGTCGTAGGCGAATACTGGACGGTTCCTCATCTAAAACGATTTCCTTTTCATCACTTCTCTTTCATTCCGTTACCTTCTCATCGTTCATGTGTACTTCTTAGGTTTCGTGGTGTATGGCGGTGCCGGACAGATGGCAGCACGGAGAAAAGGGTACTCCTCGTAGACACTATAGGGGTGCTTGGTCGTTCATCGCCCTATCTGAGCAACTCCAGCAGCGGGATGGTCTCCGAGCCTGGAACTGTGACTTTCGCGCGTATGTGTGACCTGTTTGTAGCCCCCTGTGGTTCCTACACTTCATCCGTTCCTCCTGGGGGGGGTGGTAGCCACAATAAAGCTATGTAGGTCGCAATGCGCGACCTGTCCCCCTCCGTGTGTAACCTATGACCTATATTGGATGTACATGTTTTAGGGCAATGCATGTGTGAAAATCAAAAGGTCCACTGTTTTATTGTGATTGCGTTGATCTTTTTTACCATTTACCCACTCGGATCACGAAACATATATTCAAACAACATTTTACAAGCTATGTCAAACCGTTGTTAAGCTATTACTCTTTTATTCAGATTTAATCACATTTTGACATGTAATATGAGATGCTTCGTGTACCCTAAGGTTTATCGTAACACCATTAATTTAGGCTTAGTGTACAAATATAAAGAAATGCCTGTGTAGCCTTTGTTAGTGTAATTGTTTTAAGAGAAAAACGTTATTTTTGTGTTCAGATGAATTTGAATTTTTCAACTTTTTCAATTTGAGTGACGTATCATGATAAATTTCAGCTGAGCTATTTCATATTTTTACTTACTCTACAGTGTATTGTATTACACCCAAATTCGATACCGAGATTTCACAGGAAATGCATGTTTTGAGGCGCTCTGAATCAAATAAAGCGTTTTTGGAAAAATGCTCATGTGTACGTGGCTGTGTGTCTGTTTGTATGTGAGCAGCATAATTCAAAAACGAAAACTCGGATAAATACCAAACTTGATGTTTAGGTTCAATATCTTCCAAGGATGAGACACGATGTTTTTCAGCAATACCCCCCACCCCAACCTAACGATTACATGGAACATTTTTCGAAAGTTTTGATTTTCTGAAATATGGCTATAATGATTTTGATTATAATACCATACATGAAAAAATTCACATAACAAAATAAAATGTATATCTTGAATTTTCGGGAATAGCCTATGAAGTCCTCTTCATTCGGAGGGAAGACTGTATCTTGTATAACTGGTAAAAGTTAAGCGCTATACGTAAACGTACTGCACAAAAAATTTGGACCTCTTTTAAAACACACGGTTTATTTAAAATACGTTTTTTGTGGCATAAGCCGTTTCCGAGATATCCGTTATCGAATTGTTAATTTCTTGATCATTCTCTTAAGGGCCTTTCAACATTCAGTTGTTTCTCGCGATTGCATGGAAACAGTATGGAATTTTAAGGCCAACAAGACCAGCGCCCTGTTCTTAAACATTTGACTGTCGCTGTTTCCTTTGTATCTATAACGAAATTTTAATGTAGCTATTTCTGCAAAGGTTTATTTAGATTAAAATGTAGTAGAAAAATAAGCTTGAGTATGAACAATCTGTGTGCTCACTAATAAACATAGAGAGTGGAGAAAGCATGTGGATATATCACATGAGAATTTTTAAATAAATAATTCCTGATGCTCTGCTGGAAATTTCCAGCTAATAATTATAAACTGTGGTCCCAGGAGTATTTTGAAAAGTGCAAAACGTTGAAAAACAGAAATTGAAAAAAATAGAGTTTAAAGTTCAACGTGGTGCTTTATTTAAATAGTACAGGAACATAAACAGCAAGGTTATGAGTATAATAAAATGAAAAAACAAAAAAACGAAAATGTTCACATATTTTTTACCAAATTTAATATCCATGAACGAAAGGAGCGTGTGTGAGTGTCAAAGTAGTATAACTCTAAAAAAAAATTAGGCAAGAACGAAACTTCGTAAATAATTGAGACATTGTTTAAGGATACCAAGCAAAACTTTTCAAGAATTACCTTTACTCAAAACTCCAGCTATATAAAGAAAAATCGATAACTTTTTGTTTTCATTAACGTGATTCTGAGGATTTCGATTGACATACCTTATATTTAAGATAATATCATGAGAATAAAACATATATATTGAACTGCCTGTGAATAGCTTGAAGTTATCTTCATTCCCATTGAATTTTATTTAACTTGGAAGTCGTAAGCAATATACGAAAGCTTACTACACACAACATGCAGAATATATGTATAATTCTGGCTACAGATTTATTTTTTCGAAGCAGCAGTATAATAGTTATTTCATCAGTTTCCTCGGTTGTGATTTGGTATTACACAATTATTTATTTCAGCATGGGCACATAAGTAAAAACAAACATTATTAGCGATATAAACTTTGTACTTTGTCCCTTACATGTGACCAAGTTGATTTACAAATTTGAAATAACTTGTATAAAAAATTCACTTGTGTCAATTATGTTGTCCATTACAAAACCTTGTCGAGTCCATGTGATAAAATGTCGCACAAAATGGAAAATTACACGTAAATTTGCTTCTGAGGGTCTAGGGTTGTAGCAAGACTGTAAACAGATATGGAGATCGTTTCAAAGAATGTGTACAAGTCACAGAATCCTGGAATATCCTAGAGTATGGACAATAATTGTTTAATTCTGAATCTTCAATTGAATTTTCAATGATTTTCGATTTATTTACTTTTTTACGTTCTCTACCAGAGAGAAAGTTTGAGATAGGGGAAGGGGAGGGAGGGAGATATTGCTCGAAAAGGTAAGATGGAATAAACACCAAATTTAATATCTGAGCCGGACACTATTGAAGCATACGAGCCGAAAATACTTTTGGCATGGAAAATTGTCTTTAGGGGAAGTATTGTATTCCACCCAAAATTCCAAACCGAGATTTCACCGGAAATACATGTTTTGGGGCGCCCTGAAACCAAATAAAGCATGTCCGTGTGTATATCTGTCTGTCTCTCTGTCTGTGAACAGCGTAACTGAAAAACGCAAAGTCGGATAAATACCAAACTTGGTATTTGAGTTTAGTGTCTTCCAAGGATGTGACACAAGAATTTTCAAGAAAATACTCCACCCCAGACTTCCCTTTACATGGAACATTTTTCGAAAATTTTAATTTTCTCAAAAATGGCTCTAACGATTTTGATTAAAATATCATATGTTTAAAATACTTTCATGAAAAATAAAATGTATATCTTGAATTTTCTGGGAATGTTTCCAAAAGTATTCTTCATTGTGAACGACTTTTGCATAACTGGTAAACCATAGGAGATAGACAAAATTTTGCTACACAAAAAACGTAGATGGCGTTAAAAGACACAATTTATGTCATATACATTTTTGTTGTTGAGTGAATCATTTTCGAGATATTGCTTGTTATTCCCTTACATTTTTCAATACTTATCTCAAATGGGAGTTCGTTATTCATTTTTTTGTCTTGGATATGCAAAGAGTATTATCTGTGGCAAAGAGAATGGTGCTGCACATAGCAACCATCTATTAAGAGATATGTCTATGCTTAAAGGCTACTGTATTTTTATATTGCCGTTGCAAATACAAAACAAGGGGAACATAGTAGGCCTTAAGCGATAGTCAAATATTTTTAGAACTGGTCGCTATGTGTAAAATGTAATTCTCTTTGCATATCAAAAGATCGTTTCTGCAAATGTTTATCTCAATTAATATGAAATAGATGGAGAATAAGAGTTTGTAAAAATAGTTTGTACAAGAGTAGAGAAAGTCATGTGAGTGTAACACATCAGATTTTTTATGTCCTGGATATGCAAAGAGAATGGAATGCCTCACATAGCAACCAGCTCTTAAAAGATTTGACTATCGCTTAAAGCCTACCATATTTCCCTTGCATCTGCAAGAAAACTAGCAATACGATAGTTTCTGCAAATGTTTATCTCGATTAGCATGTAGTAAATGGAGAACAAGCGATTGCAAAAATAGTTTGGACAAGAGTAGAGAAAGTCATGTGAGTGCAACAGATTTTCTTGTGATTCCAAACTGGTTTTTTTGCATGACACATCTTGAATTTACCACAAAGGGCTTGTGAACTCCCCCTTTATTCTGAATGAATTTTGTGTACTTTGGAATAATTAGTAAACTAAAAGTGGTAGAAATAATATTACTACTCAAAGTGTAGAACTCACTGAAATGCACAGTTTAATATGTGAAATTACTACTGAAGTATTAGTCTTTTTCCGAAGCACCCGATGTTATCTACATGTTTTATTTTTTCCCAGCTTGTAACTCTGATTTCCCTTCTATGATGAATCTTTAAACAAAGCGTTCCTTGTGTGTTCCTCGTGGTCTCATTAGAAATAAACCTTATTTGTCACATAAACTGTTTTAACCTCCATATTGCACCTGACCGGGTTCATACTGCATAATTTTAAATAATTTTCTAGACTATAGAATATCGTGATAGTGTAAAGTGCATATATAACCCGCTTTTTATTTAAATTATGTAATATAGTTCTCCATTTCATCAATTCGTCTACTCCATTTATTAAATTTTTTCAGAAAATGGAATTTAAAATTTTGCTTCGTAAGCATTTTTATGAGTATTTTTATGAGAGAGTAATTTTATAAATAGTTATCAAGACAATTTCACAAAATTTGTACAAATCTGCAAATCATAGGCATCTAGAATATGTTTAAAGTATAAGACATACACCCATCAAGAAATTATTCATCTGCACTTTAAACAATTCTATCAGCGAATTTAATGGAGGGAAAAACCTAATTTTTTCAGACATAAAGATCAAATGGCAATATAGGTTAGCTGTTTTGGCAGTTTTCAGTTAGTTCATTTTATCAGCTTTATAATTTTTTGAAAAATATGCCAAAATTGAAACTCTTTTGTACGTGGTGTTTTCAAAATCATCTTACAGGCATTGAGTAGAGCTATTTTATGTGTACTACTTGATTTTGCCGTGAAAATATGATTTTATTTGACGAAGGAATAAAATGTCAAAGTTGTGAATCTTGAATGTTTTGCCTTAATTCTTCATTTTCGGTTTTTTTACGACTTCAGTAATTTATTTCTCCACCAGTTTAAGTCACGTGTCGATGTAAGTGTGTGGTTATATATAAAAATGCATGATATACAATTGTGCATATTTTTAATGGCATTTTCAATACTTTATTTTTATTTCATTATTGTTTTCCTTTTAGAAAGCAACAAGCTTTAGTTGTGATTCAAATAATGAGAAATAAATGGTTCCATCTCTTCTCAAGTTGGATTCTTCAACTTAGTTAAGATTCTGACTTCATAGGTTCTGAAAACGGTGTCTAAAGTAAAGTAACAATCAGATTTTTCCATATGTTCAAATAATATAAAACTATCTAATTTAGTAATATGTTCAGGTGATATACAGAAATTACGAAAATTGACATATCGTTTTCCATTAAAGCACCCGACAGCATAATGAGATATATTTCGAATTATCCTTTTAAATTAGAAAATGTTGAAACAACTCGCTGCATGATTTACAACTCACTGGTAAACAACATAAAACCTTTATTCATCCTATGATAGGCCCGAGTAGGCCACTGTTAGACCTAAAACAGTTAGAGGATTGTGTTTTTCATACATCCATTTAAGGCAGCGCGCCATTGTTGCTTGTAGGTACACCTTCCTCACAACACTTCTGTACAGTTCTGTTTTAAGGACAAGCCTTAGTAAGCGTGGCACTTTGTTTTTACAGCAATAAAGTAATTATTAAAAATCTTATGTGATACATTAACATGACTTTCCCTACCCTCTATCGTTTTTAGTAAGTATACAAGCTATTTTTAGTAAAGCTTACTTTTATATCTCCTAATAATCCACATAAACCTTTGCAGAAATAGCTACATTACACGTTTCGTTGCAGATACAAAGAGAACAGCGATAGTGAAACTTTTAAGAACAGGACGCTATATGCTGGCCTTAAAATTCCGTACTCTTTCCATGCAATCGCGAGAAACAACTGAGTGTTAAAAGTAACACATTTTATTTCAAATAAGTTTTTTGTGGCATAAGCCGTATTAAAGGTTCAAATGGTCTATTTCTTGGTCATTGTCTTGAAGTCCTTTAAAAATTCAGTTTTTTTCGCGATTGCATGGAAACATTATGGATTTTTAAGGCAGGTATAACGTCCAGTTCTTAAACATTTGATTATCACTGTTTTTTTTGTACCTATAATGAAATGTGTAATGTAGTTATTTCTGTAAAAGTTTATTTGCATTAAAATGTAGTAGATGGAAAAATAAACTTGAGTAAAAATAACTTGTGTACCCACTAATAAACGACAGAGGATAGAGAATGTCATGTGACTGTAGCACATCAGATCTTTTTAATTCAGGGATCTCCGGTGAAATCTCCATATCGAACTTTTTGGTGATATACAGTACCGTAAAACTACTCAACTATGGTCCAAATTTCTGAAATGTTTACTTAAAGCTTGCCTAATTGAAGCAGGATTTTTTGAAGAGCCTTCTGTTTTAGTTTTCTAGACAGTGAAAGTTGTTTTTAAAGTCAATTAGTCATAAAGAGTGTAAAATAAGCCTTTAAATAATATTTGCTATTAAACATTCAGCCATTTTTGCATATGATGTTGACTACTTTGATCTGTGTGGAAAATTCTATACTAAATCAATACTGCACTATTGTTGGAAGACTTTTTTGCAAGCATATGAAAGCCACACATGGTAAATGGTACCGCCAGCTTCACATAATAACTGATCAAAATGCAATTGACAAGCCCTAGATCTGTCGGCATTATATTTGTGTTGGTTTGAAGGTGCCTTTGGACCATAGTTTCTTATTTTGGGGTACTCCCTCTACTTATTATAGATAAGCAGAAGAGAAAACAAAAACTGACTGGGCTTTGTAGGGGTTCTATGCGTCATTGTCGTCGTAGATCTTGCCGCTATGACTTAGGGGTCGTCTTCAGGAATCAATGTTACCGAATGTCAGCTAGGAAGCACATGTCGTCATCTTAGGGTACATCTGTCGGCGAATTGATCTGAAGTTCCCTAAGTTGATTATGTCAGGTAGGATTCCGGAGTAGTAACACCAGGATACTGTCTAGAATGAAACACTGTTTTCACTTTTCTCACTCCAGCGCGTCTTTATGCTAGAAATCCTGCAAGATTTTCTTTGTCACTAACACGCGCGATTTGTTAACGCTGTACTACCACGATTATCACTTAGTTCAATAACATAGTCACTTGACAAATATTAAATTATTTACGAGTTTGGATACAAATTATATCGACAGTACTATTAGCATAATAGATAAATATTCCACATAAGTCAGTTCATCGTGACATTATTGCGCGGCGTCCTTTTCTGAATCGGAGTATTACGTGTTCCCTTAGCCGGAAATCATGACCAACACTGTAAAATCCAGGCTTACGTTCACATATATTAATTTGCTGCTAGCATCCCGATTTCTGTACATGAAGTCACGTCTTTCTATCTTCTCATTAGTGCTAACAATCATCCTGCATCTTGATTGGCTCTTCGGTTGAAAGTTTAAAGTATAAACGGTTGGAAGCGGCCATTGCTCGTAGCGTCTGCTTTCTCTTACAATTTGGTTCATCCCCTCGAAACACAAAGAAATGGACTTTTATGGCCCCACGTTCGGAAAAATGCAATGAACATTTGGAAGCCAAGCTACTCTATTTCGTCTAAATCTTGCAGATTTGCTAACCAATTACGCCTTTGATTGCTTGTTTGACAATATTTATGAAACTTATAACACATTAACACTTTTTTGAAGGGCTTTTGATTGATATAGTCTTTAATTCAATTACGTTAAAATTGTAGAAAATCATCAAGCTGCGTGTTAATTAATTATTAATAATTTATAAACAACAATTAGCTAAGATTTCCTTTTTGTATAGGTTACTCAGCGGAAATATCGCTACAGCTTGCTCAACCATGTTTTGTGCACCGAAACTAGGCAATTTGCTTATGGAACGCAGGACCTCCCCGAGTCAGAAAATGACGCCGAAAGGTTAAAAAATAAGCTCAGTTACTGTTTGTGTCTTCGTGAAGGGAACAGGAGCGGTTTTCTCATCCGCAGGAAATTAATTCGATCGCCGCACTCGAAGCGTATCTTTTATTCAACATTCCTGCGATCACAGACAGAGGGGATGGGGGTTGCAAATAGCACATCGACAACACGTTCCTTCACAGAAAAGAAACAAAATTAAAGCTGATAGAGATGCAAAACACTTTCTCAGCATGCAATAGTGTCTAAACTTGGTGAATACAAGTACCACTTCCATAATCACCTCTTATAGCAGTCCTTTTCTGGCTGAGTGCGACGATAGTTAACTTTTTTCTCTCAACAGGTTGGTTTTGTTGTATGCAATTTGAAGTACATAACTTTATTGCTTAGTTATTTAGAAATACAAGTCTATTCCTTTCTTTCTGTACTACTTACTTATAGTTAAGTAGAGGAGGTATTGCATTCTACCACAAAATTCTATGTCGTTCTTCGTGGTCCAGGGGTGCCATTATAGCCTCTAATGCCAGAGATCGCGGGTTCAAACCTGGCGGTGGGGCAGTGGGGATGGATTTTATTTCGGGCGTAAAATCCTTAACATGGCTTCCTTAGGAAGGGAAGTAAAGCCGGTGGTCCCGTGTTGTAGATTTGCTGCTCGCAAAAGAACCTCAAGCCTTACAAAGAGGCCTCTGAGCAAAAAGTCAGGTCTTTCACGCACAATATAGAATGGGACGCTAAGAACCATTGCAGTTAAACAGCGTCCATAAATAAAAATCAGTTTCATTTCACATAATTTGATAACTAGATCTCTCCAGAAGTACATGTTTTGGGACAATCTGGATCCTATGAAGAGGTCTTCATAGGTATATTGCCAAAAAAGATATAAAGTTTACTTGTTATGAAAAAATCTTAAACATTAGATCCATTTCGGGAAAATAAAAAATAACGAAACGTCCACGTAAAGGGTAGTTTGTGGTGAAGGATTTTATTGAAAATCTTCGCGTCGTATCTTTGAAAAATACAAAAACTTAAATGCCAAATTTGGTATCTGACTTTCCGTTTTTGAGTTATGCTGTTCATACATACCTACACACATACACACACGGAGCTTTCTTTTAAATGCTTTGTTTTGTGGATTCAGGGAGTCTCAATACCTGTTCCAGTAAAATCTTGGCATAGCAGTTTTGGGTAGAATGCAAGGCTTCCTTTACTTACTATTAAGTGCAATGTCGTGCATAAAAACTGGCCAATTCCCCTTGATCAGCATACTGTTTTTCCCTCCGTAAGGTTTCCACCTTTAGATAACCAACTTTTGACCCAACCCAGCCGGTATCAGCTCCCTATGTGACTGGCCTGTAAAGCAATTCAGGAGTATACAAACTAGTCAAAGAAAGATGTTTATAACCTATGAAATGGAGGAGTGGTTCGGATACCACCTCTATGAAAGAATTTCGTTGCGATTGGTTTAAAAGAGAAGGCTAAAAATTACAATATAGTTCGGCCTTTTAGAGGAAGGGGTGAAACGTGGTGTGGTGTGGTTAAACTGAACGACAGATACGGCATTTACATATATGAGGGCTTTTATCAGCGACATGGAGATGAAGGTTGAGTCATTACCGCTACTAAACGGTATCAAGAAAACGGCAGTGTAGCATGGAAATATAAGGTTTTAGTTGTAATGTTACCCTTCTGTAGTTCGGCCATACTTTGGGGGAAGTGAAGTACTCTGCCAATCCAGTGGCTATAATTATTCTCGAAAAACAGAGGTGGTCACACTGGCAGAGGTGGGGCCAGATTTTGTCTACCAACATAAACAGCTCCGTTCCATTATGGGCCACGTTTTATGCACGCCAGTATACACGGTAGAGAAAGTAAAAAGCAACTGGGTGGTAAGTCACCGGTTACTGGTTTGTTTGAGGATTCAGTATGTGTATTTCCGCAGTAGAGTACATATTATCTAATTAAACTATGTATACTCAACTAGACCTTTAAAGGAAAATGTTTAATCTCAAATAAAAATAAAATAAAACGTAAAGGTAAGAATCTTTTTCAAGGTAAACATATTAACTTATATCGATACCAATTTATCATATGGTTTAATGATATTACAATTTTGAATTTGTTTTAATAATTTTAGCAAGTTGTTCTATAAATATTTATTGTGATTAACAGAAAGCAAACACAGAAATCAATATATTCCGATATTAGTGCTTTAAGTTAGCATTACGAGAACGGGAAATGTTTGAACGACGAGATCTTTCAATTTCCGAAGTTTTGTAATACATTTAGTAAACTAATATTTCATACTATTTTTTCAACGGTAGCTATGTATATATGTAATTTGAATTATAATCGTAGATATTTTAATTAGAATATTGTATCAAAGCATGGAATACAAACTTGAAGCGTTGTCCTCCAATCGACCGTGGTTACAGGTTAATCCTGAATGCTTGTAGTTATAGCAACGCGTTTGTAAATAAGCACTGTTATCCATGTCACCATGTTTCGAGTTTGTGAAGGTTGAAATATAAGTAAGTCGATTTAGAGTTTGATTCTCCATTATTATGGAAAAAGTTATAGGTAACGTGTCTAATGATGCAGAAACCGAAGATGCGTGAATGTGCCGAGTTGTTACCGAAAAGATCTAAACACAGATATGAATTGATATATACTGGATTCTTTAAGTGGTTGGAAGAAAAGGATGTCCTGGCGTATTTCTTTCAAGAAGCAGTAAATCAAAGCGTGTGGATATGGAGGAATTACATTTAATAATTGTACAGATTGTAATATTACGATAAATATTTAAAAAATACATGTACTTTGATGATTTTGCTTACGGCACTGTGTGATTGTCATATTTTTCACCGCCGTCCTCCGTGGTCTGGGGTACCATGATAGTCTCTAACTTCCGAGGTCGCGGGTTAAAACCCGGCGGAGGGCGATGGAATTTATTCGGGCTTAAAAGATCCTTAGCTTGGTCTCCTACGGAAGGGCAGTAAAACCGGTGGTCCCGTGTCTAAATTTGCGGCACGTAAAAGAACTTCAAGCCTGATAAAGAGACCTCGAAGCAAAATTTCCGGTCTTTCACGCCCAATATGGAATGGGACGCTAAGAACCACAGTAGTTAAATACCGTCCATAAATTTAAAAAAAACATATATTTTGGACAGCTTGGCCTAAAGGTACAACTTCTAACACTGTGCACACAAACTAAAAGCTTTCATTATCGCACTACAGTGTGACAATCTATATTGTGACCAACTTTGGTTTCAAGTCCAAACACATGGCAGCAACCCTTTGTATCGTATTTACACATGTTTAATAACTCGACTTGGTTTGATAGGTTTTACTTTTCATTATGTCTTTTTACATGATTAATTTCTCATAGCGCTCGCATTATCTGTTCACAATACTTCAATTTATCACAATTAATTGTAGAGTTAAACTATACGTTATATTGGCAGCCTTCTACATTATTTTATCTAAAACGTTATTCTTTTATTCTAGTATAACTTACATAAAGATTAAATGGCGGAAATTATGAATTCAGAAGAAATTGAGATGGAAGTGAAATTACAGAAGCAGCAGAAAATATAACACTATAAGTACTTACTCCCCCTAAAACACAGAAAACAATATGATATAGCCTTTAACCGCTTTATTGGCTAGTGTAAGCCAAAACATATTGAAAATAATTTCACTGAAAATGACTGCTAACGAATCAAAAAAACATCAAAATATCTGAAATCTTGCATTTTAACGTTCATTTCTCTTGTTTCAAGAATCTCGTTCTAAAGTGGTTTCAGGAATCAATATAATATTATTGATATTTTACAAATTCGAGCGCTCTCTAAAAAAATATTATATGCCACAGTTTAAAAGTGGTTTAATTTGCTCATAGTATTGCGAAATAAAATCCTGCTTTTAATCCTTGTATCATAATCTACTATTTCAGTATTCAGATGTCTTTTGTCTGCACAGCAACGAGATTACGTGTAGGAATCTAAACTTACGACCCTTGGCAACTGTATTCTAACTATTGAAAATTGTTTACTGTGAAAAAAATGTCTAAATTTGCAAATTACGTACCAAAATAGAGAAATAGATAAAGCACCGAGAGTGTTACACTTAAAATGTTTATAGCAAAGTAGGTTAGCTTCTGAACACAAGCAAAACGTTGCAAGTGCATCGCTTTTATGATTTATCCACGCTGCTACATAGACTCCTTCATATTTTACCACAACTTTTGTGAACAGAGGTCACTGAAGTATCCAAAACTATCTCGGTGTGTTGTGACTCTTGTTTCTAAATAAGAATCCCCTTCATGTTTGCCGCTGCCAATTCACCCGCGGCTGTATTTTCTGCGATTCCGAGCGAGGAGTATCGATGTAATAAGATGTGACGTTATCTGTTCTGGGGCGCAAAGCCCCGTTCTATAAAGCGCGAGCAAGGCGCCTCGAATGGCAGAAAAAGAAAGGTGGGGGTGCTAAAAGAGCAGTTGAAAGAGAGGTGGAAACTAATGCCGGAGCTGTGGCATTTCAACAACGCCCGAATAGCGTTATTTTCTCCGGCGCAGATTCGGAAAAGGTGACCTGGGGGAGTCTTCCCCTTAGCTTTCATTCACATCCCTAAATGTTACGCAGTGGCGCCTTCAGCTCCCTTTACACGTGCCTCAAGCGTCTCAAAAATTCACGAGATGCTCTCAGGGTTTTTTGTCCTACTCCGCGAAGTCTTTAGGAGAAGACTTTGGAAATAACCGCAACACCCTGTTCCAGGCAACTGAGGGGAGGTTTTACAAAACTTACTGTATAAAAAAGTTTGTATTTTAAATAAAATATATTTATGTAAACTCCATTCATCCTTACTTCACCGGCAATGTAAACAAAAGCAACAGGTTGCAACGGCTCTGATTGGTTTGCTGGACGTTTTACCGTTCTTCTCCATCAAAAATAGTTCCTCTTAAATTGTTGATAGAAGTACGCAAATATCATATTAAACTATACAATATTGTCTAAATAATATAGTATGAATGATTAAGAACACTGAATTTTAATAATTAATCCTTTACTACTTTAACTAATAATGCGCATGTGTGCAGATCATAGCACGTGGAGAGCGTGAAGTTTAGGCAAGGCGTAGGTGTGTGATGTAGTGAAAGATAAACAAGGAAAATCCTTAAAAAAGTGGCGAAAAAGGAATTGTTAAGTTTTGTGAAAAGTACCCTATTATATAAATGCAACCGAGTTAGTTTGATTTATACAAAGAGGTGTATATATCCAGAAATAACATCTTTAAATTAGCCGATATGTGACATCTTGTGCAAGCAGCGTTTCAACAAGTGACTGCCGAAAAATAGAGTGAATTTTTTTTAAAGTTCCACTTATACCCCGCCTTTAACTACACTGGTATTATCGGTGGCTTTTCCTTTGGAACTTATTGCCTATTGGCAATGATGTTTTTTTTAAGTTCTCGTATGATTACTGCGTTTTTACTGTTTTCGTTACCGCTTTTTACCGCAATTACACAACACAAAGACACACACAAACACTCATGCCCATTGCGGGACTCGAACCCGTGACCCTCAGCTTGGCGGAGCACCGGAGCTACACACTCCAGCGATCATGGCTACGAGGGCCGACAAGTGTTAACTCGTGTAACTCTTGTTGGGTTTCTTGCACTTTTGGTATCATTAGATCATACACACTCTCATTCACACTTCCAGACTCTGGGGGAGGATAGGGATTAATCCCACCCCCAGCCGGGAATCGAACCCCTGACCCCTCGCACAGCAAGTAGTTGTTCTACCGACTGAGCTACGGGGCCAGCCAGAGTGAATGTGTATGACACATGGTTCGGGAAGAACAAACAACGTGGGATTTGGAGGAACGGTTTATTCTTTATGTCGCTTCAACTATAAAGTCATATCGCGACTACTTTAGAATACAGAACATGATTACAACGGAAACTACAATATTTTAAAACCGTAATAGTAATACAACATTAAATTCTCTAGATAAATGTACTATACATTGTAATACAATTTTGTCGTTTTCATAAACTTTAAAGTTCTTTGTTGTGCTGAATTTAGGGCGTCTGGTAGGCTGTTGGGGATGTCACATCTTTCTCTGTGTTGTACGAGATGATGAACTGTGAGGTTGGATCTACAGAGGTCGTCACGGGAGGAGGGTCATGGCTGAGGAGATGTTTAGGCGTTATAGTAGACATTTTCATTGATCGAGTAATTAATTATTATCAATTTCAGGTGATGGCAGACAGTTCGAGTAGAACTTCAACGGATGTCTCGGATCTTGAAGGAGTGAAACCACTTCCATCTTTAGATTAGCTCTTCTGGGTAAGTCATTGTACTTCGGTGGTATATTAAAGACATTTTCAGTGTATGTTGTCCATATATGAACGCTAAAAGTTCATAAAATATTGGCGATGGAGTGAGGAACGTATACAGTACATCAACAAACTTCCAAAACAGTATGTCTGCATACTATACGAGGCTTGATTTTAAACTACCGATAATTTTTTAAGAAATAACACATTATTTTCCAAACAATTTATTACTTACACCTTATACTACTTCTCCACATAGCCAACGCCGTTATTCAGGCACTTGCCGTAACGGGAAACCAGTTTTTGTATGCTCTCGTCAAAGAATGAAGCCGCCTGTGATGAAAGCGAAGTCTGCACTTCTTGTTTCACAACATAAACGTCGTTGAGATGTTTTCCACCAAGGAATTTTTTCAAATGAAAATCGTTTGGTGCCAAATCCGGAATGTAGGGGAGGTGGTCGAATTGTTTCCAACCAAATGATGCGATCAGATCTTGGGTTTGTTTGACTATGTATGACCAGGCATTGTCACACGTAATTGTTTCTCATAAACCTCACACAATTGGCGATGAATGTTTGCTGGCGTAACATTTCTCGCATTCAAAAAGTGTTACACTGGACTGACTTCACATTCGGCGGGTCATGAGATTGTTTCGAACATTTCGAAACGCTCTAATAACAGGAAAATACAAAATGACGATCGGTTACAGCTGCATCTGGCTTCCTAATGAATGGAGAAAGTGATCACGCATGCTCAAAATTGCGACTGCAGCGACAGCTTTTTTTAAAAAAACACCGCGTAATTTTATGGGAGAAGTTTCACTTAAGTACTGAATAACGACTTGTTTCATTGTGTTTTATTTATTTTACATTTCATAGCTTTAATAATTATCTATGAACAGTGAAAGTAGATAGATATTTCTTTTTCTGTCAAATTAGTGAAACGCAGGTACCTGGGTTTACAACTCTACAGCAGACGAACACACTACCTGGTGGTCCTTGCTACTGTGTTCGCGGAACAATACTTTTTGGAGGTTGAAGTAAGGAAGGATAGATAATAGGTGGTACAACCTCAAGAATCGGTTGGTGTAGTCATAATTATACAGAACTGCCTAACTACTGTAGTACCTAATCAAGAGGTTTTCTCAAACTGTCACCAAAAGGTTATATACGAGTACAATGGGTAGAGTAATGGACCGATTCTTGGAGTTGCTTTCATACATGCTTTAACATGCGTCTGTGTGTTTCAATTCGAACTAGCGTGTTGAGAAAGGTTCTGAGGTGGTATGAGGTTGGTATGACGGGTGTTAAACGTACGGACGAACGGAAGGGGCCCACGAAATTGGGCCAGAGCACCGTACGCAGGCCATTCGGCCCCTTGTACTTCTAACATGACCCCTGGAAGGGAAGGACGAAGAGAGAGACCAGAAGGGCGAGCAGATCCGGATGACGACGGTGTAAGCACGGACGGGGTCCCTAATGTTTCTAGATTGAACGTCTCCAACGACGCCCGAGCCCACCCACTGTGACCCGAGCCTCCGGGGTGTCCACAACCCGCCGAACACCGTCGCCTGGTCCTATAACCCTGAAACGGATTATACGGAAGATGATGAGCACAAGAAGTAAGGGCAGGAGAATCGTGGCAAGATGAAACACCTTAGCATTCTCCTTCGACTATGGGAAACCACGAAAACCATGGTATTTCTAGCGGTTGGTGCTTTGCTTCATGCTTAAGATGGTTCTCGACTTTTTAATTAGAATTACCGTTTTTTATGTATTTATTAAAAGCGTGCTTCTTTAGAGAATATTATACATGCTTGTGTTACCTTTTTTTACAACAGACGTTTTATAATATATAACTACTGTAGGAAATGACAGCTAAAGTTTTACATATTTTTACTTTCTCTATTACGTACAGTAAGTATAGGACATATTCTATTCCACCCAAAAACTTGATACCGAGATTTCATTGGAAATACATGTTTTGAGGCTCCCTGAATACAAAAAAAGCATTTTCAAAAACAGGTCCGCGTGTGTTTGAACAGCATAACTCAAAAACAAAAAGTGGCATAAATACCAAAGTTGCTATTTAAATTCAGTACTATCCAAAAATGCGACTCCAAAATTTTCAAGAAAATCTCCTAGCCCCAACCAATCCTTTATATGGAACATTTTTCAAAATTTTCGATTTTCTAAACAACGGCTCTAAGATTTTGATTAAAATACCGTATGTTAAAGATATTTACATGAAAACTAAAATGTATATCTTGAATTTTCTGGGAATAGCCGTGAAGTCCTCTTCATTCGGAAGGAATTTTGTAGAATCTTGTATAATTGGTAAACGTAAAGCGATAGACCAAAACTACTATACAAAAATTTAGATCTCTTTAAAACACATAATTTACTTCAATTTTTTTGTGGCATCAGCTACTTCATATATATCCGTTATTATTGGCTCGAACTGTTCAATACTTAGGCACTCTTTTAAGGTCCTATCGATTTTCAGTTGCTTCTCGCGATGTCATGGAAAGGTATGGAATTTTAAGGCCAGCGTATAGCGTCCAGTATCTAAGCATTTGGCTATGACTGTTCGCTTTATAAGTATAACTATAACTGCAGCTATTTCAGGAAAGGTTTATCTAACCAAAATGAAGTAGATAGGAAAATAAACTTTCGTTACAATAATTTGTATACCCACTAGTAAGCGGCATAGATATGGTAAGTCATGTGAATGTGATACATAAGATTTTTCTGCTGTAGTTTGTAACTTGTGTAAGAGACTGTACAGATTACACGTGCAAGTGGGCCTTTTCTGGTCCTTCTACTCTCATTTTAGCTTGGTACGTTGTGTTTTTGATGATCTCTCCTGTACACATCCGAGGGACCACAAAAACAGCGAGAGAGGTGTTTCCCGTAATATGCGTGCACTAGGTTTCCCGTGGAGGAAAAATAAAGCCTTTAAAATGTAAATTATCTGGCGCCTATAACTCGCCCATTATCCCGTCGGGCTCATGCGACGACAAATCCTAAACACGCGTCAGGATGTGGCGAACATAACCCGGCTTCCGTCTGGAAAATATATTTTATTTGGTTATTTATTTGCACTCTCTCACTCTCACGTGGCCATTACGGCAGTTTTACGTGGCTTATGTTTAGCGCTGAGTTCGTGACACAACACCGACCCCACTGAACACGAGGTTAGTACCTCTTTACTCACGGGCCTACAAAAAAAAAAGCTGCCATGTTTACTCGAGCCTGGTTTTCATTAGGCTCAAGATAACTATTTCACAAACATTTTGATTGCATGTTCTTCCGGTGAACAACTGCAAATATAAACTTATTTTTTAACCTCTACATCCACCGAAAGAGATGACTCCGTGGTAACGTGTGAGGCTGGCATTCGGAAGTGCCCTATTTCGACTCCCGTTGACAGCCCATTCTGAACCATGTGTTTTTCGTGGTTTTTCCTAGTCGGTAGGCGAATGCTGGGGTGGTTTCCCTACTACCCGGTTTCCTTTCTATAATTTCCGTTTCATTCCGTTCCCTCCTATCTTTCAGGTGTGATTCTAGGTTTCGTGGCGTATGGCGGTGCCAGACAGATGGCGCGGATGCTTGCCTTGGTCGACGGTTCCTTCATCGCCCCCTCTGGGTACCTCCAGCAGTTGAATGGGTCTTCGAGCCTGGGACCGTTAGGACTTCCGCGTGTCTCTGTGGCCTGTCTGCCTGCGACCTAGCTTCCTATGGTTTCTTCACATCATCCGTTCCTCCTGGGGGCTATTAGTCACGATAGATCTATCTAGGTCGCAGTGTGGGAGGTGTTCCCTCCATTGTATAACCTAAACCTAACCGCGACATCAGACATGTTCAAATTTAAACAGCTTGTGGTTTACTTTCTACTATGAAGTCTTCCATGTTTACTTTCTCTATTTCTTACGTATAATAACAAGAACAATTAATGCATTCCACCTACTCAACGGAAATATTGTCTTGAATTCAGAAAATGCGTTTTTAGAAAAAGATCCGTGTGTGTGTATGTATGTATGTGTGTATGTATCCATTCATGGGTGGATGTATGTATGTGTCTGTGTGTGTATGTATGTACGTAAGAAAAATCCATGCATGCGTGTGTCTGTGTGTGTATGTATCCATGCATAGGTGGATGTATGTATGTGTCTGTGTGTGTATGTATGTATGTATGTATGTATGTAAGAATTCATGTATGCATGTGTCTGTGTGTGTATGTATGTAAGAATTCATGCATGCGTGTGTCTGTGTGTATGTATGTATGTATGTATGTATGTATGTATGTATGTATGTATGTATGTATGTATGTATGTATGTACGTATGTAAGAATTCATGCATGCGTGTGTCTGTGTGTGTATGTATGTAAGTAAGTAAGTAAGTAAGTAAGTAAGTAAGTAAGTAAGTAAGTAAGTAAGTAAGTAAGTAAGTAAGTAAGAATTCATACATGCGTGTCTGTGCGTGTATGTGTGTGTATGTATGTAAGAATTCATGCATGCGTGAGTTTGTGTGTATGTATGTATGTATGTATGTATGTATGTATGTATGTATGTATGTATGTATGTAAGAATTAATGCATGCGTGTGTCTGTGTGTGTATGTATGTATGTAAGAATTCATGCATACGTGTGGCTGTGTGTGTATGTATGTATGTAAGAATTAATGCATGCGTGTGTCTGTGTGTGTCTATGTATGTATGTATGTATGTATGTATGTATGTATGTATGTATGTATGTATGTATGTATGTATGTATGTAAGAATTCATGCATGCGTGTGTCTGTGTGTGTATGTATGTATGTATGTATGTATGTAAGAATCCATGCATTTGTGTGTCTGTGTGTGTATGTATGTATGCAATAATTTATGCATGCGTGTGTCTGTGAGTGTATATATGTATGTAAGAATCCATGCATGCTTGTGTCTGTGTGTGTTAAGTATGTATGTATGTATGTATGTATGTATGTATGTATGTATGTATGTATGTATGTATGTATGTAGGAATTTATGCATGCGTGTGTCTGTGTGTATGTATGTATGTGTGTATGTATGTATGTATGTATGTATGTATGTATGTATGTAAGAATCCATGCATGGTGTGTCTGTGTGTGTATGTATGTATTTATTGAACTTAAATACCAAGTTTGGTGTTTATCTTACTTTTTGTTTTCGAGTTATGCTGTTCAGAGACACACACTTTATGTATGCGTGTGTATATATATCTGTATTTTTGTGTACGTATACACGTGTGTGTATATGTATTTATTGAAATTAAATACCAAGTTTTATGTTTATCCGACGTTTTGTTGTTGAGTTATTCTGTTCACAGACACACACTGTATGTCAGGGGCTTCTAGGTGGGCTTGAGCAGCGTCGGATTCGTTCGAAGTGGAAACGTTAGGGACCCCGTCCATGCCTGCACACGTTGTCTCCCGGATCTGCTCGCTCTTCGGGTTTCCTCATCATCCCTCCCTCCCTCCCTCCCTCCCTCCCAGAAGCCACTTTGAAGCAAAAAAGGGTTATTGCAGCCTACTTGCGGTGCCTTGCCCCGGTTTCGGGGGCCCTTCCGTGATATGTACCTTTACCTTTTACTTTTACTACCATAAGAAGAGGATGACCCAAAATTCTACACAGAGATTTCACTGGAAATACACGTTTTGAAGAGCCCTCCGTTTATGCTTTAATACACAATTTTTGTAAGTTATGATGTAGTCACTTTGTGGAAATTTCGCGTAAAATACAATGCGTCAGAATCGTAATATTTATGTACTTTCATTATGTATCATTTTTCATAAAGCTCAACAATAAGCGAAGTATTTTCTCTTGGCACACATTACACCCAGGGAGGGAAACTGATGAAGATGACATAATTATATTATGCATGATAAATACAAGTTTCACAACAATCGTATCGGCCGTTGTTGCGTGAAAAGATAAAACACAAAATTAAAAATACTGATATTTTACTTCATGGTAGTACATTATACACGTTAATATCAGATATTTAAACAAAATAAAAAATTACGAGATGCTATTCGGTTACAATTTTAATATATGCGTAGGCTTATTCTTTTATATACTTCTTATAATGTAAATAAACCGTTGCAGAATTAGCTGTGTTACACATTTCGTTATAAATACTAAAGGAACAGAGACAGTCAAATGTTTTAGAACTGGAACTATATGCTGTCCTTAAAATTTCATACTGTTTCCATGCAATCACGAGAAACAACTTAAAATCGACCGGAATTAAAAAGAATGACAAAGTATTGAACAAAATGAACCATTTATAACGGATATCTCAGAAATGGCTGATACTACAAAAAATTTATTTCAAATAAATCGTGTGTTTTAAAGAGATCTACATTTATTTGTGTGGTACGTTTTCATCTATCGCTTAACATATACATAATTTCTTCCAATGAAGAGGACTTCACAGGCTAATCCCAGAAAATGCAAGATATATATTTGACTTGTATTCTAAATATCTTTAATATTCAGTATTTTAATAAAAACCTTTAGAGCAATTCTTTAGATAAAAAATTTCGACAAATCTTCCATATAGAAGGTAAGCTGGAGTGGAGGGATTTTCTTGAAAATCTTCGTGTCGCATCTTTGGAAAGTATGAAACCCAAATACCAAGTTAAGTATTTATCCAACTTTTCGTTTTTGAGTTATGTTGTTCACAGGCACACAGACAGACACACATACAGATGTTTTCTAAAAAGTCTTTGTTTGGATTCGGGGGACCTCAAAAAATGTATTTCCGGTGAAATATCGACATTGAATGTTTGGGTGGAACACAATACTTCCTCTACTTACTATACGTAGTAGAGAAAATGAAAATTATGAATCATTAAAAAAATTAAACCTTTTTAAAATAAAATACATTCTAAACTTAAAGAAAGCAAATAGTTTTGACCTGGGCGCACATAAACTGACAATTAACTGAAGTCATAAATGGACGGGCGCATGCTTGTTAGTACTCTAAACGATGCAACTTTTTTATTAATTTGTTTCGCAATTTTTCCCAGTCTCTCAAAGGAACATTAAAGAAAATGAACATATTCTTTTCAAAATAATGCTCAATTTTGATAAAAGATTACTAACGTTTGAATAATAAATAATTTGGGAGAGTACAACAAGTAATACATTTTTTACAATAACTACGTGTTAATATAAGACATTTGATATCATAGATATTTTTCTAAATTCATTTACTATAAAACCAGAATTTTTATGAATAAATTTTTAAAAATTGCACTATGTGGATCATTTTTATTTTAATAGGAATTTACACAATAAAAATTAATATTTAAGTAGCCATGCCAGCTAGAATTTTGAAACATTGCAAAAATATGTGCATTAGAACAAGATACGAGGGGTGATAAGAAACTAAGGTTACAAGGCCAATATTCCTGGAGTTTTGTCCATAATAGGGACATTAGTAGGGTGCAATAAACCTAATACATGCGGTTGGCAACTGTGCAGTGTTTCAGTCACCCGCCACCAACAGCGCTAGTTGTAGGTAAACACAAATGGCGTCTCGTTTGGAAAACTGGTCTCGCAAAGAAATCGGCTCCATTATTCGATTTCTGTCGGCAAAGCATGTAACCGTGGCTTAAATTTACCGGCAGTTGGTAGAGTTTTAAGGAGAGGCTGTAATGTCTCGTCAGCATGTCGCAGAATGGTGTCGAAAGTTTGCGGTCGGTAGAGGAAACGTCACCGACGAGGATCGCAGTAAAAATGAAATTGAGCTTTATTTATGGACGTTCTTTAACTGCTAAGGTTCATGGCGTCCCATATCATACATTGGGCGTGAAAGACAGGAAACATTGCTCAGAGGTCTCTTTATCAGGCTTGAGGTTTTTTACGTGCTGTAAATCTACGACACGGGACAATCGGCTTCACTTATCTTCCGAAGGAAGCCATGCTAAGATTTTTAGCCCGAAAAAATCCATCGCCCTCTGCCGGGTTTGAACCCGCGACCTTGGAAACTAGAGGCTAGCATAGTACCACTAGGCCACGGAAGACAACAAGAGGATCGCATTGGCCGACTCAGCACGGTATCAACAGATTTGAATACAGCTGGCGTGGAGGAGCTGATTCAGGACAATAGGAGAATCACATTACGGCATATGACGGTAGAATTGGGGAATGTCGTTCGGAAGCATTCGTCACATTGTTCATGATAGTCTGCAGTACCGGAAAGTTTGTTCCCGATGGGTTCCACGACATCTGTCCAACCAACACAAGGAGAAGTGCAAGAGGGCAAGTATGCAATTTTTACAAGGTTTCCCCACGGAAGGGAACAGTTTTCTTCACAACATTGTCACGGTTGACGAAACATAGGATCCACCACTACACCCCCAGCAGTAAGCGGTCGCCAATGGAATGGAAACACCCCTCCTCCCCAAAGACAAAGAAGTGAAGGTGACGCCATCTGCCGGGAAGGTGATGGCCACAGGTTTTGGGATAGCGCAGGTGTCATACTCGTGAGGGTTTTGGAAAGAGGGCACACAGTGACCGCTGACCGATACTGCGGGACCGTAACACGATTGCGCGAAGCAATCAGGAGGAAACACCCAGAACTTCGCACCGAGGGCGTCATCCTTCTCCACCACAACGTGCGACCTCATACAGCCCAGAAGACTATCAGTTTCGCTGGGACATCAATCGACCACCCTCCCTACAGCTCGGACCTCGCTCCAAGCGACTTCCACCTTCTGCTTCACTCGAAGGAGCACCTAGGAAGCCAACGATTTGCTTCAGACTAGGAGGTGAAACACTTCGTTATAACATGGCTGAACAAGTAAGGACAGGATTTTTACCAGAAGAGAATATTCAAACTCATCCCACGAAGTGAAATCGATATCGAGACTATGTCGAAAAATAACCCAATGTAGGTACTATCAGTTGCCTGTATTATTTGTATGAAATAAAATATATACGTTTCACTGCAGGCTTTGATCACCCCCGTGTCTTACAAGTTTCACAGGTGCACTACCTTAAATGAAAAACAAAATATTAATACGCGTATCTGAAGCAAAAGCACATAGCAAACTGAAATTTCGCATACTGTCTGTATATTTCATTACCATATTCTGGTAAAAATTCAAAATTACACAAATGTAAACTACTTAGATAAAACTAGCGGAGAGAGGAGGGTAGGAGAGGGAAGGTGCAGGCGATTAAAGAGAGGAGGGAAGTAACTGCCGTGAAACTGGCTTAGTTGTTGCTTGTTTAATTTCAGAAACCTACCCTTAGTTTTGGTGAGAACTTCAGATATTGTAGTTGTGGGGATAAGGGCAATATTTTTGCAGGCACATAGGTTTCATATGGCTATATATTCTAATTTCCAAATGCTATTAAAATAAAATATTTTACACAATATATTGCTTTTCACAGCACAATAGAAGCTTGTATCTCCTAATCCTCTGCAACCCACGGTTAGAGTCCAAATTGGCCATAACCACAATCGAGTTAAAGCGCATTATTACGTTTGTTGTCGAATACGAAAGATGGGCTTTGTTCCACTACAACATCACCACGATAAAGATCGATATTATAAAAAAGCACCTGTTAAATTTAAACGAGGACAATACACATTTGTTAACAATGAAACAAAGACAAAAAAACAAGCGCGATGCATGGAGGGCGATTTAACAAATGAACGAAATCCCCCATCATTGATTCATTTCAATACACGGTTGTACAGTGTAAAAGTATAAAAGCAGTCACAATGCAGAGAATTTAATAGCATTCGCAACAGTACGCCAAAATAAAATTAATTTAAAATTCCGCTTTTAAAGATAAGGGTTTAATCGCAATAAAACGTGGCATATCTAGCTAAGCAGGACAACTTCAACTACTAAACGTTTTTATGTTTGGTAGCTTGGATGGCTAAAATAAAATATAATGTATGAAAAAATACAAAGTAACAGAGTTAGCCACACAATGTAACCGAAATATTCTTCAAAACAAAATGTAATTTGATCAAACTGCGTTTATAAACGAAAATTGTGAGAAAGGATAAAAGTAAATCTTTTTATTATTTGCAATATTTCATTGTCTGGCATTAGATTTGATTAAACACTTGGCCGTTGTGTTTTACCTCTCGGTTATTTATGTACATCGAGTGTACGGAAATGTTGAGGTGCCTTTGGGTCCCATTAGTGTTTTTCTTTATTTAATGTTTGCAGAAACTCCTTTTCATCTGTGTTCCACCCCAGTCCAGTGTGAGCCAATTTCCTATTGGTTTAAATTCAAATGCGAGACACCGCAATGGTCTATGAACAAAGGTGGAGCCTAGGTGAGCGGCGAAAAGGGAGGGGTACGGATTCATCCGAGCTGGTTGGCTCAGGTGGCAACATATGTGGCCAGCATTCGGGAGGTCCCGGGTTCAATTCCCGATGGTCGCCTACTCTGACTATGGGGTTTTTCGTGGTTTTCCCCTGGTCACCTAAGCGAATGCCGGAGTGGTGTATTTTGCCAAAATTTCTCCTTTTCTCATTTGCTCTCACTTCATCTCTCCCTTTCACGTTTTAGAGTGCCTTTGGGTCCTGCGTTGCTGTCAGTTTCGGAGAGGTGACGTAGTTGCTTGCGCATTATAAAGGTTTCTCTCCGTGAACGTCAGGGTGCATTGTTCGGCCCATTAGGGTCGCTTCGTTGCCCTCTCTTGGGATACTGGTGTGCCAGTGTTCAAACTGGAAATATTAGGGACTTCTGCGCGTCTCTGTGAGCCTGTCTGCCTGCGAACCTGCGACCTCCTTCACCTCATCCCTGCCTCCCGGGAGGTGTAGCCACAATAGATCAAGCTGGTCGCAGTGACGAGGTGCCGCCCTCTGAAAAATACATCCTACACCTTACGGAAGCATTTCACCTAAGTGGCTGGAAGGCATGCTTCTTCACGACTGTCCACACCAGCCCCATATCGTATTGGTTTGATGTCAAAATTTAACCCATAAACACGTGTTTGTTTCAGGCTCTGGAGTGTGTAAATTGGGGGGGGGGGTTAGACCAACATTAAGTGGAGGACTAGAACCAAATAAGGACGGAGGGCTGGGCGTTGTAGAGGTGGTTTTCCAACATAAACCACTGTGCATTATACTTTATCCAATTTTTGTAAAATTATTTTTTTAATTCACGGATTCTCAAAACATTCTCTACTTACTATTGGTAGCCAAGCGAGATGGCTCCTCAGTAACGTGTAAGGATAGCATTTGGGAGGTCTCAGGTTCCGTTCCCTTTGATCGCCCACTTTGACCTTGGGTTTTCCGTGGTTTTCCCTGGTCGGTAGACGAATGTTCGGGGTGTTCCTCATCTACCACGATTTCCATTCCGTTTCCTTCTCATCTTTTAGATATGTTTATAGGTTTCGCGGCGTATGGCGGTGTCGGACAGATGGTGCGGATGCTTGCTCAAAGATAAGGGCTCTCTTCGTGTACACTAGAGGGCTGCTTAGTCGACGCGTCGTTCACCGCCCTCTCTAGGCAGGTCCATCATTGGGACGGGTCTTCGAGTCTGGAACTGTTAAGGACTTCAGCGTCCCTGTGGCCTGTAGCTCCTGTGGTTCCTTCACTTCATCCCTTCCTCCTGGGAGGTGATAGTCATAATATATTTATGCAAGGTTGCAGTGCACGAGGTGTCTCCCTCCGTTGTATGACATACGTATTAGAGGTAAGAGGTTTGTAATTGCATCTGCTTAAATATATTTGAATACTATTCGCATTCGACTAAAAATCAAGATTGGTAACAATGAATAGTCATAATTTTGTAATACTGAATGTTTTAAATTTCTGGTTTCAGTGTTTTGTGTTAAAAGGCCTGTGTTTAATTGCCTAAAATGAAGGAACAGGAACTCCTGAAACGAGGTTGATGTAGGAATGTTTATTAGAGAAACTAAATTTATTCAGCACAAGAAAACACCACAAAGATGTTGGACTAAATCTGTAACAAAGCAGCCTCTGTGACTCGTGGTTATCTTATCTTCTGTTACGGAGGGGACTCGGTACCGATCAAAGTTGATATTGTACCTACATCCCACAAGGGGCGTTCACAGGAGGAAGGATGAGGCGATAGGAGACACCGAGCGGCTGGACTCAGGAGCGACGGTACAGCAATGACAGGGTACTAATTTTCCAGATATAGACACCAACAGGCAGACCAGGCATCCGCCCCGCAAGGAGGGAGTCTACTCCCCTGCCTCGCTGCACCGAAACACCATCGCCGACACTTCCAACCTTTCCCTTCAGCTGCCGTGGTAGGAACCTTAGCCCTTATGGTACTTCTGAACGTTACTAGAAGTACGCCGGACATCCCCTCCTGGAAAGGAGTTGTTTGTATTGCGTTGGACTCGGCGGGGCAGTAGTTCCGATACCCATAGGGATTGGGTACGTCTGGGCTAAGCCTTATCAGACTCCTTACTGTCCTCTGAAGATAGTGTGAATACCTGGCTGGCAGTGTGCTAGATCAAGGGTTATCAGTAGTCTTCCCCTTAGGGTTGACGCGCGCAAGTGGAGTATCCATTGCGTCTCTGCGTAAGAGGGGGCCGTTTTAAACAATTATGTATTGTCCTAATGGAAAACCCCACGGAAGGGAGTGTAACTCGGTTGACATCTTCCTCTGGGCAGAGAAGGGGGGCTTTGGCTCCAGGTAGACAATCGAGCCTAAATTCCGAGCCAACGGGGTGAAGAGTGAATGAAATGATGAATGGAACGAAATGGAGGGACAGGAAATTCGGGGGTTGAAAGTAACGACTCCAGCATTCTCCTGATTACCAGGGAAAATCCCTGAAATATCCCATGGGTCACAGTGTGCGGTCGCCGGGGATTGAACCCGGGACCTCCCGAATGCTGATTACAGACGTTGTCACCCGAGCCATCCTGCTCTATTGTTGTGGTTAGTTTCTGGAGAAACAATTTGCTTTCTCACTTTTACGTATTATTCCCTTGAGCTCTGTAGGTAAGCTTCTCCTGTTAGGCAATCCTCCTACGAAAGGATTTCGTTACAGCGTGTAGACAATAGATACATAATCGTCTTTTCCGGGCGAAGTTGTTCTATTCAAACTGCAGTTATCATTGTCTATAATGCAAGGCTTGAGCGTACTGTTTCGAAAACCTCTTGAATAACATTCGTAGTATTTACGTAATGCTCGCACGGAGAATTTAGAAGTAGGTTTTGTAAAATAATAAAACGTTTGAACCGTTCTATCACTCATTCCGTGCACCCTCCTGTACATCACCCTCCTGTACCTGGTTACCTCGCTGCAGTATAATTCCTACACCAAGATGAATAGAACTGTTCACTAAAATAGAACGTGTCTTTTTACTCCTTGAAGAATTTTAAGGTATTTATTTATTAATAGCTTCCACTTTAGTATCGCAATTCATGATATTGTGTACTAATCTGAATCCACGACTTGGGAAAATATATATGACGAACGAATTAGGTATGCACAGTGGAGTGCATGGAATCGTACCAATATAATGCGCAATGTTTTATAGGTAAGGACATACCAAACCGCCTCTGTCACGCCCAGTAGGAATTACTGCTATTTTTTATATTATTATTATTATTATTATTATTATCATCATCATCATCATCTTTACCTGTTCTTGCAGGAGCTATTACCGCTTACCTAGTTCTAGAACCTATCTCAATGTTTGTCTTACTACCCCCTTTTCATTCGTTCCTAGGTCGGAAACAGACCTGTGTTCATAAGTTAACGTTCGAGCGCTTGACTTTTGACATCAAACCAATACGAGACGGACTTGCGCTGTGGACCGTTGGGAAGCATACCTTCCAGCCATTCACGTGAAACGTTTCCTTATTCCTTCCCTTTTGCCGCTCACTTAAGCCTGGCCTTTGTGATAGGCTAATGCCTATATGTCGGACTTGAATTCAAATCGATAAGGATTGATCAACCAGGGCTGACGTGGAGCATAGATGATAGGGGGATTGTGCCAACATCGAGTAGAATTTATTAAGGGATTATTGTTGACTCGAACATAACTATGCCTTTGGTTCGTGTTTGTTTTTTGGAATTTGTTCGAAGCCAATCACAAAGAGACGTGAAAAACTTTGGAAGAAATCTACTGTTGGTTAGATAAATACGGAAGAAAGAATACTATTGTGATCTAGAGTAATTTTGTTTCTGTTAGGTGTACAGCTAGAAGTAAGCAATAAATTGAAACTGAGGAACAGTTTAAAGTTTAACAATATCTATCTCTACCACAATAAATAGCGACTACTGTACGAGGCGCGTTTTTAAAGTAAATACTGTTTTAATATTTTGTCGCTGCAGTCGCGATTTTGTGCATGCGCGATCACTTCCTCCATTTATTAGGTAGTCAGACTAGCTATAAGCGATCGTCACTTTGTGTTTTCCTGTTGTTAGAGCATTTCTAAGTGTTCAAAACAATCAAACGACCGGCCGACTGTGAAGTCAGATCACTGTTTCGTTTTTTGAAAGCCAGCAAACATTCATCGGCAATTGTGTAAGGTTTATGGAATACTTTTGGTTCGTGACAATTCCCGGCCACACACAGTCAAACGAATTCGAGATCTGATCGCATCATTTGGTTGGGAACAATTCTACCACCCTCGCTACAGTCCAGATATGGCATTGTGCGATTTTTATCTGTTTGTTTATCTGAAGAAATCCTTGGTGCAAAACATTTCAACGACGATGATGTTGTGAAGCAAGAAGTGCAGACTTGGCTTTCATCACAGGCGGCATCATTCTTTGATGAAGGCATAGAAAACTTGTTTCCCGTTACAAATGCCTGAATAATGGCGGTGACTGTGTGGAGAAGTAACGTAAGGTACATTAAGCAAAGCGTTTATTAAAATTCAAACCATATAATCTTACTGGGGTTCCTTGTGAACAACTTGTTGTCTAGATGCATGGGTACTTTGTGAGTGGAAAGTTTCATTTTTGAAGGTATAATGGGCCTGGAATTTATGTTCCTATTGAGCGATGAACAATGAAAAATTTAGTAAATGTACTTTATTTTTCTTGTGGGGGATCTAAAGAGAAATGCAAAAACATTATCCTCGCATTTCAGCACATAGTGTCCCGCTCTTAAAAGATTTGACTGTCGCTTAAGCCTACCACATTCCCCTGTACCTACGTACAAAATGAAGCGTATAATAAAATTATATCTTGGTTAACATGAAGCAGATAACACAACAAGCTTTCGTCACAGTAGTTTGCAGAAAATTGGGTAGAGAAACTCACGTGTATACAACATAACAGATGTTTCGACATACATTCCTTTTGTTTCCACTCGACCTAAGCCCCTTCTACTCCAGCTGATATATGCATTTGAAATAACGTCACAACCGAGCCCCTGGGGAATCGATTCGGGAACCTCCCGGGCAACACACCTTGCGACAATGAGTGAGTCGAAACAATTTACATACTTATATTTATGTGAGGTTTTTAAAACACATTATGTCTCACATACGCAACTGTGTGTTAAATTCTGGTCAGCTCATTTTACTTTCGGTGTCCCTTGACTGAGGTAGAGGGAGGGAACTACATTTTGTGCGTGTGTGCATGTGAGAGAGATAAATATGGAAGTTGGGAGAGGGCAGTCTAATTAAAATGACACATTGAGCAAATAGCCAAACTTCTTTGTATTTAAGACGCTTTTTAAGGATGGAATTTTGAGATAAGAGTATTGGCATGGACTTATTTTCATTGCTTGTTCACTCTCTATTTTTATTTTCTCTACTACATAATAGGTAGAGAAGATATTGCTTTCCATCTAAAATTTTCATATCGAGATTTCACCGGAAATACATGGCACCTTGAATAAAAAACATTTTTAAAAAAAGGCCCTGTGTGTGTCTGTGAGTGCGTGTGGACAGCATAACTCAAAAGCAAAAAGTCGGATAAATGCTAGTCTATTTACGTTCAGTAGCGTCCAAATATGTGCCAGGAAGATTTTCACACAAATCACCACCCAAACTTACCTTTACATAGAACCTTTTTCAAAATGTTTTACTTTCTAACAATGGATCTAACGATTTTTGTTATTAAAATACCACATATTAAATATATTTACATGACAAATAAAGTGTGTATTTTGAAATTTCTGAGAATAGCCTGTGGAGTCCTCTTAATTCGAAGGAATTTTGTATAATCTTGTACAATTAGTAAACGTTAAACGATAGACGAAAACGTACTACACAAAAAATGTGGATTTATTTAAAACACAATTTATTTAAAATAAGTTTTTTGTGACATCAGTCATTTCCGAGGTATCCATTACTAATGCTTCGTTTGTTCAACACATTTTAATTGTTCTTAGGATTGCATGGAATGAGTACGGAATTTTAAGACTAGCGTATACCGTCTAGTTTTTAAACATTTTACTATCGCTGTTCCCTTTGCATCCTAAAGAAGTGTGTAATACAGCTATCTCTGCAATTTTATCTGGATTAAGATGAAACAGGCAGAAAACTAAACTATCGTAAAGAAATTTGCATACTCACCAATAAACGACAGAGCGGTAGGGAAAGCTATGTGAATGTAACACATCAGATCTTTTATTTTGCGACGCTTTAACTACATGGTCATATCGCGACGGATCCGTAATAGCTGCCTCGTGGCTCGGTGTGTGGCGCACAGTTAGTCTTCTAGGCCTCATCCCTGTACCATTATATTATCTTGCTTCGTCACATTTTCACAGAGACATATGCATAGCAACCCTCTGATTCTGCACGTGCCGGGCAGATGGTATTAGGGTGCCGTCCTGCTTTCATTATCTGTAAATAGATGGTACAGCATTCACTATTACCATCTATTTTAATTCTGTCTGTTATTTTAGACCCAAGGTGCAACTTTGGGTCGTCGTATTAAATATGTAATCCGGTATTTACCATGGCAACTAGGGGAAACAAAAGAACCAGTCAGATTGTGGTCCCTGGGTTTTGAACTCGGGATCTCCCGAGCTACATAAGTTACAGCCTGAACAAACCCCTTGGTTGCTCGTCTTGTTTTGATTAGAATTTGATATAGTGGCAGAGTAAACTTTTCCTAAAGAGACAAAAGCATACCAACAATGGGTAATATAGATATATGATTCTGTAAAAGTAACTTCAAATAAAAGATTTTTGTTTTCAGTCTGAGTCTAAGATCAAAGCTAGCGTATAAGTGCTGCTTTTAGACAACTTCTCTGTCCCTGTAGACCATGGGTGGCAAAAACGCCTTCCCTCCGCGAGTCACCAAATATGCAACACGCACTGCATCACTCAGCAGCATGCGAAAAACAAAGGGAAAGAGGCAGAGAGCGAACGGCGCCTACGAGTCAAAATAGCTCGCGAATCCCGTTTTCGCCACATCTGCTGTACACTGTTAGTGTTCCCACAATGAAACGTATATTGAAGCAATTTCTTGCTGCGATTAACACGGCAGTCGCGGGCTGGCTATTGGTTGCTGTATATCGTGTGAGTTGGAGAGGATCTGTTGCGTTACCGCGCCACCTGTTTTGTGTTCGTTGTGAAATGGAACAACAGAAAGCAGTACGTGAAAATACTATAAACGTTATGTCTAATAAAAGTATGCAACGTCTCACGCTTTTGAAACACACAATTGAATGTACAACACATTGATACTCGCTCCAGATCAGGTACATACAATTCAATTGGTGGAAGAGAAAACGCTGTTTATGTAAAGTTTCAGCACTGCAGTGTTTATGAAGAGATACTACGTAAACACGAGGGAGCCTTCCAGTTTGGTCCAATGTTCGGTGAGGTGACGGATGGACAAATTACGGCGGTGGATAGAGAATATACTTTGGCACGCGTCTACAATGTGCCACCGGAAAAAAAGTAACGACAATGTTGCTTACGAGCTTCAAACATTACGGTAAAATACTGTACATTAATACTGGGTGGTCTAGCGTTATAGATTTACAGTTTACACTGATATAGTTTGCTACTTATTTACTTACCAAACAGATACCGTCGATGTTAAAGATTGCCGATTTTGAGGCACACATCACTTACAGTGGACAAGAACAGGTTTGTTTAATTTGCAAGCATAACACACATCTGGAAGCAGATAGTCTTCAACTTTGGTTACGAGCAAGTGTTCGTTCCCAGTCTCGACTACGGCAAAAGCTTATGAGTGACCTGCTCAAACAGTGTCCGAAACAGACGGTGTTCCAAGTGATATAGTGCCTACAGAGTAAGACAGGTCACCGAACGTTATAGCGGTTACTGATGTCGCAATACCGACTTCGGCAACTTCAGAGACTGCTAAATTGACAACGAGGCAGCAAATTCAACCTTGTCCGACAGTGCTAGGTGAACCTGGCTTCAAGTAGTTGAGAAGCGCTTCTCGGGCTCCGAGAGTTGATACTGTAAATCGGCTAAGAGAAAGAGATGCATCACGAGATCCACAGTTTCGTAAAATGGAACCTATACGACACGAAGGCGGCATGTTTCCTCAAACCTGTCGGAGATGTGGACTGCTCTTTGCCTTCATGGCTAACAGAACGGATTCTTTCGATTTGCCTATCATGACCGCAGTGGCCCTGGATGGTGATTATGAGAAGACCGATAAGAAGAAAGACAAAGCTTTACAAAAACATACTCGTATGCCTTACCGACAGTACAGAGGGATAAACCAGTCGGGAAGAGTGGCGGTTCAGTTTAAACCTTTTCCTTATGTTGGTGTCCGATCCCTTATTACTGCTCCATTCCTTTTTTTGTGCTTCTTGTTCAGGAGGATTCTCTCTCATGGTTTTCTTATATGATACCTCTTCACGTCTTTGTTTCTACTAATGTTAATGACACACAAAATCCAGTGAATCAGCGTTTACTTGTCGCATTTCTACAACTAAATAATATCGATGTCGAATTTTTACAGGAAGTAAATGTGCCTAATCTTTATTTTCTGTGTAATTATGAGACCTTTGTGAATCTTGGTACGAACGGCCGAGGAACGACATTTATTTACAGAAAAGGGATGAGTATTACTAATATTGCCTGCCCTCGTAGCCGTGGTCGCTGGAGTTTATAGCTTCGGCACTCCGAGTCGCGCTATGGGCATGGGTGCTTGTATGTGTCTGTGTGTTGTGCGATTGTGGTAATAAGTGGTAAATAATACAGTAAAAAGCACAGTAATCATAAAATGGATAAACAAGGGAAATTTTAAAATAAAGTGTCGAGCTCTATCCCTCTGGGTGCCTCATCTCCGCCCTGTATACCGATGTAGTCTTAGTCAACCTATATGCACTTTCCGGACCTCAACATCGATGTGAACGGGGATCTTTATTCAAAACAGCTCTTCATACTGCCCTTTAAGGGTTCTAAACATCTCATTGGTGGGGATTTTAACTGCACTGTGGCCGCCAAAGATCAGTGTGGAATGCCCGATCTTAGTCCTGTACTAAGCAGATAGCAACGCAATTTAACTTTGTGGATTCTTGGGAGTCAAACTATGGTTCTCGTGTGGACTTTACCTTTGTCCGTGGATTGTCGGCAGATTTGTCGGCTAGAATTGGCAGATTTAATTTTTCCGCAATTTTGTCCCTACTGTCCATGATATCCGAGTTCAACCTCTTGTGTCAATGGTCACTATGCAGTCCTCTGTTGGATACATGGGATTGCACATATTCCCTCTCCTAGGAGAGGATTCCTATGTCCATTTTCAAGATTATTGACGAGAGTTCCCCTTACTCTGGGACAAGATACAACCTTCCTTCATCAACTCCCAACAAACTTTCCTGGTGACTCTATAAGCCTAAACTAGCAATTGTTTCTTTTTTTAAACGGATAGTTTTCTAATGGGTCAGAGAACAGACAGAGCTACAGAATTTCTATTATGCTGTTTTACAGGATCTCACTGAACCACAAAGAACCGGTCGCGATATGTCCAGTCGTCTGCATGCTATCAAGGAACAAATATTGCTAAAGCAATTGGAAATGTTTCACCTTCGCGATGTCTCTCATAGTCGGCACATGGCTGCGGAAAAAACATTCTCTCTCTTCCTCTCAACGGAGATGGCAAGCAATGCAATCAGCGTTATATACAAGAACTTTTGTTACGATGAGCGCATAATTTCCGGCTCACCACAATCATTAGCGGTTTTCATGAATATTTTAGTGATGTATTTTCCAAAGGTAAGGATACCGGTGCCGCCTCGTCAACTACTTTCGCAGATCGGCTCCTCTCTTTTGTGATATATTACCATGGAGGAACTGGCTACAGATCTGAAGAGTGTAAAAAGGGACACGGCTCCTGGGCCAGATGGTATTCCGTATGTTTTCTATTCCACGTTCAACGTACCGCTGTGATTCCAGAGAAGTTTGTTGAGAGCGTAGTTCTGCTCCCAAAGCACAGACACTCTAAAGCCGTTGTCAAGTGTAGGTCAATTTCCTTACTCAATTGCGATTACAAGTTACTGGCAAAATCATTAACGTCAAGGCTACATTTCTTTTATAGGGAAATTCTCTACAATGTTTAGACTGTAGTATCAAGAACAGAAACATCATTCAGAATATTGGCTCATTGAGGGATATTCTTTGTCGTGTTGAAACCGAGAAGAATCCAATGGCTTTGGTTAAGCTGGACTTGAAAAGCTATCGACAATATTAGTCATTCATTCTTACCTTTGGTTCCTTATGCGGCATTTGGGGATCCCAGGTTTATTACAAAACACTTACGCGACACCCAAATATCAAGTGACGTCTTTCTTCGATAATCCAAATAGAGAGGTCAGTCCAACAGGGCGGTGTGGAGTAGCATATTCAGGGATTCAAACTTACAACATATGCAGATGATGTGACGGTATTCGTGACAAACAGTGCTGATATGGAAATCTTGCATCAGTGTCTTCGAGAATGTAGCACCATTTCTAGAGCGAAACTAAATTTTACAAAGTCGGAGGTTTCACAGTTTGGTCATCGGCGAGAGCTACTTAACCTTCTAGGTATGTGGATTGTAAGCTACAAGAAGACTGGCCAAGTTACGGCTTCTCTTAAAGCAGCGGACTCGGACACTCAACCGTTTACACGAGTGTCGTATGTATAAACTTAACACACACAGTAGGATTTGATACATTGCTCAAGTGCTGCCCGTTACCAACAATTTTCTCACAGGATTGAACGTGTTATTGGTTATTTTCTGTGGTCCGGAGCTACTTATCGAGTCTTCAGGGAACACTACGGCTTCCAGTTAATAAAGGTGGTTGTGGGATGATAGCAGTACATGCCAAATGTTTGACACTCCTTGGAAAAACTATACTATATATTCTGGACGTTGAGGAATTTCCGCTTCTGAAATCTCTTTGTCAGAACAACTGTCTTCCAAGTAAGCAGCTATGCAAATTTCGGAGGTGGTGGGAGATCTTCACGAATGTGCCCACAAAGCCTAATCAAAGGTTATGCTCTAAACGGTCTCCTTACTTTTATAAATATCTCATAACTACCACCAGCGTTCCACCCCGTGTATAACCGAACTATTCGCTGTGAAGATGGAGCGCCATTTGGAATACATTTACGAATTCGAAGATCCCACAAGGTTGCAGTTTACTCTGCTGTCAATGAAGTTGTTCCGACAGCTGACAAATTGTGGCGGCATGGCAGAACATCTAATCTGTGCAATAGCTGTCCTTGATGGAAATTTTGCATCATAAGCTAGTACCTTGCGCCGTTGTACGCTTTTTTGGGACTGGGTATATGGAAGTATCTGTGTGATCTGTAACATCTCCGCTGCGATACTTTCTGACCCTGGAATTCCATCAGGGTGATAAGAGGCTGACAATACACTTACTTGGATAATCTTTGCCAGCTGCTTTTGGGTAATACAAGTTGCAGACGCGGAAAACTGCCTTCCAGATCTTTATCCAGAGAGAACGCTGGGAGTTGGACAAGCGGAACCCTTTGTCCTTGGTTCGCTCGCATTTAGGGGCTGCAAAATGTAGAAGGGCATGCGGTTAATATCAATAATAAAAAACCACAGCATTGTAAAGTGCTGCTGTAATTGCTCATCCAGGTTTTCGTATTCATCCCCTTCCTATTAAGGCATTTAACTTATGAATTAAAAGGATAAACAGAACAAAAAAAAGATTTGTCCATAGTAAATTTCCATTCCTTGGAGTATTTGACAAATACGATAAAAATGAGAAATGAAGAAAGAAAAACAGAGACCATACCTGTAAGCAGTATTAGACGCGAATGTGTTTCTTGGTTGGCTCCACTGCTGCTCGCTCGCGTGAACTTTATTTTGCCAGTCAGGAGTTGAGCCGGCTCTTGGCTCTCCTAAGAGTCATTTGGTTTGTGGCTTCACTTGCTCGGCGTGACGCTGGCATTCTCGTCACGAAGAGTGAGGTGAGATCCAGCCGGGCGCTAAGCAAGGGTTACTTTTAAAACTGTTGCTACAGCTAACTCCATCATTATCATGATTCTGGTTTAACTACCTAAATGAAATGTTAACTGGTTGCGTTAAACACTTACTGCTGTCGCTTAAACATGAAATTGCGTACCTTTAGCATAAACGGTAGTGTGATAAGCGTACATTTTATATGTCTTCTCAGGATAAGAGAAAACCCCGGAAATAAAACTTATCCAAGTAACTCAACGTAACCAAAATTCGAACGGGAGACCTCTTGAATGTGAAGCAGAAACGTCACTCCCAGACTACAGAGGAGGGCCATCACATAGATACTTGCTTTTTAAAAATCTGACTAATGTTTTAGCCTTCTGTATTCTGTTTAAACCTACAATGAAACTTGTAAATATGATATCATAGTTTATCTATATTAACAAGCATATAGATGGGTAAGCTTCTGTAGGAATAGTTTGTAGAAGATTGAGTAGGAAAGATCATATATATTTACTCTATTTATTTTACGTCGCTTTAGCTCCTTTCTCATATCGCGACGAATCTGTTAGTGGATAACTCTTAGAACGATATGTGATGGACAGTTAGCCTTCTAGGTCTCATCTTTGTAACCACACGCTCCGTCACGGGTCTAAGAGACCCTAGCGCATAGCTACCGGATCCTCTGTTTCGAGCCGTGCGATGGCATTAGGGTGCCGTCCAGTCTAACCGCCGCCCTCACACAGAAAGGCGGACAGTTAGCCTTCTAGGTCTCATCCCTGTAACCAGCTGCTTCGTGCCGTGCATTAGGTTGCCGTCCAGTCTAGCCGCCGTCCTCACACAGAAAGGCGGGCAGTTAGCCTTCTAGGTCTCATTCCTGGAAATGCCATCTTGCTTCGTCACGTGTCCACACAGATCCCAGCGCATGGCAGCCGGATCTTCTGCTTCGTGCCGTGCAGATGGCGTTAGGGTACCATACAGTCCAACACATTGTCAGTGGATAGATGGCATAGCATTCGCTATTACTACATATTTTTCATTTTACTATTGTAAAAGTGGAACTTTGGATGGTGGTATTAAATTTCCAATCTTGTATTTACCTTGGCGATTGAGGGGGAAACCACGAAAAAAACTCAGACAGATTGGTCGGTCCACGGGATTTGAACACAGGACCTTCCGAATGCGGGCCACAGACGTTACCGCCCGAGCCATCCCGCTCGGTATTAGATATTTTAAGCACACTCATATTCACATTTTCCAGACTCTTGAAGAGCAGAGAATTCTCTCTCTTTAGCCTGAAACTGAACCTTACTTCTAGGTTTAGAAGCCAGCACGCTAGACAGTACAATGCCTCCTGCATTACTTTTACACAAAAATAACCCCATATATTATATTATCTGCTTGTGTGTTGCTATGTACTTCATAGCTTCAGGGTTTACTTTGCACCAACACATTTTTCACCTAAATGAGCTCTCAGCTGAATTGAGTTTTCGGCATTTTGCTTCCACAATAATGAATGATTTATGACTCTCACCCCCCTTTAGCGGAAGATGTTCATGGAAGCAAAGATGGAGGACCTTGGTGTGTAAGCTGGCAGCACATACTTGAAGACATGCAGAACAAATAGGTTTGGAAACATTCCGCTGTTCCCTCCATGAAATAGGGTGCAACGTTTCTCAGTCAAAGAAGAACATCACCCCCTTGATGCAACATAAAACAGCTATAAATCCTTCTAACAATTCTTGCATTCTCTACCTCCTACACAGTAAGTAGAGAAGGTGTTACATTTCACCCAAAAATTCAAGATCGAGATTTCACTGGAAATACATGTTTTGAGGCCCCCTGAATACAAAAAAATATATTATTAAAAAGGTTCGTTTGTGTGCATGTGAACAGCATAACCCAAAAGCGAAAAGTCGGATAAATATCAAACTTGATATTTAGGTTCAGTATCTTTCTAACATACGACACGAAGATTTTCAAGCAAATCCCCCACCCGGTCTACCCTTTACATGGAATATGTTTCGAAAATTTTGATTTTGTCAAAAACGGCTCTATTTTGATTAAAATATCATATGTTTAAGATATTTTCATGGCAAATGGAATGTATATCGTTTTCTGGGTATGTTCCCAAAGACCTCTTCAATCTGAGTGACTTTTGTATAACTGGTAAACCGTAAGAGATAAACAAAATTGTACTAGTAAAAAATTGTAGATTCGGTAAAACACCAAATTTATGTCATATGCATTTTTTTGTGCAGTGAATCATTTCCCAGATGTTCGTTCTTATTTTCAAAAATGGGAATTCGTTATTCATAATTTTTTAATGTCCTGGATATGCAAAGAGAATGGAATGCTCCACATAGCAACCAACGCTTAAAAGATTTGGCTATCGCTTAAAGCCTACCATATTCCCCTTGTAACTACAAGAAAATTGGCAATAAAATTCTGCGAATTTTTACTTCATTTAACATGAAGTCCAGGTGAATAAGCGTTTGTAAAATAGTTTGTATAAGAGGAGGGAAGGTCATGTGAGTGCAACACATAGATTTTTTTACTTTCTCTACTACGTATAGTAAGTAGGGGAAGTATTGCATTCCACCCAAAAATTCGATACCGAGATTTCACCGGAAATACACGTTTTGAGACCTCCTGAATCCAAAAAAAGCATTTTTGGAAACATGTCCGTGTGTGTGTCTGTGTGTGTGTCTGTGTGTGTGTGTCTGTGTGTGTGTCTGTGTGTCTGTGAACAGCATAACTCAAAAACGAACAATCGGATAAGCACCAAACTTGGTATTTAGGTTCAGTATCTTCCAGAGATGCGACACGAAGGTTTTCAAGAAAATCCCCCCACCCCAGACTACCCTTTACATGGAACATTTTTCGAAAATTTTAATTTTCTCAAAAATGGCTGTAACGATTTTGATGAAAATATCATATGTTTAGGGTAATGTCATGAGAAATGAAATGTATATCTCGAATTTTCTGGGAATGTCTCCAAAAGTATTCTTCATTGTGAACGACTTTTGCATAACTGGTAAACCATAAGAGATAGACAAAATTTTACTACACAAAAAATGTAGATCGCGTTAAAATACACAACTTATGTCATATACATTTCTTTTGTTGAGTGAACCGTTTTCGAGATATTGCTTGTTATTTCCTTAAATTTTCCAATACTTATACTTTTTCTCAAATGCCTTATTCATTTTTTTTATGTCCTGGACATGCAAAGAGAATGGAATGCGTCACATAGCAACCAGCGTTAAAATATTTGACTATCGCTTAAAACCTACCATATTCCCCTTGCATCTACATGAATATTACCAATAAGATTGACATCTCGATATCTCGATTAACATGAAGCATATGGAGAATAGGCGTTTGTAAAATTAGATTGTACAAGAGTAGAGAAAGTCATGTGAGTGTAACACATCAGATTTTTTCACTTTTACTTATCATTTTCTTGATGCTCTGTAGGTAAGGTTCTCCTGTTAGGCAATCCTCCTACGAAAGGATTTCGTTACGGCGTGTAGACAATAGATACATAATCGTCTTTTCCGGGTGAAGTTGTTCTATTCAGGTTGCAGTTATCATTGTCTATAATGCAAGGCTGGGGGCACTGTTTCGAAAACCTCTTGAATAACTTTTCATAGTCTTTTCGTAATACTCGCACGGAGAATTTAGAAGTAGGTTTTGTAAAATAATAAAAAGTTTGAACCAATCTAGCTTAAGGAAATAATACCTTAACATTTCGTCATAAATTTTCCGTAAAGTTTATTTTTACTTTCTACGACATATAGTAGATACAGGCGTAGGATTGGAGCGGATTGACTACGGAGGAGATTCGGCACCTATACCCCATGAGGAGGCGTCCCAGGAAGGAAGCATGAAGCGAGAGGGAACACCGGGTGCACAGAACCAGGAGCGACGGCACAGCAATGACAGGGTTCCTAAGTTTCCAGACACAGACATCCCGGCAGACGAAAAGGCATAGTGGGGATCCCACCCCACACAGAGAGGGTGCATTGCCCCTCAAGGGAAAACCGAGGGATGCAGAGAGTCACAAAGAGTCCTTTTCCTTGCCACACTGCAACGAAACACCATCGCCAATACTTCCAAACTTGAGACTAACGGAATGAAGGATGAATGAAATGAAGAATGGAACGAAATGGAGAGATAGGAAATTCGGGATATGAAGAAACCACTCCAGCTTTCGCCTGACCCGGGAAATCCCCCGAAAGAACCCAAGGATGAGAGGGGCGGTCGCCGGGGATTGATTCTGGGAGCTCCTGAATGAGGGCCACAGACGTCACCGTCTGAGCCATCCTCTTTGTTATAGGTATGGGAGGAGGACACTTCGCGCACAGCGACCTACATAGGTCTTTCCTCAGGAACAAGGGAAGAAGTGAAGGAACCACAGGAGGCTACAGGTCGCAGGCAGATAGGCCACAGAGACGCGCGGAAGTCCCTAAAAGTTCCAGGTTCGAAGACGCGTTCCACTGCTGGAGCTCTCTAGAGAAGGAGATGAACAACATATCGACATATCTAGAGTCCACGGGAAGTACTCTTTCCTTTGAGCAAGTGTATGTGCCATCTGTATGCACTGCCATACACGACTAAACCAAAGAATAACAGCTGAAGAATGATAAGAAACGGAATGAAAGGTAAATTATGGAAAATAAAAAACTACCATAGCATTTACCTAACGAAGCAGGAAAAACTACGAAAAACCCGAAGTCAGCGTGGGCGGCTACCGGAATTCGAACCCAGGAAGTTCCGAATACAAGCCTCACACGTTACCGTGGAAGCATCTCCGTCGGTTAATACGTATAGTTAAGTATGTAAAATATTGTATTCCGCTCAGAAATTCGTGTCGAGATTTTAACAGAAATATATGTTTAAGGGCTCACTAAACTCCCCAAAAACATTTTTAGAAAAAGGCTCGTGTGTGTGTCTATAAAGAGCGCAACTCAAAGTGGAAAGTCGGTTAAACACCAAAATTGGTGAAGTACAGCTTCTTCCGAGGATGTAGCACGAAGATCTTCAAGAACATCTCTCACCCCAAACTATCCTTTGTGATTTTCTCCAAAACGGCTCTATAGAGTTATTTTCATAACATATTAAATGCATATCTTGAGGTTTCTGGGAATAGCCTGTGAAATGTGTTCATTCAGAAGCACGTTTGTATAATCTTGCATAACTAGCAAACGTAAGCGATAAATGCAAAAGGGAATACAAAAAAAAAAAAAAAGATCTCTTAAAACAGTTTATTTTAAATAACTATAAGAAAATTATCGGTCATTAGACTTAGGCCTACTTTTTCCAATGTTGACTTACTGAACTGGTTAAATACGACCTTTTTGATTGATAGTGGTTTTGACGAAAGACACCTCACACCCTTCGCTGTCTTAGCAGAACTGGTACTGAAATATTGACATAGGGCAAAATAGGCATAAGTGTAAGTATTGAATATTTCATTTTTGGGAGTTTTCGATATGGAGGCACTTACAAGAGGCATATAGTAGACTGAAAGTATAGTCAAATCTTTAAAAGTAGGCCAGGATGTGATGGCTTTGAGATTCACTGCATGATCAAGAGAAGAAACGTATCTGATGTATTACATTGAGGTGATCTTCTATAAACTATTCTTGCTAAAGCTTATTACTTTCTCTACTACGTATTGTAAGTAGGGAAAGTATTGCATTCCACCCAAAAGTTAGATACCGAGATTTCACCCGAAATATACGAGGTGTGATCAAAAAGCTTACGGAATGGCTTCACAACAATGCTGACGCTGAGATTTCTTTAATTCTTACCCAACTGCACATGTAGCTTCCCGATAAAAATGAAAGGTCACGTGACTTCCTGTGACCATGCAGTGACGAGGTAGATGCTCTGAAGTGAACACGTGTTTTGCACGTGCTGCGATTTTACCGCGTAGCAAAAATGTCAGATTACGAAGAGCAAAGAACGAACATCAAATTTTGCTTTAAAGCCGGTAAAACTGCAACAGAAGCCTATGAAATGTTAAGAACAGCTTATGGGGAGGAAGGTATGGGCAAAACTCAAGCATTTGACGGTTTTCGAAATTTAAAACTGGTGTGACATCAGTTAAATATGCAGATCGTTCGGGGCGACCGTGTTCCAGCAAAACGGATGAAAATATCAATCAGGTGAGGGAAATGGTCTCAAATGATAGGCGCATTACAATCAGAGAACTTTCTGACTCATTAGAACTCTCCTTTGGAAGTGTTCAAAGCATTTTGAAAGACAATTTGGACATGAGAAGAATTGCCGCCAAGTTTGTGCCTCGACTGTTTTCAAATGACCAAAAGGAAAGCCGTGTGGTTGCCTGCACAGATCTTAAAGAACAAAAAAATGACCCACAGTTTATGGAGAAAATTATTACTGGTGATGAAACGTGGATTTATGGGTACGATCCAGAAACGAAGCAACAATCTTCACAATGGAAGAGTCCTTCATCTCCACGCCCGAAAAAGGCCAGACAAGTTCGATCCAAAGTGAAGTCAATGATGATTGTGTTTTTTGACATTAAAGGCATTGTACATAAGGAATTTGTGCTACAGGGTGAAACAGTGAATCAAGTTTTCTACGAACAAGTGCTGCAAAGATTAAGAGAGAATATGTGACGCAAATGGCCGGAGAAAGGGAGGAGTGGTGACTGGTTCCTGCATCATGGCAATGCGCCTGCGCACAAAGCCCTTTCTGTTCGCCAATTTTTGGATAAAAATAGGATGAATACTGTTCCCCATCCTGCCTATTCTCCAGATTTGGCACCGGCGGAATTTTTTCTTTTCCCGCGACTTAAAATGCGGCTCCGAGGACATCGCTTTGAGGACATTGATGTCATCCATCGCGAATCGCAAAAGGCTCTGAACATGTTGAAAGAAGAGGATTTCCAGAGGTGCTTCCAGCAGTGGCAGAAGCGCTGGGACATGTGTGTCAACTCCTAAGGAGACTACTTCGAGGGTAACAGTGCAGTTTAGACAAAATAAACTGTTGTGTAGTATTTATGACGTCATTCCTAAAGCTTTTTGACACACCTCGTATGTCTTGAGGCGCCTGGAATCCAAATAAAGCATTTTTGGAAACATGTCCTGTGTGTGCCTGTCTGTAAGCAGCATAACTCAAAAACGAAAAGCTGGATAAATACGACACTGGTATTTGAGTTTAGTATCTTCCAAGGATGCGAAACGAAGATTTTGAAGAAAATACCCCCACCCCAATTACCCCTTACACTAAACATTTTTCGAAAATTTTGATTTTCTAAAAAGTGGTTTTGATTAAAATACCATATATGAAAGAAATTTACATGACAAATTAAATGTATATCTAGAATTTTCTAGAAACAGCCTAGGAAGTCCTCTTCATTCGGAAGGAAATTTGTATAATTTTGTATAAATTGTAAACGTTAAGGGATAGACAAAAACGTACCACACACAAAATGTAGCTCTCTTTAAAACACACAATTTACTTTAAACAGGTTTTTCTGTGGCATAGGCCGTTTCCGAGATATCCGTTATTAAAGGTTAGAATTATTCAATGCTTGTCTTTCTCTTAAAGTCCTGTTAGCAATGAGCTGTTTCTCGCGATTGCATGGAAGCATTATGGAATTTTAAGGCCAGCATATAGCGTCCTGTTCTTACACATTTGACTGACGCTGTTCCCTTTGTATCTATAGCGCAACTTGTAATTTTATGTGGATATTTCTGCAAACGTTAATCTCGACTAAAATGAAATAGTTGAAAAAATAATCTTTCGTAACAATTATTTGTATATCCACTAAAAAGCAATAGAGGGTACAGAAAGTCATATAATTGATCAGACTTTTACTAATATATTTAATTAAAAACTTAAGACTGGCGTTGGATCCCGCTTAGCATTAGGAATATTTACAGTAAAAGGCACATATAGAGATGCAACTAGCAATTTGTAACAGTGATATTTGGTTTTAAAACAGTTTATTAAAGTGGTAACAGGAGTAATTTATTGACAAAGAGACAATCACTGGCAGGATTCAGAAACTAAGGTGTTGTTTTAGACTTTAAGGGAAATCGCTATTTTCCAGAGCAGATTTTCTGCAATTCTTTTATTACTTTTAGTTTTGAGCGGAGGTACGTGTACGTACTGTTTTATGTAGCACAGAACAGATCCCAGTATCTTCCTTTTTTTCATCCTAGGGGGCTTACTCACGAATAAGAGCATCATAAAATTTTAGTTTTTTTCTTTCTTTTTTCGCGTCGCATCAAGCGAAGAGCGAGAGTAAAAGAAAGGAAGTCGAAAAGGAAATGGGAACAGGAAATGTTTTGTGTTGTGTCGACCTCCAGGCGAGATGGGAGCGAGATATATAGGTTTGGAAGGAATAGGAGACAGTGCGATATCGACAAATCAATAAATATCCACGTCAGCATCAACATATTAAAACAGCCAAGCTAATGTGGTATTTCGTAGCATTAATTTTTCAATACAATTGTCATTTTGGCTTGTTGTTGACTTAGTGATTGACTTGGTCATGTTTTATGAGCACGAAGCTCGCACCCCAAAATAGGCTAGTACCTCATAATGCAGGAGCGTAAATCATCCCCAGGGGCCTGCTCTGTGTTTTATTAATGTAAGTACGTTCTTTAATTATTCTCTGTTCTGTCACGCCACACAATGCTATAGCTTTTAGCAGTTTCATATTCCAATTTAATCAGTTTTAATAGATTTTCTCCCATAATAGTTTTGATACCCTTTAGACGTTTTGTGCGAGTTTAAAACTTTTGCTGTAATGAACGTATACAAAAAAGTTTCATGCTCTTAAATTATTTAAACCCCTTGTGTTATTTTACAGTAGATATAAAATTACCAAGCGAGATGCCTCCGCGGTAAAGTATGAGGCTAGCATTCGGGAAGTCCCAGGTTCGATTACCGTCGAATGTCTATTCTGACCTTTTGCTGGTCTTTAACTGGTCGGTAAGTGAATGCTGGGATGGTTTCTGAACGCAAAGATTTCTTTTTTATCATTTCTCTTTCATTCCGTTTCCTTCCACTAATTCTTCAGTGTGCTTCTAGGTTTCGTGGTGTGTGGCGGTGTCGGATAGATGGCGCGGATGCTTGCCACTAGGAAATAGTATTCCCCCTAGAGGGCTGCTTGGATATGATTTTGTTTCGTCGTCTCTGGGTATTCACTTTAGTAGTGTAACGGATTTTCGACTTCGGCGAATCTCTGTGGCCTATCTGCAGCCTGTGGCCTCCTGTAGTTCCTTCACTTCATTCCTTCCTCCTGATGAGTGGTAGCCACAACAGATTTCACGTAGGTCGCAGTGCGCAACGTGTCAACCTTCGATGTATACCCTATATCCTAAATATCAAATGGCATAGGGTATTTATCCCTGTTTGTCGGCCGATAAGTTGATATGTTGATCACTAGGCTTGTAATATTGGAGACCGAAAACAAAAGTTCATTCCATTAGAGCAGGAGTTCTCAACCCATTTAGTGCTTGGGCCAGTAAATTGATAGAAATTTTTTAAGGGACATCTAACTAAATTTATATTAATAACTGTTTAGAATCAAAACTAAAGTTGTATATAGGCGTTACCAAATTATTCAGTTAAGTGTAGTTCTAGGACGAAATATAACACAGAATGTTTTAAAAGTCAATCGGTTATTCTTATTATCAATTTTTTATTTTGAAAGGTCATATAATTTTACACATTTTTTAAAACTAGCATAAAACGAATCTCATTGAATTGTAATGGAAATACTCCTTATTACACTGTTTAATAAGAATATTCCAATGAATTTTGAAGACCTGTAATGTTCATGTGACTTTTGAACTTACATTTCATTTACCAATTTCCCAATATTAGGTGTGATTTTTAATCTGCACAGAACAAGTACGAGGGCGGATTGAAGAGTAATGCACAATAATTTTCTTCTGCTTTGGTATTGCGGTTGGAATATTGCAATTTCACACAGATATAGTTTGAAGTTTTCGCTACAGAGGGCATTTTTTCATGTGCAGCTCTAGGGAGAGAAGCGTGAACTACGCAACAAAGATGGCGCGTATTACTGTTGTCCACGTGTGAAGAGCAGAGAGGTGTGGTTCGATATTTGTGGGCCAAAGGGCATAAGCCGAGTGATATTCACAGAGAAATGCGAAGCGTGTATGGGGATGGTTGTATGGACCGTAACAATGTCTCCAGGGTGTATTCTTCCTAGACGGACGTGTGATTTGCCACGCTCCGGGAGGCCGTTAATAGCTGCAACGCCGCAGAATGTCAGAGGCATTGAAGCTGCATTGAGGCGGTAATTTTGAACGACCGCGTGTGTAACTACGAACCTTATTGCAACAGTTCTACATGTTCTATGGTGCAGTGTACGACATTGTTCATGACACGTTGAAATTTCGTAAACTTAGTGCTCACAAGGTGCCTAAGAACCTGACAGACAACCACAAGGCCCAGCGAATGATGAGCTTGGTTCATCTAATGCAGTTCATCGCAGAAGGGCATGACCTTCTGAAGGGAATCGTCACTGGTGATGAGTCGTGGGCATACCAAGCAAGCAAGTATGGAGTGGAAACAAGCCGGTTCCCAGCGAAGAAAACATTCAAAGTGACTCAATCTGCTAGGAAAGTGCTTGTGACGGTGTTCTGAGATATGCATTGTGTTCTTTGCTGAATTCGGGACCACTGTGAATGCTGCAGCCTACATGAAAGCTTTGGTGAAGTTGCGTCGTGCCCTTCGTGACAAACGCCACAACATGAATGCTGACGATATCAAAATTCTTCATGACAATGCTCGCCCCCATGTTGCTGCTGCTGTTCGTCAGAAAATCACTAAATTTGTTTGGGAGGAGCTCCAGCATCCACCATACAGTCCGGACCGTGCACCGTCGGACTTTAATCTGTTTGGTCCCATGAAGAAATTCCTGGCCGGCCAACGCTTTACGACAGATGCGGAAGTGAAATTAGCAGTCTGCAGATGGCTATACTCCAAGGAAACGGACTTCTACGAACAGGGCATATTGAAACTGGTATCACGATGGGAGAAATGTGTTGAGTAACTTGGTGACTATGTCGAAAAGTAGGTAAAAGGTGTAAGTTCATTTGTGATTGTTGTAGTTGTTTTAACTATTAAACTTTTTTTGTAAAAAAAATATTGTGCGTTACATCGGCCCTCATATATTAGAAAGATGAACATGTACAATAGTTGAACGTAATTTATTCTTAACAACATTCATAACAGAAAAAAAGTTTTGCTCACAAATATATCGCGCGAAATCTGCACACAAGTCTTAGAACAAGATCATTTAAGGAGATGTATTTCTGCAATTCAGTCAAACTAGAAGTGGTGATCCACGATGCTTTTTAAATTTAGAACAACATCCTGAATGGTTTTTATTTCTATTATAGGATATGTTATCGGATAGGGACACCTATTGCACTGCGACCGTTTTGATCTATTGTAACTACAACCCCCGGGAGACAGGGATGAGGTGAAGGAGTCATAGTAGGTCCCAGTTCCGCAGGCAGACAGGCCCGAGACGCGCAGAAGTCTCCAGCAGTTCCAGTTTGAGGACTCGCTCACAATTGGCGAGGAATAATAGGCGTGAAAACTCACTCTGGCGTTCACGGGTAGAAATATTTTCAAGCGCATACATCCACGCCATCCGCCCGGCACCGCAAGCACCGCAGTACCTGAAAGCTTACCTGAAACATGAAATGGGGGAAAAGAGAAATCGTGTTAGAATAAAAACACCGGCATTTACATTGGCGATCAGGGGAAAACCAGTGGCCAGAGTGGGCGATCTTGGATTTCTATTATTTTCATTTGCAATTATGGGGAGTAGGTATTTATGAAACCTCCGACTCTGATATGCAAAATGGATTTATGAAGAAACTTATATTACTTTTTCAGTTTCTAAATAAGAAAAGAAATGCTAAGTAGGTTCACATCGCATCTTGAGCTATCGGCGGGCCATTACGTGGCCCCCGGGCCAAGGATTGGCCGTCCCTGCGTTAGAGTTTTTAAGCAGATTTACTCCTGTCTACACACAGACTTCGTCAAGTGCATTAAATTTTAAACACAAATATCTCTGTCTATAGTCTTTTGCTTTTAGTTGAAACATGGAAAGCAGAAAGAGATAGCACTATATTCCACACGACAGTTGGTAATCCTTAACTGCCTAATCTCAAAACCTTTACCATTGAAACTTACTGTTTAAAATCTGGGTTAGGTTGAAACATGAAATTTAGAAGTTAACAACTAACACCCGCTTGTAACAATACGAAAGTCAGCGAAGCAAGGACGGCCGAGGATATCAGGATGTTTTACAAATATCATTGCCAAAAGTGCAGTGGCAACAATACTACAACTGATACTGAGAGAATAGGCAGTGAAGGTTGACTGTGCCAGGATTTCTCAGCACTCAGACCGTCATTAGCACACACTCTCTATTAGACCGGTCAGGTAGCGTCAAAATGCTCGTGATTCAAGTAAACCTTATGTACTGTATGTTATATTCTTTAAGGGTCTAAGGATTTTCATTCCACGTTTACTTCAACAGTTGTATTTCTTTATAAAAGTTAGCTTATTCTTGGGAAGAAACTCTCTACACATGAAGCTAGACAGACATGAGCTCAATATGGAAGTAAAATAATCTATGCAAATCGAGCCCTTATCTGAAATATATGGCATTGATAAACACATTCTTACTGTCTCTATCACGTGCATAGTAGAGAAGGTATTGCCTCCAACCAAAAGTTGGATATCGAGCTTTCACCACAAATACATGTTTTGAGGCTTTCTTAATCAAAAACAAATTAGAAAAATATCTATGTGTGTATGTGTGTCTTGAAAAGCATAACTCAAAACGTAAAGACGGAAAAACATCAAACTTTTAGTGGCTTCCAAAGAGGCGAAACAAATATTTTCAAGAAATTCGCTTTACCCCAAACTACCCTTTACATGGGCCATTTTTCAAAACTTCTTATTTTATAAAATATTTCTATTAAAGTACGACATATTAAATATATTTACATGACAAATAAAATGTACCTATATCTTGAATATTCTAGGAGTAGCGTATGGAGTCCTCTTCATTCGGAAGGAGTCTTGTGTAATCTTGTATAACCTGTAAACGTTAAACGATAGACGAAGACGTACTGCACCAAAATATAGATCTCTTTAAAAATCAGAATTTATTTCAAATACCTTTTTTGTGGCATAAGCCATTTCCGAGATATCCGTTATTAATGGTTCGAAATGTTGCTTACTTATTCATTCTTTAAAGTCCTTTCAACATTCTCGAGATTGCATAGAAACAGTGTGGCATTTTAAGGCAGCGTCCAGTTCTTAAAACACTTGACTATAGCTGTTCTCTTTATAGCTATAACGAAATGTGTAATGCAACTATTTCTGCCGAGGTTTATTCGGATTAAAATGAAATAGATATAAAAATAAGCTTTAGTAAGAATAGTTTGTATACCCATTAATAAGGTATTACCCACTAGAGGGTAGAGAAACTCATGTGAATGTAACACATCAGATTTTTATATATTTATGTTGCTTTAAAACTACGCAGAATGAAATGATATCCTATTAGTGCATCATTTATAATAGATATGTTTAAATACTTGTGAGCGTTGGTGGAAGCATTGATGTAAACGCCTCTCAGTATCAGCATTGGACACGGCTTAACATTTCTACTGATACTGAATCACTGACATGACTTATCCTTTCTTTTAAAATTTCTGGATTTTCTGGTTCAGTTTCCGCAAACGCTGACTTTGATGTAACTAAGAAAGAAAGAAAAAAATCTAAGGGTTGATCTCTATGGTTACCGAATGCAACTACCGTCCGCCGTACACATTATTGAGATTTAAAACTCCTCTAGATGAAGAAGGTTGTTGCTGCTACGTATGGAAAGTCAGTTTGAAGAAGATGTATTATATTTCGACTGTTGGGGAGCCGAACTTGAGGTAGTAGCAACCGCACGTATGGTAAAAAGTTTCCGGTAGCCTTCGCCCCAAATGTACTTTCCGGTGGCCTTTGTCCCAAGTTTAAAAATATTAACTTTATAATTTTGACTGTTTCTTTAAATCTTATATATTTATGTTTGCCTCGGCTGCGTCAGTATTTATATGTTTTTTTAGAGACATGAAATGTCTTAGTAGGGAGTGGTGTTACTGAAGAATGTAAGCTAACACAGATTATAATGTTACTTCACTCCTTTTGTTAATGCTTGACACGATTTAAATAACACTTCACTGATAGAGAGAGAGAGCTGTGAGATTTATTTTTTTATTAAACACTTGCACTTTTTAACACGTAAACTATTTTCGTCTCACACTGAATACGTATTAAATTTCTCGAGGACGCATCTCGCGTCGGTTGGGAACACTGTCTACAATAAACTGACCTCTGAAATTTTAAATTTTGCTATATTTCAGTTTCTGATTGGCTAATCGTACTCCAATGAAATACCTTCATTTAACTAAAGCTTTTTCTGGTTGTTGATTGGCTATTTATAAACTGTTTAAAAATTTACATTATTGTTGCTCCAATAATTACTAGTAGCATTATTAAACTTTCTTACTCATTATTGCCTCAAGATTACTTCATTGTTACCTCATTGTTAGCAACTTTTTACCTATTATTCTCACAGCTCCTACATTATTAAATTATGTAATACATTCACATAACATTATTACACATGTATACAATAATATAAACATATACAATGACTTAATATAACTTTTTATATCTTGTTATATACACATATTGCTTTAAGGCGGGCGTTATTGAATTTATATATTATATAATTAGACTGAAATCATTTAAGTGTTAAAATACTGCCTCAATCATTTAAGTGTTAAAAATACTGCCTCAAAGAATAATGGGATGGTGTGTCGTTGTATTGAAACCAGTGATTTAGAGCTAACTGAAGCGGGACGTCTTCTAGAAGGATCTCAATATTCAGCCCATTCTGGAGGAATTAAAAATAAATCTGCCCAATAATGTCTCCCCAAATGCTGTACCACATATTAACACCTCAGCGAACCTGCGTGTGACGTGCTCGTACGAGCAGTGTGAGGATTCTCAGGAGTCCAATAATGGAGACTGTGTTTGTTTACATTGGAGTCATTGACAAAATAACATTCATCTCCCCATAAAAACCTGTCTGATGAAGTCCGGAATTTCCTTTATTTTATTTAAGAGCCTTCTGCAAACAGATACGCGATTCTGGAAACCGCTCACACAGAGCTGTTGGTGTAAATGCAGTTTATAGAGATACTATTTCACTCCTTCAGAATTCATTGCGTTGAAGTCCTTGAACTACTAGATCACCTGCAGCTCTTCTGTGCCCTAATTACGATGAGAAAAATTAATAGTTTAGAAATAAGAATACCTGGAATGATCCATCAATTCTTAATTGCATCTCGAATACGCGCGCAGAAGCCAGACGACACATCGGAAAGCGTTCACAATACAGTCTTCGAGACTCAGCTGGATTTCGGCGCGTCTGGATCACATCATATGTATGTATTCATCGTTGAAGAACATGCTACCCTTTACGCGTTTTTAACAGAACATGTTACCTGTGACCTGGTTCGAACCGCAAGCAGGCGACCACACGACGCTTATCAGTATGAAACTAGCCTCAGTAACCTTTTGCTTCGTACCTGCACTGCCCCTTTGAAGGTCATTGATGCGGTAACTTCTTTTGCACTTATGTATGCGGGAAACATAAAACTCTGAAGAACGGCTTGTAAATCACTATTATGTTTCTTCGTTTCTCTCTTATTTTTTCGTTTTCACGCAAAGATAACATAATTTCAAAGCCATCACATACCGAACGGTTTTTGAAAAGATTTGACTATCGCTTCGGCTTATTGCATTCTTCTTATACTTACATCAAAATGAGTAAATGAATAATGAAGGTTTGTCTATGTTAACAGGAACTAGATAGAAGAATAAGGTTTCGTAGAATTAGTTTAACACTGGGTGTTGAAAGTCATATGATTGCGATCCATAAGATTTTATAAACGATGTGCTTAAAAGTATAACATGATAAATATTAATAAATTACAGACATATGTATGTAGGATTTCTCTCAATTAATAAATGGGGAGTTAAGAAAATCTATACCAGAGTATAGATGATATTCGTGTATTTGAAAGTGCTTTTCAAGTTGGACCTATGATTTCGAATTGTTCTTGTTTTTGGTGAGCAATTTCAAAGTTAAAGCACACAAAATTAACCTTTAGATTGCTGACGGATTCGAAGTAAAAATTTGGAAAAAAAGACTAGATATATAGCTATATTTAACCTAGTTCCCGATAATCGATACCAATGCACTTGTGAATGATGTCACCCAGACTCGATAACCGTTTCGTTACTTTAGCAACAGGTATTAGGTAACTAGTTACATTGTATTCGTTACTTTTGTAACCGCTAATGGGCAACTATTTACTCTCTGTCTCACCTAGCGAGATGGCTCCGCGGTAATGTGTGAAGCTCTTCTCGTTCGGGAGTTTTCGGGTTCGATTCCAGTCAACCGCTCACTCCGACCTTGGGTTTTTCGTGATTTTACCTGGTAGATAGCCGAAATCTGAGGTGTTTCCTTATCTATCACAATTTCCTTTCCATATTTTCCCTTTCATTCCGTTTCCTTCCTATCTATGCTTCTAGGTTTCCTGGCGTGTGGTGACGCCGGACAGATGGCGCGGATTTTTTCTCAAAGGAAAGTATTGGTCAACTGGTCGTGCATTGTCCTCTCCAGGTAGCTGCAGTAGTGGGACGGGTCTTCGGGCCTGGAAGTGTTGGGGAGTTACACGCGTCTCTGTGGCCGGCCAGCCTGCGGGTGTAGCCGTTTGTGTTTCTTTCACTTTATCCCTTCCTCCTGCGGCATGGTAGTCACAATAGATCTATGTAGGTCGCAATGCGCGAGGTGTCCGCTTTCATTGCACGTAGCGTGTATTTTTTTAAAGTAAGTACCGATACTTTTTTAAAAAGTAATAGAACATTATTTTCCAAATAGTTTATTCGTTTTTGTATGCCTTCGTCAAGGAATGATGCCGCCTGTCATGAAAGCCAAGTCTACACTTCTTGTTTCACAACATCGTCGTCGTTGAAATGTTTTCCCGTCAAGGAATTTCTTCAGATGAAGAAACAGATGAAAATCCCTTGGTTCCAAATCCGGGCTGTAAGGAGGGTTGTCGAATTGTTCCCAACCAAACGATGCGATCAGATCTTGAGTTTGTTTGGCTGTGTGTGATCGTGCTTGTCAGTCATTATTATTTCCCCATAAAATTCATACAGTTGGCAATGAATATTTGCTGAGTAACATTTCTCGTTTTCAAAAGAGGAATCACTGATTTGCCATCACAGTCGGCAGGCCTTTCCATTGATTTGAACATTTCGAAACGCTCTAACAATAGGAAAACACAAAGCGACGATCCCTAACAGTTGCGTCTGACTTCCTAATGAATGGAGGAAGTGATTGCTCATGCTTAAAACCGCGACTGCAGCGCTGCAGCGGCAAAATATTAAAACGGTACTTCCTTTAAAAACACGTGTCGTATACCTATACTGTCTGCCTCTATTACTTTCGTAGCCGTTACAGTGTAACGTTGTTTTCTATCCATCCCTAGTACTCAATGCATGTTACGAATGTTTTACCTCAGATTTGAACACTGGTGTTTTGGGTTTTCTTTTGCGGGTAGACTGAAATACTTTGTTGAGTTCTCATCAGCGTTCACTCACCCTAACCTCCCGCGCTGTTAGCAGTTTCTGTTTTTCTCTCTGCGTGTCCTATTTTTGTTCCCTCTCTTTTCTAAAAATGTGCACATCTGCTTATGTCAGCGGATGGTGGGGATGATTGGGGCGAGGAAAGGATTAATGTTGCATGCAACGCTTTACTGCGCAACCCCATCCTCTCTCCTTTAACTAAAGCCGGATTTAGATAGCGGAATGCTGCAAGACAAAGAGGGACAGCATGTGAACATTTTACGATACATAACCCCGCGATCAAGTTCAAAGTGAAATGAATGCTCTTGAAAACTTCAAAGTTTAAAAATACTGAGTATCAGGCAGTGAACCGGAAGTTTTTAGTGAACAGCTGTGTGTGTACACGTATTTAATAGAATAGAATAAGGTTTGCCCAAATGAAACTGGTTTTCATATTTGTGTATTCTTCCGAATGTGTTACGCACATAGAAGCAGGGAGAGAAATATGGTTCATATATTCGCTACATAATCATCGAGCGAGATGGCTCCGTGGTCCCGAGTTCGATTCCCGGCGGCTGCCCACTCTGACTTTGGTTTTTCCTTGTCCGAAGGTGAACGCTGGGGTAGTTTCTCATCTACAACGATTTACTTTCCATTATTTTCCTTTCATTCCGTCTCACTCGTATATTTCAGACGTGCTTCTAGGTTTCGTGGGGTCTGGCGGTGCCGGATAGATGGTGGGGATGCTTGCTCCAAGAAAAGAGTATTCCCCGCGGACACAAGAGGGCTGCCTGTTTGAACTGGTCATTCAACGCCCTCCCCGCTGTAGTAGTGGGGTGTGTCTTTGAGCCGCGGAACTGTTAGGGACCACTGCGCGTCTCTGTGTCTGTTTACTTGCATTATGTACCTCCTGTGGTTCCTCCACTTCATCCTCCGTGTGGTAGCCGCTACACATCTCACGTAGGTCACAGTGCGCGAATTGTCTCCCTTCGTTATATATCTTATACATAGTCATTTATTGGTTAAGCAAGTTTCGCAATGGTCCACTCTATGCGAAAAAGGCTTTCTCCGTGGCTGTGGAACCATTCTTCAAAGGTATCTCAGTATTTGTCATTGTTTACAAACTACCGCCCTTGAGAGCTGGCATAGCAAGTCAGTGGGCGAGGGATCATGACTATAGGGGCATGTTGGAGGTCTTCTCATCAATTGCAGAGTAGTAGACCTTGGTATATTCTGGCTACATATGGCCAGGCGTTGTCGCGTAGCACTTATTCCCATACACATCCTTCATAGGGCGGTAAATGTCAGTTCCACTAACGCTTCTCCATCTAAAACTGAGTAGCTGTACCGGCGGTGTGTATGGAATATATTACGCAACCGCACACTAAACCTATCTACCTCTATGCAATGAGTTCCTAACATTGTGGAGACATTTACCGACCCACACGTCGTGTAAAGTAAGTAGAGGAAGAATTGTATTCCACCCAAAAATGCGAATTGGGATTTCACCGGAAATGCATATTTTGAGCTCCCCTGAATAAAAACCACATTTTTGGAAAATAGTCGACCGAGCAAGGTGGACTCGCAATGACGTGAGCAACTTGTTTTCGGAGGCCGACGAACCTGGCCAAGGGTTTTTCTCCAGTATTTCCTCGATCGCTAGGCAAATGCTGGGTTGGATAATTTAATCCACGAATTTTCCTATCATCTCTTTCATCGTTACATTTCATTGTTCTTGCACCGCCATACTTGGCATTGGGCTGAACACCCATCCTGGATAAGTTATGACTCAGAGTTTGCTGCTCCTCGACAGGCTACTGACCGAAGGCATTGGCTTCTTTGTCTGACGAAGAAGAAAAAAAGGTGCGTGTGTGTGTGTGTGTGAACAGTATAACTAAAAAACGAAATATTCCACCAGTACCAAACTTGGTATTTAGATTCAGCATCTTACAGAGATGTGCCATGAAAATTTTCAAGAAAATACCATACTCCAAACTACCCTTTAAACGGAAGATTTTTCGAAATATAGACTTTCTCAAAAATGACTAACAATTTTGATTAAAAATACCATATGTATAAGATATGTAGGCGGCAAATAAAGCATGTTATTTATCTTGAAAATAGCTTTACAGTGTGATCTTTTAATTATTTAATCAAAATTGTCAGATCCATTTGAGGAAATAAAAGTCTTATGTGTTACACTCACATGACTTTCTCTACTTTTATACAAACTATTTTTACAAACGCTTATTCTCCATCTACTTCATGTTAATCAAGATCTTATTGTTAATTTTCTTGTAGGCACAAGGGGAATATGGTAGAGTTTAAGCGATAGTAAAATCTCTTAAGACCTACTAATAATGGAGCCCAAATATTTGCAACTTAATACCTTTTCTATTTCCTTCTCTTCTATCTTTATTTTACGCTTTTTAACCTCTCTACTTATTACCATAGATTTAGTTTGCTGGTACTAATTTTCATACTCATTTCCCTTAATTCTTTACTCCAAATATTTAAATTATATTGTAGGTCTTCTTCAGTGTTAGCCATTAAAACTAAATCATCTGCGAAAAGAAATTAGGATATCTTTATAGTCTTCATGAGCTATTCTTTGAGCACTTTATAGGGTATCATACAGTTAAATAATAAAGAATATGAGGCTCAAAATACAGCCTTGTCTCATTTCCTTATTCCTGCGGCATTCCACAGAGTGTAAGGACAGAGTTTGTGCAGTCGTGATAAAAGCTTTGTATACCAGATATTAATTTTTTTTTCAGTATGTTGTTTCCTTAAAACCTCCCACAGTTTACTCCAAAGTATTATATTAAAAGTCTCTTCAAAGTCAATATATTTTCTGTTCAAAGTCTTGAGACAGTGGAAAGGAATTCGCGAGGCCGCACGGTAGCTGTGACAAAGAGCCACCACACGAAGTGGAACTTGCCGCGACTAACTGTTTTTTTTTTACCTGCGCCTACACATGTCTCAAAAGACTCTGAACAGACAATAACAAAGGTGAATGTTAAGAAAGTATGTAGTAATAGTTTTTGTTAAGGTTTAACGTTCTTTAACAGTTAGGTATATTGGAGGATAAATGAAATGGGTGAAATGGTGCTCAAATGAGCACGGAGTTCATAGAGCTACCACATTTATCTTGGGATAAGAGAAAACCCCGGAATAAACCTTACCTGGGTAACTAACCCTGACCGAGATTCGAACTCGGGACCTCTGGAATGTGAGGCGGGCGAAGGAATATTAGTGTAATCTTGAGGAAGGTAGCTATGTGTTGTCTTCCGAAGACAAGCTGGTAATAGATCAGATACTTTGACAAAATGAACACGCTTGATGAGGAAGTTATCTGCTCTTTCTGGCATGGAAAGCGTGTACAAGCCATAAGAAGAGCAGTGAGGCAACTTTGATCCCTTCATTTTGCCCTATTAGTAGTTTTTTTCACTAGTGAATTCCATTCCATCCTGTATTGTCATCTTGCTCCAACATATTTTCTTTTTTCCTTTGTCTCTCCCGCATACTTTCATCCCGTCTCTGATATTAAATTGGAATGCCTTTCCAGACACTTTTTTTTTACTAGTCGACTCTCATTACATGCCTTAACCATTTTAACCTCATTCGTTCGACTGTGGTTTGCAAAGCTCATACTTAAAAGGTTTTCTCTGATGTCATTTCTTAAGCCATCCCCATTTTTCTTCTTTCTGTACTGCACAGAAATTTCATTTCTCTTGCTTGGGATCCTCTAATGTCCGTTTTTACTCTTGTTTACCTTTCTTCTGTTTAATTCCGTAACCATGCTTCTTCATATTCTCTTTTGATATGTTTCTGTAATACGTGCTTTTAATTTACTTAGATTTTGGTCTTTTGTTTAGAATTCAGTGAGTGTTAACAAATCTGACGTGTTATATTCACAACATTTTCTGTAACCTCTTATTACAGGTGTAATAAGGGTGTAGAAGGTATTCTTACTAAAGATTATTTTTCATCTATTACATTTTAATCCAAATAAACCCTTGCAGAAATAGCTACGTTACACATTTCGTTACAGATGGAAAGAGAATAACGATAGTAAAATGTTTAAGAACTGTATGCTATATGCTGGCCTTAAAATTCCATACTGTTTCCATGACACCGCGAGAAACAAAGGAATGTTGACAGTGCTTTAAAGAATGACCGAGTAATGAACAATTCTAACCATTAATAACGGCTGATGCCACAAAAATTATTTCATATAAATTGTGTGTTTTAAAGAGATCTACGTTTTTTGTGTAGTACGTTTTCGTCTATCGCTAACGTTTATTAGTTACACAAAATTATGTAACATTGCTTCCGAATGAAGAGGGCTAATCCCAGAAAATGTAAAAATGTACATTTTATTTGCCATGCAATTATCTTTAAGATATGTTATTCTAATCAAAAGCGTTAGTCACTTTTATAAAATGAAACATTTCGAAATCTTCCTTGTAAAGGGTAGAAAATCCTCGTCTCGTATCTTTGGAAGCTATTGAACCTAAATACTAATTTTGGTGTTTATTACACTTTTCATTTTTTATTTATGCTGTTCACAGACACACACACAGGGTGTTTATAAAAAGGGTTCTTTTGGATTAAGGGGACCACAAAACATGTATTTCTGACAAAATTTCGGCATAGAATGTTTGGATGGAATGCAATACTTTCTCTACCTACTATATATGTGGTAGAGAAAGTAAAAATCTACTGTTACATTCATATTCATATCCCTATCACTTCACTTTTTCCGTCGTAGCGGCGTATCGAAATACGCAAGACGTAGCCTCTTCTTCCGGATTATGACTCGCTGAGTCGAACACACGACTTATCCAATCTCTCCTTCTATAGCAGCACTCACTGCAAGTTACGGTAGTCGTCACAAACTCACTAGTAGAACAGCGCTCTTCTTCGCACTCTTTAACTCACGCACGAATTGACTCACTCACCTACTCGCGAGAGTACTCACTTATATAGAGTTCCAGAACGTTCTAGAAGGAAAACCTTGCAGAAGATTCTGGTATTGGGTTTATTGTGCTACCTATGTCGCTTTAAAGCCAACAACCTTATCAAGGAATACAGTCACATAACAGATATGGTTTCAAATTCTTCTGGCTCTAAAAACATTTTCCCAAAAGCAATATGTACTGGGTTGTTTCAGTTTCTATCTTACGCAATCTGCAAGAACGAATTGTGCCCTACAAATTGTGAAGCTACACCTTGCCTTGCAAGATCATCAGCTGTTTCATTTCCCTCTATGCCACTATGACCCGGTAACCAGATGAATTGAACTTCATTCTGTTTTGTGAGCAAAGATTCTGGTTATCTGGCAATAACGGTTCCGGTGTTTTCGCTGGGCGAGAGCGCTGCTTATCTTTGTTTATTTTCGACTGCCCGGCGCCGACCTCCCAAACCTTGGGTCATATGCCTGCGTCACAATAATATTATGATTATTATGAACTACAAACTTAAATAGTTCACTAATGTTAGCATTTATTTCGACTAAAGCACATATCCTGTGTTTCCAACTTTAAATATTCTATTACCTTCTGTATCACCTCCTATAGCAGATAAGAGAAGGTAATGTATTCCACCCAAAACTTCTATATAAAGATTTCATCGGAGATACGCGTTTTGGGATTCTCTGAAACAAAACAAAGGAGGAATGTTTTGGAAAATGTGTGTTTATGTGTGTATGTGTGTTTGTAAACATCATAACTCTAAAGCGAAAAGTCCGTTTAATACCAACTTGACGGTTAAGTTCAATATCTTTCAAAGATGCGATTAGAAAATTTTACAGAAAATTCCCGTAGCGTATACCACACTTTACCTGCCAAATTTTCATTAATGTTTATTTTCTCAAAAATGGGTTTAATAGTGGCTCGTTGCTTTGAAATATAGGCAGTATCAAAATGGGCTTTGAATATTTAGTGAATAAGAAAGTAAGGTCCTCTTGATTCTAATTGAATTTTATGGAACTGAAAAACCATAAAATATAGAAGAAAACTTATTGCAGAAAAAACTAATATTATTAAAACGAAATATTTCCTGTTGTGGTGTGAATTTTCAACATTTTAAGCAATACAGTTATGTCGGTTCTTTTGTTTCTCATCGACTGTGACTTTCGAACACCCTCCTGTGTGTACTTGGATACTGTGACTTTGTCCAGTTTTTTTCTTTTAACTGTCACTTTTCTCAGTTCTCACTGTCACTGTTTCACCGGTAGTTCATTTCACTAATGTCACTTCACTAAGGTGAACTAGTTCAATACTCCGCCACTTCGCTTCCTTCGTAACGTAGCCGCTTCACGCCGGAAGTCGAACACAAAACCTCCACAATCCGTCGCTCCGCAGTAGCACACGCTGAGCAGCCGTCAACGACTTGCTCGGAGAATCGCTCTTGATGTGGCACCCGAAACGCACTCGCTAGTTCGTTCGCTCACTCACTCAACAACTCTGACTGCTCTCGCGAGAACGCTCGCTTATATAGTCAGTGCAATGTTTCTGCAAGGTTCTCGAACGTTATAGAACTATTTCGACACACTTTCTGAAGGAGGCGGGGAACAAGCTTCCAGAAGGTTCTACTTATCTGCGACAGCGAGCTCGGTGTTAACACTGGGCAGCGGAGGATATTGTTGTTTACTCCGACCGCCCAGCGGTGACCTTCCGATAACCTTGGGCTATAACCACTGCGTCACAATACCTTAAATATGTTGAAACCATTTCTTACAAATGTTACTTATTATGACTAACAGGAATTGCATAAGCACAACGTTCGTATATTTAATTTGCAAATCATAAAGTTGGAGAAAGTATCCGATTGCTATATATAGGTTTCTTTTAATGTGTGGAGTTAATAACAGTTTTATGCGTAATAATCTAATTATGGATTAAACTTTCCTTATATAAATAGCATCAAACTTTTTACTTTCTCCACTACGTATAATTAGGGGAAAGATAGTGTTTCACCCAAAAATTCGATGTTGAGGTTTCACCGGAAATACATGTTTTGAGACCCCTGAATCCAAAAAAAGCATTTTTGGAAACATGTCCGTGTGTCTCTGTGTGTGTCTGTGAACAGCATAACTCAGAAACGAACAGTCGGATAAACACCAAACTTGGTATTTAGGTTCAATATCTTCCAGAGATGCGACACGAAGGTTTTCAAGAAAATACCCCCAATCCAGATTACCCTTTACATGGAACATTTTTCGAAAATTTTAATTTTCTCAAAAATGGTTCTAACGATTTTAATTAAAATATTGTATGTTTAAGATATCTTCATGACAAATAAAATGTATATCTTGAATTTTCTGGCAATATCTCCAAAAGTATTCTTCATTGTGAACGACTTTTGCATAATTGGTCAACTATAAGTGATAGACAAAATTTTAAAATGTAGACCGCGTTAAAATACACAATTTATTCATATACAGTTTTTTTGTTGAGTGAACCATTTTCGAGATATTGCTTGTTATCTTAAATTTTCCAATACTTATACTTTTTCTCAAATTCGTTATTCGTTTTTTCTTGTCCTGGACATGCAAAGAAAATGGAATACTCCACATAGCTACCGGCTCTGAAAATATTTGACTATCGCTTAAAGCCTAACAGTTCCCCTTGCATTTACAAGAAAATTAGCAATAAGATTAACATCTCGATATCTCGATTAACATGAAGCATATGGAGAATAAGGGTTTGTAAAAATAGTTTGTAAAAGAGTGGAGAAAGTCATGGGAGTGTAACACATCAGATGTTTTTACTATAGTAGGGAGTAATCTTCATTAAATCTGTGAAAGCAATGTTTTGCTAAATAAAGCGAATACTGTCTGCGCTGTGCCAGATTGTCAGGTGGAATCTTATACAATAAGTTTAATAATTCATCTAAATGGGTTTAGAACCAAGCGTATAAACAAACATTTTTAAATTTTACGTAAGGGGATTTTAATTGGACACCATCCTATACATATGTGAAAATATTTCTGCTGCAAAAACCTGTTTTAGCACAAGAAATTTTCTCTCACACTGAGTGCAATTAACCGACATACTACTGTTCTTTGATTTCAATCTGGGCTCGCTGACAGCAACAGGAACGAAGCAATTTAATTTTTAGCGAGTTAGAAATTTTTATGAGATACATTTCCATTGATATCCCCTCCAGAACACTTGTTTATGAAACAGAGCGGCACCGTTTCGTATTGAACGTTTCCTTTAGGTACTACAGAAAATAATGCCAATGTTCGGAACTACGCATGACTGCCCAGAAGATTCCAATTTGTAATATTCCAACATGCATAAAAAAGAAACTTCTCTGTGGAACTCGTTGTTGTAATAACTATTAGGCAGTACATATATTTTTTTCTCAATATTCTCTACATATATACGTATTTTTCCATTTCACCTTAATAGGGATCCTTGTGCAAGTTTTGCCAACATACTGCTCTCAAAATACCTGGAAGATATAGCGTATGAGGCCAGCCCGGGAAAGAAGCTGTCTACATGCCTATGTGTATCCCTGGATTAGCCTACAGGCTACATTATTGGGACGTTTACAAAAGTATGAGAAATATACACGTTTTGAGGCACCTGAATTCAAAAAAAGCATTTTTTAGAAAAAGGTCCGTATGTATGTGTGTGTGTGTGAATAGCACTTACCCTTTATATGGAACATATTTTCGGAATATTTGATTTTCTAAAAAATGGCTGTAATTATTTTGATTAAAACGCCATATATTAAACATGTTTACCTGACAAATAAAATGTATATCTTGAATTATCTGGGAATAGCCTATGAAGTAGTATTCAATAGGAAGGAATTTTGTATAATTTTGTACGACTCGTATAACTACTAAACGTTAAACGATAGACTAAACGCACTACACAAAAGTTGTAGATCTCTTTAAAACGCACAATTTATGTCAAATAACCTTTTTTGTGTCATAAGTCATTTCTGAGATATCCACTATTAATGGTTCGAATTGTTCATTGTTTTGTTATTCTCTTTAAGTCCGTTCAATTGTTCCTCGCGGTTCAATGGAAACAGCTTGGATTTTAAGGCCAGCACACAGCGTCCAGTTTTTAAAAACTTGACTATCGCTATTTCCGTTGCATCTGCAATGAAATGTATAAGGTAGCTACTTCTGAAAAAAAAATTGAAATTGAGTTTTATTTATGGACGCTCTTTAATTCCTATGATTCTTAGCGTCCCATTCTATATTGAGCGTGAAAGACTGGAAATTTTGCTCAGGGACCTCTTTATCAGGCTTGAGGTTCTTTTACGCGCCGTAAGTCTACGACACAGGACCACGGGTTTTACTTCCCTTCCGAAGGAGGCAATCCAACGTAGTACCTCGGGAACGAGTCCCCATTGCAGTTCTGCTTAGGCAAACCTTTTGCCATCTGCACTATGCGGTATAAACTAACTTCAACTAAGAACGGCTTGTGTGGGTCACCTGGTATGTACAGAAATATATTCTCAGACATACGAGTGAGTGTGTTTACATAGTATATAACATCAAAGTGGTGGGTCGCTGTGTTGTTTTCTTTCAGTCGTGTATTGGGAGGTTTTGGCAGAGGATACAGACGAATTTCGCATGGTAACGGGTTTTGGATGAATTACGAGAGTTTGATGCCGTTTGAGGTAGCTCGTCCTAACGACTTTCAAAACTAGTGGTACGCCCAAGTCCTTGTGGAGAGCGGGTTGCTCACATACCAAGGGGCATGTGTGATAGTCTTAAATATCTGTTCTGATTGACTTGAATTCTTTTAATTTGTGAGAATGAGCGAAATCTCAAAGTAACATCCATATCGCAAATAGATCTTATTAGTGTAATATAGAAGGCGTTTGCATGCCAGAACAAGAGAAGATTTCGCTTGAATGATGTGCTTAATCTTTTGCATGCTACTCTCATTCATGAGATGATGTGTAAGTTACATGTTAGTATGCTATCCGTAGTGAGTCCCAGATAACGAATGAATAAAATGTGGATAAATAGACTCCTCCAAGAGTAATGGGGTAATGATTAGCTGATTTGTCGAGTATTATCAGTCTTCTACTCCCGCAAGTACCGTGCCGTACGTTCAGTATGTGGCCTCTATGGTGCAACGTTATGAAATATTGCATTTAAATCACTTATTTTTTTTAGAAAAAATGATTGGTAACAGGACAAAGGTTGATTCTTTCGACGAGTGCTCTTATCAATTTAAACGTGAATATCTATAATCCTTCTAGCCTGTATATAAGGATCATGTTTTAGAATTAAAATTTAAGGAGCATACTATACATTCAGGTTTTCTACCTTCATCACAATTTAATAAATAACATAACGTATACCATGAACTTAAGTATATGAGGTATAAAAATGCGAGAGCCCACCTTCGTGGTGTTGGAATAACGTATCTGTCTCACATTCAAGACGTCCCCCGAGTCCGAATCTGGGTTAGGGCGAGTTACGTGGATTAGATATTTTCCAGGGTTTTCCATTATCCTGAGAAGACGAATGTCAGGTATTTCTAAGCTGTAGAGATCCCGGGTGTATTTGGGCGTGAAACTGTTATTACGAATCTTTTCATAGAGATAACGATTTACCTGCCTTGTTGACGAGTTTTATATTGTCATCTTCAAGCCTGTTCTGCTTAGTGTGGTGCGCCACCTGATCTAGTGGTGTAGCAATGAGTTCTTTATTTCAGGGTATGCGTGAGTGTATTTTGAAACGATAAGACCAAATTAGTTAGCTGTTGAACTTAAAGTTGACTGAAATGTTCACAGTGAAGTTTCAGAGTTATTTAATTTTGAGTTGACAGATTATATAAAAAGCCTTCACTTACATCATGCTGGTCTGGATGAATGAACTATTGTTTCGAGGCATTAATGGCCTCATCCTCAGCTATTTGAAAATTCGACTAACTTGCAAAGTCAAAAAGAAAGGCATGTGAAGCCCATGAAGTCTAATGTAAGGACCTCAGGTGGAAGTCTTCTGAACTGCTAAAGGAAAACCACGAAACTGCAGCACTGCCCTCTCTTGATAAGTTGGAGACCTTGTAGTGGAATAGGCTCCGCTTTCACCTAACTTCCTCGGTGGTTGGACCAGAAGGCGAGTGACGCCATCCAACGGTCAAGATATACAATTGCTAAAATCTGTACATAACTTAGCCCATTTGGATGCCTGGGAAAAATATTTATAATGAAAAACGCTCAACATGTTTTGAATTTTGAAATTCCGCCGATGGATGATCTGAATACTTTTTATATAATATGTCGACTCAAAATTAAATAATACCTTGATTTAATATACCAAAATTATTTATTTCAATTGTTTATTTAATAACACTTCTTTATTTAATTTATGTATATCTTCCCGTCAATCATTACGGTATCAAGCGTTATTTAAAATATTTTGTTAATTTCCGTCGTATATGACCTATAAAGGATATAAACTTCAACCAAAAATAAAGAAACAAAGAAAGAAGAAAAGAGCGTTTATAAATACCTTAGTTCCCCCTGTATTCGAATTATAAGAAAGTTTATCCTGAACTATATACAGCAGCGCCATGTCTCTCTCTCTCTCTATCTCACGCAAAACCAAACGTGTTTCGAACAACTTCAACCTTTCAGGCATTTTCGATTACACACTGTGCATGGACGCGTTGCAGGTTGCATATGTACTAAGACACACCTATCTTTTATTTTCCGTTTCACTTAGATATAACATGATGTCGTGCAGTATTTCAAAGACAGGTTGTATCAATACGAGAAAATTTTCAAACAAGGATTTAGAGCAATGTGTATCAAAGTTACTATATTTTATGGAAATAGGCAAATGACTCTTTGCTGTTGGATAATGAGCTGCAGATGTTTCTTTGCTCACCCATCGTGGTTAAATTGAAGCCTACATGACGAGTGGTATGACCATAGAGTAGCTGTTGGGCGAAAAGCGGTGTGATGGAGTGGCCAGCAAACAGTGTGAATCCGAATCCGATAGTGCTCCAAAACCACTCTGCGGATACTATGTGCAACAAACGAGAGTCTGATTCCATTAACAAAGTGTACTGCTTTTTGTAACCCTGGCGACGGGTCAGCGAGCTTCATCCGCCCTAATATATTATCAACAAGTGCACAGAAATGAGTTTGAAAATTAGAGAAATAGTCCACCAGGTATTTGCTGCAAGTGACCCCTTAAATGCTCAAATATTTGCATACCTCCCAGAGATATAGCACATTTTAATATTGCAGTATTTCATAGAAATACAGCAGTGTTTGTACTAGATTTGTTGACACACTAGTGCAGAGATGGGATTAATAAACTGTAAACTGCTCATTAAGCTTTGGAAGTTATGTACCTACCTAATGAAACATAAGCATAACTCTTCAGGAACAAATTAAATGTAAACTAGCTATATTAATTCCTTCGGGGAAACTGTATGCGCTCTCACACATAGATTCAATAATTTAATGTAACTGTGTGATTAATAAAACCATTTCAAGCCGTAGTTTTGCTTTTGACTGAAAAACTTTTAGTGGTCATATCAGACAATCCTGGTTTTATGATTTACACCAAATATTTACGCCAGTTTTCTATTCCCTTCGAAAATTGGACTACGTAAATCACTGAAAATATATATTTTGTGGTTCCCTGAACCTTCCCCCCAAATAACGGTGTGTGTACACAACTCAAACAAGTGGTCAGGAACGTCCAAAGATGTGACACGAATTTTCAAGACCTCTTCTCATTCTCTTTAATTCACTTTCCTTCTCTTGTTTCACGTTTCGCTGCGTGAGGAAGTGCCGGAAATATGTCTATTCCCAGTGAACATCAGAGAGCTGTCTGGTTGTATGGGTCGTTTTTTCCTTCTCTGGTTAGCTCCGGCGTGTGTCGGGTTTGTGCCATGCATTATAATTTATATGTAGTTAGTTTGTGGCCAGCGGCTATGGCCCAAGTTATCGGAAGGTCGGCGCCGGGCGGTTGAGCAATAAATAGTAACGGTCCCTCGCCAGCGTAAACACTAGGCGCGGTCCAAGAAGCGTGTCGAAATAGTTTTAGAACGTTCGGGAACCTTGCGGAAAGATTCCACTACCTATATAAGCGAGCGTTCTCGCGAGGGCAGCCAGTGGAGGTCAGTGCGAGGTGAGCGGAGTTGTTGAGTCAGTCAGTTGTGAGTTGAGTTGGCGGTTGAGTTTCCCGTGTGATGTTGTTATATACATGTGTGAGGCCAAAAGGATTTGCAGCTAGATATTACATTTTACTTACCCCAGCATAAACATTGGGAGACGTTGCATCAGCGGCAACAACGGACCAGGAACCTTAACACATTTCAGAGCAGGTATGGGATAATATCACAAAAATACACAGAATTTCACATTAATCAGATTACCTGTAGTTTATTGAATATTAACATGGTGCCCCAACACCATAGACAAAAGATTAAAACGAAGACATTGGAGGGAGATGTTACACACACGAGGTCACATTCACACGATTCACACACACCATTCCATGCCAGACACTCGATTTGAAGTGACGCTATTCACACAACACCACACAAAGAAAGTAACGCTTACTTCCCCTACCGTACTCTCGACACGCCAGACGAAATTCAAAACCCAAGCCGAAAGAATTACCCCAACAATACTGTCGCTAACAGAGCAATAATGTGCCTGGCGTGACAATACACACACATACACGCCACATTATCACGTGCGATTCTCCGACCGAGCAGGTGACGGCTGCTGTGGTAAACAGTGGATGCTACTGCGGAGGGAGAGACTGAAGGTCTTGTGTTGGACTCCCGGGTGAAGTGAACCGTCTAGAGTGAAGAGGGTACGTCCGAAGGAAGTGATGGGGAGTTGGATAGTTCACCTGAGAAATGACGTTAGTGAAGTGAACTCCCAGTGAAGTAGAACTAGGAGGACTAAGAGAGCGACAATTGAAAAACTGGACAAAGTCACATCATTATAGAGGATAAGAAGTTCGTTGAATAAAAAGCCCTAATGAATTCGCAAAGTTTCTACTTTTCTATAGGGTCACGGCACTTCTGATTAACCAAATTGGTTAGGAGACCACGTGAATCCATAACCGGATTCGCGTTGCTATGAAATAGTCTGTCTAGGAGTGCAATGAAAGCGTGAAGACTCACGCGACTAGCCTTTATCGGAGTGCTTATTTGGGGCATCTTTAACCCGGAAAACCAAACGTGGAGGTGCAGAATATTAAATCTCAGTTTTAAGATGGTTGCTGAAGACAAAATAAAAAGTAAGAAGGAAGATATGTTGGTTATTTCAGCATGTACTACGTACACTTTAATCAAAGTGATTTTTCAATATCAATCAGTACTTGCTCTTGAAAATTAATTTTTTTTCGGTAAATCAAAATGCTACAGCATATAAAGGAATTCAACGTGATTTTTTTCTATTCAAAGACTGTGCGATTTCATCGTGAGCTGTGAAAGACTCTGAGAATAAATAAGAAAAGGATCCTTTTAAGACAGGTAAGTGCTTATATTATATTCCAAAATACAGAATTGGAAGTTTTTCAGATAAAAATGCGATTAAAAATGTTTTCCGCAAATTTACTGCTTTGTAAACACTATTTACATTCCTAAAACCGTCATTAGTTAACTTTAAAAAGCTCTAGGGTTGAATAAGTAGAATTTATTCATAAATGTGATAATTTAAATGCTGAATAAACCCACTAGACCAAGTTTTCGAATAGTGATACCTTTGATGGACCATTTTCAAGCACCTTTAATTTATTCTTTAACTGTAATACACGAAAATAATCATGACTTAATTTTTCTAAGGAGCGTCTTCATTTACTTACTCCAATCACCATACCAGTTGCAGTTGTTTCATTTTTGTCCGTTATCAGTGAACACATCCAAGCTGTCGGGATGGAAGTTGCAGGCTACATACAAAGCCACTCGACAATGCAGGTTTAGTTCTATTTAACGGGAAGTTCTACAGTGCTCCACATTTGCACCGATCTTGTTAGCACCTACATCTACAGTTTTTCTGATTTGGCCCTCACTTTCATAGCTTTATACGCTGACAATACCGTTTTATTCTATTCACACGCCGATCTCTCCAAGGCTATTCGCACAATTCAAGCGTCTCTTGATCGTGTCGCAGCGTGGTTTCACGTTTGGAGAATACTTCATAACATCGAAAAAAACTGAAGCTAAGGTTTTTTTCCTTACGACGTATCACTAACCCCTTTGCCCTGAATATTCATAATAAACGAATCCTCTGGCTACCTTCTACAACTCCCATCAAGTGTCTTGGAGAATGCTAGACACCAAACTCATTTCACGTGCCCATATCGATCGCCTTATTTCAATGGCATCTTCTGGATTTCTAAACTGTAACCACACTTTCATAAACACACTCCTCTTGCTCTTGATTGCTCTCTTTTGCTTTAAAAATCTATTGTTCGGCCCATACTCACGGATCTGGGGTATTCCTACAAACTCTTGCCTCCGCCGTTTATTACAAATGTCCCAAAACAGAAGATTGCTCCTTGGTTTGTAGGAACAGCAGTTACATCAAGAACTCGGCCTCTTTCCTGTTCACCAGTTTATACATAAGATCGACTCTCGCTTCTCCTCTCACTTGCTAGACGTTTCAGGAGCTGTGACGTATACATGGGGTTTTACACTCACTTTCCCACACACCTGAAGAGACGACTACCACAGGAACTCCTCCGCATTAAATTCGATGACTCCGATCACTAACTACAGTACTTTCCTCTCTGTGTATCACATTTAATCACCATGTAATGTTTTATCCATATTCCATAGTCAAAATGAGCCACTTTGATATTCCTTAAGTGTTCAAATAATTTATTATGCTTTTTATTTAGAGATCTGTAAAGCAAGTAATGTTGGTCGATCATAATAAATTTAAAAAGAGTTCGAAACGTCTACATGTAAACACTTGCAAAACACGATTTGTGACAGAAGTACAGTAAAACAAAAATTACACACTCATTTGAAGTAGCACTAATATTATTTATGTCCAAAAATTTACAAAATAACAAGCAAACGGCAACTTCACGTGCGGCTATAGGAAATGTACCACCTGTAGATGAGAATTCACATTCAAGCACTCCGAATGGTGATGATAGTACAGCCCAGACTAACAACAGCTTATATGCTGCAGAAAGCATTTGTCTCTTATAGTGGTATTCACGGTAGTCTTGGTGAGAGTAAATATATTTTCTAGACCTACTAAGTCTTGGCGATAGAGGTAACCATCATTCTGTAACTAATTACGTATTGACAAAACCGAAAGTAAAACATGCACTTTTTAAAGGAAGCGCTGGTTTCTCAGCTTCCTTGGACCCTAAGTCCCTTTATATAATTTTCCTATGAATATGGGTAAATGTCAATAATACTAAGCTTAGTTACAGTCGAGTGCACGGAAACGTGCCGATTATTTAGGTTTCCTACAATGTTTTTCCTTATTTAATGTTTGCCGAATTTCCTTGTCATCTCTGTTCCACACCAACCCTGGGTGAGCCAATCTCTTATCGGTTTGAATTGGAGTCTGTCACAGATTATTAGTTTATAAACAAACGTCAGGCCTAAGTGAGCGGCAAAAGGGGAGGAGTACGGAAATATTTCACCTGAGTGGCTGGAAGGCATACTTTCCAATTACAGTACATATCAACCCCTGAATGAGTCCGCCTCGTATTGGTTTGATGTCAAAATTCTGGCACTTAAGCATTAACCTACGAACATAGGTAAAAAAAAGGAGTTTCATTTATGGACGCTCTTTAAATACTATGGTTCTTAGCGTTCTATTCTATATTGGGCGTGAAAGCCTGGAGATCTTGCCCTGAGGTCTCTTTATCAGGCTTGAGTTTTTTACGTGCCTTAAATCTACGACACAGGACCACGGATTAACCTCCCGTCAGAAGGAAGCCATTCTTAGTATTTTTACTACCGAAAAAATCGGTATTTGAACACAGATCGGCTTTGTGTTCAGGAGCGAAGGAAATGGGAAGAGTAAGACAAATATTAAGTGGAGTGCTAGGATAAGTTAATGGGTGGGAGATGGGCGTTGGAGAGGCGGTTTGGTATTTCTCTACGAGCATAAATCACTGCGCATTATATTGGCACGAGTCCATGAACTCGACTGTGTATAAATAATACCAAGAAAATAGGGGTACATATGTGATGTTTAAGTATTTAATTTGAAGAACAATTTAAGGAAAGCTTTCTTAGCTCAAACAGAAGAGGCAGTCACATCTTTGGGCTGTATAACTAGCTACTTAGGTTGAACCAGACAGCCTGTTGTCGGCTAACCTACATATTCTCCAATGACAATGGTATGTTGCCTATGAGAATTCAGTAGAAACTGAGGAAGAATAACATGCAATAACATAACTTACCATTGAGTACGTGAACCACGACTGTCTTGAGATTGGCGTTTGAAGGGTTGCAGGTGTATTTCCCGGAGTCAGGGGTGTTCGCCCTCTGGATGAGCAAGTAGCTGGTCGTAACGTCGCCCTTCTCAGTGATGACACTCACGCCACCTCTTGGGGAGTCGTAGTTGATTTCCTACAATCAATTAATTGACGTTAGCCTAGCCGAGATGCCCTAAAAATAAGTTCAATTACTTTCTCTACTAAGTATACTAAGTAGGGGAAGTATTGCATTGTGGGTGTCTGTGAACAGATAACTCAAAACAAAAAGTCGAATAAATACCAAACTTGGTATTTGAATTTGGTATCTTCCAAGGATGTGACACAAAGATTCTCAAGAAACTCCCCCACCCCAGACTACCCTTACATGAAACATTTTTCAAAATTTTTGACTTTCTCAAAAATGACTAATGGTTTTGATTAAAATATCATATGTTTAAGATATTTTCATAGCAAATGAAATGTATATCTCGAATTTTCTGGGAATGTTCCCCAAAACTGATTTTCATTCTGAATGACTTTCGCATTAGTTGTAAACCGTTAGAGATAGACAACATTTTACTACACCAAAAATGTGGATCTCGTTAAAACACACAATTTTTGACATGCATTTTTTCTTATAGAGTGAACCATTTCCGAGATATTCCTTGTTATTTGTTTGAATTTTCCAATACGCATACATTTTCTCAAATGGGAATTAGTTATTGGTTTTTTTAATGTCCTGGACACATAAAGAGAATGGAATGCTCCACATAGCAACCAGATCTTAAAAGATTTGACTATCGCTTTCAGCCTACTACATCCCCGTCGCACCTACAAGAAAATTAGCCATAAGATTATGTAAATGTTTCTCTCAATCAACATGATGTAGTTGGAGAATAAGCGTTTGTATAAATAGTTTGTACTAGAGTAGAGAAAATGTAGTGCAACACATCAGAATTTTTTCAGTTGATTTCGCTACCGCGGATCTCCTATTTCATCGCTTTGTTTAATCACATGCATGCATTAGCAAATAAGGATCTATGAGATGGAATAAGGATTCCTGAGATAGAGATGTTTCTCTTTAGGGTGTGCTAGGAACATATATGTACAGTATGTAGCATTTCTGTAGATGTGGATGTTTCAGGGATGTTGCGATTATAAATGTGTGGAGGATTAAAATGGATATCTTTATCATAAACGTTTCTTCCATACATTAATCATCATTCCTAAGTACAAGTAAAAAGACATAATGATAAACACTGTGAAGTACATTTTTACTTTACCACTTCATATAGTATACGATAGGACTAGAAGCGGAGGGGGAATTAGCGCCACGACATATGCAGAACTTTTGTACCTAAGCCCCGACGGGGCGCCCCCGGGAGGGAGGCATGAGGTGAGAGGAGACAGAGGGCGGCCGGACGGGGATGCACGGCAGGCACAGGGCAGGGTCCCTACCATTTACAGATTTGAATTCCCCTTGTGCTGGCTGGTGCAGCGGCCCCCTCCCCTTGTGGGCTTAAACATCCCCTAAGGGGCCCGGGACCCTGAGACCGCTCGCAACCCAGGGACGAAAATTTCCACGTAGCATCCTTTTCCCCTCCCATGCGCACGCCGAGACGTCCCGCTGACACTTGCAACCCTGAAAGAGGCCAAACAGATGAAAGATGATGTGAAATTAAAATAAAGGTGAAATGGAGGGACAGGAAATTCGGGGAATGTAATGAGTCTTCCCAACATTCGCCTGATGACCCGGGGAAACCCCGAAAAAACTCATGGGTCAGGAAGGTTGACCACGGGAATCGAACCTATGCCCTCCCGAATACGGGTCACGTAACCGCCTGAGTCATCCCGCTCGGTGTCCAAAATGTATAGTAAGTAGGAGAAGTATTGTATTCCACTCAAAAATTCGATGCCTAAGTTTCACTGGAAAATACATGTTTTGAGGCCTCCTGAATAAAAAAGGATTTTTAGAATTCCGTGTGTGTGTCTATAAAAGCATAACTCAAAAATGAAAAGTCGGATAAATACCAAACTAGGTATTTAAGCTCAGTATCTAAAAAAAAAAACAAATGCGACACGAGGATATTCAAGAAAATTCCCACACCTTCAACTAACCATCAATTAGAAGATTTTCTGAAAATGGCTCTAACGGTTTTGAGTAAAATACTGTATATTAAAAATACTTGCATGACAAATAAAATGTATATCTTGAATTTTCTGAGAATAGCCTGTGAAGTATTTTTCTTTTGGAAGGAATTTTGTATAGTCTTGTGTAACTGATAAACGTTAAGCGATAGACGAAAACATACTACACAATAAATGTAGATCTCTTAAAAACACACAATTTATCTAAAATAACTGTTTTGTAGTATATCTACGTCATTATGATATCCCTTATTAATGGTTCAAATTGTTCAATATTTTGTCATTCTTTTGAACTCCTGTCGACATTCAGTTGTTTCTCGCGATTGCATGGAAACATTATGGAATTTTAAGGCCAGCATATAGCGTCCAGTTCTTAAACATTTGACTATTGATGTTCTCTTTGTATCTATAATGAAATGCGTTATACAGCTACTTCTGCAAAGGTTTTGCTCCATTATAATGAAGTAGATAGAAAAATAAGCTTTATTGAGAATAATTTATATATCCATAAACGATAGAAGGTGTGGAAGGTTATATAAATGTAACATCAGATTGTTAGACTAATATTAAATATTTTCCCTATGTCAATGAAAACAGTATATAAACACATATTTACACAGTGAAAGTGTACATTACATACAGAATCAAACAATTGTAGTAAACAGTAATGTTTATTCTTGTATCGTGTTAATACTATTTTCAGAAACAGTTATAGTATAGAAGGCAGTACGCGCAGACATAAATATACGTTCAAAGGCAAATATATATTTCAGCGTTGCAATAGGAATACCTTCTCTAAGGCAACCTAATAATCCGACCTGTCAGTAAAAATCCTTTGTAAACAAAACGGACGTTCTCGTGTCAATAGGACTTAGGATTATGTGTAGAAAGTTAAGGTTTTAAGAAGAATAATTGACTTATCGTATAGTCGTATCAGGTCCCATGATAATGTTTATACTTCAGATTCATGAACAGAAAGCTAATGGGGAAGTTAATGTAACATTTATCCACTAATAGGAAAATTATATTTATTATAAATAAATTCCTTCAAGGAATAGTATTAAAGGGAGATGCCACGTGACTTGGTAGGAGAAACGCAATATTATATGCCGAGATTTTGTATACACAGGTAAGACCACTCACAAACTGGAAGTACGTGAAGACATATATATATATATATATATATATATATATATATATATATATATATATACTATGTAGTGCTGGTGAAAGTGGAATGTTTAAGTGACGAGAAGGTTACCGAGAAATGCTCGCGAGATAGGCCGCTGACTAAAGTTTTGTGTCGTTAAGATCAGACTAAGGGAGGAAATGAGGTAACGTGTGAGGCTCGCATTCGGGAGGTCCAATTCCTGTCGAGCGCCCACTTTGACCTTGTGTTTTTCATGGTTTTCCCTGGTGGGTAGGCGAAAGCTGGAATGGTTTATAATCTATCATGATTTCTTTTCCACAACTTCAGTTTCATTCCGTTTCCTTCTCATCTTTCAGGTGTGCTTTCATGTTTCGTGGCGTATGGCGGCGCCGGAAAGATGGCACGGATGCTTTCTCAAAGGAAAGATTATCCTCAGCTGCTTAGTCTGCGGGTCATTCATACCCTCTCTAGGTAGCTCCAGCAGTCGGACGGGTCTTCGAGTTTGAAATTGTTAGGGACTTCAACGCGTCGATGTGGCTGTCTGCCTGCGGCCTGTAGCCTCCTGTGTTTCCTTCACTTCATCCCTTCCTCCATGAGGTGGTAGCCGCAATGGATCTATGTGGGTCTAATGTGCGAGATGTCTCTCTCCATTGTATAACCGATAAGCTTTATTTAGATTCCAAAGATTCTTGTAGATACTACATATACATCAATTTTAAATATAAAACATGTAAAACAATTTAATGGTGAATAACATTTATGATATAATTGTAAATAATTGAAAATATTTTAATAAAGATGTAACAACACTTAAAATGTTCCATAGTTTACTCTCCAGTACTATGCGTGTTTTTAAAATAAGTACCGATAATTTTTTAAAAAATAACAGAACCTTGATTTCCAAATACTTTATGATTATCACTGATTACCTTGCATCTTACATTACTTCTCCATACAGTCACCGCCGTTGTTCAGACACTTGTAACAAGAAACCAGTTTTTGTATATCTCCGTCAAAGAATGATGCCACCTGTGATGGAAGACAAGTCTGCACTTCTTGTTTCACATCATCATCGTCTTTGAAATGTTTTTCACCGAGGAATTTATTCAGATGAAGAAACGGATGTAAATAACTTCGTGCCAAATTCGGACTGTAGGGAGGATGGTCGAACTGTTCCCAACTAAGTGATGCGATCAGATCTTGAGTTTATTTGGCTGTGTATGTCCGGACATTGTCACTCATTATTCTTTCCACAATAAACCTCACGTAATTAGCGATGAATGTTTGCTAGCGTAACATTTCTCGTATTCAAAAAGTGAAGCACAGATTTGACTTCACAGTCGGCTGGTCGTTGGATTGTTCTGAACATTTAGAAGCGCTCTAACAATAGGAAAGCACAAAGTGACTATCCCTCACAGCTGCGTCTGGTTTCATAATTAATGAGAAAGTGATCGTGCGTGCTCAAAATCGCGACTGCAGTGGCAAAATATTAAAACGGTACTTGCTTTAAAACACGTCCGGGTGTTAAGATTTACTTATACTAGTTTTCTTTTATTTAATAGAAGAGCGGTTTCAAATTGTTGTTCTACAGCATGGTAAATTCTAATACATTCGTTGGTGTACAATGCATTTATTCAACTCTGTTGGAAGCAGCAGAAACTCATATTAGGAATTTCCAAAACACACTTTGTAGACAATACCACGCCTGCATTGAGAAGGACTGCATCCTTCGCAATTCTCGATTTAGAAGATAGTTCACCGGAGGCTGTTACGGCCGCGAGGTAATATGGTAGGCGCTATTTTGCAACATCATTCCCAGAAGGGAAGCCTCACATTTCTGTAACAGGTGCCACCACCGCACCGGGTTGAGAATACAGGCGCAGCATCCAGCGCATGACCCAACTCCGCGCCTCGTGGAGAGCAACAAAAGGAACAAAAGATTAGCACCCGCGCCCACCTCGCTTATAGGGCTTTTAAAACGTTCCTATTTAGAGTGAAATCTTCATTTGTAGTGCAGGATGATGGTGGTGAAGATAATTATTTCTTCTTATTCCCTTTTCCTCAATTATCGCAGCATTAAAAGCACCCGGAGCTCTCAGATTTTGGCGTCTTTAGAGAAGCGGTGCTTCCCAAGCGAAGTAAATTTCAATATACATTCACATTATACCTAAGCACTCGAGCAGAAGGCATTCCAACTAATTTTGCTGTGTAATATCTTCTTGGACTTACTTGAAGCGAATAAGAAAACCATGATTTAACGTATTGAACTAAGACAATTTTCTCTTGGTTGAACCACAAACGACTGCTTCATTTGCTTTAACCAGTCCACACCGATGTTAATGGCGTGTCTTAAACCTTTTCGCTCTAAGGAGCGTTCAATCAATAAAGCCTATGATTATATCTTCAATGTAAAGGAAATAACCTTCCTGTTACTTCTTAAAAAATTTTCAGCCATCGCCTTCTGGGTCTGGCTGCACATGACCTCCCTTTAGGGCTGGTTTCCATATTTGTTTCGGTAGTCCTATACCCGAAATTCTTTTTTTCGCTGCCGCTCTAAATCGTTTAGCTTGTCATTTATATGCAAAATCATCTGAAGTTTTCATTTTAATGCAATCCCATTTTGTGTATCTTTTACACATTCTGTCGTTCTCCGTGGTGTAGTGGTTAACATGCTAGCCTCTAGTTCTCGAGGTCGTGGGCGATGTATTTTTTTCTGGCATAAAAATCCTTAGCATGGCTTCCTTCGGAAGGGAAGTAAAGCCGGTGGTCCCGTGTCGTAGATTTACGGCACCTAAAAGAACCTCAAGCCTGATAGAGGCCTCTGAGCAAAATTACGGTCTTTCACGCCCAATATAGAATGGGACGCCAAGGACCACAGCAATTAAAGAGCGTCCATAAATAAAATTTAATTTAATTTATACATTTTCTACGATGTAAATAGTAGATAGAGTAATTATTCTATTCCACTAAAAATTCTGTGTCGAGATTTCACCGGAAATTTATGTTGAATAAAACCTCATTTTTAGAAAAATATTAATTTGTGTGTGTGTGTATGTGTGTGTGTGTGTCTGTGAACGGTATACTTTAGCAATGACATTCGGATAAATATCAAACTTGTATTTAAGTTCAGCACCTTCCAAAGATGCGACACAAAGATTTAAAAAAGAATCCCTCCAGGCCAAACTACCCTTTACAGGAGCATTCGAATTTTTCGATTTTATGAAAAATGGCTCTAACGATTTTATTTAAAATACCAGATATTTACATGACAAATAAAATGTACATCTTGAATTTTCTTGGAATAGCTTCTTAAATCCTCTATTCGGAAGGAATTTTATAAAATCTTGCTTAACTGGTAAATGTTAAGCGACAGATGAAAGTCTACTGCACAGAAAATGCAGATCTCTTTAAAACACACAATTTGTTTCAAATAAACTTTCTTTGGCATAAGCCATTTCTGAGATATCTGTTACTTATGGTTCGAATTGTTGAATACCTAGCTATTGCTTTAAAGTACTGTCGATTTTCAAGTGTTTCTTTCGATTTCATGAAACAGTATGAAATCTTAACGCCAGCATGTAGCGTCCAGTTCTTAAACCTTTTACTATCGCCATTCTCTTTGTATCTATAATGAAATATGTAATGTAGATATTTCTGGAAAGGTTTGTCTCGATTAAAATGAAGTAGACGGGAAAATAAACTTTCGTAAGAACAATCTGTATATCCACTAATAAATGATGGAGGGTAGAGAAAGTCAAGTGAATTTAATACATCAGACTTTTTGATTGCTTGTTTGCACAGCTCCCCTTTAGCTTCTATGGTTATTTCTGGGGCGTGTACTTGAGAAATAACTAATGTTATTGCTGCTAGAATTGTAGGTTTTATTGATGTTGTTATTTAATACTTTTAACTAAGCGCGTTCACATAGGAAGTTATTCTGGTTGAAGAAAAATTTGCTGCCCCAGTATCGAATCCGGAACCTCCGGGTTGAGCAAAGTATTGTTAGTACTTATTCCTGCTACAAGTGGTACTTTCATCAACGGCGATTAAAGGATACATTGAAGGTGAACTTTGATTACTTTTTCTCAAGCTATGCCTGACAGTTGTATACTAGCACTGCAGACCACTGCTGGTCGACTTCAGACAAATGAACTACCTTGTTTCACTTGCAATGTTTTTATTTTGACGCAAGGGTTTATGTACAGTCTAATGCATGGGGATCGTGACGATATAATGAGCAATGGTTTATGTTGCCCATCCTTACCTAGTTCTACCACTCCACTTGATGTTTGCATTTTTTTACTGATTATCGGAAGGGCTCGGCATTACTCCAGTGAGGATATTGTACCTATGCCCGCAAGGGGGCACCCGCGGGAGGCAATAGGAGGTCAGAGGAGACACCGTGCGGCCGGTACCAGAAGTGACGGCCCAGCAATGACAGGGTCCCTACAGTTTCCAGATTGAAACGTCCCGATAGTCGGACAGGAAGACTGGGGACCCCGCCTCATACAGAGAATCCAACTCCCCGTTCCGAAGGGGCGGTCCGTTTACCTTCGGCAACCAGCTTTCGTCTGACTCAAACAGATCTAACGATGTGAAGGATGAATGGAACGAAATGCAGGGATAGGAAATTTGGGGGCTGAAACAAACCACTCCAGGATTCGCCTGACGACCCGGAAAACCCCCGAAAACCCCATGGATCGGAGTGGGCTGTGGCCAGGAATCAATCCCGGAACGTCCCGAATGAGATTCGCATGCATTTCCGCGGCGCCACCTCGCTCCGGTAATGTTTGTCTTTCTCCCTCTTTTCCTTCGCTCTGAGCTTGAAACCGACCTGTGTTCATAGGCTAATGTTTGAGCGTCGGGCTCTGATATAATACTAATACAGACGGTCTGGTGTGGACAGTCGTTGTGAAGCATGGCTTCCAGTCACTCAGGCGAAATATTTCGGTACTCCTCCCCTTTCACCCATACCTGATCTTTGTTCATAGACTAACGTGTGTTGAATTCAAACCAATAAGAGATTGGCTTACTCAGGGCTGATGTGGAACACAAACGATAAGGAGATTCTGCCAACATTAAATAAAGAAAACTCTATAGGAAACCAAAAGCATTGCCACGTTTTCGTGCACTCGGCTGCGCATAATAGCTGTAGTAAGGTAGAATGGAACGAGCGAGATGGCTCAGGCTGTAACGTTTGTGGCCCGCATTCGGGAGGTCTCGGGTTCGATTCCAGCGACCGCTCATCTGACTCATGGACTTTTTTCAGCGATTTTCCCGGGTTGTCAGGAGGTGTCTTTCATCCCCGAATTTCCTGTCCCTTTATTTCGTTCCATTTATCATTTCACTCCGCTTGGTCCTATTTCGGGGTTGTAGGCGTCGACAAAGGTGTTTGGGTGCAGCATGCCAGGGGAAAAGGATGCTTTCCCTCGGACTTCGGCTGGTTGGCGGGGCTTAAGGACCACCCTCTAGAGAGCGTTGGACCCTGTGTGGGGTACAATACCCTAATTCCCGGATCGGTGCCGAATTACCTCCGCTTCACAATTCAATCCAAGGTAGAAAGGAATTCTCAGGAGTTAGAAGGAAATAATATCGCCATTGTAAATTCGTACTGAATGATCTATCTGAAGAGTCAGATCTGTAAACTCAACCAAGAGCTTGACTGAAGTAGTGCTCTTTGTCCGGGAGGATACAGAAATGGGTTACATCCCTGAATCTAAGCCAGAAATTTGAAAACAATTAACTCATCAGAATGTAGTAACATTTTGTGTTCAGAAAAAGTTGCTAGAGGAAGCGTTGGAAGACAAACTCTCGTGTTTCTACTTGCGAAATAAAAATGTGGGAAGTCAGCACCTACTATGGTTAACATGTATGTTAAGCACCGTAGCTTAACAAGGGATTACCATCAGTTGAGAGAGAAGCTGCTCGCGGGCAAAGTGGCGCCGGCACCAACACAAATAAACCGCAATGAAATTCCTGTATTACCCTACTCCGAGGATAGCATCAGTATTCCGTCGCGACTTACCTCTCTTCATGAATGTTAATTAACTACTTTGAGCTTGTAAACCTGCGCGAACACTAAGAAATGCCGCAATCCAGGATTGCAGTCAAAGTCATCACTATTGCTCGGCACCTGCCTATTTCCCTATTTGGTTCCTTTGTTTAGCATCGTAGTCTTTGTATACATAAATATATTTCGCTTACTGGAGTAAAGTATACTAATTCCATTATGTTTACCTATTTTCATAGTGTGTGCCTTTTCATAGCTTTAGTGCCTATAATTACTTATTTTTTATGATAACTTTTATGAAGGTTTTTGACTATTGTAATTTAATTATTTTTGTTGCATTGGCACTTATTTTTTATTCATGCCATATCTATCTTACTACTGCAATAAATATTTCGCGCTCTAAGCGAGTGAACTATTGTTGACAACGTACCTGAGGAAGTTTTCACTGCTAGCATTCCTTTCTTAACGTCAGAAGTTAGGATAATAAAGCAGTGGCTGCTAATTACAATAAAGCGTATAGTAAATGGTCAAGTAAAAACATCTGATGTGATACATTCACATAACTTTCTCTGCCCTCCACCTTTATTAGTGAGTATACAAACTATTCTTACTAAAGCTTATTTTTCTATGAACATTTCAGTCCAAATAAATCTTTGGAGGATTAGCTACATTACACATTTTGCTATAAATACAAAGAGAACAGTGATAGTCAAATGTTTAAGAACTGGACACTATATGCTGGTCTTAAAATTCCATTCAGCTTCCATGGAATCGCGAGAAACAGCTGAAAATCGATGAAACTTCAAAAGAATGACAAGTATTGAACAATTCGAACCTTTAATAACGGATATCTCAGAAACGGTTTATGCTACAGAGAACTTATTTTAAGTAAACTCTGTGTTTTAAAGACATACACATTTGTAACGCCACACGTTTAGTCTATCACTTAATGCTTACCAGTTATAAAGATTATGCAAAATTTTTTTGCAAATGATAGATAACTTTATAGTCTGTTCCCAGAAAATTCAAGACAGACATTTCAATTGTCATGTTAATATCTCTAATATATGGAATTTTAATCAAAATCATTAAGAGTCATTTTTTAGAAAATCAACATTTTCGAAAAATGTTCAATATAAAGGGTAGTTGGGGTGGGGGATTTTCTTGAAAATCTTCGTATCGCATCCTGGAAGATATTAAACTCAAATACCAAGTTAGGTATTTATCCGACGTTTCCTTTTCGAGTTATGCTGTTTACAGACAGGCACACAGAAACAAACACACACAGACATGTTTCGGAAAATGCTTTATTTGGATTCAGGGCGCCTCAAAACACGTAGTTTTGGTGAAATCTCGGTAGCAAATTTTTGGGTGGAAAGCAGTACTTCCCCTACATACTATTAGTAGCAGAGAAACCAAAATAACTACAAATTTAGGACTGGGAAATCGAACATTTTAGTATGAACTCATCGCTTTGTTTATTAACAAGGATTTATTGTTTTCACTTCCCATAAGAGCAAAAACAGAATACTGACCTAAAAGACTGGATTTACGTTATTGCAAACGCAGCAATAGTTTGTTTAAGAATAATACATAACAGGCTCGATAATAATTGCGAGGAATATGTTAAAACTAAGGTCCATTTTGAATAAAGTAAAAACTACTAAATATTTATCCATAGTCGAGAAAGTGAATTCGAAAAGGTACAAAAGCCAGCTGCAATAAACCTTGAGTATACGCAAAATATATTTTATATATATATATTTATAGCTCAGCGTTATACTTTTTGGTATAACAATCCTTCGTGGTGTTTAAGCAATGAAGAAAGTTTTTAATTTTGTAAATTATTATGTAAATGGGAGAGAGCTTAAAATTTGAAAAATTAGGATATAGTAGTTTCTGGAATTAAATGAGAATTTAGGATGCTCTGAAGGGAAATTATTTGGAATCAGTATTTTTTGGCAGGAAATCTTCGGAAATAGCACATTCTGGAATGCATAAATTATGGTGGCATAGTAGTAATGTTGATTTTAGAATTCTTTGGAAAGAAAGGCTTTAGTGATAGATTTCTTGCAGATACAGTAAGTTTTGGAAAGAAAAGCACATTTTATAACCCAACTTTTATGCTTTTTAGTAGACGTTGCCAAGATTTTCTTGCCAAAATCGATGTAACACAAAGGAATGCATTAAAATTGCCTCAAACCTTTTTGAAAAATGGATGTAGTACCTTTTGGAATTCACGTTCTCCGTTTATTTTTTACCAAAGCCTTTCGAACATTTGTCTTATCATAGCATTTTTATAACCTCGTCACAGACTTCCTCCGCTAGTTCATCTAGGAAACGTGTGGCTGTTGCTGGAGTTAAATTCTTCTGTATTGAACATGAGTTGAGATAATCTTTAAGGGGCCAGGCAGAAAATGTACGAAAGCTTCTTGAAGAACATAAATAATGAGTGATCTGTTTAACTTGCAGATTCATAATTGTTTCCTTTCAGCTACTCTGTGATAAAGATCTGACTTACGGACCACTTGTTTCAATCCCCATCCCCTGAAAACAACGGTACATTAACACAATTTCTTCTGCCATTGAATCTTATGTCCAGAAAAACAAATACATCTCAGAAACTGTACGATTGTTAGATGGACTGGCGGCGAACTTTTATTACGAAGAGCTAATAAAATTTATTGTACACCAGAATGAGAATTTAATTAGTTGTGTAAACTGTGTGGAAAGAAATCTTAAGTTATAGAATGGAATAAAAATTAGTTATTCAAAATATTTGGTAGTTCTTATTTTATTGTATAACGAACCTACTTTAAAAACATCCCTCGTACAAACCAGGTGGGAATGTAAAACGTATTCAGGAAAAGAAATTATCTGAAAATTGATGATAGAGTTTTCCATAGAAATACATATCTGAAGGGAGCAAATTTAACTAAATAGTTCTTACAGTTTACGCTTCATTAAGAAAATGGTAGAATTTAATACCAAACCATATAACTATTTGATATTATTATTACATTGGATGACATCACTATTTCTCGATAATCACTTTATAAAAAACCTGTAAAAGGCGATAGTAGTTTTATATCAAAAACGCATGTAACCAATTTTGCATTGCATGCCAATTCTGAAATTGTTCCTTTTCGACATTTTTCAATTGGAAAAAATTTTTACTTTCTCCATTGCGTATAGTAAGTAGGGGAAGTATTGCATTCCACCCAAAACACGTGTTTTGAGGTGCCCAGAATCCAAATAAAGCATTTTTGGAAACATGACCGTTTGTGCGTCTGTGTCTGTCTAGTCTGTGAACAGCATAACTCAAACAGGAAAAGTCGGATAAATACCAAACTTGGTATTTGAATTTAAGGTCGTTCAAGGATGCGACACGAAGATTTATAAGAAAATCCTCTACCCCAAACTACCTTTTTCAGGGAGCACTTTTCGAAAATTTTGATTTTCTCAAAACTGTCTCTAACAATTTTGATTAAAATATCATATGTTTAAGATATTTTCATGACAAATGAAACGTACTTCTCGAATTTTCTGGGAATGTCTCCAAATGTATTCTTCATTGTGAACTACTTTTGCATAACTGGTAAACCATAAGAGATAGACAAAATTTTACTACACAAAAAATGTAGATCGCGTTAAAATACACAATTTATGTCATATACAATTTTGTTGTTGAGTGAACTATTTTCGAGATGTTGCTTGTTATTCCCTCAAATTTTGCAATACTTATAATTTTTCTCAAATTTGTTATTCATTTTTTTTGTCTTGGTAATGTAAAGAAAATGGAATACTTTATATAGCAACCAGCTCTTAAAATATTTGACTATCGCTTAAAGCCTACCAATTCCCTTTGCATCTACAAGAAAATTAGCAATAAGATTAACATCTCGATATCTAGATTAACATGAAGCATATGGAGAATAAGCGTTTGTAAAAATAGTTTGTACAAGAGTAGAGATAGTCATATGAGTGTAACACATTAGATTTTTTATGTCCTGTACATACAAAGAGAATGGAATGCGCCACATAGCAACCAGCTCTTAAAAGATTTGACTATCGCTTAAAGTCTACCATATTCCCCTTGCACCTACAGGAAAATTAGCAATAAGATAGTTTCTGCAAATTTATCTCGATTAACAAGAAGTAGATGGAGAATAAGCGTTTGTAAAAATAGTTTGAACAAGAGTAGAGAAACTCATGTGAGTGCAACCACCAGACTTTTTATCTTGATAATGCGCAGGTTATACTTTATTCCCTATATTTAGTCAAGCCAAATAATAATAATAATAATAATAATAATAATAATAATAATAATAATAATAATAATAATAAAAATAATCTTTGCTTCCCTTTTTATGTAACTATATTTTGTGCTGAAAACTTTCTTTTAAAGGATTTTCTATTTGTATTATGGAAATTAGTCGTACAGTATACCTGTAAGCTACGCTCGTGACCAAGTTTGACTTACGTAAACACAAACCAACAAATGGAAGAAAGAACAAATATTTCCGTTCGCTGTATTATCTCACATCTTAATTTCTGATTTCTATCTGCTGGATTCACATATTGTGGTCGCCGGAGTTGGTAAATGTAATGGCTGAGAGTGAGTCACCAAGCCAGGCTGTTGCAGAAACGTGATTTAGCGCGTCAGCCAAACCAGCTTCATCCACAACTCAGTTAACGCTGCATGTTACCTGAGTATCTCTACTCTTTCCCCCATCGTTTTTCATGCTTTCATTTAGACACAAGGGTCTTATGAAAAGCTGCATTGTTTCACACATAGGAAACACTGTCAAGGTCTATATAGAATTATAGTCCAGTAAGTCTTTGGGGACACGTGCAAGACAATACGTATTAGACATACTTCGATACCACTGAGTATCGAGAGTATCGAGGTATCAAGGACTCATCTCCAGTTCTTACATATCAAAGTATGTTTTGAAGTGGTAAATGAATAAGCGACTGTGCCTACTTCAATGCTTACCATTACCGATAGTGCCTATTTTGAATTTATTGTTACGCCTATTTGCCTCTCTATTTAAATTTGTTAGCACCCTGTTGCGCCGAGCTCTAGTCATTACCTAGTAATTATTCCTACAAGCAACAGACCTGTGATTAGTGCTGCAGATTTCCTTTAGTGTTAAGAGAACTTGGTATTTTCCTGACATTTTCCATAAAGTGTACCAATGCAAACTGAATCTTTGAATTCCTTGTGTGTTTCTGTTAAGCTTTGCGGATATATCCATTTTTTGTGAACCATATCGTTATAATAAACTAATTTAAATAAAATAATGCAGTAATAAAAATTCATCATTCAAATGTAATTCACAAAGCAAACCAATTATATTAATTATAGGTTATTTCCAATTGAACAAATCAATTCTCCACCAGGAAAATCATGTGGGTATAACGTTTAAACTAATGCGACGATTAAATCCCTGTGCCATTATTAACTTAGTGAATTGAATTCCAAACTATATGTTTTCTCTCTCCTTCGCCACTATTCGTTTCACTTTTCTACTTTGTCTTTACTACTGTAAATATGTGAAAGTATGACGTGTTACATACACAAACCGAGCGGAGTGGCGCCGCGGTAACGTGTGTGCGAGTCGCATTCGGGAGGTCCTGGGTTCGATCTCCGGCGACCTCCCACTCTGAAACGTGTTTTTCGTCGTTTCCCCGGAGTCGGCAAGCTGGGGTGGCTTCTTCTCTACCACAATTTCCTTTCCATTATTATATCCCATTCATCCTTCGGGTGTACTTCTAGGTCTCGTGATGTGTGGCAGTGCCGGATAGATGGCGCGGATACATGGTCAATGGAAAGAGTATTCCCCTGGATTTCAGAGGGCTGCTTGATTGCTGGGTGGTTCGTCGCCCTCTCTCTGCGGCCCCAGCAGCAATGAATCTGCGAGTTTGGAACTGTTAGAGACTCCCGCGCGTCTTTGTGGCCTGTTTCCTGCGGCCTGTAGCCTCCTATAGTTCCTGCACCTCATCCGTTCCTCCTGCGAAGTGGTAGCCTCTACCCACTATCCCCTATTTTTCACAAAGTATTCTTAGAAAAGCTTGTTCATTTCTCTACCGCTTACATAGTAGGTATAGAAGGTATTGTATTCCACCCAAAAAGTCGATATCGAGATTTCACCAGAAATACTTTCCTGAACACTATAACTCAAAAAACGAAAAGTCGTATAAACACCAAACTTGGTGTTAAGTTCAGTACCTCCCAAAAGTACGACAGGAAGATTTTCAAGAAAATCCCCCACCTCAAATTACCCTCCACTTGAATTGTTTTTAGGAATTTTTGATTTTCTAAAAAATTTCTGTAACAATTTTGATTAAAATGTCATATATTAAACATATTTACACTACAAATAAAGTATATGTATGGAATTATCTGGGAATAGCCTGTGAAGTTCTCTTTATTCGGAAGGAATTTTGTATAATCTTGTATAACTAGTAAACGTTAAGCGATAGACGAAAACATACCACACAAAAATTGGAGATCTCCTTAAAACACACAATTTATTTCAAATAAGTTTTTGTAGAATCAACCATTTCCGAGATATGCGTTATTAAAGGTTCGAATTGTTCAATACTTCGCATTCCCATCGATTTTCAGTTGTTTCTAGCGATTGCATGGGAACAGTATGCATTTTAAAGCCACCATATAACGTCCAGTTCTTAAACATTTGGCTATCGCTCTTCTCTTTGTATTCAAACGAAACGTGCAATGCAGCTATTTCTGCGAAGTGTTATCTGGATTAAAACGAAGTAAAAAAAAAATAAGCTTTAGCAAGAGTAGTTTGTATAACCACTAATTATCTATAGAGGGTAAAGAAAGTGATGTGAATGTAACACAGCAGATGTTTTTCTATCTACTTCACATTAATTTAGCTAACCTTTCGAGAAATGGTTTAATTGCACATTTCACTATAGATACAAAGGGAATAGAGGAAAGCAAATCGAAAGCCAGATGTTTAAAAGCGGATCGGTAAAAGCCATCCTTGAAATTCTGTCCTCTTTCCATGAAATCGGGAGAAACCACTGAATAATGATACCACTTCTAATAAAATGACACGTATTGAAACATTCAAACGAATAATATGGCTGATTTCACAAAAAGTGTATTTTTTAAAAGAGATATGTTGTACGTTTTGCCTATCTCTAGGGGTTTATCCGTTACACACAATTATACAAATGAACATAACGAATCAAGAGGGCGTAAAGGATATTCCTAGAAAATTCAAGACATAAATTTTGTTTACTATTTAAATGTGTTAAATACATTTTTATAAAAATCTATACCTCAGTTTTGAGGAATTCAAAAATATGGACCATTTTCCATATGCGTGTTGCATCTTTGGAAGATACTGAACTTAAACACCAAGTTTGGCATTTATTAGAGGCTTCGTTTTCAGCTATGTTGCTCTCTCTCTCTATATCTCTCTCTCTATCTCTCTCTCACACACACACACACACTATAGGTACACATACAGTCACGCACGTACCGTTTTCTAAAATATTTATTCAAGGGCCCTCAAAAAATGTATTTTAATGAAATTTCAACATCCAATTTTTGGGTGACAATATTTCCTCTACCTGCAATAGGGACTGTACGGATGGAGAAAGTAAATCATCCTTACATTCATATCACCTCTACCTACAATCGTATATTTTATATCCCTTCTAGAATGTATTGAAAAATTCAAACCAATAACAACCGATATCTCTGAAATGTTTAATGACACAAGAAAATTATTTGAAGTAAATTGTGTATTTAAAGATACATAACTGTTTTGTGCAGTAAGTTTTTATTTCTATCTCTTGTGGTTTACCAGTAATGCAAAATTATGCAAATTTTTTTCCGAATGAAGAGAATTTACGCGTATTTTTTGGAAAACACAAGTTATACAATGAGGCGGTGTTTTTAGCACTTAAATGATTTCAGTCAAATTATATATTATATAAATTCAATAAAAGTCCGCCTTGAAGCAATATGTGTATGTAATAATTTGTGAAATGTATGTAACAGTCATTGCATATGCTTATATTATTTTATCCATGTGTAATAATGTTATGTGAATATATTACGTAATTTAATAATGTAGGAGCTGTGAGAATAATAAGTTAAAAGTTGCTAACAATGAGGTAACAATGAGGTAACCTTGAGTCAATAATGACTAAGAAAATTTAACAGTACTACTTGTGATTCTTGGAGTAACAATAATGTAATTTTAGTGACAGTTTATAAAATAGCCAATCAACAACCAGTAAAAGCTTTAGTTAAATGCAGGTATTCTATTAGAGTAGGATTAGCCAATCAGAGACTTGAAATACAGAAATTTACAAGTTCAGACGGTTGAAATCTATTCAGTTGCCTGCAGATAGTGATTGTAACCGGATGCGTGATGTGTCCTTGAGAGATTTAACACGTATTTTGCGTGAGATAAAATAGTTTACGTGTTAAAAGTGCAAGTATTTAATAAAAACATCTCACAGCTCTCCCTTTATATCAGTGAAGTGTTATTTAAATCGTATCAAGTATTAATAAAAGGAGTGAAGTAAAATAATAGTCTGTGTAAGCCTACATTCTTGTCGTATCACGCCCTGCAAGAGAAACGTGTATCTAACAATAATACTGACGCAGCCGAGGCAAACATAAATATTAAATATTTAAATAAACCGTTTAATTACAAAGTTAATATTTTTTTAAACTTGGGGCAAACGCCACCTGAAAATACATTTGGGGCGAAGGCTACCGGAAACTGTTTCTATACGTGCGGTTGCAACTACTACAAGTTCGGGTCCCCAACATTAGAACTATAATACAACTCCTTCAACCGCTACTTCAAATCGGCTTTCCATACGTGAAACAATAACATTTACAAATTGACGCCCAAAGCGTGGTGCAAACTCTAACTACTTCAACAATTATGTGTCATGTAAATATCTTAAATATAAGTTATTTCAATCTAAATCGTTGAAGGCAAAAGTAAGGAGATATTTTATATGTAAAGGTTATTTTGGGTAGGGGAGATTTTCTTGAGCATTTTCGTGTCGCATCCTTAGAAGATGAGAACTTAGATACTTGGTTAGGTTAGGTTATTCAACACAGGGGGTGGGGACAGTTCTCGCACTGGGACCTAGAAATATATATTATGGCTTTTCTCCTCCGGAGAAGGGGAAGAAGTATGAAGGAACCACAGGAGGCTACGGGCTGCAGGCTCACAAGTTACACAGGCGCGCGGAGGTCCGTAACAGTTCGAGGCTCGAAGACCCGTCGGAGCTGTCTAGAGAGCGCGATAAATGACCTTTCGACCAAGTTGCCCTCTAGTGTTCACGGTGAGTACTCTTTCTTTTGAGCAAGCATCTGTCCGGCACCACCATACACAACGAAACCTAGGAGCACACCTGAAAGATGAGAAGGAAATGGAATAAAAGGGAAATGGAAAGGAAATCGTGTTAGATGATAAATCACCCCAACATTCGCCTACCGAACAGGGTAAACCAAAAAACCCAATGCCAGAGTGGACGGTCGACGAGAATCGAACCCGGGACTTCTCGAATGAAGCCTCAAACGTTATCGCGGAACTACCTCTATCGGTAATGTATATTCTAAGTTTGAAATTGATTCGACTAGTTCTTTACTGAAAACAGGGACCGCAAAACATGTATTTACGGTGAAATTTCGATATTCAGTTGTTGGGTGGGATGCAAGACTACTTCCTCTTAACTACTGTTGTTATGTGGGAAAGGAAATAGAAATGATAAGTTCATCACTACAAGAATTTGTGTGTTTTATATCGTATATTGTACAGTTAGGGTGTATTTACGGTGACATTTCTATTTCAAACATTTGAGTAAAATACGGTACACCCTGTAAAAATAAACAAAGTTAAAGACACGGACGAACGGAGGGACCCCGCAACCGAGGCAGAGCATCGCAAGTAGGACACAACGACCCTTTTTGTTTCTACCGTCACCCTCGGCAGGGAGGGAGGAGGGGAGAGATCTGAAGGGTGATGACGGCGCAAGCATGAGCGCGGTCCCTAACGTTTCCATATCGGATGCATTATACGCCGCCCGGACCTAATCCACCGAACTCCCGGGGGGTCCACTCCGAGGCGAGACCTAACTGAGCAGTCGCTAGGGAAGAAACCTCTACAGAGCACACAGTCACCGCCCAGCCGCAGCCCACTAAACACCGTCACTTAGTCCTACAGCCCTGAAACAGATGATAGATACAGGAAATGAGGAATCAACTAAATAAGGCTCGAAGAACAGCATGTATAGCTGTGAAAACAACTCCTACTGCAGCAATGGAGACACTCTTGAACCTGACTCCATTGCATTTAGTAATAAAGTAGGCAAGAATGACATTCAACAGACTGCAACACGATAAGCAACTGGCAATTCTTGAAATAGACTCAGGTTTGTTAAAGCCCCTTGTACACGATCAAACTTTTTTTTCAATTCAAGAGTTTACAAGAGAAATTGTCAAACATTTTTCAATATGTGATAACATTGGACAAGACTTGATAATGTCATAAATGTGTATTTACAAATTGTCTTTTTTTCTTCCTCTACTACGTATAGTAATTAGGGGAAGTATTGTATTCCACCAAAAAATTCGATATCGAGATTTCACCGGAAATATATGTTTTGAGACCCCTGAATCCAAAAAAAATCATTTTTAGAGACATGTCCGTGTGTGTGTCTGTGTGTGTGCGTGTCTGTGAACAGCATAACTCAGAAACGAACAGTCGGATAAACACCAAACTTGGTATTTAGGTTCAGTATCTTCCAGAGATGCGACACGAAGGTTTTCAAGAAAATGCCCCACCCCAGATTACCCTTTACATAGACCATTTTTCGAAAATTTCAATTTTCTCAAAGATGGCTCTAACGATTTTGATTAAAGTATCATATGTTTAAGATGTGTATATCTGGGAATGTCTCCAAAAGTATTCTTCATTGTAAACGACTTTTGCATAACTGGAGACAAAATGTTACTACACAAAAAATGTAGGTCGCATTGAAATACAAAATTTATGTGGGGTGACCTAAATTAATCATTCTCTGGTAACCTTTTTGGCCTTCACCCCAACATGTAACGATATGCTACTGTTTTTGAAACAAAGATTTATGCTATTATTCAATGCATACATCAAAACATAAGGAAAACTTACACTGATAAACAGATCTTAATCTTCTCAGATAGCCAGACTGAACTTAAGGCTCTAAATAGTCATAAAGTAACGTCAGGACTAGTTTTAAACTTCCGAAACATCTTCACAAGCTTGGAAGAACAGGATGAAGTTCAACTCATCTGGGTGCCGGGTCATAGTGGCATAGAGGGAAATGAAAAATCTGATGAACTTGCAAGACAAAAAGCAACTTCAGTATTTATTGGGTCAGAGGAACATATCAATGTTTAGTAAGAGAGGCTATTAAGAACTAGTCCAAAGTAGTTCAGGAAACAAACATGGTAAACTATTTATTAGAAAACCATGTAATAAAATAACTGAAAGTTTACTTAAATGTAGTAGACTTCAGCTGGGAACAATTATTACATTCTCACAGTACATGCTCTTGTGGAAAAGCATCTTAACACTATGGGAGTGTTTCAGGGTAAGTTAAATTGCAGATTGTGCAAGAAAGAAACTGAAACAGTCCAGCACATAAATGCTCCAGTGAGCACTTGGCGCACAGGAGATATTTTGCTTTTAGGAAAATGTTTTTAGAACCAGAAGAACTTGAAACCATATCTGATATGAGACTATTCTTTGATAAAGGGTGCAGGCATAATAAATTGGCTTTAAAACAATACAGGTAGCACAATAAGCGCAAGACTGAAGTGCGTTCTGAGAAGTGACAGGCATTTGTATGGCATAACGTAAGTCAGGACAGGAAATAAGCGGCGGGAAAGTCGTGGTAGAAGATGAACAACCCCAGCATTCGCCTGCCTACCCGGGGAAATCACGAAAAACCCATGGTTCAGAGTGGGCGGTCGCCCGGGGATCGAACCCGGGACTTCCCGAATACGATTCGCAGTAACGCAGCGCCACCTCGCTCGGTCAGCACTCCCTGTACCCACGAGTATCACAGGTATGAGGTGGAAAAACTAACAGCTTTTGTAAAACCATCAAGTACCAAAAACATTCTAGAAAAACAAAATACTACAGTGTTATGGGTGCAACTAATAAATAATTCCATTCGTATGACTATTCATTAATTAATTATATAGTTTTTAAACATTTCATTGTACTAAAACACTGCTCTTGATTGTAAATGTTCTGTGATGAATAGGCATTTAAATAACCAGGATGTTCTCTGATTTCACTATTTTATGAAATTTGTTCTGAAAACATCGTTCATTAATGTTTTAATTTACCTACGCCAGTGTTTATAGTGACCGCAAATATCAATCAGGGAAATTGCAATTTAATTACATAAAAACTGCAAATAATTGCAGATGTTCCAGGAAAACATATTAGAAGCATAAATTATGGAAAATAGCCATTTTTACTCTGTATTTGAAAGCTGTAAATGCACTTGCGTTAGATGGAGTTCGCAATTAATATTTTTTATACCAACAATGCAACATACAAGTACATACGATAAAGGGTAATTGGTAATTTGAAATATTTCATTTATATCTTCAATTTATGTCAATAACTGTTTGCCTTTCCTTGTTTCAGTAATGAATTTAGTAATAAAAATTGTATTATATAAAGAAAGAGAATACATGTGTATGCAGGGTCATCTCAAAAACCACGCAACCGAGTCGTAATTGAAAAGCCCAATTCATTCTGATGAACATGGGGTTATAAAATACCTTATAATTTCATTTAATAAATTACTAAATGATTAAAACGTATTTACAAATACCCTGTACTTAAATACGAAAACATTGGAATTATAAAAGCACGAAGAAGGCCTTGACTTTTAGTTTAGAAAGACATGGAATAGAAAATATGTTGTTGTTATTCTACAGAATATGCATGTAAAATAAAACAAACGCCGCTGATATTTCATTAGTAGCAATATTATATTGATGGTCACCATTTATCAATTAAGACACAGCTAAAACAAAAGAGAATCGGATCTGTTTATAACGCTACGATACCATGCGGTACCAGTGCCAACATATTTTAATAATCCTAATGTAAGAAAGTTTTGCTTTATTTCCTTTGTAGTCCGAATGACCTCTCTGGCTGCTCGTCATGTTCCTTCCTCGTGTGGGTGTGTTGAAGTGCTGTAATACAATGTTCCTACAACACTTCTGTGTTGGCCTATGCTCTTAAATTTATCTAGGTCGTGGTAACAGGAGACGAAATAAAAAGTTTAGATTCGCTTTAACTGCAATTTATTACACATGTTCGCAGCCAGTCGTGACTTCTATCCCACAATTAACTTGCTGAGTTACAGGGCCTATCTATTAAACTGTATCTTCCACTCCATATATCTTTCCTAAATTTTCAACACCTTCTTCCCACGCCCCTGCATATAAGTGGCGTAACAACTCACTCTTCGTATTTATACACCCTGCAAATAATGCTATTTTTACTTTCTCTACTACGTACAGTAAGTAGGGGAAGTGTTGTATTCCACCCAAAAATTCGATACCGAGATTTCACCGCAAATATATGTTTTGAGACCCCCTGAATCCAAAAAAAAAGCATTTTTGGAAATGTGTCCGTGTGTGTGTCTGTTGCTGTGTCTGTGCGTGTCTCTGTGAACAGCATAACTCAGAAACGAACAGTCGGATAAACACCAAACTTGGTATTTAGGTTCAGTATCTTCCAGAGATGCGACACGAAGGTTTTCAAGAAAATACCCCCACCCCAGATTACCCTTTACATGGAACATTTTTCGAAAATTTTAATTTTCAAAAAATGGCTCTAACGATTTTAATTAAAATATCATATGTTTAAGATATTTTCATGACAAATAAAATGTATATCTTGAATTTTCTGGGAATGTCTCCAAAAGTATTTTTCATTGTGAACGATTTTTGCATAACTGGTAAACCATAAGAGATAGACAAAATTTTACTACACACAAAATGTAGATCGCGTTAAAATACACAATCTATGTGATACACATTTTATTTGTTGAGTGAACCATTTTCGAGATATTGCTTGTTATTCCCTTAAAATTTTCAATACTTATTTTCTCAAATGGGAATTCGTTATTCATTTTTTGTCTTGGATATGCAAAGAGTTATAATCTGTGGCAAAGGGAATCGTGCTGCACCTAGCAACCAGCTATTAAGAGATATGTATGTGCTTAAAGGCTACTGTATTTCTATATTGCCCTCGTAAATATATATTCCCCTTACATTCTACAAGAAAATTAGCAATAAGATAGTCTGCAAATGTTTATCTCGATTAACATGAAGTAGATGGAGAATAAGCGTTTGTAAAAATAGTTTGTACAAGAGTAGAGAAAGTCATGTGAGTGTAACACATCAGATTTTTCCTATAAGTACTTTAAAGCACTATTTTGCTTGGCTGATCACCTTAGCGTCCTATGGGAACATTTGCTCTCATATATCTCCTTATGACGCGTCTGACTTTCTATTTGTGTGCCAATCCCTCACTATTTCTTTTCAACCTCTATCTATCTCTCTCACTCCAGCGTCTCTGCTGGTCATGTTAAGCCTAGGCCCTGTGCTTCGTACCACCCCAGAGATATCTCAGCATGGTACCGCTTGGCTTCATGTCCTTACCTTTCACCTGCACGGCTAGTTAGCCTGCATTACGTTTAACATATCACATATTTACGCTTTTATAATATTATTTACATTAATATCGATATTTAAATTGATGTAACCTTGTTCTAGGTACAGATAGCTACAGTAGTTTATGGTGTAATCAAGTTAATTAGCAGTACATGCTAAATAATTGTATAAAGGGAGAAAGTCTCTAACATTAGAAATCACTGAACCGACATTAACAACTCAGAAGTTTGCTTTTCTCGACATTCGTAGACTATATGTCGTTCCCAAAGAGGTTATAATAATACATTATATTAATACATTCACCTCTATTTAGTTGTATATGTTAAGGTTTCTGCAGTATGTGAGAAGTGTGTACCTTTTATGTTATTAAATAACTACTGGACCAAAGAGAAGATACAAATATTTAGCATTTCATTTAGAAACTGTAAGTGTCTAACAAGTCACTCGCCCATTCCGACCGGTGATTGTTCCACCGCCAAAGGGTAATTATAGGCCATGCAGCATGTCGTCGCGAAGCATATCTTCCAGCCACTCAGGTGAAATGTTTCCATACTCCTCCCAATTCGCCACTCACCTAGGTCTGAAATTTATTGGTAGCTAATGCGTGTGTGTAGGGCTTGAATTTAAATCAGGGTTTGGCTCACCCAGGGCTGAAACACAGTTTATGAGGAGATTCTGTCAGCATTAAATAAGGAAAAGCACTGTAGGGAACCAAAAGCATTGGCGCCTTTTCGTGCACTCGACTTTACACTTTAACAGAATTAATTACTTAATTTACAGATTTATTTTCAGGCATTACCGATCATGTGTGGACCGTTAAAGCTTTCTAAAACCTCGTGAAGAATATTTCGAGATGTACATCGATAATCGCAACACAACTGCACGCGTAGGATTTCGGACGAGATTGGCTATTACGTTCGCCGGATTTAAATTCGACGGGACATGTTCGAAATACTTTAGAGAGACAAATTGTCTGGCGGCTGTAGTTTCCCGCAATGCTCCAGGAGGCGGGAGGGGAGGGAGGACAATACCTCAGGGTGTGCTGGACAACTTTATTCACAGGAGGGGAACCGCTCTGAGGGCTGTACAGTATGTGCAACCAGCCACACATCTGAGGCGCATGTTTCATCTGAACAAGTGTTTGGTAGTGTTTCTGTGTTTTATTGTCTAGTACATTAAACTTTTTACGTTGGGTTAGGGGGAAACTATACAATCAGTCGAAGTGGCTCATGAAATACCTAACGACAAACATTGTGGGAAAAAAGAGGAATATAACAGAGCTTTCTCCCCCTGAATGCTTGTATCCAGCATTGTAATTGGTCTACCTTGCGTTAAATTGGCACTTAGGGCACCGTTCTACGTTGTAAACTACATTTACTTTTTCACTTCGTGGACGCTTTACACTTCTCTAAAAGATAGTAATTCTTTAAACGAGCGATGTCTTGATACTAAAAGTGTCAAGCCTCACAAAGCCCACCCTCGTGATGTGGGGATGGCTTGCCTGCCTCACATTCAATGGGTCGCGAGTTCGAATCTCGGTTAGGGTGATCAGTCATGGCGACGATACAGTATCTGATGCAGAACAAAATACATTGCCTAGCAACTTTCCATGGCATGCACTTTGCTTGATTGCATTTTTAATTTCTCTGCCACGTACAACATAGTAGAGAAGGTATTGCATTCCACATAAAAATTCGGTACCGAGATTTCATCGGAAATGCATGTTTTAAGACCCCCTGAATCCAAAAGAAGCATTTTTAGAAAAAAAGGTCTCTCTGCGTGTGTCTGTGAATAGCATAATTAAACGAAAAGCCGGATAAACACCAAACTTGGTATTTAGGTCCAGTACCTTCCAGAGATGCGACACAAAGATTTTCAAGAAAATTCCTCCATGCCAAACTACCTTTTATATATAGATTTTTCTAAATCTTTGATTTTCTAAAAAATGACTAAAGCTTTTGATTAAAATACTATATATTAGATATAGTTACATGACAAAAAATGTATGTCTTGAATTTAATGGGAATAGCCTTTGACGTCCTCTCCATTCGGAAAGAATTTTGTATAATGTTATATAAGTGGTAAACGTTAAGCGATAGACAAGAACATACTACACAAGAAATGTAGACATCTTTAAGACCACATTAGGAATTTCCAGATATCCATTATTAATTGTTGGATTTGTTCAATACTTTTGTCAATTTCTCTACCTTCTATTTTTATTAGTGGGTATACAAACTACTCTTACTAAAGCTTATTTTTCTATCTAAATAAACTTTAGCAAAAATGGCTACATTACACAATTCATTATAAATATAAAGAGATCAGCGATAGTGAAATGTTTAAGAAGTGGACGCTATATGATGGCCTTAAAAGTCCGTACTGTTTCCATGCAATCGCGAGAAACACTGCAAATCAATTTGACTTTAAAAGAATGACAGGTATTGAACAATTCTAACCTTTAATAAGGGATATTTCAGAAACGGCTTATGCCACAAAACGCTTATTTTAAGTAAATTGTGTGTTTAAAAGAGCTCTACAATTTTTGTGTTGTACGTTTTCGTCTATCGGTTAACGTTTAAAGTTATACAAAAATTTCTTCCCGACGAAGAGGACTTCCTAGGCTACTCCCAGAAAATTCAAGATAATCATTTTATTTGCCATGTAAATATCTTTGATATATGCTATTTTAATAAAAATTGTTACAGCCAATTTTTAGGATATCAAAATTTTCTAAGTGTTCCATATAAAGAGTAGTTGGGGTGGGGGATTTTCTTGAAAATCTCCGTGTCACATCTTTGGAAGATACTAAATCAAATACCAAGTTTTGTATTTATCCAACGTTTCGTTTATGAGTTATGCTGTTCACAGACACATAGCCACATACACGGACATGTTTCCAAAAATGCTTTATTTGGATTCAGGGTGCCTATAACATGTATTTCGGGCAAATCTTGGTATCAAAATTTTTGGTGGAATGCAATACATCCCCTACTTACTATACGTAGTACAGAAAGTAAAAAAAGAATAAAATATTTCCATTTGAGGAAAGTATAGGTCTTTGAAAATTCAAATCAGTAACAAGGAATACCTTCGGAAATGGTTAACTCTTAAAAAGAAAGAAAAAAGTATATATTTGATACAAATTGTGCTCCTTAACGATATCTACATTTCTGTTTACCAGTTATACAAAACACATTCAGAATGAATAGGACTTCATAGGCTATTTCCAGAAAATTGAAGGTACACATTTCATTTGTCATTTAAATATTATACACATATGGTATTTTAATGAAAATCGTTGGAGTTATTTTGGAGAAAATAAAAAATACGAAACTAGCCATTCCGAGAAATTCTTTAGTTGGAGTATCAGAATTGTCCCAAGTCGCTGTTCGTTTTTTTCCTCCCGGTCATGCAAAGAGAACGGAATTTCAAAGCAATCACATAGTGACAAGCTCTTAAAAGATTTGACCGTCGCCTAAGATTACTGTATTCCCTTATTCCCCTTGTACCTACAAGGAAATATGTAATAAAACCATTTATACAAATGTTTATCTGGATTAACATGAGACAGATAATTAAAAAGCTTTAGCAAGGATAGTCTGTTTAAGAATGGAGGGGCCCCTGCAACTGGGACAGAGCACCGGAAGTAAGCCACAACAGCCCTTTTTGCTTCCACCATGACCCCTGGGAGGGAGAGAAGAGGAGAGACAACCGAAGGGCAACCAGGTCCGGATGAGGAAAGGCACAAGCATGGACGGGCTACTAACGCTTCCAATTCGAACACATCCGACGCTACCCGGGTTCCCCACAAGCCTCCAGACCCCCGGCGATCCCCCTGGCGGGGGCCATTTGGTGGCGGGTCCTAACTGAGCAGTCCCGAAGGGAAGAAATTTGTACAGAGCTCACATCCACCGCCCAGCCGTAACACGCCGAACCGTCGCCTGGTCTACAGCCCTGAAACAGACGGCAATGCTGGAGATGAGGGGTATGGGAAATGCAAGGTAGGAGAGTAGTGGTAGAAAAGCAACCACCCCAAGCATTCGACCTGGGGAAATTAAAAAAAAACCCAAGAGTTAGAGTGGGCGGTCGCCGGGGATCAAACTCATGACCTCTCGAAAGCGAGTCACACACGTTACCGCGGCGCCACACTCGTAAGAATGGGTGGAGAAAGTCACATGAATGTAACACATCAAATTTTATTTTCTATGAATATACTTAAAATTGATTATCTTAATAGGCAAAATAAAAGCGCATTATTCATTACCTTTATCGACAATCCGATAAAAAAGCGGAATATCTATCTTGAGTTAGAAATGCGATATTTCCTGTACCTTAAGTAACGAACAGGCAAAGTAATAAGCTTCTAGGAAGATATTTTTCATCTGTCACTATGCACACTTATCTCCTATTTTCTCTCGTAGTTCTAATCGAGCTGTCATTTTAGGTTCACTCTCTAGTTTACAAACGAGATACTTGTTTATCTCGTGGCCTGCATGATTTATGAATGTATGCTGTCGGCTGTGGCCGCAATCTCACTTTGTTTTGTACGAGTAGCTTCTCTAGGTTTAGCTCCAAACGTTATGACTGATTAATATTTCCACTTAAGGGTACCCACAGGTGAATCGAGCGGGTTGGCTCAGGCGGCAAAGTCTCTGGTATTTTTCGTTTTTTTTTCGTGGTTATCCTCTGCTCTCCTCTGGTCTATTCGTCGTAGGCGCATGCTGGGGTGGTGTATTCTAACACGAATTCTCTCTTTCTCATTTCCTCTCATTTCATCCCTTCCCCTTTCATCTTTCAGGAAGTGTCTTCGGGTTCCGTGATGCAGCTAGTGTCGGGTAGATGGCATGGTTGCTGCGCTTTGTAAAGCAGTTCTTCCCGTGAAAAGCCAGAGTGCGCAGGCCCGCTTACTAGGGTCGCTTCGCCGACCTCTTGCGGGATTCTTCGCCTCTGCTTTAAGGTGGGTGTTTCAAACTGGAAATATTAGGGGCTTCCGTGCGTCTCTGTGGACCTGTCTGCCTGCTGACATGCGATCTCTTGCGGCTCCTTCACTTCATCCCTGCCTCCCGGGGAGTGTAGTCACAATAGATAGTTGATCGTAGTGGCGAGGTGTTCCCTTCCGTTGAATTACCTCTACCTCTACTCACAGGTGAAATTATAAGTATTGAAATTTCTTTACAACCTGCTCTACCACAATATAAGTGTAGTTTTAAATTTAATGTGGATATATTTGATATATTTTTAGGAAAACATTTTATTTTTCTAGGCGTTGTCTCCTTAGCGCAGTGCTAACACTGCTGTTTACGAAGTGGGAGACCCGGGTTCGATTCCCGGCACCAGCGTGGGGATTTTCTACCGCTCGGAGACCTGGTCCGGGGTGCACTCAGCCTCGTTAGGTCCCTGAGGGTTCAATTGACGAGCTACTTGATTGAAAAGTTAAGGAGACGCATAAATCGGGGCACTGACCACGTCCTCACCCTTCAATGCTACACCCACACATGACGAATGTTTGGGCAGAGGTAGGGGACGCAGCGGCCAGGCGGTAGGCCTTGCGCCACGGATAGTTAGTTATTACATTAATTAATGAGTGTTGCACACGGTGAAGAACTTTAGAAAATAGAAACTACTGCCAAATTATTTAAACACCAACACATAAACTGGTGTGTAGAAATTTGTTTACTCTTATAGTTGTTTACAAAACAAATTACATCCTAAATCCTTTTGTAACAATTTATGCTTAATTTACGTCACATCTTGAGCAATGCAGCAAAAGCCATTTGCCAATTTGGTTCTGAGTTGTTGCTGAACATTTTAGCAAAATAGGTTTCAAATTGCACTGGATTGGATTGCGAAGCGGAGGGAATTCGACACCTATCCAGGAATGAGGATATTCTACAGACTACCCACAAGAGGACCACCCGGGAGGGAGGGATGAGTGAAAGGATAAGTTGGGCGGCCGGAACCAAGAGTAATGGCACAGCAATGACAGTTTCCAGATATAGACGCCCCGGCAGTCGAACAGGGGATCCCGCTCCACACAGGGTCCAACCCCCCCCAAGGGGTGGTCCTTATACCCCGACAACCAGTCGAAGGCCGAGGGAGGGAGAAAGTTCACAGAAAACAGTCTTTTACCCTGCCACGCTGCACCGAAATACCATCGCCGACGCCTACAAACCAAACCGGGTGAACGAAGGATGGATAAAATTATTAATGGAACGAAATGAAGGACAGGTAATTCGGGGGATGAAAGAAACAACTCCAGCATTCGATGACCAGGGCAAAAACCCATGTATCAAAGTGGGGATTGCCGGCGATCGAACCCGGGATCTCCTGAATGCAGGTGTAGATGTTACTTTCTGAGCCATCCCGCTTGGTTTTAAAATTACATGGTAAGAATCAGTTTTAATGCGATAAAGTATAAGAAAAACCAAAATCTAGTAAAAGGCATTGGAAGTGAATACAGGTCATTAAGCTGTGTTCTCTTGGGCATTTAAATGGTTCACGTGTTAAAGATTTAAAAACAGAGTTCCCAGCGATCTGGAATATCAGGGAATTGCAAAATGGCCAGGGAAAATCAGGGGAGTATTTAAAAAGGTTTGATGCGGTACATTCAACAACTTTCTCTACCCTCTAACTTTATTAGTGCTTATTGTTCCCTGTCCTATATTTTAATCCAAATAAACCTTTGCAGAAGTAGCTACATTACACACTTCGTTATAGATACAAAGAGAACAACGATAGTCAAATGTTTAACAACTGGACGTTATATGCTGGCTTTAAAATGTCGTCCTCCGTGGTGTAACGGTTACCATGCTAGCCTATAATTCCCGAGGCGCAGGTTCAAACCCGGCAGAGGGCGATGGGTTCTTTTCGGACTTAAAAATCCTTAGCATGGCTTCCTTCGGAAGGGAAGTAAAGCCGGTGGTCCCGTGTCGTAGATTTACGCAAGTAAAAGAACTTCAAGTCTAATAAAGCGGTCTCTGAGCAAAATTACCGGTCTTTCACGCCCAATATAGAATGGGACGCTAAGGACAACAGGAGCATCCACTAATAAAACTTAATTTAATTTTTTTTGGCTTTAAAATTCCACACTGTTTCCATGCAAGCGCGAGAAGCAACTGAATGTTGACAGGACTTCAAAAGAATGACCAAGTAATGAACAGTTCAAACAATTAATAACAAATATCTCAAAAATGGCTTATGCCAGTCTTCGTCTATCCCTTAACGTTTATCAGTTATGCAAGATTATACAAACTTCCTCCGAATGAATAGGGTTGAAGAGGGCTTAAGAGGCCATTCCCAGAAAATTGAAGATATACAGTTTAAATGCCATGTAAATATTTTTAGAATGTTAGAACAATTTTTTAAAAACTAAAAAAATTCGGGAAATATTCCATTTAAAGAGTAGTTTGTTGTGGGGGAATTTTCCTGAAAATGTTCGTGTCACATTTTGGAAGGTCCGGAATCTAAATACCATGTTTGGTATTTATCCGACGTTTTTGTATTATGCTGTTCACAGCCCTACAGAGACACACGGACATTTTTATAATTTTTTTATATTCAGGGGACCTCAAAACATGTACCTCCAGTGTAATCTCGATATGTAATTTTTGGGTGGAATGCAATACCTTCTCTACCTACTAGGTACGTAATAGAGAGAGAGAGAGAGAGAGAGGGGGGGGGAGATAGTAAAAATTGTTTTGTGTCAGGGAAATTGATTAAAAAGTTATCACATGTTTGGTAATTTATACCGATGAAAAACTATATATTAAGGAAGATTACAACATTTTATGCACCTTAAAATTCCCTCCCAACTCTTGAAGCGATGAGTTTCAAACTAAATGCAAAGTAACTGATAGGTATATAAATAATTTCTCATGTATTACAGGGATAAGGTTGTTCAACGTTTTGTGACTGCAGTTTCAGATTAATTTAATCATGAGACTCCTCTCCCCCCAAAAAAGCTTTCAACTATCATCCATTGTAGGATGACTTAAGTGATGTACTGGGCAATCAATTTGAGGCCTACTGTAAAGTGTGCAGAAAGAAGTTTAAACTCGGTAATATAGGGCGCCAGGAATGAGGTGACTGCTTGCGCAAATACAAAATTGTGGTCATGATCTGTGATACCGGGTGTAGATTCCCGTCACACATCCCCCATACCTATTCCGATCTCCCATACATCGTGGACATGGTGCGGTAGAGAACCTGCACCGTACCAAGCAGCTGGTACACACCCTGGGTCACTACGACTATAGGGCACCAAGAAGGAGGAAGAGCTACCATCTGCCCAAGGACACCTTGGGGCCTCTGGCTTGATGGGCTGCCGCTCCCGTCCCCTCTTACACCTCCACATTAAGCAGAATTGGGTTTGGTCATTGTGGACGAGTGACTACCGGTGCCCCGCCCACATGGTTAACGTGGTCAACCCACACCATATACCTCAGTCCAATTTACTCTCCAATAGAATCACCGAACTGCAAGACGACGATGGGGTGCTCGCGTCTGCCCAGCGCAAGCTGGAACGAATCGAGTGCCACCTAGTCGAAACTTCCACCGACGGCAGCGACGACCGACCAACGCGACTGGGTGCCCTTGGAGCCTCAGTCGCGGGAATTCGAGAGTTCCAAACGACGCCATCAATGGACTTCACGACCACTTCAACCGACCTCAAGAAAGCTACATCCTCATCCGCAACTTCCTGGAAACCCACGTGATGCAACACTCCTCTCAATCCTCTAACTCCTATCGCAAATCCAAGCGCCACTAAACCTTCACACTATCACCTGGAATTACAGCACTTTCTCCTTTTACTTCGCTGCAGGGGCAGACAGGGCCCTGGACAAGTCTGTCTCCCGGCAACAATACCTTACTCCCATGGTGACCGCACTGCGGCCCAGTTTCAACCATCACCTTGGAATGCGCGGGTGCTTTAGGCGGTACCGCAGCAAACCTTTTCTTTCAATCCGGTGGAGGAGTTTTTAGTGGGTATGCCGACGCTCGGTGAGTCCCACACTCTCAGTCCCGACTCTCATCGGGACTGAGGTCAGTGATTAAAACATTTTCTCCTCTACGCGAAAAAAAGTCCAATCCTGCCTTTCTGCAGCCACATTGTTTAACTTGACAGCCACGCAAGCGGCCCATCAAGTTGAGCAGCATTGGGCATGGTCGCCACTTGGTGGGAAGACCGCTCAAGTGGTCCGCCGTAGCCCAGGCTAATGGCAGCGCAGGAAGCCTCATCCGAACCATTGATACACACAGCTTGCAACACCCTTTCTATATCGCACAGGTAAAGTGGCGACTTCCGCTCTCGATTGTTGGAACAGTGGTCAGGGAAGTTAGGCTCATATTGATTTCTCTATTACGTATAGTTGAGTAGGAGAAACACTGCATTCCACCCAAAAGTTCGATACCGAGGTTTCAACGGAAATACATATTTTGAGCTGCGCTGAATCCAAATAAAGCATTTTTACTTTCTCTACTACGTACAGTAAGTAGGGGAAGTATTGTACTCCACCCAAAAATTCGATACCAAGATTTCACCGGAAATATATGCTTTCAGACCCCCTGAATCCAAAAAAACCATTTTTGGAAACTTGCCCGTGTGTGTGTGTGTGTCTGTGAACAGCATAACTCATAAACGAACAGTTGGATAAACACCAAACTTGGTATTTAGGTTCAGTATCTTCCAGAGATGCGACACGAAGGTTTTCAAGAAAATCTCCCACCCCAGATTATCCTTTACATGGAACATATTTCAAAAATTTTAATTTTCTCAAAAAATGGCTCTAACGATTTTGATTAAACTATCATATATTTAAGATACTTTCATGACAAATAAAATGCATATCTTGAATTTTCTGGGAATGCCTCCAAAAGTGTTCTTCATTGTGAATGACGTTTGCATAATTCGTAAACCATAAGAGATAGACAAAAGTTTACTGCACAAAAATGTAGATCGCGTTAAAATACACAATTTATGTCAGATACATTTTTGTTGTTGAGTGAACCATTTTCGAGATATTGCTTGTTATTCCCTTAAATTTTCCAACACTTATACTTTTTCTCAAATGGGAATTCGTTATTCATTTTTTTGTCCTAGTAATGCAAAGAGAATGGAATACTCCACATAGCAACCAGCTCTTAAAATATTTGACTATCGCTTAAAACGTACCATATTCCCCTTGCATCTACAAGAAAATTAGCAATAAGATTAACATCTCGATATCTCGATTAACATGAAGCATATGGAGAATAAGCGTTTGTAAAAATAGTTTGTACAAGAGTAGAGAAAGTCATGTGAGTGTAACACATCACATTTTTAGAAACATGCGTGTGTCTGTCTGCGAACAACATAACTGAAAAACGTAAAGTTGGATCAACAGCAAACTTTGTATTTAAGTTCAGTACCATCCAAAGATGTGACAAAGATTTTCAAGAAAATCCTCCCTTACTACACGTAGTAGAGAAAGTAAAAGGAATGCGCGAGGCTCTCACGCGTTAGAAGTGAAGCTTCTTAAGTTCCACCATTTGTTGACGATTTTATTATTTCAGGATTAGGAAATGCTTATCTGGAATTTGTTAGAAGAAAATCTCTCTTAATTAAATGAAATATTTATTTTATTCATAAATCTTCATTAATTTATACTCTAAGAAGGAAATCATGGGTTTATGACAGCTGAAATGTGATAAAAATAGTTTACACTGTGAATTTTCTAAATAACGATAGAATACTGCATCGATGGTAGTAATTTAGACGTTAGCTCTAAAGTCGAATATCTTTCACCAATTTGGAATTCATATTTTCAGATTATTATAAATAAAATCCAAATAGTTAAGAATAAGCTTCTTAGATTTCTTTATTGAAAGAAGTATAACTGTTAAAAGATGGTTATTTGGGGCAGAATAACTGTCTAAAAGACACCAAGACACGATCGCTTTAAAGCTTTAATTTATTTAAAATAGGAAGCTCGCTAATGCAATAATAATATTACAACGTGTTCAGCCAATACACAATATGATACTCAAGCGTCTACTGGTTCCCTATGCTACGTATTAACACAGTACACGCGGCGCATGCGCGTAGACTGTCTATGAGTATGCGATGGAGAGAATAGAAATGTATCTTCCTTCCTTTATTCTCAAATGCTGATTGGAGTCTCTAGATCAAACTTCGATTAACTTCAAAAGCATCATAGCTATAAAAACAAGGAAGTAAATGGAACGATTCCAATTGCAATGTATTATGCGTGACTGTACCTCAACCGTGACCAAGACAATGTGCAGTGACAGAGTCCTGCTTAGTAGACAGTCAGTGCAATGGTGACTGTTCAGGAGAAGTCCAGATGAGCCCAGATTTAACCCCATTGGAGTTCTTTCTCTGGGGTCACGTTAAAAATATTGTGTACAGTAAGAAAATTTGGGACTTGCAGCATTACAACAACAAAATGGTGCTGTACCTTCAGTCATGCCCGATATGATACAGCGCACCTAGGCAGAAGTTGATTATCGGCTAGGTATGTGCAGAACTAGCAACAGGGCTCATCTAGAAACTTACTAAGGTAAAAAAAAAACTGAATAATTTTTTTATACTACGCAACAAGCATTATGTTTCTATCTCTAGTTGTTATTAAACTGTGATTTTTTAAATATATATGTTTCACTCTATCACCGCATCTCTTACATTATTAAATGGAGGTGCCTAAGCTAGGAAGCGGTCGGACCGATACAAAGTAACAAGTCTCCTCCTCTCAACAGTCAAATTCAGGTATACTGACTTTAATTAACAAATGTTTGCCACATGGTAATATGATTCATCATATCCAGCATGAACACACAACATTTCCATACTCGTAATTTTCAGAAAGCATTATGTTATAACACGATTCCACATAAACCTCGTGATTATTGCAGAAGGAAAAATAAGGTAAACTGCCTTGACTTAAATACATAACAGGCTTGCCTCGTTTAGCTCGATCACTACAGCTCTTCACCTCACGCTTGCCTGGTCTTTAAACACATTAACACCAATATCAAATAATCCCTGTAATGCCGCAGAGTAAGTCCCCTCACAAAATATAGGCATTTAAATAAACTCTGAAGAAACTAACAATTTAGGTAAAGGCTGGACAAGCTAACAATTTAGATAAACTCCGAATACTTAATTCTTTTGATAAGGTTTAACGAGAATCACAAGAATTAAAACAATTAAATATTGCCCAAAACAGGTAAAGGAACTCACATACTACATATAGGAATCAAATGACCAGATAGAAACAAAATCAATGATACATAGTCAGCAGATATAAATCAGAATTATGGCTACACGAAAAATAGCTATATTTTAATGCCGAAACATCTGCTTAAGGAAAAATCTGATGTGTTACACTCACATGAATTTCTCTACTCTTGTACAAACTATTTTTACAAACGCTTATTCTCCATATGCTTCATGTTAATCGAGATATCGAGATGTTAATCTTATTGCTAATTTTCTTGTAGATGCAAGGGGAATTGGTAGGCTTTAAGCGATAGTCAACTATTTTAAGAGCTGGTTGCTAGGTGGTTCTCTTTGCATTAGCAGGACAAAAAAAATGAATAACGAATTCCCATTTGAGAAAAAGTATAAGTATTGGAACATTTAAAGGAATAACAAACAATATCTCGGAAATGGTTCACTCAACAAAAAAAAATGTATATGACATAAATTGTTGGAAAGGTAGAATCAGACGACTGAAAAATTCAATGCCATAGCCCGGATTTGAACCACGGATCTCCCGGTCTCCGTCCGGTTGCTCTAACCACTGTTGGTGTTTATCCGACTGTTCGTTTCTGAGTTATGCTGTTCACAGAGACACACACGGACATGTTTCCAAAAATGCTTTTTTTTTGGATTCAGGGGGTCTCAAAACATGTATTTCCGGTGAAATCTCGGTATCGAATTTTTGGGTGGAATACAATACTTCCCCTACTTACTATACGTAGTAGAGAAAGTAAAAATAGAAACGGACAAACACAGATGAATAAGTCAGTCATAAAGCCGTTTAAAATTGAAATAGTCGGTTTACTAAGCCGCACCAAGGGAGCGATGTGTGCACTCACTTTGGCAGAAGAGAACTCCTTGAGCCAGGTGAAGCCCAACCGGGACCAGGCACCGAAAACAATCGTAATGCCAATTGCGGCGACTAATAGAAATTCAATGGGCAAACAGCACCGCTTTACGGCAGCTACAGAAATGATTTTGAATTCGTTAGCCGAAATGACGCAAAAAGAATGCACTAGTGTACAATTGGCATAATGTAACCTTCTTCGATGACCCTGTATTTCGACGCAAACGAACATTGTAAAGAAACTCACAAGGGATTTAAGAAGTGAAAGGCTTCGATGTTCAAATGAATGGTGGAAATAAAACGAGCTCCTATAACGTAATGAAGAAAGTAAACGAAGGACGACAAATATTGTGGGAGATAAGCAACACAAAAGCTACACATTTTACGAAGGAATTGTACAACGAAAACTATTACAAAAGGGAGGGAGATAATCAGTGAAGGAAGCGGAGAAAGATATATGGGATGTGGGAGGATTTGAGAAGAGGAACCAAACAATAAAACGGATATTTGAAGATAAAGAACCTCGCAGAGCAGAGTTCCGTTTAATTCTGTCCGCGGAGAGATCCAATGTGCCGATTATGATATTGCCAATTACGAAAGGGCTTGTGCATCGATGTTTTACACAGGAATAAACACGATCTAGAAGAGGCAGAAACGGTTACCATGGTAAAGAGAGAGGAGGATGCAAAGTGTCATCTGTTTATTAAAACAGCAGAGAAAGCACCTGGTATAAGCAGATTAGTCCCATAATATGAAAATACACGCAAATGTTTACTCTAATGAGAATCTGGTAGGAGAGTGTGCTCTCCGAAACGAGGTACAGCTTAAAAAATACTTAGCAAACTGAAAACGTGAAACTAATTCAAATTAAAGGAAGCATTGGAAAGCTAAACCATCACACGTTTATTCTGATTATTAAAATGGTAAATACTTCCAAATTGCAATAATATACAATGCATTCAATGATTTATATGCTTTGAAAATTGTGTTTATAGTTTATTGGTATCTAATACACATCTTTAAAAGACAAACAGCTACTGTGATGAAGTCAAAACTGCATGTTTTGTGAAAATTTAGTTAAAATATATGAGTGTTGCATTCACATAACTTGTCCTCGTAGTCTAGGGGTACCATGCTAACCTCTAGTTCCCGAGGTCGTGGGTTCTTTTATTCATAATAATGCAAATATACAGTATCTTGAAACTGAGGTTCAAAATAATATAATGCATACATCACAATGGTTTCAAGCAAATATGTTTTTACTTAATTATTCTAAAACTAAAAATCTGATGTGTTACACTCACATAACTTTCTCTACTCTTGTAAAAACTATTTTACAAACGCTTATTCTCCATATGCTTCATGTTAATCGAGATGTTAATCTTATTGATAATTTTCTTGTAGGCGCAAGGGGAATATGGTAGTATTTAAGCGATAGTCAAATATTTTAAGAGCTGATTACTATTTGGAGTATTCCATTCTCTTTGCATATCTAGGACATAAAAATGAATAACGAATTCCCATTTGAGAAAAAGTATAAGTATTGCAAAATTTAAGGGAATAACAAGCAATATCTCGAAAATGGTTCACTCAACAAAAACAAAATGTGTGTGACATAAATTGTGTATTTTAACGCGATTTACATTTTTTGTGGAGTAAAAGTTTGTCTATCTGTTATGGTTATGCAAAAGTCGTTCACAATGAAGAATACTTTTGGAGACATTCCCAGAAAATTCGAGATATACATCTCATTAGTCATGAAAATATCTTAAACATATATTTTAATGAAAATCGTTTGAGCCATTTTTGAGAAAATTAAAATTTTCGAAAAAATGTTCCATGTAAAGGGTAATCTGAGGTGGGGGGATTTTCTTGAAAACCTTCGTGTCGCATCTCTGGAAGATACTGAACCTAAATACCAAGTTTGGTATTTATCCGACTGTTCGTTTCTGAGTTATGCTGTTCACAGACACACACGGAAATGTTTCCAGAAATGCTTTTTTTGGATTCAGGAGGTCTCAAAACATATGTTTCCGGTGAAATCTCGGTATCGAATTTTTGGGTGGAATACAATACTTCCCCTACTTACTCTATACGTAGTAGAGAAAGTAAAAATATAATTTTTACTTTAAATAATGTTGTCCCGAAGCTTTGTACTGATGTAAAGTTTTTAGGCATTTTTACATATTACACATTTATGCCGAAAGTTGTCAAGAGTTGTATTCTTATGGTTATGAATTTAGTCAATTGTGTACCCTTTGAGTATATGCGTGTCTCATATTTTGCATACTTTCACAGTATTATGAATTATGGTATTTTACTTTGGAGTAATAGCTCATATATCCAAGGTGTATTACTTGTGCAAAAGAAAGCTATAAGAGATATGGCTAAGATAACTACTAGAACACATTGTAAACCCTATTTTAAAAGATATAATATTTTGACTGTTATAAATTTGTATATTTATACTGTATTGGGTTTTCTGAAGCAGAATCAACATATGTATGACACGAGATCCAACATTCATAATTATAACACCCGAAATGGTCAAATGGTTGATATTCCTCAACATGGACTTAAGAAAACTTCTCAAAGTTACTCCTATATTGGTATTAAACTTTTTAATCAGCTACCTCAAGCTATAAATGATTTGCCTTATAAAATATTTTGTAAGCGATTGCATTCTTGGCTTGTGGATAATCCATTTTATTCTATTAATGAATTTATTGATCTTAATGAATCTCATATTGATATTTAATTTGTACTTTTTTACTGTAAAAGTTGTCCAAGGTGTGATTTATGTTGTACTATTGATTTGTATTTTATTGTATATACTGAAAATGTCTATTGCAGTTATATAACTGTTTAATGACAATAAATTGATATTGATATTGAAAGGCGGCGGAGAGCGATGGATTTATTTTCGGGCGTAAAAATCCTTAGCATGGCTTCTTTTGGAAGGGAAGTAAAGCCGGTGCTCCCGTGTCGTAACTTTACGGCACGGGAAAGAACCTCCAGCCTGATAAAGAGGCCTGTAAGCAACATTTCCGGACTTTCACGCCCAATATACAGGGATATTCTGTAACTTCGTGGTTAAGAAGGCGACTACAATTATTTGTTAAGCTTAAAGAACCGCTCTTAACAAATGTACAGCTATTTGGCATTCTGTAACTCGTTTGTTATTCGATATATCAGCTCACTGGACAGACTAATCGAAAATTCGTGCGCTCTGCGACAGCGTTTTGTTTTCACATTGCCGCCAGCGCCGTAATACCGACTACCGATTGCTTTTGTTACTGTTGCTTGTCAAGATGGAGACAAAGCGTGCTATGAAAACGTCACACGAAGAATATAAAATATACGTGGATTTTTAAAACTCTCACACATTGCTTAGAATGGCATGACTTATATTTTCTTCTGACTCCAAATAATTAGATTTTTATGCGGAAAACTCGCCAAGCTGTTGAACAGCTGTGGTAGTGGTCCTGTAAGATGAGTTTAATTTTAGATTAGAGATGAACAGACAAAAGAATTATGAACGCAGTTTCATATTGATTTGATGCAAGTTTCTCTAATTCATACCAACACGCAATTACTGCTTAATTTTATTCATGGTATTTGCCTTTTAATTATATCACTTTTCTCTACTATAGTAAGTAGGGGAAGTATTGCATTCCACCCAAAACTTCAATACCAAGATTTCACCGGAAATACATATTTTGAGACCCCCTGAAAAAAGAAAACATTTTTTGAAACATGTCCGTGATTGTGTCTGTGTGTGTGTGTGTGTGTGTGTGTCTGCGTGTGTGTCTGTGTGTCTGTGAACAGCATAACTCAGAAACGAACAGTCGGATAAGCACCAAACTTGGTATTTAGGTTCAGTATCTTCCAGAGATGCGACACGAAGGTTTTCAAGAAAATCCCCCCACCCCAGATTATCCTTTACATGGAACATTGCTCTAACGATTTTGATTAAAATATCACATATTTAAGATACTTTTATGACAAATAAAATGTATATCTTGAATTTTCTGGGAATGTTTCCAAAAGTGTTCTTCATTGTGAACGACGTTTGCATAACTGGTAAACCATAAGAGATAGGCAAAATTTTCCTATACAAAAATGTAGATCGCGTTAAAATACATAATTTATTTCATATACATTTTTGTTGTCGAGTGAACCATTTTGGAGATATTGCTTGTTAGTTCCTTAAATTTTCCAACACTTATACTTTTTCTCAAATGGGAATTCGTTATTCTTTTTTTTTTGTTCTGGTAATGCAAAGAGAATGGAATACTCCACATAGCAACCAGCTCTTAAAATATTTGACTATTGCTTAAAGCCTACCAATTCCCCTTGCATCTACAAGAAAATTAGCAATAAGATTGACATCTCGATTAACATGAAGCATATGGAGAATAAGCGTTTGTAAAAAAGGTTGTACAAGAGTAGCTAAAGTCATGTGAGTGTAACACATCAGATTTTTTTTAAAGATAACAGTGGTCATGCAGATTTTTCTGATATTTTAATGTATATCATCAAGCATAAGTAGGTACTTATTCTTTTATTCATGATTTGGCAATGTTCAGCTTTAGTTCAGTTCTGTGGACATGTTCTTGCATCTTAATCGTTGAATGAAAATCATTATTGGTATCTGATAATATCCATATTGCTTTAGGTATTCGTTAAGTGGAGCGTCGTAGTGAAGGTTGATTTCACTGACTGTGTTATTTGGGGGGATGTTACAGCTACAAGTATTTTATTTCGGATTATTTTTCATACAAAAATTTACTACCTATAAATTTTCATTTTATAACCCAACTGACTATGTTCTTCCTTTTTCAGCAGCATCAGTATCAATTTCTATGGTTACGAGAAACTGATAAATAACTTTCTGCTAGCCAATTGTTTTAGCACACTGGAAATGATCTTAAAATAGTTCTGGGAACAAAAACGTATCACTGTACTATCCTACAGCTATCAAAAGTGTTCATTCCTAACTTTAACCTAAAAACCAGGTATATGAATTCGTAAAACATGCAAAACAACACAAGATTTATCACTATTTGAACCTAAAATTCTTAAATTAATAACTGTTAGTTTTTATTACGGAACAAGATTACACAATATTTATTTTCCTATTAACATTCGTTTCTTAAAGTTTATGTTGGGAGCATTATTTGCCAATGGTATCATCACACGAAACATTGCTTCCTCAAGGTAATCTGTAGCATTTATGTTTCACACTAAAACGATTAAATAAACATTTGATAATTAAAACGACCAGCTTCTATCGAGCTGTTGTGTAACAAACGCGTTAGCATGAGGGTCTCGGGGTTTGTTGCGTTCAACAAACAGATCTTTATTCTTAAAAATATTTTGTTTTGTTACGAACTTACACAATATCAATCATTTGTTTAGCGTAGCTTTGGACTTCGACTTCAAATTTTGTCGAAAAAAAGAAAGAAAAAGAAAAAAAACCACACTCTCGAAGCGTATATTTGTCAAACTCCAAATCGTTTCAGCGGCAGGTTCATAATGGTGTGTCAGGATGCCTGCCTTTAACCTCATTCTATTGTCACTTTTCATATTGAATCTCAACCACTGAATATGCGCTGACAGTCGAGCGGTTATGAGCAAGTGCGTAGCAATGAGGCCATAGAGGTTCAAATCCTGAGCATAACACTTCTTTTTCCGCAGAAAAATGCAATGTATAATATCCAATTGTTAAGTCTTATTTGATTTGAAGGCACTTATGCTCACCCATAAAAACCGAAATACTCTGCTTTTCGTTTTCAAGCCAAATATGAAATAAGTAAATGTTATATTCCTAAATGAGAAAGTAAATCAAATAGGAATTAACCTAATATCGCGTGTGCAATCCCTCTGCTTCTATTATTGCCCTCATTCTACGGGGCTTGGATGTTATAAAATACCTAGTAAATTTTTACGAGAGGATACTTCCTCTCAAGCATACTGTATTTGAGCCCACAAAACCTCTAATGTTGCTTATTTAACAGGCAAATTTAACTCCGAAACTTTCTTCACCTCCACCCACACTTTTCAATAGGATTCAAATCTGGTGAGCAAGGAGGCCAATCAATCACTGTGATATCTTGCCTTTGCGAGAACCAGTTTGAAACCTGCTGACTTGTGTGGAGAGGGTGGTTATCCTGCTGGAATTATTAATTATACCGGGATATCTAACAGAAGTAACTATGATGTTTTCGAGGATATCTTTATATTGTTGGCTATTTAATGTGCCATCGAGCTGCCTCAACACACCTGACCGTCTTTAATGCCCAACCCCAAAACGACACAGATACGCGACTTCGGCGATCCATTTATGCCACGTATGTTGCGTCGTAACGTTTTCCTCTGGAGCGGTAGACAATTATTGTTCCCTCCATTTGTAGATGGAAAATGTTACCTCCTGTGTGAATATAACCCTATTCAGTTGTGGTTAACATTTTCTTCATTCTGAACTCTTTCAATTCGGGAGATTTGGATGCTTCTTTGAATGTCATACCTTTCTGCGGTTTTAATTCGATCCTTTATCTTTCAATTAACGTCTATCCTTCTGCGACATATCCCAGCATGTTTTCAACGATAGGCTTTAGTATAATCCTCTTAACTGCTAGTCTGATTTATCGAATCCAATTTACTTTTTTATTACTTAACGGGATGAAAGCACTTTTTTATGAATAAATGTCAAAAATAATTTTTCAAACATTTTCATGGTCAGTAGATTTTAGAGCATGGGATATGTAAATATCATTGTGGCAACAATTAAATACTTTTGCGAGGTTCCATTTGTTGTGGCCCTTTTCAACAACTTACTACCGGATCTAAGATTTCTATTCCTGCAGCATTTCAATACCATCACTTCTACTAATTTGCCACACTTACTAAATTACGTTACTTCATTTTATTTCAAGTTACTTTACTTTTCTGCGAGAAGATAACAAACATAAATATTTTATCGCGTCTAAGAAGAGGAGTAACCGAGTAGGATGGTTCTGCAGGTCCCGGCTCGATCCCCGGCAATCGCCCACTCTGACCCATGGGTTTTTCGTGGTTTCCCCGGGGTCGAAAGGGAATGTTGAGGTGGTTTCTCTTCTACCACGATTTCCTTTCAGTCATTTCCCTTTCATTTCGTTTCCTTCTCATCTTTAAGGCGTGAGGTCTCGCGTGTATGGCGGCGTTGGACAGATGGCGCGGATGCATGCTCCTTGGAAGGAATACTTCCCTTGGACAGCAGAGGGCTGTTCGGCTGTTGGATCATTAATCGCCCTATCTCGGTGGCTTCGGCGGTGAAACAGTGGTCTGCGAGTTTGGGACTTCCGCGCGTCTTTGAGGCCTGAGAACTACGTATTGTAGCCTGTGTGATTCCTTCATTTCATCCCTTTCTCCTGGGGGGTGGTAGACACAATAGATCTCTGTAGGTCGCGGTGCCGAGGTGTCCCTTCCGTTGAACAACTAAAGCTAGGAGTTAGTAATCCTCGCAGGATAATTTCTATGTACTCTACGCTATTCTCGTGGAGGATAATTAACTTGGTGTGATACAGTAAAGTTCGTTGTCCTAAATCCTCAGTTACGCGGAATAAATATTTTCCGCCGATTTTCCAGCGCTCCACTTCCGCTACCGGTCCTGGGATGTCTGCACATCGGTATACAAACCGCGTCTCTCTGATGTCTTGTTACTGCTGGCGCTATTCCTACACGTATATTGTTCCTCATTTGCTAGGTTACCTGGGTCTTCTTTTCTTCCGTAATAATTACATTTTATTGCTTTATTTCACCTTTTCACTTAGCTTCCATTCCTATTTCGCCTTTTAAAATTTTCTTTCTGAAACATAGCTTGCGCTTCCCTGCAATTTTGAATTATTATGTACAAGCGTTACGTATTAGTTTTGTGTTGAGACTTCTTGATATAACTATGTAAACTTTCATTTTTATTACTTTAAATGTTAATAAGATTTTCTTTCACAAGTTAATTATTTTTTCTCCTAGATATGTTTTATAATTAAATGATTACTTTATGGCATAACCTTTACCTATGGACTCAGTCCCGATTCAAAAAGTTTACAGGGTTACTTAATTTTTTAAAAGGCATCCCGAATACAAGTTTTATTTATTCCTATTATCCTCCATGCATATTGTTTCCAGTGATTGAAGCTCATTATTTTAAAATCTACTCAGGAGGTACGAGTGTTTCAGTTTCACCTACTTTTGTATAATGCTGACTGACCTATGCCAGTTTTGCACTGAAAGAATTCAGGAAAAAACAGTATGTTTCACGTGAAACAAGGAAATTGGAAGCTCTTTCCCTCGTGGGCACGTATTGTTTGGATACCAAAATTGAGAGATGTAATAAAACTTTTCCAAATCGCTACCCCGAGGCATTTGAAGAGCAGTGAACGATGCTACGGAATATAACAGATCATTCGCTCAATGCTTTGCGTGGCTATATAACTTTGATGTTATTTGTTTCTAGGAACAAGTATTTCTTGCACAGCAGTTGATATTGTTAAATAAGTTTAACTTAATTTCGCGTATTTAAGCAATGAATCTAAGAGACGTGAAATTAATTCAAAGCACCAAAAGCCGTCCTTTGTATTTAAACGGGAGTTCTGAAGACCCCTATTACACCAGATCTGCAGCTTACTGTTTTTCTAACCACTGTATTCCTCAAAATGAGGTACATTAACAAAAAATCTGACGTGACATATTCAGACGACTTTCTTTGCCCTCTATCTTTTATAGTGAGTGTACAGATTATTTTTACTGAGGCAGTATTTTTAACACTTAAATGATTTCAGTCAAATTATACAATATATAAATTCAATAACAGCCTGCCTTGAAGCAATATGTGTATGTAATAATTTGTAAAATGTATGTAACAGTCATTGCATATGCTCGTATTATTGTATCCATGTGTAATAATGTTATGTGAATATATTACGTAATTTAATAATGTAGGGGCTGTGAGAATAATAGGTTAAATGTTGCTAACAATGAGGTAACAATGAGGTAACAATGAGATAACCTTGAGACAATAATGAATTAGAAAGTTTAAATGTTACTTTTGATGCTTGAAGCAATAATGCAATTTTAGTGACAGTTTGTAAAAATAGGCAATCAACAACCAGAAAAAGCTTTATTTAAGTAAAAGTATTCTATTGGATTAGGAATAGTCAATCAGAGACTTGAAATACAGAAATTTACAAGTTTAGGCGGTTGAAATCAGTTCAGTTGGTTGCAGACAGCGTTACTAACCAGACGCAAAAAGTGTCCTCATGAAATTTAACACGTATTCGTGTGAGACGAAAAATAGTTTACGTGTTAAAAAGTGCAAATAGTTAATTAAAGAATCTCACAGCTCTCTATATCAGTGAAGTGTTATTTAAATCGTATCAAGTATTAATAAAGGGAGTGAAGTAAAATTATAATCTGTGTAAGCCTACATTCTTAGTCGTACCACAACCCTGCCAAGACATCCATGTCTCTAACAATAATATTGACGCAGCCAAGGCAAACATAAATATGTCATATTTAAAGAAAAAGTAGAAATACATTTGGGGCGAAGGCTACCGGAAACTGTTTACTATACGTGCGGTTGCAACTACTACAAGTTCGGCTCCCCAACAGTTGAATTACGATACAACTTCTACTAAAATACTCCTTTCTCATTACTAAAACTTATTTTTCTATCTACTATACTTTAGTCTAAATAAACGTTTGCAGATATGGCTACACTACACATTTCGTTATAGAAATCGAGAGTACAGCGACAATCAAACGTTTAAGAACAGGGCGCTGTATGCTGGTCTTAAAATTCCATACTCTTTCCATGCACTCGCCAGAAACAAGTGAATTTTAGCAGGACCTTAAGGGAATGACCAAGTAATGAAAAACTCGAACCATTAGTAACGGATATCTCAGAAATGGCGCATGGCACAAAAAGACTTATTTGAAATAAATTGTGTGTTTTAAAGAGAACTACATTGTTTGTGAAGTACGTTTTCGTCTATCGCGTAACGTTTATCAGTTATACAAGATTATACAAAATTCCTTCCGAATGAAGAGGACTTTATAAGCTATTCCCAGAAAATTTAAGAGATACATTTTATTTGTGATGTAAATATTTGTAATATATGGTATTTTAATAAAAAACGTTATAGCCATTTTTTAGAAAATAAAAATGTTCGATAAAATGTTCCATTGTGAAGGGTAGTTTAGGGTGGGGGCTTTCTTTAAAATCTTCGTGTCGCATAAATGGAAGATTATTTTTCTTTTTTGAATTATGTACACAAACACACACACACACACGGACATATTTTCAAAAATGCTTTATTTAAATTCAGGGATCCTCAAAACTTGTATTCCCAGTGAAAACTCGGTATGGAGTTTTTGGGTGGAATGCATTACCTTCTCTACCTACCACGTACGTGGTAGAGAACGGAAAAATATGAGAGTGTGTGGTTGATTTGTGGAGTGTGTAAAAAAATGAGATCACGCCATACATAGTGTTTAAAGGATATGACTGATATAACAGAGCGCTTTATATGTATAGTTATTGCGGTTATAGCATTTTGTTTGTTAACATTTGAAAGCATTATCTTGAAGAGCATACTGTTATCGGAGTAGAGCGATCTCGTCATCTATGTCATTGAGCTCATGTAACATAGCCCTATTTCTCAGCCAGATATTTCTATGAGTTGGATTATGTTTACGAAACATTAAAATATTGTGACACAGCGGCCTTGACCCAAGGTTATCGGGAGATAGACGCTAGGCAATTGGAGATAAACAAAGATAAGTAGCGCTCGCCGGCCTAAACATCAGAAGCGCTATCGGCAAATAACCAAAATGTCCTAGAAGTTCCCCACCTGCAGAAGGTAAGAAGTTCTAGAATGTTCTGTGAAACATTCCATTGGCTATATATGCGATCATTCTCACAAATTAGTGAATAACTCTCAGTGAATTAGTCCAGTTAGTCAGTCAGTCAGCGAGCGAGTTTGTGACGACTGCCCAGACGTGCAGTGAGTGCTGCTTCCGTGAGACATTAGAGAAGTCTTGTGTTAGACTCCCCAGCGAGTGAACCGTCCGGGATAAGTGGCTACTTCACGCATACTTCGTTACACCGCTACCTCACGAAGAAAGTGAAGTGATAGTGGAAAGTAAGCGAAGTGATAGGGGAGGAATTGAACTGGTTTACATTAGTGAAGTGCCAGAGTGAACTAAGTGAGGTCCCAGTGAAAGTTGAACTAGGTAAAACAATGAAGTGACATTCAGAAGTTAGAGAAGTGATAGTGAAAAACTGGACAAAGTCACAAAATGTTTCAAAACATATTTTAGCCACAACGGTGGTGCAGTGGTAAAGTTCTTGTCGCCAACATAGTGCACTGAGATTCCAAGCTACTCCCTGTAAATCCTTCCCGAGGCCCCGGGTTCAAAACAAGCGAAGTACGATGGATTTTTTTTCGGGCGCAAAAAACCTTAGCATAGCTTCCTTTGGAAGTGAAGTAAAGTCGGCGGTACCGTGTCGTAGATTTCGGCACGTACAAGAACCTCAAGCCTGATAAAGAGGCCTCTGAGCAAAATTTCCGCACTTTCAGGCACAATACAGAATGGGACGCTAAGAAACATAGCAGTTAAAAAGCGTCCTTATATAAAACTCAATTTAATTTTTTCTCTGTAAATTCTGAGGAGTATTGACAAGAAATGCTTCCATGTAGGTACACCTTATGCTCTAGATTGCGCAACTTGATCTCCTCTCTTCCGGTCGAACTCAAGTCCTTCGTCTCTCCTCGTATAGACAACTTCCCGCTCGCTGAGAAAACAATAGGGCAGAACTGAATCCTACACGCAACAAGCGGCCAAGGCTTCCTTTTATGACCCACTGGTATCTTCTACAACTTTCACACCAGACCAGATGATGGGAAAATTCTAGAATTTTCTACCCGCGTTCGTATAGGAATTTCGGACAGTTTGGTAGGCTAAAAGAACTTGTTTCCCCTCTCTCTAACCAACCATGCGCCAGCTGTCGGCGAGACCAGGCCTTTAAAGCGGAGCAGGCAGCCTGAGGCGACCGCTCCAACATAAGGTATACAATTTGTTGGAAATATCAATGCCAGAGCAAATTACGAGTTTGGGGAAAAAAAACATCTTTATTTCTCTACATACTCTTCTTTCAGGTCGATACACTTTTCCCAGAGATGTTTAATAGCTTCGATACCCTGTTTATAGTGAGAACCATCGAGTTCTGCAAAATAGCCATCAACTGCAAACTCCACGTCTTTATTGTTGGTAAATCTTTTACCACCGAACCATTTCTTCAACATTGGAACAGAAAATAATCAGAGGGGACTAAATCTGGCGAATAGGGTGCATGGGGAAGCAATTCAAACTTTAACTCATGATTATGGCCATGGCGATAATGGATGTGTGAACTGGTGCATTGTCTTGAAACAGAACTTTTTTTCGCTAAATGCGACCTTTTTTGCTTGATTTCATCATTCAAACGCTGCAATAAGTTTGCATAATACTCGCCATTGATTGCTTTTCCTTTTTGAAGGACTGTCTTTACCTTCTTTGGAGCCGATACTCCCCTTTCAGTCCACTGTTTTGACTGTTCCTTCGTCTCAGATGTGAAGTGATGGACCTATGTTTCATCCATGGTTATGAATAGACGCAAAATTCGGCTTTATTGCAGTGAAACATCGCCAAACACTCGACTGAAACATCCTCACGATGCTGCTTCTGTTCCATTGTGAGTAAACGCGGCACCCATCCTGCGCACAGCTTTCTCATGTCTAAATTTTCAGTCATTATGCAATGTACAGCACTTTTTGAAATCCTATGATGTCTGCTAGCTCGCACACTTTCAGTCGACGGTCATCCAATACCATTTTGTGAATTTCCTCAATTTATGGCGTGGTCACCTCATTTGGTCGACCACTGCGATATTCGTCTTGGCAGCTCGTACGGCCTCGCTTAAACTCTGTCACCCAATATTTTACTGTTGTAAACGAAGGAGCAGACTCCCCCAGAGTAGAATCTAGCTCAGCTTTAATATTAGTTGGACTAAGACCTTTCAAATGAAAGTATTGTATCACATAACGATGGCCAGTTTTATCCATGTTTACAAATTCGCTGAGAGAGTTCACTATTAATGGCTGCCAAACAATTACTAAACAACGTAGCATCGTCAAACTTCAAAATTAAGCTTTATAAGGGTGGTACTTTCTACCATAGCCATTTTTTTGAAACAACAACCGCTATATATATGTCAGTCGGGTACTTCTGGGAGTGCCATCGTATGTTGAAAAAAGATGCTCCTGCAAGTTTCAAAGCTTCATTAATAAACTACTTTTTCATCTGCACGATTGAAATAGAAGAGGATGAAACACTGTAGTAGTTTAGAGGACTGAACTAGTTCCACCCATCGCTTCTTTAGTATGAAAGTTTATTCGTTGGTCACTTCTAACCTGGTTTATAACTCCAACTCGCCAAAATCCAGCGCTTAAATTTTCTTAAAAAGGAACTTTTAATTCAGTACCATTTGTATTAGCATCTACTCCCGTTGGACATTATTCACTTAACGGGGAGTTGGAAGCGAATTTGAAGCCTTGACATGAAGTTAATGTGTTATTAATAACATGCTTCAATGTGGCTCGTCAACACGGTCGTACATTTTTTCCATTTTTATAGCCAATGTCCATTGTACCTACAAAAATCGAGGATTTATGTTCGTATGGGAAATGGGAAAAATTAATAGTCCGTATTCATGTGACAATATGCACAAAAAAGAGGGGTTGTTAAACAAAGCTTCGGTGTAAACAAAGAACAGGAAGGAGAATAATGTGGAAGCGAAAGCATAAAAAGCTGTACGTGTATGAAGGGAGGATCTAACTACACGATCGCACGTGCTTATTTTTCATTTAGCCTCAACTACCACATTCACGTCTGCAAGCACAAAATTCTGATATATTACATTTACACGTCTTTCCCTACCCACTATTTAACAAACTATACTTACAAGAGCTTATTCTTCTATCTACCTCATGTTATTCGAGACAAACGTTCGTAGAAACGGATTTTATGAAATATTTCCTTGTGGGAATAACGGAATTAGAATACAGTAGGCTTATGCAACAGTCAAACCTTTTAAGAGCTGAGGGCTTTGAAATTATATTCAAGAGAACAGAGAAACAAAAAAATCTGATGTGTTGCACTCACATGACTTTCTATACTCTTGTACAAATTATTTTTACAAACGCTTATTCTCCATTTACTTCATGTTACACGATATAAACATTTGCAGAAACTTTTTATGGCTAATTTTCTTGTAGATGCAAGGGGAATATGGTAGGCTTTAAGCGATAGTCAAATATTTTAACCGCTGGTTGCTATGTGGCGCATTCCATTCTCTTTGCATGTCCAGGACATAAAAAAAAAAGAAAAAGGAAAAACGAATTCCCATTTGAGAAAAAGTGTACTGGAAAGTTCAAACAAATAACAATCTCGGAAATGGTTCACTCGACAAAAAAATATGTATATGACATAAACTGTGTGCTTTAACGAGATATACATTTTTTCTGCATTAAAATTTTGTGTATCTCTTACGGTTTTCCAGTTACGCCAAAGTCATTCAGAATGAACAGGACTTTGGGGACATTCCCAGAAAATCCAAGATCTACATGTCATTTGCCATAAAAATATCTTAAATATATGACATTTTAATCAAAACGGTTGAAGCCATTTTTGAGAAAATAAAAAGTTTCGAAAAATGTTCCATGTAAAGGGTAGTATGGGGTGGGGGAATTTTCTTGTAAATCTTCCTGTCACATTCCTGGAAGATACTAAACTCAAATATATCGTCTGGCATTTATCCGACTTTTCGTTTTTGAGTTATACTGTTTACAGATAGACAGACACACATGCACGGACCTTTTTATAAAAATTCTTTGCTTTGAATTCAGGTAGCTCAAAACATGTATTTCCGGTGAAATCTCGATATGAAATTTTTGGGTAGAATGCAAGACTTCCCCTACTTACTATACATAGTAGGGAAAGTAATAAAACGAATAACGACTTTGTATTTGATAAAAGCACAAATATTTTAAGTTCAAACCAATAAATGGAGTAGCTCGGATTGATTAACTTAAAAAAAGATGAAATTATGTATTTTAACGAGATCAACATTTTTTATGTTGTAACATTTACATCTCTTTTACGGTTAACCAGTTATGTAATTCAGAGTAAAGAGGACTTCAGAAGCTCTTCCAGAATATTCAAGACTGTTACAAGTAAGGGGTAGTTCAATACCAAATTTTGTGTTTAACCGACTTCTCGCTTTGAGTTATGCTATTCAGAGGCACACACATGGATGAATTCTTTATTTGGGTTCAGGGTGCCTCAAAACATGTATTTTCGGTAAATTCTCGGTATCGATTTTTTGGGTGGAATGCAGTAAATGCTTCCTCTACTTATTGTAAGTACGTAGTAGAGAAAGCAACAATGCACATCTTACCAAGGTGATGAAAAACTTTGAGGGTCCATAAAAGTTCAAGCCTGTACACGCTCTGCCTTACAAAGCAGAGATTCCCGTGTTTTCTTGGCATAATCGTTCTCTTCGTTACTGTATTCCTGAAATCAAAATAAACAGACGATGAAACAATGCTTTTGTTATAGCTTGGTAATTTATTCGACTTACTGTCTCGTTTTTACGCCAGTATAAACACGGGATGAGGGGTAGATGAAAACTGTGTCTAATTCCAACTTTGTGGAACATTTTAACGCTGATAAAATGCCAAAGAAAACAATTACATTATGCCGAAAATAAACTAACCGGCAACGAACTCAGCAGAGCGAAATGCAATTGTTTACAGGAAAAGAAAAACAATCCCACAACAAACTATGTTTAAAATACCAGCCGGCAGGGATATGAAAACACGATATTTATCCGCGGGAGTAAGGCTGCTGAAATGCTTAACGAAATTAAACGTGTGATGGACTGGGAATTACGCTTTGTATTTTTAAATGCACAACAAAAACACAAAGGTCGACTGTCAGTAAAGATCATTATGCAATGGTGGTGATAAGGTGCAATAATGGAAACGAAAATGTTATGTCCCCCCTCTCCTGCATCCAAAATATCTCGAACTGCGGTTATTTTGCCTCGCTGCATTGTGTTTGACTATAACAACAACTTTCCATGAACAGCAAGACTGTACAGTGGATACAAAAGATTTCGCCAGTCCCTTTACCTTTGGTTAATTAGTTTTTGAGTCCATGCAACTTTAACGCTTCTTTATGACAGGTAAATGCCGGGAAATAAAACGTTAACGAATGCACAAATGTCGCAGCAGAAAATAATCTCTACCCTCTATCTTTTATTAGTGGGTATACAAGCTATTCTTCCTAAAGCATACTACTTTCTCTACTACGTATATAAATAAGTAGGGGAAGTATTGTATTCCAATGAAAAATTCGATATCGAGATTTCACCGAAAATACATGTTTTGAGCCGACCTGAATTGAAATAAAACATTTTTGGAAACATGTCAGTGTGAGTGTGTGTGTGTGTCTGTGAACAGCATATCTAAAAAACGAAAAGTCGGATCAGTACCAAACTTGGTATTGGAGTTTAGTATCTTCCAATGATGCTACACGAGAATTTTCAAAAAAATATCCTAACCCCAACTACCCTTTACATGGAACATTTTTCAAAAATTTTGATTTTCTAAAAGAAGGGTGTAACGATTTTGATTAAAATACCATAGGTGAAAGATATTTACGTGAAAAATAAAACGTATATCTTTAATTTTTTGGAAAAACTCTAGGAGGTCCTATTTATTTGGAGGGAATTTTGTATAATCTTGTATAACTTGTAAATGTTAAGCGATAGACGAAAACGTACCAGATATAAAATGTAGATCTCCTTGAAACACACAAAATAAGGTCTTTGTGCCATAAGCCGTTTCAGAAATATCCGTTATTAAATGTTTGAATTATTCGATACTTGTCATTCTCAGTCCCATCAATTTTCAGTTGTTTCTCGCGATTAATGGAGACAGTATGAAATTTTAGGACCAATGTAGCGTGCAATTCATAAACATTTGACTATTGCTGTTGTCATTTCTATAGGAAATGTGTAATGTAGCTATTTTTGCAAATGTTTATTTGGATTAAATGTAGTAGATAGAAAAATCAACTTAGTACGAATAGTTTGTATATCCACTAATAAACGTAGAGGATAGAGAAAGTCATGTGAATATATCACATCATAATCTTTTTTTCTATCTACTTCATTTTAATCGGCAATAGGTGCATTACACATTTCGCTATAGATATAAAGGGAACTGCAATAGTCAAATTTTTAACGACTGGACGTATGTGCTGGCCTTAAAATACCATATCTCTTCCATGCAATCCGGGAAACAACTGAAAATCGACAGGATTTTAAAACAATAACAAAGTATTAAACAAATCGAACCATTAATAACGGATATCTCGGAAATGCTGATGCTACAAAAAATTATTTGAAATAAAATGGGTGTTTTTGTGTGGTATATTTTCGTCTACCGCTTAACGTTTATCATTATTCAAGAATATACAAAATTCATTCCGAATGAAGTGGACTTCAGAGGATATTCCAAGGAAATTCAAGTTATACATTTTACTTGTTTTTTAAATGTCTTTAATATATGGTATTTGGATCAAATTTGTTACAGCCGTTTTTTAAGAAATAAAAAATTTCGAGAGATTGTTTGTGTAAAGGGTAGTTTGGGGTGGGGGTATTTTCTTGAAAATCCTCGTGCCGCCTTTAGACTATGCTGAACGTTAGCACCAAGTTATCTATTTACTGGACTTTTCGTTTTTAAGTTATGCTATTCATAAGCACACACACACACATGGAAGTTTTTTAAAAATGTCATTTCTGGTTCAGGGGGCTCACGTATTTCCGGTGAAATCTCGGTATCAAATTTTTGTATGGAATGCAATACCTTCTCTGCCTAACATCTACGTGATAAAATAATAAAAAAGTGACAAGCTGTTAGGGAATCGACATAAACTAGGTTACAGCGGCTAGACAGAGTTGAAGGTTCAGCACAGTAAGGGATGAAAATTGTGTTGTCTACATGGCCATCTCTATTAATTCGGTGTAATTACTTATCGTAAAATACGCTGAGTTGTATGTAAAATGAGCAAGACGATAGTCTCTAATAGAAGAATCTACAGCTCTTTTCACATTCTTCCCTACTTACTTTTCCTTCTCCCCTAGGGGGGATTAGGGGCTTGTGGTTGGGCTTGCAGGCGCAATCGGTTGTGTTCGAACTGGAACGTTAGGGATCCCATCCACGCTTGCGGGCGTCGTCACCTGGATTCGGTCTACCTTTGGATCCCTCCCCTCATCGCTCCCTCTCAAGGTGTCGCGGTAGAAGCACAAAGGGCCTATGGGCCTACGATGATGCTCTGCCCCGAATGCGGGGGTCGCTGCGTACCTGTTACGGCAAAACAGAGTTTTGCATGGGTATGATTGATACCACTGTTTTCGTAGGATGCTGTGTGTTCGAGGTCAACTACCTCCCTTGTTAGAATTGACTTTTGCTCCCAGGTTATTTTTCTGTCGGAAATTATTTCAATCCAGCATGAATTGGGTCATCAAGGCCCTGATTTTAAAAATAAATAAAGGAGGTTTTCTTTTGTCAATATAAGGAATTTGAAAATACTATGGGTAACCAGATACATTGGTGTGTTTTTGTGCTGTTAGAAGCTGCAGGCTATAATGTTTAGAGAATGCATATGTGCACAATAAAATATTAACAATTTCTCTATTTAGGAGTAGTGTTTGATATGAGAGGAAAATGGAAAAAACATCTCTCAGTAACTAACCATAAAGCACGAGGGAGTTAAATGAACTATTTGGTATTCTCACGCGTATACCTGCTGCACCGGTAGATATATTAGAAAATATAAATCTATGATAAGGTTATTTTGTTATACGAAGTGAAATCTGGGGATGGGAAAGAGCAGAGCATGTAAATAAAACGCAAGTAGCATTTTGAAAAGCAGTTATTGGAGTTTTACAAGGCACGTCAAATTCTGAGGTACTGAGGTGGAATGTTATGAAGACACAATACACTGTAAAATAAGAAGAATGAAGTACTGGTTTATCGAGCGAGATGGCTCAGGCGGCAGTTTGGTGGTCCCGGGTTCGATTTCGGGTGACCACCCACGCTGACAATTGGGCTTATCGTGGTTTTCCCTGGTCACCAAGGCGAATGCGTAATGTATTCTACCACGATCTCTCCTTTCCCTCCATTTGCTCTCATTTCATCCCCATTTCACGTTGCGGGCGTGATTTAAGGCCCTGCAGCGCTGGTGGTGCCAGGAAGATGGCGTGGATGCATGAGCATAGGAAAGATTTCTCCCTGTGTACATCTGAGTGAGCTGTACTTAGGGTGGCTGCGTGGCCCTCTGAGGAGTTATCGCTCATTGGTGCGCGGGTGTTCAAACTGGAAATATTAGGACTTCTGCGCGTCTCTATAGGTCTATCTACCTGCGGACTGGGACCTACTCCGGATACTTCGTCTCATCCTTGCCTCCTAGGGGGTGTGGCCACAATAGATCAAAATGGTCGCAGTGCAAGAGGTGTCCCCTCCTATAAACACATCCTACTGGCTAAGACGATGCAGGAGATAATTCTGCACTATGCTCCAAATGAAACAACTACCAGTGAGAAAACATGTCTTCTAATTTTTGGGCAGCTGATTTGGAAAGTGGTTTGAGGGGAATAGGCATGGGGCCGGTATGGCAAATAGATGAAATAAATGATAAAAGCATATGGAAAAGATGTTGAAGACTAAGAAACATCAGCCAACACGAAATTGAATCGGATTGTAGAATTAAATCTTCTCCAAGTCTAGCAAATAAAACAAAATTCAATTGAGGTGAAAAGACATATATACGTACTTAGGAATAAAGGAACGATCAGGAATGGTATGGTTTATAATGGGGAGGTTAGAGGGCACAGAAAATCACTGACGATTCTGACAGGAAAATCTGCACATTCTGTGGTTTGGATAAAGACTGGCTACATATTTTGGCGGAATGCGCACCGTGGGATTAAACCTACCACAAAAGGTCCTGCTAGAAGGCGTTTGACGTGTTGGTATCTATTGGCTGACCAGAGGAACTGGAAAAAAGGGAAATTATCTGACTAAAGTGCGTGAAGATTTGATTTGCTTAGTTAGAGCCAACTTATCTCTATGCTTTCTTTTTGTTTTGTTTCTTTTTGTCACTTTCAACCTGAATATTTAATATGCATGTGAGGTCAATGATCCATGCTCTAAGTATTTGTGTAATAACTTTAATAATTTGACACCAATAAAGACGTCGACACAAGAAATAGGAATACCAATAAAGATACCTTATGCATACATCCGTCCGTCCGTCCATCCATCCATCTTTTTACTTTCTCTACTACGTATAGTAAGTAGGGGAAGTATTGCATTCCACCCAAAAATTCGATACCGAGATTTCACCGGAAATACATGTTTTGAGACCTCCTGAATCCAAAAAAAGCATTTTTGGAAACATGTCCGTGTGTGTGTCTGTGTGTGTGTCTGTGAACAGCATAACTCAAAAACGAACAATCGGATAAGCACCAAACTTGGCATTTAGGTTCAGTATCTTCCAGAGATGCGACACGAAGGTTTTCAAGAAAATCCCCCCACCCCAGACTACCCTTTACATGGAAGAGTTTTCGAAAATTTTAATTTTCTCAAAAATGGCTCTAACGATTTTGATGAAAATATCATATGTTTAGGGTAATGTCATGAGAAATGAAATGTATATCTCGAATTTTCTGGGAATGTCTCCAAAAGTATTCTTCATTGTGAACGACTTTTGCATAACTGGTAAACCATAAGAGATAGACAAAATGTTACTACACAAAAAATGTAGATCGCGTTAAAATACACAACTTATGTCATATACATTTCTTTTGTTGAGTGAACCGTTTTCGAGATATTGCTTGTTATTCCCTTAAATTTTCCAATACTTATACTTTTTCTCAAATTCGTTATTCATTTTTACTTTCTCTACTACGTATAGTAAGTAGGGGAAGTATTGCATTCCACCCAAAAATTCGATACCGAGATTTCACCGGAAATACACGTTTTGAGACCTCATGAATCCAAAAAAGGCATTTTTGGAAACATGTCCGTGTGTGTGTCTGTGTGTGTGTCTGTGTGTGTGTGTCTGTGTGTGTGTGTCTGTAAACAGCATAACTCAAAAACGAACAATCGGATAAGCACCAAACTTGGCATTTAGGTTCAGTATCTTCCAGAGATGCGACACGAAGGTTTTCAAGAAAATCCCCCCACCCCAGACTACCCTTTACATGGAAGAGTTTTCGAAAATTTTAATTTTCTCAAAAATGGCTCTAACGATTTTGATGAAAATATCATATGTTTAAGATAATGTCATGAGAAATGAAATGTATATCTCGAATTTTCTGGGAATGTCTCCAAAAGTATTCTTCATTGTGAACGACTTTTGCATAACTGGTAAACCATAAGAGATAGACAAAATGTTACTACACAAAAAATGTAGATCGCGTCAAAATACACAACTTATGTCATATACATTTCTTTTGTTGAGTGAACCGTTTTCGAGATATTGCTTGTTATTCCCTTAAATTTTCCAATACTTATACTTTTTCTCAAATTCGTTATTAATTTTTACTTTCTCTACTACGTATAGTAAGTAGGGGAAGTATTGCATTCCACCCAAAAATTCGATACCGAGATTTCACCGGAAATACACGTTTTGAGACCTCATGAATCCAAAAAAAGCATTTTTGGAAACATGTCCGTGTGTGTGTCTGTGTGTGTGTCTGTGTGTGTGTGTGTGTGTGTCTGTGAACAGCATAACTCAAAAACGAACAATCGGATAAGCACCAAACTTGGCATTTAGGTTCAGTATCTTCCAGAGATGCGACACGAAGGTTTTCAAGAAAATCCCCCCACCCCAGACTACCCTTTACATGGAAGAGTTTTCGAAAATTTTAATTTTCTCAAAAATGGCTCTAACGATTTTGATGAAAATATCATATGTTTAGGGTAATGTCATGAGAAATGAAATGTATATCTCGAATTTTCTGGGAATGTCTCCAAAAGTATTCTTCATTGTGAACGACTTTTGCATAACTGGTAAACCATAAGAGATAGACAAAACTTTACTACACAAAAAATGTAGATCGCGTTAAAATACACAACTTATGTCATATACATTTCTTTTGTTGAGTGAACCGTTTTCGAGATATTGCTTGTTATTTCCTTAAATTTTCCAATACTTATACTTTTTCTCAAATGCGTCATTCATTTTTACTTTCTCTACTACGTATAATAAGTAGGGGAAGTATTGCATTCCACCCAAAAATTCGATACCGAGATTTCACCGGAAATACATGTTTTGAGACCTCCTGAATCCAAAAAAAGCATTTTTGGAAACATGTCCGTGTGTGTGTCTGTCTGTCTGTGTGTCTGTCTGTCTGTGTGTCTGTGAACAGCATAACTCAAAAACGAACAGTCGGATAAGCACCAAACTTGGTATTTAGGTTCAGTATCTTCCAGAGATGCGACACGAAGGTTTTCAAGAAAATCCCCCCACCCCAGACTACCCTTTACATGGAAGAGTTTTCGAAAATTTTAATTTTCTCAAAAATGGCTCTAACGATTTTGATGAAAATATCATATGTTTAAGATAATGTCATGAGAAATGAAATGTATATCTCGAATTTTCTGGGAATGTCTCCAAAAGTATTCTTCATTGTGAACGACTTTTGCATAACTGGTAAACCATAAGAGATAGACAAAATGTTACTTCACAAAAAATGTAGATCGCGTTAAAATACACAACTTATGTCATATACATTTCTTTTGTTGAGTGAACCGTTTTCGAGATATTGCTTGTTATTTCCTTAAATTTTCCAATACTTGTACTTTTTCTCAAATTCGTTATTCAATTTTTATGTCCTGAATATGCAAACAGAATAGAATGCGCCACATAGCAACCAGCGCTTAAAAGATTTGACTATTGCTTATAACCTACCATGTTCCCCTTGCATCTACAAGAAAATTAGCAATAAGATTGACATCTCGATATCTCGATTAACATGAAGCATATGGAGAATAGGCGTTTGTAAAAATAGATTGTACAAGAGTAGAGAAAGTCATGTGAGTGTAACACATCAGATTTTTTTATGTCCTGGACATGCAAAGAGAATGGAATGCGCCACATAGCAACCAGCGTTAAAATATTTGACTATCGCTTAAAAGCTACCATATTTCCCTTGCATCTACAAGAAAATTACCAATAAGATTGTCATCTCGATATCTCGATTAACATGAAGCATATGGAGAATAAGCGTTTGTAAAATTAGATTGTACAAGAGTAGAGAAAGTCATGTGAGTGTAACACATCAGATTTTTTATACAGTGTGCCTAAATTCCCTTTACAGATTTTGAGGACTTGTAGTGGGGACCAAGACGATTAAGTTTAGCATAGGAACTTGTGTCCAGAAACGTACCGTTTTTCCAGTACGCGCAAAATCACCACACACGCTTTTTCGGCGCCACTCATTAGGATGGTCTTAACTAGGAGTCCATACTCATTCACCGATCACCTGATGTCCCACTGCACGTTTGTTTACATCCATTTAATTGAGTTTGTGATGGGTTTCAGAAGCAATGCATTTGGGCAGAGTTCCTTGATGGGTGTGTAACTGGGCCATACCTTCTTCCACCAAACGCGTACTTGTGACTCCTTGAAAGCGTACTGCATGGATTCTTGGAGGATTGCCTATGCATGTGCGTGAAAGCACGACGTTCAAGCACGACGACGCACCAGATCATTTTGCACTTGCGGTCCGACGTCATCTGAACCAACGATTTGGGCAACGGTGGATAGGTCGTGGTGTTCCGATTGCTTGGCCTGCACGTTCTCCCGACTTTACACCGCTTGACTACTACCTGTGCGGTCATATGCAGTCCTTGATTTACGAGACCACTGTGGGTAAACGGCACGTTTCCGGACATGAGTTTCTATGCAAAAGTTAACCGTCTTGGTCCCCACTACAAGTCATCAGAGTGTGTAAAGGGAATTTAGACACAGCTATGCGCCAAGGTTATCACGTGGACGGCACCTACCCACTGGGCAGGTGGAGAGATAAGGAGGAGCGCTCTCCCTCCGACGTAAATTCCAGAAGTGCTATCGAGAGTTAACTAGACTTTTCTGGAAGCTTCTTTCTCCATTCTCAGAAGTTCTCGGAGTTGTATGTAAGTGATCGAGAAAGTGAGTTGTTCTTGATGCGACATAAAGTGCTGGTTTACGAGTGAGGATGTAACATACAATGACTGCTGCTACTGCAAGCGTTTTGCGGCTACACGCGAATAAAAGTGAAGTGGCAGTGACAGTATAACTGAATCGCATTATTGAAGTGACAGAGAACAGTGGATGATGTTACAATGTTCATTTGGGATCTATATGTCCAAGACCTAGGAGGACTATTATTTTAATTGTGATACTCAAACAATTTAATACAATCCTTGAAGTGTGTAGGGAAGAGGAGATTAGGAGTGATTTCCATTTAGAACGAAACTGAGGTTGTAATTCATAAACAAACAACGAGCTTAATTTGGTATAATTGACTTTTATTGCTTTCTCAGTTTGTTAGCTGCTTCCCATTTTCACACTTCAGACTATTCTCATCAAGCTCTCTGTTCACCGGAATATTTCCGGCTTGCAGGACACGCAGTCACACCAGGGCTCCTTGACAACATGAATTTTAACAGATTTAAATACTAAACAAACGACTTAAGTGGTTCGTCAATTCATGGAATGTCTCCTATGACTTACCTTCAGCAGTTTGTCGAAACAAAGAAAGTGTTTATGGGGGTAGTTAACGGGTTAAGCGTTTATGTCTTTAGAGGAGTAATTCAGAGGTATCACGCATTCAGTTCATTCTACTTAGTTTAAAATACGCCGAGCGACTTGGCAACGTACTGATGCATTCGTGAGGATCCTGGGTTAGATTCCCGCCGAGAGCCCAATATAACCTTGCTTTTTGTTTTCCCTGGTCTGTAGGCGAATGTTGGGGTGATTTATTATCTACCACGACTTTCTTAATCTAATTTCCCTTTCATTCCGTTTCCTTCTCAAATTTCAGGTATGCTTCTAGGCTTCGTGGCGTATGGCGGTGTTGCTTGCTCAAAGGAAAGAGCATTTCCCGTGGATACTAGAGGGCTGCCTAGTTTGATGGCTCGTTCATGGCCCTCTCTGGGTAGCTCCAGTAGTGAGATGGATCTTCCAGCCATGAACCGTAAGGGACTTCCGCGCGGGTATGTGGCCTATCCACCTGCAGCCTCCTGTGGTTCGTTCACTTCATCCCTTCTTCCTGGAGGGTGGTAGCTGCAATATATCTCGCTTAGGTGCTAGATGTACTCCCCTGTTGTATATCCAATACCCAATGCATCACAGAATAAACAATTACTATGCTCTCGGACCACTTACAATCCCGAGGGCTAGAAGCCTCTTGGATATGATCACCAGTATAATGTCCCTGATACATCTTCTTTCTGCCAGTATTAGCCTAGTAGCCAGTTAGGTCTCATTCCATCCCTTGATCGGGTGGCGCAAAGATCTCCCTTGTGGTCGGTAACTAAATATTTGCCGAGAAATTCTGGATGCAGGCACATGGGACCTGCAGCTTAGGCGGTAATTCTGAACTTCTTCTAGGAGAGGATACATTTCCAGGTCTTCCACAATGTCTAAATTATCTTTATTATATAGTTTAGTGTATCCTGCAGTTCTTAAAAAATTCATTTCATTGGCTGTGATGTGGTGTTCATTACTTTGTCGTATACTCCAGGCTTTACTTCTATACATGAGGACTGGTCTCATCAATGTCTTATAAGTATTTTTCCGAGTGTGTCTTTGTACAAGAAAAGGCTTGACAATGTTATTTATTTTACTAATTAGGTAATTACAGCTATGTAGTTTTATTACAATATATTTTTCTCATAACTCAAAAGAGGCCTAAATATTTAAAATATAAAACCTGTAAAGCCAGGTTTATTGTAAAACCAGATTTTAGTTCGAAGATGACTTTTTCCACCTAAAGAATTTACTCTGGTTTTAGTTACTGAAATTTTTTTCGTAAGTTTCAGAAATAATTGCAGCTGATAAACTAAACGTTGAAGGCCATTTTTGAATCTGCCAGTAATATTGCATCATCTGCAAGCAGTAGTAATGTTTATATAGCTTAAGGTTTTTTTTATGTCTGCTTTTTCATGCTATGTTGGTTTCCTTTCAACCATATGATACACACATCCACGCACGCACATACACTGTACTGCCATAAGATCTGTCAGTACTTTCAATGCATATAACTACTAAATAAAACTATACAAACCCATTAATATGGATATAATCTGAAAGAACAAAAAATGCTACAGAATGAACATACTCTTAATCGAAATGATCACTATGTGCGGCAACACAGCGCCAAGACGTTGAGGCCACTCATCAATAGCTGCACGAAATCGAGAAACAAAAACCAAGATAAAAAAACGAAGAAAATGAGAAGCGCTATCCACGGTTACCCTTCAAACAGCTTCGAATTGATACGCTCCTGAACACAAATTAAAAAACACGCAACAGTGGTTGACAGCCAATGTCTCACAGTTCATCGCTGCTGTTGACTGGCCTAGTGGAAGTCCGGACCTCAATCATTGAATTATTCTCTGTGGCAGAAGCTCGAGGTGATAGAATATAAAAAACGGCACCGCAACACTGAGATGTTAAAAAAACCAATCACGTAAGCTATAAATAAAATTCCAGTGGTCATGATTCGTATGCTGGAACTGATGATCTGCAAAATGCGGTGAGCGAAACTTTCCAGATAGTGCCAGCAAGGATGCTGCTTAAGATGGGCATGAGAACATGGCGGCGTATTCAGCTGAGCAGAGACCATGGAGGGACACATAGGAATGTTTTAGATTCATAAGAGAAACATTTAAGTAAATAAGTAATAGGGTTATGTACTTTTATGTCGCGTCAGTTTGAATTTAATATAGGGAATTTAATATAATGTGCATCCTGTAGCTATAACGTATCCTAGACGTTCCAATAACAACAAAAAAGTTTCCTAGGTAATTGGCCCTAGACTCTATGCAAAAGGAGTGCAATTTAAGGACATTGACAATGACAGCTAACTGGTTAACATTTACCGCATGTAGGAAGGAAGGTGAATACTAACGAGGGAAGAGGAAGTTTCCCAGGAGTACAGACTGTACGTGATTCGGAAAGAAAACTAATCTCCTGACCTAGTAAAGGCACGCGAGACTCATACAGTTGCACCCACAAGCTCATCCAAAGTTCTGGCAGTCAGTGAACAACTAATGTTCACAACTGCATTTAATTCCTTGGATTCAGATACAGAGGCTTGCACAGCCTGCCTAAACGTATCGTCATGCATAGAATGGACAAATAGTTACAATCTAAATTGGATTTGTTACATTCACATGCTTTCCTCTACCCACTATCATTTATACAAATTATTCTTACGAAAGTTTTTTTTTTCTATTCACTTCATTTTAATCCAGACAAACATTTGTAGACATATCTACATTACACATTTCTTTACAGATACAAAGGGAATAGCGATAATCCAATGTTTAAGAACTGGACGCTATATGCTGTCCTTAAAATTCCATACTGTTTCCATGACATCGCGAGAAACAATTGAAAATCGACAGGACTTCAAAAGAATGGCTAAGTATTGAAGAATTCGAATTATTAATGACGGATATCTCGGATCGGGCTCATGCCTCAAAAAAAAGTTATTTGAAATAAGTTGGTATTTTAAAAATATCTACTTTTTTGTTATTACGTTTTCGTCTATCGCTTAACGGTTTCCGGCTATAGAAGATTATACAAAATTCCTTCTGAATGAAGAGGACTTCATAGGTTATTCCCAGAAAATTCATGATATATACTTTATTTGTCATGTAAGTATTTTTAATATATGGTATTTTAATCAAAATCGTTGGAGCCATTTTTTTAAATGTTCCACGTAAAGGGTGGTTTGGGGTTGGGTTTTTTCTAAAATCTTCATGCCCAGTCTTCGGAAGTTCCTGAATCTAAATAGCACATTCAAAAAATGTTTTTTTTATTCAGGGACCCTCAAAACATGTATTTCCGATGGAATCTGGGTATAGAATCTTTGGGTGGAATACAATACCTTCTATGCTTACTATGTACGTTGTAGAGAAAGTAAAAACATGATGTGTTGGGTTCACATGACTTTCTCTGCTCACTCTTCTACAAAAGTTTATGCTTCTATCCTCCTCTTGTAATCGAGATAAACTTTGATTACACATGTACACATTTCGTTGTAGTATAAAATGGATACAGTAGGCTATAACCGATAGTCAGGTTTTAAGGGTGGGTAGCTATGTGATGACTTTGAAATCCCATGCTCTTTGCTTGACCACGAGAAAAAAACGAATAGCGAATGAAAGAATGGTAACAATGATAATTACATGTCTCTCAGCTAATGTACAGTCTCACCGATGCTTTATTTAACCATCAGAATTGAATTTAGTGGATAGTTCTAAAGCTCAAAAGTTAATAACTCTCCTACATTAACTTTTAACTATTCGGCAAGGAATCTAGAGTGCCTATTCTTATGAATTTTCCTGTTCAGTATTGGCGGTTGGTACAAACAGTAAGAAAGGCGAGATTTGGTGATGATGAAGCAGATAAGATATTTCAGTAATTCCTAAAAATACACTCGTTCAATTTAAAACTGGCCGGGTACCGACTCGAATCGGGTACTTCCGTGAGCGCTTGGGACAGCCAGACTTTGTTCATATGACCTGTGTCAGGATTGGTGACCGACTGCCGAGGTCATAGCAACCTTACACCCATACATACACTTATTGGCCGTCTCCTCTAAACCTCACAACCTCAAATTACGGAAAAAACTGACAGCACTCGTGGTATCGCTAAAGATAATCATTCTATCCGAATGAAGTTCGAACATCCCTTACTGAGAAACATTTGGATGTGTCAAGTGTATAGAGACGTGTTTAAATCTCCAGAACGTCGCACAGAAAATAGAAATGAAAGTTGGTGGGAAAGTTGTTCCTACAGCTCACACTGTATCTCCGGCGGACATGACTTTTTGAACCTCCGCTATAGCTCATTACTCCCAAGTCGAGGTAGGAGATAAAAAAGAAGCGCCGGACACACTCGAGGTACCTAGTTAGGGAGTGCGAGTTTGTTCATGCTTGTTAACGCTGGCATCCCTCTCAGCAGCAGGGTGAGATAAGTTTCCATTTGCACACCGTTAACAGTTCACTGCCAAATTTTCTCGCCTCCTATTTTGCATATGGAGCTGGTGATATTTCTAAGTGGACGTGATTAAATCACTGCAAATCCAGTTAGCTGTTTTTCTCTGCAAGTGCAGAATACGTCATAAGTTTTTTATCAAGGTTTAAAGGAAAATATTATCTGTGTATCACACATGCCTGAACATACAATATGATTTTGCGCAATCCTAGCACTGTTATTAGGTGGTTATAACATTCAAAATCACGCATAAACGACTAATTATGACACGCATGCCATAAAGGCTACTAAAGAAACGACACCATTACCCTCTAAGCACAGTTTTATTCAAGTTAAATGCAAAAATACACAAAATATGATGTGTTACATTCTCTATCCCTCTACTATCGTTTATTAGTGGATATACAAATCATTCTTACGAAAGTTAATTTTTTATCTACTTCGCTTTAACCGAGATAAATCTCTGCAGAAATAGCTAAGTTACACCTTTCGTTACAGTGCCAGGAGAACACCAATAGTCAAATGTTTAAGAACTGGACGCTATACGCTGGGCTTAAAATTCCATACTGTTCCCATGCAATCAAGACAGGCAACTGAAAATCAACGGGGCTTGATAATAATAACCAAGTATTGAACGACTCGAACTACCAATAACGGATACATCGGAAACGGCTGATGCCTTAAAAATGTTATTTGAAATAAATGTGTGTCTTAAAGAGATCTACTCTCAAGAGGCCTATCGCTTAACGTTTACCAGTTATACAGGATTATAAAAAAATTCCTTCGAATGAAGAGGTCTTCACGGGTTATTCCCAGAAAATTCCAGATATACATTTTATTTGTCTTGTAAATATCTTTAATATATGCCATTTTAATCAAAATCGTTGGAGACATTTTTTAGAGAATCAAAAGTTCCATGTAAAGGGTAGTTTGGATTGGGAGGACTTTCTTGAAAAATTTTGTGTCGCATTTTGGAAGGTGTTGAATCTAAATTCCAAGTTTGTATTTATCCGACTTTTCGTTTTTGAATAATGCTGTTCACAGACACATAGACTCGCGGAATGTTTCCTAAAATATCTGAAGTGATATATTCACATGACTTTCTCTACCCTCTATTGCTTATTAGCGGGTGTACAAATTATTCTTACTCAAGCTTATTTTTCTATTACATTTTGATCCAAACAAACGTTTGCAGAAATAACTACATTACGTATTTCGTTATCATGAAATCGCGAGAAACAACCGTACGTTCAAAGGAACTTAAAGAATGACCAAGTAATGAACGATTAGAATGATTAATAACGGAAATGTCGGAAATGGTTTATGCTTCAAAAATTTATTTGAAATAAATTGTGTGTTTTAAAGAGATCAACACTTTTTGTGTAGTACGTTTTCGTTTATCGCTTAACGTTTACCAGTTATATATGGTTATACAAAATTGCTTCCGAATGAACAGACTTCTTAGGGTATTGCTAGAAAATTCAAGATATACATTTTATTTGTCATGTAAATGTTTTTCATACATGGTATTTTAATCAAAATTGTTAAGAACCATTTTTTTAGAAAATCAAAATTTTAAAAAATGTTTCGTGAAAAGGGTAGTTGGGAAGGGGTATTTCCTTTAAAATATTGTGTCGCGTCCTTGGAAGTTACTGAACTCAAAGACCAAATTATATGAATTTTCACAGATACACACACCACACATACACACACCACACATACACACACACATAGACACACACATAGTACATGTTTATGTTTCTAGAAACGCTTTATTTAGATTCAGAGGGCCTCGGAAGGCCCTTTGAAAGAGGATATACCACACACACGCGCGCGCGCACGCACACACACACACATATATACATAGACATATAAATTAATATTAAACAAGAATTGTACATAATAATATACTTAAGCAAGAAAGAAGTTAAAATGTTTAGCAACCAGAAATGTAAAAAGCAGATTGTAACTTAAATAAGTAACGGCGGGTGAGGTGGCTAATTCCAGGTAAAAGATAATTCTAGGTAGAGCCCACCTTTCACCAAGCTAATGAGCAGGGAACTGGAAGCAATAAGGAGAAATAAAACGAGATTGATATAGTAAGGAAAGAGACAGAGATATTGAATCTGTTTCCGGACGCGTTACTGGGACGCAAATGTGAAAAACTTTGGAGCAGAATATTTTCATACATAATAAGGTAACGCGGCCTGAGGACCAATTAGAAATGTCGTTACATTTTGAGGCGCGAAAGTGAGCGTCACTAGGCTTTGGTATAAAAGGGGAAAGAATGCCCCAGATTTTCACTGTCTTATAGAATCTCGTCGACACGCAGTGATACTCTCTGGCCGACAGGGGTGGGAAGCGTGTGTAGTTATACTAGGCTCCTAATTTATTATAATGCTGGGAATTGTTACAATGGGCAAAGCTAGCTGCCCATAGGTATCTATTCGATAATAAACCACATTTTTATAGGAAATGCAGTGTATTTTAATTTGCCTCACTTACGAAAACCCTGAGACGCGTGAAATTAGTTAGATAGGTAATTGATTAGTAATGGATAAAACAGCAGCCGACGAGCAACAATAGCCAGAGAACAGGACACTGCAGCAGAGGGCATCAATCAGAGAAACAACGCTTTACCGCTACAAATAATGCACAATATTTTCCCGTTACAACTTGTATTTCCGGTGAGATCTCGGTATCGAATTTTTCGGTGGAATACAATACCTTCTCTACCTAGAATGCACGTGGTAGAGAAAACATTGGAATTTAATACATCATTAAAATACGCCAGATATTACAATAATCTTACTTTTGCCACACCCCTTCGCATCACGTCCCCAATCTTATGTAAAGGAAGGTGGTGGCGTGTTAGAATTGTGGAATATAGGGTACAAAGGTTGGTGTTGGAGACTTAGGTCGTGTTAGGAGTGCGTACTTTGGGTGCATGCTGTGAATCAATATTATAAATATTTGTAAACAATACTTATATACAATAACAATTTTAACTAAGTGTAAATTTAAGTAACATTCATGATCGTTCTTGTAAGCCTGGATTTTGAACTTTTAATTTCTGAAATATAATTTTTATTATCTTGAAAATCGTTAACTTTCTTTTTTCTACAACACTATTGTTTAGTGTAAAACCGCTTATCACTTCTCAGTATATCTTATTCACTAAAATCGAATGTTCGCGGTGTATAGAGTAGTTAATGTGTCTGTTCTGAATTACTAAAAGAAATAAAAGCTATATATGAATCCTCGCAAAAGAATTAACAATAGTGATGACAGTGTCGTGTTTAAATTCATCTTTATTCCTGAATACATCGATATGTACTTTATTGGGAATTCTCGGCAATTAAAAATTCTCACATTATTAGCATACCGAGTTTAACAAACAACCATTAGCGGCACATTTAACTGCTGGCACTCATTACCTTCAAATAACAAGGTCACCTCACAGCTTTTGCGTTGGTTTAAATGAAAATTAATTGCTAAGTGAATTTAGTATTGAAATGTGAATGTTACCTGAATGTTTAATATAGCAAGCACGTAGAAACCGTCTTAGATATAATTTTTAATTTGCAAGTCTGATGTAAAAAATATTAGTCAAACTCGGAATCCGCTCCCCACCTGAAGCCAGCGACTTTTTGATTCAGTAGTTTTATGAGCTTATCAGTTAACCTCTCACGGAAGGAGTATTTTAGTTGCGCTAGGCAGAGTTATATGGTGTTATGTCGGCTAACCTGTGTCATAAAACTTACAAACGGGGCAATTTCTAAAGGAATCTGTTATATGCATAGGTGAGTCTAAATCACCGTTGAACACCTTGCAGAAACGTCACGAACTTATACATGTAAAAACAGTCATATATTTCTAGTCAGACAACAGTTCCATTATCGGTAGTTGGATGCACCTAAAATACTATGTAGCCCTTAGATATCTTACACAATAAGCTTTTTAATAGATGTTTGGGGGATCGTGTTGCTGCAGTACTAATTGAACAGTACTTCTTGTTTGTTTCGATTATCTGATTACAACAATCAGACAGTGGACCAACTGTAGACGCTATGCCGGTAGTTAACGTACTATTATAGTAGGCTATGAAGTTTTGCGGTAATGCATTAAGGCTATAGTTCCCAAGCTCGTGGTTTCAAGCCCGTCGGAGGGCGAAGGGTTTTTTTCGGGCGTAAAAATCCTTAGCATGGCTAAGATGTACTTCTAGGTTTCGTGGCGTAAGGTGATGCTGGACAGATGGCGCGCGGATACTTGCTCTGAGGAAAAGCATCCAACGAGGACGCTGGATGGTCGTTCATCGCCCTCTCTGGCTAGCTCCGGTGGTGGGACGGATCTTCGAGCTAAATAGTGGTTGAGGGTTCCGCGAGTCTCTGGGGCAGGTCTGCCTGTAGACTTCTGTGGTTCCTTCACTTCATCCCTTCCTCCTGCGGGTGATAACCATAATACAGCTATGTAAGGTCGGAGTGCGCAAGGTGTACCCCTCCGCGTATATCATATCCTTGTGTATACTAAGAACGGTGTGCATTTGTGTGTAGTTTCACAAACGGAGTCGCATGTAGAGTGTTATCTTGAATTTATACAGAAATTCTCTGGCATTCTATTCCTAAAAGGCCCAAATCCAAGAAAATTGCTGTCTCCTTGATGTAACAAATGACGGAATACTCCTTGCTAGATCTAATTCCATGTTATTATTATATGTAGCGAATATATTAAATATCCTGTGTATGCAATAAATCCGCATAGGCTCGACTGGTTAAAACGTGTTTTCAAATACATCGGAATGTATTTGAATATAGAAATACATAGCGTATTCAATAATGTGTGCAACACGTGCCATGCATATATTAGACGCAGAGTGGTACACATTTTGTAACGAAAGGTAGGAGTAAATTTGCAAAACATGTTGGCTTTATCCAGGGGAAAAACGGCGGACCGTTCACCGCTACAGCCAGACAGTTTCGTATAACAATACTGTGAGAGCGGCTGACTGCCAGTTGCATCATTCAAAAGAAACCCATTTAACGTAACTCTTATCTAGGTACTAAATATACTAACGAACTAATCCCTGCTCTAGACAACTTTGCCCCCCCCTCCCGTGAGCACCCCCAGGTGTTTACTTCCATTAGTATGCGATTGGCGCTCCCAAACAACTGATCTTCAACGTTTTGGGGGTTGGGTTAGTGTCACCGGTCCTGCCCGTAAAACTGAACAGTTCTCAATTCTTTGTAAGGAAGGTCAATAGAAGAGTATTCGCGGATAGGATTACTGCGGTATGTACTGAAGTCATAGCACTAATGTAACATGGGCGTTCGAATTAATCTAGAAAAGATGAAAGTTTAATACAAAAGAAATACGAGGACTGTCCCAGAAGTACCCGACCTAACAAAGAAAACAAAAATTTTGGAAAAAAACATTTTTATTTCTCTATAAGCCTCCTTTCAGCTCGATACACTTTTCCCAGCGATTTCAATAGCTTCGATACCCTGTTTATAGTGAGAACCACCGAGTTCTCTAAAATACCCATCAACTGCAGACTCCACTGTTGGCAAATATTTTAGCGCCAAGCTATTTATTCAACTTTGGAAATAGAAAATAATCAGAGGAGGATAACTCTGGCGAATAGGGTGCATGAGGAAGCAATTCGAACTTTAACTCATTGATTTTGGCCATGGCGATAATGGATGTATGAACTGGTACATTGTCTCTATGAAACAAAAGTTTCTTTTCTACTAAATGCGGTCGTTTTTTCTTGATTTCATCATTCAAATGCTGCAATACGTTTGCATAATACTCGCCATTGATTGCGTTTTCTTTTTGAAGATAATGAAAATTATTCCACACACATTCCAAAAAACTGGCGCCATGTCCTTGCCTGCAGATGGAACCGTCTCACATTTTTACTTTCTCTACTACGTATAGTAAGTAGGGGAAGTATTGCATTCCACCCAAAAATTCGATACCGAGATTTCACCGGAAATACATGTTTTGAGACCTCCTGAATCCAAAAAACGCATTTTTGGAAACATGTCCGTGTGTGTGTCTGTGTGTGTGTGTGTGTGTGTGTGTGTGTGTCTGTGTTTGTGTCTGTGTGTGTGTGTCTGTGTGTGTGTCTGTGAACAGCATAACTCAAAAACTAACAGTCGGATAAACACCAAACTTGGTATTTACGTTCAGTATCTTCCAGAGATGCGACACGAAGATTTTCAAGAAAATCCCCCCACCCCAGACTACCCTTTACATGGAACATTTTTCGAAAATTTTAATTTTCTCAAAAATGGCTCTAACGATTTTGATGAAAATATCATATGTTTAAGATAATGTCATGAGAAATGAAATGTATATCTCGAAATTTCTGGGAATGTCTCCAAAAGTATTCTTCATTATGAACGACGTTTGCATAACTGGTAAACCATAAGAGATAGACAAAATTTTACTACACAAAAAATGTAGATCGCGTTAAAATACACAACTTATATCATATATATTTTTTTTGTTGAGTGGACCGTTTTCAAGATATTGCTTGTTATTTCCTTAAATTTTCCAATACTTATACTTTTTCTCAAATTCGTTATTCATTTTTACTTTCTCTACTACGTATAGTAAGTAGGGGAAGTATTGCATTCCACCCAAAAATTCGATACCGAGATTTCGCCGGAAATACATGTTTTGAGACCTCCTGAATCCAAAAAAAGCATTTTTGGAAACATGTCCGTGTGTGTGTCTGTGTGTGTGTGTGTGTGTGTGTGTGTCTGTGTGTGTCTGTGTGTGTGTGTCTGTGTGTCTGTGAACAGCATAACTCAAAAACGAACAGTCGGATAAGCACCAAACTTGGTATTTAGGTTCAGTATCTTCCAGAGATGCGACACAAAGGTTTTCAAGAAAATCCCCCCACCCCAGACTACCCTTTACATGGAAGATTTTTCGAAAATTTTAATTTTCTCAAAAATGACTAACGATTTTGATGAAAATATCATATGTTTAAGATAATGTCATGGGAAATGAAATGTATATCTCGAATTTTCTGGGAATGTCTCCAAAAGTATTCTTCATTGTGAACGACTTTTGCATAACTGGTAAACCATAAGAGATAGACAAAATTTTACTATACAAAAAATGTAGATCGCGTTAAAATACACAACTTATGTCATATACATTTCTTTTGTTGAGTGAACCGTTTTCGAGATATTGCTTGTTATTTCCTTAAATTTCGAATACTTATACTTTTTCTCAAATGCGTTATTCATTTTTTTTATGTCCTGGACATTTAAAGAGAATGGAATGCGCCACATAGCAACCAGCGTTAAAATATTTGACTATCGCTTAAAAGCTACCATATTTCCCTTGCATCTACCAGAAAATTACCAATAAGATTGACATCTCGATATCTCGATTAACATGAAGCATATGGAGAATAGGCGTTTGTAAAATTAGATTGTACAAGAGTAGAGAAAGTCATGTGAGTGTAACACATCAGATTTTTGTATGTCCTGGACATGCAAAGAGAATGGAATGCGCCACATAGCAACCAGCGATAAAATATTTGACTATCGCTTAAAAGTTACCATATTCCCCTTGCATCTACAAGAAAATTACAAATAAGATTGACATCTCGATATCTCGATTAATATGAAGCATATGGAGAATAGGCGTTTGTAAAAATAGATTGTACAAGAGTAGAGAAAGTCATGTGAGTGTAACACATCAGATTTTTTTATCTGATTCTGCCCTTTCAATCCACTGTTGTGACTGTTCCTTCGTCTCAAGTGTTAAGTGATGGGCCCACGTTTCATCCATGGTTATGAATTGACACAAAAACTCGGCTTTATTGCAGAAAAAGGACGCCAAACACTCGACTGAAACATCTTCACGTTCCACTGGATTAAAACGCGGCACCCATCTTGCGCATAGCTTTCTCATGCCTAAATGTTTAGTCAGTATGTGATGTACAGCACGTTTTGAAATGCCTACGATGTCTGCTAGTTCGCGCACTCAATCGACGGTCATCCAATACTATTTTGTGGATATTCCTCACAATTACTGGCCTGGTCACCTCATTTGGTCGACCACTGCGATGTTCGTCTTGGCAGCTCATACGGCCTCACTTAAACTCTGCCACCAATATTTTACTGCTGTAAACGAAGGAGCAGACTCCCCCAGAGTAGAAGATATCTCAGCTTTAATATTAGTTGGGCTAAGAACTTTCAAATGAAAGTATTGTATCACATAACGATGACCAGTTTTATCCATGTTTACAAATTCGCTGAGAGAGTTCACTATTAATGGCTGCCAAACAATTACTAAATAACGTAGCATCGTCAAGCTTCAAAATTAAGCATTATAACGTTGGTAGTTTCTACCACAGTCATTTGTTTGAAACAACAACCACTATCTATACATCAAGTCGGGTACTTCTGGGACTGCCCTTATATACTGTCTTTTGAACTGCCAGAACTACAGTGTACGATCATGTTTGCTCAGGATCACGCAGTGGCAAGGACTTGCCTGAGCTAACGCTGTTTACAAAGGATCCATGTCCCCTGTGTGATGGACTGAAGATGCAGTTACAAACATAGCTTTTGTCTAAAGCAATTGGCATGGAAACTCCAGAAAACATTCTTTACCGGTAGCTGTATCGCAGAAGTTTTTCGTGTGATACTGCTTTTCGAACTGTTTCACATCTATATTGTATGGTCATGTTTTCTTAGGGTTAGTCCTTGTTTAACATAATCTGTGAGCTTTCTATTGCTTAATTTCTGTATTTTTACTTTCTCTACCACGTTTATTTTCTTTTTGTGGATTAGGGTCTGCAAAATCTCCTGATTGATACCCCTTCACACTAGTCCTGTGTCCCTCATCAGATTACGCAGGCCCAATAGTGTGTTGGGGTAGTAGCCCTCTGGTTTCCATAAAAAGTTTCCCAAAGATATTATATCTCCTTGATGCAACGCTTCACAGGAGCATAATATACGATAGGCTGTTTCATTTTCAGTCCCGCACAATCTACAATCCATTTTGTCCTGAAATCTTCCTATTATGTGTAGCTGTTTTCTCACTAGTACATGCCAGTCGCAGTTTTCCACTGAGACTTACTATATTTAAGCAGTCTGTCAGTTAAAGATTTGCATGGTTCTTTGATAAACAATTTCCCCTGTCGAATTCCTGGAATTCTCTTCCAGGCCAAAGAGTATTGTTTTTTACACCAGATTGTTATAGTCGCTCTAATGGAACACTTAGGTGTGCCTAGAGGTTTGGGTTTCAGCTGTGTCGATCCTAACTTTGCAAGGTCGTCAGCTTCTTCATTGCTTTCAACTCCTTTGTGCCCTGGGACCCATGACAAACATACTTTGTTATGTTCTACCAGGATGGATTAAGGCAGCAATACATTCACCCAAATATTCGATAATAAGGTTTCACCGGAAATACATATTTTGCGACACCCTGAATAAAACTAAAGCATTTTTAGAAAACGATCCGTGTGTATCTGTGAACAGCATAACTTAAAAACGAAAAGTCGGACAGATACCAAACTTAGTGTTTAAGAGATTCAGTATCTTCCAAAGGTGCGATGCGGAGTTTCAAAAAATTCCTCACCTCCAACTAGTCGTTACATGGAAAATTTTCGAAATTTTTGATTTTATGAACAACGACTAAGGTTTTATTTAAAATACCATATACTAAAGATAGTTACAAGACAAATAAAGCGTATGTCTTGAATTTTCTGGGAATAGACTATGTAGTACCCTTCATTCGGAAGGAATCTTGTAAAAGTGGTAAGCGTTAATCGATAGACGAAAACGTACTGCATACAAAATGTAGCCCTCTTTAAAACACACAATTTACTTCAAATATCTTTTTTATGGCATAAGCCATTTCCGAAATATCGTTTAGTAATGAGTCTAATTGTTCAACACTTTGCCATTCATTTAAAGTCTGTCAATTTTCAGTTGTTTCTCGCGATTGCATGGAAACAATATGGAATTTTAAGGCCAGTGTATAGCGTCTAGTTCAAAAACATTTGACTATCGGGTTCCTTTGTAACAAAAACGAAACGTATAATGTAGCTATTCTTGCAAAGGTTTATATCGATTAAAATGAAGTAGATAGAAAAATTAGTCTTCATAAGAATAATTTATATACTGTAGTAGAATATTTTTTGTAGTAGTTGGAAAACGCATCATGTTGTTGGATCCACGTATGGTAGCCAATTTGTCACGGTCACTTCGTGTTATCTTATTTCTGAGCGCCTGTTATTGTTTTACTACTTTGAATGTTGGGTTCATTGTCCTCCGGCTAGCTATTATTATTATTATTATTATTATTATTATTATTATTATTATTCAGTCGAGCACATCTCTTGAACAAGGTGTGTAAACGGAAAGGATTTGCTACTCAAAGATAACACTGATAAAAGAATTTGTTTTTACGCTTTTATTACCGTCACAATTAATTAATTTCACATATTGACTCTTGATACACGCCAGACTGAAACTGTTATGTTTTCTAATGTTATTATAATCACTTATTTGCCGCACTTTATTAATTCGCGTATTTCACATTTATAACTAACTTTACGACGCGAGAGATTCTGTAGAATTGCGACGTGTACTTTAAGCATGCTTCCGTTGAACTACGCGACGTGTAACCCGCGAACGATTGTGATGAACTACGCGACGTTTAACTTCTGAATGATTCTGTTGGACTCAGCGACGTGTAACGCGTGGATGATTTTGTTGAACTGGGCAATACTTGCTTCTGGCTTTAGCTTTTTATACTCCCACACCCTAATATGCCTAAAGATTATAACCGAGCTGCTATTGGTTAATAAAACGCGCCAACATTAGCGTCTATTTTTATATCCAATCAAAAATTACGAAAACATATGCTCTAGGGAAGAAACTCCCTCCATTTCTCAGAAAAGCGCGCCAATCTGACGTCATTTGCTTGTCTCTAATAATTGATAAACAACTCACCCCCTCGCTCATTGTTACTCGCTCTTATTGTCAGTTTCAGTGAGGCCGTGTAAACTTATTTCCTAACAATGCATATAATTAACAAACATCTCAATTCAATGTCATACAATAATGCTTATTTACACTACAATCACTCTGGCATTTACATTATTGCGATACAAATTACTGCCATAATACCTACTGATAAACGATATAAGGTAGAGAAATTCATGTGAATATAACACATCCGATTTTTACTTGACTTACTGTTCCTATTTCTGTACTTCTAGGGTTTCTCTCCAGATTGCTTTGACTGTATTGCTTTTTGTATCACAATGTGAATTTAATGTTAGGCCAAAGCGTGGCGCTGATGACTTTGGCACTTTTGCGCCACCAAACGCTGTTACTGCTACTGTAAAGTGCACTAGTAACCTCTCATTGGCTGCTGTCGTGGAATAGGTTGTTTTTCGGTACGAACTTGTTCCTTATTTAGCATTATTATTTAACTTAAAACATTCGAAACTAATTGTCAAATTTACATTTTTATAACGTGTGCCTAAAGTATATTACGTAACAGAGTTAATGCTTCTGGAATGTATATAAACTCTTAACAAATAGGTAAGGGATCCTTCGGTTTAAGCCTTCCTCTCAGGGTGAGAAAAGCGCGTGACTCTGTCATGCCATAGTATTTATATCGCTGTTATCGCTTGACCTTGTATTTCATTTATCGCCATTCGAAGGCGCACATTAGCCAATCAAGAGAAAGGGGAAGGAGAGCGAGCGCGGAAGAATACATATCAGCGTGGCAAAGGGGTTTAGTAGCATAAAATGAGATAACACTATTTACGCACGTGTTAGAAGTTAATTCATGTTGCCCGAATAATATTTTCTTACCGGCCGTGTTTATTATTCTGTGAATTGCAACAATTCATGTGTCACCGCCATGTAATTACAACAGTGCTACCAATAGCTATTATGTATAACAAACTATGTCTTGTTATTACAAATCACATAGAGATAATTAGTTTGTCAATTATACTTCTTTCATTTCCTTTAGAATTGACGTCATATCTGCTGCAATGAATAACGTTTCGTGCGAGAAGGAAATGCGATTCCCAATCGTCTTTCTTCAATTTCGTTGTAATTGTATTGTAACCTTTTCGCTTTCTGCTTTAAAGTTAATTTTATTAAGGTCTTGGGAACTATTTTCGAGAAAACATGGGTGAAAATTCTTATACCAGCTACCTTTGTCATCAGAATTGATACTAGAGTAAGTGATGTTAGCCGATGTATTTATTTGGCTTTGAACTGTACGAAAATAATTTTAATGATACTCTCTGCATATAGTTCACTATTAAGGCATTAATGCAAAAATATTAACTACTCAGAAACCACTCCTGTCGTCACATACAATTTTTACTTTCTCTAAGGTAGGGGAAATGTGCCCTTGATAAAAAGAACGTCGGTATTGAAATTTCACCAACAAGTATTTTTAAAGTGAGAAGGGGGCCAACAAAACTGAAACAGGATAAGCCGGATAATTGTGAATATCATGTTTGAGCAAGTATTTTCTAACTGAGGGACATGTGATGCTGTGTAACGTGTGATTCTCGCCTCGGGACATCCCGGGTTCGATTCCGTCGTCTGCCCACTCTGACCTTTTAAAATATTAAGTGTAAAGGGAATGCCAAAAGTAGCTCATATCTTGAGGGAGTATTATTAACATATAAATGATTTCAGTCTAATTATATAATATGTAAATTCAATAACAGCCCGCCTTGAAGCAATGTGTATGTAATAATCTGTAAAATAATGAATTTTAAAGTTTAAAATGCTACTAGTTATTATTGGAGCAACTATAATGTAAAATTTGAGACTGTTTAAAAAATAGCCAATCAACAACCAGAAAAAGCTTTAGTTAAATGAAGGTATTCTATTGGATTAGGAATAGCCAATCAGAGACTTGAAATACAGAAATTTACAAATTTAGACGGTTGAAATCAATTCAGTTGCCTGTAAACAGTGTTCCTAACGGACGTGAGACACATCCTTGAGAGATTTAATACGTAATTGTGTGAGACGAAAAATAGTGTACGTGTTAAAAAGTGCAAGTAATTCTTAAAAGAATGTCACAGCTCTCTACATCAGCGAAGTGGTATTTAAATCGTATCAAGTATTAATAAAAGGAGTGAAGTAAAATTATAATCTGTGTAAGCCTACATTCTTGTCGCACCAAAACCCTGCTAAGAGAAACGTGTCTTTAACAAATACTGACGCAGCCGAGGCAAACTTAAATATTTAAAGAAACAGTTTAATTACAAAGTTAATATTTTTTTTAAACTTGGGGCAAGGCCACCTGAAAGTACATTTGGGGCGAAGGCTACCGGAAACTGTTTACCATACGTGCGGTTGCAACTACTACAAGTTCGGCTCCCAACAGTTGAAATATAATACAACTCCTTCAATACGACCTACTTAAAAATTGACGCCCAAAGCGTAGTGCAAATAACGTAACGTAATCTTCTCAAATTTCGTCCATACGTGGAGCTAATAAATAACTTCTCAATCTCTAAATCCATATTAATGCTATCACTCCAATTTTTGTACGGGTTAAAGTTGTAAGAATAAATTTTACTGAATTAGAAACTTATGTTCAGAAAAGAAAAATAAATCAGATCAAATTTCTATCAGTTCTTTATTTTTGCCCATTTCAATGTTGGAAGCAGATATCCATTCCAACCTCGGACGCCCGAGTTTGAATCTCGGGACGTAATACCAGAAGATATTGACGAAAATTGTATATTTTAATGGACTGCGCATTTTTTCCGTGGACAGATTTTGTTTATCGCTTATGGTTTCTCAGCTATGTAAAACAGTTCAGTGGAAGTGAACATTGCTTCACAGACTATTCACGCTGTTTCAAGATATGCATTTTATTTGCCAAATTAATATCACAGACGCATGACATTTTAACAAAGATTTTAAGGCATATTTTATAAAATCAAAACCAAAGTAAAATTGTTCATATGAAAGGTTGAGGTGGGATGATTTTTTGACAATTTTGGCTAGCATTCATGAAGGGTGTCTGCTGAGTATCAAATTTGCTAGTCTTCGTGTTTACAACTAATTAAGGGAACAGCTGTTTATTCGAATCTGTTTTATGAAACACAAGCTACGAATATTCAGAGGTTCCAAGTTCGATTCCCAGCTAGCAGTTGGAAATGTTTTTACAGCCAGGATTATTCTCTATCCTCCCTAGATTCTGGAAGCATAAGCGAGAGAGTAAATGTGTGTGTGTGGTTTTAATGTTTACAAAGTAAATCCATTGTAAACAAACCCAAAGGTACACAATAGTAAACGAGTGAACATCAGTGTGCCGACGAGCAATTGTTTTGAAGGCAAAGCCGCCGGTATGAGCTTAGGTGTTAAAGGCGGTACGTCAATGTAACATTGGCAAACTGCAAACTGACTTAATCCTTCCCTTAAAATAAAAGCTATCTTGTAACTGTTGCAATAGCGATTCAGGTCGTATAGCATTAGTACTGCTCGGAAGTTGGGAACTTGTGCGACTAAGCGTCCGGTTTATGCTGTCAACAAATAGCGCCTACCAACACAGAGGTATAACCCGACCAAGGCGAGTGCAGTCCTGCATCGGAGAGCGCCACCTGTACATTTAATGGTCTGCCCTTCCTTCTGTATAGGCCAGTTGGGAAAACGCGAACAAACCACGTTCAGTGGCATTTCTAATAGGTATTTTTTGATCTTATTTCTCCTCTTCATTACAAAATAATAATATAATGGCCCATTGCCAGACTGGTGTGGCAATGCCAGAGGATGGTGGATACACTATGTATCTGCCAGGTTGCACTTCTTTGGGTTCCGGAGCACGTTGGTATTAAAGGAAATGAGATGGCAGACACTCTTGCGAAGAGGGAATCGCGGCTCGATTTTATTGGCCCTAAGTCCTTTTTCCGAGTGTCTGCTAGTAATGTCAAGTATGAGATAACCCAGCTTACAGCGAGGGCTCATCTGGAGTAAGCAAACCACTTCCAGGCAGGCCCATGATTTAATATCGGGGCACGGCCGGAAAGTGAATGAGTTTCTCCTGAATTTGACTAGAGTTAATCTCAGGGAGGTTGTGGGCTATCTTTGGACCACAGCACTCTGCGCAGGCATCTATGTATAATGGGTCTTACACAAGACCTTTTATGTAGGAATTGTGCGAGACTTTAAGAGCTCACAGCATATACTATGTGAATGCGAAAGCTTAGCTGTGCATAGATATGTTATCATTAGGGTCTTTTCTTTGAAACCTGAGGAGACAAGAAGGGCAGATATCAAGGACGTGATCCGTTTCATACGTACCATTGGACTAGAGTAATGCCTAGTTGAGCCTGCGTGCATGCCTCTTTACGAGGCCACTCAGTTGCCATAAAAACTATTGCTTAAAGTTATATATTCATATGCGAACAATCTAGAACTGTGCACATAAACGTGGACGCCACTGCATTGACAAAAAGGTAAGTAGATGCACACACCTCTTCCTTGGTGTACATACTCCGCCTGTGAAGACTAGTAGGATGCCGCCTGAAGCTGCGGTGACTGCATAAATGGATGCGACTGAACCTCCCGGTATTCACCAAGTATGACGACAGAGATCTCCTGTTCACGAGCCCTTGCCTTAACGACCTCGGCTACCTGTTTCGTTATTTTAGCATCAAGTATCCTTTAAGTGCCTCCATTGAATTTTCAAACCCAAACTTCAACCCAAATTGTCTCCTGAAGTAAGTAGCAACCCTCCGGTCCTCCCCTCAAGATTTCTTACGTAATTCAGTAATCTGAACTTATACAGGGTGGAATATTTAAGTTAAGGCCGTACAATATCTCCAAAACTAAAGGTTGTAGAAAGAAATGTCTTGAATGAAAGTTGCTGGATATTATGGGGGAAAGTAAAAGCCATTATGTTCATTTTAGGGTCAATTTAATTTTTTTTATGGAAACCTACCTGCTTTATGTTGTTTTATCACTCTTCATAAAAAACTAAATATTTGTACATAGCAGTTTACAATTGTACTTACACCTACGTAAATAACAACAAAAATTCTGAATGACTGTGTACGAAGAGCGCAGTGAATGGTTGGACTATCCATGGAAAGTCATTTGAGGGTCAAGTTAGGTTTCGTAATTGGGAACCAACATTTTTTATTTTGTTTCCTTATTCCTCATTACAAAATAAACAGCTTTTTATAAACTTTTTCTAATGAGAAAACAACATACAAAATACAGGTTCTCATTTAAAAAAAATAAATTGACCCTAAAATAACCATCATAACGTATCCATACAAAACTCGACTAATGACATTTATTTTCCCCCATAATATTGAGCAGCTTTTATTCAAGACATTTCTTTCTACAGCGCTTAGTTTTGGAGATATTGTACAGTCTCAACTTAAATGGTCCACCCTGTATATACCGGTGAATTTATGGGATTAGTTGATCCTATATTTGGAAGACTTTCTACGGATTATAGCTACATTCTATACCCGATCTTATTTTGATCCCGAAATGAAGGAGATATCACACTTTAGCCCTGAAGAGATTTCTTTTGTTTTTTATGTGATGGCCACTCAGTCGTAATGGTTCGTGACCCAGCGCGCAGGGTTAGATTCCGCCATTTTTCCCATTCGGAGGAGGGTTGGGTTTGTTTTCACAGACCTTTCTCGATTCTAAGTTTAATTGACCGAATGGTGATTGTAACGTCTCTCTCATCCTTCAAGTGTTTCGTCTTAACAGACTTCTGCTTCCGGTCTGTTAGAACCTCGCAAACATAGACTTCTCCACGTTCACTTAGCAATGGCGTAACTTCTTAACGGTTAAGAAAACTGTTTTGATCTCACTGGGAATCATCATTAGAAAACCATGTTCTTAAAATTGCAACAGTAGTACTATACCATGCTTTATATCAATGGTCACTGCGTGCTGTTGCTGTTATTTTTACTTTCTCTAGTACGTATTTTCCCAAGTAGGGAAAGTATTGTATTCCACTTAAAAATTCGATACGGAGATTTCACTCGAAATATATGTTTTGAGGCGTCCTGAATCAAAATAAAGCTCTTTTTAAAACATGTCCAGGTATATGTCTGTGTGCCTGTGAACAGTAACACAAAAACTAAAAGTCGAATAAATACCAAACTTGGTATTTAGATTCAATAACTTCCAAAGATGCAACACGAACATTTTTAACAAAATCTCCCCACCCGACTACAATTTACATGGAAGATTTCTCGAAATTTTTTGATTTCTAAAAAATGCCTCTAAGATTTTGTTTAAAATGCTATATATTAAAGATATTTACATTAGAAATAAAATTTATATCTTGAATTTTCGGGTAATAGCCTGTGAAGTCCTCTTTATTCGAGAAAATTTGCATAATGTTGTATAACTGGTAAACGTTAAGAGATGGACGAAAATATACTACACAAAAAATGTAGATCACTTTAAAACACACAATTTACTTAAAATAAGTTTTTTGTGGCATAAGCCGTTTCTTAGACATCTGTTATTAAAGGTTCGAATCGTTCATTTCTTGGTCATTCTCTTAATCAACAGTCAGTTGTTTCTCGCGATTGCATGGAAACAGTATGGAATTTTAAGACCAGCATATAGCGTCCAGTTCTTAAACATTTGACAGTCTCTGTTCTCTTTGTATATTTAACCAAACTCTGCCTTCCTTAATATTGTGACTTTGTCCAGTTTTCCAACGGTCATTCAGATTTCAATGTCACTTCTCTCAGTTCTTATTTGTCACTATTTCGTTTTTATGTAGTTCACTTCACTATTTCACTGTGGTGTTCAGTTCGTTCACACTATCACTTTAGTAAGATGAACTAGTTCAATTCTCCGCCACTTCACTTCCCTCATGAGACAGTCTCTTCACACCGGACAGTTCAGTTCACTTCGGAAGTTGAGCACAAGTCTTCCACAACTGTCGCTCTACGGTAGCACTCGTTGCACATCACAGAAGTCTTCACCAGCTCGCTCGAAGAATCGCTCTCGATTCGCACCAAAAACGCAGTACAAACTCGCTCGCACACTGACTGACTCAACTCCACTTTGTCGTACGACCCGCAACTCGACAGGCACTACAGTGCCATTTAAACAACCTGATACTCCTGACATTTCACTCTAAGCTGAGAAATGGGAGAGCTGCGTTGCCACGCTGTATTAGAGCATGTGTAAGCTGTTTAGCAGCGCGCCAAATAGCAAACAGCTCACTGGGACGTAAGGCTAGTGAGCAGTAGTAAACCACGCCAAGATGGAATCATGTTACCCCTCAAAGTTCAGCTTGTAGGCGAAGGGAAAGGAGGGTGGTGACACTTTACTGGCTAGAGCAACAACGGAGGGGACGTTGCCATGGAAACATAGCCCTGCAGGAGGTGTCAGGAGTCTCATGTTGTTTCAGTTCTACTGTAATCCGCTTTCAACTCGCGACTCACTGTCCGCGAGAGCGCTCGCTTATATAGGCAGTGGAATCTTCCACAGAAGCTCCTTTAATATTCTAGAACTATTTCGACACACTTTATGGAGGAGGGGCGATAAAGCTTCCAGAAAGTTCTAGTTATGTCCCCATAGCGCGTCCGGTATTTACACTGGCAAGCGATCGTTATATTGTCTACTCGGCCAGCTCGGCGCCGACCTCTCGATAACCTCGGGCCATAACCACTGCGTCACTATATACAGTACAGTCGTTTTAAGGTGAGGCCACAGAGCGGCTAAATACGTAGCACGCTGTACAGCAGTGACATCGGCACTTTTCTAATGCGCAACTGGCGGCGTATGGGACGTTCAAGGTTATCTTTATCAGCTGTGCTTGAGTCGCTGCTTTATCTTTGTGCTGTAAATAGAGTAGTGCGTCTCAAAGGTGAAAATTGATTCACAACATCTTTGTAGTGTGTAATTTGCTTAAGAGCGTTAATGTCTTGTCATTAGTCCATTGCAATGCCTGCCGACAAATTCACACTTGAACAACGAATCTTTATGTACGATACATACATAAATATCGAATCATGTGGAAGGTGTGCAGAAAATTTCAGGTGAAATTTCCAGGTATTCCAGTTACGAGTAGACACTATGAAATGTCTGGTTAATAAGTTTAGAACAACGGGATCGTTAAACACTAAAGCTAAGAAGCGAAAACGAAATGTTCTAACGGAGGAAGAAATTGACGAGACTGGTGCATTTGTTTGGAACTCTAAAAAATAAAGTTTGCAGGAACAATCCCTCCACCATAGACGAACTTAACAAGAATACAAAAACAGAAATCATGAACATTAGGCAAGAGGAACTAATGCGTGTGAATAGAAGTTTCATTCGAAGATGCCATGAATTTCTTCATGCAGATGGACACCACTTATAACAAGGTTAGTACTCATTATAGCGCATATTACGATCACTCGTGAGTAAATAATGCGGAGGTTAGGGAACGAAAAAATCCAGTGCAATTGACAGTACGCGGAGCATGCATATGTGCGATCATGGCCTCACCATAAAATGACCGCACTGTATAAACTTATTGGAAAAAGTAGATCAGTGAAATAAAAAGGCATACATCTACATCCAGTCTAGTATCTTAAATAAGTTTAAGTTTTTGAGATAACTGGTCATGAATATATCAGATTTATCATTGGGGGGATGTCCCTATAAATCTATCCTAAACGCTTAATACGTATATTAAATTTTTAAATATCTTATATGCACTGGAATCCAATAACCTGCATGAAAGGAGAGCACAAACCATTACCACTATTGTTTGGAATTGGAGTCTGTAAATATCTTATTACGTTTGGACCACTGCCGTAGATTCCATTATGGGAATATTCCGCTTCTGTTGTTGCTGAATTTGGTATAGCTTATTTTTATTTTATTTCGCCGGTTTGAGGCAATTATGTACGAGGGCTATTTTGTTTCAACCTCCAGTAGGACAAAATCAACACCAATTACAACAGAAAAATGTCCTTGTCGACAAAAGTTAACTACAGTATAAGCAACTTTTCAACATAAAACCATGGAGAATCAAATATGCATTGTAACTATGCGCCAGCTTTCCAAAATCCTCTGCAAAAACAATTTACGTATGTCTCTTGAGCTAAGTGTCTGCAGGGAGTCCTTAAGCTCGCTGGAGCGAAAAAACTGTCCCCGAAACCATTTTCTTCCATCTGTGGGAAGATATGAAAGGCACTGGGTGCTAGGTTTGGGCTGTAGGGAGGGAGTTCAAACTCTTCTAACTCAGCCTCCATTATGGACATCTGTTCGGCTATCTCTAAACGTCCCCACTACGCTGTCACTCAAAGTTCTCACATCAGGCTCATTCTGCGGTGAATTTCACTGTATTATGCTGCTGCTACTGATCATGATATGATAAAGCCCTTCACTCGGTCAATTTAAAACCGGCCGGTTCTGAGGGACGAAGCTCTAATCGGGTACTTCCGTGAGCGCTCGCGACAGCCAGGAGTTTTTTCACATGCCTGCGTATATTCTTGTAGCAGTTATAATGGGGAACACAACTATAATCACGAAAGTCTTCCAAGAAAATAATTAATATACGGGATTTTAAACAGAAGGTTGCTTTAGAGTGTTTTAACACTGATTAATTGAAACAAAACACACTTTATTGATTTATGGTTCTCAAGTGGACTGACTAAAACTGGCCACGCTTACTGCAGCACTTTTAACTTAGTGGTGGAGAATTAGCCTACTACTTCTGAGGTTGCAATTTCAAATCTTCTTGGAGCTACTTAACCTTTCTATTCCATTTAAATACACGAGTAAACATATAACATTATTTTTATGCGTTTATTTAGTAGTCCATCATACCGGTAGATGAAAACCATCACATTAATATATTAGTCGGGAGTAGGTTTCAAACTCAGTCAGTTTAATTTTATAACTACAAATTTCACCATAATGTTAATTGTATTTGTTAGTAAAATGAAGTAACACAAGCAATATAACTTTATTACAGTAAAACGAGTTGTAAAAATAAAAAATATCAATCCACTACGGAGAATCAAACGCAACTGCTTACGAAGAATTTAAGCAGGTTAACCACTGCTCGACGACTGTCGTTTGGCTTGTATTATAGATTTAGCCAAAGCGGCGCACAGAAGCTGACGGTTGTGAACCACGCGCTCACTCGATGGGACTGAGAAAACTTAACTGCTCAACAGACCGGCCACTTTTAGTTTGACTGAGTGCTTTGTGCCACTTGACCTGGGCTTCAATTAAATTTTAGGGGTCCCGATGAAACGGACCATCTCTCTTATGTTTGCCCTTCTTATATCATCAGTTTCAAGATAAGCGAGCCTAAGGTTACGTATTTATGCATGAAGAAGCCTTCGTACTCGCATTATATATGCTTGGAGTTTTCATATTTCCTTGCACATTATCTACATAAAGGGTCTTGCGTAAGTTTAAATGCAATTAAGTTCAAAAGAATCCCACTCAGCCCACCACCTGGGACTAAGGCATGGATTTACCGGGCAGTAGTTTGCTTATTTCAATATTCGAGAAGAGCCCTACTTGTCAGTTGAGTTATGTTAGACTTGGTACTTCTGGGAGACATCGGGAACTACGAAATCAAGATCCTCTTTGCGAGACCATCTGACATCTCATTGCCTCTAAAGCCTAAATGCACAGGAACTTAAGCAAGGGTGACCGGCACAAAATATCCAACATCCTTGGGCACTGCTAAACCAATTTGGTTTTAACTGGCTTGAGTGTTTTTAAGGCTGTCTGGCTATCCGAGGAAGTTTCATTCCCGTTTGCCCGGCATATTTATGTTATGCAATGCGCAGGCTAAGACTACAAATATCTCATCTTGGAAAACAATGTTATACCGTCCCGGAGGAATGACAAGCCTGGTTCTAGGACCCCAGGCTCAGTTCCGTCCTGTCCCCCAACCGGGAGCCATCAGTGAACCACGTTTGACCCCAGTATTCAGGGAAGGTCCTTTCTCTAGGTCTCACTCATTGCTGGTATATATCCCTCGTATTACCAGCTTGATGTTGCTTTGCCTGTAGAAATGTAATACTGAGTAACTTGTGCCTGGCGAGAGAGTCTATGGTAGCGGACATCTGGGTCCTTAGCCAAGCTTTAGCTGACCATTGGTTTTTTGGGGGGGTGGGATAACAGGAATAAAGATTTAAACAAAAAAAGAAATATATAGGTCTTTGGGAAGGAAAAAGGAAGGGAAAGAGAAATGATTTGATGCTGTTGTGACACTGTTTAATGGGGCATAATTGGTGGCTGGTACCATCGAAGCAAACCCGCAAATTCTGGGTGACTAATAAAGTGTGGTTCTCCGCAGTGGTGGTTAGGCATCTGCCATGGCCGAGGTCCTGACAGCAACCTATGTACTGTAGCGTTCATTTTAGTGCACTTATACTTTATCCGATGGGGCGTCGGCAAGGGATTTTGCGGGTGGTCCGGCAGGCCTCAACTTTGAGCACCTGCCCGAGAGCGGGTAGTTCTTCGGCCAAGACAACACCAAAATCCGCCTCATCCCAGAATTGCAGTTTGACCATCGGCGACGGTCCTCGTGCGGTATTAATGCGCACGGCCCTGGTTAGCGAGGGCCAGCGGTGCTGGACGGCGCGGTATATGAGTGTGTCTGGTAGCTACCGGTGAACTCCGCTGTAGGGCAGCAACGTTGAGAGATCGGCTTCGGGCGAGTAGGCTAGGTTGATGAATCTTCTGGTTCCAGTGCCGTGGTGTCGGTCCCTGTACCTGCGCTAGGCGGCTCGGGTGAGGCTGGAGTAGGCGGTAGAGACGGCTGCGTGTTTGGCTGGGAGACGAGTATTCTCCTCCGGAGAGCTTGCTGCGGTGGCTCTTCTCTTCCTAATTTCCTCCTATGTTGAACGGGAATGGCTGTGAGGCGAGTGTCCCAGTTGGCCATTACAGTGGTCCTACTAGTGGCGAGTGGACAGCCAATCACGCTGTGTGATACCTCAACTCGTATTACTACACGGGCCACCTGGCGGCGCCATCGGAGGTAAATGAAACCCTGGTATATATTGATGTAGTTTTTTTATCTAACAAAGTTTATAGCCTGTGACACATTGTATGTCCGGACTACTTGGTTAGCTGTTTACCTCTTGCTTTTACTTTCTCTACCACGTACATAGTAGGTACACAAGGTATTGCACTCCACCCAAAAATCCGATACCCATATTTCATCGGAAATACATATTTTAAGGTCCCCTGAATAAAAATAATTTTTAGAAAAAAATTGCGTGTGTGTGTTTGTGTGTGAGTGAACAGTATAATTAAAAAAGAAAAGTTGGATAAATACCAAGTTATGGTATTTAGATTGAGCACCTTTCAAAGATGCGACATAGGATTTTCAAGAAAATCCCCCAGCCCATACTACCCTTTACATGCAGCATTTCTTGTAATGCTTGATTCTCTGAAAAATGGCTGTAACGATTTTGATTAAAATATGATACATTAAAGGTATTTACCTAACAAATAAAATATATATCTTGAATTTTTCGGAAATAGCCTTTGAAGTCCTCTTTATTCGGAAGGAATTTTCTGTAATCCTGTATGACTGATAAATGTTAAGCGATAGACAATAAAACGTACTGCAAAAAAATTTAGATCTCTTTAAAACACTACACTTTACTTCCCATAACCTTTTTGTGGCATTAGCCGTTTCCGAGATATTTGTTATTAATGGTTCAAGTTGTCCAATAGTCATACTTTTAAAGTCGGTCGAGTTTCAGTTGTTTCTCGCGCTGTCTTGAAAGAGTATGGCATTTTAAGGCCCGCGTATAATGTCCATTCTAAAACATTCGACTGTCGCTATTCTTTTTATATCTATAATGAACTGTGTAATGCAGCAATTTCCGGAAAGGTTTATCTGGATTACGATTAAATAAAAGGGAAAATAAACTTTGGTACGAACAATTTTAATGTAATAATAAGCGATAGGGGATAGAGAAAGTCATGTGAATGTAACACATCAGAATTTTTCTTAATAATGCTCTGTTTATTACAGCCATTTCAAAGGGAATTAAAATTAGCATACAGAGTACTGCTATACAGGATGGACCATTTAAGTTGAGACCGTACAATATCTCCAAAACTAAGCGTTGCAGAGAGAAATGTATTTTATAAAAATTGCTTGATATTGTGGGGGAAGTAAATAACACTCGTATTTCAGGTTTCAGGGACACGTGGTTAAAAAATTAATGTCCTCCAAATAAAACAGGACTAATGGCATTTACTTTCCCCCATAATGTCAAGCAACGTTAATCCACAACGCTTAGTTTTGGGGATATTGCACAGTCTCAACTTAAATGGTCCACCCTGTATTTATTAGAGCATAGATATGTCAAATTATAGCATGTCACAGATTCAATACGTACTGCTGTACCTTTTTTAAAAAGAAATTTTAAATTGCGCGTCTGCACTCTGTAATTTCAAGAAAAGTATCGGTTTTTGAGACTATTACAGGAAGTTGCCTTCATTAGCAGGCCTCTATAGTGACCATGGCGTTGTTAGCGATGTGTTTTCTAAAAGAAAAAACTTTATTCTACTGGCATTAAAACGTTTCCCCTAGAGCAGCGCTAATTGGTGCTGAAGTATCCGCTGTGAAGTTTCGTTTGAAAAGTTCTTAATGAGCATTATTGGAAATATAAAAATATACTGAATGTTCCATTCAAAATTGGAAGTTTGGTGTTACTTCGAATTAAAGTGGAAACAGACACGTATGACTTCAACTGATAATATCAGTAATAATGACCTATGGAAGCAAAGAATGGAAGCAATAAACTAGACTAATCTTCTTTTTCAACGGATTACCCTACTCGCAGTAGAACTTACATCCCCAAGGACTTACAAGCCAGTGCCTTGGGTCAGTATCCTGTCGAGAAGAAAGCAAACTCTGGATCATATCCAGTGCCTGGCATGGTGGTGAAAGAGAAGGAAATGAAGTGTAGTGATGAAAGTGATGATCAGGAAAACTCTCGGATCAAACTCTGGGTCATGGCATATCCGGATGGTTGACCAGCCCAATACCTGGTATGGTGATGAACAAAGAATGAAATGCAGTAATTAAAAGGATGATAGGAAAATTCGTGGATAAAATTATCCAACCAGTATTCATCTAGCGATCGAGAAAAGCCGGAAAAACCTTTGTTCAGATGAGTCGGCATCGGGAATTTGAACCCGGGATCTTCCGAATGCGAGTCGCACACGTCACCTCACTCAGTTAAAGCCAGAATATAATAACTGAAAATCGCTCAACAACGGCTGCACTGTAGGGAACCAATTAGGGAAGAACAAGTACGAGGGTGACTAGAAAGTAACGACCTTTTTGCTTTAATACATAAGAAAATGTTTTTTTAATTGAAAAAGGCATGTTACTTACAAAATTGAAGCTTATTTTATTTCTCCACATAATAACCTCAGTTGTTTAAGCATTTGTCATATCTATCTATGAGCTTTACAATTACCGTGCTGTAGTCGGCTGCCGCCGGTCCGTTAAGCCAAGATATTCGGACGCAGCTTCACTAAGCAAAGAACTAGAAATGTTTGGGTAAGAAATGTGTAACTCATCGAGGGTTATGTGTCTGTATTGATGATTTTGTTGTTCACTGGCTTCTTGAAATTATCTGACATGAGTGACGGACGTCAAAGTCAGTTTTGATCATGCAAATGTATTTGTTTATTGTTGAACAAAGACCACATTCTCATATTTCTTTCGTTCATTAGTGAATCACCAAACATTTCCTTTATTTGGCTGTAAATTTCTGCAGGTTTCAACTTTCGAGCATTCAAAAATGCAACACCTTTCAACTCACAGTCAGTGGGAGTTTGTATCACACAGTTCGTTTCTGAACAATCACAGAAAGCACAATAACAACTGTTTCGTCTGACAAAAGATGTCGAGGAAACCATTCGATCTTGGATAGAACCTCGACAGATCAGCGCAACGAGAATGCGCAAACGCTCGTCACTTGCTGGATTACAAACAACTTGAGGTTGAACCGCTGCAAAAGTGAACGGGGAGAAGTCTGCTGTTCAAATCCAGCCAGCATCTTCCTCCCTGACTGAGTTGTTTTCCCCAGGTATTCCTCAGTACTCCTAACCGGCAAATGCGGGGGAGATATCCTAAACTTAGGCCTGGAATGTTTACTTCCCAGATTTACTTTCCCAATTATTATTTTATTTCATGTGCCATTAGTGTTACCGCCGGTGTTGCCGTCCGCACCCAGAACGGATACTAAACACTACTGAAAAAAATTCTGATGTTTTACAGTCACATACCTTTCTGTATCCTCTATCGATTGTCTTGAATATACACATTATTCTTATTCAAGCTTATTTTTCTATCTACTACATCGCGACATACCTCTCGGTTCTCGTCGTCTACCTTCCTTCCAGGTGTGGGCGTTGATGTGCTGTAATAGTTCGTTCCTACAGCACTTTTGTGTTGTTCTACACTCCCAACTTTCTCTAGGGCGTGGAAACAGGAGACGAAATAAAATTCGGTTTAACTTTAACTTATTAAAACTTGTTTACCACTAGCCGTGATTTCTGTATCGCAAATACTACAGGTTTATGGGGCCTATCTGTAAAGCTGTATCACTCACTCAGCTTTTGTACTCGCTCCGCCATTAAAGTGGCGCGAAGTTCATTCTCTGACGTAAATAAGTAAATCAGATGCGGGAATCTCTGAGCACTGTCTTTTATACGCCCTGCAAAATGACGCTGTTTTCCCTTAGCTATTTTATTTTAAGGAGATCTACCTTTTTATGTGGTAAGTTTTCGTCTGTCGCTTAACGTTTACCAGCTGTACAAGACTAAACAACATTTCTTCTAAATGAAGAGGACTTCGCAGACTATTCCCTGAAAATTCAAGATATACATTTTATCTGACATGTAAATATCTTTAATATATGGTTTCTTCACTAGGTACGTGGTAGAAAAAGTAAATGGGAAAGAAACGGTTGGACGATCGGTTCAGGGGACCAAAAACCATGTATTTCCATTGAAATTTGATATGGAATTTTTGGATGGAATGCAATACTTTCTCTACTTACTCTAAGTAGGTTCTGGAGGAAATAAAAAGAGGAGGAGGAGGAGGCGGCTGAGTTGCAGTAATGAATTAACCGTAGGAAAGAAAATGTTATTCTGAGATCGATATTACTTCACCCAATTCAGCATGAATGATGATTGGAGTCAGATCCTAGTTACGCAACTGTGTGGAGAATTATGAGACCGTCTCGTATTGGTTTGATGTCAAGAGACTGGCACTCAAGAATGAACCCATGACACAGGCATTTTTAGAAAAAAAGTCCGCGTGTGTATGTGTGCGTTTGTGAACAGCATAAATCAGAAGCGAAAATTCGGTTAAATACCAAACTTGGTATTTATGTTTAGTATCCTCCAAAGATACGAAAAGAAGGTTTTTAACAAAATCCCCCCACCCCAAACTACCATTTACATTTAAATTTTTCGAAAGTTTTGATTTTCTAAAAAATGCCTCTGACGATTTTGATTAAAGTACCTTGAATTTTTTGGGAATAGTCTGCGAAGTCCTCTTCATTCGGAAGCAATTTTGTATAACTGGTAAACGTTACGCAATAGAGAAACCATATTACATAAAAATATATATCTCTTTAAAATACACAATTTATTCCAAATAACTTATTTGTAGCATCAGCCATTTCCGAGATATCCGTTATTAATGGTTCGAATTGTTCAATACTTAACCATTCTTAACTCCTGTTAGTTTTCAGTTATTTCTCAGGATGTCATAGAAAGGGTATGGGATTTTGAGACCTGTGTATAGCGTCCGGTTCTTAAACATTTGTCTATGGCTGTTCACTTTGTATTTATAATGAAATGTGTGATGCAACTATTTCCAGAAAGGTTTATCTTATTAAAATGAAGTAGATAGGAAAATAAACTTCCGTAAGAATAATATACCCACTAATAAAGGATAGAGGCTAGAGAAATGTAAATGTAACATCAGGTTTTCAGAAAAAGATGCGCATGTGTATGTCTGTCTGTGAACAGTATAACACTAAAACGAATAATCGATTAAATACGAAACTTGGTATTTACGTTCAGAATCTTTGAAGGGTGTGGCTCAAAGACTTTCGAAAAAATTATGCTATTCTAAACTATCCATTATATGGACAATTTTTCGTTATTTTTGATTTTCTAAAAAATGTCTCTTAACGATTTTGATTAAAATACCATATGTTCAAGCTATTTTCATGACAAATAACAAACAGATATATCTTGAATTTGTTGGAAATAGCGGCTGAAGTCCTATTCATTTTGAATCACTTTGTATAGTTAGTAAATTGTAAGAGAAAGACAAAATCTTACTACACAATACATTTAGATCTCATCAAATCACACAATTTATGCCAAATAACTTTTTGTGGAGTTAACTATTTCTGAGATATTCTTTATTATTGGTTTGAATTTTCAGGCACTTATACTTTTCTCAATTCAAATCACTATCTATTTTTTATTTAATTCTTTTTCTTGTTTATGCTAATAAATCAGAATTTGAAAGCCATCATATAGCGATTGGCTTTGAAAATATTGCTTTAACTTACTCTATTCTCCTTCTACCTACAACGATAGAGTAATGAAGGTTTATCTGTATTAACTAGAAGTAGATAAAAGAATAAGATTTCATAAGAATAATTTGTAGAAGAGTGAGTAGAGAAAGTCATGTAGTGTATCACATCACACTTTGTTGCGTGTGAATGTAAATATGGAATATGCTACAGGGTATAGGCATTCATTTTAACTGCAGTATAATACGAGATAAGATTTCCCTAGGGGAACATACAGGAAAACACATTTGTTTACGCAAGGCATAGATATTTAACATGCTTCTTTGAATAAACGTTCCTTTTGGGAATAGAAACAGATAATACAGAACTCAGCAGGTGGCGAGAGGCAGTTAAGGGTATCCACAATAAAGAAAACGTTGCGAGCAGATTCTCTGCCGTGATATCGTTGTAATACATTCGCTATGTTCTTGCTGCAGGAGCTTTGTCTCCATTCAGCTGTTTTAGAAGATTCAATAAAACAAAAGAAAGCTAATCGTCGAGATAGAGATGTTTGTGTAGGGACTGAATCGTTAGGTTATATGAACTCCTCTGCCGTTGGAATCAGAGAAGGAAACAGAGCTATTTGGAAACCTCGCCGACGGTTCAAGAACGGCACAAGAGCTCATTTTCTCAGGGCAGCCGTCCGCGACCAAATTGATTTCCCCAACGACTTGTTCACTTTATAAAGGCCAGGGTAAGACCGGCATTCACTTAACTACGTGCAAAACGCCTCGCTTCTCTTTATATTGAAAACTCCTGTCTGCTACAAGTAAATGTGGCATAAGACGTCAGCTGTTTTCCAAACTTGATAATTAGTGCTTGCTACGTGTACCTAACGACATCAATTAAATTTGAGCGTAATTCCTGAGATCTAGGGTAAGAATGAGGAACCCAACAGCTGTGTGCCTACGTACATCAAAAGCCGAACACGTAAACTATTTCCTCCTCGAGTCATTCACAGGATTTCTCATGCGTAAAGAGGCAAATGGCGAATTAGAAGGCGTCATAGTCTGTGAAATGAGAACCTCTGCTTCCGAGTTCTGAATTCCAAATCCTGAGGCAAACTCAGGTTTCTCATTGATTTGAGAAAGCCCAAGCTTGTTGTAAATAGCCTGATTAAGATAGTTTATTAGCGTAATTATTTCATTATTATTGAAATATACTGTTTTATAACTGAATTAGCTTAATATTTAATATGATCCTTAACTTCTCAGATAGCCAGGCTGCACTTAAGGCGATAAGTAGTCATAAGGTAACGCCAGAACTGGATTTAAACTGTCTAAATATGACACAAGCTCAGAATGATGTTGAACTCATCTGAGTGCCAGGTCATAGTGGCATAGAGGGAAATGAAAAAAACTGATGAACTTACAAGACAAGGAGCAGCTTCACAATTTTTTGGGTCAGAGCCGGCTCTAGGAACATGTCAGTGTTTAGTAAGAGCGGCTATTAAGAACTGGTTCAAGTAGAACATCATAAAACCTGTCTTAAAACTACAGGAAACAAACATGGTAAACTATTTATTAGAAAGCCATGTAAGAAAGAAGTTGAAAGCTTACTTAAATGTAACAGACATCAGCCGAGAACAATTACTGCATTTCTCACTGGTCGTGCTCCTATGAAAAAACATCTTAACACGATGGGAGTGTTTCAGGGTGACTTAGATTGTGCAAGAAAGAAACTGAAACAGCTCAGCAGCACATTAAATGCTCCTGTGAGCCAAACTGTATTGCTTTATGGAAGATATTGCAGAACCAGAAGAATTTGAATCCGTATGTTTTATGAGACTGTATTCCTTGGTAAAGGGTGCAGACATAATGAATTGGCTTTAAAACGATACAGGTAGCACAATAAAGCTAAGGCCGAAATGCGTTCAGAACAACGATGGGAATCTGTGTCGTATAAGATAAAACAAAATAAGAAATAGTTAATGTATTAAGACCAAGCGACCTCCACTCTGAACATAAGAACTTCGTGGTTTTCCCTGGTCGGTAGGCGAATGCTGTGTAGTTTCTCATCTATCACGATTTTCTTTTCATAATTTTCCTTTCATTTCTTTCCTTCTCATGTTTCAAGTGCGCTTTTAGATTTTGTGGTGTTAGCCGAAGTCGGACAGATGGCACAGATGCTTGCTCAAGGAAGGAGCATTCCCCGTGGACACTGGAGAGCTGCTTGATTGGTAGGTAGTTCATCACGCTCTTTGGGCAGATCCAGGAACTCTTAGGGACTTTCGCGCGTCTCTGTGACCTATTTGCCTACGGCCTGTAGCCTCCTATAATTCCTTCACCACATTGCGGGAGTGTTAGCTGCAATAGGTCGTAGTGCACGAGTGTGTATATTCTATATACCCTATAATATATTGAGTGAAACAAGAATGGAATGAAACTGCCTGATGTGATACATCCACATGACTTCTCAACCCTCCATCGTTTACTAGTGGGTATACGCACTATTCTTACTGAAGCTTACTGTCTACTACATTTTAATCCAAATTAACATTTGCTGAAATAGCTACATTACACGTTCCGTTATCGAGACAAAGGGAATAGCGATAGTCAAATGTTTAAGAACTGGACACTATATGCTGGCCTTTCAACTCCACAGTTTCCGTGCAATCGCCAGAAGAAACTGAAAATCGATGCGACTTAAACAGAAGGACAAAGTATTGAACAAATCGAACCCGGTAGCTCCCAAATGCGGACCACAGACGTTACCACCTGAGCCATCCCTCTTGGTGAGCAGTTTGGTGAATCGCGTGTTGATGAAAAATAATAATACTGAAACATCCGTCCAGAAAGATATTCTGGGACTACGTGCCTGGGGAAAGTTGTACATGCAAGAAAGAGTTATTAAATAATAGGATGTGTGTTAAAGTTAACAATTTGTTTGTATTAATACTATATAATCATCCTAACTTCGAGTATTATCCCAAACTGAAACACAAGATATAAAGAGTCAATAGCCGACGCCCACTCTGAGAGCGAAGTAGCATAAGGAGACTACGCCCAAAACATGAGTTGTCATTTTATGTGCAAAGTGCCAAAATCGAAATTTGAATCCTTCAACGACAACTCAGCAAGCGATCCAGATGGACATCCCTGTTTCAGATGCGTGCTTCAATGTAGGACACGGAGTTTGAATGAACTGTGGTGTGAGAAGTCGTGGCATGAACTCTGCCCCACTATTACAACACTCTTTCGTTCAGCGATAAACAAAAACAAAATCGACTGTTGTTAATTGAACGGTGATAACTCGATGATGGAGTTCTTTGATTCACTTTCCGTTGAAAAGTTAAACTTCCTGCATTCAATGCTGGTAACCTACCCAAACTGGTGTTTTGCCTACTTTACTGCACGTATGCTCATGAACTATATGAAATCCTTTAACTTTGCATTTATTTATTATTGCAGACTCAGAATATAATCATACCTGTGTTTTACTTCCTATTTATTTGTAACATTTATTTATAATTTAATTAGTCAACAGTCAAGTATGAGCTGCAAGTTATGGATTTTTTGTCAGTAACCAGGCGAGGACAATCGATCACCATCATGTTGGTGATTTTACTCTTGAAACCAGGTTCAGTATCTTCCAGAGATGCGACACGAAGGTTTTCAAGAAAATCCCCCCACCCCAGATTACCGTTTACATGGAACATTTTTCGAAAATTTTAATTTTCTCAAAAATGGCTCTAACGATTTTGATTAAAATATCATATGTTTAAGATATTTTCATGACAAATGAATTGTATATCTCGAATTTTCTGGGAATGTCTCCAAAAGTATTCTTCATTGTAAACGACTTTTGCATATCTGGTAAACCATAAGAGATAGAAAAAAATTTTACTGCACAAAAATGTATATCGCGTTAAAATACACAATTTATGTCATATACATTTTTGTTGTTGAGTGAACCATTTTCGAGATATTGCTTGTTATTCCCTTAAATTTTCCAATACTTATACTTTTTCTTAAATGGAAATTCGTTATTCATTTTTTTTGTCCTGGTAATGCAAAGAGAATGGAATACTCCACATAGCAACCACCTCTTAAAATATTTGACTATCGCTTAAAGCCTACCAATTCCCCTTGCATCTACGAGAAAATTAGCAATAAGATTAACATCTCGATATCTCGATTAACATGAGGCATATGGAGAATAAGGTTTGTAAAAATAGTTTGTACAAGATTAGAGAAAGTCATGTGAGTGTAACACATAAGATTTTTTTGTTTTGTTAATTAAAGAAGCTCCATTGTACAAACATGTGTACAATATAGTTGTGTACATTTATAGAGAAAAACAAATTAACTTGAAATATGTGTATATGTTGTTACCCCACTGGTAATTCCATTGTGTGTTTACTATGGTTAGATTAGGTGTATTGGTCTTTTTCTTTTCAGTCTTCTGTTGGCGTAATTAGCTGTAGGATTTGCTGGTATCTATATTAAAGGTACGTATCAAGGAGGGGACCCTGGAACCGGGACAGAGCACCGCACGCAGGCCAGTCGGCCTTTTATGCTTCCAACGTGACCCCTGGAGGAAAGAACGAGCGAACAACCAGATCCGGGTGCCGACAGACTCAAGCATGGACGGGGTCCCTAACGTTTCCAGAACGCCGTACGTTCTTGCACACAAGCCACCAACTACCAGGATCCCTCGGAGCGGAGCCTCACGCTGAGGAGAGGCCTAACTTTGCGGTATCGCAGCGACGCCAGGGAGGAAACCTTTACAGAACTCAAGTCACTGCCCAGCCGCAACCCGCCTAACACCACCGCCTGGTCCTACAACCCTGAAACAGATGACAGGGAGGATGTTGGGTACAGAAAATGAGAGGGAGGAGAGTCGTGGTAGAAGACGAACCACCACAGCATTCGGCTGGCAACCCGGGGAAAGCACAAAAAACCCATGGGTCAGGGTGGGCTATCGTCGGGGTCGATCCCAGGACCTCTAGAATGCGAGTCACAGACGTAACCGCCTGAGCCATCCCGCTCGGTTGGTATCTATAGTAGTAAAGGATTGTTGTGCGTAGAGTCTCTTGTAGCTATCTCGGAGGATTATAGAAACCTCCGGAATACTTATATCATTATGAAGTGTGTTGTTGCTAATATACCAAGGTACATCAGTTATGATTCGGAGAAATCTGTTCTGTTTGTGACAATAAGCGGATCTCCAGAATACATAGCCATACTGCCATATTGGATGCATGAGGGAACTCCATAACAATCTTTTGTACTGCAAAGCAAGTGGCGAATACGTTACCTGATTTTCTTAACGAAGTTGGCGATGTGGTCAGTCCATGTGCATCTGCTATTTAAAATGAAGTCGAGATATCTAAGAGTTTCTGATGTGGGTATAGCTGCATCTTTTAGTTTAACGGGATATTCAATATTTCTCTTGTACGTCAACTTGACTAATTTTGATTTTAAAGGATTCATACTGATGCTCCAATATTTGTACAGGGATTTAGTAATTAGTTTTACTTTCTCATAAGAAGTATTTATATTATACTAGCATGCAATACTTGAAAATGCCCGAATTCTTCCTGGTTTTCCAATGATGTATTCACCGCATTTGTATCGCAATGCACTACTGCACCATGCACAGCGTATAAACACTTCATTGGCATACTGCTCTTCACATTGTTTTTCTTTTGTTTTCACACCATATTTCACAGGCACTGAGAACTAGGAAGGTCGGTCCGTAGGGCATCTACTAGCAAACCAGGAATACTTTATCATGTTACAAAATCTTGGGGATGAAACTTAATAGTGTATAACGGATTGCAATCCAGGACGCTGTCTCTATGGAAAACCTCTTCATGAATGCCCTCATTTGATGCGGTGATTTCTGATAAGCAGCGGTAAAAAACCCTCCACTGCTGGAAAAAGAACTAATATAGTGGTTGCATTCTTCCAGTAGTACATTCCCTTCCATTTATGCCATCACCGGATCATTGGGAGGCATTTTCCAACCTTCTCAGCGGGCGCGTACATAGCAGGGAGGGATATGTCTGGAGCGTCCTGCCTTTGTTGTTCGACCAAGCAGTGATGTGTGTTAACTGTAGCTCACGCGGTGTATCCAAGTATTTCGGAGGTACATCAGGGAAGAATTATGGGTATGTGAGAAGCCAGTTTGCCATTTGAAGACATTGCTAGGGAAATTCTATGCAGCATTCGCATGGGCAGATTAATAAATGTGTCTTCGTTGAGACTAAAACTATGATTTACTTCAGTTTTACATTACATTATCATTAAAATACTTTTTCATGAAGAAATTGTGCAAAACAGTGCTTTATGTAGTTATATGGGCCGATATTCTAATAACATCTAGTAAACGTGTCTTCTCTGAGAGTAAAAAGTATAATCTATTTCAGTTGTACATTATGTTGCCATTAAAACTATTTTTTTCGTGGAGAGATTGTGAAAAACAGTGTTTTATTTAGTTATACATTTAAACATGGTTATTATAAGTGATGACGAGAAAGCTATTGCGCAAAGTTATATATGCATATGTGAATAATCTATAACTGTGCACGTAAAACAGGACGCCACTGCATGCGCAAAAGGGTAAAAATACACACACCCCCTCCTTGCTACACATACTCCACCTGTGAAGGCCAGTAGAATGCCACTTGAAGCTGTGGTGACGGCATGTATGGAAGCGAGTGTTCCGGCTGGAATCTGCAGCAGTTCTATCCTTTTGCCTGGAGGAATATTTTCAAGACAGTCGTATCGCTTTACGAGGTCCAGGAATCGAAATGTAGTGCGCAACTGTCTGCACACAATGGGAAGAAGGCATCTGTAAAGCATTATTTCAGCTCTCTATTTCCTATTTTCGCTGATTTCATGATCAGTGGCGGCTGCTACATAAGAGCAAAAGAACACATGAACACACTAACTTTTGACACTTTACGAATTTATTGTTTATTTTATCTTTAAAAGTTATTAAACGTAAGGTATTTGCCGCAATTTAAAATCTACTGTGTTTAAACTTACCACGCTACACCTCTAAACTCGATGAGCCATAACAACGCAGTCGCTAGCACATGTTGACAAGCACGTTTTAAGGAGCTTCTGTGCATGCGCAATGGTATGATGATTACCTTATGGGGCAAGATATATATACGGGTCGTGCACACGTGAAGAAGTACACTAGCGCGCGAAGCTTTTCCCGCGATCTCTTTACATACAATCCCTATAATTTTACGTCAATGCCACTAGGTGGTAGCACATTACGGCAGAAGCTAATCACTGTAGCAGAAATAGGTAAAGTGCACGAGCGCGAAAACTTCTCCCGGTTACTCCATACCATCCATAATCTCAGATACAATTTAATTTACACATTACTTCGTTCTTTCTCTAACACGGTGTATTTATGCACACAACAACAAACATCCACAAAACAACCCTTTCTTTCGTCAAATAAGTTGTGCATTACTATTGTTAGGAGCGGCTGCAGTTGTAACAATTCGTTCATAATTATAACTATAGTTACAGTAGGACTAAGAGTAGGACTAGGTGCAGATCTCTTGTGCCTAAGCCCCTGACGGGGTGCCCCCTGGAGGGAGGGACGAGGTGAGAGGAGAGGGAGGGCGCCCGCACCAGGAGACACGACAGAGTAGAGGACAGGGTCCCTACCATTTACACATTAAAACTCCCCGGATGGTAGCTAGTGCAACCGCCTCCCCTCCCCTGCAGGCTTACACATCCCACTGGGGGGCGTTACTCGGAGACCGCCCCATTCCGGGAGACTAAGGGTTACATAGAGTGTCCATTCCCCATGCTATGAAACGCCAAAACTCTAGCAGACACTTGCAATCGTAAAACAGATAAAGCAGATGAAAAGTGAAATGAGAATGGAGGTGAAATGGAGGGACAGGAAATTCGTGGGATATAATTAACCTTCCCAGCATTCGCCTAACCACTGGGGGAAAACCGCGAAAACCCCGATCAGGAAGATCGGCCGTGGGAATCGAACCATTGACCTCCCGAATGCGGGCCACAGACGTCACCGCCTGAGTCATCCCGCACGGTAACTATTTTGCAGAGAAAACTGTTTCATGTAAACTGAAGTTTGGGGTGGGGGGATTTTCTTGAAAATCTTCGTATCGTACCTTTGGAAGGTACTGAACCTAAATACCAAGTTGATATTGTATCCAATTTTTCTTTGTTGAGTTATGCTGTTCATAAACACACACGCAGGCAGACAAGACACAAACACACACGGAACGTTTTTTAAAAATGTTTTTTCTGGCTTTAAGGGACCTCAAAACATGTATTTCCAGAGAAATATATGCACGTGGTAGAGAAAGTAAAATGGAATCAACATATGGAAAAACTGGAGCCATATTGCACTACGTAAACCAGTATATGATTACAAACCAAAGGATAAAAGGAATTTAGTAAGACGTATGGAAACTGCGAAGGAACATCAGAGAAGGCGGAACAGGCATTTTGCCTAATCCATGAAGTGTTGATTGTTGGCATGATTATACCAATGGGTCAACGTACTAACTATTTGAGCTACCGTGAGCATGTTTCTTCCCAGCAAAAGGCAATCTGTTTTGATCCCATTTCTCGCTCAAATTCGCTTTGGTCTGTATTATAAATGTGGAGGGAGTGTAATTGATGAATAGCTCCCAGACAGTTCCCAGAAATTCCTCTGCGTCTTCTCTTTTTGTGTTACTTCTTCAACATGGGTGAGAGACACGAATGTTGTTTATTTTCCTGCTCCTTATTTTATGTTATAGAAGCATGAGACGCATAGGGATTGTTATCTTTTGGTACCCAGTGCTTATGAAACTTTCAGGCCCTATGTTCACAAGTCTTCATCACTCACATTTTCATAATTATCTGGCGCACTTTTCTTTCCTTTTGTTTTATGTTCCCGGTAGAAGACAAACCTTTACCGTGCAAATAAATAAACATGGACTCAACGATATTAATGGAATACAGAACCCTTCCGTCACTATCAGAATACATTGTGAGTATTTTATTTAATTATTAAAAAATCTGATGTGTTACATTCACATAATTTTCTATACCCTGTATCACATATAAGCGGGTATACAAGTTATTTTTACGAAAGCTTCTTTTCCATATATACATAATTTTACTCCTACATTTCGTTATAAATACAAACGGAACAGTGATAGTAAATAGTTTTAGAACTTGATACTATATGCTGGCCTTAACGTTCCATACTGTGCCCATTAAAAAATTATTTAAAACAAATTGTGTATTTTAAAGAGAATTAAATTTTAATGCAGTACGTTTTTGTTTATCGCTTAACGGTTACTAGTTATATAAGATTATACAAAATTGCTTCCGAATGAAGTACGCTTCAGAGGCTATTCCCAGAAAATTGAATATAATCATTTTATTTGTCATATAAATATTTTGGGTATATGATGTTTTAATCGAAAACGTTAGAGCCATTTTTTTAAAAAACATTAAAAATGTTCCATGTAAAGGGTAGTTTGGGGTGAGGGAGTTTCTTGAAAATCTTTTTATTGCATCTTTGAAAAGTACTGAACTTAATACCAAGTTGGTGTTAATCTTACTTTGTGTTTTTGAGTTATGCTGTTTACAGACACACCCATGGACCTTTTTACTTTCTCTACTACGTATAGTAAGTAGGGGAAGTATTGTATTCCACCCAAAAATTCGATACCGAGATTTCACCGGAAATACATGTTTTGAGACCCCCGGAATCCAAAAAAAGCATTTTTGGAAATATGTCCGTGTATGTGTCTGTGTGTCTGTGTGTGTCTATCTGTGAACAGCATAACTCAGAAACGAACAGTCGGATAAACACCAAACTTGGTATTTAGATTCAGTATCTTCCAAGGATGCGACACGAAGGTTTTCAAGAAAATCCCCCCCACCCCAGATTACCCTTTACATGGAAGATTTTTCGAAAATTTTATTTTTCTCAAAAATGGCTCTAACGATTTTGATTAAAATATCATATGTTTAAGATATTTTCATGACAAATAAAATGTATATCTCGAATTTTCTGGTAATTCTCCTAAAGTATTCTTCATTGTGAACGACTTTTGCATAACTGGTAAACCATAAGACATAGACAAAATGTTACTATACAAAAAGTGTAGATCGCGTTAAAATACACAATTTATGTCATATACATTTTTGTTGTTGAGTGAACCATTTTCGAGATATTGCTTGTTATTCCCTTAAAGTTTTCAACACATTTTCTCAAATGGGAATTCGTTATTCATTTTTTTGTCTTGGATATGCAAAGAGTATTAATCTGTGGGAAAGAGAATGGTGCGGCACCCAGCAACCAGATATTAAGAGATATGTATATGCTTAAAGGCTACTGTATTACTATATTGTACTTGTAAATATATATTCCCCTTACGTCTACAAGAAAATTAGCAATAAGATAGAGTCTGCAAATGTTTATCTCGATTAACATGAAGTAGATGGATAATAAGCGTTTGTAAAAATAGTTTGTACAAGAGTAGAGAAAGTCATGTGATTGTAACATATCAGATATTTTTAAAAAATACTTCTATTTTGTATTCAGAGGCCTCAAAACATGTAAAACAGGTGAAATCTCCATATAGAATTTTTAGTAGAAAGCAATACCTTCTCTACATACTATGTATGTGGTAGAGAAAGTAAAAAACTCACAATATGTATTGTTTTATTTTGTTAACAATTACTCGACAGCTGATCTTCACGTTCGCCCTCACTTCCACTATGGCGTACAGTTCGGTGTAGAACTAGAGACTCGCGTAGTTGACTGCCGGCCCCACGTCCACTTACCACGGCAGAGGTGGACGATCATCCAACCATACGGGAGGGGGGATGGAGATGGGACAGCACTCGCTTCCCCCAGGTGGAACGTTGATTTTCATGGCCAGGATCACTGCCAATCGCAGCTCTTCACTTTCCTCAGGGTGCTGAGTGAGCACCGGTCCTACACCCGGAACTTAAAATATATCCCAGGCGCATTCCCTGTCCGGGAACTAGGACTTCACGCTCCGACCCTTTGAGCCAGTACCGATCAGCCTGTGCTCACCCTCCTCGCGAGTTCAAACCGGTAACCTGAGTTCAGTTTTACATAACTGAAAATTATTGCAGTTCAACAACTTACTTTTGAGCCACACGGTGCATTACCTACCTGCAGTACATAGGTGGCAAAGAAAGCATAAATAGAGAGCTCGGTAATAATAGAATTTACGTTGAAAATATTTTTTCACAACATTATGTTTTCGAAATATTCCTTGTAAGTTACATTATTCTAAGCTGAAAGAAATCATCTGGTGAAACCTGTTTAAAACCTATTTCTTCGTTTCCTTTACATAATGTCGTTTCTAACAAAAATGGACTTGTTGTATATACGGAGTGCTTTTTCCGTATTTTGAGTGAATATTATTAATGGAAATAATGTCTGGACAAACATTTTCCACACGGTTAGAAAAATCAAGTGAGTGTTATGAATAGTTTAAGATACAATAAGAGTGAAAGGGAGCTTATTAAATTCATTCTAATATTTACTTCATAGAGGCATTACAAACAAAAAGTAAAATCTGATGTGTTACACTCACATGACTTTCTCTACTCTTGTACAAACTATTTTTACAAACCCTTATTCTCCATATGCTTCATGTTAATGGAGATATCAAGATGTCAATCTTATTGATAATTTTCTTGTAGATGCAAGGGGAATATGGTAGGTTTTAAGCGATAGTCAAATATTTTAACGCTGGTTGCTATGTGGCGCATTCCATTCTCTTTGCATGTCCAGGACATAAAAAAATGAATAACGAATTTGAGAAAAAGTATAAGTATTGGAAAATTTAAGGAAATAACAAGCAATATCTCGAAAACGGTTCACTCAACAAAAGAAATGTATATGACATAAGTTGTGTATTTTAACGCGATCTACATTTTTTGTGTAGTAAAATTTTGTCTATCTCTTATGGTTTACCAGTTATGCAAAAGTCGTTCATAATGAAGAATACTTTTGGAGACATTCCCAGAAATTTCGAGATATACATTTCATTTCTCATGACATTATCTTAAACATATGACATTTTCATCAAAAGCGTTAGAGCCATTTTTGAGAAAATTAAAATTTTCGAAAAATGTTCCATGTAAAGGGTAGTCTGGGGTGGGGGGATTTTCTTGAAAATCTTCGTGTCGCATCTCTGGAAGATACTGAACGTAAATACCAAGTTTGGTATTTATCCGACTGTTAGTTTTTGAGTTATGCTGTTCACAGACATACACACACACAGACACACACACGGACATGTTTCCAAAAATGCTTTTTTTGAATTCAGGGATTCTCAAAACATGTATTTCCGGTGAAATCTCGGTATCGAATTTTTGGGTGGAATGCAATACTTCCCCTACTTACTATACGTAGTAGAGAAAGTAATAACAGCATTTTGTTGTGCGTTCAACTGTTTTCGAAACGAAATTGTTGTTCTTCCAAATTAGTTGCTCTATTCAACGAGATGTATGAAGATAATATTTTATTACTTGTAGAATGGGTAGATTAATCTATTTATGAGCTAGTTTACATAGTAGCTATGTGATATCATACAGGGTTTTGAAATAATTAATCATTTTCCGAACACTATTTTGCAGACGTAATGTGGTTGGAGTCATAGACAATGTTTATAGGTCAAGGTAGGTCAGTGTGAGAACCGGCTTCCGGACATACGAGGTGTTTCAGTTGGGATGTCCCACTTTTAAATTAGCTGTAACTTTACGTTCTTACTCGACTTTTAAATTATACGTGCATTGCAATGATGCACGAAGTTAGGAGTTTCAGTGGATGCCAGTAGAATGCCGTCGATTTCGATGCATATCGATGTTCTCTGTTGTTGTCACATAACCTTTAAAATGGAGTACACAGTTCAATAACGTGTATTTATTGTGAAGAATTATTGTCTCACCGATTCTGTTACCACCACATAAAGTACTTACCGACGTAAGTACAGTGTTCGTGATGGCCCTGATCGAAAGACAATTCTAAGGTTAGTGGAGAAGCTGGAACGAACTGATCCATTAATCAGTGAAAAGGGCAAGCATCATCCGCCGTTATTAGTGCCACAGCGTTTTGGAAATGTTTGCGAGCGATTACTTCGCTCCCCACAGCAATCTTTACGCCGTCTGTCACAAGAGACGGTCTACTCGGTAACGAAGTGCCAAAAAGCAGCAATGCATGCAAAACTCTGGCCATGCAAAGTGATAGTAGTGCACGAACTGAAAGAACCCCCCCCAAAAAATAAAGCCTGTGTGATACTCCAATTGGTTCCTCCACTTTGTGGAAAAAACCCAAGTCTTATTGAAAATGACGTGGTACCGATGAAGCTTGGTTTCATCTCACAGGCTGCGTAAATTCTCAAAACACAAGGATGTGGGCATCAGAAAATACTCATATGTACCATAAGACATAACTTCATCCAGAAAAGGTTGGAGTGTGGTATTCAATATCCGGTCACAGGATCATTGGAGCAATTTCATTTGACGAAATGTAATACGGATGTGTATAAGAACATTTTCACCGAGTTCGTGGAGCATCTAAACGACATCAAACTTACGCAGGGATATTTTCAACACAAAGACGCCACATGCCACACCTCTAACGAATCTATGGCATATATCAGCAGCTTCTTCGAGAACCATGTTATCTCTAAAGGTTTGTGGCCTCCAAGATCAACAGACTTGACGTCAGCAGATTCTTTTTGGGCCATCTCAAGAAAAGAGTCTACAGAAACAGACCACGAACCATCCAGGATCTCCGCATACACATCACAGCCGAAATAAAAAAAATATCGGCGTAGACATGCTCAGTGGTGAAACGGGCAGAAATGCGTCTCCAGGAGGAGGGGGGACACCTCCAGCACATCTTGTAACTGTTCTTATTTCTCCCAGAGATAACCTCTCATTTACACTTGGGTACGTTTATGGGGTGTTATTTATTCAAAGATTAGATCTAATTAAAAAATGGGAATACCACTGAAACACCATGTGCAAAAATCAACATATCAGAACTGGAAGGTGACGGGTTAGCGGTTTAGTTTTCTACAGGAGCCTTATTCCAAACAAATAAGACGAAAGGGTGGTGTAATGTTTTGTCGAAATGACAAGTACAACTTGGTAGCTATTGACCTACACTAATAGTATGGAAGTAATGCCTTCACCGTCAAATTAGCGTTTCGCGGTCCCTGACTAAAATGCACGCCATGTTTATGTCAGCTCCACTAGAAGTTGAGACGTTATTGAGTAACATCGTACTATGCATCGAAACTCACAGGTTTAGTGATAAAAAAACCCGAGGTGTGCTTATTGGATAATCATGCGTATAGCACAAGGTTTACGAGATGCGGGCCTTTTCAAATCGTGAGTACCTTGATAACGTTTATCTACGCTCATGAATTACGTGCCATACGGCGAAAGTGAAGCCTGTTTACGCGTCGACCTACCTCTGTTTTTGTTAGGGAGAGTCCCATACCCCTACCAGCTACCAATCACTACCAGCTACACGATGCGACGTTACCAGCGTGTGCGTTTAACGTTCTAAAAAATCTCGGCAGTAAATGGTCATAGAAAAAACTCAAAGGTACAAAATATGTTCCAAATAATGAGATCTATAAATGGTTTAAAATAATGTAACGACTTTCCTTTCACTGGATATATGCATATTGTGACCGCGCGGCACCTAGACGGGGCCTTCGGCTGGCCGTCGGAACGATAGGCAGCGTGAAACAATAGCTACTGCGAAATAATAGTCCTGTAGACATCGGTATTCTGCAAAGGCTCATCTCGATTAAAATTAAATAGATGGAAAAATAAACTTTCGTAAGAATAATTTGTATTCACACTGATAAACGATGGAGGGGTAGAAAGTCATGTGAATATAGAACATAATATGTTTCTTATATTTCTTTATTTTCCATTTACTGAATATACATTTGTTTTGGTTCTTATATCTTAATTGGAGATTTTATCTAATTTTGTAGAGCCTTTGATTTCTCTGAGCAAGTTTATCTCTGCATTCTGTATTCTACTTTTCAACTTGTCATTACCCAGGCCTCACCCCCCAAAAAAACAGTGTGTGTCTGTATGTGTGTGTGTGCGCCTGTCAACGAAACTCGGATAAGTACCAAATTTGGTATTTAAGTTCAGTATTTTCCAAAGATGGGACCGAAGACTTTCAAGAAATCTTGCTCCCTATCTCCAACTTTACACGTGCGGTGGGCTGGTTTGGGAAGCTGTGCGCCAACCCTGTCGTGGGATGTGAAACTGGTTCTCGTCTGGCTGGAAATGTAGCCCTTGGTTCGTAATTTCATAGTCCCATTGTCCCCAAGATGTTGATGTTATTTCTTGTAACAGGTTTGTGGAATTTTTTGTTATGTATATTTTTTAAACTTTTTATTCTTTATTTCCGGCTGATTCTCTGCCCGGACTCGTTTTATTGTGATTTCCCGGCTGCTGAACCTATATGACTCCCGTACTAAAGTGCATGAAGGTTGGCAACACGGTTTTCTACAATGAAGTCAAAACCAATTTTTAATTATTCTTCATAAATTTCTTTACTTTAAATTATTTTATTTTCTTATATAAACAAATTATGATATTTTTAGTACAGAAAATACTGCTGTTTACCTCTTGATAACCTTTGCTCTACTATTGCAAATTGTACAATAATAATTATACTAATAACTTTTGTATTCTTTATACTTCTCTTTTATCCTTTCTATAAAAGTTACTTAGTATTATATAGGTACATTCACATGTCCTTCCATGCCCTTTCTTTCCTCACATGTTTTTATGCTTGTTGATTTCCTTAGCAATCACTATTCCTTTTTCACTCACATTTTTTACTTATTATATAATATTTTGTTTTCATAAATGTCTCTAAAATGGAATCTAACAAAGTAATAAATATTTACATGTGAATTGGTTTTAACTTTACTTCTATTTATAAATTTGATGTTGTGAATCTTATTTGTGTATGTTCATAAATCTTATGTTTTTGTCTACCTTTCTTTTACTACTTTCTTCTTCTTTTTGTCAGTGTATTAAATCAAACATAAATAATGAATTTTAAAATAACTATTACAACATAATTCCCCTTGCACATGGAACATTTTTCCAAAATTGTGATTTTTCTAAAAAAAATGTTTCAAATGATTTTGATTAAAATACCATACATTAAATATATTTACATAACAAATAAAATATATATCTTGCATTTTCTGGGAATAGCTTATATAACTAGTAAACGTTAAAGGACAAATGAAACGTACTACACAAAAAACATGTAGATCTATTTAAAGCATACAATTTATTTTAAATAAGATTTTTGTGGCATAAGACATTTCTGAGATATGAGTTCTTAATGATTAGAATTGTTCATTACAGTCTTTTAAAGTACTGTCGACATTCGGTTGTTTCTCGCGAGTGTATGAAAACAGTATGTAATTTTAAGGCCAATTATAGTGGAGTTCTTAAACATTTGGCTATCGCTGTTTTCTTTGTATCTATAACGAAATGTGTAAATCAGCTATTTCTACAAAGGTTTATTTAGTTTAAAATGCAGGAGATAGAAAAATAAGCTTTAGTAAGAATAGTTTGTATACCCACTAATAACGATAGAGGGTAGAGAAAATTATGTGAATGTATTACATCAGATTTTTGTCACCCATTCTTGAATTAGCAAGTATAGGGTTAAATGTTTCTTTAATACCCAGCGCTGGTAAAGTAAAATATAAGACGTCAAGATAGCATTGAAAGGTATGAACTGTAATTTCTTTAACTCCCGACAATAAATATTTGGGCAGCAATGGAGAGACAAGAGAGGAACCTCCACTATGCGTTCATGACAGGTCAAAACGCGGAGTAATATTACGTAATTGTTTATGTTAGGACCCATTCTCGGTCCCGTCGGTGAGTTATTTTGTGACTTTTTATGCCAATCCCTCTTAATCCTCAATAGATTAGATGAGAAACACTTAAAATATTGTTTGTTTACCAGAATCTTCATATATAATCCTAAAAGTTTCAAGTATTATTATAACCATTATAAGTATGATTTCAACAATGCAAAGTATTTATGAGTTAATGTAAAACTGTGTAGCACCTGTGAATCATATCTCACTTGCGAGTGCAAAGCTTTTAGCAAAATATTTGCATGACTGAGTAATTGGGAGCTGGAAAAATAAACGCCACAATAGTTGCAAGGATAAGCTTTTATTTGCGAATGATTGATTTAATTCATAATGCGATTTGACAGACAAATGTTCAGAAAGGAACATAAAACATGCGCCATCGTGAGTTTTGTTTTCCACGAATAATAGGCTGGCATTACAATGCTGTAAGGTCGCGATAATGCGTGACACAAATATACAGAGAGCATGTCCGTTGGATGTGTGGCTATAAAAAGCTGAGGCTGACAAAATAGGTATATTTTGTATATTAATCCGCTGTATTCAGTTCTGTGGTGTTGCTTTTGTCAGTATGTCCATCATTAATATCCCTTCCGGTCAACTAATGCAATCTTGCTGACCAGAGTAGACCAAACTGGGCTTTAATATTATTAATGCATATGCAGGACTTTTAGGTACTATGATTCAGCCAGTAATAGACAGTTCTAGTGCTTTTAGAATCTGGTTCTGAACTCACACAGAGAAGAAGTAAAGACGGTATAATGCGCAGTGGTTTATGTTGGTAAGGAAATACAAAACGGCCTCCCATGGCCACCCACATCTTACCTAATTCTAGCACTCCGCTTAATGTTTGCTTACCTCCCCTTTTTCTTCCCTCCTGAGCTTGAAACTGAATTTGGTAATGGGCTAATATTTGAATGTCAGGCTTTTGACATCAGACCAATACGAGGCGAACTCACCCAGGTTCTGATGACCTTCGTTGTGAAGATGCCTTCCGCACTCCGATCCTTTCGCCGCTCATCTAGGCCTGGCTTGTGCTCATAGGCTAATACGAGGGTGGCTCGAAAAGTAACGCACAATAATTTTTTCTGCCCTGGTATTGCAGCTGGAACGTTGCAATTTCACACGATATAGTTTGAAGTTTTCACTACAGAGGGTATTTTTTATTCATGTGCAGCTCTAGTGACAGAAGCGTGAATTACGGAACAAAGATGGCGCGCATGTTACTGTCGTCCACGTGTGCAGAGCAGAGAGGTGTGGTTCGATATTTGTGGGCCAAAGGGCATAAACCGAGTAGTATTCTCAGGGACATGCGTGGTGTATGTGAATGATTGTATGAACCGTAGCAATGTCTCCAGCTGGTGTGCATTCTTCCTAGAGGGCCGTGTGAACCTTAGTGATTCGCCACGCTCCGGGAGACCGGTAACAGCTACAACCCCGCAGAATGTCAGAGGCATTGAGGCTTGTGCAACTGCGAACCTTATTGCAACAGTTCAACATTTCCTATGGTGCAGTGTATGATATTGCTCATGACCCGTTGGAATTTCGAAACGTTTGTGCTCGCTGAGTGCCTGACAGACAGCCACAAGGGCCAGCGAATAATGATCACCTGATCTTGGATCACCTGACGGGGTACACCGCAGAAGGGCATGCCTTTCTGAAAGGAATCGTCACTGGTGATGAGTCGTAGGCATACCACTACTCGCCCGAAACCAAGCAGGTAATTATGGAGTCGAAACATGCTGGTTCCCCAGTGAAGAAAAAATTCAAAGTGACTCAATGTGCTAGGAAAGTGCTTGTGGCGGTGTTCTGGGATATACATTGTGTTGTATTGGTGAACTTTTCTGAACACGGGACCACTGTGAAGCTTTGAAACTTTGGTAAGCTGCGTCGTACCCATCGTGACAAACGCCGCAACATGAATGTTGACAATGTCAAAATTCTTCATGACAATGCTTAAAAATGCTCGCTGCTGCTAATCGTCAGAAAATCACCAAATTTGGTTAGGAGGTGCTCCGCATCCACCATACAGTCCGGATCTTGCACCGTCAGACTTTCATCTGTTTGGTCCCATGAGGAAATTCCTGGCCGGCCAACGCTTTGCGACAGATGCGGAAGTGAAATCAGCAGTCCGCAGATGGCTATACTCCTAGGAAACGGACTTCTACGAACAGGGCATATTGAAACTGGTATCACTGTTGGGAGAAATGTGTTGAGTAACTTGGTGACTATGTCGAAAAGTAGGTAAAAGATGTAAGTTAATTTGTGATTGTTGTTGTTTTAACTATTAAACTGTTTTGTAAAACAATTCTTGTGCGTTACTTTGAAGTGGATATTATCTTTACGTTATTTGCACCACGCTTTGGACGTCAATTTGAAGTAGGTTGTTGCTTACGTATGGAAAGCCGTTTGAAGTAGGAGTAACCGCACGTATGTTACCCGCTTTCCGGTAGCCTTCGCCCCAAATGTACTTTCCGGTGGCCTTTGCCCCAAATATTTAAAAATATTAACTTAGTAATTTTTACTGTTTCTTTAAATATTATATATTTATGTTTGCCTCAGCTGCGTCAGTATTATTGCTAAAGACATGTTTCTCTTTGCAGGGTTGTGGTGCGACTGAAGAATGTAGGCTTACACAGATTATAAGTTTTTATTCACTCCATTTATTAATGCTTGACACGATTTAAATAACACTTCACTGATATAGAGAGCTGTGAGATTCTTTTTTAATTACTTGCGCTTTTTAACACGTAAACTATTTTCGTGTCACACTGAATACATATTACATTTTTTTAGGACGTATCTCGCGTCTGCCTACAACCAACGCGTCCAGTTATGAGCGCTGTCTACAAGCAACTGACTTATAAATTTGTAAATTTTGCTATATTTCAGTTTCTGATTGGCTAAAACTAGTCCAATAGAACACCTTTATTTAACTAAAGCTTTTTCTGGTTGTTGATCGGCTATTGTTTCAAACTGTCACAAAAATTACATTATTGCTTCCAAGAATTACAAGTAGTATTGTTAAACTTTCAAATTCATTATTGCCTCAAGGTTACCTCATTGTTACCTCATTGTTAGCAACTTTTAACCTATTATTCTCATAGCTCCTACATTATTAATTTACATAATACATTCACATAACATTGTTACACATGTATACAATAATATAAACATTTACAATGACTATAATATACACTTTATATATATTGCTACATACACATATTGCTCTTAAGGCGGGCTGTTATTATATATTATATTACATAATTTGACTGAAATCATTTAAGTGTTACAAAATACTGCCTCAACTTTTGGATCCGCCCTAGTACATGCACGGTTGACTTAAAATCAAACCAATAAGAGATTGGTTCACTAGGTCTGGGGTGAAACACAGGTGATACCAACATTAAATAAAGAAATACATTATAGGAAGCCAAATTCGTCGGCACGTTTCCGTGCACTGAAAGAAACCTCCAAACGAGCTTCACGTTGTTAAGCACCCTGGCGCTAACAGAGATTCGAGTTGCTACGAGGGTTATTTGAAAATTCTGAGAATTAAGAACAAAATAATGCCATGACTTTTTGAAATTCTTCTCATTTTTACTTTCTCTACAACGTACATAGTAGGTAGAGAAGGTATTGCATTCCACCTAAAATCGATACCGAAGTAAATATTTTGAGGCCCCTGAATCCAAAAAAAGGATTTTAGAAAATGTCCATGTGTGTCTGTGTGTCTGAACAGCATCACTCAAAAACGAAAATTTGGGTAAATACCAAACCTGGTATTTAAGCTCAGTGTCTTCAAGGTTGCAACCCGAAAATTTACAAGCAAATGCCACCACCACAATTGCCCTTTACATGGGACTTTTTTGACATATTTTATTTTCTAAAAATGAGAACAACACAGCAAGTAGGTCACGTGGCTTTTGTGCTTCGAACGCGACGCCTGGGAGGGAGGGATGCGGAGAGGGACCCAAGGGGCGACCAGATTCGGAAGATGTGCCCAAGCATAGATAGGTCCCTAACTTTTTCAGATTGAGCGGGTTGTGGTATTTATCCGAGTTATCAGGAAGATAGAGAGGGAGGGAGATAGAGGATTCTAAAATTGTTTTTTACTTAAATTCAGACTTTCCGAGTACATACTGTATAAATAGAAGTCGATATAATAAAAGCCTTTCCTTTAAGTATGAAGTTAAACCACCAGTTATTATTCGTCAACACATGTGCTTCACGAAACTGCTATTTCCCAAAACCGATTGCGTAGGTTGTTTACCAAACAAATGTCACATCTTTCTTGCTAGCTGTTAACTACGTCAAGGCAGATGCTCTTTTTTATTTATGGACGCTCTTTAACTGCTATGGTTCTTAGCATCTCTCATTGGGCGTGAAATACTGGTAATTTTGCTCAGAGGCCTCGTTATTAGGTTTGAGGTTCTTTTGCGTGCCGCAAATCTATGACACGGGACCACCGGCTTTACTTCGCTAACGAAGGAAGCCATTCTAAGGATTTCTACGCCCGAAAAAATCCATCACCCTCCGTCGGGTTTGCACCCGCAACCTCGGGAGCTAGAGGCTAGCATGATCCACTGCACCGCGGAGGACGACGGCAGATGTTTTTAAAGTAGCCTTTTGACACAGGGACCACTTTCTCTAGAGCCATTAAAAATCCGTTAATGTAATATTGTATTATAGGTAGCATTGTATGTTGCCATGAACGACTGAATTTTTCAGGTGGAAAGAAAAACAAATGCAGTTTTAAGACCTGTGCTGGCAAACTGTGTTGGTGGCGCAGATAAAAGAATGAATTGCTGGATGGACACAGCGGGTAAAAAAATGGAAACTACATAGTTGGTTTGACAGCGCAATGGATGGATACACCGATAAAAACGTAATGCGCAATTCTATTGGGTACTATGCACTCACGGTTTATTGCACAGCGATTCCAAAATTTTAGTATACGCTGCTGCCAAATTAAGCAGATAACAGGTGTACAACGCACAAATTTCGGTACACACAGGTGTTTGGGTCACCAATAACACGGGCGAGCAAAGTACGTAAGGTTCATAAAATTTTTCTCAAAATTTATGTTACGTTCATACTTTTTTGGATCCGGTATGGTTATGATTTTTCCACAAAGTGCGTTGACACTTTTAGCAGTGAAACATATGCTGTTACTGAATTAACCAATCTACATGTCGTATGGAAATACTGTGATGGTTATGGTTTTATTTTTAAAAAGTTTGATAAATATGATTTTATAAAGTGCGAGATATTCAGGACAATCTTTAGGGAAAGAGTCATCTCATTTCCAACACGTCGGTGGATGATGCTTTCTTGCTGACATGCAATACGTCAATATTGCCAGTCGTCCTCCGTGGTGTAGTGGTTACCAAGCTAGCCTCTAGTTCCCGAGGTCGCGGGTTCAAACCCGGCGGAGGGCGATGGATCTTTTCGGGCGTAAAAATCCTTAGCATGGCTTCCTTCGGAAGGGAAGTAAAGCCGGTGGTCCCGTGTCGTAGATTTACGGCACGTAAACGAACCTCAAGCCTGATAGAGGCCTCTGAGCAAAATTACCGGTCTTTTGCGCCCAACATAGAATGGGATGCTAAGGACCATAGCAGTTAAAGAGCGCCCATAAATAAAACTCAATTTAATTTCAAGTAAGAGATGTATTATAGTTCCTATGTTGGGGAACCGAACTTGAAGTTGGTTGCAACCGCACGTATGGTACCCGCTTTCCGGTAACCTTCGCCCCAAATGTATTTATTGTGGGCTTTGCCCCCCCCAAATTGTTTAAAAAATATTAACTTAGTAATTTTGACTGTTTCTTTAAATATTATACATTTGTGTTTGCCTCGGCTGCGTCAGCAGTTTTGTTAGAGACATGGATGTCTTAGCAGAGCGTGGTGCGACTGAAGAATGTAGGCTTACACAGATTTTAAGTTTTTCTTCACTCCATTTATTAATGCTTGACACGATTTAAATAAAACTTCATTGATATAGAGAGAGCTGTGAGATTTTTTTGTTAATTACTTGCACTTTTTAACAAGTAAACCATTTTCGTCTCACGCTGAATACGTATTACATTTTTTAGGACGTGTCTCGCGTCTACCTACAACCAACGCGTCCAGTTATGAGCGCTGTCTACAAGCAACTGACTTCTAGATTTGTAAATTTGGCTATATTTCAGTTTCTGGTTGGTTAAAACTAGTCCAATAGAATACCTTCATTTAACCAAAGCTTTTTCTGGTTGTTGATTGCTATTTTTTTTAAACTGTCACAAAAATTACATTATTGCTGCCAAGAATTACAAGTAGTATTGTTAAAACTTTCAAATTCATTATTGCCTCAAGGTTACCTCATTGTTACCTCATTGTTAGCAACTTTTAACGTATTATTCTCACAGCTCCTACGTTATTAAATTACGTAATACATTCACATGACATTATTACACATGTATACAATAATATAAGCATATACAATGACTGTAATATACACTTTTATATTTACACATATTGCTTTAAGACGGGCTGTTATGGAATTTATATTATATTATTTACCATGTGTTAAAAATACTGCCACAAATTTCGTCAATATTGCTACCAGGCAATAGTCAGCATTCTCCTCGGGTATTTAAACGGCGCGCGCTCGGTCGGTCAGTGCCTAGCAGGAATCTGCGCCGGTCAGCTCTCTAAACTTATTTTGTGCTAACTTACAATTCCGATGTAGACCCTAGGTCACGATGAAGATGGAATGCCAGACTTCTTCGTTTAGCAGGTAAAAACCCAGGTGGTCTAATTCTCGATGTGCTGTACTATAACCCTGTGATACGTCCGGGTCCCCATCATCTCTTACAAAAGGCTATGTGACTGTTGCGTCACAACAATATTCAATTAAATACATGTTCTCTATATTTTGTTGTTTATTTTTACAAAAAAAGTGCTTTTTACGTCGCCATTTGCACTGAAGAGTATTGGTTTACACTACCTTTTTCTTTTTATGGCAAAGCAGGAGCCAGATCGCTGAAAAGCATGGCTAAAAGGTCTCTAACCGTTAACACCTCTTTTAAGCTTATAAAATGCTTTAATAAGAAACAGTGACCACGAAAGTTTACATATAAAATATCCAAACACTATAGCGATGTTCCTTTTTTTTTTAAAAAAATTAGGTGCAGTTAAGCTAAAGTGACAACCCGCCTGGAACTGTTCTGGATAGTCCGCATATTCAGACTTCCTTAATCTTCGTGTTTCTGTGTCTTAGGCAGGGCCTACGGAGAATTCCATATATGTTCTCTGTGCAACCAACTAAATAAACATTTATCATCTGGATCAGGGGCGACGACAAGAGGATTCATGATGACGTTTGGATTTCCCTTGTTCCTTCCACCGACACGGGTAGCCGAAGTCGTTATGAGTTTGTGAACGAGAGGTCTGCGATTCAAATCCGGTCAGGACCGTCCTCCCTGACTGATATATTTTCCGGGTTTTCCTAGTCAATGTCGCGGAGGTACCCGTATATTGAGCATCTTTAAGCTTTGAATTTCTCCGGAATATTCTACAGTTCATAGCCAACTTGATACATAATACGTTTCTTATGACATTATCAAGATAAATGTATATATAATTTCGTTGAAAATATATGTTTTGGGATCCTTCTGTTATAACGGCAGGCCTCTGTTATGTTGGTCTGCAATTTGAAACCCTTTTACTCGTATCATCAAACAAAATTGTGATGCAATTTATAGGTTTTTACTTTCGTTACTACGTACAATATTGTATTCTACCCAAAAGTTTGGTGTCAAGATTTCGCCGGAAAGACACGCTTTGAGGTCCCCTAAACTAAAACAATCTAATCTGTTGCATTCACATGACCTTTTCTACCTCATCGTTTACTAGTTATTTTTATTATAGTTTATTTTTCTATCTACTTCATTTTAATTTAGATAAAACCTTGCAGAAATGGCTGCAGGACACATTTCGTTAGGATACAAAGAGAACAGTAAGAGCAAAATGTTTAAGAACTGGACATTATATGCTGACCTTAGAATTCCATACTGTTTCCATGCAATCGCCAGAAACAACTGAAAATCGATGGTACTTAAAAAGAACGACACGGTATTGGACAAATCGAACCATTAATAACGGATATATCGGAAATTTCTGATATTACAAAAAGCGTATTAGAAATAAATTGTATGTTATAAAGAGATCTATATTCCTTGCGTAGTATGCTTTCGTCTATGGCTTAACATTTGCCAGTTATACAAGATTATACAATATTCCTTACGAATAAACATAACTTCACAGGCTATTCCCAGAAAATTAAAAATATAATTTTTGTTTCATCTGAATATCTTTAATACATGTCACTTTTATCGAAATCGTTAGAGGAATTTTTTAAAAACTCAAAACTTTTGAAAGCTGTTCCACGTAAAGGGTAGTTTTTGTTGGGGAATTTTCTTGAAAATCCTCGTGTTGCATCTTCGGAAGGTACTGAACCTAAATGCCAAGTTTTGGCATTTATCCGACTTTTCGTTTTTGAGTTAAGGTGTTCACACACATACACACAGAGATAAACAGACACACATATTTATTTAAAAACGCTTTATTTTTATTCTGAGGGTTTCAAAAAATGTATTTCTGGTAAAATAAATTCGGTACAGAAATTTTGGATGGAATGCAACACCTTCTCTACCTACGAGTTATAGAAACTTGGTATTTAAGTTAAGTACCTTCCAAGGATTGCGACAAGAAGATTATGAAGAAAGTTTCCCACCCAAATCTACCCTTTACGTGGAATACGTTTCGACATTTTTTCTTTTCTCAAAAGTGGATACTTCGATTTTGATAAAATAGCATATGGTTAAGCTATTTTCATTGCAAATAAAATGTACATCTTAAATTTTCTGGGAATGGCCTATGGAGTCCTCTTTATCCTGAATGAATATATTGTATAATTACTAAATCGTAAGACAAAGAAAAAATCTTACTATACTGTGCTGTGACCTCTTAGCTTACTGTATCCTTATTAACCTACAATGAAAACAGTAAATGTATAATGAAAATTTATCTCGATTAACAAGAAATAGATGGAAGCAAAGGCTTTTGTATGAAATGCAGAAGAGTGAGTAGATAGTCATGTGAATACAACACAACAGATTTTTCCTAATTCTGACGCTGAATGCTAGTTAATTAACTGCAGATGTAACTAATTGTTCCTCGTTTGTCGATATTCATTTCGTTTATTAAATGTGAAAATCAGATCGTGCAACATTTTGACGTCCCATAACAGCCAAATAGCGCTTTGTTGGACATGGGTTCCCTCTCGACACATAATTAATTTGACATCCTGCATGTTGTCGATGTTTTGAAAAGCTCCGATCTATAGATACAATTGCACAATATCTATTCACCCTTGCAGGAACGGCGACCTTCTATTGTCATAGTGATGTAACATTTTAATCTAGCTTTGATTCCAAACTGTGTAATTTATTTAGTACTGAGAAACACCAGGAGAGGCAAAGTAAATGATGTTTATAATAAAACAATATGTTAGAAGCTTTCTCTGTGTTTTTTTTAAATTTACTATTAAACTTGTAAGAAAAAAAACATATATTGAATAGAAGAAACAAAATGAAGCTGCTTACACTTGCAAATTGCCACGTGACACAGTTTACCATATCAATACACTGTATATAATATATATATATATATATAATTTACATAATTTCATTGTATAAAAATACATTTCATGAAATTTATAGGGATTCTATAAAGAAGAAATAAAATCAGCGTAAACACTACATGTGTGGATTATTATGGAGGGTTCTTTCTCCCAGCCTCCCGAACACTCTAGAACTCTGTGGAAAATTCCAGCGGTTATATAAGTGAGCGTGTACGCGTGTGAGCAACTTAGTGAGCTCGTTACTGGTGCGACATACGTTGCTGGTTATTCGGTGCGTTCTCCGAGTGCGGATGCGACGATAGTTGTGACGTACTGCGGGGGGTTAGAGAGGTCTTGTGTTTAATTCCTCCGTGAGAATCATGTGAAGAAGAGGCTGCGTCGTGAGTATTTCTTACGACACTACGTCCGATAAAGTGACGTATCGGTGAGAGCTAAGTGAATGGACAATGAACATTTGGACTAGATCATATTAGTGAACTGATGTGGAAAAACCTGGACAAAGTCATAATGTACTATAATATGTTTTATAGATGTGAAGAAGTCGAAACGTTTGGACTGTTGAAAGTGTACAGTGTAGACTACAGTTCAGTTGTCGTTTGTGACTCATCAGTTCAGTTGTGATTCGATTCGACGGATCAATTGTGATGCGTTCTGAGTGTGTGTCAAAAGTGTCTCAAGTATGAAGTTTCTGCTTTGCTGAGCACCTAAGTGACAAATGAAGTGTGATTAGCAATAACTGGTGTTCTCGTTTGTTATAGTAGGTGGCACAGAAGGTAATAAAGACATATTTGAGAAGGTTTCAAGCAATGGCCCGAAAAAGAGGAGTAGTAAGATCATAGATAACATTGGTATGAATATCCACCACCTGAGAGAAAGTGTCATACAAATTTTTCAAGAGAACTGAAGAGCATTTCAATGAGACGAAGAATATTCTTAGGTAATACTTTCTTTTTAATGTTTTATCCACTAGCATTAACGTCATGTGATACGAAGTGCTTTCAAGCAGGGACCATTAAGAAAGTTTATGTATCATAAAAATCTTAACGGTTCTCCTGAAAAACTGTTGCTCTAACTACAACGGCTGATGAAAGAGGTAATGCATTTTATTTCAGTTATGAAATACGTAAATATGAGAGGATCTCGGTGACATTGCTTGTAAACAAGCAAGTTTCACCTGAAATCTTTGCAGTAGAGGCCACGATGCATTGGATTGTTATAGTTCTCGATATCCATATGTTTAAACAGAAGAGTTTTCCTTGTGGAATTCACCAATTCTATTTTGTGCACGTCTAAATTGATGAACTCGAGGATTAAGCATGCTAAGCATAAGGAATTAAAATAGTGAGGTAACTGCACAATTTACTCACTGACAGACAAGGCAATGGTGGTAAGGCAAAATATACCGTTACCAATGTTAGGTAGACGAAGTATTGTGTTCCACCCGAAAATGTGGTATTAAGATTTCACCGGAAATACACATTTTGAGGCTTCCTCAACCCCGAAATAGCATTTTAGAAAAATGTAGAATAAATACAAAACTTTGCACTAATGACCATGCAGGATGGCTCAGCCGGCAACGCCTATGGCACGCATTCGCGAGGTCCCGGGATCGATCCCTGGCGAACACCCAATCTAACCCATGGGCTTTATCGGGGGTTTTCCCAGGTCATCAAGCGAACGCTGGAGTGGTTTCTTTAACCCCCCCCCCGAATTTCCTGTCCCTCCAATTCGTTCCATTAATCATTTCATCTATCCTTTATCCCGTTTGGTCTGTTTCAGGGCTGGAAGTGTCGGCGATGAAATATCGGTGCAGCGTGGCGGGAAAAATGATGCCCTTTGTAAACTTTCTCCGTCCCTCGACCTTCGGCTGGTAGCTGGGTATACGGACCGCCCCCGGCGGGGGCGTTGGACCCCATGTGGGGCGGGTTCCCGTTCATATTTGTCGGAGCGTTTCTATCAGGAAACTATAGGGACCCAGTCATTGCTGGGTCGTCACTACTGGTTCTGGCCGCCCGATATCTCCGTACATCTCATTTCTTCCTCCCTGGGGCGAAAATATTTTTTCCCCCAAAACGGTTAAATTGAATAAGAGTTTTTAAGTTGTTCAATACCTTGAACTTTGTCAAAATTATTCTATATAGTCAAGAATCAGCTGCTTTAAGATGTTCTGCCAGTACATGAAACTATGTCTTACAAAGTCTTAACCGAGCGAGATGGCTCTGCATAACATGTGAGGCTCGCATTCGGGAAGCCTTGGGTTCGATTCCCGTCGGTTGCCTACTCTGAACTGGAGTTCTTTTTGTGGTTTTCGTTGGTCGGTAAGCGTATACTGTGTGGTTTCCCATATATCAGGACTTCCTTTACACCATTTACCTTTATTTGCGTCTCCTCATCTTTCAGGTGTGCTTCTAGGTTTCGTGGCGTTAGGCGGTGACGAACAGATGGCGCGGATTCTTCATCAAAGGAAAGAGTACTTCCCCATGGTCACTAGAGGGCTGTTTGATAGATGGGTCGTTCCTTGCACTCTCTTGACAGCCCCTGCAACTGTCAAGGACTTCCCCGCGTCTCTGTAGCCTGTCTGCTTATGGCCTGCATCCTCCTGTGGTTCCTTCACTTCATCCCTTCCTCCTGGGGTGTGTTAGCCACAATAGAGCTACGTAGGTCGCAGTGCGTGAAGCGTCTCCCTCCATTGTATAATCTGTAGTAAATAAAGTCTTGGATTGGATTGTGAAACGGATGAAATTCGACTCCCATCCAGGAATGAGGATATTGTACCGACGTCGCCCGATGGGCTGACTCGAGAGGAAGGGATGAGGTGAATAAAGACACCGGGCGGCTGGAAACCAGGAGTGACGGCACAGTAATGACGGGGTCCCTACAGTTTACAGGCATATACGCCCCATAGCAGGGGATCCCACCCCATATAGGGTTTAACGCCCCCCTCTGGGCGTTCCTTATGCCTCGGTAACTAGCAGAAGGCCGAGGGACGGAGAAAGTTCACAGAGAGCATGTTTTTTCTCTGCCACGCTGCACCAAAACTTCATCGCTGACACCTTTCAGAGCTAACGCGCGTAAGTTGCGTATCCACTTCCATCTCCGCGCAAGCGAGGGGGCCCCCTTGTTAATTTCAAGGTATTGGCCTCATGGGAAACCCCCACGGTTGGAGAGCCACTCGGATGGTGCTAACCCTGGGTATAGAAGGGGGACTTGCGCTCCAGCTCTTGTCCTGGGTAGGCCTTCGAATACAACATACATTACCAACCCTGAAATAGATTGAGGTGAAGGATGACTGAAATGATTAATGGAACGAAATGGAGGGGCAAATTAAATTCAGGGGCTGAAAGAAACCACTCCAGCATTCACCAGACGGCCGAGAAAATCCGCCCAAAAACGCATGGGTCAGAGTGCGGTTGTCGGGGATCGAACCCGGGACCTCCCGGATGCGGGTAACAAAGGCTTAATTTTGACTTTTGGGCACACTATGCTAATTTCTGCTAATAACAGCTTTATAATTCTCTATCGTTAATTTGTGATTGCAATTTCCTTGCTTTCCTCTGTACAAAACCGATATCTATTATTAGTTTATTAATGTCAAAATACCACGGGTACTAATAAAACTCTTTTAACAGAACAAGTTCGCCTTTGCTGCTTAATAAAGCGATTATAACGCTTCCCTCTTAAGCGTCCATTGATTAGTTCACCTTGTAAAGTTTCAGGAATATCCCTTTTGGTGGCGTGACTAGGTTCTCTCTCCTTTGTGTTCAAGAAGGATCAGCATTGCCTGCCTGGTACAAAGGTCAATGGTGCAACATGAAATACTTATTTGGCTTTAAGCTAAGACTGCTTTTGTATTTTCCTACAAGTAACATAGCATTATGACAGTATCTAACTAAAACAATATGATTGAGGCCGACAGCCCACTAGGGGGCTGCATACCTCCTCTTCAGAGCGGTACCGGAGGACCTTGAGCATCTCACCACCCCGCCTGGACGAAAAACCGCACAAACATACCCAAACTCCCAGAGGTATCGGAAACCACTGTCCCGCCGAGTCCAACCCAATCCAAATAACACCTTCACGGATGGGGCTCGGAGCGTACTTCTAGTAACGTCAGAGGTACTACGAGTGCTCAGGGTCCGCAGTGTTCGCACCACGGCAGCTGAAGGGGTCGGAATCCCGCTTAAGGGGGAGGGGAACCGGCTGCACCAGCTGCCATCAGGGGAGTTTAAATCTGTAAACGGTAGGGACCCTGCCCTCTGCCTGTCGTGCCTCCAGGTCCGGTCGCCCTCTGTCTCCTCTCACCTCATTCCTCGCTCCCGTGGGGCCTCGTCAGCGGGCCTAGGTACAAAAGATGTGAGTAGGTCGAGGTGCTGAGTAACCTTCACTCCTAATCCTATCCTAAGTACGTGGTAGAGAAAGTAAAAGTACACACGGTGGACACTGATGATGCATGAAATGACAATTGAGAAAGAAACGTTCCAGACCTAACTTTAGGGAACCTCTCCGGCATTTGGAGTTATGGAAATTGAGGGAAACCCGGAATAAAACCTCCGTCAGGGAGAAGGGTGTTGGTGTGTTTACCGAGCGAGATGTCTCCGCGGTAATGTGTGATGCTGGAATTCGGGAGGTTGCAGGTTCGATTCGTATCGGGCCCCCTGATCATGGGTTATTTTGTGGTTTCCCTGGATCACTAGGCGAGCGCTGGAGTAATTCTCCTTCTTACCGAATTTCCTGTGCATCATTTCCTGTCCCTATAACTTCCTTTCAGAAATTCCTGCGGCAGAACGGTGGAATTTGCATTGAACTGCTAATTCTTAGTTTCAAATAAAATTGCCAGTTTATAATAGTTTTTACAAGGTTTAAGCAACAAGAATTCCAACCATTTTGTATTTCTTTGGCTGTCGCTATTAATTCACAAAAACCGCGTTTTGTTCCAGTTAACAACAGTTTTGTTCCAGATTTTAATTCCATAAACATGAACTGCAAATTTACTTTCATGTTCTATTTGTAAAAGAATCGAACGCATACATAAACCTAATTTAATTGCAAATACCTTAAGCTTCTACGCAACAAACGTTTTTTAAACACGTGTAAATACGAAGCTGATATTGATGTACCTATGATGTAAATATTTCAAATTTCGAAGCGAGGTTAACGTAGTGGTTACGTTCTGAGTATCCGTGGTTCGATTGACTTGGGATATCCCCAAGGCACAAGGCACAAGGCACAACGTAGTTCGAAGTTCACGGTTAGAAGCTTTAGGTCCTCTCACCACCCTAGCGGAGGAAATGCATTCCGCCCGCTGGGTGCCTCCGCCTCAGAAATGGGTCCAGTCATCGCTTGGTGGAGTGAGGTAATCTTCGAAGATCACAGTCATATATGGGAAGCGTTACAAACGACCACGAGATATTTCAAAACGATGTTCTTGCAACTTGTGTTTACTGAAGTGAACACTTTATCCTATGATACTTCTAATTCTAAGCTACAGGAAGTATAGACTGGATACTAGAATTTCATATAAATACAGGTTTTGAGACACCTGATTCTAAAAATTTGGTAAAAGTGTATATTTCAGTTTATTGCTTGTTTTCTCAAAAACTCTATAGAAATTGAAATTCAAATATCGTTTAACTTTGAAGAACTTGCCATAGAGAGTTTTCTATAAATAATCTGCGAGTCCTCTTCATTCTTATTTAGTTTCTCCAACTTGGAGGCTGTAACATATCACAAAAACTCACTGCACTAATATATAAACACTTAATAATTTAATATGTAATATATTTGAAATACGTTAGTGTTACTGGGTTACGAAAACGTCCTTATTTTATTTATGTTTATATCTTGACAAATACGAGTGCATCATCTGAAAGAACATGTTTGAAAGCTTGCGATTCTTCATTTTTCTTTTATAACATGTGAGCTCGGTATTCAACTAATGATACTGTAACGACGCCACAGTTTCTTCACTGAATATGACGAGGGGACGTTGTTCAGGTTTCCAGACGAGAGAGCAAAGCTTGGTAGAGGGATGACCGCGAAGGAGCAGTTGTGAGGGCTGACAAATTATTGAAGTGTAACTCTGGTTCTAATTTAGTTTAATTATCTAGTACCACTCTATACCACAAAAAACATGCCAGCAAGATTTAGTTGGCTAAAGTTCCACTCTACATCATTACAAGCACATCCACCAATGATAAGGCTGCATGAGACAAGTTCATCTGACTCGCAAAGAAGATTAAGATTTTCATGTTCCGGCGGTCTAGTGGCCCTATTGTTAATATTACATGTAAAATGTCAAAGGATAGTTTATATATAATATTAGTTTTGGAAATTAGTATATAAGGTTCTTTTAAAGATTTGAATAAAGTTTGAGACCAGTGTCGCAGATTCTTGTTGGTACAGTTTAAATTCATGAGGAGTCAAAGTGCCTTAGACAGCACTGACGTAAGCGGGTTTCAGCGTATAGATATAGATTATTTGCATAATCTCTCCACGTGTCGAACTTTCCATGACCTCGAGGTGATAATTTTTCCTTAAAGTTATACACGATTCCTGCTTACATAAGCATCCGAGAAATGACACACAATAATCCTAAAGCAATTTCAAGAATTTACTTGAACAAATTTTGACTTGAATATCTCGAGCTTCATAAAATTAGATTTATCACTTTTTATGAAATGGAAGTATAAACGTCACAATATAAATGGGATTTTGCTTACTATGTATAACCAAACTCATTGCTCTTAATATGACATCGTTTAAGGCAAGGAATGACATGGCATGGATAGAAGAGTAGCGTTTTATATGAATAGCGTGATGTATAAAGTTGGTGTGTGTTCTGAAAATTTGGTCGCTGATTCGCATGGTGGTTCGCTCGTTTCAGGATTGTTGCACCCTTTGCGATACAACTTTTATGCTGTGTAGCAGTTGTTTGCCAGAACATTCAAGAAAGACTGTGGTGTGCTCACAAACACTGCTTACACAGCATACTACATTCGTTTACCGTTCAAAGTACACCTTGCATGACATTGACATCAGAGAATTAGAACTGGCTCTGTAATTAAACAGTGATGCTATGACTTCAGTATAGCATTTTCCTGTGCAAAATTCAGTCTTACAATTTGGTTGGTTGCGTTAGAAAAATAAATCACCTAGTTTACATAGGAAATACAATAAAAAAGGTTGAAATAACCTCGTAAGTGAAATTGGACGAACTATTTTCAAGTATGTAGTACTTCTTCAAGAATTATCCAAATATCCATTAATGCGCTCAAATTATAGTCATTTCCAAAGCGGCAAAACGTACTATTTTGGCAGAATTAAGAAAAATTAATTTAAGCTACTGATTAAAGATATTCAGTTGATAACGACTTTGGCCAGCATTCAGGAGGTGCCGGGTTTAACCTGACCGAAGTTTTTTTTGCGGTTTTTCTTGGTCGCTAGGCGAATGCTGGGTTGGATAATTTAATCCGCGAATATTCCTATCATCTCTTCGTCACTACATTTCCTTTCCTTCTTCTTCATCGCCATACCAGTCACTGCATAGATCACCATCCTGGATATGTTATGATCCAGGGTTTGCTTGCTCCTAGACAGGCTACTGACACCAGTCATAGGCTTGTAAGTCCTTTGGGGTGTAAGTCCTACAACGAGGAGTGTAATCTGTTAAAAATAAGAAGATTAAAGATATTGGAGGTAATTGTCAGGCGGAGCCGCCGTAGATCATCTCAATAAGCCCGTTGTGTCTTAAATGACCCCTGGGAGGAAGAGATGAAGGGGAGATCCAAGGCGACCAAATCCGGACGACGATGTGCACAACCAAGAACGGGGTCACTAACAATTCCAGAGTGACACCGGCGCAAGACTACCTGCACCATCACCAACCTTGGGGTCCTGGGAATGAGCCCCCGCCAGGAAGGGCCAACCGGCCACCCAAGCGCCAGGGAGAAATCCTTTACACAGCGTAAACTCCACCGCTCCGCCCCAACGCACTAATAATAGTCACCTGGTCCTTCAGCCCTGAAAAATATGAGGAGGAACCACACCAGCATTCGGCTACGGACTTGAAAAAAACACGAAAAATCCCTAACGTCAGAGTGGTCAGCAGAATGCGATTTGAACTCGGGACTTCCTGAATTCGAGTCTCACACGTTACCGCTTTTCCAACTCACTCGGTCGATTAAATATGTAAGAACCAGAGCATCTTCTATTGCACTCGAAGTGCAGGTTTTCCACGTGACATGTTCAATAGGCAACTAGTTGTTAATCCTATATAATTGTGTTTACACGCAAAGGAGACACATGATACCAGACTTTTGGAAGGGTACTGCGGCTAACATCAGCGACCTACACTCAGCCCGGAAACCAACTTTCAGGACATTCTATCTCTACTGACTGAAGTGCTTGCCTTGCTGAAAGAACTGAATACTGGTTATAAAATATCCGCAGAAAGCAAGAAACGTATTAGACCCGTTAGGCAGAGTCAGCTTACAAGAGAAAGCTCTGCTCATATGTAACTCCTGTGTGGACCTCTTTTCAGGCTTAAGAGCTTGCACTTTTGGGATCCATTTTCTGGCTCCAAGTGAGCTAATTAACGTGCTCATTAAAAGTCGAGTGCTCTTCATTTTAGAAGCAGAGTTCTTTAGGGATTAAGTTTGCGGGAAACACATTAGACATTAGGGGTTCGCAGTGACCAACCCTTTTTAAACTTGCGGCATTGTTAGTGAAGTTAAGATCGCCAGTGGAAATACACAGAACGTAGATATAAGACGTAATGAAACTAGCTTGATATTGAACATAGTTTTACAACAGATCTCGGTATTTTTATTAACTAATACATGCTTGTCTAAAGTCCTAAGATATGAAAAAGATTCAGCGCTCTTTGGTTCGAGGTATTGTAATATATGTGAGTTAAATAATGTAATGTGTACGTTAAGGGGCACTGGGACTGTACTTTCTAACTTTTTTAACTTTAAAGAAACTTGGCAGGCTTAATAATTGTAAAGACGTTCGTTGTGTACAAGTTCATGCTATAATAAGCACAAGGATAATGAAGAGTAAATCATGGAATGAAATGTTGCTCGTATATAGAAAAATAGATCTCTATCATCTCACAGAAATATTAAGAAAATAAACAATTATTCAGAGAACGATTGAACACAAAAATAAGCACAGTAGAACATAATTATTCTATGAATGTACATTGGAAAGAAAGGGTATTAAATTATCTTCTAAAGAACATTGTATCTTTAAATATTATTAAATTTCATTGTAGCTGAGAGTTTTTTGAGAAAATACTTTGACTCTTTTGAACAGTGTTGACCTGCTTGATTTCCTTTGTCTCCAGGTAAAAAAACTTGTGTGTAGGTAGGTAGGGAAGGTATTGCATTCCACCCAAAACTTTGATAACGTGATTTCACCGGAAATACATGTTTTGAGGTTTCCAGAATCCAAAAAAAAAACATTTTTAGATAAATGTCGTGTGAGTGTGTGTGTGTCTATGAACAAAATAACTCAAAAACGAAAAGTCGATAAGGTGTGACACGAAAATTTTCGAGAAACGTCCCCTCACCCCAAAGTACATTTACGTGGAACATTTTTTGAAATTTTTGATTTTCTAAAAAATACCTGTAATGATTTTGTTTAAAATGTCATATACTAAAAATATTTGCATGACAAATAAAATGCATATCTTGAATTTTCTGAGATTAACCTTGCAGTCTCTTCATTTGTACGGAAGTTTATATAATCTCGTATAACTGGTAAAGCAATGGACGAAAACGTACCACACAAAAAGTGTATATCTCTTTAAAACACACGCAGCTTTTTATTTCACATAGCCTTTTTGTAGTATCAGCCATTCCCAAGATATCCGTTATTAATGGTTCGATTTGATCAATGTTTTGTCATTGTTTTTAAGTCACGTCGATTTTCAGTTGTTTCTCGCGATTGCATGGAAACAGCATGGAATTTTAAGGCCAGCATGTAGTGTCCAGTTCTTAAACATTTGACTATGGCTGTTCTCTTTGTATAATGAAATGTGTAAATCAGTGGGCCTCAAAAACATGTGTTTCTGGTGAAATCTCGACATCGAATTTTTGGGTGGAACACAGTACTTTCTCTACTTACTAGCAGAGAAAGTGAAAAAGGCAGATCTATAAGCGACATCTTGTTAAGACAATCTGAGATGTTCTCTCTTCGCGTGGTCCTATAACTTCAGAACACTTTGGCCGGAAATAATGAAAGCGGGCTGTCTCCAAGACTGACGCAATTTCTACGTGACTCAGTTCTCTGCAATATGTTACTTATTCTGTGATTTGTCTAAACGTAGGTTGCGGCTGCATATGCTTTCTAGCACCGAAACTTTGCAGCATATGTTTGTATTAGGGAAACCTTAATTAATGGTGGAAATGTAAACGCTCGAGTAAAATGTAAAGCAGGGAACTCGTGCTACGTAATGTTTTGATGAAATGTGGAGCATTGTGCGTGAGCTGCGGTAACTAAATTTGTTGAAACTACATATTACGTAGACATTCTGTTCCCTAGAGTAGAAACGCAAATTTATTTCGGTTCTCTAATGCCTATGTAATTTCCACAACGATAAATAATTTTCAAGTGATTTCACTTTCCCCATGGTCTTGCAGATTCTAATTAGTGTTAAATGTTTACAACTAGCCCTTCTTTTGTTCCAATTCCACAGAAAGGATACGCACCATGGTCGCCGGATTAATGTTTTTGTTACTTTCCCCACCACCTACATAGTATGTAGAGAAGGTATTGCATTCCGCCCAAAAATTCTATATAGAGAATACACCGAAAATGATGTTTTGAGGCCATCTGAATATAAAAACATGTCCATGCATTTCTCAAAAATTTGGTATTTATGTTCAGCAGCTTTCAGAGATGTAATACAAAAAATTTCAGGAAAATATCCCATTCCAAACTACCCTTTACATGGAACATTGTTCAAAATTTTAATTTTCTATAAATGGCTCTAACATTTTTTATTAAAATACCGGACATTAAAGGCATTTACATGACAAGTTAAGTTTATATCTTCAATTTTCTGGGAATAGCCTGTGAAGTCCTGTTTATCTGGAAGGAATTCTTTTTATAATTCTGTACATCTGATAAACATTACGCGAAAGACGAAAACTTACTACTCAAAAAATGTAGATCTCTTTAAAACATACAATTTAATTCAAATAAATCTTTTTGTGGCAAGAGCAATTTCTGAGATATCCGTTATTAATGGTTCCAATTCTTCATTACTTGGTCATTCTCTTAAACTCAACATTCAGTTGTTTCTCGCGGTGTCATGGAAACAGTACGGAATTTTAAGGCCAGCGTATAGCGTCCAGTTCTGAAACATTTGGCTATAGCTGTTCTCTTTGTATCTATAACGGAATGTATAATGTAGATATTTCTGCAAAGATTTATTTGAATTAAAACGTATCACAGGGGTATACAAACAGAAGATCTTAAATATTCATTTTTAATGAACAACAATAGTTAACAACACATACGACACATCATCGAATAGAGGGAAGTTCAAAATTTAAGCCCCCACCTATTAGTTTCACTCACTGCCTACAGCGGCGCTGGGTTTGCTTACGAGAAAATGATAACGCCACAGGAAAAGTCATTTTGTGTGCTGCATTATGCAAAGAGTGAATCCATTGTTTCATTGCAGCTGCATTTCGTTGTAAGTTCAACAAGAGCCACCTCGTCATACAAATTTACAATTGATACAATAAATTCGTAGAAGATGGTTGCGTATGCAAACGGAAAAGCACTGGTCGTCCTCGCATAACAAATGGTGCTCATTTTGAATAGATAAAATGAAATGCTGAATTTTCCTCTGTTCAGTGATGTATCACATGTGTCGCTATCTATTGTCGATCATTAGAAATAAATATTTAAAGTCTGTTCCTTCTTTTTGAATAAACCTGTATATAGAAAAATAATCTTTAGTAACAATTGTTTGTATACCAACTAATAAAGAATAGAGGGAAGAGAAAGTTATGTGAATGTATCACATCAGACTTTTTATTCAATTTTATATAACTTGTGCTTTCTTTCCACACAGTTTTCACAGTCGATTAAATTCTCAATCTATTGTAGAATACATTTTAGTGGTTCCTCGTAATAGAAATTCGCCGCCAGTCTATAAAACAATCATAGAGCTTCTAAGATGAATTTCGTTATGCTTCTAAGATTCCATGGTAGAAGAAATACGTTAGTGTATCGTTGGTTTCAGGGGATGTGGTTGAAACTAGTGGTCCGAAAGTCAGACCTTTATCACAGAGTAGTGAAAGGAAACAATTGTAAATCTGCAAGCTAGTGTGATGTTAGACGACTCATTATTTATGTCCTTTAAGGAGGTTTCGTCATGTATCGTAAATGTCCCCCAAGAGTTATCACATCTCATTTCTAACACAGAAACATTTAATTCCAGAAACAGCTGCATATTTCCTAAATGAACTGGCGACGGAATTCCCTAACGAGATTCTAAAAACCTTATGCTACGATAAGACAAATGTTCGAAAAACTTTGATAACTGGTAGAAAAGTAGTGTAAGGTTCGGTAAAAAATAAAACATTGGAATGTATTAATTAGTTCGTACTTTATTGCAAAACGGACCTTACTTTTAAAATATTCCTCGATAGTAAGTACAGAGTGAACCAGAGCTCCACCGGCAAACTTTCAGAGGTTGTTCAGGTATACCTTCTGAGTATTTTGGTATAACGGACCCACGATCCACGGCGGCCCGTTACAGAGTGATTGCATTTCGTTTAGTTTCTTGCTCAATTAGCTTTATATCTGTATTGCACTGAAAATGCTGCATACCTGTACAAATGTCAACGGTATGCGCTGTGTGTCTTGTTTGTAAACAAATTGCTTCCATTTGCTCACGGTAGTCCTGTTGACAACATTAATGCCCTCTTTAACTAGTTCCTTTGAGGTTGGCATTCAGTACTGCTCGGTTATGTGTTAGTTGTGCTTTAACAGTGATACACAGCAGTATGGATAGGTTTACTGATGAAGAGTTGGTCGATATACACCTCGTGTATGGATTCACTGAATACAATGGAAGAGCGACACAACTACACTATGCTGAGCTGTCCCCGCATCAACGACAGCCACATCACAGCAATTTTGCATGTGTACATAGGCGCCTAAGAGAAACTGAATGCTTCCGTGTTAGAATGGAGGATGCTGGCCATGCGAGGTATGCCAGAACACCCAATTTGAACGAGAATGTGTTACACACGATTGGTGACAACACTAAAGTCAGCAGTCGGGGCGTTGCACGAGCTCTGAAGACATGCCAATCAACTGTTTTGAGAGTCGTAAATTGCACCGTATCATTCACAGAAGGTGCAGTCATTGCAGCCAGCGGACTTCCCATTTCTAGTGGAGTTTGCAAATTGGTCCCTAGAGCCATGTGCAGAACACTACAATTTTCCTGCTTTGGTGTTGTCTACAGACTAGGCTAAGTTTACGAGAGAGGGCATGTTCAACAGTAGGAATAGCCAGGTATGGAATTATGAAAATCCTCACGCATTGGTGTGTCGATCTTATCAACAGCAGTTTTCTGTGAATGTATGGGCTGGTATTGTCAACGGTTTTGTGATTGGACCTTACGTACTTCCTGATACACTGAACGGAATTGTGTGTAAAGCGTTCCTTCAACATGTTCTCCCACAATTTCTAGATGTGTCTCCGAGAATTTGTCAGCTTGTGCGGTTTCAACATGACGGGGCGCCGGCACACTTTGCACTCGATGTTAGGAACCACATTGATGTACAGCTTGGACGACAATGATTGGTCCCGGTGGTCCTGTTCCATGGCACCAATGAACTTCTTCTGGGAGCACGTGAAGAGCCTAGCTTACAAGACTCCGGTCGATACTCACACGAACCTAGTTGCTAGAATTATCGCAGCTGCGGAAGTAGTACGTCGAACTCTGGAATGTTTGAGCGTGTAAGCCAGTCGATGGTGTGTTGCTATACACTTGCTGTGATCATGATGCTTGACATTTTGAACAATACCTGAAAGGGAACAGTTCTGCATTTGTCACTTACTGTACTGTATACTGACAGATTGGATTGAACACACTGAGATGAAAGTGTACGTGCTTCGTCTGCAGGACTATGTTGTGTGTTGTGCGTTTCGGTTATTCCATATTATATTGGCTTCTTCACTGTTGTGAAGGTATTTTCACAGAAAAACGATGATTGGAGTAACAAATATAATAAATCATAATTCCATTATTACTCTATAACGAGCGGCCGGAGACCATGGATCCCTTATACCAAAATACTCAGAAGGTATTCCTGAACAACCTCTGGAAGTTGGTCGGTGGAGTTCTGATTCATTCTGTATATTCTTTCCGCATAAGGCTGTTTTCCGTGATTGTATAAATAACATCACGTGTAACTACTTTTCATGCATTTACTCATTTTCACTCTCATGAAGAGACTAGTAGGCGGGGTTGGGAGATAAAGTACAAGGAACTGTATTATAAACAGTATGTACTGTGTATTAGCTAGCTCATATTTAACTCAGCTTACGGTATAATCGAAGAAATATGCCACTCTCACATGAGAGCAGTGCAATAATACGTAATAGTTAAGGAATAACTCATTTTATATCTAAATAAATGCAGTAAATTATTGAGTATACCTACTTTATATTATTTATTAACTATTCATTTTATGTTTCTCTTACAATAAAGTAAATGCTGCGAAGTACCCTTCGTTAAATTTTGGCCTTTTTCGACTTCTATTTATCATCCTAGCCAATAATTCTGAATGCTACAGAAAATACCATGACAATTACTGAATGAGGTGTAAGCTCTCTTGATTAGATGAGTGGTAGCTATTCTGTATTTTCTTTAAGTAGTGTATAATTTTCTCAAGCGGGCACCAAGTGCGATGTGTAATCCAGCAATATTTATATCGATACTTCATGCAGAGTGGCGGTAAATTTGTTGAAGCAAAGTTAGGGCTTGGAGTTGGATGTGGGAAGAACATGAGCTATTCTGTCCGTAGCGAAACAAACAAATGAATCCCAACCAAAGGATCATTAAATCCTACACCTACCATAACCTAGAGTGAGGAATGTTGTACGAAAAAAGGTGTTTATTTACACAGCTGCAATAAAATAGCTCTAATTTGTGGATGTAGTTCAAGGGAGAATACAATACTGCACTTTACGTCGGAACGTGTCCCTTTCTAAGGGCATATGCGTGATAAAATTAATAGACATTAGTTCAATCCGTACATAGCCGTGCACACAACAGTTCCACAGGTGAGATTCTACATTGTAGGTATAAAATAAAACACCAAGTGAATTGTTTATCAAAGGAATTATTCAGGTATGGTAATTTATGCTGCGACGGACCTCTCCGGTTGCTCGTCGTCTTTCTTCCTGGTGCGAGTGTGTTTAATGTGCTATAAAATAATTTCTCTACAATCTTTCTGTGTTGGCCTATGTTCTTAGCTTTTATCTAGAGCGTGGTAATAGTCGACGAAATAAAAAGTTTAGGTTTACTTTAATTAACTATTCACACTTGTTCGCAGCTAGCCGTGACTTCTGTCCTACAGTTATAATACTGGGTTATGGAGCCTATCTATTAAGCTGTACCTCCCACTCTAGATAATCATCTTTCACAAACTTCACGAGCTCCGACATCCAAGTGGCGTGAAGTTCACCCCGTGATAATATGTAAAAAGTCGTGTGAATCTCGGGGCCCTTATTTGTACACCCTGCAATGATGCTATTTTCCCCTAACTGTTTTAAAGCACTATTGAGATTGGCTGATCACCTTAGCGTCATATGAGAACATTTATTCTCATATCTCTTCTTATGGGTCGTCTGGACTTTTCATTTGTGTCCCAATCTCTTCTAATCTCTTTTCAAGCTCAATCTGTCTCTCTCACACTAGTGTCTCTGCTGGTCTTATTCAGCCTAGAGCCTGTGCTTGTACCACCCCAGAGATGTCTACGCCTGGTAGCGTTTGGCGTCATGCACCTGACTTTTACCTTTACGACTACATTATATTTAACATATCACGTATTTACGCTTTTATCATATTACTTATCTTAGTATTGATATTTACACTTATGTACCATTGTTCCCGCTACAATGTATCTTCAATGTTTCTGGCTGAGAACAATTTAGATGTATGGTTGAATCATAACGGTATTTTTGGTCGACCACACTGTAATACGTTGAATACATATGACGTACCTGAACTGTTATGGCGTCTATAATACTTCAGTGACTTATCATGATCTTACTCGGCGGTACGTGCAGTTCTCCTGTCGCCTATATCTTTTAACACCTTCAAAACAGACATCCGAGATAGCAGAAATGGTAACGCGAGTTTTGAAACCGACATTGATGTAGAAAATCTAACACCGCCGGAAATAGAGACACAGGCTTTGAATGTTAACAGTTAATGCCGCAAAAATCGAGGAAGAAATATGAAAAATCTGATGTGATACATTCATATAACTTTCTCTATCCTCTATCCTTTATTAGTGGGCATATAATCTATTCTTACTAAAGCTTATTTTTCTATCTACAAGATTTTAATCGAAATAAACGTTTGCAAAAATAGCTACATTACGCATTTCGTTATGGATACAAAGGGAACAGCTGCAGTCAAATGTTTAAGAACTGGACGCTATATGCTGGCCTTAAAATTCCATACTGTTCCCATGCAATCGTGGGAAACAACTGAAAATCGATGGAACTTAAAGAATGATAAGTATTGAACGTAAGAACGTAGGTTTTCACGGCCGGTGTCACAATTATAAATAATATGATTTTCCGGGCTGTTATGCCGTGGTCTGCTGAAGAAAGATTTCCCAGACGTTTCGTCCACAACTGCGGTGGACATCTTCAGTGGCGCGGACGAAGTCTTCTCGGTGAAAGTATCGCAGCGTCTGATGCGTTGGCCGTTAGTGCCGCTCTCTTTATAGTGTGGGCGCTCTCTGCTGATTGGCCCGCTGGTATGAGGGGGCTGGCGCCGGCTGTGTTGTTGCTCTCTTCTGATTGGCTCGCAGTGTTTTTCGGTTTTGTATGACCTTTCTTGTTTTTGATGACTAGATGCCAGTTACTGTTGAGTTTCAATGCTTCTTCTTTCCTATTGAAATTATTGGGATGTTTATAAATCTCTATTGCTTCGCGTTGTAGCCGGGTATGGTAATGCTTTATGGAGGAAAGAATGTTGGTGTCCTGAAATCTAATGATGTGTTCGCCCTCGGCTTCAATGGCATGTTTGGCGACTGCCGATTTTTCTGTATGGCCCAGGCGGCAGTTCCTTTTGTGTTCGCTCAGTCTGGTGTTAGCGCTCCGCTGTGTGGTACCAATGTACACTGAACCACACGAACAGGGAATACGGTAAACACCGGCCGATGACAGGGGGTCTCGGGGGTCTTTGGAAGAGCGCAGTAGGCTGTTTAATTGTCTTGTAGGTTTGAATACTGTTTTGACGTTATGACGTTGAAGTATGTGTTCAATACGGTCAGTGACATTTCTGAAATATGGCAGAAAGACAATGGACTTGCTTTTGGGTTGGTCCTGAGAGGCCGGTCGGGGCTTGGCCGGACGGCAGGCTCTTCTCACCTCTTGGATTGAATAACCATTTGATTGTAGAGCTGTTTCTAGGTGTCGGATTTCTTGTGGAAGTAAGTGTGGTTCACAAATACGGGAAGCACGGTTTGCGAGTGTCTTAATCATAGCACGTTTTTGTCTAGGATGGTGGTTGGAGTTCTTGTTAAGGTAACGATCTGTGTGTGTGGGTTTGCGGTAGACAGTATGACCCAGCGTGCCGTCAGCCTTTCTGCTAACGAGTACATCTAGAAAGGCTAGTTGGCCATCCTTTTCTTGTTCCATTGTGAACTGTATACGCTGATTGATGCTATTTAGATGTAACAAAAAATCTTGAAGAGCTTGTTCACCATGGAGCCAGATGACGAAGGTGTCATCCACATAGCGGAACCAGGCTGTTGGTTTGAGTGGAGCTGAGTTTAGTGCTCAGCTCCACTCAAACCAACAGCCTGGTTCCGCTATGTGGATGACACCTTCGTCATCTGGCTCCATGGTGAACAAGCTCTTCAAGATTTTTTGTTACATCTAAATAGCATCAATCAGCGTATACAGTTCACAATGGAACAAGAAAAGGATGGCCAACTAGCCTTTCTAGATGTACTCGTTAGCAGGAAGGCTGACGGCACGCTGGGTCATACTGTCTACCGCAAACCCACACACACAGATCGTTACCTTAACAAGAACTCCAACCACCATCCTAGACAAAAACGTGCTATGATTAAGACACTCGCAAACCGTGCTTCCCGTATTTGTGAACCACACTTACTTCCACAAGAAATCCGACACCTAGAAACAGTTCTACAATCAAATGGTTATTCAGTCCAAGAGTTATAAGTATTGAACGATTCGAACCTTTAATAATGGATATCTCGGAAATGACTGATGCTATAACAATTTTATTTGAAACAAACTGTGTTTTAAAGACATGTACTCTTTTTTGTAGTACGTTTTTGTCTGTCGCTTAAGGTTTACCAGTTATATAAAAGTATACATAAATTCTTCCAAAGGAAGTGGACTTCACAGGCTGTTTCCAGAAATTTGAAGATATACGTTTTATTTTTTATGTAAATATGTTTAATATAAGTGGTATTTTAATCAAACTCATTAAAGCCATTTGTTAGAAAATAAAAAATTCCGAAAAGTCATCCATGGAAATGGTAGTGTGGGGTGGAGGAGTTTCCTGAAAATTTTCATGTCGTATGTTTAGAAGGTATTGAACCTAAATACCAAGTTTGATATTTATCGACTTTTCGTTTTGGAGTTAGGCTGTTTATAGACACGCAGACACACATAAAACCCTTTTTGTAAAACGGCTTTTTTGGATTCAGGGATCTCAAAACATGTATTTCTATGAAATGTATAAATAGCATTTTTGTGTAGTAGAGAAAGTAAAAATACAACAAAAAAGTCAATAATTACGCGTGTTTGGTGCTTTATTGGGATAAGCTGGTTGTGTTTCTCCTTTGAATAAAGCTGTGGCGCAAATAATTTGGTCTTTGACTGCCAATACTTCTATGTGCCCTTTAATTTAAGGTTTTTACATTTGTTTTCAAGCGGAGAATGCCTTATAAAGGTTTATAGTGTAAAAATATTACTTAATTCTATTTTGTGTAATTGGGCATTTTAATGGGGTTGTTCTGGTGCAGCAAATCTTGCACGAGTAGAGTTACATTTTGTCATGCCTGCTGTTCAAGCCATTGCTAGCGGTGTTTTACTTGTATGTCCTATTTCTCACTTCCTAAAATTATGTATATGCTCAATGAACGTGTAAGTATAGAACGGCAGTATAAAGCAGACTTTGAACATTATCATTCAGTCAATACATGTTGAGCAAGAATTCTATTAGTCAAATTATTATAATAATCTGAAATATACGATGCGTTCGATTTATAGCGGGCCACAGATCGTGTATATGCGTAGTTCGCTTTCACTCCAGTGACCGCGGTATATTTCCGCTAGTGCACCAGCGGTGAATGAGCCGTTGAAGTTTACATTTATCAGCTGTCTTATACTGTGTCATTTGCTGCTTTCAGTTCGAAATGTAAAGACTAGAGTTTGTTCATTGTGCATCTCAAAAGTGAAAATTTATTGAACACATCATTGCTGAGTGTGAATTGCATTAGATTATTCTTATCAGTCCACTGAAATGCCTACCGAAATTCACGCTTGATCAAAGAATTTTTATGTGCGATACATATGTAAAACCCGAATCATGTAGACAGGTGTATAGACAATTTAAGGAGATATTTCGTGGCATTCTAGTTCCAGGGAGAGAAAATGTTGGATGTATGATTAAGTTTAGCACAACGGGAGTTAGAGTTAAACCTAAGAAGCAATAAAGAAATGTTTCAAACGGAGGGAAAAACTGACGAAATCTGCATCCTTCGAACGCTCTCCAAAGAAGTGTCAAACGTGTTGCACAGTAACTGGATTTTTCCAACTCTGTTTATAGAGCTGCTAAGCTTTTAAAATTGAAACCGTACAAAATGACTAAGATTCATGAATTACAATATCGTGACGGTGAAAAATGAATGAATGGAAACTTCATCCGAAAATGCTAGGAATGTCTCAATGCAGACTGGCATCTCTTTCAACACAACTCATATTAAGATTAATGATCGTTAAAGCGCATGTTACTATTACTCATGAGTAGTTAACGCAGAAGTTTTAGAACGAAATCCAACTGGTGCAATAGACAGCGCGGAGCACGATACGCGCGATCTGCGGCATGGCAATATAACGAACGCAGTGTACATACACACACGCACACACACAGTTATGTTTTGTTGGCAAATTTGACCATCTGTAGTGCGTCTGGTTTTACCGAATATATCAGTGGATAATGGTGTATTGCATGCTGTTGAATGGGATCCAGATAGTTATTCACAGCTAACCACTGACATTCAATTTCGCTTCTGAACAAGCCATTTGTGTAAACTCGAAGTATTTGTGAAATTAATTAAAACTGCTGATACTTAGGTCACGTAAAATTTGGCTACTTAGTAGCTCAAGAGAAATTTTATCTTTTGGAGATTGGTCATGATTTTTCCAAACTTATGGAACATATTTCCTTGCTATCGGCTTTTTAGTATTAGCTACATATACAGGGTGATTTATGAAGTACTGACACCTTTCTTTAATTATTCTGTTCGAAATTCACTCAATGCCCCAATTTTAGCACCAAATTAAGCACAATGTTCTGGAGTTTCGATTGCCTGTCACTAGATGCGCAGATGTTTATGTTTTATTCGTAATTGATAATTTTATTGTCGGCAGCTGTTTTTGAGATTTTGTTCTAGTGAACCTGAAAATGGAGTACACATTAAATGAACGACTCTTCCTTGTAAAGTAATACTGGATTACGAATTCAATTAAAGCTACTCAAAGGGTATATCAGACAGAATTTGGTGTTCGGAATCCTCCCCAAAGAAACAAAATGCTGGGACTGGTAAACAAATTGGAAACAACTGGATCTCTGGTGAGTGAAAGAGGTATAACTCGTTCATCTAGGCTTCCTACGGTTGTTGTTGACGTAAGAACACGACTGGATCAGTCACCAAAATCATTAAGACGTTTGTCGCAGGAGACAGGGTACAGCTACTCGGTGTGTCAGGGAGCTGTGAAAAGTGCAGGCCTAAAGCCGCATAGGATTACGGTTGTCCATCGGTTACAGGAACCAGATAAGTATAGACGGCTGAATTATTTTCGTTTTCAGGCGTTAATTGTGCAAAATCCTGTCATATTGTCCACCACGTGGTTCACAGATGAAGCACGGTTCCATTTATCCGGTTATGTGAACTCAAATAACTCACGCTATTGGGCCAGCGAAAATCTACATGTTATTCATGAAGCACCTATGCACGCGGTTAAAATCGGAGTTTGGTGCACAATATCCGCACACAGAATAGTGGGACCAATTTTTTTTTAAAACAAAGTGAACACTGCAGAGTACCGCCGGATTTTCATGGAGTTTGCTGAGCAACTAGACGATGTAGAGGAAGGATATTTTCAGCAGGACGGCGCTATATGCCATAAATCAAATGAATCCATGGCACTAATTGCAAGTTTCTTTGACGGCCGGATAATTTCAAAGAACCTGTGGCCACCGAGATCTCCGGATTTGACATCGGCGGACTTCTTTTTATGGGGTTACTTAAAAGACAGGGTTTGTGCCACACGTCCCCAGACATTGGACGATCTGAAGCACAGGAGATTCAAGCTATTGAAAACAGAGTTCTCCAACGAGTGGCCAGTAACATGGAACGACGGGTTGAAATTTCAGATTTTCAAAATTTGTTATAGAGGTAAATAATCTCCCAAAATTCCTCTGCATTTCAGGTATAATAAGTTGTCGCTAGCATAACTTGTTTTGAAACAATTAAAGAAATAATTGTGTCAGTTATTCATAAATCAACCTGTATAATGCAGTCGTTTTATGGTGAAGTCGGGATCCGCGCATATTGCGTGTTCCGCACATTGTTTATTACACTGGGCGTTTTTCGTTTCGTGACTCCCGCATTACTTACAAGTGATAGTAATATGCACTATAACGAGTACTGACCTGGCTATAAGTGCTGTCCATTTGCGTGAAGACATTCCTGGTATATTCGGATTAAATTTGAATTCACAGGCATAAGGCCATCTTGCGTAATGTTCATAATATCTGTTTTTATATTGTCCTTAAGTTCGTTTATGGCGTGGGGATTGTTCTTATAAACTTTATTTGCTAGGCGGGTACTAGGCTTTCACGGACGGCGTCGAAATTACAAGATGAAGAATCTTCCGGGCTGTTTTGCTTTGGTCTACTGGAGATCAGGTTCCAGATGTTTCATCTAATGCTGCGGTAGACATCCTCAGTGGCGCTGTCGAAGTTGAATTCTCCTCGAAGGTTTCGCCGCGTCTATTGCGTCAGCGGAGAGCGCTCACGGTATAAATACTGCGACATCTACACTGCGACCACTACCATTCGAATGGGAAATGAATACCTACAGCACAACATCGCAGACCATGCAACAAGAGTGATTAGGACTCTCCAGCCGTACATCACGCCACCTCCAGTAGTCGACCACCGCACCACCACACACGTCAACGCTGTCCAGATCTCCCTGGACATACATCGAATGCCCGGAGGTAACAGGCCCGGGCTCGGAGCACACATGATCATTTAAGTCACCACTGTTCATAGGTCCCTGCCAGGGCTTCGGCCATGGCAGTTACCTAATCACCACAGCGGAGAACTCCGCCACGTTACATTCATTACTCACAATCAGCGGGTTTGCTTCGGCGGTACCAGTCACTATGATCACCATTATGCACCCAATAAATAGCGACACCACAGCATAAAATCCTTTCTATTCCTCTTCCTTTTTCCTTCCAAACACCTTTTATTCTTGTTTTTCCGTTATACTTTTATTAATGTTTAAAAAAAGCGACACTTCTACTTCGAAAGCGCCACGAGGATGTCTACCGCAGCAGTAGATGAAACGTCTGGAACCCCGATCTCCAGCAGACCACGGCAAAGCAGCCTGAAAGATTCTTCATCTTATAATTTATTTGTTGGTGTTCCCCACAAATGGATGTACCGATTTCATCAAACTTTTTCCTCTGTTAGAACATCTCATTTTCGCTTCTTAGGCAATCCCGTTGTGCTAAACTGATTAATTATATGTCTAGCAGTTTCCCTTCAGTAACTGGGATAGCAGCAAATTTCTTCAGTCTATACACATGTCTACATGCTTTTACATATGTATCGCACATAAAAATTCGTTGTTCAAGCGTGAATTTGTCAGTAGGCACTGGACTAATAACAAGTCATTAACACTCTTAAGCAAATCACACACAACACAGATGTCTTGGGTGAACTTTCACCTTTGAGTTCCAAATGTCCACTCTCTTTACAGCACGATCGCAAAACTGCGACTGAAGCAGAGCTGATGAAGATAACCTTGAAGGCGTCATGCGCCGCCAGTTGCGCATCGGAAAAGCACAGAGATCTCTGCAGTACAGGTACAGCTGGTCGTGGCCTCCACTGTATATAGGCAAAATTTTGTTGTTGAAGATTTCCAGGCCCTTTTAATATAGAGAAATGTTTATTTCGGAAAATTACCAAAACTGAATGAAAAACATAGCAAGAAAGTTATTTTAAAGCTTTCTGTACCGTGAACTAGTACAGTGGCGAGCTTGATGACATTTCATCCTTTCATTTGGTTGAGATGCAGTTCTAAACAACATGGAGGCAGACTGACACTTAAAACATTTGTTAAGCAAACTTTAATAGGTTATGTGCAGCTTCAAATTCCTTAATATCAGTGCGATAAATTTGCAAGGTGATCTGCATTTTGCTTCTCTAGGTTCTTTCTCCCAATGTTGTCCTCAAAATTGATTCTACGGTATTGAGAGGGCGTAATGACAGAACAATTACTACGAACTCCATTGTTTCATTTTCCTATGCCGGGATTTATGGGTCGAAATGTCTTAGGTTTACAGCCGCAATGTAGGGATTAAGTGTGATGCTTGTCTCTCCCCTTGGAGGACTGCTACGACATCTACCAGGAAATGAAACAGATGGCCATGTCTGGATAACGAAGTGCTCAACAGCTCTGACATGCCGGAAGAGGCAGTTCTGCTCACGGCGTTAACAAATGAGCGAACACGTCTGAAGATCCCAAGCAGTCGGCCCATACTAGAATTCTCTGTATTGCTCTGCCAACTCTATTAACAGAATTACTTTCTCCTTGCACACTACAGCAACTGGTAATCAATGTCTTTCGTCCTCGGTTCCGCTACAGCTTTTGTCACGCAAAGAACTTAGAAAGCAGGGATTTCTAAAGGGCACTGAGTGCTACTGACGTAAATTACACCGTGCTGGTGTTCTGGGCTGCAAAGTTAAGATGGTAATAACAGAAATGTCATTTATATTATAAATTGTACACTGACGAGCAGAAAAAGTGGCCCATTTCCCTAGATCAAATAGTGCTTTTCCCTCTGTAAGGTTTTCGTCTTCAAGTAAGCAACTTTTCACTTCACCCAACCGGTGTCAGTTCTCTATGTATCGGATCTGAAAAACAATTCAGGACACAAACATATACAATGAAGGATATTATAATCGATGTGAAATGAAGAGGTGGTTCAGATACCATCTCTATGAAAGACATCCACTACTATTTATATACACGAAAAGGCTAAGCCAATAGAATATAATTGGTCCATCTAGAGGAAGAGGTGAAGAATTATTTGCATGTGTCGTTAAACTGGACGACAACTACACATTTATATGAGAGCTTTCATCAGGGACATCGAGACGAAGGTTAAAGTTATTGCCGCCTTCGAACGGCAATAAGAAAACAGACACTAAGAAAACGGTAGTTTAGCATGAAAATACAAGGTTTAAGTGCATTAAAGGAATAAAAAACAAAAAAAAGCTCTTAACTTGTGCCTTTACTTCTACGTTTTTATTATATTTTATTTTTGCTTCCAATTTCAGCAAAGTACTGCCTTAAACGTACTCCGCTAATTAGAACATTGAAAATTAATTTTTAATATTACCCTTTAACAGCTTGGCCATATTTTGGGGGAGGTTAAGCACCCTAACAATCCAGTGGCTAGAATTATGCTCGAGGAATAGAGGTCATGCTGGCAGAGAGTGGAGCTAAATTTGTCAGTACCAACATCAACAGCTGCGTTCCGTTATGGGCAATTTTTTATTCACGTCATTATGCATATTTTCAGAAAATGAAAGCTGTTTGTAATACAGGTACTTTAATCTAGAAACCAACAAAGTAAGTCCATTTTAGAGGATGTACGAAAGGGATGATTTTTTGATGAACTGTATATGAATTTTACTTTATTTGCTGGGAAACTGAAGAGAAGTTGATTTTATTGTTGTTTACATCAATTACATGCTTAATTCCTCTTCTTCTTTTACTACTTCAAGGTTTGATCCTCAACACGTTCCGACTTCAAATTATTGATGCGATCGTTTCTCTGTTCTACCTGGTTTCTTGGTTATAACTTAAAACTGCTGTGGGTATCCTGTTGTTTGACTTCCAATTTACTTTTTATGCCTTTATTATGCTATTTAATGTTTCTACTTTTAATTCTTCGCGAGCGTTTATATTACTTTCTCTGTCCAGTTTTGTATATCCTGCTATAGGTATCAGGACTCTCTTTTCTGCTACTTGTATTCCATTCTCCTCTAGTATAGTAAGTAATGGAATATACATTCCACCCAAAAATTTGATACCGAGATTTCCCCGCAAATACATATTTTGAGGTGCCTGAATCCAATTAAGGCATTTTTGTAAACATGTCCGTGCGTGCGGTGTGTCTGTCTATGTCCCTGGCTTTGAATAGCATAAATCAAAAACGAAAAGTCGGTTAAATATCAAACTTGGTATTTGAATTCAGTATCTTCCAAAGATGCTACACGAAGATTTTCAAGAAAGTCTTCCTACTCCAAACTTCCCTTTACATGGGACATTTCTACAAAAATTTCATTTTCTCAAAAATGGCTCCAAGGATTTTGATTAAAGTATCGTATGTTTAAGGTATTCTCATGGCAAAAGAAATGTATATCTTGAAGTTTATGGGAATGTTCCCAAAACTCCTCTTCATTCTGAATGGCTTTGTCACAACTGGGTAAGAGATAGATACAATTTTACTACACAAGAATGTAAATCTCGTTAAAACACACAAGTTGTCACATACATTTTTTGGGGGAGTGAACCATTTCCCAGGTATTCCTTGTTTTTTATATCTTTTACATACAAAGAGAATGGAATGCTCCACATAGCAACCAGCTCTTAAAAGATTTGACTATCGCTTAAAGCCTACCATATTCCCCTTGCCCCACAAGAAAATTAGCAATAAGTTAGTTTCTGCAAATGTTTATCTCGATTAATATGAAGCAGATGGAGAATAGGCGTTTGTAAAAGTAATTTGTACAAGAGTAGGGAAAGTCAAGTGAGTGCAACACATAAGATCATTTTTATAAATGCAGATTTATATTGATCCATGTTTCGGATCAATATGTGACAGCTGGTATTGCTATATACCTATAGAGTCTGGTCTTGCCTTATGTTTTTAATGTTCATCTTAACGTTACAGGTATATAATTAACTTTATCTTTCCGTGTATACCTACTTCGTTAATACATAATATTTTACATCCAAGAAAATAAAATATTGATTCTTGTTCCAAAATTCTATTTTCCAGTACTATCTTTGAATATAGGGGTATACACACCTATAAATGCCACTGTTTTTCTTTTATCTGTTGGTATTTTCATGTTAAAATGTTTTACCACTGTGTTCAATGTATATACCATCTTTTTAAGAACATCTGCAGTTTTTGCTAGCAGGATCTGATCCTCTGCAAATAAAACTAATTTTAAAAGTCCACTCCCTAGTCTGATCTCCTCTATAGTCTGGGTTTTCCATAATCGTATTATTTCGTCCATATGTGTGTTAAAAAGTGCGGTTGATAGAGGGCAACCTTATTGTACTCTTAACTATTACATATAAGCTTCAAATCACATCCTAAATGTTGAAAATACTTGCAGTGGCGAGATGAAGTTGACTATTTGAGAAGTAGTGTAATCTCAAAGTCACAGATGCCGGAACACTCATTTAAATTTTGCTTCGCATTAGGAAATTCCGTTTTCCTCTATTTGCTTTCCATTATTTGTTATGTACATTTGTGGAAAATTCAAGATTGTCTCTGATGCCCTTTGCATACTCAATGAAGGTTATATAACTTGGAAATTATAAGAGAGACAAAAACGACTACTACAGAGAGAATACAGAAGTTATTAAATTATGTAGCCCGTGTCAAATAACTATTTTATAGCATCGGCCGTTTACAGGGCATTTTCTGCTGCGGGTTTGAATTTTCCAATAGTTGACCATCTCAGGCTTACATACTGAAATGGATCATAGCAAATATACACTAGGATTAAGAGGAAGTACATTAAAAACCAACATTTTGTATACATTATTTGTAGAGTTGTATCGTTTTTAATCTTGCTAACTTAGCAGCATCTATCTATTGATGCAGTAAAGTTGTGCTAATTAACTGCCATACAGAAGGCTGGGAGTTGGGACCCTGTGTGCCTAAGCAACCAGTGTATATTCAGTGTCAATAAACACCACCTACCAACACAGAGGAATTGTCACTGAATAAAAATTGCGTTAATTTTGTTTACGTTATACCTGTAGCCCTAGTTGACCGCAAGGAACACCGGGTCCAAGTTTCAAAGCCTTAGTCATTTAGAGTTGTATAATTTACCGTATAATACCAAAACTCAGTGTATAATACTGCTACTCCATAGTAAATGCAACTTTCACTACCACGATGTTTATCGTTGTGCATAACCACAAGGCGGAATATCTTTATCTTTAAGCAACGTGCTAGGGTACGGCAGTGTAACACGAAGGCGATACTTAATATTTTTAGAATGCCATGTTTCTAAAAGCCAATGAAATTTATTTATATTTGAAGTTACTTTCTAATGTTTAGAGAGTTGATTGCCATGTAGTTTTTTCCATTTACTCTAATAGTTAATTACCATGTTTTAAACATTTTGTGTTCACCCAAAATGAATTTCACTAGAGAACATTCTAGGCTATGACTTTTTTACGACTTTAAATCGTCATAACGACTTGATAATATGAAGATCGGCTTAGAAATACGTTTGGCGGAGAAAACCATCGAAGGCAATAATTTATAATTGGTGCAGCGAATTCAAAAGAGATCGGTTTTTTCTTAGTGATTATTATCGTGTAGGACACCCAGAATTTTAAGGCCAGCGTATAGCGTTCAGTTCTTAAACATTTGACTATCACTATTCTCTTTGTATCTATAACGAAATGTGTAATGCAAAAACAAAGGTTTATTCGGATTAAAATGAAGTATATAGAAAAAAAATTTAGTAAGAAAGGTTTGAATAACCAATAATAAAGATAGAGGGTAGAAAAACTCAAGTGAATGTGTCACATCGTATATTTTATTTCTATCTACATAACATATTTCATTACATATACAAAGAGAACAGCGATAGCCAAATGTTTTAGAACTGGACGCTATATGCTGGCCTTAAAATTCCATATTGTTTGCATGCAATCGTGAGAAACAACTGAAAATCGATGTGACTTAAAAAAGAATGACGGAGTATTGAACAAATTGAACCCTAAAAACGGATATCTCGGAAATGGTTGAGCTACAAAATATTTATTTCAAATAAATTGTGTTTTAAAGAGATCTACATTTTTTTGCAGTAAGTTTTCGTCTATCGCTTAACAGTTACCAGTCATATGAGTTTATATATAACTTCTTCCAAACGAAGTGGACTGCTATTCGTAGAAAATTCAAGATATGTATTTTATTTGTATTTTAAATATCTTTAATATATGGTATTTTAATAAAAGTCGTTAAAGCCATTTTTTAGAAAATAAAAATTTCGAAAAATCTTCCATGTAAGGGGTAGTCTGGGGTAGGGGGATATTTTTGAAAATATTCGTGTCGCATTTTTAGAAGGTATTGAACCTAAATACTACTTTGGTATTTATCCGACTTTTGGTTTTTGAGTTATTCTGTTCAAATACACACAGACAGCGAGAGAGAGAAAGAGAGAGAGAGAGAGAGAGAGAGAGGGAGAGACAGACAGACAGACATACCCACACGGACCTTTTCTTAAAAATGCTTCTTTTAGATTAAGGTGCCTCAAAATACGTATTTACGGTGAAACCTCGACATAGAATTTTTGTGTGGAATACAGTACTTCCCCTACTTACTATACGTAGCATACAAAATAAACAAAAGTAATGTTTCTCTACTCTCTATCGTTTATTAATGGGTATACAAACTATTTATAAAAATTATTTTTCTGTCTGATAAATTTTAGTCCAAATAAGCCTTTGCAGAAATAGCTACATTACACATTTCATTATGGATACAAAGAGAACAGCGATAGTTAAATGTTTAACAACTGGACCATATACACTGCTTTAAAATTCCATATTGTTTCCATGCAATCGCCAGAAACAAGTGAATATTGACACCACTTAACAGAATGGATGAGAAATGAACAATTCGAACCATTAATAACGGATATCTCAGAAATGGCTCATGCCAGAAGAGAATCTATTTGAAATAAATTGTGTGTTTTAAAGTGATCAACATTTTTTGTGCAGTACATCTTCGTCTATCGCTTAATGTTTACCAGTTATACAAGATTATACAAAAATTTCCCCAATGAAGTGGGCTTCATACGCTATTCCCAGAAATTTCAAGATATAAATTTTATTCATAATGTAAATATCTTTAATATATGGTATCTTAATCAAAATCGTTAGAGCTATTTTTTTTTTAGAAAATCAAAATTTTTGGGAAGTCTTCCATGTAGAAGTTAGTCTATGGAGGAAGTTTCTTTAAAATCTTCGTTTCACAACCTTGGAAGATACTGAATCTGAATATTTATCCGACTTTTCGCTTTTGAGCTATGCTGTTCATAGACACACCGACAAACAGACTCACGGAGCTTATTCAAAAAATGCCTCTCTTTTTTGGATTCAGGGGGTCTCAAACAATGTATTTTCGGTGAAATGTCGATATCAAATTTTTGGGTGGGATGCAATACCTTTTGTACCTACTATGTACGTGGTAGAGGAAGTAAAGAACCCTCTGGTCATAATTATATGACTTGGCACTTGTGCTCAGGTTTATGCCCAGCGGCAATCTGGAACACTGTTAAGGGCGAATTGGTTATTAAATGACTGATAAAATACACAAAAACACTCTCATTCAGACACCAGACTCTTGGGCATACCGAGAAACCTCATTGTTTAAAGAAAAACTTCTCGAGCCGAGCTGGTAAAAAAACCCAAGACCTTCGCACAGCAAGGAAGGCGCTTTACCGACTGAGCTACTTACTGAGTCTTGTAGAGTAGCTGTGAAAACAAACATCAACATTTGTTTCATAAATGAAGTGACAAAGGAAAACATGAAAGAAGAACCCATTCTGTGTAGTTGAACTTGTTTATGCTGATTTACTGCGTAGAGTATATTGTGCTGCTGACATTTTCATTGTTATCACGGGAATGTTTTGTAGGGGATCAAGACTCTCGTCGCCGTGAGCCCGCATGAAATCAGCGCTTAAACTCGAAGCCTGAACTGAACCACCAAAAATCTTGGCGCCACCCCTCCAGAAGTGGAAACGGGTTGAAGCAACATGGGCAAGCGCGGAGCTGTCGAGCGGCTCTCATCTGCTTTCATATCGAATAATTACAGTTTCTCTGTTTCCTTCCTCCTTCTTCGCTCCCCTGGGATCGGCAGCGACCATATAGAGGACTTTATAGCACTGTTACATTTATTTATTGCCTTCTCTGTCATCTTTCTATGGTAGATAAGAGGATGTACTGTATTTCATCCAAAAGTTCGATACCGAGATTTCACCTAAAATATATGTTTTGAGGCACCATGAATCCAAATAAAGTACTTTTTGGAAAACGTTCCACGTGTCTGTAAACAGCATATCTCAGAAACGAAAACTCGAGTGAATACGAAACTTGGTATTTAGGTTCAGTATCTTCCAGGAATACAACACGCAGATTTTCAAGAAAACCCCGCTCCAACTTCTTTTTACATGGAAGATTTTTCGAAATATTTTTTTCTGAAAAATGGCCCTAAAAGTTGGATTAAAATACAATATATTGAAGATATTTACACGACAAACAAAATGTATATCTCAAATTTTCTACTAATAGCCTGTGCAGTCCTCTTAATTCGGAAAGAATTTTTTATAATCTTGTATAAGTAGTAACCGTTAAGCAATAGACGAAATCGTACTAGAAAAAAAAGCTGATCTCTTTAAAACACATAATTTATTTCAAATAAAGTTTTTTTGTAGCATCAGCGCTTCCCAGATACCCGATATTAATGTTCAATTTGTTCAATACTTTTGTCATTATTTCTAAGCCCCGTCGATTTTAAGTTGTTTCTCGCGATTGCATGGAAACAGTATGGAATTTTAAACCCAGAATACAGCGTCCAGTTCTTAAACAAACATTTGACTATGGCTCTCTCTTTGTATCTATAACTAAATATGTAATGTAGCTATTTCTGAAAAGGTTTATTTAGATTAAAAGGAAGTAGATAGAAAAATAAGCTTTAGTAAGAATAGATTGTAGATCCGCTTATAAACCATAGAGGGTAGAGAGTCATGCGGATGCATCACATTAGATTTTAAAACTTTCTTTTTTCATTTTTCTACATGGTGTGCCCTTCAATATAAATTAATTAACTTTTCCGTACCTGCTTATAAATCACAGTATGAAATTATATGACTTTTTGTTAATATGTTTAGTTGTGATATTATTAAATAATAATGCTCGCATTCGTAACTTTTTAAGTGAAAAATTTAAGTCTCATGTTTAGCATTTATTTTTTCCCAAACTAGATCGACAATTAAAAATTAATCTCTGCATTTTATTAATGTAACATTAATGAGTTAATCATAAAACATTAATTTTTTTCTCTAAAATGATTTCATCGTGTGGAGCAACTTTTCATTACAGTAAAAATAATAAAAAGTATGTAAAATATTAAATACTGATTCCTGTATTAAAATTTAAAATTAATAGAATTGCACGAGTTTTAAAAATGTCCTTAAAACATAGTTCTTGGGTTTTATTCAAGCCGCGTGTGTCCCAAGAGAGGATACAAAACTCCTCTCAAAAGCCATTTTCAGAAGGTTGTGGCATAGTGCTAAGGTTACATGCAAGCCTAGCCGTCTCTACTTTCATAACATCTTAGTCCCGCGGCAGGTTTTTGTGCAGTCATTGCGAAAAATACCATTTGCAGTAAATGCACGTCCAAGTTTAATGCGAAGTGCACCTGAAGAAACAAAATTGGCACGCGTGTCCCAAATAATGCAGGCATCATTAGAACTGGCCGGGAAAATGGGTTAGGAACCAACATCACTGCGGCAAGATGCAGCTGAGGGATATGCGGGTTATTTCTGAACTGTAGTTTGCAAAGTACAAACTTTGGAGGGCTAAAACCTGAGGACACATGAGTGTAGTAACAGAACACAAATTGGGTACATTTCTGGTATCTTAAGAGTATTAAATACGAGGTGTTGTGTAGTGATGTATTGGATCGGAGCGTAATGGTGCACTTCCCTGTCATGACTCCGCGGTGACGTACAATGCTTGCTTTTAGGAGGTCCCGGGATCGATTCCCGTCTGGCGGCCTCTATAACCCGGAGTTTTTGTTGGTTCATCCTATTCACCAGACTTAGCCCCCTCTGATTATTTTCTGTTTCAAAAGTTGAAGAAATGACTTGCTGGTAAAAGATTTGCCAACAATGAGGACGTCGAGTTTGCATTTGATGGCTATTTTGCAGAACTCGACGGTTCTCACTATAAACAGGGTATCGAAGTTATTGAACATTGCTGGGAGAAGTGTATTGAGCTGAAAGGAGACTATGTAGAGAAATAAAGATGTTTTTATCTAAACTTTTTGTGTTTTGTTTGTTAAGTCGGGTACTTCTGGGACAGCCCTCGTAGTTGTAATGTTTATAGATTAACTGTAATGCAATTACTATGACTTAACACGTGTGTTCAGGTTTTTGTCCTATGGCAATGATTGTTTATGGGCGCAATGGTTATTCAATAACCAATAAAAGGCACACATGCACACTCACAATCAAACATCAGATCCTGGGCATACCTGAAACATTCTGTATTAAAGAAAACTTTCTCGAGCCCAACCGGGAATCGAAACGGGAACCCTCACATAGCAGGCAGGTGCTCTATCGACTGAGCTACGGAACCAGTCATAGCAGGTAGTGTTTATTTTCAAGCATTTGGTCTTTTCATTTAGCAGATCTCCTGTCAATATGCAGTCCCCTGTACAATTCTGCTTAGGCAAACCTTTCGGCATCCGCGCTATCCGGGATAGACTAAGCTCAACGAAGAACATTTGGCCATTGTATTTAACGTTTAGCAAAAAGATGTAAAGAGAAACAAACCTGAAGATTAAAAAGATTGATAACAGCAGGCGTAGTATTCCATGGCAGATGCAAACAATGGATAAACTTATTTATTCTTAACTGCTTCTTCCTGTAAAAAAAGCCTATTGGTTGCTACTTATATCTGCATAAATAGTGGTTATACAACAGAAATAAGGTGTGCTGGGGTATGCTTCATAGAGGGTCAAGGAGAAATATGATACCAACTTAACGGTGTACAAAAGAGGATAAAATATTTCAGAATATGAGTATTTTAAAGAGAAGATGGGGTTAGGTTAATGCTTCTTTTTCATAATGAACCAAATTGCGACACAGCAGACATTGTAAATGGATATTATATAGAAATCGTAGCATACGCCGATATAACCTATTTTCACAACATTCCTTTTGTGTTGGTTACCTGCACCGATAATAAAAATGACACCAGTGTCAATCGATTCATACTCGTCAATAGTGGGGACTCTTCTCCTCCCAAAAAAAGACAACGCTTCGTCACTAGAATATACAGAAATGAACCTAAAAACTGCAATATATATCGATTGAAATTGGACATACCAGGATGACACATTCCAAAAGTTTCCGCGTATCCCTAAGCATTTACAATGGTATGCAGAATATGGACATTTCCATTGTATCAAAATCAGCGCCGTCGATATGGTCTTGTAATGCTTCCTGTAGTATTCAGTGCTGACTGTCTCTGCATTAATCTAATTGACTTCAAACGAGATTTACCTCTACTTTCATATTTTCTGCACTAGGTATAGTAAGTAAGGGAAGTAATGTATTCCACTCAAAGATTCCATATCGAGATTTCACCGGAAATGTATTTTGGGGTCCCTGAACACAAAACACCATTTTTAGAGAAACACCAGTGTGTGTATTTGTGTATGTGAAAAGCATAACTCGAAAACGAAAGGTGGATAAATACCAAAATTGCTATATTAGTTGAATTTCTTCCAGAGATTCGACACGAAGGTTTTCAAGAAAATTCCTCCACACTTCACATTGAACCTTTTTAAGAAACGTTTTTATTTAAAAATAAAATGCCTGTACCAATTTTGATTTAACTGTCGTATATTGAAGATATTTTACATGACATATAAATGTACATCTTGAATTTTCTGGGAACAGCCTATAAAATCCTCATCATTCAGAAGGAATTTTGTATAATCTTGTGTAACTGATAAACGTTAAGTGATAGACGAAGGGTGGTACATCTAGAATTAGATAGTAGTAGAATTAAAAAAAAAGCAGTTTTAGAAAAAGATCCATGTGTGTGTGCCTGTGAACAGTATAACTTAAAAATGAAAAATCGGATCGGACAATATCTTGCAAAGTTGCGACATGAAGGTTTTCAAGAGCATCCCCTCAATCCAAACTACCCTTTACATGGAGCATTTTTCGAAAATTTGGTTTTCTAAAAATGACTCTAACTTTTGTTTAAAATACCGTATATTAAAGATATTTACACCGCAAATAAACTCCGCATCTTGAATTTTATGGGAAAAGCCTTTGAAGTCACATTCATTCGGAAGGAATTTTGTATAATCTTGTATAACGTGTAACCGATAAGCGATAGCTACAGAAAAAATCTGATGTGTTACACTCACATGACTTTCTCTACTCTTGTACAAACTATTTTTACAAACGCTTATTCTCTATTTGCTTCATGTTAATGGAGATATCGAGATGTCAATCTTATTGATAATTTTCTTGTAGATGCAAGGGGAATATGGTAGGTTTTAAGCGATAGTCAAATATTTTAACGCTGGTTGCTATGTGGCGCATTCCATTCTCTTTGCATGTCCAGAGCATAAAAAAATGAATAACGAAGTTGAGAAAAAGTGTAAGTATTGGAAAATTTAAGGGAATAACAAGCAATATCTCGCAAACGCTTCACTCAACAAAAGAAATGTATATGACATAAATTATGTATTTTAACGCGATCTACATTTTTTGTGTAGTAAAATTTTGTCTATCTCTTATGGTTTACTAGTTATGAAAAAGTCGTTCATAATGAAGAATACTTTTGGAGACATTCCCAGAAAATTCGAGATATACATTTTATTTGCCATGACAATATCTTAAACATATGATATTTTAATCCAAATCGTTAGAGCCGTTTTTGAGAAAATTAAAATTTTCGAAAAATGTTTCATGTAAAGGGTAGTCTGGGGTGGGGGGAGTTTCTTGAAAAGCTTCGTGTCGCATCTCTGAAAGATACTGAACCTAAATACCAAGTTTGGTGTTTATCCGACTGTTCGTTTTTGAGTTATGCTGTTCACAGACACACAGACACACACACACACACAGACACACACACAGACACACACACGGACATGTTTCCAAAAATGCTTTTTTGGATTCAGTGAGTCTCAAAACATGTATTACCGGTGAAATCTCGGTATCGAATTTTTTTGGGTGGAATGCAATACTTCCCCTACCTACTATACGTAGTAGAGAAAGTAAAAATGTAGGTCTCTTTAAAGCACACAGTTTATTTCCAATATGTATTTTATGGCATAAGCCATTTCTGTGATATCCGTTATTAATTGTTTGAATTGTTCAATACTTGGCCATTCGCTTAAAGTCTGTCAATATTTAGCTGTTTCTCGCGATGCTATTGAAACAATATCGAATTTTAAGGCCAGCATATGGCATCCAGTTCTTAAACATTTGACTATCGCCGTTCTCCTTGTGTCTTTAACGAAATGAGTAATGTAGCTATTTCTACAAAGGTTTATTTAGATTAAAACGTAATAGATATAAAAATAAGCTTTGGTAAGAATAGTTTTACGCTCACTAATAAATGATAGAGGGCAGAGAGCATCATGTGAATATCACATCAGATTTTTAAATTAATATGCCACTTATTACTCAGATTATGAAAAATCCGATTTTTTTAATGAGAATACAGAATAACTGCAAAATGTATTACAATATTGGAATAAACATTTATTTACCTGTATAAGAATCTCTTGTATTTATATGTAATCATCATCATCATCGTTTTCTTCTTTATGGTGTAGGCCTATGGACCTGTTCCATCTTCAAACAAAATTTAAATTGATCCCGCCATCTTCTCCTGGGCCTTCCTATCGATCTTGTTCCTTGTGGGGTATAGTTTTTGTAATTGTTTTTTATTTTTGGACGCTCTTTAACTACTATGGTCCTTATCATCCCATTCTATCCTATTGGCGTGAAAGAGCGGACATTTTTCTCAGAGGCCTCTTTACGAGGCTTGAGGTTCTTTTACGTGCCGTAAATGTACGACATGGGAGCACCGATTTTACTTCCCTTCTGAAGGACGCCATGCTAGGGATTTTTACGCCCGAAAAAATCCATGCCCTGTGCCGATTTGAACACACGACCTCGGGAACTAGAGGTAGCATGGTACTCCTAGACCACGGAAGACCTTTGTAGTTGTTGAATCTGGCATACGTCGAGCACATTCTTTCCATATATTTTATAAATCTTTTATTACCTCTAAAAAGCGTTGTATTTTTAATTCCTCTCTAATATCTTAATTTATTTTCTTGTCCAGTAGCGTAGGTATATCCGGCTACAAATCTTAAAAATTGTATTTCAACTGCTATTAGTTTTCTTTCATCTTTATTTCTTAATTACCAATTTTCGCTGCCTTATAGTAACACTGCTAAAGTCGTGACATTATAAAATTGTAGTAAAGTCTCTTTTCGTACTTTCCTTACCAATGTCCGACGTATGGTTCAACAGAAATAATTAAAATCATTCAGTATGTTAACCCAGGTATTTGAATGTGTTTATCTGTTCTATTATTTTATCCTCTTATTGTAATTTCCGCTTTAATTGGCTGATATACTAGAAATACCACTACTTTCGTCTTTTCAGTTGAAAACCTCACTTTTAGCTATCTCATTTAATTTAGTAATTGCCATCTGTACATCATTTCCACTCCGGCCTATAATTACTTGGTCGTCTATGAATAAAACAGCTATAAAATGTTCATTTTCAATTATAATACGTTTAATATTGTGGCGTATGCCTAAGATGATAGGATACACGACTCTCTGGGCACCGAGATCAGAGACAGCAGTCTGCCTGGGAGTAGGGGAACTAAGTGTTAGGGAGGGGATAGCGTCAGTGACGCCTGAGTTTAGCGTTGGTTTAACAGTCAGTAAGTAAGATACGTGCAGGAAAGACGTGCGACTGCTAAAGCACGATGTCCTCGTCGGTAGACAATGGGAAAAGAATGTAAGTAATGTAACCAGTTTTTATCTCATTAAACCCTTAGCCATCCACTCTTTTGGAGTCTTAATTATGGTAGTGTACTGTCCTTCCTCTCCTTTAAAGCCAGGTATAATGTTGGAATAGCCATTATTTTCTGTACTTTCTTTAGCTGCGTCCCTCGTCGTAGCCTCGCCATGTGAAGTTCTTGTTTAATTTGCCCGCACCTCTTGCAAGCGAGTAGCTCCCATCTGTTCTTGTGAAGTAATTTAAAGAGAGGCTACGACAATATTATCATATAAACATGTTTGTGTATTATCGAATTAAATGTCTCTGGCGGTAGCGCGTGCAACTTGCATTCGGGAAGTCGCGGTTTCAAATCCCGTATACCAGCCAATTTTATTGGGCTTTCCCTAAATTTTCAGGTAAATCGGGTTTGCGTTATTAAATACCACAACCGAAAGCTTTTTTGTTCCATAGGTGGAAGCATAAATGTCAATGGATGGTACAGAAGGCGGCTACGCAACTAAAGCTGTCCAGCAGCACACTGAATATATGTGCACTTAAAGAATAGCCGGCAGTTTCAGGATCCCAAAGATCACATTAGGCTGACAAAAATAAAAGGCTGGGTAAGGTGATTAAGCAGCACAGCTGAACTTACAGTAACCGTCGTATATATGAACGAGACGTTAAACAAAACAAAATACTACTTCAAATAAAAAATCAGATATGTTGCATTCATATATCTTTCTCAATTCACTCTTCAACTAACTATTTTCACAAAAGCTTCTTATTCTATCTACCTCTTGTTAATCGAAATAAACCTTTGTACGGACTTCATTGTGGGTATAAGAAGTGAGCTAAAGTGATAGTCAGATACTTAAATAACGCATCGCTGTGATGCCTTTGAGATTCCACCCTCTTTGCATGACCACTTTGTGACTTACACTTGAAAACCGTTAAGTATTGCAAATTTAAATAAATAACAAAGAATATCTCGGAAAGGTCAACGCCAAAAGTTTATGCTAGACACAAATTGCTGCTTTAACATCTACATGTTTCGTAGTACGCTCTTACGGATTACCAATTACACAAAGGTAGTTCAAAATGAAGAGGATATTTTCATAAAATTTAAGATACACATTTTATTTGGCGTATAAATATCTAACATATGCTATTTTAATAAAACACTTTAGATTCTTTTTGAGAAAGTAAAAAATAATGAAACTTTTTCCATATAAAGGGTAGTTTGGGGTGTTGGATTTTCTTGAAAATCTTTGTATCGCTTTCTGTAAGACGTTGAGCGTAAAATACTAATTTTGGTATTTAACCAACTTTTCGTGTTTGAGCCACGCTGTTTGCAGACAGACATACAGACAACATACACGCAAAACGTTTTTACAAATGCTTTTTTTTTTGTCCACGGAGCCTCAAAACGCGTATTTGCGACGAAAACTCTGTATCATATTTTTGGGTGAATTACAATACTTCCTGTACTTACTGCAGGTAAGTAGTAGCGAGAGTAAAAGAGATTCTTCTATGCAGGTTAGTTACTCACGATCAAATGATGGCTGGAATTAACCTCAAATTAAGATGTACAGAAGTCTTTGTGAATATCTTATGATTTATCTGCTGTGCAAAATTCGATCAGAACGAAGGAGACTGTATGGACGATTCACAGAAAATGCAGGACATTCATTTGTTTTAGTAAAGTAAATATCTTAAACATACGATATTTTAATCAAAATTGTAAGCTGTTTTTGAGAAAATGGAAACTAGTGGGGTAGTTTAGGACGCTGAGTTCTCTTGGAATTCAAGATCAGCAGTTTCCAAGGATGCAAGACGAAGATTTGTAAAGTTTGGTGTTGATCCGACTTGGGTTTAGCCAAACACTCGAGATTTTACCGGAAATCAATACTCTCTCTACTATAGGTAAGTGGTAGAGAAAGTGGATAGGTACTGTGAAATAGTTACCTTTTACTTTAGTTGTTTTGGCTCCGTAGTTCGTTTGCGAAACATAATCATTGCTGTAACATTAAACAAAGTATTATTGGCGTAAAAGGAGAAAAGTTCACCTCTTCGAAATTATTTGAACAGGGTAGACATATATGCTTTTAAAATACAAAAACATGGAGAATATGGAAAAGGACTCTTACAACTACACCAGTAGAGCGAAGGGTAAGTAAAGAAATATACAGAACCTTTATTTGGACGCATGGCTGTATTACGAGCTTTTCCCCCTCCGCTTTCCCTCCTCTCAGTGGTCAGTTAATTAGTGTGTGAAGTCTGTCCTGTACAGAGGATGATAGTGTGATGCAGTGGCTATGTCCCAAGGTTATAGGGAGGTTGGTGCCACAGAGTTACAGATAAACAAAGGGAATTAAAGGAAATTTAAATGTTGTATTAATTTTTAAAGTAATTTTAATTTAATGCAAAGGCATTTTAATCAAAATCGTTAGAGCCATTTAGAAATAAAAAAATTGAAAACTATTCCATGTAAAGGGTAGCTTAGGGTGGAGGGATTTTCTTAAAAATCTTCATGTACCATCTTTGGAAGGTACTGAACTATATACCAACTTTGGTATTTATCCAAATTTACGTTTTTGAGTTAAGCTATTCACACACAAATGGACCTTTTTGTAAAAATGCTTTCTTAATTCAGGGGCCTCAAAGCATGTATTTCCTGTGAAATCTCTATATTTAATTTTTGGGCAGAATGCAATACCTTCTTTACCTACTATGTACGCGGCAGAAAAAGTAAAAATTGGCGAATTACATTCTATATGCATCAACACATTCGGAGAGGAGAATGGATCATGCATATGTACGACAAATGTCCAATACAATTGCCATTACCTTACAGAAGTGGAGACAGCTGGGTTATTGACTTTTACGAAGCAAAGAGGGTGCTTTTAAATTTATATTAATTTATCCGTCAATAATGGCATCACCGATACCTATTTTTACTCACAGAAGGATTATGTGGTGGTGATTTCCGTAAAGTAATCCTGGAAGTATGACCATTTACTCATTCTATTGCGCAGATTGCTGTCGTGCTTGTATCCAGAGTCGAATGGTTTCCTAGACATCTTTTGTCAGTGCCAGTCCAAATAAGCTGGTTATGTGCATTCTGTGATTGTTCAAAATGAACTGTGTAATACAAAGCCCCGGCGACTGTGAGGTGAGAGTTGTTGGATTTTTGAATGTTCAGAATTGAAACCTGCAGAAATTTACCGTTAACTAAAGGAAGTATATGGTATACAGTAATCAACAACAGAAATATGAGAGAGTGGAAAATTTTCAACAATGGATGAACAAATGTGCATAAGAAAACTCGACCCGGAAGTCTGTCATTCATCACAGATATTTTAAGAATAAAGGGATTAATAAAGTCGTGCAAGGCAGATGTGTAACACTAGATTAGTTACAGATTTCTTTCCTAAATATTTCCGGTTCTTTGCTTGGTGAAGATAAGTATGAACATCTTGGGTTAATGCACTGAAAGCAGCCGACTACAAAACGGCAGTTCTAAAGCTCGTGGATATTATGATAAATGCTTGAATAACGGATGTGATTTTGTGGATAAATAAAGTAAGCTTCAATTTTTTAAGCTACATATGTTTCTTTAATTTTCTGGATTATCCTCGTATTTCAAAAATGGGCTTCAAGAGCAACACATTAGTGTAAAGCAAATTATTATATGACTGTCAGGTGGAACCTGCAACGAACATTAAAATAATTCATAAAGTTACGCCAGCGTTTATAATTAATTAGCAAAAAGTAAACATCTCAAATAGTTTTAAAAGCACAGCTATAGATTAAATCAGACACCATACACTGCCACAGAAGAGGGCGAGTAATGTTTGTTCTGATTCCCTCTGTATACATTTCTGTTTAACGTTTGCACACTTCAGAGAACCTACAATATTTCAAAGCTTAAACTTGCAGAAGCGCAAAGCTTTCCGTTCTAATGAGTGCGAGAGCTAAATTAGAACCATATTTGCAATATAACTTTTGTGCACAAAAGATGTTTGAGATCGCAGTTTTCCTATTTGAATAAACACATAAGTCCAAGTCTCATGTATAACTTTGACGATAAAGCAAACTAAGATGAGAGTTTTGAATGGGAATTCTGCATAGAGCTGTGCCTTGAGGCGATAGCTACACTACAAGTGACCTCCGTATTTCCGCTTCTCTTCCTGCAACAAGTCATTTGTTTGGCATTCGTTAGTGATTTCACGTGCCATAGTGCTTTGCATTCCAATTATGCTGGCTGTTCATTACAAAGTGTGTCATGACACACTGTATGACCACCTGTCTAGTCGCTCAGCTTAGAATTCAATTCCCCTTGCACTTCCGCAGAAACGTATTACTTGTGTGTCGGAGAAGTTGCCTGATAAGCCAGGCGTTCGTTCTGAACTGAGAACCTTATACGTTACGGTTATACCAACAGACGAATGTGTTTATGTGCGTCCTTCCAAAACCTCTTTCGCACTGTTTTGTTTGGTCGATATCAATGGTCTGTGAAAGTTATAATCAGGGTACTTGTTATCATCTAATATAAGTTTGTTAACAGAGTGTGTTGCAGGTTTCTTCTACGAATGTAAATAAAAAAAAATCTGATGTGTTACACTCACATGACTTTCTCTACTCTTGTACAAACTATTTTTAGAAACGCTTATTCTCCATATGCTTCATGTTAATTGAGATATCGAGATGTCAATATTATTGCTAATTTTCTTGTAGATGCAAGGAAAATATGGTAGGTTTTATGCGATAGTCAAATATTTAAGCGCGGGTTGCTATGTGGCGCATTCCATTCTCTTTGCATGTCCAGGACATAACAAAATGAGTAACGAATTTGAGAAAAAGTATAAGTATTGGAAAATTTAAGGGAATAACAAGCAATATCTCGAAAACGGTTCACTCAACAAAAAAAATGCATATGACATAAATTGTGTATTGTAACGCGATCAACATTTTTTGTGCAGTACAATTTTGTCTATCTCTTATGGTTTACTAGTTATGCAAAAGTCGTTCAGAATGAAGAACACTTTTGGAGACATTCCCAGAAAATTCGAGATATACATTTCATTTGTCATGAAAATACCTTAAACATATGATATTTTAATCAAAAACGTTAGAGCCATTTTTGATAAAATTAAAATTTTCGAAAAATGTTCCATGTAAAGGGTAGTCTGGGGTGGGGGGATTTTCTTGAAAACCTTCGTGTCGCATCTCTGGAAGATACTGAACCTAATACCAATTTTGGTGTTTATCCGACTGTTCGTTTCTGAGTTATGCTGTTCACAGACACACAGACACACACACACACACACACACACACACAGACACACACACGGACATGTTTCCAAAAATGCTTTTTTTGGATTCAGGGAGTCTCAAAACATGTATTTCCGGTGAAATCTCGGTATCGAATTTTTGGGTGGAATACAATACTTCCCCTACTTACTATACGTAGTAAAGAAAGTAATAGCTGTATGGAATGAATGGACGTTATGCAAGAAATTAACAGCTTTTATTACTTATTCTCAAAACATGTATTTCCGGTGAAATCTCGGTATCGAATTTTTGGGTGGAATACAATACTTCCCCTACTTACTATACGTAGTAAAGAAAGTAATAGCTGTATGGAATGAATGGACGTTATGCAAGAAATTAACAGCTTTTATTACTTATTTTATGCTTTTGTGTGTGACATTTCGAGCCACATTATTTGATCTACGTTTTGAGATTAATGACATTACCATATTAGTTTTCTTCGTAATGAACGCCGTGCTTTCTAGGCTACGTCTCCGTTGCACGTATATTACGTTACTTCCTTCCCTTTAGCGTTAACACTGGCTTAAAAATGGTACTAACAACGACATCCTAACACAGTTTGAAATGAACACACTGTAGCGTTTAGTTTAGTATCCAAACTTAAGCGAGCTTATTATAGCACTGTACTGGCTTAATAGAGGGCATAGCCACTGAGGAAACTAAGAGAATTTCATGCCAATGGCGGCTTATACAAAAATTCTGTTGAGCTGTTCCCCACAAAGTCTTTTTTGGATTTAATCGAAAAGATCTTCACACTACAAACATAGTTGCAAGCTGCAGAAGTATAAAAGTATGAAGAGAAAAGATGCCATAAACAGTAACAGACTTTTAAACACTAGCCTGGAGCAAAGAATATGAGACCACAAAGGGTTTAATAAGTTCAGTGAATTAAATAAAACGTTTTTTCAGAAACATGCTTGATTTTAAGTGCTGGCTTTTAAGTCTATCTGACACTAAACTTTGCAGGCAGTATGCTTGTGTGTAGGTGTTTCAATAATGGTTGTCTAATTCACCACTCCAACTGATTGTTTGTATGTGAATTTAACACACGTCATGCAATGATCATTCAGGCGTGCGATAGGTGCTGGTTTATGTTGGAATAATGATCCAAAATTAATGTTTATTAAAATAACACGGAAAATAGGGCACATTTAAAACTAGTTATAACAATTGGAATCTATAATATAAAACTATCTACCCAAAACTATGTAATATGGGAAGGACCTTTCAATTAAAAAATCAGCATATAAAACGCTAAACAGGTTTCATTGCGAACCAAATGATCAAAATAGCTTCGTTAACTGATAGTATATTGCATTATTAGTATCATAAGTGAGGATTATAAGAAAGAGGAAAAGTTTAAAAATATGAGACGAATCAATTTCCGAATTTTTGTAATACACTTACTACACTAATACTGCATTACCTTTTTTTTGCATGATGGTTATTTACGAGGTGAGTTTTTAAAGTAAGCACGTATAATGTTTTAAAAATAACAAAACATTACTTTCCAAATACGTTATTATCGTTCATTACCATACACTTTACACTACTTCTCGCTATAGTCACCGCCGCCGTTATTCGGGCACTTATCGTAACGGGAAGCTAGTTTTTGTATGCCTTCGTCAAAGAATGACGCCGTCTGTGACGAAAGCCAAGTCAGCACTTCTTGTTTCCCAATACCATCATCGTTGAAACGTTTCCCGCCAAGAAATTTCTTCAAATGAAGAAACAGATTAAAATCGTTGGTGCCAAATCCGGACTGTAGTGAGGGTGATCAAATTGTTTCCAATCAAATGACGCGAACAGATCTTCAGTTTGTTTGGCAGTGTGTAGCCGAACATTGTCACTCATTATTGTTTCCCCCACAAGCCTCTCACAATAATTTGCGGCGAATGTTTGCTGGCGTAACGTTTCTCGCATTCAAAAAAACGAATCATTGATCTGATTTCACGGTCAGCAGGTCGTTCAATTCTTTTGAATACGTCGAAATGCTTTAACAACAGGAAAACACAAAGTGACGATCGCTCATAGTGGCGGCTGGCTTCCTAATGATTGGAGGAAGTGATTGCGCATGCTCAAAGTCGCGATTGCAGCGCTGCAGCGGCAAAATATTAAAATGGTGTTTACTTTAAAAAATCTCGTATGTAAAAAGGATTCCGATAACTGATATTTCAACGAGCGGGATAGATCGGGATGTCCCGTGTTCAAATCCCGTGGGCCGACCAATCTGTTTTTTCATGGTTTCTCTCAGTTGCCAAGGTAAATACCGGATTGAATATTTAATACCACGACCCAAAGTTTCACCTTAAGTCTAAAAAAATAGTAAAGTATGAAAAATAGAGGGTAAAACGAATGCTCTGCCATCTATTGACAGACAATGAAAGCAGGTAGACTGGACGTCATCCTAATGCCATCTGTACGGCACGTGTGGAATTAGAAGTACAGTTGCCTCATACATACCTGTGTGAACACGTGTCGAAACTGATATCTGCCAGCCACCAAGCAGAGGTACAGTTGCTGTACACATGCCTGTGTGGAACCCGTGGCAAAGTAAGTTAGAATGGTACAGGGAGGCTAGCTGTCCACCACACACCAGGTGCCTATCTCGTAACAGATCCGTCGCGATATGACCACGTACTTAACGTGAAGTAAAATAATGAATAGAAAGAAACAAATTGATATTTTAATTAGAACATTGTAAGTGTTGAAGCACCGAATAAAGAATTGAAGCGCTGTTCTCCAATCGGCCGTGGTTAAAGCTTAATCGCGGATGCTTGTCGTTATAGCCATATGTTTTTAAATACGTATTGTTATCTGTGTCGCCATATTTTGAGTTTGTGAATGTTATAATTTAAGCAACTTGATTTGGAGTTTACTTCTCCATGATTAAAATAAGTTATGGGTAACGTCTCTAATGATAAAGAAATCGAAGAGGCTTGGATGCGTATTACTGAAGAAATCTAAGCAGAGATATGATTTGGTATATCCTGGATTCTGTAAGTGGTTGGAAGAAAAGCCTGCGAACATTAATGAGAAGAATGTTCTGGTGTATTTCATTCTAGAAAGCAGTTAATTAAAATCTGTAGAGATGGAGGAGTTATACTTCATAATTGTACAAATGTAATCTTACGATAAATATTTGAAAATAAATGTTTGTATTGTGATGATTTACTTACGACACTATTATTACTTGTCATTTCTTTCAATATTTCGATTTTCTTTGTTTTCACAGCAATGAGATTACGTATGGAAATATCAGCTTATGATCCATGACACTGAGAGAGGGGCTCTACGGTAATGTGTGAGGCTCTCATTCGGGAGGTGTTGGTTTCGATTCTCGCCGACTGCCTACTCTGACCTTGAGTTTTTCGTGGATTTCTCTGGTCGGTAGGCGAATTCTGGTGTGGTTTCTGATCTACCACCTTTACTTCTCATCTTCCAGGCTTCGTGGCGTATGGTGGTGCTGGACTTATGGTGCAGATACTCAAAAAAAGAGTACTCAACGTGAACACTAGAGAGCTGACTGATCGACGGGTCGTTCATCGCCTTCTCCAGGCAGCTCCAGCTGTGGGACGTGTCTTCGAACCTGGAACGGTTAGTGAATTCCGCGCGTCTCTGTGTCCAGTCTGCTGTAGACTTCTGTGGGGTGACAGCCACAATAGATATACAAAGGTGGCAGTGTATGAGGGTCCCCATCCGTTATATAACCTATAACATGCACGATACATGGCAACAGTATTCGTAAGTAATAAAATTTATTTATATCGTGCGAAAGTGGTATTTAGACACACATAATATAGTTATAAAGACAGAGTCAAAAAACTACGAACCGGCTATGCGATGCTTTTCCTGTCCGCGTCCTCGGCGCTCGTTGCCGTCCGCCGCTATCATAGAAAGGTGCGGATGAAACCATACAACATTTTTAAAACTACTTTTAAAGGTTTTACTTGCCAACTTTATGAAAGGAGATGCTGAAACTGGCCACCGTCGTTGTCCATACATTTTTGGCACCTCTTTAGGAAACTATCCATCACTCGCCGTAGTTCACGTTGAGAAATGCTGGCAATTTCCTGGCGGATATTTTGTTTAACTCTTCCAGGATGTGTGGGTTTGATTTGTACACGTTATGTTTTAAGTTATCACAGAGATAGAGATCTCAGGGGATTAGGTCGAGGGACCGAGAGGGCCACAAATCTCTACAAATAATTCTGTCCTCAAACACACTTTCAATTGCTCTCATCGAAATATTGGCCGTATGAGCTGTTGCAGTGTTATTGATAAAAGGCAAAATCACGGTTCCTGTCTTTTAATTCTCTAAAAAGGGGAGCAAAATTGTATTCGCGTATGAACGGGCGTCAACTGTTGACTCGAAAAAAATTGGCCCTATAACTCTTTCTCCGCTCATGGCGCAACATAACCAATTTTTTTCGTCATGAAGGGGCCCTTTATGAACAATATTAGGTTTGTCGGAGCTCCAATAACAATTATTTTTTGTACTCACATATATTAAATATGGTTCTATTTCCCACTGTGCACACTATTGAGACTCCACTCACAAAATGTGCACCTAATACAGGATCACCTGTTTGAAGAGTATGTGCCAGTTACTTTATATAGTTTTTAACTTCAGCAGCTCTTTCCGCAGAGCCATACGAAGTACCTGCCTGTTGGGGAAGACGCTAAGTGATTTTGGGGGGGGGGAATTCTCCAAACTATGACGGATGTCGTCTAATGTTTCTTCGGTAAGAACCGTAGATCGTCTTTTAGATTTCTTAGCCTGAACACTTCCTATGGCCTAAAAGTTATTGTAAAGTTCATGGATTGTTGTACGACATGGAACTTTTACACTTGGAAATATTTCTACAAATTGTAATTTCATTTGGCGAGCTGACTGAGTTAACATATACGAATCATAAATAAATACACGTTGTGCAGTAGAAAACATATACTGAGCCATAATATGCTTTGTGGCTAAGTAAGGACAAAATAATAAATAACTCGTAATAACTGTACTACATCACATCACCGTCAACTCAAAACTGCACTTTACACTGCAGTGCAAAACCATGTCAACAGCGTGACCTTGTTCATAGCAGCAGAGCATTGTCATGTTTCCAACGCCCAGTGCAAAAACACCACGCAGCCGGTTCGTAGTTTCTTGGCCCTCCCATTATCTTACAAATGCCAGAAGATACAACCACGTTAATTGTTACATACTTCGAAAGACAGCAAGTATGGTTAATAACAAGGTGAGAAAATTGGACATTTCCGCGACTAACTGCGTTTCCTTTTCCTGTATTCGCTATCACATAAAGAACAATAGAAAAATGAATGGTTGTTTTCCTGCGTGAAAATTAAACTTAAAGAACCGTCTTGGAGATCTACTTGAAAAGTGACCAACTGTTTCCAAGATCATACGAGCCTTCGTTCTTCCTATGAAACAATAGTTAGTAAGATTAGGTCTATAACTCGGACAAATCCTAAAGCCCTACGAGGCTCTAATGTCACCTTCAAATGTTTATGCTTATTAATGAAGAGATTAAAATTCCTACGCTGCCAATGTTAAATCTCCTTATTTCATGACTCATCAACTCTAAAGCTACGTAAAACATCAGATTGAACTTTTTACAGGATGTAGATACATACCTTCTAAATTCACTGATCTACTGTTATACAATAAATGTATTTATTATGGGAGATGGCATTATTTTGTTAATTATACCATCTTTTAATTAAAGCTTATCTGTAATTCTTTTAGTCAACCGAAGTAGAACACATCACCACTTAGAGCACTTTTTATTATCCTCAAACTTAATTTATCTGATCTTGAATAATTTGAGAAAATGTTAACATGTCAAACATATCATTCACAGAGAAAGCTGTTCAAAGCAAACATGCTAAAACAAACTTTTATATATTTGCAAAGAAAGAAACCACATGTTAAGCTGTCAACTTAACAGTGGTACCAATTTGTAGACCAAAACCTCCCTAAAAGATAAAGATTGTCTAAGATGTATCACTGTGCACCAAAGTGTGTTGACATACGACTTTTCTTTAGTGATATGATGCAGAATTCAAAATACAATATGACAGATGTAGTATCATTTTACTTTCTTACTGCATATAGTAAGTAGTGGAAGTATTGTATTCCACTGAAAAATTTGTTGTCCAAATTTTACCGAAAATACAAATTTGGAGGCCGTATGAACCCACAAAATCACCTTAAAATAACTCCGTGTGTGTGTGTGTGTGTGTGTGTCGTGAACAGCACAAGTCCAAAACGAAAAGCCGAATAAATACCAAATTTGATGTTTAAGTTCAGCATCTTCCAAGAATGCTGAACTTAAGATTACCAAATATGAAGATTTTCAAGAAAATCCTCCAAAAATCCGTTAACCGCCAACTACCCTTTGTGGAACATTTTTCAAAAGTTTTGATTTTCTAGAAAATGGTTCTAACAAGTTTTATTAAAATACCATATATTAAACATATTTACTTGACAAATAAAATGTATATCTTCAATTTTCTCGGAATAGCTTACGAAATCCTCTTCATTCGGAAGGAATTTTGTATAATCTTGCATAAGTGGTAAACCTTAAGCGATAGACGAAAACCTACTACACAAAAATGTAGATATCTTTAAAACACATAATTTGTTTTTAATAACTTTTTGTGCGTAAGTTATTTCTGGGATATTCGTTATTAATGGTTCAAAGTTCCAAGACTCTGTCCTCAGTCTATTTTCAATTGTTTTTCGCGATGACATGGAAACAGCAAAGAATTTTAAGGTCAGCGTAGAACATCCAGTTCTTAAACATTTGGGTATCGCTGTTCCCTTTATAGCTATAAGAAATGTGTAATGTAGCTATTCTTATAAAGATTTGTTTGGATTAAAATGAAGTAGATAGAAAAATAACCTTTAGTGAATAGTTTGTATACCACTAATAAACGATAGAGGATAGTGAAAGTAATGTGAATGTAACAAATAATATTTTTAAAAATAAGCTAATAAGACTGCACAAAGAACTAGGAATGTCATAGTTTGGCAATTTTTGCATTTATTCTTCCCTTAAATGGTTCTTTAAAGCACTTTTAGTTATTTTTTATGTTTACAGGTTTCCTTTATTCATGGCGCCCACTTTGTCCTTCCCTTTTCGTCAACACATGACATTCTGTTTTACTGGTAAAGCCCTCAGCTCTAGAAAGGTGCTAAAGCTCGCCACTAACATGGCTGATTTAAACGAGCATGAAATGAAGTTGCTACCTTTACTAGCAAACCAGCATCGAGGTCGAAAGCACAGACATATGAAGCGACATTAACACTCAATGACACTACTCGGACGATTTCATGTGACCGCGACATTTGGCGCTCCGAGGTGCAGTAATTACAGCTAAATGTGGACGCTCCGTATGCTGTGTTTACATAGCAGTAAATGTTGTTCCTGTGACCAGAACGGTTTATTTGCATATATGCCCTAGATGCGTAACAATGGTGAGTCTCTGTTTACCTTACAACTTTTATTTCCGTAAACACAATGCTACCGAGCGAAATGGCTCCGCGGTGACGTTTGACGCTCGCATTCGGGAGGTCCCAGGTTCGATTTCTATCGACTGCCCTTTCTGACCTTGAGTTTTTGTGGTTTCTCCTGGTCGGTAAGCGAATATTAGGGTAGTTTCTCATCTACCACGATTACCTTTCCATCATTTCACATTCATTCCGTTTCATTCTTATCTTTCAGGTGTGCTTCTAGGTTTCGTGGCGAATACCTGTGCAGGCAGATGTCGCGGATGCTTTCTAAAAGGAAATAGTGCTAGCCGCTAGAGATTTTCACGAGTTTCTGTGGCCTGTAGCCTCCTGCGGTTCCTTAATACTTTATACCTTTCTCCTGGGGGTGGTAGACACATGTTATTGTTGTTGAACGGAGGTATACCAGGGCAAGAACCTTGGCCCAAGCCCCCTAGCGCCAGCCGAGTGGCTCTCCAACCGTAGGGGTTTCCCATGAGGCCAATACTCTGAGTCTAAAAAGCCCCCGCTTATGCGAGGATGGAAGTGGATATGCCACTTACGCGCGTCATCCCGAAACGGGGCGACTACCAAAAACCTCGGTAGGGCCGACAGCCATCTACCAACTCTCACTCATGGTTGGTGCCGGAGAACACCGGAGCGTCTCACAACCCCGCCTGGGCGGAAAACCAGCCAGGCGTACCTAATCTCCCATGGGTATCGGGAACCACTGTCCCGCCGAGTCCAACCCAATCCGAACAGCTCCCCATCGGAAGGGGCTCGAATGTTCGGCCCAGCGTACTTCTAGTAACGTCAGAAGTACCATGAGTGCTCAGGGTCCGCAACCCCCTCACCACGGTAGCTGAAGGGGTCGGAACCCCCTTACAGAGGGGTGGTAGACAGAACAGATTTATGTAGTTCGCAATGCACGAGGTGTTCCCCTCCGTTCTATAAGTACAAACAAAATGCTACAAGCAGATTTCAAGTTGCCCTTGTCTTCCTCCTATTTCAGAGGTGGAATAAGGTGAGCAAAAGGGTGCCTCCTAGTTCAACGAATTCTCCATGATGTTGGATGATTGTTTGCAGGAATTGAGTGTAATTTTATTAGTTGCAAAAAGGTTGGAGTTTGCGACGTTATGAGGTAAAACGATTGGAAGCATTAAAAATGTGGCCATAGACAGGAACGGAGGGTGAATTGGATTGCCAAAATAAGCAATGATGATGAAAAAGAATGGTCAAAGTTAGCATAATACTCTAATAAATTACGAAGGCGAAAATAATTGTTTGTGGCTAAGAGGTGTACCAGAAGGGACAGATAGCAAACGTTCGCTTAGAAAAGAGTACCAGACGTAGATATTCAGAGATAAAGAATGAGGAATGAAAGCTTTATACGTAGTAGGTAAAAGAGCTAATTAAGGTTGATTTTGGATCAAAATGAGGTTAGTTTTATAGTTCACCGGATATACATGGTGTTGCGTCGGTCCGCTAATATTTAGTAGTTAGTTCAAGTCCCGGTCTGGGCAGTGAATTTCTCCAAATTAATTTAAGGGGAGATTAAAAACCCTATTCCGCAAATGTTAGATCTGATAAACTCATGACCCATTATTGCAGAATCTATTCAAGATGCAATGAAATGTTTATATGATGTAGAAGAGTATCATCTAAGTTTATTGATCCGCTATTATATAATAAGTTTATTAAGGAAGGTATGATTATTCCTCAATTATAACATCATTTGATCACACTTTTGTCAACAATTATTTTTTTAAATAACCATCCATATTATCAGCACTAAAGTAAATCCACAATAGCATTAAGAGGTGGTTTAATTATCCAAAAATGTAATTTATATTTATCTTCAATAGTTTCTGCCAGAAAATGTCATTCACAGAAAAAGTTGTTCCAAGCAAACAAATACAAAACAAACTCGCATATATTTGCAAAGAAAGAAACTACATGGTTTGTGCACATAAAAACTGCCACATTTAGTAATAGTACCAACTTTTAGAGACAAATTTCCCCTAAAAGATGGTTTGAAGTTTACCTCTCTACTCCAAAGTGTGTAGGAGTTATGCTTTTTTATGTGAAGTGGTAGAGAATTTACAGTACAAAATTGCAGAGGCAGTAACACGATTAAAATATATATTTAAAACATAAGTATTTTACCTACAGTGACTATACAGAGTTATTACAAAAGTAGTGGACAAGTTTGAAGTCCTATGAAACAAAACCTAAATGGGATATCAACATAAATTTTGCGGTGCTATGTTGGGAAACTCTGGAAGTTTGCATTGGTAGTTTTGTAGTTGGTTATCATGTAAGTCATTGTTGTTGAAGATGAAAAAATGACGAATCCTGTGGAAAAAGTACCAACATGGGCAAGCTTGAGCTACAAACTCCACAACCAACTGTATGGAACATTTTGCGAAAGCGACTAAAACTGACTCCTTGTATGTTACAGTTCTTGCAGCAGCTACTTGAAGACGACAAAGTCAAACGTCAAGATTTCTGCATAGAAATGTTGCGACGTAATGAAGAAGACGATGGCCTCAGTGAACGAATAGTGTTCAGTGATGGTTAACTTTCTACTTGAGTGGAAAAGTGAAGAAACGTAGTGTTCAAATATGGGGAACTGAAAACCCAAGGGCTGTGGCAGAACATGTGCGGGACTCTCCCAAAATTAATGCGTTTTGTGCGGTATCCCACACCAAGGTGCATGTCCCCTTCTTTTTTGCAGAAAAAAACAGTAACAGGACCTACATATCTCGATACGTTACAGCTTTGGTTGATGCCCAAACTGTATGAGGAAATGGAAAGGGAAACCTTTATCTTCTAACAAGATGGAGAACCGCCTCATTGGCATACAGGTGTTAGACTTTACTTGGATGAAATTCTACCACAACGTTGGATTGGCCGTGCTGCAGATAACAATAACGCTTTGTTACGTTGGCCATCGAGGAGTCCCGACCTCACGCCGTGTGACTCTTTCCTTTGGGGATTTCTCAAAGACAGAACTTACTTTCCTCCACTTCCACGCGATTTAGATGACATGAAGGAACGCATCAGAAGAGCGGTGGCAAGTGTCATTGTGTTTGGAATGAACTTGATTATCGTCTTGATGTGTGTCGAGTGACGCAGGGATCACACATTGAACATTTGTGAGTTCACAAGCTAAATTTCAAGACTTCCTCTACACGACAGTGCAAACAGATTAATTATATGCTTAATAGTTATGGATTTATAACACATTGAAAGTGTCTATTTCTTTTGTAATAACCCTGTATATATTATGTGTGTGTATTCAGCATAGCACAAACACTCGAATCACTTTGGCACACGCTAGGAACACACCACAACTGATCCATCGAATCACACCTCACAATTGAACTGGTGAGTCAGAACTCACAACTAAACAGCACCCGGCAATATCCACTATCACTGTTTACTTCGTAACGTCTTAACTACAGAGTTCATTTTAACTCCCGTGCAAGAGCAGCCCCTTATATAGGCATACAAAGCGAAATGTTCCAGAAAGCGAGGCTAGTAGAACATGCCGAAAGGTATGTTTTGGAACATGGAGGCGTCACACAATGGGCTACTGTTCCGCGCTGGCTGTTGTTCCGACGGTTCCACCAAGGACGGAGAGACGCTTACCGGCGGCCCGCAGTTAGCTTTGCGCGCGCGGTCACATTTGATATTAGATATAATCAAAGGGAAAATTCGAATTAACAAGACGGCACAAAATTCCAAAGTGTTGGTCTTTTGACAATTTTTGGCATTAAGCCTCATCTTCCAACCTTAACCTATAAACGCCATATAGTCCTGTAATTAGTAATTAAAATAAAGAAATATAAGGAGTTGCAGTTTATTTATAAGACAATCACATTTCGGTTTTCTGAAAGACGATACATAGTTCAAGAAAGAAGTGCCATACATATAATAAACTCCCTCCTGTAATTCCTTGTTTTTCTTCTATATTTAAACTCAAAGTTCCTGCATTAACCAAGGACTTGTTAGGAAATGTGAATGGATTATATTCTTCTTACAAACGTTTCCATGATTTCAAACGCAACGGCCGCAAACAAATTGCCTTTTGTTTTTGGCACTGGTACAAATTCCAAGAAACCACGTTTTGCAAGCTGGCAACGGGCCCAGTCTTCCTTTTTAATCGACAGCTTTGAGTAATAACTGTGGTTGCAAAATCTACAATTCAGGCTTTCAATTAATTCCTATCAACTTGTCCACTTTACTGTTACTGCTATCCTTGAGTGTTATCAAAATGTGTCGTAGGTTCGACTCTGATAAATTAGGCTTCCTTATACCCAGGTTAATTGGTATAATTTCTATAGTAATTCTACAAGTCTAGAGGAAGTAATTTCGTTTTCACTATTTCCACTTTACAGACATGGACAGACAGACAGGCACATAGGTACACACACGGACCTTTTTCTAAAAATGCCCTGCTTTGAATTCAGGGGGCCTCAAAAATGTATTTCCGGTACAATCTGGGTATGAAATTTTTGGTGGAATGCAATACCTTCTCTACCTACTATATACGTGGTAGAGAAAACAAAAATGCTGTTTATATGCAACTGCGAGAGGAAACTGAAAATCGACAGGAATGCAAAATAATGACAAATTATTGAACATTGCGAACCATTAATACTGGATATCTGGAAATGCCTTATGGGCCAAAAGAGTTATTTGAAATATATTGTGTATACTAAAACTTTTTTTGGTGTTTTCATCTATCGCTCATGTTTATTAGTTATACAAGATTATACAAAATTCTTCCAAAAGAAGAGGACTTCACAGAATGTTCCCAGAAAATTCAAAATATACGTTTTATTTGTCTTGTAAATATCTTTAGTATATCCTATTTCAATCAAAATTGTTAGAGCCTTTTTTTTGAGAAAATCAAAAATCTCTAAAAACTTTCCATGTAAAGTGTAGTTTGGAGTGGGGGTTATCTTGAAAATCTTATTAGAAGGTACTGAAGTTAATACCAAATTTGGTATTTATCCGACTTTTCGTTTTTTAATTATGGTGTTTATAAGACACACCCCCTAACACACACACATGGAAATTTTTCTAAAAATGTATTTTTTATTCAGGGGGCCTCAAAACATGTATTTCTGTGAAATATTGATATCGAACTTTTGGGTGGAATACAATACCTTTTATACCTCCTATGTATATACGTGGTAGAGAAATTAAAAAAAATTAAGCAACGTTAAAGAACCTACAGTCGAGATAACCATAGAAGTTTAAGGGACTACACAAACAAACGATAATATGTATGTACATAACAGTCACTGAGCGAGATCCATCGCCCACTATGACCTATGTTTTTCGTGGTTTTCCCTGGTCGGTAGGCGAATGCCGGGACAGTTTCTCATATACCACGATTGTCCGTTTCATTCAGTTTCCTTCTCATGTATCGGTAGATGTCGTGGCATATGACGGTGCCAGACAGATGGCGCGGATGCTTTCTCAAAGTAAATGGTACTTCCTGTGGGCATTAGAGCGTTTCATCGTTCGACAGGTAGTTTATCGCCCTCTGGGCAGAATTATTAGTGATTTCAACGCGTATGTATGACCTGTCACCTCGGGGAATAGTAGCCGCAACAAATCTATGTAGGTTAGGGCGGTTCTCCCTTCAACTGTTTGAATCGCCGAACCCATTTTATCTTCATATACTATCTGGTTATACTTTATCCTCTAGTAGTTATACTTGTTTGTAAAAATTTTGCAAATTGTGTTTTTTTTTTCATAATCAAATACCTCTCTTCGGAATCTGCTAATCGGTAATGAAGCGTGTCTACTTCATCGACAATAATAGGATTTCAGAAGGAGAAGCGATCGCGTCACAGAGTGGGTCGTAAAAGTATACTTGGTTGCCATGGATACGGACGCGTTACGCGGAGCAGGAGCTCTTCTGCTACAGGTTGTGTTCTCAGCATAATGTAAGAACATTTTTCAGTTATTTTCATCTATTTGAAGTAGAAGTGGCAGCGCTTAGGAGTCTAACTACTATTGTTCGTATCGTGTGTTAAAATATGATTTTTTCCTTAAGTGATTACTGATTATTATTATTGCGTGTTATGTGAAAGCATCATAGATACTTTCGCAAAGATAACAAGCAATATCTCGAAAATGGTCACTGAACAAAAAAATGTATATGACATAAATTGTGTATTTTAACGCGATCTACATTTGTTGAGTAGTAAAATTCTGTCTATCTCTTATGGTTTACCAGTTATGCAAAAGTCGTTCACAATGAAGAATACTTTTGGACACATTCCCAGAAAACTCGAGATATACATTTCATTTGTCATAAAAACATCTTAATCAAAATCGTTAGAGCCGTTTTTGAGAAAATTAAAAATTTTCGAAAAATGTTCCATGTAAAGGGTAATCTTGGGTGGGGGGATTTTCTTGAAAATCCTCGTGTCGCATCTCTGGAAGATACTGAACCTAAATACCAAGTTTGGTGTTTATCCGACTGTTTGTTTCTGAGTTATGCTGTTCACAGACACACACACGGACATGTTTCCAAAAATGCTTTATTTGGATTCAGGAGGTCTCAAAACACATATTTCCGGTGAAATTTCGGTATCGAATTTTTGGGTGAAATACAATACTTCCCCTACTTACTATACGTAGTAGAGAAGTAAAAACAGAAAAATCGTCTGGATATAATTATAAGCAGGAAGGTGAGCATTATTTAATTAATAAATACCTGCAGTAGTAATAAGAAGCAATTCCTCTTTCAATTGTTTTATCTTGATGTAGTCAATAAAGGTAGTCTCTGTATTTGTGTGTGTTTCCCACCTGGCTCATTATTAACTGTCACTTAGCAATCAATGCCATTCTGTACTCATACGCTATCAGTAGGTGACTAATGCCTACTTTAAATTAAACGCATGGAGCTAAATAATAATAATAATAATACTAATAATAATCATAATGACTATGATGATAGTTTCTTCGCAATTGGGATACTCGGCGAGATACCTGATCAATTGGTCCAGAGCCGCGCCTGACGTAGTTCATAGTGCGCGAGGTATAATCTATACCTATCCTTTCTTTGTTTCTCGCTAAAGTCGAAAAGTATGCAATATCAAAGACAGTGTAAGACGACCTACTTGTTATACAATTGACTCTCGCTTCAGCCTCCTCTATAATCCTATATACATACAACAAAAGGTAAAATAAAATCATTTGTGGGAAAATGCTTGATTAATACGAAGTAAACAGAAATATTATAGTGGGGTGAGAAAGTCGTTGGACTGTAAAACGTAAAATCATTTATCATGCAGCACTCATGTATAACCACAAAATGAGAGTGGTTTTCTCACTGATATTCCTTTGATGTTCCACGCTGGAATGCATAGAAACCAACACAAAATGCCATTCAGATTAGGTATTCAAGACTAAAGACAAAGTAGCGCAGGATAATAAAACCTGTATGGTTGATACGTGTACACTGCGCTGCGGGAAACCTTTTTTTATTCTCCATTTACTATCGTCATTTGTGTTAGAGAGCTATGAAAGTAATGCGAAAATAAAAAGGACATATTAAATCCCTTTGTGCTTCCACAGAAGTCATATCATGCATATTACACAGTCTGTAAAAGGCTTTCACTCTATTTCTCATTTACTTCCCACTTTCTCATCTCTTTTTTTCCCACCGTTCACAGAAACCAGTGAAAATTGCAATTAACTGGTTTTAATCAACTCCTGTGCAGACGCAGAATAAAAACGTTTGTTTGCGACCCTATTAAAGCACAATCAAGTTTTGTTTTGATCCTATTACTATTGCACACAACGCGGACTGTAAGGTTGATACGTCAGCTTCTTTGCTGTGGCTTCCCATGTGATTTTGCACTTCAGCTAAAACTAACACCCGACATGAGAGTTAATACCCATGCACCCACTTATTTGGTTATTTCGCACCCCTTTATATTCCCTCTCTCTACTTAATTATTTTCAAAGTTACATGTGACAACGGTTCGCTGACTTTCCAAGGTGGGACACCTGCCCTCTTTATAAGTTTCGCTTCTCCCACATATTATTTCTTTCTCACAACATTTTTAACGATCAGGATAAGATATGGAACAAACAGTGTAGCATTGCGTACACATAGACCGGCAGATGAGCCCATTGAATTTTACAGCGAACTCCAGGAGCAAAGAATCGGACGGCGCGCACTAAGCGAAGGCGGGGCCCCTAGTGATTTCACATCGCGCCTATACTAACGTCAGCGCTGATCCACTATTCAGAAGCACCTGATAAGCGGTCCAATTAATCGTACTCCAGAGATAAACCTTTTTACAGCATTTAAGCTTAAGGTTTTAGCATTCTCCGCCTACTTACTTTAGTTTAGAGAAGTTTATTTTAGAAAAAATGTAAATAATCAGTTGACAACTGAAATACCATTAAACAAGAGTGTGCAACAAGGAGATTTGCCAAGCCCAATAATATCCAACATTATTATGGATAAAGTCATCAAAGAAATAAATCAGAAACCAGCTTACTAAATGGGAAATGGACAGATAAGTATAGTTTACTATTGGGATGACATACGAGGGTTGTAAATAAATTAGTGGCAAAATATATATATAAAATATGTTTAATAAACTTACAAGTACAATTGCATTACATTCCTACAATATAACCACCGACAAGTTTTAGTATACTTTTGCCAAATGTCGGGAAGCCGTAGGGTGCCTTTGGTAAGGTGTTGGTTGTTGATTGCAGACACGAAGCGCACTACTCTTCAAAGCACAGATGCCACGTCAGAAAATCGGATGCCTCGAAGGGATTCCTTCAACTTAGGAAAATGGCCAAAGATATAAGTAATCATGTCAGGTGAGTACGGAGAGTACTCCAAGACCTTCCAATGCCACCGTCGCAATATTTTGGTTACATTGTATCACGATAGGAAGACTGCACGTAATAAATCTGGAGTTGGCGCCCCATGTCAGACGCAGATGGTGCTGCAGAAATCACAATATTAGTCTGCATTGGCAGTTTCTCCTTGAAGCACAGCATGCGTAAGAGTGACACCCTCACAGTTTTATGCCGCAATCAGCAAAACTTTCACCCGAATGGGTTCCTGTCGAACTTTATGTGTAGATGGCGAACCTTGGTGACGCCATTCATTTGACTGATTCAGGCTCGTAGGCTCGTACCCACGTCTCATCGTTGGCGACAATACGCTGCAGAAATGCGTCATTGTCATTGCGGTATTGTCGAGGTGGATACCAGCAGGTGTACACCGGTGCTATTTCTGTATGTCGGCGAGTCGATGTGAAACCCAGCGGGACGCAATTTTCCTCAGATTAAGTCATTTCTTCAGTATGTGCCACACCGTTTCATGACTGAGATCAACTTCTACGGACAATTCCCGGAGAGTCCATCGACGGTCTATGGAAAGGAGAACACTCATAATGTCACTTCGATGAGGAATGGACGGCCGCCCTTGCGGTACCAATCCGCAGTTTCATTCCGACCGGCACGAAACGATTTGACCCATCGTGCCACCGTCCTATACGGTATTGCATTCTCGTCACAGGCTTCACGTAATCCTTGATAACATTCAAATGCATTTTTGCCAAGAGAACTATAGATTTTAATCCATGATCGCTGAACACCTTCTGAAAAGACGATTTAGAGCTTCAGCGCCGCACAGAAACTACCCCTTCTAACTGGATCGACTGTTTTATACACACAGCAAACCGAAAAAGCACCACATCACTGCTACCATATCCTGTTTACGGAAGTCCAATCTTCTGGACTAAGTTTCCACCACTTTATTTATAACCCCCGTAATATTGTCTCGGATAATGAGGATAATTTACAAAAACTATTGCACAAACTTTTTTAAATTGTAGGAGTATTGGTATGGAAATTTTTAGTAATAAAATCAAGCCAACGACAGTAAGAATCCAGTTGGAAGCAAATTAATAATTGAAAAAGTGTAATACAACAAGCAATGGCTTTTAAATATTTAGGGGTGGAATTAACACGTGCTGATATATTGCAAAACAAAGTACTCTCACGAGCAATTAAAGCAAATCAGGTATCTGGTTTCCTGAATGATTTCACATGGAAAAATAAATATCTACATACCAAACCTAAGGTAAGGATTTATAAACGTGTCATTACACCAATATTAACATACTCGTCCGAAACTAGAGCAGACACTATAAAAACAAATAAATTAATGGAAGTAACAGAAATAAAAAACCCTAACAACTTTATCAACAAACTTGATAGAAACAGGAACCACGATATTAGGGACAAATGTAGAATAAAGATTATTGTGGAATGGACAGAGAAAATAAGAGAAGAATGGGATGGTCATATTTCATGAATGGTACCTCATAGAATTGTAAGTATATCTATCTAGAGATAATATTCCAGAAGGGGAGAAGCCTAGGAAGAACTAAAATGGATGGAGCCATTCGTACTCTAAAAGAAACAGTCTAATAGCTAATTCGAAAGAAGAGGATGTTTTTCCTGAGACTGTGTGTTTGCTGATTAGAATATCAACATTGTAGAATTCATGTCGTCATCATCATCATTAGCGCCAGAGTTTAGGCATTTCGATCTGTCCTAAAAAAAGAGCTAGTATATCCATATCTTCACGGGTATTTACCTTCTCTCTTCTTCCTTTAGGTTTGTAGGATTTTCTTGGGAATGCGGGAACATGCATCCGTGGTACATAAGATTAATATTTCTCTTGTTATTATTTTATTTTAATATTTAGAAGAATATGTTCAACTATTTCTTTATTGCATCGCTGTATTTTTTGTTTATATCCAGTGACCGCTCGCAAGACCTCATCTCTGATACTTCTATTTTTGGCTTTTTTATGTCTGTCCGCATTCTGAACCATAAAGAAGAGATGGAACGGTTGAAACTTCATAAAATTACAAAACAGTGCCTTTCCGATTATTTGCTATCAACAAATTAAACAAATATTGACTTTTCTGATAATATATACTTTGGAAAAACGTGCACATATCTCATCAGATCATATAATGAATGTATGAAAACTTCGTGTCCTTTGTGTTTTCCGTTTTATTCGTATAGACAAATAAAAAGATTGGCTAGCGCATGTTGTAACAGAGCTCATATTGTCGTAGCCTCTCTTCTAATTAATACTCAAAATGATGGTGAGCGACTCGCTTGCAAAGGGGTACCGAGAAAATTAACCAACTTCTTACATGGCGAGGCTACGACGAGGGACGCAGCTGAAGAAAGTACAGAAAATATTATCAATCACTGGCAAAAAGGGACGCTACATGGCTCACAAGGAAGGAAGGAACTCTACTCTACCATAATTAATACTGCAAGAGAATGGATGGATACCAATTTAATAGATAAAGATAGAAGTCTTACCCTTTACACTCTTAGCCCACATGTCTGCCGGGCGAGGTCGCCATGCTTGCCTCACACGGAGATGGCAGTTCCACGTCCTTGCTACTTGAAGGTTGCCCACTGACTGTCTTGTCCCAAGCCACGCCACTAAAGCGTCAGAGACGCCAAACAACTCATCCCCTCCTAAGATTCCTAGTTCCCCCTACCCAAACTCTAACTGCCATCTCGAATCCCGGTGACCAGAGAGACGTATGTGCTATAATCTCTGCATACGTCACAATATTGCTTATTTTTTCAATAGCTTCTATGCAGACATTTATCATAAATTACATGAACCGGACAAAAGAATTCATCCTTTTCTCCAAGACGGGAAAAGAAATCCTAGCCCGTTTTATCTCATGTTCAAACTGTGATATAAATTGCACTCTATCACCGTGTCTCTTGCATTATTAAAATAAAGGTGACTAACTAGGAAGTAATTTGACCTAGTATATGGGGTGACAGCAAGAAAGGTAACAAAGCTGCCCTCTGCTGAAGCATTTGTTCACAACTGTCAAATTCGGATATACTGGGTTTAATTGGCATGTGTTTGCTACAATGATTATACATCATTACATCTAGTATGAACACACAAAGTTTCCATACTCATAAGTTTTAGAAGGTATTATGATATAACAAGAGTTCACACAAAACTTGTAATCATTGCAAAGGGAAAGATAAGGTATTTACATAAATTCATAGCAGATTTTCCCCATTTAGCTCGATCACTACAACTCTTCACCTCACGCTTGCCTGGTGATTAAGCAGATCAGCACCACTATCAAGTAATTCCCGTGATCCGGCAAAATATGTCCCTTACAAAATATACGACACACTCTGAACACATTAACAATTTAGATAAACTCTAAACACGTAACAATTTTGATTATAGCTTAATGAGAATCACAAGAATTAAAATAATAAAATATTGTCCAAAACGCCTAAGAGAACACACACAACATAAAAGTATCAAATGACCAGGCGGAAAAAAAAATCAATGATGCATAGCAAATGTAAATGACGCCTATGGCTCCAAGAAAAATAACTGTTTTTTAATGGCGAAACATATGCGTAACGAAGGTTTGGTCATCAACTTCCGTTTCCGCCATAATCGCTGATCACCTATAACCTGGATGTACCTTAAGTGTTAAAACGAAGTGCTGAACCGTGCCATGGACTTACTTTATGTAACACACGTACTCATTAAAGTTGCAAATTACTGTACTGTAATAGTATGAAGAATAACTTATATTTACGTTTTAATACGATTTCGGCGTACTTATCTAACCAAACAATTAAATTGCTTTGTTTTCTTCTACAAAGATCTTCCTCAAAAAATAAAACCCCACACAGACAGTCAGTTCCTACACCAAAAATTGCAAAAATAATTCAAATTATTAGTTAACTGCCACCATAAGACTTAATAATTAATAATAACCTAACCTAATAATTAGGTTCAGTATAATTACCCTAATTAATATAACTATCTATAACTAAACGAATATAAATAGCAATATAATTAATATAATCATATATAACATACTATACTTAATATTAAAATCGGTGCGTCAGGTAATGACTAAATAGTCAGCGTGCAATATTTTTGCCGTTTTCCCCCTCCCCCTTGCTCATGGCTTATACAAGGAACTCAAGAACGACCCAATGCTTCGGAAATGATGACGTTAACATTCGAAGCTTCGAGAAAGATGTCAAGCATGACGAAATTCATCATTCCACAACTTAAAGCGTCGTGCAGAGTTACTATTGGCTGGTTTGCTTCACGCTACTGACACCAGCACCTTCACGCTCGTGGTCAATTTCACCAACTCCTGGGCAGGCAGCAGACTCATTCTTCGGCCAGGAACCGAGTGGATATGACCCGGACTTGTGTTCTGGTTTTGTGACGGCGAGATTTGGCGTAAAACAGCAATAAAAAGCCAAATCTTTTGGCTTTTCTAAATTATTTTCAACTGTTTGGTAAGCTTAAAAAATTAACCTTTTTACTCTTGGTGTTTCTAAATTCACATTTACGGGAGAAGCATATATACCTTTTAGTTCGTCTACCATTGCGTTGTATTATTCCTTGTTTGCGAAATATTCTCGATTTGTAGGGCAACTTAAGTTCTAAAAATGTGAAATAATGTATTACATTGTCGTCTCCGAGCATATTATGTGTAAATCAGAAAGCTTTTAAAATGTTAAAGCAAGCTGACGATGGAATTGTTAACAAATGCAGAACTTTATAATAAATTGGAATTAATTGTTCTTTCACACAAGCCGTGTGTTGGACAGGGTTGGAAAGGTAGAATCAGATGACTGAAACATTCAATGCCATAGCCGGGATTTGAACCACGGATCTCCCGGTCTCCGTCCGGTTGCTCTAACCACTGAGCTACCATGGCAACATGCCGACACGACATTAAATTCTCCAACTGATTCGCATTTTTCTCGGTAAACCACAAGGAGATCTCAAATTGCATTGAGATGTCATACCCCAATGGCGACTTACTTCTTTGTAAGTACTTAAGTCCCGGGCTTTATAGTTACAACCAATATTAGGTCAATTAATGGAATTAATTGTTCTTTCACACAAGCCGTGTGTTGGACAGGGTTGGAAAGGTAGAATCAGATGACTGAAAATTGTAAAATTATAATAAATTGTTAACATACGTAGATGTGATTCTTTCCAGTTCCTAGCTACTACGTAATAGTCCTTTCCACAATATTTAACACCTCTGGTTATGGGAAAAGCCTAGTGGTGCATGTTTGAACACCAGTGAATATAAAAACAAAGTGCCAACCTAACAGATACAATGTAAATAACGTTCCCATTGCATGTAGCAGGTGCGTATTTGAGGTGGAGTTGCCGGTTATGAATGGAACCTAAAAACCCAAATTTTACTAGATTCTAGTGAATTGCCCCATAATTGTGGAAAACATGTAAAAGTTACACTTAAGCAACCTTATGTAGGTATACGAAGTGTGCTCAAAAGGTTTCCGGAATGGCTTCACAACAATACTGACGCTGAGATTTCTTTAATTCTTACCCAGACTGTGTATGCACCGTTCCTTCTCAATAAAAATGAAAGTTCGCGTGACTTTCTGTGACCATGCAGGGACGAGGTACGCGCTCTGAAGTGAACACGTGTTTTGTACTTTCTGTGATTTTTCCGCGTAGCAAAAATGTTAGATTACGAAGAACAAAGAACGAACATCAAATTTTGCTTTAAACTCGGTAAACCTGCAACAGAAGCCTGTGAAATGTTAAGAACAGCTTATGGGGAGGAAGTTATGGGCAATATTCAAGCATTTGAGTGGTTTTCGAAATTTAAAAGTGGTGTGACATCAGCTAAAAATGCAGATCGTTCGGGGCGACCCTGTTCCAGAAGAGCTGATGAAAATATCAATATGTGAGGGAAATGGTCTTAAATGATAAGTGCATTACAATAAGAGAACTTTCTCCTTTGGAAGTGTTCAAGCATTTTGAAAGACAATTTGGACATGCTCCTCCATCATGACAATGCGCCAGGACACAAAGCCCTTTCTGTTCACCAATTTTTGGATAAAAATAGGATGAATACTGTTCCCCATCCCGCCTATTCTTCAGATTTGGCATCAGCGGACTTTTTTCTTTTCCCGCGACTTAAAATACGTCTCCAAGGACACCGTTTTGAGGACATTGATGTCATCCATCGCGAATCACAGAAGGCTCTGAACATGTTGAAAGAAGAGGACTTCCAGAGCTGCTTCCAGCAGTGGCAGAAGCTCTGGGACAAGTGTATCAACTCCCAAGGAGACTACTTCGAGGGTGGCAGTGCAGGTTAGACAAAAAAATTGTTGTGTAGTATTTATGACATCATTCCGGAAACTTTTTGATCACAGCTCGTATTCTAAGCTATTAGTAATGGGACAATGCTCGTATTACTATTTCTCAACAGTCGATACCGATACTGAGTTTTGGGAACCCATATTCGATACTCACTTTATAAAAAACTATAAAGGTGATAGCTTGTTCAGTGAATTGTGTTCTTATTAGTAGTTTCCTGTGTAAAAACACATGTAACCAATTTTGTATTCTATATCCAGGATTATATATTTGATAAGGTGTCTTAAACAGCATGTACCTGATACCTATTTAAGGTCTGCATATTTTGCGTACTTCCAAAGCATAATTGCATAAGGTATTTTACTTTGGAGAAACAGTACCCATGTTAAGGATCTTCTAGTATATAGAAAAAAGTTATAAGAATAATAACAAACTCACCTAAAGCGGCTCACTGCAAACCTCTGTTTAAGAAAATTAAGATACTTACCAATTTAATGTGTTTATATACTACGTCTTGATATAATTAAAGATAAGGTTCCTGATATGCAGCATAGATATAATGTACACTCGTATAATACAGGAAACAACGGAACCTTGATATACCATATCAGTTAAAGTAACAAACAGTTATGATTTTTTAGGTATCAGCCTTTTCAATAACCTCCTCTTTGAAATATTCAACAAAAGACTTAACATTTTTAAACACAAACTGTATGACCACTTAATAGAAAGTCCTATTTATGATTTAAGTGAATTCCTTGTAAACCATATTGACTGAATAGGCTAACCAGTAAAATAGATAAAGACTATGTATATACTTTAATTGTGTAAATAATGGCATAAAGTAATCATCAATTGTAAACGTCGAACTGACTTTATCTACTGATGTACAAGCTTAATGACAATAAAATGATCATTATTACTAATTCCAAAATTGCTCCTGTTGACATTCTCCAATGGTAGCAATTTGTTTTATCTGATGTCACAGGTTATATATTTCTCATTGCTAATTAATAATAATAATAATAATAATAATAATAATAGATTGTCGATTCATATTACGGAAATTAATCGTACGATATACCTGTAAGCTACCTCATAACCCAAGTTTGACTTGCATAAACACAAACCAACAGATGGAAGGAAAGAACAAATATTTCTATGTGCTGCATTATCTTACGTCTTAAATTCTGATTTGTTTTTGCTGGATTCACAGATTTTGGCCACCGGGGTAGGTAAATGTATAATCTGAGAATGAGTCCCCAAGATTTAGTACATGAGCTAAATCAGTTTCATTCGCAACTCAGTTAACGCTGCATTTTACATGAATGCCTATACTCCTTCCCCCACTGTTTTATATTTTTCAATTAGGCACAGGAGTCTATGGAATGTTGTATCGATTGTTGAAAACTCAGTCAAGATTTATCAAGAACTATAGTCTAGCATGAAGATGTTATTATTTGCCCCACGCTTTGGGCGTCAATTTGAAGAAGGAATTTTGTTATAACTTGTTTGCAACACGCTTTGGGCGTCAATTTGAAGTAGGTCGTATTGAAGGAGTTGTATTATATTTCAACTGTTGGGGAGCCGAACTTGTAGTAGTTGCAACCGCACGTATAGTACCTGCTTTCCGGTAGCCTTTGCCCTAAGTTTAAAAATATTATTAACTTTGTAATTTTGACTGTTTCTTTAAATATTATGTATTTATGTTTGCCTCGGCTGCGTCAGTATTTATTTTAGAGACATAGATGTCTTGGCAGGGTTGTGGTGCGACTTTAGAATGTAGGCTTACACAGATTATAATTTTACTTAGCTCCTTTTTATTAATGCTTGACACGATTTAAATAACACTTCACTGATATAGAGCTGTGAGATTCTTTTATTAATCACTTGTACATTTTAACACTTAAACTTATTTTTGGTCTCACACAAATACGTATTAAATCTATCGAGGACGCATATCGCATCCGGTTGCAAACCCTGTCTACAGGCAACTGAATTGATTTCAACCGCCTAAACTTGTAAATTTCTGTATTTCAAGTCTCTGATTGGCGATTGTTGATTGGCTATTTTTATAAACTGTCACTAAAATTACATTATTGCTTCCAAGAATCACAAGTAGTATTGTTAAACTTTCAAATTCATTATTGCCTCAAGGTTATCTCATTGTTAGCAACTTTTAACCTATTATTCTCACAGCTCCTACATTATTAAATTACGTAATATATTCATATAACATTATTACACATGGATACAATAATACAAGCATATGCAATGACTGTTACATACATTTTACAAATTATTACATACACATATTGCTTCAAGGCGGGCTGTTATTAAATTTACATATTATATAATTAGACTGAAATTATTTAAATGTTAAAAGTACTGCCTCAAGCAACGTTTTGGAGATACTGTGAGGAATAACCAGAAGTCTCGACTCCTTTTATTCCTTATCTAGCACAAAGTTAAACGCTAGAACTTTCAATAATGCAAAACATAAACACTTTAGACATACTTCGATACTGCCAAGTATCGAGAGTATGGAGGTCTCTACGATATCGAGGTTCCACCTCTAATATGTATTATAATTTAGGTGTATGCAGGCCATATACTTAGTAACGAAGCGTTTTAGGGATTTGAAGGTAGCAAAGTTTATTATCAGAGAAACATTAAAGGAATTGGAGAAAGTGACTAAATAAAGAGTTGAGATCATGACTGATATCTAAAGCTTAGCTTTCTTACTAAACAAATTTAATACAGTTTTATAAGAGAGAATTTCTTCAGGAAGCATTCACAAAGAGTGGGCTTGAAAATAATTATTTACCTACAAGCTGAAAGGAAAAGCAGACGGGAAGAAGAATCCTTGCAAAACATTTTCATAGTTGTGAACTCCAACAGATGTCTCACCTGGCTAAGAAGAGGAAAGAGGAAAGGAAATAACCAAGAGGAGAGACTTAAGTATTTAAGTCACTGTAAATATTTATCTAAAACTCTTTGTCATCTTCGTTTTAAACTTGTTGTTCGCTGCTTCTCTCTAAGGGCAGATAACAGCACCTGCTGCGATTCCATAAGTGACGTCTTTGTATCCAAGGGCTCCTGTTGTGTTTACACTGGGAATTATAGAGAATAATGTTGAAGCTATACTCATGCACGCTTATTTGATCATAAAAGGAACTATTTTGTGTGTAAGGTTCTCAGAACTAAAGTAGATTGAACAACAATTTTCTGAACTGAATTCCTGAAACAATTCTCAGTATTAAAATTTTCTTTTCAAACAGTATGTATAGATGAATTCTAACAGCGAACACATGATATAGAGCTTACAATACAACTTTGACATTTTTACACCATTGTGCGATAAGTCACTAAAATCTGGTGATACTCGGGTTGTTAAGTTCCATTCATAACCAGCAACTCCTCCTTAAATATGCACCCGTTACATGTCCTGGGAAGGTTAGTTATATTGTATCTGTTACGTTGGCGCCTTGTTTTTGTATTTGCAGGTGTTCAAACTTTGCAGGCCGACCAACTGACGTACTGATTATTATTATATTTATGCTCGACAATGCCTAAGTGTAGTAATTATACACCTCATAACTGCACCTTGATGGAACTCATTAAAGTGCACCTCTTCATTAAAGTGCAGGATTCCACCAATCAGAAGATCCGCATATAACAAAGTCTGGTTTTTTAAAGGTTATAGCATATACACTGTATTTCTCATCGGGTATTGTATCAAGGACAAGAATAAAACCAATACTCTCGTGTCTGCGCACACATCACAACTCTGCCAGCTGTTTCACTGCGTAAGTTAAGCCAATGCACTGTGACTCAGGTAAGCGCAGAACATTAAAAAATAATTTATAAATATTTAAACTTAGACACATGGTCAAGCATAAACAGTCGTATGAAACTTAAGTACAATGACAATTAAGATGCTCGTATAAAAATTATGAAATCGCTCCGGTCGTTTCATAAGCATACTCGTATCTTAATTGCTACCATTATACTGTAGCTGCATATATACTATAATTATATTAGTAATGTTATATATTGTTACATTATATTAATTATACTACTATTCATATTAGATTAGTTACATAATTTGGATAATTATTTATTATTAATTATTTTTTAATTATTAATTATTATTAGGTTAGATTATTACACTATTAGATTATTATTAATTATTAGTGTAGTGAAGTGTTTTTGCAATTTTTGGTGTAAGCGTTGTCTCTTTTTTGGATTTTTTGCAGTGTTATTTTTACCGACTGAAATGTACGTAGAAAGAAGCAAGAAATTTAATTATTTGGTTTACGTAAGTGCGAAATCATATTAAAACTTAATTATAAATTGTTCTCCATACCATTACTTACATATAACATATTACATATAACATAGCATGTTATATTAATTAAGTCCATAATACCATTCAGGGCTTAATTTAACACTTGAGGTGCATCCAGGTTATAGGTAATAGCGATTATGACGGAGAAGGAGGTGATGACCAAACCTGTGCACCGAAGAAAATATGATTACGGAGCTGCAAGTAGATATGACAATGACTAATAATACTAACAGAAGGCCGAAATAGTGCGTCTTTTGTAAATAGGTTGTCTGGTGAGTTCTCTGGTTATATATCTAGTGACTCAAGTTAGAACGTTGACCGCCCTGACATGCGGCATCAGCCATATTTGTTTTTCAGTAATCTGAGTTAGGCTGGGTCCCCTACACGAACATCACTTCTCCACTTCATGGATTAGGCTGCCGCCATTCCGTCTTCACAGTGTCTCCTTCCATCTCTTTCTCGGCCTTCCACGTCCCCCTTTCCTTTAAGGCATATTGGAAAGATATTTTTGGCAGTCTGGTACCTTCCTAACATGTTCTATCAATCTTGTTCTCTACCTATTCATTCTTGAGTTACAGATTCTACTTTTAATTATTTTCTTGTTTCCTCATTCCTAATTCTGTCTTCACTTGTACATCCTTTCGTTTTCCTCAAAAAATTTCATTTCACAACTTTGTATTCTCTTTATTGTTCTCTGTGTAGTTACCTAACTTTTACGACTATTAAAAATTCCTACCCACCAGCGGGAATCGAACCCGGGACCTCTGGATTTGAAGTTTAGAATGCAAACCACCAGACCACTGAGGCAGTCTTAAAAGATCTGAAATACCCTATCTCTTCCACCACTTCTTTCTCAGTTGTGCATCCTTGAGATTACATTTACTGCATCCTGGTCCCTTTTCTCTTGTACATACAACACAGAGAACAATTGCTAGGCGACAGCAGCGATGTTTTATATATGATGCCTGGACGCAGAAATTAGCTTTTAGCATTCAAGGTTTATAGCTCATTGACTGAAATGCAATTTAAAAATATGAAGGTTGTAATGGGATCAGTCAGAGGTCACAAGGGGACCATTAGAATATCCAGCACAGAGCGCAATGCAGATATTCTCTTCCGGAAAGTCGTAAAGCATTTTTAAATGCAAGATGGGGCGTTATTGTGTTGCAGCAGAAATGCTTTATGTTTTCTTTTTCTGGAACCTTTGCTTCCATTTGCTATAATATACCGTATAAAACACAGCTGTTGGACTTCTTTGAAGTAGAAGTAATAGAAGAAGTTCATCAGAATGTTGGCTCGTGTAGTGGAAGGGTTCTTCTAAAGTTTCCCTTCTTTGAGAAATTCACCCCTTCTTCCAAATCGATGGTATAAAGTTTATGCCATCGTAATGCGCTAGCACGTGGGATACAACACATGCTGCTTGTAGAAAGTCAAAGGTTTCTTTTAGACATTTGCTCAAATGAAAGAGAAACCTTAACGCACAATTTCTGTTTCGTGTCTACATGCTTTGCAGGGGAACACCTATATATAGCCAATAACATACGAGGGCGACATTGAAAACTTTTATAAAATCAAACAAGGATTAGTTTTAAAAAATGTAAATGATTTTATTGTTTTTCAAAATATTCCCCTTTTACATTCGATGAAACCAATTCTTAAAGCAATGATGTCACTCTTCTGTGGCATTTCAAAAACCAGATTTTTATTATGTTTCACTGCTTCATCTGATGACGAAGAAAGAGCCCACGCATTTTATCTTTAATTTTTGGAAATAAAAAGAAACCACAAGGTGCTAGGTCAGGGCTGTATGGTGGAGGGTTCATAGTGCTGACATTTAGGACATCCGGATACTCAGTTGTTGGGTTTGCTGTATGCGACGATGCATTGTCATGATGTAACATTATTTTTCCTTTTGGGTGTTTTTCACAAATCAAAACTTTGCGATAAACAGACATTTGTGTACTAATCTGTAGTAACAGTACGTCTATCTTCTATGCTATAGTAGCAATATGACTCGTTTTAGAGAAAAAGACTAGCAGTCATCTTCATACCAGCACTACGAATTCGTCGGAATTTTGTAGGTTTAGGTTCTGTTCGAAATACCCATGAAGCGATTAACTTTTTTTTCAGGATCAAAACAATAAGACCAAGATTCATCACCACGTAACATTATTCTAAACCAAATTTGAAGTGCTGCCTTGGAATATTTCCAGAGATTTTCTGCACCAATCAATGCGTTTTCTTATATCTAACTGTTGATGTAAAATGTTTGGAGTTGACTCATACTAATGCCCCAATAAATCATGATTTCCGTGATCTTCTTCAGGCATTGCTCGAACAGCGGCAATATTTTCATCAGCAACAGTAGTTCTTGGGCGTCCTTCACGAAATTCATCACTAAAAAAACTGCGATCTCTTATGAATTCGCTGTACCAGTTATAAATTGTTGCCTTAGATGAGGCTTCGCCAAAAGCATTTATAAGCCGATCCTCATATTTTTAGGCATTAATGACCATTTAAAATCGTGAAACATTATAGCCCGGAAATGTTCTCTGCACAAATTCATTTTTGCGTGAACACAAAATCTTTAAATGATAATAATTTTCAAACTATTATAGCGAATCGAACAAACCAGACAGCAATCAACTCGCAAAACAATAGAAAGTATATGTCAAATATTAACAAACTTTATTTGTTTTCAAAAATATGTAATCTAAACATTTTCCGCACCGCTCTTATATACCTAAATATGCAAACAAGACTCATATATATTGATAATCAATAAACAGAGGTATACATATATAATAATAAATATTAAAAGACTTTTCAGCGAAATCTCAATATAGAATACGTGTTTGTCCTTTTTTTCTTTTTTCTTTTAAATAGCGTTTACCGCCCATTCTCCCTGCATAATGCACCACAGGTAGAGGGCACTGATGATACATGAAATGGAATAATATTTAAAAAAAAAAGGAAATATAGGAGTTAAATGTTCCAGACGTAAGATTAGGGCACATTGGCTTCCATTTATGCCGTCACCGCAGCTTCAGGCGGCATTCTATTGGCCTTCACAGGTGGAGTATGTATAGCAAGGAGGAGGTGTGTGTGTGTATTTGCTTACCCTTTCGCGCATGCAGTGGCATCTATTTTACGTGCACAATTCTAGATAATTCGCTTTGAGCATTAGCTTTACTCGTAATCACTTATAATAATCATGTTTAAATATGTAACCAAATAAACCCCTATCTCCTCGAAAAAATATTTTAATGGCAACATAATGTAAAACTGAAATACATTATACTTTTCTCTTCCAAAGAGGACACATTTACTAGACATTATCGGACTCATCTGTCCAATCTAAATGCACAACTAAATAAAACGCTGCAGAATTTCCACACCTGTGTAGGGATAGTGTGCCTACCTCACATTTAAGAGGTCCCGAGTTCGATTAGAGTGAGTTACTCGGATAAGATTTTCCGGGATTTTCCCTTATCCTGGAAAGATAAATGTAAGCTTTAACTATAACTTCTGTGGACCCCGGGGTCATTTGAATATCATTTCATTCATCGTCCAATATACCTAAACGGTTAAAGGGCGCTAAACTAAACAAAAAATTCTCATGAAATAGTATTTTTAATGACAATAATTATAATGCAAAACTAAAGTAAATTATACTTTTTACTCTCAAAGAGGTCACATTTGCTAGACATGATTTTAATAATCTGTGTATGTGAATTCTGCATGGAATTGCTCTAGCAATGTCTTCAAATGGCAAATTGGTTTTCCATATACACACAATTCTTCCGGATGCACCTCCGAAATATTTGCATACATCGCGTGAGCTACAGTTAACACACACTACTGCTTGATCGAACAATAAAAGCAGAACGCTGCAGACACACCCCTCCCTGCTATGTACGTGCCCTCTATAAAGGTTGGTAAAATGCCTCCAGAAGCTGCGGTGAGGGCTTAACCTCCCCGGCATTTGCCAGTTATGAGGACAGGGGAAAACCTGGAATAAAACCTACGTCATGGACGATGGTGCTCGCGGATTTGAGCCGCAGGCTTCCGTTCACGAGTCCTCGGCTGCCCATGACCGTGTTTTATCTTTAAATCAGCGGTTGCCAAACTTTTTATAACGGGGGTCACATCACTGCCAGAGAATTAATTGCTGGCGAAGTCACATGGGTTTAAGATAGGAACCATAAACTCACAGGCCGCATTTATTTAAATGCACAGTATTTTATTGAACTAAAATCTACGCTTAAGTATGAATAATTGATATAATTAAACTCTTTATAAACGACCAAGGTTTCATTCATAAACTTATGGCAATGTAACTCTCTCTCTCACACACACACACAGACACGCACACACACCTGTTATATGAAGTATGTTTACGTTAACAGCAGTTCATGTTCAATGAGAAGAATGAAACTTACTTTTCTGTGGTAAAACTGCAGACATTTGTGGTTCTAATTTTGTGCTGCCTATGATCAAAACGTACTCCAAATGTTCATCATTTATCGCAGACCTATATTCTGGTTTGACATATTCCATTTTTGAGAATCTCTTTCCTCAGATAACGTTGATGCGAACACTGATATAGTCTTTTTGCAAATGAGGGAAAGTGTCACTCGGCACACAGTTGTAAAAATATGATGTATTACACTCACATGACTTTCTCTACTCTTGTACAAGCTATTTTTACAAACGGTTATTCTTCATCTACTTCATGTTAATCGAGATATCGAAATGTTAATCTTATTTCTAATTTTATTGAAGGTGCAAGAGGAATATAGTAGACTTTAAGCGATAGTCAAATGTTTTAATAGCTGGTTGCTATGTGGAGCATTCCATTCTCTTTGTATGTCCAGGATATAAAAAAGACAAAAAAGAAAGGAAAAAAAAAGAATAACGAATTCCCATTTGAGAAAAAGAGTAACTATTGGAAAATTCAAACAAATAACAGGAAATATCTCGGAAATGGTTCACTCTGCAAAAAAAAAGAAAAAAGTATATGACAAATTGTGCGTTTTAACAAGCTCTATAATTTTTGTGTAGAAAAATATCGTCTATCTCTTAGGGTTTACCAGTTATGCAAAAACCATTCAGAAAGAAGAGGACTTTTGGGGACATTCCCAGAAAATTGAAGATATGCATTTTATTTGTCATGAAATACGAGTATATTAAATATATGATATTTTAATCTAAATCGTTAGTCATTTTTGAGAAAATCAAAATTTTCAAAAAATGTTCCATGTAAAGAGTAGTTTGGGGTGGGGGATTTTCTTGAAAATCTTTATGTCGCTTCTTTGAAAGATGCTGAACATAAATACCAAGTTTGATATTTATCCGATTTTTCGCTTTTGAGTTATGCTGTTCACAGCCACATGCAGACTCAACACAGGAGCTGTTTCTGAAAGTTATTTTTTGGATTCAGGGTGCCTCAAAAACTGTATATCAGGTGGATTTTTGGGTTGAATTAACGCTTCCTACTAGCTATACGTAGTAGAGAAAGTAAAAATCAATCAAATTAACTTCCTTGAATTTGTCCGTACCTTTTGCTTCACATTTTGATGAAGCTATTTAGAAGTTGCATCCATTAGATAACATTTAATGTTACCTGCTTTGTTGATGAGTTTTAGGATGTCACCATCTCGTAACTCGTTATAGGTTGTTTCATGCGCCAGCTGCTCTGGTGGTATTTATCAGTTCTTTGTCTCAGAGTACGCTTGAGTGCATTTTGAAAGGATATCACCAGTTTAGTTAGCTGATAAATTTTGATGTTGAGTTAAATGTTCCGTTTGAAGAGTCACCGACTGTTGAATTTACGAATTAATTACTTTTATAACAATAATTAAGCGAAGCGTCATTTGCCGTAAGTTGAAGAAATTTTACCCGGAAAGATCCCTCGCAATAGCCGCTAAATATTTCTTAAGCGCGTCACAATGCGCTAAACAACTTAAAACAACACACGAGTAACCACAGTAGTTGTCATTCGAGTAAGTCACATAACTAAGCGAATACGTGATTATTTAGAAGAACGTTTTTTTTCATAACTTAAACTCCACCTACCTATGGCTACCCCTACCAGCGTCCCTGCATACGAACCAATCTTAAAACTCTAAGTATGTGTATCTGACATTGTTTCTTTGCGAGCCTCCACAATCTTAGAATTTCATTTCCCTTTCTAATTTACAGAATTCTTGCCTACGTGACTTTGCAAACGTACTGAACCCATCTCTAACTGCATTCCAAGAATCTTTAATACTGATGTGTTCTATATTTGCCCGCTACTATCGTCTTCCTTACATGGCTTGCTAAGTACCTTTCTCTATTCTGACAGATCTTTCTACTCAGATTTATTACATTATATATTGATTTAATATACAAAAATGATTCATTCTAATTATTTTTATGTTACTATCATTTCTTTATTTAATTATTTATATCTTTCGGTCAAAAATTGCGGTATCATACTTCAGTAGGTCATTACACTGTATATTCATGGAAATTCTGAGCGATTATTTTATTTACATTTTGTGAATTTGTGAATAAACTAATCTACTGCAGGTGCACCGTCTCTTTTTATTAATATATTGTGGCGTATGCCTAAGATGATAAGATACACGACTCTCTGGGCACCGAGATCCGTGACAGCAGTCTGCCTGGGAGTAGGGGAACTAAGTGTTAGGGAGGGGATAGCGTCAGTGACGCCTGAGTTTTTAGCGTTGGTTTAACAGTCAGTAAGTAAGATTCGTGCAGGAAAGAAGTGCGACTGCTAAAGCACGACGCACCTCTTGCAAGCGAGTAGCTCCCATCTGTTCTTGTAAAGTAATTTAAAGAGAGGCTACGACAATATTTCTAAGTTTATAGGGGGACTAAACAAAAGCAGCTCGCGGGCCGTACTTTTGCAAAACCTACTTTAGAGGTTGCTGTACTTAAATATTAATTTTTATATTTTGAAAGTCATAACTCAAAATGGAAGACAAACATGCGGAACTTTTTATAAAATACTTGTTTTGAGGGCCCTGTATCCGAAAAGATAATAATTTCCGGTAAAATCTAGATATAGAATATTTTAGGTGGAAAAGAATACTTTCTCTATCAGCTACTATAAGTAGGTAGAGGGAGTTAGATACTTGCAGTGTCCATACCCCCTAGGGGAGGCGTCAGCTGGGAAAGTTTGGAAACCACTTTAGCACGCTGCAACGATAATTTAGCGTGATTAAATGAACGTAATCAGCATCGACAAGCAAGAAGCATGTGCAATGCGGAGCCAATGTTGTCAGGATGTGGTCTATTGCATTAATCGGCTATTACGTCATTAAGATGTCGCAGCGTCCGTCCCGTGGGATCCTCGGCTGCTGCTGCCGCAAGCCTCTGAAGACCATTCAGGCGGAATAGGCGCTAATCAAAGACGATTTCTGTTGCGCGTGTCGGTAATTATGGATGGCTTTACCTGTGAGTTGTGTGTCCAGTAGATGGCAGGTGGGGGCTCTGGGCTATGCTTCACCACGCAGGTCAAGTTGATCGTGCTCCCTTTGTAGATGTACATGTCTGGCTCCCCGATTATGATGGTGATGGGCTCTGTGGACAAACATACATCCTCATTAGTCCTCTATTACTCACACACATAATAAAATATTTAAACATTCATATGACCTTCCCTATCCGCTATCATTTATTTTCATATATCTTATACAAACCATTCTTATGAAAGTTTATTACTTTCTCTAACACGTACATAGTAGATAGAGAAGGTGCATCACCCAAAAATTTTATATCAAGGTTTCATCGGAAATAAATGTTTTGAGGTCCTTCGAATACGAAAAAAGCATTTTTAGAAAGACGTCTGTGTGTGCGTCTGTAAACAGCATAACTAAAAAACGAAAATACGGATAAATATCAAACTTGGTATTTAAGTTCGCTACTTTTTAAACATGTGACACACAAAGATTTTCAAGAAAATTTCCCCCAAATTGGAAATGTTTCTGAATTTTTTATTTCCCAAAAATGACTGCAACGAGTTTGCTTAAAAGGCCATATATTAAAGACATGCACATGAACAAATAAAATGTATATCTTGAATTTTATGGGAAGCCTATGAAGTCCTCTCCTGTGATAGACGAAAACGTACTACACAACACAACGCAGATCTCTTTAAAACACAGCATTTATTTCAAATAAGTTCTCTATTATCTTAAAGTCAATATTGGGTTGTTTGTCGTGATTTCATAGAACCAGTAAGGAATTTTAAGGCCAGCATATAGCGTCCAGTTCTAAAACACTTCACTATCGCTATTCCCTTTGGATCTATAACGAAATGTGTAATGTAGCTATTTCTGCAAAGGTTTATTTGTATTAAAATAAGAAAAATAAGCTTTAGTAAGAATAGTTCGTATACCCCTAATAAACAATAGAGGGTATAGAAAGCCATGTTATCAGAATTGCTTTCTAGCTAATTCATGTTAATTGAGATAAACCTTTGCAGAAATACTTTCATTACATATTTAGTTACATGTGCGAGGATGAAAGACGAAACCGAATCGACAGTCAGGTGTTTAAACACGGGTCGCTAAATTCTGGCCTTGAAATTCAGACATCGCGAGAAACAACTGCATAGCGACAGCACTTTAAAGAAAGGACAAGGTATTGAACAATTCAAACCAATAATAACGCATCTCTCAGAAATAGCCGATGACACAAAAAGATATTTGAAATAAGTTGTGTGTTTTGAAGAGATCTAAGTACACATTTCTTTAGTGCGTACTTTTCTAGCTGTTGTGATTTACCAGTTATACAAAGTTATACAAAATTGCTTTCGAATGAAAAGGACTTCAGAGGCTATTTTCAGAAAATTGATATATGTTTTATTTGCTGTGTAAATAGCCTAAACTTGTATTTTAATCAAAATCGTTAGAGCTATTTCTGACATAACAAAACACTTTGAGAAATGTTTATCAACGTTGGTATGCATCGGACATTCTTTTTTGGATTTTGCTGTTCACATACGCGAACCATTTTCTAAAAATCTGATGTGTAGCACACACGTGACTTTCTCTACTCAAACTTCTAGAAACTATTCTTACAAAAACCTTAATTTTCTATTTACCTCATGTTAATCGAAATAAACCTTAAAGTCATACTTACACATTTCGTTGTACCATACTTAGGTATGAATTTTAGAGAGCGAGTGGCTATGTGATGACTTTGAAATTCCATGCACTTTACATGACCACGAGAAAACAAAGAAACGAAGAAAAAATCCGATGTGATTTATTCACATGACTTTCTCTTCCCACTATCGTTTATTAGTGGGTATACAAACTATTTTATAAAGCTTATTTTTCTATCTACTATATTTTAATCCATATAAACCTTTGCAAAAACTAACTACGTTACACACTTCAATGTAGATACAAAGAGAACAGTGATAGTGAAATGTTTAACAACTGGACGCTATATGTTGGTCTTAAAACTCCATACAGTTTCCATGACATCATGAGAAACAACGAAAATCAAGGAACTAAAAGAATGACAGATATTGAAATAATCGAACCATTAATAACGGATATCTAAGAAATGGCTTACGCCACAGAAAAATTTATTTTAAGTAAATCGCATGTTTTAAGGAGATCTACATTCTTTGTATTAAGTTTTCGTCTATCGCTTATTGTTTACCAGATGTACAAGATTCCTTCCGAATGAAGAGGACTTCACAGGCTATTCTCAGAAAATTTAAGGTATAGTTTTATTTTTCATGTAAATATCTTTAATATAGATATTTTAATCGTTGGAGCCATTTTTGGGATGGGAGATTTTCTTGAAAATGTTCGTGTCGCATCTTTGGAAGGAACCTAAATACCAAGTTTGGTGTATGTCTCATTTTTAGTTTTTGAGTTACGCTGTTCACACACAACAACACGAACTTTTTACTAAAATGCTTTTTTTTGGATTCAGGAGGCCTCAAAATATGTATTTCCGGTGAAATCTCGGTATCAAATTTTTGGGTGGAATGCAACACCTTCTTTAATGTACGTATCAATAACAAAGAATGTCTTGGGAACGGTTAACTCTACAAAAAATCTATTTTATATAAATTGTGTGCTTTAATGAGATTTTTTGTAGTGAGATCTTTTCTATCTGTTACGATTTACCAGTTATGCAAAAAAAATCAGAATGTAGAGGATTTCACAGAGTATTACCAGAAAACTTAAGACATACGTTTCATTTTTCATGAAAGTATGTTATACATATGACATTTTAATAAAAATCTTTAGAGCCATTTTTGAGAAAATAAAAAATTTCGAAAAATTTCGATGTAAAGGGTAGTTTGAAGTGGGTATTTTTCTTGAAAATCCTTGCGTCGCAACTTTTGAAGATGTTGAAACCCCCCACCTCACACGGAGTTTTTTCTAATAATACTTTTTGTTTTCAGAGAGCATCGAAACGTGTATTTCAGGTGAACTCTCGACATCCAATTTTTGGGTGGAATACAGTACTTTCTTTGCTGGTAGACAAAGTAAAAATGTAATGCTGCAACATTCTTACATAAACTGCATGAAGCAGAAGTCTGTCAGAGCGAACGTTTGACAGTGCAATGGATTGTGAAGATTTGCAGGACGAGGTTTGCAAGATTGGTCGTGTCAGCTAGCAACGGAATAAGAACGAGCGTTGTCATGGAGCAAAATGACGTCGGACATAGAAACCAGGAAACTTGTGACAAGTTGCCAGGAGGGTTTGCTATAATGGATGTAATTTGTGGACCTCCCTTTGTCCCATTAGTACCATGGTAAGCTTGCTTTTCCGGCCAAATCTTTGTTTACGATGCTAATGTGAGCTCTACGGGATCATACTGAAAGCTAGTTAGCATTTTTGGTTTTGCTTTTATACATATTTGAACATAGTTAAATTAACTCGGATTCATAGGGCCTCAAAAAGTAATTTTTAGGCGCGTAAAATAGATCCTAAAGTTATAAAAATCCGATGTGTTACATACACATGACCTTCTCTGTCCTCTATTGCTATTAGTGGGTATACAAACTATTCTTACTCAAGATTATTTTTCTATATACTTAATTTTAATCGAAATAAACCTTTGCAGAAATATCTACATTACGCAGTGCATTATAGATACAAAGGGAACAGCGACAATCAAACGTTTAAGAACAGGACACTATAGGCTGTCTGTTACAACCGCAAGAAACAACTGGAGTTGAAAGGGCGAAAATGACCAAGAAATGAACAATTCTAAAGTTTAATAACGGATATCTCAGAAACGGTTTATGCAATAAATGTTATTCGAAATAAATTGTTTTTTTACACAATTTTTCTGTGAAACATTTACGTCTATCGTTAGCGTTTAACATTAATTTCCGGATGAAGATGACTTCATAGGCTATTCCCCGAAAATTCAAAATTTACATTTTATTTGTTATGAAAAATCTTTCATATATGGTATTTTAATAAACATCGTTAAAGCTATTGGTTAGGAAATCAAAACTTTCGAAAAATGTTCCATGTAAAGGGCAGTTTGGGGTGCGGAGATTTTGCTGAAAATCATCGTGTCGCAGCTCTGGAAGATATTGAACCTAAATAAAAAATTTGGTATTTATCCGACTTTTCGTTTTTGAGTTATGTTGTTTGTTCACAGACACACATAAGCACCTTTTCTAAAAAGTTCTATTTTTGGATTCGGGGGTTCAAATCTTGTATTTGTGGTGAAATATGGGTATCGAATTTTTAGATGAAATGCAATACCTTCTCTTCCATGTACGTGGTAGAGAAAGTAAAAATTGCTACGCGGGGAAAAATTTATATAAAGTTTGGGAGCACAGTTATTGAGGTGTTGCTTTTCATTTATCAATTTGGATTACAGCAATTTCCAGACGGATTTCAAACGTAATATTTCCTGGGTGTATTCTAGACATGTGAAGATACTGTTTCTTTTAAAAACAATTTTTCTGAAAAAATAATACTGTTTGCCATTTTCGTACGAGTGCGTCCCCTTAACATGGAAACGTGGATCATAACCAGTACGTAATGCGTACTCACATCAATTTCAATTCCTTATGGTAACGTGGTAATAATGTCCTTCCGTTCTGCACATAGCCTGTGTAGTTAAGAAGTCGAAACTGTTGTTCTAATTTTGCAGAACGGCGGAATTGTCAGAAGAGCAGTAAAATGGGCCCTTTTGAGTATCACATCTGATAAGAACTCCATTCCATGCTGAGACTGTTACGATCGCAAAATAGGTCAGCGCAGGGAATCACAGTATATTTATTTCCTTATTTATCGAAGAGAGTTCACTGCTATCTCGAACAACTTTCACGTTTTGCCTTTGTGGAGTTAATATGTAAACATTTTCTGATAGAAATGCTGCCTTTTTCACCTTCCTTATCGCCACTCGAAAGGAAGATTGCGAGGGTGGCGCTGACGATTGTGATGGCCTGCTGCTGAAATCGTGTCAAATCGTGTCTGTCAGCGCAGAGCAAAACGGTAAAGATATGGCAGGTCACGTACGCCTTGTTTACATTCAATTTGTAGATATTCCTGATAGAATATGGCACTGCAGCGATCACAGCGGAGCAGTTGGATCCGCAAATAGCTGTGCGCTCATTCCGGAGCATGCGGACTTCTCTATCTGAACCGGATACAATTGTATTAAGCTCTGAGAGGAATTAAGCCCATTTTACAGACTCGTTCGCTGGATTCTGGAACAAAAACGCCATTAACTCCAAATGTATTTCGCTACGCTGCACTCAAATAGAAGTAAATAGTCGGTCCAAAATAGGAAACGGAATGAAATAAAACGGCGGCATGCGTTGAAGTAAATCTATTTGCAAATAAATCTCTTTTTGCAATTTTAGGAACATACGCAAGCGTTTAGTGCACTAGATTCCATATTGCTTCCTGTTCCACCGGATGGCTCTGCGATAATGTGCGAGGCTCGCATTTAGGAGGTCCCAGGCTCGATTCCCTTTGGCACGGCCATTCTGTCCATGTTTTTTCGTGGTTTTCCCGGGTCTGTAGGCGAATGTTGGAGTGGTTCTACTACGCATTTCTTGTCCCCATCATTTCCTTTCATCTGGTTCAGGGGTGTAGGACCAGGGGACGGCGGTTGGTGTGTTGCGGTAGGACGGTTAAATGTGCGCTAAATATTTCACCCTGGTGCTTGGCGGGGCTTTTGGGGCACTCTTCCTTTTAGGGAGTATCTCGTCCATTCCCTGGACCTCGTCTTTGCTAGCGCACATTGCCGTCCGAATGTAGAAGCCCTGTGGGTCTCCCCTCCCTCCCAGGGGTCATGTTGGAAGCACAAAGGGCCCACTATGACCTACGTGCAATGCTGTGCTCCAGTCACTGGAGGCATCTCCGTCTGACTACATCTAATTTACTACTTGTTCCGCTTAGGTAATGTGGGGAACGTGTTGCATTCGATCAAAGGATTTTATACCGAGATTTGAAATTGAACGAATGCCAGATTTGATGTTTGTATACTCTAAAAGGATTTCGATAAAAGCGAAGTTTTCAAGGAAGTCCACTACCCTACTCTTTAGTTTATTTTCCCGAAAATTACTTTGGATTTAAGGCGAACCTAAATCGCGAAAATGTCAAAGAAGCCATTTATAGTTATTTGTGTAGTCTTATTAACTGGAATTCCCTCTTCAATTTAATAGATATTTTATCATTGTGGCCACAATACTTATGCTTTAATATATTTGGAGTAAGAAAAAAGAACAGAAGAGGAAATGTAATAAATAGCAGAGAGGAGTATAATAGGTTAGTAGGAGGTTGATCAAGGGGAAGAATGATAGCAGATAGGAATGGGAGTCTGCAGCGGGAGGTAGTGAATGGAGGAGTTAGCGAGCAGGAACCGCAGAGTTATGTTTTTGAGCGAGAGGAAGAAGATGGCGGCGAGGAAATGCGGAGTAAAAATGCTGGTACGTGTAAATAAAGTGAATGTAGTGATAACTGAAGTGAAATATTTATATTTTAAAGAGAAATTGAATTAATAGTTTTATAAAAGGTGTTAAGCATGCGATTACTGTAAGTGAAGTGAAAGGTTATAAGCAAGTTATATAAGTATCAAGTGAAGTGAAGGAAAAAAAGAATAAGGGAAGATTAGTTAACAAAATCACTAAGTACTTTAATTCACTTAAAGTATGTTAAGGAAAGTGAATGGTTTAAGTATACATTTATTAGGAAAGCGTATTGAAGTAGTATAGAAAGATATAGCAGTTAATATTTTGATTTACAATATGAAACGATAGAAAAGTATTTTCATTATAAAATACTCTATAATTAGTTGAAAATGAATATATAGTATATATGTATAGGTACATAACATTATATAATGTACATATATATATATATAAATTAAATGTAGTTTGTATAGTGAATAACAGTCCCATTGCCACAGTAAACCAATAGTTACAAAGTAGTTTACATTAGTGCGGAAAATTTTGTTACATTTTATCTTGTTTAATTTACTAATTATTTACCAGAAATCAGGAATAGCTGGATATCAGCTATTTTATGTTGCTGATTTCCAGTAACAGTAGTTGAATATATTTGTTGATTTACTTTTCAGTTATAATTATTACTTGTTGGATTTTAATTTATTGCTTTTACTTTATTCATTTTAATCTAACTTATTTTTATTACCATATTATAAGTACAAATATGCACAACAATAATGTACAAAACGAAAGAAGTGTTAAACCTCAAATTTAGAATGTACGTCGTGTAGGAAACAATGTACTAAGATGGCTTATTGCGAATTTTATTTATTCGTTTTATATATATATATATATATATATATATATATATATACTTTTAAAAATGGTACTGAAACTACTGGTTTGTACTGTGAATGTTGCATGCACATCTTCACAGAAAGACCTAACACCTTCACATGTTAGGGTAGAAAAGTAAACTTTACAGATTGGTGTTACTGTTAAGTATGACAGCTTGTGTGTGCTCTTTCTTTGTGCACATCTGTGCGAGTATGATTCCTTCGCTTTTGCTTTGAACAGCTGTTTATATGTATAGCATTTTCTAGTACACCTATATACTTCCGTGGTACCGTATGTGACAAGAACGGGCGCTAAAAACTACTAAAAATCTTATGTGTTACATTCACGTGACTTTCTCTACTATGACTTCCCCTTTATATGCTTTATTAGTGGGTATACAAACTATTCTGACGAAAGTTTATTTTTCTACCCCATTTTAATTGAGTTAAACCTTTACAGAAATAGCTAGCATACAAATATTGTTACAGTTACAAAGAGAACAGTGTTAGTCAAATGTTTAAAAACTGGAACCTGTACGCTGGCCTTAAAATTCCATACTGTTTCCATGGCATTCCGAGAAACAGCTGAAAATAGACAGGACTTAAAACAATGACTACGTATTGAACAATGCAAACCCTTAATAACGGATATCTCAGAAATGGTTGATGGCACAAAAAAAGTTATTTGAATTAAATTGTGTGTTTTAAAGAGATCTACATTTTGTTGTTTGGTACGTTTTCATCTACGGATTAGTCTTTACCAGTTATGCAAGATTATATAAATTTCCTTTGGATTAAAAAGGGCTTCATAAGCTATTCCCAGGAAAGTGAAAACTTATATTTTATGTATCATATAAATATCTTCAATATCTGGTATTTTAATTAAAATCGTTAGCCATTTTTTTTTCAAAAAATTAAATAAATCGAAAAATGTTGCATATATAGGGTAGTTTAGGGTGGGGGATTTTCTTGAAAATTTTCGTGTCGCATCTTTGGAAGGTATGGAACTTAAATACCAAATTTGGTCGGGCATTTAGTTTTTGAGTTATACTGTTCATAGGCACACACACACGTGGATCTTTTTCTAAAAATGCTTCTTTTTGTACTCGGTGGCTTCAAAACATGTATTTCCGGTAAAATATCGGTATCGAATTTTTGGATGGAATGTAATATCTTCCCGGTAAGTGGTAGAACAAGTAAACATACATCAGATCATTACCGAAATGCGGAACATAAACGCCTTGAAATAGTTAGAAGCATTAGTTTCACAAAATAGATAGGTGTATAATATACGGTTTCTTCAGGACAAAATAATTTCATTATTAATTGCAATAAATACAAAAAGGGCCGCATTTCCATTTTCTACCCTTGTATAAAAGGGCTATTTTGCTTCCAGAATTGTTGTTACATCACGTGTAGAAGCAGAAGCATTATTATTTTTTCCCCGCCTAGTGTTCACCGATGTGCGTTTTACATGAAAAGCCAATTTATCATTAATGGTTTGGAAAATTAATTTAATAACTAAGCCCGTCGCTCAGAGGTGCGAAAAAAAGTTTTCCCTGCATTATTCAACGGTCCGAGATTCAGAAAAAAAATGCCATGAAAAGCGCTTCGTAGGATCAGGAATCCAGATTCTAATGCCTGTGGAATTTGGTCATACGGATGACTGGTCGAGATTTTTATTCAGAAATTTGGTTTAGTTTGACGTGGGAGTTAGTTCACACGCGTATGTGTGCAGCAGAATGATTTGTTTTCTCTCGTTACATGTGCTTAGGTTTGTTTTGAACTCTGTGCTTTTTATCTATTCCATAGTCTTGTCTTTTTACCTATTGTGCACATAAAATGCGAATATGCAATTGTTTATCCAGAACACACAATGCTCTACAGACTTCCTGAATTTTTCTCCATTTTCTGTGCTGAACCTTATGCTGTGGCAGTTTATCACTACCAGTAAAGAGGGATCCTTCCTAATCCTGACTCTTACAAACCCTCATACATCTCACACTGACTCAAGATATCCTCAACAAAAACATGGATTTGCAACACCAATGTGTTTTGCTGGTTACCATCTCATGTGGGCATCACTGGCAATGAAACGGCAGATGCAGCTGCCAAAGAATCCACCAAATACAGTGAGCGACCACTCAATTCCAGTGCCCCACATCGACGTATTCAGCCACATAAAACGACGCCTCAAGAACCATTGGAAACAATAATGGAGAATCAACCTGCTACCAAACTCCACGAGATCAGGCTTTATCCTGAAGTCACACCACCTCGTACAAACAACACCAAAGAAAATCTTCGGCGGATTTTGTATCGTTTTCTGGGCTCTTTTGAGGCGTGTCCTTCACCTTACCTATCGCAGAGCGTGGTGACTTAATAACACAGCAATAAGGGAAAAGAGAGGGGAGGTCGATGCCGTTGCTTTTTCTGGTGTTATTGAAACCAAAGCATGTTTAGTGCCTCAGAACCAGTCATGCCGTATATTAGAGAAATTATTCGTGGACGTATCGTGGGAATGTGGAAGGCTGGTCGCACTCTTAAGCAATTGCAATGTCAGTGCATAAAAACGTTTTTATAGTAAATTACTCGATAAAAATATTCCAGGAAAGTGGGGAACACGGTCTACATACTCGTCAGAAAGTGGGCACCCCCGTAAAACATCCGCAGATGGTGATGTTCGTTTAATAATGCAAATTACTCTTTTGTTATAATTGGCTGGTCATGTTTAGAAACTAGAGATAAATGTGTATATGTATATGGTTTAGCGAATATGACATACATATTATAGCAATAAAACTGGGTTATATTTTTTCCCTTAATCCTGTTGTACTCTTATGATCAGCAATACGTTAGTACACGTATATTAATCAAGTATAGTTTGAATTAGAGGGAAAACTGCTGCTTTATTTATTATGTTTGCTTCTACGCAGCAACAAGCATTTATATCACTGTGAGAATACAGTTTTGTTTATTTTTTGTTATAAAATGCTGCTTTGCTATGCATTTAATGAACACCATTCCAGCTTTAATTTGAAAATCTTCTCACACTGCACATTCTACATTTCGCTAATCTGGTCGCTCATCAAGTTTTTCCCTTAGCATTTAACCCTTTCAAAGGCGTGCCCTGCATTAGCCGATAAGGTATAGGCTACCAATCACGATAAGAGGTCTACATGACAACTGAATGCACTCACTCTACCTCTTTTAGCCAATACGATCAAGAGCATAAACATATATTTCGTTTCTATGCAATTTTGTAACCTTTGTTGTAGTTATTGGTGCAACTATTTATGAGGAGAACTGGCGCATCCTTGCACCGTGGCCTAAAGCAACCAATGAAATGGCCATGGCTTCGCAAGGCCACGTACAACGATAAATAATGCGACATAGACGCAAGGTGCAGTGAGATTTTCTTCGGCGCTCTTTGTACTTTCTCTGCAAGAAGACAACAAGTTGTTCTAACAAGGTTAGGATCGACCACACCTCATGGACACACCCATAACTGCTCTAACTGCATTGCCAAACACATCGTTACCGAATGCTCCATCTTCGAAGAAGAAGAAAGAGACCTACACCACATATCCAGAGATTTGGTCAAAGCAATCAATCACCCTGAAGTTCTTCACTTCTTTAAAGACATAAACTTACGTCACAGTTTATCATTTTTGTTTTTACGTTAATCAATACTGTAATGAATATTCTGTTAAATAATTTGTGAAATGTTCATTATTCTCTTAGGCTTCCGCGGCCAGCATCTTTGATATAACTGTTTTCTGGTATCTGCCGCGTCATATTAACTCGTTTCGACCTCTTGTTGAGGTCCTCAGAACGAAACGTTGGCTATTCAAGATAGTTAATATGACGCGGCAGAAGCAGTGCAATATTTATAAAAATATGGCAGTCTATATGTCTGTCTGTCTGTGAACAGCATAACTCAAAAACGAAAATGGGATAGATAAACTGTATTTAGGTTCAATATCTTCCAAACATGCGAAAAGAGGATTTCCAATAAAAATCCCCCACTCCAACTGCCCTTTACATGGAACATTTTTCTAGATATTTAATTTTATAAAAATGGCTCTAAAGATTTTGATTAAAATGACATATATAGAAGACATTTATATGCCAATTAAAATGCATATCTTGAATTTTGGTGGAATAGTCTAAGAAGTGCACTTCATTCCGATGCAATTTTGTATAATCTTGTATAACTGGCAAACGCTAAGCGATAGACGAAAACGTGTTATACAAAAGATGCAGATCTCTTTAAAACACAGAGTTTATTTAAAATAAGTTTCTTTGTGGTGTAAGCCGTTTCTGAGATGTCCATTATTAAACGTTAGAATTGTTCATTTCTTAAGTCCTGTCAACGTTCAGTTGTTTCTCGCAATTGCATGGAAACAGTATGGAATTTTAAGGCCAGCATATAGCGTTCATTTCTTAAAGATTTAACTGACGCTGTTCTCTTTGTATTTGTAACGAAATGTGTATGTAGCTATTTCCGCAAAGACTTTTTTGGATAAATATATGGTAGATAGAAAAATAAGTTTGATTACGTATAATTTGTGTCTCAACCAATAAACGATAGAGGATAGCGAAAGCCATATGAATGAATCACATCAGATTTTATTTTTCGTTATAAATGTGTGTTTAAACAATTATTTACTGTAGGAAACAGTATAGTTCATATTGCCTTGAAAGCTTACGACGGCACAAGTCTAGGCATACTATAAACTCAATCAATACAAGCTGGACTTTCACGAAATATCCTCCTATCCCAAATATTCCTTTACCTGTTTGTAATTCAAACTAAGTACAACGTTCTGTGTGGTTTTGTGTTTCTACTACTTCCATTTGCAGTGGAGTATTTATGAAACTCGAAATCTGAAATACAAAATGAATTTATTACATCCATGTTACTGTTTTCAGATTCGAAGCAGGAGGAGTTTGTAATGAAAAATAAGTTCACAGTGATCTTGAGCTATCGGCCATTCAAAATGTCTTAACGGCTATAAAGGTAAACATAAGAACGAACGGAAGCGGCCTCGAAACTGGCGCAGAGCACAGCACGCAGGGCAGCCAGCCCTTGTGCTTCTACCGTAACGCTCGGGAGGAAGGGGAGAGGGGAAGGACCCAAAGGGCGACTACATCCGGATGACGACGTGGGCAATCATAGACGGGGTCCCTAATGTTTCCAGATTGAAAACCTCTAACGCCGCGTCCCCCGAAGGAGCTCCCGTCGAAGGTATCCAGAGACGGGTTCCAGCCTAGTGGACCCTGGACGTCAGGATGGAACTTCCATAGCCTTCGTCCGGACACAACCCGCCGAACACTGTCGCCTGTTCCTGAAGCAGATGACAAGGAAGATGATGGGTACAGGAAATGGGAAGCAGGAGAGTCATGGTAAAAGATGAACCACTCCAGCATTCCTCTACCGACCTGGGGAAACCACGAAAAATCCATGGGTCACAGTGGACGGTAGCTGGGGATCAAACCCGGGACCTCCTGAACGCGAGTTGCACACGTTACCGCAGTGCCACCACTACTTGGCCCGCGAGCCTAGGGTTGGCCACCCTTACTATACATTTTATGTTAATATTGATTTTATTATTATTTTCTTCCAAAAGCACACCTGGAAAGTAGTCGTTCACTTAAGGTACTTTACCTAAAGATCCGGCTTTCAGATGTTTCTTCGTATACGAAACTTTCCTTTCCGATTGCATGTAGTTGGACATAACTTAGAGGATATAAGCTGGGCTCCTCGTTCCGGTCCGGCTGTTGGTATTCAATTAACATGTAATCTGGCCACTAACAAGGTTAAACGTAATCTCCAGAGTACTGGCTCTTGCTATTGAACATTTGTACCATCGATCTATAGTCTAACTTTCTGCTCTTGGCATACACAAATTCAGGAACATCCCTCTCACAATGTTATTAATACAGTGTATCGGTGCCCCTCCTTGAGGGATTTTCTCTCCTCTGGAGCTAGCTTGCAGAGTTATACAGGGTGTCTAATGTTTCAACTACTTTTCAGATTTTTCATTTACACCTCTTGTGGCCGTAAGAGTTGTTACTGAGTGATTTTCCAAAATATTATTTAGAGTTCTAGAAATAACCTTCCATTTAAACGGATGCTTCACTGATAATACTAAATTCCAGTTTTCAATACATCAGATAAAGCTAAGCGGTACTTAAACATCTATTCAATATTTTCCATACTTTTCTGGATTCAATTAAAAAAATGTTGTTTGAAGGTTTGAAAAATTTACATTTAAATGTGAGGAAAATTTTGAAAAGTAAAATTAGACTAAAATCAAATCAATGTCATTGAAGCAAGGATCTTCAGGTTACCGTTCGGATGCTCTAACCATCTGAGCTACCATGTCGGAACGATATTAAATTTCCCAATTGACACGCAGCCGTGCCAGTATGTTGGCGTGGTAGCTCATTGGTTGGAGCAATCAGACGGTACCGGGATATGGATTGAATTTCTTAAGTTTATTGTATCTTTCCAACCTTGTCCTACACAAGCCTTGTGTGAAAGAACAATTAATAGATGCATTAACTATGAAGTTCGCGACTTAAAGTGCATACACATTATAAGTCGTCATTGGCGCATGCCATTTCAAATGAATCTGAGATCTCCTTATGGTTTGCCGGGAAAAATGCCAGCTAAATGGGGAATTTAATGCCGTGCCGGCATGTTGCTATGGTAGCTCAACTGGTTAGAGCAATCAGACGATACACGGAAGATCCGTGATTCGAATCCCGGGTATGGCATTGAATTTTTTATTTTCTCTACCACGTAGATAGTGGGTAGAGAAGGTATTGCATTCCATTGAAATATTCGATACCGAGATTTCACCGAAAATGCATGCTTTGTGGTCACCCGAAAACAAAAAAAGGTCCGTGTGTGTGTTTCTGTGTGTCTGAACAGCATACCTTAAAACGAAAAGCAGGATCATTTTTGAAACTTTTTATTTTCTCAAAAATGGCTGTAACGATTTTTTATTAAATACCATATATTAAAGAGATTTACATTGCAAATAAAATGTACATCTTGATTTTTCTGGGAATAGCTTCTGCGTCCATTTCATTCGAAAGGAATTTTGTATAATCTTGTATAAATTTTAAGTGATAGTCGAAAACGCGTTACACAAAAAATGTAACCCAAAAATTAGATACCGAGACTTCACAAGTAATAAAACTTTTTAGACCCCCTGAATACATAAAAAAATTAGAAAAGGTTCCTGTGTGTGTGTGTGTGTGTGTGTGTGTGAACAACATAACTCAAAAACGAGAGGTTCGGATAAATACCAAACTTAGTACTTAGGTTCAGTAGCTTCCAAAGATGCGACACGAAAACTTTTAGCAACATTCTCTCACCATAAATTTCCTTTACATAGAACATTTTTCTTAAATTTTGATTTTCTAAAAATCGGCTCTAAGATTTTGATTAAAGTACCATCCTACATTAAATATACTTACATTACAAATAAAATGTCTATCTTAAATTTTCTGCGGATAACCTTTGAAGTCCTCTTTATTCAGAAGGAATTTTGTATAATCTTGTATAACTTGTAAAACGTTAAGCGTTAGACAAAAACGTAGTGTACCAAAAAATTCAGACCTCTTTTAAACGCACAATTTATTTCAAATAACTTTTTGTAGCATCAGCGATTTCTGAGATATTTGTTATTAATGGTTGGAACTATTCAATACTTAACCATTCCTTTAAAATCCTGTTGATGTTCAGTTGTTTCTCGCGTTGTCATGGAAAGAGTATAGAATTTTAAGGCCAACATATAGCCACAGGTTCTAAAACATTTTGACTATCGCTGTTCCCCTCGTATCTATAACGAAATATGCAATGTGGATATTTCTGCAAAGGTTTATTTGGATTAAAATAAGGAAGTTTGGTAAGAATAATTTGTATACCGAGTAATAACCGATAGAGAGTAGAGGAAGTCGTGTGAATGTAACACATCAGAGTTGGTTCTTTGCTTTCATTTGTCGCTCCACTGTAATGAGTGAAGTTTCTCTTTGTAATGTATAAGTGTAGCAAGTTTGAATGCTAAAACATTCGTGTTCAACATCATTCCGTCTGTATGTTGCGAAAGAGTCAAACAGGAAATTACCAATTTCCGCCAAAAAGAATTCGGAAAGTCATATTACCGCCGAAGTAATCCCTATATAACTAAGCATTTCGTTTGATGCTTTGTTTTCTGGTATATATGAGCTTTATGTTAATGACAGCTCATGTTTGAAATTTCTGCAGTTTTGAACTTTACTTTTCAATAAAATCGGCTTCCTGCTGTTAATTTTCTATTCGTTGCAATTTTATATGTTAGCATTTCCTTTCATGTAGATATACAATGCTTTGTGAGCACGTCTGAACGAGGATATTTGCTTATAATTAAAAGCGGTAATACGTAGATTCCGGGATTAATAAATAAAAAAGAAAATATATTACCTGTTAGGAAAGAAGTTTTAAAATAAAAATTATATGTTACTGTTTAATATGCTATAATTATTTATTTTTGATTCGTATAAAAGCAAAGCTGCGATTTACACTATAACATTTGCATTTTGCAGATCTCTGTATTTAAATGACTTCTTGTCAAATAAGTTCATTCCTTTACAAAAGTGCAAAAAAAGTTGTTGGTTCATACCGTCTCTATTCTATCCGACAGGTTAACCTCGTGCGTGGTAAAAAAGCAGAGTGAAAAACATATTTCATTTTTCCTCCCATTTAATTCCACCGCATGGATGAAACAACCGGATAGACATATTCACATCCCAGTGGAAGAATTAAAACAAAAGCACACTTTCAACGTACAGAAGGTACTATGAATAATGATAGTACGTTATTTCAGAATATAAAGCAACAAGTTTTTTGTATGAATTTATTACAAAAACCCACGCCAGGTATACGATAGTATAGATATTTTTACCTTTTTTGTGGTTTTATACGTTCTGCTAGAGATTTAATAATACGGTTTTAGCCCAGAGAGGTTATATATTTGAGCTCTTAGAGCATTAGCTTGAAGTTTGACGTATAAATTATGTCTGATTTTAAAACAAATGATCATTAATCGCGTTTCTAGCTTTTATTAAATTTGTATCTCGATTTAAAAGTAATTAAGCATGTTGAATGTAATGAAATCCATTTTTGAAAGTAGGCCATCAGTTATTATTAGTTTTCAGTATTCTATGCAGTTCCGGAGTCTTAAGAGCAAGTTTGCGCAGAGAAATAAATGAGGTGGGGTGAGGGAGTCGCAACTGATGGGGGCTAGAAAATCCTGCTATTAGTTGTTCAAGTTCCTTTCTCTTTGTTCTCCAACGAGCTTTCATGCTACGAGGGCGATAATGAAAGTTCTTAGAATGCCGTGTTTCTAAAACCAAATGAAATTTGTTTATATTTGACAGCTACTTTCTAATGTTTTGCGAGTTGATTGCCGTGTAGTTTGTTCGATTTGCTCTAATAGTTTGTTAATTATCATCATTTAAAATGAAAACAAAATGAATTTAGCTAGAGAATATTTCTGAGCTATGATTTTTTTTACGATTAGATCGGCTTAGAGATGCATTTTATGAAAAAGAAGCCTCATCTAAGGCAACGGTTTATAATTCAGAACAGATCGGTTTTCTCTTAGTGTTGAATTTCGTGAAGGTCGTCCAAGAGCTGCTGTTACTGATGAAAATACTGTCGCTGTTCGAGCAATCCATGAAGAAGATCGACGGACATCTTATGAATTTATTCGGGCGACATTGGGTCAGTAAGTGACTTAGTACGTTTCTGATGCGACATTACGTTTAACGAGTGAGGTTGTGACGACAGTTGAGACGTACAATAAGTACTGCTACTGCGAGCGATAAGAGAAATCCTATGTTCGAGGGGCCAGTGAATGAAGCCGAAGGAAAAAGAGGCTACTTCGTGCATGTTTCATTGCACCGCTATGTTTCGAGAAAAAGTGACAATGAAAACTGACACTATGGCATTAAAAACCAAACTAAGTCACGTTAGTGAATTTACAGTAAACACTGAACTAAATCACATTAGTGAAGTGACAGTGAAAACTCAACTAAATCACCTTAGTGAGGTGACAGTGAAAACTGAATTAAATCACCCTAGTGATGTGACAGTGAAAACAACTAAATCACCTTAGTGAAGTGACAGTGGAAACTGAACTAAATCACCTTAGTGAAGTGACAGTGGAAACTGAACTAAATCACGTTAGCGAAGTGACAGTGGAAACTGAACTAAACCACCTTAGTGAAGTGACAGTGGAAACTGAACTAAATCACGTTAGTGAAGTGACAGTGAAAGCTCAACTAAATCACCTTAGTGAAGTGACAGTGAAAACTGAACTAAATCACGTTAGACAAGTGACAGTGGAAACTGAACTAAATAACGTTAGCGAAGTGACAGTGGAAACTGAACTAAATCATGTTAGCGAAGTGACAAGTGAAAACACAACTAAATCACCTTAGTGAAGTGACAGTAAAAACTGAACTAAATCACGTTAGCGAAGTGACAGTAGAAACTGAACTAAGTCATCTTAGTGAAGTGAAAGTGAAAATTGTACTAAATCACGTTAGTGAAGTGAAAGTGAAAACTGAACTAAATCACATTAGTGAAGTGACAGTAAAAACTGAACTTAATCACGTTAGTGAAGTGAACATGAAAACTGAACTAAATCACATTAGTGAAGTGACAGTGGAAACTGAGCTAAATAACGTTAGTGAAGTGACAGTAAAAACTGAACTAAATCACGTTAGTGAAGTGAGATTGGAAACTGAACTAAATCACGTTAGTCAAATGAGAGTGAAAAATGAACTAGATCGTATTAGTGAAGTGCCAGAGAAACAGAACTAAATCACACGAGTGCATTACCCGTGAAAACAGAACTAAATCACACGAGTACTAAGTGGCAGTGAAAACAGAACTAAATCACACGAGTGCAGTACCAGTGAAAACAGAACTAAATCACACGAGTGCTAAGTGGAAGTGAAAACTGAACTACTTAAATCAAATAAGTGAAGTGACAATGGAAACTGAACTAAATCACAATACAATTAACACACAGGAAGATTTTACAGAAATATAGGTGAACATTCGACTCTTGCTAACACGAAAAGAAGCTGGGCTTTGATATTTTTAAGTATTCCATTTTCTGTAGTTAGCCCAATGGATATTAACAAGCATATAAGCTCATTATTATAGCAAAGACCAATTTATTATTATACTGCTCTCGTACACTTGAGTTAATCCACGTTCTAAACGTTAGTATAGCTGTTCTGAGTAACTATCAATGCACGCGCTGAGTTGAGTGTAAATAAACGGCTTAGTAAATGTAATCTCTGTGCTTTAAATCGGGTTATTTGCTGAGTGAATGGTACTGCAAATTAAGCCATACAGTTTTCTATGGACTCTCCAGTTCCACGCCATACATTTTTACCATTCACAGTCTGGTGATCTCTGGTGATCACGGATATTCCCCATGTAGAAAATTCCAAGCGGGAGAGTTTATTTCTCTGAAAAGGGACATCTGAGCTCGGTGTTTGAGTTTGCTCTTCGCAGCGTTCACGTTTGTTCTTAACCGTGAAGTACGGGATCCTTTCAAGGTTTCGTCGCAATGGCTTGTGACCGAGCGGGATGGCTCAGGCGGTAACGTCTGAGGCCCGCATTCAGGAGGTCCCGGGACCGCCCACTCTGGCCAATGGGTTTCTTGTGGTTGCTGGGGTGGTTCATCTTCTACCACGACTCTCCTCCCTCTCATTTCCTCTTCCTCGTCATCTGTTTCAGGGTTGAGGCTGGACGACGGCTTGCGCTCTGTAAAGGTTTCTTCCCTGGCGTCGCTGCGGAACTGCTCAGTTAGGAGTGCGCTCCTCCCCGGGGAGCCTGTAGGTTGGTAGCTTGTGGGCATGCGTTCTATCTGGAAACGTTAGGGACCCATCCATGCATGCGCCAGTCGGCATTCGGACCTAGTCGCCCCTCCTCTCTCCTTCCCAGGGGTTACGCTGGAAGCAAAAAGGGCCGTTACGACCTACTAGCTGTGCTCTGCCCGGTTCCCGGGGGCTCTCCGTGATATATACCCTTACCTTTACCTGGCTTGTTGGTTAAGGGATGTAACTGATTATGACAATAACCAGGAAACGGAGAAGACAAATTGCACCTAGACCCAATGCGGATCTTTTGAGCTGGCCAATCCCAGGAGGAACGAATGTGATGACAGACACGCACACAGGTCCCTAACGATTCCAAGCTTGATTAACCCCGTCACACTGGCGAGATGCTCAGAGAAGGGTTCCCTTTGCCGGAAAGGAGAGAACTCGACCCGCCCGAGGCGGCTCTTAAAAGGCCTCATGGTCAGAAAGGCCGGCCCCAGAACCGAACCCAGTGTCTCCTGAATGCAAAAGGCTCACGTTGTCGCTCGGTTGTAATTCACTAAATACTTGCCGATAAACTCCAAAACTCCTAAATTAAATTAAAAATCTAATTAATAAATGAAACAAAAATGACGACCTAGTTAAGTGAAAATACAGTTTGGAATTGAAATTTAATACTCTATTAAATACTCATGACGAGATAGTTATATAGGAAACAAGATAATCTACAAAGAGCAATATATAGGATGTTTCAGAAATACTTTTACAAACTTCGGGTGTGGGTTCCTTACACCACAAGAAGGAAAAAAGTTCATATGAACATATGTCCCATAATCCTTTGTTTTCTCGTTAGGAGGTGTTCTACACAGTAGTACCCTTATAACACACAAAACTCATAATAAATGCTCGAAATGTCCTCCTCTTGCTTCTATGCATGCCTGTGCTCGTCGAACCATGGAATGTCGCACCCTGTAAAACCTCCGGGATGGTATCGAATGGTTTCGCGGGATTCCATGACACGTCGATGAAGCGTTTCTACATCCAGGATGGCTACTCCATAAACCAATGATTTAAGATGCCCCCAGAGGTAAAAATCCACAGGACTGAGGTCGGGAAAACGTGCAGGCCATGGAACTGATCCTCCTCTGTCTATCCATCGGTCATGGTAGATACCAGTCGGTGCATCTCAAACAATGCGACTATAAATGTGCCCTATCATGCATAAACCATATGTTTTTCTTATTTGCAGGGGCACATCTTCGTGAAGTAAGTCGGGAAGAGTGTGCTGGATAAAGTCCCTGTAGACAGCACCAGTAGGACGTGCTGGTAAAACGTATGGACCTACCAGACAGTCACCTACAATGCTAGCCCACACATTCAGAATAAACTGTTGCTGCTGTCTAGCCTGAAGTACAGCATGAGGATTACGATCTGCCCATACGTGTACGTTGTGGAAATTAGTAACTCCATCTCTCCCAAACGTTGCCTCGTCTGTAAACAAAACTGAGAAGACAAACAATGGATTGGCTGTTTGTGCTACAAACCATCGTCAAAAGTTATCCCGTGGATAATCGGCAGGCGAAAGACCCTGCACACGTTGAATATGATATGGATAAAGGAGCTGCTCGTGAAATACTCTCCATGCTTTCACGTGTGATGTTCCAGATGCCATAGCCAGTTGTCTTGTACTGATACCTGGATTGTCTTCGACACACTTTAACATCTGTTCTTCGCGTTCCGGCGTACGAACAACTCTTGGTCTTCCTCGATCAATAGTCCGTGGTGCAACGGTTCCTGTCTCAGTAAGGCGACGATAAATAGCGACAAAGGTTGGCTGACTCGGTTGTCTTCGGTCTGGAATCTCCATCTGATACAGCCGTGCAGCCTCGCGTCCATTACCATTCGCGCGACTATACATAAAAAATCATGTCTGCCTGTTCACGAAATGAATATCCAGCCATGGTGGAACGAAACACGTGCAGTTAACTCACTACATGTACACAATTGAAACGTTGAAGACAGACTAATGACAAATGACGAACGTAAACAAGTCTACATGGCAACACTTCACCATCTACCGCATGTAGTACAATGGGTCAACTCCTTCTATGAATGCATAGAGAAATGAAGTTTTGAGGTTGGACCCCGAAGGCCGTTGAACTCACACTTTCATTGTGACAAGAATAACGCGAAAACCAAGAATTATGGGACATATGTTCATATGAACTTTTTTTCCTTCCTGTGGTGTAAGGAACCCATAACCGAAGTTTGTAATAGTATTTCTGAAACATCTTGTATAGACTAAGCTAAAATGCACTAGAATTTAGCTATATCTACAAATAAGACAAAGATAATGGCTTTTAAAGGGAAGAATCAGGTCAGATAATAATAATAACAATACCAATAAATGAGAAAATTTTAAAACAAGTATCCCACTTTAATTATCTAGGTTGTGATTATAGTTTTAAATTGAGACATTGAGAAGAATGTTAATAGATTTTAAGCTATCTGTAGGACAATTGAAAGAACTTTGGGAAGAAAAACAAGAAAGGAAACACAAATAAAATTCTATAAAGTTATAGATCTGCCCGCTCTTGTATATGATTCCGAATTATGGACAATAACAAAGAAAGATCACGTATACAGGCAGCAGAGATGAAGTTCTTGTAATATGTAAGGGGGATATACTAAAACGGGTAAAATAAGGAGCGAAACAATAAGATCAGATTAAAAAATCTTCCCGGTTAATGATAAGATAGAAGGAAATAGAATCATGTTGGGCAGAATGATAGAAAATAGATTTTAAAAAATCAATTATATGCCGATTGGAAAGAAAGATCTAGGTAGACCTCGTAAGAGATGGCTGGATGATAGCGACCGGAACAGGTGATTATAACGCCTAATCCTTGAAAGGAGGAGGAGAAGAAGAAGAAATAAAAATGTTATAGATTAATGCGAATTTATATTTCAATTGGAAATTCTATACTCTTTAATGAGAGAAGGTTCTAACCTTGCCCCCTTTCCAAACAGATGTTCTTTTACACACTTAAAGTGATCAGCCTTGTCCTTATGCCGTTTATTGGAATCGTTCAGCTTACTAGCTAAAATCATCAAAACACAAATTCAAAATGTTAAGATAGTTAAACCATATGATAAATAATCATATCCAAATACATATCTTAATCTTCTGTAACTGCACGCTTTATTGGCGAGAAAACAATAAACAAGCCCAGCAGAACAGTTTATTTTTAATATCTCACATGCACAAATCGAAACGTCACAAATATTACTATCCAAATAATGAACACACGACATCAGTTGCGTTGTTACTTTCAAGGTCTGCAGTGGTTGTCCATCACCAATAATTTGACTTTTTTCCCTGAAAGAAGCTGTACTAAATGACTGTATTAACAATAGGTCAGTTGCACAATGGTCAACATTTACTTTCGAATTCGCAACTGAAACGCAATCTCCATGCTTGAATTCGACCATAATATCATTTTGAAATCGCATCATTTTCAGATGTTAATGTTGTCTTATCTACCCTTCGCAAACGTGAAACTCTGAACTCTAGACAATCACATTATACACTACTTCTTTTATGGCACATTAAAACTCGTTAATGAGCAAGCATTGAACAATATGAACCATTAATAACGGATATGGCCGATGCCACAAAACGATTATTTGAAATAAACTGTGTGTTTTAATGATATCTACCTTTTCACTTCCACAACCACGTACAAAGTAGATAGAGAAGGTATTGCATTCCACCCACAAATTCGATACCGAGATTTCACCGCAAATATATGTTTTGAGGCTCATTGTGTACGTGTAAATTGTCTATCGTGTGTATGTCCTTGAACGGCATAACTCAAAAATCTGATGTGTTACACTCACATGCCTTTCTCTACTCTTGTACAAACTATTTTTATAAACGCTTATTCTCCATATGCTTCATGGTAATCGAGATATTAATCTTATTGCTAATTTTCTTGTAGGTTCAAGGAGAATATGGTAGGCTTTAAGCGATAGTCAAATATTTTAAGAGCTGGTTGCTATGCGGCGCATTCCATTCTCTTTGCTTGTCCAGTATATATTAAAATTGAATGACGAATTCCCATTTGAAAAAAAAGTATTGGAAAGTTTAAGGGAATAACAAGCAATATCTCGAAAACGGTCCACTCATCAAAAAAAATGTACATGACATAAATTGTGTATTTTAACGCGATCTACATTTTTTGTGTAGTAAAATTTTGTATATCTCTTTTGGAGACATTCCCAGAAAATTCAAATATAGATTTCATTTGTCATGAAAATATCTTAAACATATGATATTTTAATCAAAATCGTTAGAGAATTTTGGAGAAAATTAAAATTTTCGAAAAATCTTCCATGTAAAGGGTAATCTGGGGTGGGGGGATTTTCTTGAAAACCTTCGTGTCGCATCTCTGGAAGATACTGAACCTAAATACCAAGTTTGGTGTTTAACTGACTGTTCGTTTCTGAGTTAAGCTGTTCACAGACACACAGACAACACACGGACATGTTTCCAAAAATGAGTTTTTTGGATTCAGGGCGTCTCAAAACATATATCTCCAGTGAAATCTCGGTATCGAATTTGTGGGTGGAATACAATACTTCCCATACTTACTATACGTAGTAGAGAAAGTATAAAGGAAAAGTCAGATCAACCTCAAACTTGGTATTTAAGTTCAGTATCTTCCAAAGATTCGACACAAAGCTTTTCAAGGGAATCCCACCAACCCAAACTACTCTTTATTCCAAATTTTTTATTTTATAAAAATGGCTCTAAAGATTTTGAATAAAAATCATATATTAAAGTTATTTACACAGATTTACATAAAATGTATAGCTTGAATTTTCTGGGATTAGCTAGGAATTCTGATTAATCTTCTTTAACTGGTAAATGTTAAACGATGGAAGAGAACTTGCTACACAAGCAATGTAGCTCCCTTTAAAAGATACAGTTTATTTCAAATAACATTTTTGTAGCATAAGCCATTCCGAGATATCTGTTATTAATGGTTCGAATTGTTCAATAGTTAGCTATTATTTTAAAGTCAACATTCAGTTGTTTCTCGAGATTCCATTGAAACAGCATGGGATTTTGAAGTAGATGTTTTGTATTGTTATCTACCCCACGCTTTGGGAGGCAATTTGAAGTAGAAGTAGTATTGTAGTTAAACTGTTGGGGAGCCGAACTTGAAGTAGTTGCAACCGCACGTATGGTACCCGGTAGCCTTCGTCCCAAATTTACTTCCCGGTGGCCTTGCCCCAAAAATGTGTTTAAACAAATATTAGCTTTGTAATTTTGACTGTTTCTTTAAATATTATATATTTATGTTTGCCTCGGCTGCGTCAGTATTATTATTGGAGACGTGGATTTCTTTGCAGGAAGTAGTGCGGCTAAGAATGCAGGCTTACACAGATTGTAATGTTTACTTCACTACGTTTATTAATCCTTGACACAATTTAAATAACACTTCACTGATATAGAGAGCTGTGAGATTATTTATTAATTACTTGCACTTTTTAACACGTAAACTATTTTCGTTTCACACGAATACGTATTAAATTTCTCGAGGACGCATCCCGCGTCCGGTTAGGAACACTGTCTACAACCAACGCGACCAGTTATGAGCGCTGTCTACAAGCAACTGAACTCTGAAATTATAAATTTTACTATATTTCAGTTTATGATTGGCTAATCCTAGTCGAATAGAATATCTTTATTTAACTGAAGCTTTTTCTGGTTGTTGATTGGCTATTTTATAAACTGTCACAAAAATTACATTATTGCTTCCAAGAATCACAAGTTGCATTAAACTTTCAAATTCCTTATTGCCACAAGGTTGCCTCATTGTTACCTCATTGTTAGCAACTTTTGACCTATTTCTCACAGCTCCTACATTCACATAACATTATTGAACATGTATACAATAATATAAACATATACAATGACTGTAATATACACATTTTATATATTGTTACATACACATATTGCTTTAAGGTGGGCTGTTATTGAATTTACATATTATATAATTAGACTGAAATTATTTAAGTGTTAAAAATACTGCCTCGGTTTTAAGGTAGCACATAGTGTCCCTTAAACATTTGACTATCGCTGTTCATTTTGTATCTATAAACAAAATTTGTAATGTAGATTATTTTTGCAGAAGTTTATTTCGATTAAAATAGATATAAAATAAGCTTTATTAAGATAATTTGCATACGCACTAATAAACGATAGAAAGTATAGCAAGTCTTGTGTATGTATCACATCAGATGTTTCTTGTGTAGTAGGCTTTCCTCTATCACTTAATGTTTACCAGTTATACAAGATTTTATAAATTTCCTTCCGAATGAAGAGGACTTCATAAGCTATTCCCAGAAGATTCAAGATAAACATTTTATTCGTGATGTAAACATCTTTAATATATAACATTTTTATCAAAATAATTTGAGTTATTTTTCAGAAAATAAATAATTTCGAAAAATGTTCCTCGTGGATTGTAGTTTCGAATACAGTGTAGTGAGTGGAGTGGAGTGTAGTGAGACGGTAGCACTGCAACGAGAAAATCAGAACTATCCACGTTCTTTGGCCTTTTCACACAATTAAAGACGAGGAGACGCTGAGAAACTCTCCGAGGGTAGTAGCGAGCTAGAAAATATGAATCGAGTAGCACTATTCTTAGGCTAGTCAAAATTCTAACAAATATCTTTTGGTAAGTAACCTTCAAAATTTATTTAAATGCAGAGTGGAACTACCAGGGAGAAACAAACAAAGAGAGATTGCTATACCATTTACTTATTTTGTTTAAATAGACTTTTTGTGAGAGGAACCAATGATTAAATAAATACTTAAAGTGATATTTTAAACCGTTAAAATATTTTAAAGCTACAACAGACTTAATTTATATTGCATTTCCACTATACCAGGTGAGTCAGCTGTGCCTATTTATTTTTGAATTTATGCAACGTGCTAAGCGACATACGTGACTTACGTCTTTCTTGAATGCTTTCTAATAACCGAGTTGCATAACACTTTATAGAGGAGGGATACATAACTCAGTGCATAAGTGCTTTACGGGAGAGAATGCAATCGCTATTTATCTCGATGAAAAAAACATCCCACCCTGACAGTGAGAACTGCGGTAGCAATTTTAGCCAATTTTACAAACTTTCATTCTTTAGCATACATCCATGCACCACTTTGAAAACGCCCCTGAAGGGACACCTATCACATGCATCGGATCACAAAAACAATTTGAAAACAAAATGGCAGACCTACGCAGTGCGACCAATTGGATTTAAGCCGTTAGTCAATGTACAGCCTTGTCAAAAAATGCTAAGTATTAGATAGATAATTTCTCTTATTTCACAAACTATGGCGTATTTCAAATCATACAGTAATTGTAATGACTGATACAGTTTATTTGTTTGAATTAAAACTACCAAACTGAGCTCAAAACTCTGCATGACGCTGCAAAAAGCGTGTAAAGATTCGAGGTGGGATCTAGTTCTGCGATTACTAATTCGTATAGGAACCTCATCTCGCAAGGTAGCATTGGCCGAAGGTGTTATCATGGTTGCTTTAAAACTGTGCCACTTTAATTCGGCTTCAAATCCTTCGGCTAAATTTCAAACTTTTTATTACCTTTTGTTTTTATATTTGGGCCTATTATTTGATATTATGACATAAATAACATTCTTGATAACATTATAAGTGTGTACAAAATAGAATAAACGTCATGTTTTCCACCACAAAGAAGAAGAGCCGCAAAGTCCAAATCATATACAGGCACATTCATACGTGAATAATGCCATCAGATTCCACCGCGCATGTTACAGCATGCAAGAAGGTCTCTCCGGCAACGTACATAAATGTGCATTGATGAAGGGGGTCGTCATTTTGAACATTTACTTTCTTGATGAAATCCACGGTCTTTAAAAATGTATTATTCTGTTTACCCTGAACTTAGCAGATTTACAAGTCCTTTGTCAATAGAAGAAGTTAAACACGAGGTTTAAACATGAAACAAAAACTGTTATATTTAATATCGTCGATATGCGCCCAAGAGAATGAAAGCTAACTACGTAACACGGTACAGATTATTAGGGTATATATAATACACAATTGTCTGATTGTAATTCTTATGTCTTTGGCTCACAGGAGAGTCAGTAACCAAAATAAATAAATTAGTACACTAAAATACAGAAAATAAACACAAGGAGAGAGAAAAATAAGAACCAATACAATTTGATGTTTGTATCAGATTCGAACCTCCGAAGTTAACCTTTGCTTCACCACATTCCGTACAGTTAAACCACTAAATCATAACCCACGTAGTTTGTCCCGTTCTTCAGGAAAACATTCTTCTAGCTCCTTGCAAGCATTATATCCATGAAACGCCATCTTTTTTTAAAGGCTTTTGCAGTTCTTTGTTTCTCATTCAGTCCTTTAATCATTAATGGGGATTGCGTGTAGTACCAAACAGAAGGGCAGAGCTATAATAACGGTTTGTTTGCTAAAAGGGTATCAATGTTTTCACATTAGAATATAAAATGCGGGTTGCATAGATACGAATACCTAGGGGCAGCTGACTCACCTGGTATATTTCATGGCAGAGTTCAAGGTTTTGAATCTTATATTAGATTAGTTCATGTCAAATTTATGTAATAGCTACGCAAAGCTGAAGATTTGTTATTCCGTAACTATGTGTAATACCTTTCCAAAATTGATGAATAAAGTAACAAAAACAATACAGGGTTATTCAGAAGGAAGGAACAGACTTTAAATATTTATTTATAATGAACAATAGATGGCGACACTTGCTATACATCACTGAATAGAGGAAAGTTCAACATTTTATTTTATGTGTTCAAAATGAGAACCATTTGTTATGCGAGGACGACCAGTGCTTTTCCGTTTGCATACGCAACCATCTTCTACGAATTTATTGTATCAATTTTTTACGACGAGGCGGCTCTTTGTTGAACTTACAACGAAATGCACGCTGCAATGAAACAATGGATTCACTCTTTGCATACTGCAGCACACAAAACGACTTTTCCTGTGGCGTTGCCATTTTCTCGTAAGCAAACCCAGCACCGTGTAGGCACTGAATGGAACTAATAGGTGGGGGCTTAAAACTTTGAACGTTCTTCTATTCAATGATGTGTCGTGTGTGTTGCTATCTATTGTCGTTAATTAAAAATGAATATTTAAAATCTGTTCCTTCTTTTTGAATAACCACACGTTACAGAAAAACTCATACTAGCACTAACAAGTTGTAACTTCATTAATAAAAATAGGAAAGGAAATATCTTTGGCCTTTTCCTACAAGTGGTTCCTACCTATACCAAGTAGGAGTGATTTCTTTTCCCTAGCATACTTCATGCTTCACGTGTCCTTAAGACATATATAATTGAGTTACAGGACATTGACACTGAGAAGTGACATTGGAAAATCTGGACTGAGTCAGAATATACGAGAGATGAGTAAGGTGGTTCAGGATAAAAAAACTGCTGGATGAAAGACAATACCAGGATAAGTGCAGACAAAATGGAAGAGTATAGGAAGGTTGGTTCACATGTGTATTTGCTCACTTAAACGCATCTAAACACGGGCACTGTAATTAAAGTGCTCAAACGCTGAAGGAAAGTAAAGATCTGATGCGATCGAAGGACGTGACGCAAAATAGTAAGTGAATTTCCTCTAATGTTGCCTCGATACCCTTATAAGTTAGGTTTCTGACCCCAGGGGAGCTTGGGATTGCAGGAGCTTGAGAATCGCTGCGCTACTTAATGTTGCAATATTTCTGATCTTGCGATGAGAGTTTAGTTTCCCGTACGTGCTGCGCGGCGATTATGGCGCCATGATGGGGCTTGCTATTTTCTGCAGAGGCACAGAGCGCAAATGAGATAACGAATCGAAATTGGTAGGAACGGGCTTTTAAGAGCACCGGTGTATCGGGGAAATGATAGTCGACTTAGCAGTGGGAAGCGTGAACGGTGTTAATATGCTTAACTGCGAAAAAGGTAATGTGCAAAGAAGTGCCCTTAATGCCTTTCCTGCTCTTGGGATAGCAGGGTTGTCAAACCCAGATTCGTTTAGATGCAAAGAGCACGTCATTTCATACCAGTGCTTCCGAAAACCGAATTAAATATTTTGCTGATGTAAATTAAAAATATTCAATAAGCCTCGACTGTTATCCGCCTCGTTTTTAAACATCCTGAATGTCAAAGAACTCTGAGAGGAATCAAACGCAATTATTACATATTTAATAACTCAGTTCAGAAGGCATTATGTACGCTAAAAGTTAATCATTGCGAATTTTTTTTCAATGCACTTTATCTCTAACGTGCCCTTGAGTAAAACAGTTTTATTTACCAGCGCATTCCCTCTGCTATATACGAGTATAACAAGTTAGGACATAAAGTAAATACCTCATCGACACAGAAAGCGCTTTAAGAATAAATAAATCTGAATAAATACTTTAATAGTCCGATATACATGCGTTTCTGTCGTGTCTGTATTTTTTATGTCAGTCAGTTATTGTGATAAATACACGCGAGTGCCTTTCATCCAATGTACAGTCCCATTGATGCCTTATTCACCAATCAGTGTCGAGCTTAATCGATAGTTTTAAAGCAAGTGCTAAAAAAACTAATAACTGAGTTTACTTTCTCCTACATTAATTTCTTTTATTCCTATAATCTCTGTTTGATTCGACAAGGGATCTAGCAACCCTATTCTCCTGCATTTTCCAGTTCACTATTGCCGGTTAGTACAAAATAAAAAAACGGCGAGAGATAGTGATCTGCAAATTCAAATAATAAAAGAAGAGGTTCAAGATCTAATGCTACATAACAAGAGATGAAACAGGTACGCCACCAACATTCTGGAAATAATTATCACGACAACAAGCTTACGTTAACCTCAATTAAATTAACAAAAACCTATCAGTACTCTAGGTGTTACTGAAGGTAGTTCTAGATCTGTATTATATAATACCAGGTGGCCCACACAATCCGTCCTTAGTTGAAGTTAGTTTATTCCGGATAGCGCGCATGCCAAAAGGTTTGCCTTAGTAGAATTGCAAAGGGGACTCCATACTGACAGAGAGGAGACCGCTAAACCGCAATGCTTGAAAACGAACGCTTTAACTGCTATTACTGGTCCCAGAACTCATTCGGTAGAGAAACTGCCTGATATATAAGGTGTTCCGGGTTCAATTCCCAGCTGTGCTCCAGAAAGTTGTCTTTAAACAAAACCATTTTTCGGATGCCCAGAGTCTGGTGTTTAGATTTGAAGAAGGCAACTTTACGTTATTTACCACCACGTAGCCAATTTGAAGAAGTGAATTATGTTGTAGGAGTTGTATTATATTTCAACTGTTGGGGAGCCGAACTTGTAGTAGTTGCAACCGGAAGTGTAAACAGTTTCCGGTAGCCTTTGCCCCAAATGTACTTTCAGGTGACCTTTGCCTCATGTTTAAAGAAATATTAACTTCGTAATTTGACTGTTTCTTTAAATATTATATATTTATGTTTGCCTCGGCTGCGTCAGTATTTGTTAGAGACACGTTTATCTTAGCAAGATTGTGGTGTGGCAAGAATGTAGGCTTACACAGATTATAATTTTACTTCACTCCTTTTATTAATGCTTGACACGATTTAATTAACACTTCACTGATATAGAGGGCTGTGAGTTCTTTTTGTTCTTTAATTACACTTTTTAACACGTAAACTGATTTTCGTTTCACACGAATGCATATTATATTTCTTGAGGACAGCTTTTGTGTGTGGTTAGTAACGCTGTCTGCAGGCAACTGACTTCTGAATTTGTAAATGTTTCTCTTTTTCAGTCTCTGATTGGCTAATCCTACTCCAATAGAATACAAACTGTCACTAAAATTTACATTATTGTTGCTCCAATAATGACTAGTAGCATTATTAAACATTCTTACTCATTATTGCCTAAAGGTTACCTCATTGTTAGCAACGTTTAACTTATTATTCTCACAGCTCTTACATTATTAAATTACGTAATACATTCATATAACATTATTGAACATGGATACAATAATATAAGCATATGCAATGACTGTTACATACATTTTACAAATTATTACATACACATATTGCTTCAAAGTGGGCTGTTATTAAACTTACATATTATATAACTAGACTGAAATTATTTAAGTGTTAAAAATACTGCCTCAGATGTCAGAGTACCTGTATTTGTGTATGTGGGGGGAGTGTTATCGGTTATTTAATAACCAATTAGCTCATTAAAAAGAATTTAGGATTTTCTACTTGACACATACCTGAGCACACATGTTAAGTGATTTAGTTCCATGACAGTTAATCTATCAGTACAACTATATGGCACCAATTGGTGCCGTAAAGTTAACAAGATCAAACAAAATTCTAGTTTTATTATACTTATGTGGTCTTAAAGGTGCGTTAGAATTAAATTATTTTCTATTAGTGCATTATTCATAATGAGCATGTGTAAAATCATGCCGCCCCTTGGTGGACGAATTGATGTAAGGGCCTCTCAGGACCTCGTTATACCTGGAATGATGAATTATTTCTTAATATTATTTGTGTACGAAAAAAAAAACTTGCGCAGAAGACAGATGCCGGGTCTAAAAATTTTCAGATCACAGAAATTTTCGAGTCTCGGCTGCATTTTGGTGCGTCTCTGCACAGATCGTAATCATATCTGTGTGTTCGTTATTGGTGAACGTTACCTTTTTGTCTAAAAGACCTGGCTCGACTGCATGCAAGTGACCACGCGACGCTTATCAGTACCAAACTACCACGTAAATTCCTAAAGACAATAAGGCAGCAGCACTACCTCGGTGACCTTTCGCTTTTTATCGGCACTGCCCCTTTTGAGAACAATGATGCGGCAACTTCTTTTGTACATATGTATGCGGGAAACAAAACTGCAAAGGATATATGAATGCGAGGGTGTATTTATATTTCTTATAGGCTGCTAAATCCTTGCCATCGGCCAAAACTGGCACACACATTCTTTATGGAAAAAGTAAAAGTACTTTGGGGTGATATAACATTAACCACCCCAACGGAAGAAGGGGTGAAGAATGTTCGCCGGGAGGCAATTTTGAGAACTCTCCGCACGAACACGCTGCTTTCAAATGCTTTTATGGAATAAAATTATAAATCATGTACTCTTTATTCTTTTAGGGGTGAACAAACCCAGCCTACCAACTAGTAAGGGTATGGAAAATGTTCAGCGGGGGAAATTTTTAAAGGAGGTACCGAAGTGCTATTTAAGCCATTTTGGTAAAAAGAATCGATGTTTGTATTTTTGGTGCAAAAAGCGCACGATACCTTAAATTACTCATCTGCGAAGTTTCAATCTCCTAGGGCAGATATAACATATGCTTGTACGTTATTTTTACAGCGCGCCACCGTTTAAATTACTCTCTGTGCTAGTGAATGGTGCGTTATTTTCGCAAGTTCAGCTTTTTGTGTTATATTTCCGTATTCCAAACCTACCAAATTATAGCTAGAGGTCTGAAAATTTTCCTCAACGCACTACAAAACATAGGTTGACGTAGCCACGCTACGTCCTCCATCAATGAAGCACTACCTTTGCCTCACGATTGCTGCTTTTCTCCTCCTAGATGGTTTTTTTATACTTTGCCACGGCTGCTCGAGCATGCGATTCTAATCACTGGGTATGCGTGAGTGTATGTACATAGAAACACGAACGCTTTCTTGGAACACTTTTATTCACCATTAAAATAAGACTTAAGATTTGCCGATCACTTTTAAATTCTTACGATGTTACTGTGTCTTTTCCAATACCGAAGATTATCAATTACATCTGATCGTTCGACCCTCTTGCAAGTTCGCACCCAGTCTTCGGACCTCGACGAGACCGTTGTTCCTCACCACACGAGCGTCCCTGCGAGAATGTCCTCACCACAAGCGCGATACAAAGAAAGGACCCCTAACTTCCCCTGTCTCCCCTTAAACTTTTCGTACCAAAATTGAGCGTCATGAAGCTTCTAGTGACCTTCACTTCCTGGCCAGTGCAACTGCACCCATTAATTCCAAGAGAAATTGGCTTCAGCGGATTTACCCTTTATACCTGGGGCTGGACCCTAATTAGCTAAACTGTGCCTGTCTGGCCTTTCTGTCGCTTTTAACAGTCAACAATTTTCCTAATGCTTCTCCTTTTAATACATGCACTGATTTTAAATATTTTATTATTTATTTTATTTCGCTATCCTTCCCAGATTTTTTAGATAATTATTGACATTATAATTTCGGCTTCAAGGTAACAAAAATGTCCAATTAGAATTTTGATATCAGTAATGCTTTTTAAAAGATTTAGCATAATCATGTGCTGTCTTTATGGCTGTTTTACATGTTGAGCTATAAAATATTTGTAATGAAAAATGATCGAATATATGAACATTTCCATCAGACAATTTACGATAAAGGTACTGAGGAATGTAAGTATAAAAATAATCTGATGCGTAACATTCACATACTTTTCTCTAACCTCTAGCGCTTCTTAGTGGATATATATTCTTACGAAAGTTTATTTTCCTATCTTCTTCATTTTAATCGAGATAAACCTTTCCGGAAATAACTGCATCACACATTTCGTTATAGATACAAAGGGAATAGCGACAGTCAAATGTTTAAGAACTGGACGCTGTGCGCGCCTTAAAATTCCATGCTGTTTCCATGCAATCACGAGAAACAACTCAATGTTGACAGGACTTATGGAGAATGACCAGAAGTTAACAGTTCGAATTTAAGGCACATATTTTTTATTTCAAGTAACTTTTTTGTGGCACCAGCCATTTCCGAGAAATTCGCTATTGTTCAATACCTAAGCCATGTTTTTCAAATCCTGTCGATTTTCAGTTATTACTTGCGATTTTATGGAAAGAGTTTTAAGGCCAGTGTGTAGCGTTCCAGTTCTTAAACCTTTGTCTATCGCTGTTCTCTTTGTATCTATAACAAATTATGTAATGCAGCTATTTCCGGAAACGCTTAATCTGGATTAAAAGGAAGTAGAAGCAAGATAAGTTTTTTTAACAATAATTGCTATATCATCTAATAAGATAAGGAGGGTAGAGAAAGCCATCTGAATGTAACGCATCAGATGTTTAGAAATACATTCGCGAGTGTGTTTGTGAACAGCATAATTCAAAAACGAATAGTCGGATGTTCAGTATCTTTCAAAGATGCGACACGAAGTATTTCAAGAAAATCGTCTCACCCCAAACTACCCTTTACACGGAAATATATTAGTTATGTTGATTTTTTCAAAAATAGTTCAAACGATTTTGTTTAAAATGTCATATACTAAATATATTTATATGATAAATAAAATTTATATCCTGAATTATTTGGGAACCGCCTCTGAAGCACCTTAATTCGGAAGGAATTTTGTATGCTGTTGTATAACTGGTAAACGTCACGTGATAGACGAAAACGTACAGCTCTTTAAAACACGCGGCTTATTGCGGCATAAGCCATTTCCGAGATATGCGTTATTAATGGCTCGAATTGTTCAATATTTTTTCATTCTTTTTAAGTTCCTTCAATATTCAGTTTTTTTCTCACGATTGCACGCAAACAACATGGATATTTTAAGGCCTGCACATACGTCCAGTTCTTAAACTTTTGACTACCTCTATTCCCTTTATATACAAAGAGAGCCAAAAGACTATGAACCGGCTGCGTGGTGCCTTTCCTGTCCGCGTCCTCGGCGTTCGTTGCCGTCTGCCGCTATCTTAGAAAGGCGCGGATGAAAGCAATCAACATTTTTAAAAATACTTTTAAAGGCTTGGCTTACCAACTTTATGAAAGGAGATGCTGAAACTGGCCACCGTCCATACATTTTTGGCACCTCTTTAGGAAACTATCCATCATTCGCCGTAGTTCACGTTGAGAAATTTCCTGGCGGATATTTTGTTTTCTTCCAGGGTGTGTGGGTTTGTCTTGTGCACTTTGTTTTAAGTTATCCCAGAGATAGAAATCGCAGGAGGTTAGGTCGGGGGACCGAGGGGGCCACAAATCTCTAGTAATAATTCTATCCTCAAACACACTTTCAATTGTTCTCATCGAAATATTGGCCGTATAAGCTGTTGCAGAGTCTTGTGGAAAAAACGCAAAATCACGTTCTCTGGTTGTTAATTCTCTAAAAGAGGGGAAACATTTTATTCACATATCTATGGGCGTCAACTGTTGACTCGAAAAAAATTGAAAGTGTGTTTGAGGACAGAATTATTAGTAGAGATTTGTGGCCCCGTCGGTCCCCCGATCTAACCCCCTGCGATTTCTATCTCTGGAGTAACTTAAAACATAAAGTGTACAAGACAAACCCACACACCATGGAAGAATAAGAACAAAATATCCGACAGGAAATTGCCAGCATTTCTCAAGTGAACTACGGCGAGCGATGGATAGTTTCCTGTAGAGGCGCCAAAAATGTATGGACAGCGACGAAGCCACTTTCGGCATCTCCTTTCATAAAGTTGGTAAGTAAAGCCTTTAAAAGTAGTTTTAAAAATGTTGCATGGTTTCTATGATAGCGGCAGACGGCAACGAGCGCCGAGGACGCGGACGGGAAAAACACCGCGCAGCCGGTTCGAAGTTTTTTGGCTCTCCCTGTATATAACGAATGCAAGTAATGTAGCTATTTCCGGGAAGTTTTATCTGGATTAAAATGAAGAGGATAGGAGAATTCTGTCGTAAGAATAATTTGTATACCCACTAGTAAATGCTAGAGGGTAGAGAAAGCTATAAAAATGTAGCATACCAGATACTCTTCTTTTCCTCATACCTTTTTGTCGTTTTCTTAATCTTGCTTATTATTCTGTGTATGTTCTGTGGATCCGTGCGATTAATACGGATCTATTATGTAGCTGTCATACAGTCATTCATTCAAATTCTTGACAAAACAATTAAGTTAATTGTTTAAGTGCATCCATTTTACTGAAATTACTTTATTCTCCACCATTCGTTGTACTTTTATCTCAGAAGGCGTTATACAAAGTTTCAGTAATTTACAACACAGGTATATTTATGGTTGGGAAGAATTCCGAAAGAGGGCATTAACATGGTTTAGTATGGCTAGCATAACTCTGCCGAGAGTAAACATCGCATCTTGCGAGACAAATCCAAACAAATGTTCGGGTAGTAGTTCACAAACACACTCTCAACTTCCCCAATAAAGCTTGTGTTGTAGAGCCCGAACTCAATTGAATGAAGCAAAGTTGCTTGCTTAAGACGCTGTATTTTATGAGGCTGGTAATATGCTTTGCATAATCTCAAGTGATAGCAGAAGAGGAAGGTTTAACGTAATTGTCTTCTGCTCTTCTTTGAAGATTCAAAACCCCTTGAGTCTGGCATAAAAAGCTGATGTGTTACATTCACATAACTTTCTCTACACACTCTCCTACAAACTATTATTGAAAAATCTTGTTCTTCTATCTCTTTATTGTTAAAACAGATAAACACTGATCACTCATTTACACGTTTCGTTGCAGGTATAAGTAGAATACAGCAGGCTAAAGATGATCGCTATGTATGGCCTTGAAGCTGTGCACTTTTTGCATGAATACAAAAGGAAGTAAGGAAAGAAAGAAAGAAAGAAAGAAAGAGAAAAATTAATGATATGCAATTGAGAGGAGTATAAAGTGCTTTTGAATTCAAACCAATAACAAAGAATATCTCGGAAATGGTTAATGCCACCAAAACGTTTATTTGACATTTACTTTGTGCTTTAATAAGATCTGTATTTTTTCTGTAGTAGGATTTCGCATATCTCCTACAGCTTACTAATTGTGCAAAAATCATTAAGAATAATGAGGACTTCACAAGCAATTCCCAAAAAATTCAAGATAATATACATTTTGCTTATCATAAAAATAGCTTAAGCATGTGGTATTTTAATAAAAATCGTTGGAGATATTATTAAGAAAATAAGCATTTTCTACTTTTCGTTTTTGAGTTATTCTGTTCATGCACACACAGATCGCTTTATTAAAAATCTGATGTGATACTTTAACATGACTTTCTCTACCCTCTATCGTTTATTAGTAGGTGCACAAACTATCTTACTACTATATTTTAACCCAAATAAGCGTTTACAGAAATAGCTACATCACACATTTCGTTATAGGTGCAAAGGAAACAGCGATAGTCAAATATTTAAGAACTGGACGCTATGTGCTGGCCTTAAAGTTCCGTACTATTACGATGGAATCGCGAAAAACAACTGAATGTTGACAAGACTTTAAAAGTTGGCTAATCAATGAACAATTCGAACCATTGATAACGGATATCTCGGAAATGGCCGATGCCAAAAAAGGTTATTTAAGATAATTTGGCTTTTAAACTGATCTACATTTCTTGTAGTCTGTGTGGTATCGCTTGACGTTTACCAGTTATATAAGATTATATAAAATTCCTTCCGAGTGAAGAGGACTTCACAGGCTATTCCCAGTAAATTCCAGATATACATTTTATTTGTCATGTAAATACCTTTAATGTATAATATTTTGATCATAATCATTAAAGCCATTTTTAGAACATCAAAAATTTTTAAAGGCCTTCCATGTATAGCGTAGTTTGGGTTAGGGAAATTTTCTGAAAGAGATTTTATTTTTTATGTCGCATCTTTGGAAGATATTTAACTTAAATTCCAAGTTTGGTGTTTATCTGACTTTTGTTTTTTGAGTTATGCTGTTCACACACATACGTAGACACGAAACTTTTCCTAAAACATATTTTTAATTCATATTGCCTCAAAACATGTTTTGAGGTGTTTGTAAAATGGGCCCAGCACCTTAACATTACGTTGATTCTATAACTTTTTATAGTAACCTTTCCTTTCACTTCATACGTTACGTAAGGTTTAAATACAATAACCAAACTTACACATTTTTAGAATAACGGATAAACATTAAGCAATTGACGAAAGCGTACCTCACAAGAAAATGTAGATCTCTTTAAAACACACAATTTATTTTAAATAAGTTTTTTGTGGTATAAGCAAGCCGTTTTTGAGATATCCGTTATTAAATATTTTGAAGGTTTGTTTCTTGCTTATTTTCTTAAAGTCTGCCAACATTCAACTGTTTCTTGCGATTGCATGGAAACAGTATGGAAATTTAAGGCCAGCATATAGCGTCCAGTTCTTAAATATGTGACTGTCTCTGTTCCCTTTAGATCTGTAACGAAACGTGTAATGTAGCTATTTCTGCAAAGGTTTATTTGGATTAAAATGAGGTAGATAGAAAAATAAGTTTTGTTAAGAATAATTTGTATATCCATTAATAAAGATAGAGTGTAGAGAACGTCATGTGAACGTAATGCACCAACCAAACAATGACTCTTTTGGAAGTGGTTAATTACACAAAAACATTGACATAGATTGTAAGCTTTATCGAAATTTACATTTTTTGTGAAGTAAGATTTTGTCTATTTCAGACGGTTTACTAATTACACAAAAGTCATTCAACACGAGGACTTCACAAAATATTCTCAAAAATTAAGGATATGCATTTTATTTTTTGTGCAAATATCTTAAACATATATTATTCAATCCAAGTTGTTAAGAGTTATTCTTGAGAAAATAAAAAATATCGAAAATTTCTCATATAAAGCGCAGTTTGCGTTAGAAGAATCTCCTTGAACATATTTGCGCAGCATCCTTAAGAGATGCTAAGCTTAAATATCAAGTTTTACCTTAAGGGACCTTAAATCGTGTATTTCCAGTGAAATTTCGATATGGAAATTTTGGGAGGAATGTAATGTTTGGTTTACTTCCTATAGGCGAGTAGTAGAAAGTAAAAATCGTAGTTTAAATAAGGAACGCTATTACCGACTTTTTTTGGCCCCACGTGTAGTAACTAGACGATACTGCATTCCTATGACAGGAAAGGTATTCTACGCGAGCCCGTTTAGTACTTGTCGCATATTCTTCGGCATCCAGGCGGATCCAATAGTGAGGTAAAGTTAACGAGATAAAAAAACGCAGGACACCCTGACGAAGTAGAGCGAAATAGTGGTTAGAAAACATAAGAGGAAGTCTTAGACCTTTATAGTCAGGTGGTCTACAAGAGGTTCCTTTTCTTATTTAAGTGTTCAGCTTTCGGCCAAAGGCTTAGGGTTTGGTTGATGCATTCAACCACAGGTTAAACAGGGCGAAACGTTTCGCTTGAACGTTCAGTTGTTGGGCGGCATTACACGCGTGCATGGTCTGCTTTCCTCGCCAAAACTCTTAAGTGATACTGAAGTCGCTCTAACTGCTGGTCTTCCGAGGTGGTGAAAGGAAGGGAATAAATGGGGGCGTGAAGTCCTTCGTTATGCTTCAGGGTATAGAGTATAGGGTGTGCAGGGAACACCTTGTGCACTGCAACCTACGTGAGATCTACTGTGGCTACCACCCTCCAAGAGGAGGGGATGAAGTAGAAGAACCACAGGAGGTTAGAGGTAGCGGGAAGACAGGTCACAGAGTCGCAAGCATGTCCCTAACAGTTCCTGGCTCGAAGACTAGTCCAACGGATTAACGATCCGTCAAACCACGGAAGTGCCCTCTAGTGTGCACTTCCTTTGAACAAGCATCTACGCCATCTATCCGACACCGCCTCAAAGCAAGAAACCTAGAAGCATAACTGACACACGAGAAGGAAACTATGAAAGGGAAATAAGGGATAGGAAATCGTGATATATGAGAAACCACCCCAGCATTCATCTTATCAAACCGGAAAAACCACGAAAAACACAAGAACAGAATCAAACCTGCAACCTTCCGAAGTGACGCCTCACACGTTACTGCAGAGCCAACTCGCTCCGTGATGTTTCAAGGCACGAAAGAACTCTGGAGAACACTTGACCCTGGGAATTCATCTAGTCAGGAAGATGGGATGATGGTTGATTTCTCAAATGTGACTATTCTCACTTAGAGGTCGTGTTTTCGAAATCTTTGTAGTGGTGATCACTTATTGTGAGATGAACTACCAGAGCACAGTGACAGGCGACAATAACTTTAACCTTCGTATCCATGTCGCTGATGAAAGCTTAAGCTGTCATTCAGTTCACATGCAACCCCTTCCTCTAGAAGGACGAATTAGTGTATGGTTTAGTCTATCCTTGTGTACCAAAGGTAGCGAAACGCTTTCATAGAGGTGGTATCCGAACCGCCCCTTCATTCCACATCGATTTTAATATTCATTGGTTCGCTTTTGTGTCCCTGAATTTTTTTTCTGACCTGGGTGAGTCAAAGTTTGGTTTCCTGAAGGTTGCACTTTACGGAGGGAAAAAGAAAAAACAAAACAAAAAAACGCACACACTTGCGGTCTAAGAAAATGGGAAACTCTTTATGCTCGTTAGCTTCGTAATACCCCGATGCTAATATAAGAATTATTTATGAATTTCAATCGGCACATAGGCTCACTTTGAAGGAAAATTGTTGTGTGACATTCACATGAATTTCTCTACCCTCTAGCGTTTATCAGTTGGCATACAAATTATTCTTATGACAGTTCATTTTCCTATCTTAATTTTAATCCAGATTAAACGTTCCGGAAACAGCTGCATTAAACATTTCGTTATAGACATAAAGGTAATAACAGTAGTCGATTGTTTAAGAACTGGACGCTGTGTACGGCGTTAAAATTCCATGCTCTTTGGCGCAATGGCGAGAAACAACTGAATACCGAAAGGAGTTGAAAATAATGACAAAATTATCAAACAATTCGAACCATAAATAACGAATATCTCGTAAATGGTTGATGCCAAAAAAAATTTACTTGAAATAAGTCGAGGGTTTTAAAGAGATCTACAAGTTTTGTGAAGTATGTTTTCGTGCATAGCTTAGCTTTGCTAGTTGTACAAGATTATACAAAATTTCTTCCGAATGAAGAGGATTTCACGGGCTATTTCCAGAAAATTCAAGATATTAGTTTTATTTGTAATGTAAATATTTTTAATACAATGGTATTTTAATAAATACGTTACAGCCATTTTTTAGAAAATCAATAATTTCTAAAAACGTTTCATGTAAAGGGTAGTTTGGTGTGGGAGGAGTTTCTTGAAAATCTTCGTGTCGCATTTTTTGGAAAGTATTGGACCTAAATACCAAGTTGAATATTTATCTTACTTTTAGTTTTTGAGTTGTGCTGTTCGAAGACACAGACACACACTGACCTTTTTTTTTTCTAAAAAATGCCTTTTTGGGTTCAGGATGCCTAAAACATGTATTTTCGTTGGAATCTCGGTTTCAAAATTTTTGGTTGGAATGTAATACCTTCTCTAATGTAAGTGGTAGAGAAAGTTAAAATATTACGATTTTACACACGAGAGAAGTTATCTGAATATGTAAAACTGTATAATGTATATGTGGAACTATCAGTAATCCTACGTTATACAAACAATTGTCTGTAATTATGATTACTATTTAAACAGTTCTGTTAAACAAGATACCACGTCTGCTTTGTGAACGGAAAGTTCTAGAATTAGGAGCGTGCACTGTTTCTAATGATTTATATTTTCCTGATTTTCTTAGCTGGAAAGATAGGGCCCATTATTCTTCTCGGCAAAACAGCTGTAGCAAAGTTTTTGAAACATTTTCACAGCATCTTCTTTCTTCCCCTTGAAAAGATGGCGTAAATAATGCCTTGGATTCATCTCGTTCTGAAGGCAAAAGCCTGCAAATTCTCTCTCCGAGGAATTGTGAAGAAGCGGATTTATCGCTCAGGTGGGACCGAAGGATTCTGAATAAAACATGTAGAGCAAAGTGCTGTAATCACACCAAATGAACTCAGTCGTGGCAGAGGGAAAGCATGCCGATGGGAGACATAGAGGCTCGTCAACTGGAAGAATAATCTTGTTAGTCCCATCTTCGCACTATAAAAAGAACATTAAAAGTGTCTTAAAGTAGCTTACTGACAGTGGAGGGCGTTTGAGCAGCATTTCCGCATGTAGCATGTGCTAAGCATCAGGAGTATTAAAATTATAGACGCATAACGGCGGAGAATTTTTAAAAGTAATCCAGGGATAGTTTATACCTATTATTCCTGTAGTTAAACGTTTTTCATGGGCAGTAAGCAGATGTAATATCCTTCTCCTGGAAGTAATTTTATTACCACTAGACATTGTGTGTAGGTGGAAATTAGCTGCGGAAATTGTGCTGGTCCAGGCAAATTGTAGGGGAAAAGTCAGAAGTAGAGAAAGTAGAGGAATTATTGCATTCCATCTATAAATTCTATACCAATTTTTCTCGAAAATGCACCCTTTTGGCTTCCTGAATCCAAAAAAGAAATATTTTTACAAAAAAGGTCCACGTATCTCTCTCATCCCTCTATCTCTCTGTCTATAAAGAGCGTAAGTCAAAGTTGAAAAGCAGGTTATATACCAAACCTGCCATTTAAGTTCAGCATCTTTCAAGAATGTGGCACGAAGACTTTCAAGAAAATCATCCTACCACATGCTACTCTTTACATAGAAACATTTTAATTGTGTTTTTATTTTCTCTAAACTAGCTAACGATTTTGATTAATATACCATATGTTTAAGACATTTTCATGAGCAATTAATGTATACTTTGAATTTTATGCAAATAGCCTAGGATAGGAACTAGGAGCAGAGGTGGACTTAACATATCTTCCTACGTAGGTCCTTTGTACCTACTGACGGGCTGTCACCGGAGGAGAAAGGAGGGCGGCCGGACCAGAAGGTACGACAGGCAGAGGACGGGGTCCATACCGGTTACAGATTCAAACTCCCTGGTATGGTAGCTGGTGCAACCGGCTCCTCTCCCCCCTGTGAGCTTACACATCCCCTGGGGGCCCGGTACCCGGAGACCGCCCCCATTCCGGGTACGAAGGTTACCCAGAGCATCCATTTCTGCTACCATGCACACGCCGAGACCTCTCGCCGACACTTGCAACCCTGAAAGAGACCAAGCAGATGAAGGGTGAACCGAAATGCGAATGGTGGTGAAATAGAGGGTCAGAAAATTTGGGGGATGTGATGAACCTTCCCAGCATTCACCTAGCGACCCGGGGAAAGGAAGGTCGGTAGCAGGGATCGAACTCATGTCCTCCAAAATGCAGGCCACAGACGTTACCGCCTGAGCCATCCAGCTCGGTAATAGCCTTGAATGAAGGTCCTTCTTCATTCTGAATTACTTTTGTATAATTTTGGCAAACTGCAAGAAAGAAACAAAATCCGAATCGAGTATGCAGATCTGATTTAAATAATACAATTTATGTAAGATAACATTTTTGTCATCTTAACCATTCACGGGGTTTTCTTTCTTTCTTTTTTTTGTCTAATTTTCAAATATCTATACTTTTCTCAAGCGGAAAGTCTCTATTCATTTTTTCTAGTGGTCGTGTAAATAGCATGGAATTTCAAAGCCATAGCAATGCGTTTTTTTAAAAATCTGACTGTCGCTTTATCTAATGGATTCTTCTTATATCCACAACGACATATGTAAGTATTAATAAAATTTTTATCTAGATTAACAAGAAGTAATAGAATAATAAGTTATTGTAAAAACAGTTTTTAGAAGAGTGAGTAGTGAAACTCATGTGTAGGCAACACATCAGATGTTTATTTAAAATTTGTTACCATGATAAGCGGAATAAAACCATAATGGAATCAAGGAAATTAACGAAATGCTGTTTAGAATAATTCATGCTCTCATTTGTTACGCGGGACACGGAGTTCGACTCCATACCGGAAATTAAACGTTTTATCTACCTTGTTAAGCATTAGCTTCTCGCGAATGAAGGACACAACTAGGGTCTTATTTTGAACTTATTGCTAAGGATTGAGACTTTTTAAAACATCTCAGGTCCAACGGCTCCCTGGGCATTCGCTAAGGCATCTTCACAAGTTAAAACAATACAGAAGTTACCATTAAAGGTAACCACTGAAAAGTAATCCTGCAGTAGTATGTGATTGTTTTGAAAGATAATATGTTTGAAATAAATGCTCCTTCTTGTGGTTTTGGTTGAAAAGGTGTGCGTACGTTGCTTGAAAGCTGGAAGCTATCGATCTATCTCTGAGGTCATCTGATGGTCGTTAGTTATGACCTTGACCTTGTAATTAGTGTGTAAGGGCGGTGATAAACCCTGGTACATTGCCGGCTGAGGCCGATATCAAGTTACAGAGCTATGTACACCTCTGCAGGAGATATCATAATTTAATTAAAATCAAACAGGTGTATGTAAGCTCTTAGAAGCATTTTCGTTGGTATTTTATAACATCATAAAACAAATACCTTCAACTATTATGATAACAAGATGTACGATAAAGGTTAAACCATTTCACCTACAATACGTGTAGTTAATTTTAACATTCATGTTTGTTAATATCTAGAAATTGGACATCTTTAATCTTGAATTGCTTTTATTTCGATAAAGAATAACAATATTCTAGAGTGAGTGAGAGAGAGAGAGAAGAAAGAAAGAAAGAAAGAGACGGTTTTCCTGTCTTCTTATTCTAACGGAATTTGAAAAAAAATTATTATTTTGTATTCATTTTTTAACCCTTGGTCGTCAAGGACCAATTAGCCATATAGACGTTATATTTCTTTTAAATTTACACATACATACACCCACATGCACATTTACTCCTCACTTATACTTCCAGACTCTAAAAGGATGGGGAATAATTCTGCTTACAGAAAAATCGCGAATCGAACCCGAACCTCTGGAATAGGAAGCTGGCATACTAACCACCAGACCACAGAGACAGTCAATGGTTGATTATTAACAGTTTTCAGGTATGAAAGGAACTGGGGGAGAGAGAGAGAGTTAATGCTTTATTTTCGATGACGAAATGAAACTAAAAGTGCCAATCACATATAAAAAATATCATATGTTGTATTCACATGACTTTCCATACACACTCTTCTATACATCATTCTTACATGTTATTTCTCTATCTACTTCTTGTTAATCGAGATAAACCCTCGTTATAGGCATAAGAAGTATACAGTAGGCTAAATCGATGGTCAGTTTTTTTAAAGTCGGTCGCTAGGCTTTGAAATTCTGTTCTCTTTGCATGAACTTCTTCCTCTGTCTCTGTTTACCTTCCTCGTATGTAGGACTTACACCTTCCAGGACTTATAAGCGTGTGCCCGGGGTCAGAGGCCTGTCGAGGAGCAGACACTTTATATCAGATAGAAAAGTCAGGATGAGTGATCAGCCTGAAGCCTGGTATAAGAGCGATGACAAAGATGATATGAAATGATGGTGAAATGGCTGAAAGGAAAGGTGTAGATGGAGCAATTAGTGGAATGAATGGCGGGGAAAACCGGATAACTCGGAGAAAGCTTGCCCAAACGCCGCTTTCACCACTAGAAATCCCACATGCGGATCTCTGGGATTGAATCTTGGTGAGAGGCAAGGGGTTGAACCACTCAGCCACGGCGTCGTCATCTTTTTGTACGGACAGGAAAAGAAAAGAAAAAAGAATATCCCGGAAGTAGTTAACGCTACAAACTGTTTTATTGGAGATAAGTTGTATTCTTTAAGAGATCTACATTTGATGTGTAGTACGATTTTGTCTTATCTTACGTTTTACCAATTACACAAAATTCATTCAGGATGAAGAGAACTACAGTGGCTATTTTCAGAAAATTCAAGATATACATTTCATTTGTGATTACAATATCTTAAACGTATAATTCTTTAATCAAAATCATTTCAGCCGTTTTTGTGAAAATCAAAATTTTCGAAAATATTCCATGTTAGGTATAGTTTGGAGCATGGGATTTTCTTGAGAATCTTCGTGGCGTATCTAAGTTTGGTATTTAACCAACTTTTCCTATTTTTGTACCGAAATGTGTAATGAAACTATTTTTTCAAAGCTTTATTTGGATTCACATGTACAAAATGAACGATAGTGGGTAAAGAAAGTAATGTGAATGCAAGACAAGGTTTTTCACTTTCTCTACCATGTACATAGTAGGCAGAGAAAGTATTCTTCCACCCAAAAATTCATTATCGATATTTTCCCGGAAATACATATTTTGAGGTACCTGAATAAATAAAAAAAACATTTTGGGAAACTTTTTGTGTGTGTGTGTGTGTGTGTGTGTCTATGTGTCTCTGAACAGAATTACTGAAAAACGAAAAGTAGATAAATACAATTTTTTAGAAAATTTTTATTTTCTTAAAAATGACTAACGATTTTGATTAAAATACGTATTAAAGATATTTACATGAAAAATAAAATGTATATCTTGAATTTTCTGGGAATAACCTTTAAAATGTAGATCTCTTTAAAACATAAAATGTATTTCAAATAAGCGTTTTTGTAGCATAAGCCGTTTCTGAGATAGCCGTTTAATAATATATTTCAAATTGTTAATTTCTTGATCATTCTCTTAAAGTCCTGTCAACATTCAGTTATTTCTCACGATTGCATGGCATTTTAAGGCCAGCATATAGCGTCCAGTTCTTAAACATTTGACTGCTCCTGTTCCCTTTGTACGAATAACGAAATGCGCAATGTAGCTATTTCGGCAAAGGTTTGTTGAGATTAAATGCAGTAGATAGAAAAAAATTTTGACGTGTTACACTCACATGACTTTCTCTACTCTTGTACAAACTATTTTTACAAAGCTTACTCTCCATATGCTTCATGTTAATTGAGATATCGAGATGTCAATCTTATTGCTAATTTTCTTGTAGGTGCAAGGGAAATGTGGTAGGTTTTAAGCGATAGTCAACTCTTTTAAGAGCTGGTTGCTATGTGGCGCATTCCATTCTCTTTGTATGTCCAGGACATAAAAAAATGAATAACTAATTTGAGAAAAAGTATAAGTATTGGAAAATTTAAGGGAATAACAAGCAATATCTTGAAAATGGTTCACTCAACAAAAAATGTATACGACATAAGTTGTGTATGTTAACGCGATCTACATTTTTTGTGTAGTAAAATTTTGTCTATCTCTTATGGTTTACCAGTTATGCAAAAGTCGTTCACAATGAAGAATACTTTTGGAGACATTCCCAGAAAATTCGAGATATACATTTTATTTGTCTTAAAAATATCTTAAACATATGATTTTTTAATCAAAATCGTTAGAGCTAGTTTTGAGAAAATTAAAATTTTCGAAAAATGTTCCATTTAAAGGGTAATCTGGGGTGGGGGGATTTTCTTGAAAACCTTCGTGTCGCATCTCTGGAAGATATCAAGTTTGGTGTTTATCCCACTGTTCGTTTCTGAGATATGCTGTTCACAGACACACACAGACACACACACACACACACAGACATGTTTCTAAAAATGCTTTTTTGGATTCAGGGGGTCTCAAAACATGTATTTCCGGTGAAATCTCGGTATTGAATTTACTATACATAGTAGAGAAAGTAATAAGCTTGAGTAAGAATAGCTTGTATGCCATTAATAAACGGTTGAGGATAGATAAAGTATTGTGAAGGTTTCGTTCACCTTGTGAGCATTAACAAGAAAGTCGTAACCAAGATCCTGATATGAATCATTACATTTTAATCACAGTTACTCTATTTTCGTCTCCACTTGGAATGTGGTGGTTGCATTTGAAAGGTAAGATTACTCCTTTCTGAGTGTCTTTGTTGACTACTTTATAAGAAAAACGGGATTCTGAGAGCTCTATTGTAAAGAAAAATCTCTATATTGGATTGTGTGGTAAGAGATATGAAGTTTAATGGATTACGGAAGTTCTGTGGAAGGCAAGGATAAAAAAATGGTACGATAGCGACTTTACCTTGGAGGTTTTCCCCACAATGGCAACCGCTTCAATACAGTTGGTCTCGCTGAAAGGGCTATCAGCATTTAATTATCTAGATTGTTTTCCTCGTTTGCTGCAGAGGTTTTGTAAGCCTTTCTTTTGGCTCTTACTCAAATAAGCTCGCTATATACACGTAGTTATGAATCAATACGGTTCATAAGCAAATTACAATACATAAAATTGTTATTTCAACATGATTTATTAAGTTATTACTATTTTCATTACTTTTCAGAACAGATTAGCACAAAACAAGCATTCAACCATTTAAAACCAAAGGGTGTAGAGAATAGACATAAAATATTACAAGCATAAAAACCTCTAATGCATTGTGTTCTACTCACTATCGTTTAGCTATATATATACATTCATGTTTGCAGAAAGTTCATTATACTTTAAGTTGTAGGTAAAAGGGGGTAGAGAAACTGAATTGACATCTTTAAAAGCGGGTCGCTATTTGCTAGCCTTGAAATTGTATACTCTCAGGCGGCGCCTTGGCGAAGTATTTTTTTATGGACGCTCTTTAACTATTGTGGTTCTTAGCGTCCCATTCTATATTGGGCGTGAAAGACCGGTAATTTTGCTCAGAGGCCTCTTTATCAGGCTTGAGGTTCTTTTACATGCCGTAAATCTACGACACGGGACTACTGGCTTTACTTCCCTTCCGAAGGAAGCAATGCTAAGGATTTTTACGCCCGAAAAAATCCATCGCCCTCCGCCCGGTTTTGAATCCGGTTAAACCGCTCGCCTCCCACCAAGGCGGCGCGGGTGCGATCGCAGATACCTTATGTGGCGAATGAAGTGGCATCTGGGCGGTTTCCCCCGAAAATCATTCTCCGATCATGTTCCCTTTCATTCATTTTACCACTATTTCATACCATCTCCTTCCTCGTTCTCATACCAGGCTTAGGGTTGATCACCGCTCCTGGTTCTTCTATCCGATCCAAAAATCTATCTGCTCCCCAATAGGCGTCTGACCCCAGACATTGACTTGTAAATCCTAGGTGGTGTAAGTCCTCCTCTCGGGTAAACCGAGAAAGAAGAAGAAGAAGCAATTCTATACCCTCTCCATGACACTGCAGGATACAGAAACGGAAATACTAACACCACTAAATGCCCAGAGGTGGCGACTATTCCTCCCTATTGTATTTCCATTAGGCCAAGTCTTACTACTTTATATGCCCCCCTCCGCTTACGTAGGCACGCAAATGCATACGCCACTTACCCACATCAACCTCATAAGGGAGAGACTACCGAACAACCTCGGTAGGGCCGACAGACGTTGTAGCTCGCTGTCTTCCAGACTTTCCAGGCAACCGTCTGGGTAACTTCGTTCAGATGCACCCAATCTCTCATGGATTTAGGAAACCACCGTCGAGACCAACCCAATCCTAAAACTGACCTTTAGAAGGAGTTGAGATGTTCGGCCCGACATACTTCTAGTAACTCAGAAGTGCCACGGGTACTAGGGGTACACAGCGCTCGCACCATGACAACTGAAGGGGTCGACAAAGCCTTGAGAAATTTAAACCAAGAACAAGTCACAAACGGTTATTTGAAATAAAGTGTGTATTTTAAAGAAATCCTAATTTTTTGTGAAGTAAATTTTTGTCTATATTTTATGGTTTGCCCATTTTACAAAATTATAACTAAACTCTTCCAAATAAAGAGGACTTTACAGGACTTGAAAATACAAGATATATTTTATTTGTCATGCAAATATCTTAAACACATGACACTTCAAACAAATCGTTAGAGCCTTGTTTGAAAAAAATCTGATGTATTACACTCACATGACTTTCTCTACTCTTGTACAAACTATTTTTACAAACGCTTACTCTCCATATGCTTCATGTTAATTGAGATATCGAGATGTCAATCTTATTGCTAACTTTCTTGTAGATGCAAGGGGAATTGGTAGGCTTTAAGCGATAGTCAAATATTTTAAGAGCTGGTTGCTATGTGGAGTATTCCATTCTCTTTGCATGTCCAGGACATAAAAAATGAATATTGAATTTGAGAAAATGCATAAGTATTGGAAAATTTAAGGGAATAACAAGGAATATCTCGAAAACGGTTCACTCAACAACAACAAAAATGTGTATGACATAAATTGTGTATTTTAACGCGATCTACATTTTTTGTGTAGTAAAATTTTGTCTATCTCTTATGGTTTACCAGTTATGCATAAGTCGTTCACAATGAAGAATACTTTTGGAGACTTTCCCAGAAAATTCGAGATATACATTTCATTTCTCATGAGAATATCTTAAACATATGATATTTTAATCAAAATCGTTAGAGCCATTTCTGAGAAAATTAAAATTTTCGAAAAATGTTCCATGTAAAGGATAACCTGGGGTAGGGGGATTTTCGTGAAAACCTTCGTGTCGCATCTCTGGAAGATACTGAACCTAAATACCAAGTTTGGTGTTTATCCGACTGTTCGTTTCTGAGTTATGCTGTTCACAGACACACACACACATACGGACATGTTTCTAAAAATGCTTTTTTTGGATTCAGGGGGTCTCAAAACATGTATTTCCGGTGAAATCTCGGTATCGAATTTTTGGGTTGAATGCAGTACTTCCCCTACTTACTATACGTAGTACAGAAAGTAAAAAAGTAACGAAACTTTACCATGTAATGGGTAGTTTGGTGTGGGAGATTAATGTTTTTAAATCTTTATGCCGTAGAAGGATACAGTTAAATACTAAGTTTGATATTTAACCGACTTTTCTTTTTGACTTGTGCTATTTACAGATACACGCACACACACACACACACACGCCTTTTTCTAAAAATTTATTTTTTCCGGATCAGAGTATCTCAAAACATGTATTTCCGGCTCGATATCGAATTTTTGAATGGAATACAATACTTCATCTACCTACTTACATACGTGGTAGAGAGGTTAAAATATATTACAGTTTGCGTTTGTAAACAAGATAACAAAAGTGGAGATATTTTATTTTGTCTTCTCAAATTCAATAATTTATTACAGCCATTTGTATCAAAGCTCTGTAAGCAATGCTTAAGACGTGTTACAGAAGCTGATTTGGATATGGAGAGAATTCCATATGAGAGTAACAGCTAAAATAGTCGTTGAGAATATAAGCTAAATGAGCATAAACTACCGTGCATTCGGTGGTGAGGTGTAGATAAATTGGAGATGAGGGCATTCAGAACATTGTAACTCACTGAGCTTAAATAAACCACTCACGTTTCCTCACCTGCAGTCTGAAGCGGCTATGTACAGAATGCATACAGAATTTCGTTTCTGAGTTATCCTTTTTTAAAGGCAATGATTCTGTCAAATTTACCAGAAACTGTGAACAATTTTTTATTTTTTAGCATTCTTATTACATTTGTAATTTGTACTTTCATGCTACACAGTTGGTTTTTGTAATATCAGCAACTTTAAAGCCAGAAATGGTTGTACCATTCAGTAAAGCACCGCATTCAACTTTAAACTCAATTTTCCTCGATTTCTTTTTCCGCATTATTCACTTCACAGAATGCTTCTTGGATCACAGTTTATAACTTATTAGCAGCGATGGGTCCCTGTAAGTCCTGGGGGTGTAAGTCCTACATAAGAGGAGGTTAAACAGATATAGAAGAAGAAGAAGTAGCGATGGGTCTATACCACTATTTCTCGATACTCGTTTTATAAAAGCTGAAAAACGATAGCTTGTATACTGAATTATGCCTTAATAGTATTTACTGTGTATAAACCTATGTAACCAATTTTGTATTGTAAGCTGATTCTGAAATTGTTCCTGTTTGACATTCTTCAATTCGTAGGAACTTTTTATCTTGACAATTCCACAGGTTATATACCCATATTGTCAGTCAAGTTAATAATAAATATAACAGGGTTGGAAAGGTAGAATCAGACGACTGAGAAATTCAAAGCCATACAATTTGAGATCTCCTTGTGGTTTACCGGGAAAAACATGAATCAGCTGGAGAATTTAGTTTCGTGCCGGCATGTTGCCATGGTAGTTCAGTGGGTAGAGCAACCGGACGGAGTCCGCGATATCCGTGGTTCAAATCCCTGCTATGGCATTGAATTTTTCAGTCGACTGATTCTATCCTTACAATCAGTATAATAATTTCTTTCCTTCCTCTCTATGCAACTATATTTTCTGCTGAAAACATTATTTTAAGCAATTTTCTATCCACGTAATGGAAATTAGTCGTAGGTATATCTATAACCCATGCTCGTGACCTGAGGTTGACTTGGAAAACACAAACTAATAGATGGAAAGAAATAGCAAATATTTACATGCGTGTGTTATCTCACGTCTTAAATTCTGATACTTTTCTGCTGGGTTCACAGATTTTGGTCACCGGAGTAGGTAAATCTAATAGTGGAAGTGAGTCGCCAAGCCAGGTTTTTGAAGAAACGTGACTTAATACCAGTGTCAGTCAAATCAGCGTCATTTACGAGGGCTATACAAAATGTAACTTCAGTTTGTTTAAAAAAAAAGTGAATAAAGTTCCAGAATTTGCTTTACAATACTTTAAAACTACACACTCTAATTAATGTTTCTACATAGTTTCCAGCCGCATTGACACACCTGTCATAGTGTATGACGAGCTTTGAAATTCCGCAATCGTAGAATTCTGCCACCTGTAACCGAAGCCAACCTACGACGTTGGTTTTCAACTCTTTGTCATCGCGAAAACGCTTCAAGCCAAGCCACTTCCTCAACATACCACGGCGTTTGTTATGGATGACACTTCTCAAGTTTGTTAGTGTGTTGCAGTATCTTTCAGCGTTCATTATGGCATTTCTCTCCAAGAACTCCACTAACAAAATTCCTCTTCTGTCCCAGAAGACAGCTGCCACGAGTTTCCTGCTGGAAAGTGTTTTACGACACTTGTGGGGTTTTTCGGTGACTCAGTATATCCCCACTGCATTGATTGAAGTTTTATTTGACGAAGAGTTGAAAACCAGAGTCGTAACTTGGCTTCAGTCATAGGCGGTGGTATTCTACGGTTGCGGAACTTCCAAGCTTGTTAAACGCTACGACAGGTGTCTCAATGTGGCTGGAAACTATGTAGAAAAATAAATTAGAACGTGTACTTCCAAAGTATTGTAAAACAAATTCTGTAGCTGCATTCACATTTTTTTAAAAAAATAAGCGGAAGTTACTTTATGAATAGCCCTTGTATAACTCAGTTAACGCTGCATGTTACATGAGTACCTCTACTGCTTCCCCTTTGGTTTGCATACTTTCGTTTAAACACAAGATTCACCCACAGGAAATGCAGTCAAGATCCATCAAGAACTACAGTCCAGCAGCTCTTTGGGGACACTTGCGAGACTCTGGAAGTCTCGACTCCTTTCATTCCTTGTCTAAAATAAAGTTAAACACAACAATTTTCAATAACTCAAAACTTAAACATTTAAAAGTATCTGCAGTCTCAGGAATTACGGATTTAAAAACTGTTGTGCACTAGTTTAAAAATACTTAATAGTTCAGCGAAATTAATTTCCATAACTCACAAATAAAAAGTTTAACAATTAAATAACATGCACACACAGCTTATTTTTCTCTTAATCTAATTGAAATTAAGAAGTTTGTCACAGTAATTTCTTTATGTTTGCTTACTAAGCTCTAATTAAAAACTTGGGAGGGATAGGATAAACCGTACGGTCCAAGGAACATTCCGTATTATCTATTATACTATCAAAACAACCGTTTGACATACATCGTTAGATTTTTCGTGTTTTATATTCTGACTATATGTTTAAAAAATTCTGATGTGCTCCATTCACATGACTTTCTCTATTCATTCTTCTACAAACTATTACTACAAAAGATTATTCTTCTATTTTTGCATTCCACCCAAAAATTCGATACCGAGATTTCACCGAAAACACATGTTTTGAGACCTCCTGAATCCAAAAAAAGCATTTTTGGAAACATGTCCGTGTGTGTGTCTGTGTGTGTCTGTGTGTGTGCTTGTGAACAGCATAACTCAAAAACGAACAGTCGGATAAACACCAAACTTGGTATTTAGGTTCAGTATCTTCCAGAGATGCGACACGAAGGTTTTCAAGAAAATGCCCCCACCCCAGACTACCGTTTACATGGAACATTTTTCGAAAATTTTAATTTTCTCAAAAATGGCTCTAACGATTTTGATTAAAATATCACATGTTTAAGATAATGTCATGAGAAATGAAATGTATATCTCGAATTTTCTGGGAATGTCTCCAAAAGTATTCTTTATTGTGAACGACTTTTGCATAACTGGTAAACCATAAGAGATAGACAAAATTTTACTACACAAAAAATGTAGATCTCGTTAAAATACACAACTTATGTCATATACATTTCTTTTGTTGAGTGAACCGTTTTCGAGATATTGCTTGTTATTCCCTTAAATTTTCCAACACTTATACTTTTTCTCAAATTCGTTATTCATTTTTTGCAAAGAGAATGGAATGCGCCGCATAGCAACCAGCGTTAAAATATTTGACTATCGCTTAAAAGCTACCATATTCCCCTTGCATCTACAAGAAAATTAGCAATAAGATTGACATCTCGATATCTCGATTAACATAAAGCATATGGAGAATAGGCGTTTGTAAAAATAGATTGTACAAGAGTAGAGAAAGTCATGTGAGTGTAACACATCAGATTTTTTTTTGTTAATACAGACAAACCTTCATTACTCATTTACCATTTCGTTATACAAATAAGGAGCAAATGTAAGTGAAAGTGAAACTCAAGTCTTTTAAAAGCCAATTGCTATGTGATGGCTTTGAGATTCTGTTCTTTAGCATGAACACGGAAAAGAAAGAAAGAAAAGATAACACCAATTTGCAGTGGAGAAAAGTAGGCATAAATTATTTGAATATTCAAAACAATAACAAATAAGATCTCGGTAATGGTTAACGTCACATAACATTTTATTTGTCATAAATTATGTACCTTAACGAGATCTACATTTGTATGTAATATATGATTTTGTTCATCTCTTAAGGTCTACCAGTTAGACAAAAGTCATTCAGGATGAAGAAGACTTGAGAGGATATCCCCAGAAAATTCAAGATACGCGTTTCATTTTTCATAAGAATATCTTAAATACAGGGTGATTTAGGCAAAATCGTTAGAGGTATTTTTGAGAAACAAAAACAATTTTCGCAAAAAGTTTTATGTAAATGGTAGTTTGGGCGGGAATTTTTTAAAATGCTGGACTTAAACACTAATTTTGGTATTTATCCAACTTTTAGTTTTTGAGTTCAGACACATACACTCACATACAGACGGACGGACAGACAGATAGGTAGGTAGAGAGAAAACCACACGGACCTTTTATGAAATGATTTTTGGACTCAGAAGGCCTGAAAACGTGTATTTTCGGTGAAATCTTGGTATGGAAATTTTGGGTGGAGTACAATACTTCCTCTCTGCATTCTGTAGGTACAGCTTCATATTCCGTCTGCCAACCGATCTGACTGGGTATTTTTCTTGGTTTTCCTCAGTCGCCGATGTAAACACCGGATTGGATAGTTAATAGTATCCAAAGTTCCACTTTCAGAATAAAACAATAGTAAATCATGAAAAATAGATGAGAAAATGAATGCTCTGTCATCTATCCGCAGAAAATGAAAGTAGGTAGAATGGACTGCACCCTAATGCCATCTGCCTGGCAAGTATGGAAGCAGAAGTACAGCTACTGTATACATCCCTATGTGAACACGTGTTTCGGCTGCCATCTGCACGTCACTAAGCAGAGGTACGGTTGCTGTACACATGTCTCTGTGGACATGTGACGAAGTAAGATGGTATGGTACAAAATGAGACCTAGAAGGCTAACTGTCCGTCGTAAACCTATCAATCTTCTAAGAGATCCGTCGCAATATGACCATGTAAAACAATAAGTACAGAAAAAACACTTCTACTACTTCCTGTAATTTAGTAGTAGAGGAAGTAACATGTTCTATAAAAGTAGAGAAATCAAATGAATCAGAAAACTGTGGATTTTTGGATCTTTAGGTATACTTGCCTCATGATTCTATGAACCCTAAAAAGTGTATTTTCTGTGGCATACGACACTACTATCTTGCCGTAAGATAAGCGTGTCCTTCCTCGTAATAGACGGTTTCCTTGTTAGCCTTGTCTCTGTTATTTTCGGAAGGCTGTTATTCAATACAGTTTTAATGGCGGTTGTGCAAACATTTATCATTAAATTCCCTGTTCGGAAGTTGGATGGAGGTAAGCCAATACGTAGCTGAGCTAACTTTAAAGGGCCCTGGAGAAGCTAACACTAAAGTTCAACATTCCGAAGCACTCGTGCACACAGTTCAAGTGTATCTATCTTCCCCGAAAGAAGAACTCCGGGAGTATACCTGATGTCTAATTCGAAACCAAAAGCCACACTTGAAACAAGAGCTGCAGCCCATGTGGTGAAGAGGGAAAAAAGATGTACACTGCGTTCTTTTCATCCGACTCAAAGGCTGTAAACCTTATGGCTCGTTTCATCAAAGTTTTTTAATTTTTATACTACAGTAAGTATTGTATTCCATCCAAACATTGACGTCGATATTTCACCGGGGACACATATTTTGAGGCCCCCTAAATCCTAGTAAATTCATTTGAGGAAAAGGTCCATGTGTACGTTTGAGAACAGTAATTAAAAAAAGATAATTCGTTTAAACATGAAAGTTAGTATTTAGATTCAGGACATTCCAAGGATGTGACACTAAGATCTTAAAGAAAATCCTCCGAATCCAAAACCACCCTTTACAAGGAACATATGTATCCAAACATTTTGATTAAAATGGTATATGTTTAAGCTATTTTCATGACAAATAAAATGCATGTTTTAAATTTTGTGGCATAACACAATGTTTTAAAACCATTGACTCAAAGCTCTACACAACAAAAAAGTTGCCCATCATAGAACAAGTAACTAGGTTTTCAATTTCAGATACGATGATGTCAGTTTTAGAGATATTGCCGAGGGGAAGAATGAAAACAGTCATTAGACTCATTTTTGGCAGAAGTATTTAATTGAAGAAAAATTATCTCCACCTGTCCAATAGTGCTAGATAAATAGCTGATTCCGTCATATGAGAAACTAGAATAAAATTACAGTCATCTAATTCTGATTGACGAGAAATTTTATAAGAATTTAGCACACTAAAGCTTCAATATCTTAGGGACAAAACCTCGAACAGTAAATAACCGAAACTTTGCTTTGAGTTTAATAATCTTCACACCTCTGTACTAACCCATAAAGCAGGCAAACGTTTGTCTTGGCACACTAGATAACGTCAAAGCATATCAAGGACCATTCATGATGTCCTTTAGAGTTGTACAAACTCATAAAGCAGACGGAAGTTTGTCTTGATACACTAAATAGCATAAAAACATATCAAGTATACATTCATGATAAACTTTAGCGTTATACAACTCATAAAACAGACAGAAGTTTGCCTTGTTGCAGCAAATAACATCAGAGCATATCAAAGATCCATTGAGGATATCCTTTAGTGTTATATAACTCATAAAGCAGACAGAATGTTGTCTTGTTGCGGTAAATAACTCCATAACATATCAAGCATCCATTCATGGTATTCTTTAGTGCTGTACCACACATAAAGCAGACAGAATTTTGTCATGTTGCAGTAAATAACATCAGAACATATCAAGGATCCATTTATAATATCCTTTAGTGTTGTACTAACCGATAAAACAGGCATAATTTTGTCTCGTTGCAGTAAATAACAGCAGAACATATAAAGGATCATTCATTATATCCTTTAGTATTATACTAACTCATAAAGCAGATAGAATTTTGTCTTGGTGCAGTAAATAACACCGAATATATCAATGATATATTCATGATATCCTTTAGTATTGTACTAACCCATAAAGTAGACGAAATGTTGTCATGGTGCGGTAAATAGCTCTAGAATATATCAAACATCCATTCAGGATATCCTTTAGTGTTATACAGCTCATAAAGCAGAGAGAATTTTATCTTGGTACACTAAATAACACCAGAACATATCAAGGATCCATTCAGGATATCCTTTAGTGTTATACAACTCATTAGGCAGACATAATTTTATCTTGGTACACTAAATAACACCAGAACATATCAAGGATCCATTCAGGATATCCTTTAGTGTTATACAACTATAAAAGATACAGAATTTTGACTTGTTGCAATAAATAACTTCAGAATATATCAAGGACTATTTCTGATATCCTTTAATGTTATACAACCCATAAAGCAGTCATAATTTTGTCTTGTTGTGGCAAATAACATCAAAACATATCAAGGATACATTCATGATATCCTTTAGAGTTGTACCAACTCATAAAGCAGACAGAATTTTGTTTTGTTGCAGTAAATAACATCAGTACATATCAAGGATCCATTCATGATATCCTCTAGTGTGTACCATCCATAAAGGACACAGAATTTTGTCTTGGTGCAGTAAATAACATAAGAACATATGAAGAATCCATTCATGATATCCTTTATTGTAGTACTAACTCATAAAGCAGACGGAATTTTTTCTTGTTTGACTAAATGACGTCAGAAAACAATGCAGCAACCTCTTATAGTCCATTATCTCTGGCAGTACGATGTGAAGCATGGACACTCTATCTGGCCACATTGCTTGTGTGTTTTCATTGCATGTTATTTTTGAGGGTGTAGGTATTTAATTTGTTGCTACAGGTTTCATGTTCTTTATTGGCTTGTATCTGTACCGTAGAGTAGCTAATGTTTGTAATTCGAAGAGATGATCGCTTGAATCAGCATATTGTTACGCACCGGTTTTAAACCTATAGCTACAAACTCGTAACATGTTCACAGAAGCTTTTTGTTTACATTCCTCTGACTAGGGCAATAATGTTCGCTAACGCTCACATACACGCGGTAATGTCACTCTACTCGGCTCGGAATTCCACTCCGAACAGGCATAATCCGGTATTCTGTTCTCCTGTTCTCATTACTGGCACAGCAGCTTTAACCCGCAACTGAAGTTTCCAGAAGATTAGTTTTTGAATAATCATTGTGTACATGTGGACACACTCTCCATGATAAACAATAGCTGTGGTTTTCGCACGGATGCGTTACGACCCCGACAGAAGTTCTGGTATGCTCTGTGGACTCCCAACTTCCTGATACATCTGTGCCTATAAAACAACCAGATCGGGATAGTTGGTTCGAGGACGACGGGATAATAATTCTCACTCGAGCAGTGTAGTGCACCTCGGCAAATACTGAAGGGATATCAGACGGCCCACAACATCCTGAAAGACTCCGTGACTATCGTGGACTGTGAACTCTGTTGCGCACTATAATCTAACACACAGCAAACGGTAGTAGTTCCAAACTCTTTCTGCTTTAAATAGGTGTGCGAACATTCTTATCTTACAGGCTATTTATGCCATCGGCATTCACAATACACTAGGTCTTGAAACGCCTGTACCATTTATGGTATAGTTCTTCGTACTGAAAAAGGCACAATTTATATACACTGCTTTCAATTATTCCTGCAACGTCACCAGTTTCTTTAGAGAAAAATTGATGCTTACATTCACATGAGTTTCTCTATCCTCTATCGCTTATTAGTGGGTATACAAATTATTCTTACGAAAGTTCTTTTTCTGTTTACTTCATTTTAATCGAGATAAACGTTTGCAGAAATAGCTACATTACACATATTGTTATAATTACAAAGAGAACAGCGTCAGTCAGATGTTTAAGAACTGGTCGCTATATGCTGGCCTTAAAATTTCATATTATTTCCTTGACATCGCGAGAAACAACTGAAAATCGACATACTATAAAAGAATGACTAAGTTTTGAACAATTCGAACGATTAATAACAGATACCTCAGAAATGGCTGATGCCACAAAAATAATTACTTGTAACAAATTTTATCTATAAAGAGAACCACATTTTATGTAATATGTTTTCGTCTATCGCCTAACACTTACCAATTATACAAAACATTATACAATATTCCTTCCGAATGAAGAGGGTCTCACAGGCTATTCCCAGAAAATTCAAAATATACATTTTACTTATCATGTAAATATCTTAAATATATGGTATTTTAATTAAAATAGTTAAGACTCCATTTAGAAAATGCAGTTTTTTGAAAAAAGTTCCATGTAAAGAGTATTATGGGGTAGGGAGGATATACTTGAAAATATTCCTGTCGCATCTTTGGAAGGTACTGAACCTAAATACCAAGTTTGGTATTTATCCGAATTTTCAGTTTAGAGTTATGCTGTTCATACACTCACGGTCTATTTTTTAGAAATGCTTCTTTTGGACTCAGGGGTCTCAAAACATGTATTTCTGGTAAAGTCTCGGTATCAAATTTTTGGGTGGAATGCAAAACCTTCTCTACCTGCTATTCTCGTGGTAGAGAAAGCAGAACTCCGTGATGTTTTTGTTACTTTTGATTCATTTGCAGGAGTGATAGCGAAAACACACAGGTAAACCACATCAGCTACTTTCTTCTTGCAAATGGTTAGAATGGCAAAAAGTCTCAACTAGATGAAGAGGAAAGGTGTAAATAGACATTCTATTATAAAGTGTGTTACAGAATTCAATCGACTGGCTTTCGGAGATTACAGAACACTTTGATATAGGACTCTTATGGGCGTTGATTTCATGGTTCTTTGCAACAGACCAAATCGTAAACGAGCCAGTACAACACTGATAAAAGCCTCCTTGAGTTGCTGCTACTTGCTGTGTTTAAGCATTCCATGTGAATACCTCCGTAAAATGTATTTAAGCTTTGAAAGAAACGTACTCATTCATCTGTTTGGGGCAAATTGTTTAACAGCCTGTACGAAGTTTGAGCCTTACACCACAGATTGACAGACGAACACGCTAGCGACTGCGCTATTACTACAGCTAACTGTTGTTTGTATCTCTGGTGTCGTGGTGCACTAAACCCTATTGATGGAGCATTTTCTCAGGAAAACCTAAAATCATATCTTTAAAAATACCACAATGGTAGCTATTTTCGCGCTTATGAAAGCAAAAGTAATTGTTTTAGAGTGAAGATCAGTATAACACTCATATTAATTATCTATTTATTTGGATTTATGAGTACGCATATTTAAATTAAAATCATTACATAACTTCAAAATTTACCGTCACCGACCATCGGTGTCCTATATCAAGGTGTTCCTATATTATTCCTCTGTAACACCTGAAAGTTTGATGAATTGAAGTGAGTCGTTACGTATTAATTCACATTAAAATGGCGCTTGGTATTAACTGAGAAATGCTGGGAAAAGTTTGAAACTTGTGGACTTGGATTTACTGCCATCTGTAGTGAAGGTTGGGAACTCAACTGTCTTCTTTCTTCTCTCTTGTAATTTGATTGGACCAGTTGCATCAGGCAGTCTGTAGGCGGTCTTAAAATTCAAAATATTCTTAATGTTGAGATGGATGAAAGGCTTTCCCAAATTTTCACGTTGTGAAGCAAACTGTATAGGTTTTAATAATTTTATCTCTTGTCCTATTTCATGGTTACTCTTCCAAAAATGGTTGGCAACTGCTGTTTATCTATTTGTTTTAGTTTTATATTTCTTTGATGTTCACTTAGTCTTATTTTTAAGCTTCGTTTTGTTCTACCTATATACGAGCCTTGGCAATTTTGACATGATATCTGATAAGTGCCTGACTTTTTTAAGTAATCAGCTGTGCTGGTCAAAGGTGTATTCAGCATATTTCTCAAACTATACATGTTCTGAGGTGCCAGTTGGATATGGAATTTTCTAAATAATTTTTCAAAGTATTTAAACATCACTAGATGGTATGTAAATTTGTTGTATAATATATCCGTTTTATTCAGGTTCTGTAAGGTACTGGTTATATGTAAGGTATGTTTCTTTTTATATCTGGTAATTAAATTGTTAATCGGCTGCGGTTTAAAGTCATTTTCAATAGCTACATTATTAATGTATTTTAATTCAGTTAAATATAATTGTGTTTTAAACCTGACGTGTTTTAAAAACCGGTTGCATTTCAAATCTTTACTGTGCTTCTATTCTTTTCTGTGTTTATGTATAACTTCCGTGAATTCTCCACTCCTAATTTTTCTCTTTTGAAAGTTTGTATTCAGCATTTCATTCACTGACAGCCTACCTTTATTAGTTTCACTCATTATGACATCAGAAATTATGAAGAGCACTACTAAGCACTGAGGTGTCAGATTTTTTATCGTAAGATACTTATAATGTAAATGGGTTTGATACGCTGCATTTTAACTAATGTTACCAAAAGCTAAATGACAGTTCAGCTTTGAATTTTCAGTGAAAACATTTCCTTCTAATTATCAACATACTTTGCTATGCATGAACGCATGTATAATGTGAATATATTCTGCTATAATTATTAAAAAATTACTTTTGTGTTTTTATCCAACAGAGTAGAAAATTAGCAGCGTGTACTACCATCTTCTTGAGCCGCTTCCTACGTGCAAAACGAAATATACGTGACATAGTTCAAGTGGTCGAAAATATAAACTGAAGGATTTATACAACGAAAAGCCAACATTCTTATAATAACCGACTTGGAATAAGCTAGAGGTGTAAGTTTCATAAAATCCACTGATCACGGCTGGCGAGAAGAAATGTTTTTCAAAACAAGATCAGTAAAAGTGGCATTTTTACTGCTTTAAATACTTAATTAGGTGCACAGCATCCATAACACCGATAAGTTACCTATAAACTTAAACCGTTGTCTTCTAGAGATTATTATAATTCTCATTAATTATGAACTTTTAAATTATTTTTGAGTATACTTATTTTCTTATTATACGACTTCAGTGTACTAAACTTGGCACTCCCACCAGTTTCCTTACTTAAGCATAAACAGCCCCAACGTATGGCGTGCATCCTGTTCACTCTTTACTACCTCTTTGTCTCTTGTAATATCTTGCACCAGTTAGAGATTGAACCTCGGCCTATGGCCACTTACATTACTTTGATGTGTCTGAATTATTGCCTTTGTAAGTTTTACGGTCACTTTTTCCTTTAAAATACCTTAAAAAAGAGAGGTTTCTCTGTGGAGTTAAAATCATAAAATATCGAAATTTGTACGGCTGTAATAGACCAAGCGAGATGGCTCAACGGTAAGGAGTCAGGCTCGCTTTTGGTAGGTTCCTGGTTCGATTCCCGTCGGAGTGACCGCTATAACCATGTTTTTTCGTGGTTTCCCCGGGTCGGTAATTGAATGCTCCCTTTCTACCACAAATTTCCTGTTAATCATTTCCTGTCCCCATCATTTCTTTCATTTGTTGCTTCTCATCTGTTTCAGAGGTAGGACCAGACTAGGGCGGTTGACGTGTTGCGGCAAGACAGTGGAATTTGCGCTCTGGAAAAATGTCTCCCCCTTCCTGAGAACTATCTCGATTGCCACAGGACCCCTGGGTTGCGCGAGGCTTAGGCAAAGCTAGGCAGCGTCAGCATTGGTACTATGTTGGAATCGTTTGAGAGTCATTGTTAGCGCACATCGTCGTCCGGATCTGATCGCCCTTCAGGCCCCCCCCTTCATCCCTCCCGACTAGGGGTCACATTGGAAGCAAAATGGGCCCACTGTGGCTTACTTGCGATGTTGTGCCCCAGTTACTAGAGGCACCTCCGTCTGTAAACTTCTAGAGCTATTACACTGATTACTGTTTGTTCCCCTGCTGTTAACAACAATTCCCCTAAGTCTCTAATTTATTAAATTAGTTTTTTTTCTCGCAATAGTCATTTCATTACAAGTATTAATAATTCTGGCATTTTGTTAATAAATCTCGTATCACTAATGGCATTAAATGAATGACATTTTGCCCCTGAAGGATTACGGCCTCTTCTTCCGAGAGAGAGTTTGTTTACAACTCTCCTGTCGCAAATAAACTCAAATACAAATTTAATGTCAGTGAAATTTTAAAAGTTTGCCCCAACCTCTACTTTTGATATTACAAAGCAATTACATTGCTTGTATCCAGATGTTACAGATATTTAATAACATAGCTTCGAAATGTATCAATTATAAGAAAATTAATATCTGATTCCGGATCTTTCTCCAGGGCAGTAATTAAACTCTCTTTAAATTCCCCTAAGAACAAAGTCCTTAAGATATCAGGGAGAAAACCACGAAACGAAGTCATTAATATCAGGCTAATAAATAAGCTGTTGGAAACATTGTCAGTTTAACGATTAGCCAGGCTTCGTAAGTCCAAAGTTTTAATGAAAATTATGAAAGCAGCGAAATTAATTAACAATATTTCACTGGAGTATGTGCCTACATCCAAAATGTGGGTCTACTTAACTACATACAACTTTCTTCATTTTGTCTTTAGAGGACTGATGGCTCTTAAGTACCGCTTTGACGCACACGCTGTGGTAAACAGAGAACATCTGCATTCCATCCACAAGTTTTGCCAGAAATATGTGTTCGGAAGTCCAGAAAAACCACTTTTAGAAAATGATGTATGTGTGTGTGTGTGTGTGTGTGAACAAGCACTTTGAGTCTGACATCATTTAAGCTTTTCAAAATGGTCTTCAAGAATTTCTTGCAACCCAAATAATGAAAACTTTTGCACGAACAGATTGGTTTTTTTATTTTCTCTAAAGTGATTCTAATTTGATTAATAATAATAATAATAATAATAATAATAATAATAATAATAATTCATTACATTCATACAACAGTCATTAAATAAGAGGGCCTCTACGAGGCAGGAACATTAACTTTGAACAGAAAAGCAGATATACAAAATATTGTGAAAGAAGAATGCAAAGAAATGTTTAGGTCCACAGGTCATTGGTGAACAGTACAGACTCAGAAGTAAAATTGAAATAACAAGACATTCACAATGACATTAGAAAACGAAAGTTAAGACTTTATGGACAAATTAAACGAATGAACTCAAACAGGATCACAAAACAAATAAAGGAATTCTATAAAACTAGAGTAAAACACAGGTAGACACTATAAGGTGGATTGGTGAAGTAAAAAATCTGATGTGACACATTCACATGACTTTCTCTACCCTCTATGTTTATTACTGGTTTACAAACTATTATTACTAAAGCTTATGAAGCATTGGTAGAAGCAAGAATGCTATATGCAGTAGAAATGTGGGGGGTCTGAATTAGGCAGAAAAATAGACCAGAGCTTTATGTTCTGTAAAGAGCTATTGGGGTTACCAAGATCGGCACCAGGGGAAGCAGCATTAGTGGAATTAGGAAGAATAAGAAGAAAGGGGGTGATACTGGAAAGGATATTAAAATTTTGGTTTAGATGCCTGAGAAAAGATGAAGAGGAAATTTTAAAGATATGCATGGAACAACAAAAGAGTACGAAAAATAAAAATAGCTGGTGGACAGGGGTAGAAAAAATATGGAGATGATGGAAATGGGAGATATTTGGAGAACAGGAGAAAGAAATAGCAATGGATTTTGGATAACAGTAAGAAACAGAGTGGAGGACATAGAAAGACAAGAGATTTGGGGAAGCTTAGAGAATAAAAAATCACTAGGGTTCTATAGATTAGTAAAAAGGAAATGGGGAAGAGAAGAGTATGTGGATTATTATAATAGAGCAGAAAAAGAAACGTTTGCATGAATGAGAACAGGATCAATGTATTTGAGAGGGCTAAGAGGCAAAAAAAGAAGGAATTTGTGAATTATGCGGAGGTAGTGAAAGCACAGAGCATTATATGACAGAATGCAAAGAATTAGCAGAATGGAGACAAGAAGTATGGGAGGAAAAATGGGAAAAAATGGATGGAAAAATACTAGCAATTAAATGTTAACAAGAAAAGAAGAAAAGCAAAATAAGAATATGGGAGAGTTCTTAAAGAAAGTAAAAGAGAAATGGATTAGAAAAGTAAAAGAGATAAGAAAGGTAGAAAGGCAAACGGAGGAGGGAGAGGATAGACAATAGGGATTAAGGGTAGCAAGGGATGCTCAGATGAGCCAGAAGGCCAGGGTACCAGGCAAAAGAGCAGCATAGCTGGCAAGAAAATTTATACCTAGGTTAAGTTAGTTTATAAGTGGAATATTGTAAAAGGAATTGTGTATAAACATGTACAAATAAAGTTATCATTATCATTACTAAAGCTTATTTTTCCTTCTACTATATTTTAATTCAAATAAACCTTTGCAGAAGTAGCTACATTACACATTTCATTTAACATATAAAGAGAAGAGCGACAGTCAAATGTTTAAGAACTGGACGCTATGTGCTAGCCTTAAAATTCCAAACTGTTTCCATGCAACCGCGAGAAACAAAGAATGCAATCGTTTAAAAGAATGGCTAAGAAGTGAGCAATTATAACATTGATAACGATAACTTAGAAACGGCTTATACCACAAAAAGCTTATTTGAAATAAATTGTGTGCTTTATAGAGATCTACAATTTTTGTGTACGTTTTCGCCTATCCTTTAACGTTTATCGGTTATGCAAGATTATGTAAAATTCCTTCCGAATGAAGAGGACTTCATAGGCTATTCCCAAAAAATTCAAGATACACGTTTTATTTGTAATATAAATAGCCTTAATATATGGTACTATAATCAAAATCGTTAGTAATTTTTTATAAAATAAACATCATGTCACATCCTTGGAAGGTACTGCACCTAAATACAGATTTTGGTATTTATCCAACATTTCATTTTTGAGTTCTGCTGTTTACAGACACACAGACATTCAGTCTCATACAGGAACAGATTTCTAAAAATGCTTTTTTGTATTCAAGGGACCTCAAAACATATGTTTCTGGTGAAATCTCGATATCGAATGTCGGGTGGAATGCAATAACTTCCTTACCTGCTAGGTACGTGGTAGAGAAAGCAAAATTACTTAAAATTGGCAGGAATTACAGAAGAGGATATACTGCACAGAGATATCTTTAGAATCAAAGCGCATAAGTGACAAGTTGACCAAGAAGAAAACCGAAGAAAAAAGCTGAAATAACATGTACAGACGAGAGAAAGCCCACAGCTAAAATCTAAAGAATTATGGATTCAAAGTAAAACAAAGAAACGACTCAAAGTAGGTACTTTGCGTAGTCGTATATGGGCTCATTTGCAACAACAACAAAGAAATAGAACAGTAGTAATAATAACAATATAGCTCCAAACCATTTACTTGGATACATTGAGGTAATATTTCTAACACTTAAATGATTTAGTCTAATTATATAATATAAAATATAATAACAGCCCGCCCTAAAGAAATATGTATGCAATATAATATATAAAAATCTGATGTACTACACTCACATGACTTTCTCTACTCTTGTACAAACTATTTTTACAAACGCTTATTCTCCATATGCTCCATGTTAATCGAGATATCGAGATGTTAATCTTATTGCTAATTTTCCTGTAGATGCAAGGGGAATCGATAGGCTTTAAGCGATAGTGAAATATTTTAAGAGCTGGTTGCTATGTGGCTCATTCCATTCTCCTTGTATGTACATGACATAAAAAAAATGAATAACGAATTTGAGAAAAAGTTAAGTATTGGAAAATTTAAGGGAATAACAAGCAATATCTCGAAAATGGTTCACTCAACAACAAAAAAATATATATGACATAAATTGTGTATTTTAACACGATCTACATTTTCTGTGTATTAAAATTTTGTCTATCTCTTATGTTTTACCAGTTATGCAAAAGTCGTTCACAATGAAGAATACTTTTGGAGACATTCCCAGATAATTTGAGATATACATTTCATTTGTCATAAAAGTATCTAAAACATGTCATGTTTTAATCAAAATCGTTAGAGCCGTTTTTGAGAAAATTAAAATTTTCGAAAAAATGTTCCATGTAAAGGGTAATCTGGGGTGGGGGATTCTCTTGATAACCTTCGTGTCGCATCTCTGGAAGATACTGAACCTAAATACCAAGTTTGGTGTTTATCCAACTGTTCGTTTCTGAGTTATGCTGTTCACAGACACACACACACACACACACACGGACATGTTTCCAAAAATGCTTTTTTTGGATTCAGGGGGCCTCAAAACATATATTTCCGGTGAAATCTCGGTATCGAATTTTTGGGTGGAATACAATACTTCCCCTACTTACTCTACGTAGTAGAGGAAGTAAAAAAGTGTATGTTACAGTCATTGTATAATGTTTATATTATTATGTACATGTTTAATAATGTTATGTGAAGGTATTACGTAATTTAATAATGTTTGAGCTGTGAGAGTCGAGGCCGAAAGTTGCTAACAATGAGGTAACAATGAGGTAACCTTGATGCAATAATGAATTGGAAAGTTTAATAATGCTACTAGGAATTCTTGGAGCAACAATAATGTAATTTTTGAGTCAGTTTATAAATAGCCAATCAACAACCAGAAAAAGCTTAAGTTAAATAAAAGTATTCTATTGGAGTAGGATTAGCCAATCAGAAACTGAAATAGTACAAATTGTACAAATTCAGAAGGCGAGACGCGTCCTCGAGAAGTTTAATACGAATTCAGTGCGAGACGAAAATTCATTACGGAGAGAATATTATAAAGTTAACGTGTTTAAAAAAATTGCAGGTAATTAATAACAGAATCTTACAGCTCTCTATATAAGTGAAGTGTTATTCATTCGTGCGAAGGATTAATAAATGAAGTGAAGTAAAAGTTATAATTTGTGTAAGCCTACATTCCTTAGCCGCATCACACCTTGTTAAGAAATACATGTTTCTACCAATTAATACTGGTGCAGCCGAGACAAATATATATATATATATATATATATAATATTTAAAGAAACATAAAAATACAAAGTTGATTACTAAACTTGGGGCGAAGGCCACCGGAAACTTTGTACCATACGTGAGGCAGTTACTTCAAGTTCGGCTCCCCAACAGTAGAACTACAATACAACTCCTCCTAAAATAATTCCTCCTTCAACATTATTACGAGTGTAAATCTATAGAGCTTATTAAATTAAGTCATTTAACACAAATTCTCTTTATTCACAGTATTACGGTTTCGATAAATATTATGATTTTGTAATATTACAATTTTCTTAATCTAAACGCGTCATTTGATAAAAGATATATGGGATTATTCTTTCTTTTGCACTTTTAATTCCTATGAGATCGTTATTAACGTGGCAAAGTCATAACGTCATCTATTTGTGTATACATCTTATATATTATAATCAATGCACTAAAACATTATTAATCTGGTGTATTATATTCACATGACTTTCTCTATCCGCTCTCATTTATTTGTATATACCTTCCCAAAATACTCTTACGGAAGCTTATTTTTTATTTACTTCATGTTAATTGAGATAAACCTTTGCAGAAATATTTCATTACACATTTCGTTGCAGGTACAAAGGGGATAGGAGATATTAAATCGGTAGTCAGGTGTTTAAAACCTAGTGTCTTATGCACGCCTTGTAATTCCATACTCTTTACATGACATCGTGAGAAAAAGCTGATTTCGACCGAATTTTAATAACATTAGGAATTATTGAACAACTGAAACGAATATTAACGAATACTGGGAATTGGCTAATGCCACAAAAAGGTTATTTGAGAAAAAATGTTTGTTTTAAAGAGATACATATTTATTGTGTAGTAGTTTTTGTCTATCTCTTAACGTTTACGACTTAAGTAAAATTATAAAATTTCCTTCCATACGAAGAAGAGTTTACAGGCTATTTCCAAATAATTCAAGATGCGCATTTTATTGGTCATGTGAATATCTAAATGTATGATTTTTAATCAAAATCATTAGAGCCACTTTTAAGCATATAAAAATTTTCGAAAGATGTTCCATGTACAGGGTAGTCTTGAAAATCTTCGTGTTGCATCTTTGGTAGATATTGAGCCTAAATACTAAATTTGGTATTTATCCGAATTTTCTTTTTGAGTCATCCTGTTGTCAGACACACACACACACACACACACACGCGCGCGCGCGCTCACAAATACCTTTTTATAAAAATATTTTTTTGAAATTCTAGGCCCTCAAAATGCGTATTTCCGGTGAAATTTTTATATTGAATTTTTGGGATGGAATACAATACTTCCTCTTGCCTACTATACGCAGGGGAAGAGAAAGTAAAATGACAGCTCAGATACAGTTGTACTAACTCTTCTAATGCGGTCTATGACCTTCGGGGGAACCTCGTTCCACCCAGCTATGGCTGCATCCATTTTGAACAGTATAATAGGTATTAAGTGACATCACGTGATTGTATGGTGGTAGAGGTAGTCGTAAGAGTATTATTTCTCAGATTTTAAATATATTTTCTCAACATTTAAAACTGTTCTATGCCGAGTTAGGTGTATGTTCGCCTACATTTCGATAAGAATGATAAGATCGAGTTAATGGACTGAATAGTGTCACCCAGGAGCCTCTTTGGGTTTCTGTTTGGGGGTGCAAGATTGCTTGAAACATTTGTTCGAATATTCATGTGAATTTTAACGATGCATTCAGCTTAAGAGAAGGTCATCTTTTATTTCTTAAATGTTAAATATTTATATTAAAAAGTAAAATTATCATTAATTTTTCCTTTGGTAGAGCAATAATAACCAGTAGCCTAATTAGTTCTTATAAGGTTTGGGGGGGGGAATTGACCTCTCTGTAGCCCGAAATGACGCCCCTGGTGTCGCCATGTACTAGAATTCCTCGTCCCACTTCTTGGACCATAGTCATTATCAGCAGGAAGTGCTAGTGGGCGTAAGACTGTTGAGATGTTGGTGTCCATATCCCGGAGCAAGGAAGGGGGGGCAGGAGAGGAAGGAAGGTTGGCTGTATATTTGCACCCCTCATTTGGTATGCTTGAGGCGAAGGCCGCATTTCGCCACGACTCCGTTCCCAACAGAACGCACTAGAATGAAGCCTGCCCATGCAAATTCAGGAAAGGGGCACTTTATTTGCTATCCGGTCACCTTGTGTATTTTTCCGTTCGTCTGAACTCAGCACTTGATTTTCCCTTTAGTTTTTCAAACTGTCTTGTTTGAAACGAAACGAATTTTATCAAGAGTCAGTGAAGCTTTGTGCCTTGCCAATGTCGGATAAGAGTATTTGCTGCATCCTGAGGATTGCAAAAAGCACAATATATACGTGACCAACATTGTGGAGCGTCAAGATATTTATTATACAATGGGTATAGTTTGGAGCAGAAAAGTCGTCCATTCTCCTATTTCGTAAAAGTTGGTTTTCTTCGGTAAGGAATCCGCATTTGCCTAACGAACACAGGATTCCACCCAGATCTTACCACTTCTTTCTCTGACTTTCTTGGGATTTGTTTCAAGCCAATCTTGAGCCAATGAATAAAGTTTTACTCAGTGTGGATAAAGGAGGGTTCATAAATAACCTTGTTAATGAATTCAACTTTCGTTCCTGTATATAGCAGAGATGGCAAGCCTAATGTAACACTATTAGCTACTCGACCTTACAGAGTGACTTTCTCTAGTTTTCACTCACTTCAATTTGTTGAGAATCTAGTCACGACCCTCTCTACTGTGTGTGTGCCGTGACCAATTTAGTAACCATGAACGTATTACTCTAGGCATTGTTTCTCTCTGTATTTGAGATATATAAATTTGTTAGCCTGAGAATTGGAAAATGTGTTGTTATTATTTCCATCTTGCAACATTCACCAGTTCCTCGCCCAAAATCGTATAACCTGGAAGTTTGTTGCACCTCAGGCGGCTTGGTGTGAGAGAATGGTGGGCACCACAAAGCATTGTTTACGCAACATACTAGGGCAATCCAAACTTACTGAGGAGCAATTGAAAACTACTCTAGTTTATTTTTTACTTTATTTACTACGTATAGTAAGTAGGGGAAGTATTGCATTCCACCCAAAAATTCGATACCGAGATTTCACCGGAAATATGTGTTTTAAGGTGCACTGAATGCAAATAAAGCATTTTTAGAAACATGTCCGTGTGTGTCTGTGTGTCTGTGAACAGCATAACTCAGAAACGAACAGTCGGATGAACAACAAACTTGGTATTTAGGTCAGTATTTTCCAGAGATGCGACACGAAGGTTTTCAAGAAAATCCCCCCACCCCAGATTACCCTTTACATGGAACATTTTTCGAAACTTTTAATTTTCTCAAAAATGTTTCTAACAATTTTGAATAAAATACCATACGTTTAAGACATTTTTATGTCAAATGAATTGTATATCTCGAATTTTCTGGGAATGTCTCTAAAAGTATTCTTCATTGTGAACGCCTTTTGCATCTGGTAAACCATAAGAGATAGAGAAAATTTTACTACACAAAAATGTAGATCGCGTTAAAATACACAATTTATGTAATATACATTCCTTTGTTGAGTGAACCATTTTCGAGATATTGCTTGTTATTCCCTTACATTTTCCAATACTTATACTTTTTCTCAAATGGGAAGTCATTATTCATTTTTTTTTGTCCTGGTAATGAATAGAATGGAATACTCCATATAGCAACCAGCTCTTAAAACATTTGACTATCGCTTAAAGCCTACCAATTCCCCTTGCAACTACAAGAAAATTAGCAATAAGATTAACATCTCGATATCTCGATTAACATGAAGCATATGGAGAATAAGCGTTTGTAAAAATAGTTTGTATAAGAGTAAAGAAAGTCATGTGAGAGGAACACATCAGACTTTTTTATTAAGACAATGAATTTACGCACTAAAAGTAATATTTCAATAACCATACAAGCTGGAATTTTGAAACATGGCAAAAGTATTACTGTTATTTTATGTAACAACTTGCATAAATTTCAACAAAATAGCTTACATAGTGTATATAGATTTTCCAAATTTCAGATATACATTACATTATGATAATACCAGTGAACGGATGGGACAACATCACCCCTTACCAACTAGGGAGAAAAAAAGAAGTTCAAAGTGGCGGACCCCAGAAATCGAACCTGGGTCCTACCGAATGCTAGGCCTTGCACGCGTTACCGCGTAACACTGTTGCTGGTATGCATTACATTAACCCGAGCAGAGTTACGAACTGTTCTACATATTAAAATCAAAATTAAAAATTTGATGCGTTACATTCACATGACCCTCTCTACCCTCTATTTCTATTTGCTGGTATATAAACTATTCCTACTAAAGCTTATTTTTCTATCTACTTCATTTTAATCCGAATAAATCTTTGCAGAAATATCTACATTACACATTTAGTTAGGTTACGAAGAGAACTGCGATAGTCTTGTTTAAGAACTGCACGCTTTATTCTATTTCATATTGTTTCAATGGAATCGTGAGGAAACAATTGGGTGATGACATGAATTTAAAAGAATGAACAACAAATGAGCAATTCGAACCTTTAATAACGGATATCGCAGAAATGGCTTATGACACAAAAAGCTTATTTAAAATAAACTGTGCGTTTTAAAGAGATCTAGAGACTTTGTCTAGTATATTTACGTCTATCGCTCAACGTTAACCAGTTGTACAAGATTATATAACATTTCTTCCCAATGAAGCGGACTTAAAGGGTTATTCTCATAAAATAAAAGATATACATTTTATTGGTCAGGTAAACATCCCTAATATCCTTAATATATGGTATTTTAATCAAAATTGTTAGTCATTTTTTAGAAACTAAAAAAAAATCGAAAAATGTACCATGTAAGGGGTAGTCTGGGGCGAGGGGACTTTCTTGAAAACCTTCGTGTCGCATCTTTGGAAGGTACTGAACCTAAATACCAAGTTTGGTGTTTATCTTTTTGTTTCTGAGTTATACGCTTCACAGACACAGGCACACACACACACACACATGGACCTTTTGTCATCCTCTTGGTCCGGGAGTACCATGCTAGCCTCTAGTTCTGAGGTCGCGGGTTCAAACCCGGCGGAGGGCAATGGCCTTTTTCGGGCGTAAAAATCCTTAGCAGGGTTTCCTTCGGAAGGGAAGTAAAGGTCCCGTATCGTAGATTTACGGCACGTAAAAGAACCTCAAGCCTTATAACCAGACCTCTGAGCTAAATTTCCGGTCTTTCACGCCCACTATGGAATGGGACGCTAAGAACCATAAAAGTTAAGATGCGTCCATAAATAAAAGTAAATTTTTTTACACTGACCTCTTTCTAAAAATGCCTTTTTTACATTCAGGGGCCTCAAAATCTATATATTTCTGGTGAAATCTCGTTATCAACTTTTGGATGAAATACAATACCTTCTCCACCTACTATGTACTATCTTTCAAGAAAGTAAATGCACACTTTCCGCGGGTCAGTATCATTCAGGCGTTCCGTGAGTAGGGGGTATGAAAACTAAATCGACCGTGGTCGTAGATGTATGCTGTTGTGGTCGCCATTTTAGCCTGTCACTCACTTCGAAGTTTTCTATAGCTGTAGTAAACCAGTATGGCGAAACATGGTCTAAACATCACAAAACAAGTTGCAATCCTCTTGATGCTGAGCTATTAACTATATGGCATTGTCAAGAAAACCGAAAACACGTGGAATGATGACTTTGATAGAACCAACATCTATGTTATATATAGCCCACACACACATTAGCTGCTGGCGTAGCTCATTGGTAAAACGCAGGCTGTAGTAAGTTTTCCGAGGGTTCACGGTTCGAATCCCAGCATGTGGTCATACTTTTATTCCAACTTGTTTACCTTGTAACATGCAGAAATAAACAAAGTTACAGTTCTCTTGAGCTAAGTTATTACTAAAGGATAAAATCAAGATTTCATTTTTGTTTTCCATTCGTTGTTTCGACAAGTTACTTGCTCCAGGAGAAATACATTATCTATAAATCTGAAATGTTTCAGAAATTAATTTATTTCTTCATATATGGCGTGGACTCAGTTATGAATTAGCAGTTGTTTAGTTTGCTTTCCAAGCACTATTATCCTTGGCTATCGCCTTCTTTTTGTTGTTTATAATAAGTGGAGTAACTATATTGTAACTAGCAGTTACACAGAATATGCATTTTCAGTTTTATGCATTATACTCCATCGAATTATGCACAGTTACATTTGCAGCTGTAAGTTTGCTTTTCTCAACATGAGGATTTATCATTTTTTGTTATTTTATGCATTAGCTTATTGTTGTGATCATATGCATTGTATACAGCATTTAGAAGTTGGCTCCATTAAAATTATCATTCAACCTACTCGCATTTTCTTCGAAATCATGTAGTAATAGCTTAGCTACAAGAAAACTGTAAAGTTGGAATAAAAAGAATGACCACATGCTTGGATTAGAACCGTGAACCCTGGGCACACTTGAAACAGCCTACGTTTTACCAATGAGCTATGACAGTAGATGTTAGAAGTGGGTTACATATAACATAGATATTGGTTCCATTAAAATCATCACTCCATGTGTTTTCTGTTTTTTTGCCATGTACTTAATTGCTCAGCAGCGAGAGAATTGCAACTTGTTAATATAGTCATAGAAATCTTCGAAGTGAGTGACAGGTTAAAATGGCGACCACGACAATATACATCTACGACCACGATCGATTTAGTTTTCAAACCCCCTACTCACGGAACGCCTGAATGATACTGATGCGCAAAAAGCGTACATTTACTTTCTTGAAATTACGTGGTGGAGAAAGTAAAAACACATTGCCATTTGAATAAAGAGTGTGCATGATTTATGCTGTTTTTGTGACCAGACCCGAGTTGTACACCTACATCGATACTTGCGGCTTACAATTTCACTACGCTCTGATGAACATCAGGATTGAAATTGCAGTAAAAGAAGCCACTCCACTCGACTCATACCGCTTTTGAATCACTAGAGAATCGTCGATTCTTACAGTCATTATATTTTAAATGGAAAAGTTGGAGCAAGTTTGGGGAACTCTGAAGAGTTTCGAAACAAGCAGCAGTGCCTCTCTTGCCTTTCGGAGTCAGGTGATACCATTTCTGATGTAAAGGAGTTGTTGAAAACTTCATCTCAAGAAGATATTGTTTCGTGTTAACATGCTGAATACGATACTTCAAATACATTTTTTCCCCTCTTGCCGTTGAAAGCATTTCCCAGTCTCGAGACATTTTTACAAAATTTACTTCTGTTTATTGTTTTATAATTTCTACAGTCTCCAAAAAACTTTGTCTTCACAATATTCAGTTTTCCCCCCTTGCTTATTTATTTCCTTGAAAATCGTATATGCTCCTGACTGCCTATATTCTCTCAACCAGCATTACTGAAATAAACATCACAAATGGAAAGATATCTTCCTACCTTATTTATTTTCCTTCTTTCTTATTAATCCTCTTTACCTAATAAGGTGAGCTATTTTCAGCTTTTCAGCCCGCTTTCATTTTATATAACGTTACCTGATAGGTTACTGTGTTATCTCTTTCTGCTCCGTTTTAACATCACACTCATTATCTTTATTTTCATCTATTTTTACTTTCTCGACTAAGTAATAACAGTAACTAGAGAAATTATTGTATACATGTTTTGAGGTCACCTGATCTGACCCCCCCCCAAGAAAACTCTTTTATAAAAGGGTGCGACACGAAGACTTTGAAGAAAATCCCCCAAAACTAAAATACACATCATGGAATATTTTTTGAAATATTATATTTTCTCAAAAATCTTTCAACCGATTTTGGTTACAAATATATTTTTAAGCTATTTTCATGATGTGTCGTATGTTTGAAAAATAATAAACCTTAATACTAATTTTGGTATTCATCCGACTATTCATTTTTCAATTATAATGTTCACGGACACACAGTCACAGACCCATACACATACATGGCCATTTACTAATATTTTTTTCGGATCCAGTTGCGCATCAAAGCACGTAATTTGGTAAAATCCGTATATCGAATTTTTGGGTGAAATCCAATATCTTCTGTAGGTACTAGAGTTGTATGTGATAGAGAAATTAAAAAACACACAATAATAAATAAAAGTCTATATCACCGGGGCATAAAACGCAAGAAAAACACATGTGTTTTATTCACATGATTTTTCTCTACGGGTTTTATTTATTAATGGGCATAAAAACTTATCACACAAAAGCTTATTTTTCTATTCCATTTTAATCGAGATAAATCCTTGTAGAAATAGCCGCATTAAACGTTTCGTTATATATACAAAGGGAACAGCGATAGTCAAATGTTTAAGAACTGGACTCCTGTTGACCTTAAAATTCCATACTCTTTCCGCGCAATCACGAGAAACAACCGAATGTATGACAGTATTGAACAGTTCGAACCATTAATAACGGATGGCCTAGAAATGGCTTATGCCACAACAAAAATATATAAAATAAATTGCGTTTTAAGGAGATCTACTTATTTTGTATGATGCGTTTTTATCTATCGCTTAACGTTTACTAGTTACACAAGATTAAATAAAATACCTTTCGAATGAAGAGGAAATAAGGGGTATTCCCAGAAAATTCAAGGTATACATTTTATTTGTCATGTAACTATATTTGATATACGGCATTTTAATCAACATATTTAGGGTTATTTTTGAGAAGATCAAACATTTTGAAAAAAAATCATGTAAAGGGTACTTGGAAGCGTGGAGATTTTCTTCAAAATCTTCGTGTCGCATCTTTAGAAGATACTGAACTTAAATTCCAAGTTTGGTATTTTTCCGACTTTTCACAGCCACACATACACGGTCCTTTTTACTTTCCATCCACGTACACAGTAGATAGAGAAGATATTGCATTTCACCCAAAAGTCGATGCCGAAATTTCACCGGGAATGCATGTTCTGAGGCCCCTGAATCCATAAAAGGCATTTTTAGAAAAAGGCCCGTGTGTATCTGCCTGTGAACAGCATAACACCAAAGCGAAAAATCAGATAAGCACCAAAGTTGGTATTAGAGTTCAGTACCTTCCAAGGATTCGACACGAAGATTTTAAAATACCTCCACCCCATACTACTTTTACACTGAAATGTTTTTCGAAAGAGTTGTTTTCTAAAAAGTGGCATATATTAAAGATATTTACATCACAAATAAAACGTATATCTTGAATTTTCTGGGAATAACCTATGAAATCCTCTTCATTCGGAAGGAATTTTGTATAATCTTGTATATGTGATAAACGTTAAGCGATAGACGAAAACGTGCCATACGAAAAATGCAGATATATTTAAAACACACAATCTATTTCAAATAAGGTTTTTGTAGCATAAGCCATTTATGAGATATGTGTTATTAATGGTTTGAATTGCTCATTACTTGGTCATTTTCTTTAAAGTCCTGCCAACATGCAGTTGTTTCTTGCAATTGCATGGAAACAGTAAGGAATTTTAAGGCTAGCGTATTACGTCCAGTTATTAAACATTTATCTATCGTTATTCCCTTTCTATATACAGAGTTATTCAAAAAGAAGGAACAGACGTTAAATATTTATTTATAATGAACGACAATAGATGGCGACACATGCGTTACGTCACTGAATAGAGGAAAGCTCAAAAATTTATTTTATGTGTTCAAAATGAACATCATTTGTTATGCGAGGACGACCAGTGCTTTACCGTTTGCATACGCAACCATCTTCTACGAGTTTATTGTATCAATTGTAATAAACTTTTTATGACGAGGCGGCTCGTTGTTAAAGTTACAACGAAATGCACGCTGAAATGAAACAATGGATTCACTCCTTATATACTGCAACACAGTGGCGTCGCTGTGGCGTCGCCATTTTCTCGTAAACAAACCCAGCGCCACTGTAGGCACTGAACGGAACTAATAGATGGGGGCTTAAAATTTTGAAATTTCCTCTATTCAGTCATGTGTCGTATGTGTTGCTATCTATTGTCGTTCATTAGAAATAAATATTTAAAATCTGTTGCTTCTTTTTAAATAACCCTGTATAAGGAAACGTGTAATTCAGCTATTTCTGCAAGGTTTTATCTCGTTTCAAATGAAGTAAATAGGGAAATTGAATTTAGTAAGAATAAAACACTACTAATAAGCGATAAGTTTACAGAAAGTCACGTGAATGTAACATATAAGATTTTTCTAATATATTCTCTTCTCTTCAGAAAGTTAGCAACCTGATAAAAAGAGATATTGCTTTAAAATATAATAAAACTGTCGGAAATTGTTGTATATTACTGTCGTTAAAAGATAATGAACCTATTTGGACATGCCACATAATTACATTGCATGAGAGTCGATTAATGACCTCATGATTGTCAAACGCATCAAGCAGAGTGTAAAGTTGTTTACATATTATGAACAAATTGAAACCAAATAATAAACTGTTACATTTTTGTCGTTTCGTTGCCTCTGGAGCAACTGGTGCAGACAGACATACATTATGTCCTTCACGCTTTCCAGTTTCGAGATGAGGCGCGTCAGTGCTAGTGAATAAAAACCTGTGTTACATCACATAACTTTCTCTACCCACTGTTGTTTAGATGTATTTAGCTTCTACAGATTATATTTACGAAAGCTTATTACTTTCTCTAACACGTACATACTAGATAGAGAAGGTATTGCATTTCACCCAAAAATTTGATACTGAATTTATGCATGTTTTGAGGCCCCTGAATAAAAAAAATAATTTTTAGAAAAATGTTTATGTGTGTGAACAGAACAAATAAAAAACGAAATGTCGGATAAACACCAAACATTGTATTTAAGCTAAGTACCTGCTAAAGATACCACCCAAACATTTTAATGAAAATCTTCCCACCCAAAACTACCCTTTACATGGAGAATTCTTCGAATTTTTTTATTTTCTCAAAAATTTCTGTAAAGTTTATAATTAAAATAACATTATTAAAAATATTTACAGACAAAATGTATATCTTCAATTTTTTTGGAATAGCTTGTAAATTCCTCTTCATTCGGAAGCAAATTTACATAACCTTACAAAACTGGTGTCAAGCGATAAACGAAAACGTGTTGTGTACATCTATTTAAAATTCACAAGTTACTTTAAATACCTTTTTCGTGGCAGCAGCCATTTCCGAGATATCCCTGATTAATGGTTCGAGTTGTTCAATACTTAGCAATTCTTGTCGATTTTCAATTGTTTGTGGCGATGTCATGGAAACGGTATGGAGCTTTAAGGCATCATATAGCTTTCAACTCTAAAACATTTGACTATCGCTGTTCCCTTTGTACCTATAACGAAATGTGTAATGTAGCTATTTCCAGAAAGGTTTATCTCGATTAAAATGAAGTAGATAGGAAAATAAGCTTTCATAGGAATAATTTGTATACGCACTAATAACCATAGAGGAGAGGAGTGAAAGTCATAGGAATGCAACACGTAAGCCTTTTTACCTACTTCATGTAAATCCAAAAATAAGCCTTTGCAGAAATATATTAATTTCACATTCAGTTGTAGGTACAAGGCGTTTACAGAGTCGGCGGAAACTGAGTCAGGACTGTAAAACCTAGTCGCCAAATTCTGGACTTGAAATTCCATACTCTTTCCACGACATTGCGAGAACAGCTGAGTAGCGACAGCACTCAAAGAAAATGATAACGTATTGAAAAATTCCAACGAATAATAATGAAAATCTTGGAAATGGTTGATGACACGGAAAAAGTTATTAGTAATAAGTTGTGTGTTTTAAAGATGCTAAATTTATTTGTGTAGTTCGTTTTTTTTCTGTGTCTTACGGTTTATCCGTTACGCAAAATTATACAACATTCCTTCCGAATGAATGGGACTTCACAGACTATTTCCAAAAAATTCAACATATATATACATTAGCGATAGCGTCAGAACTTTAAAGATGACACAATATTGAATAATAATTTAAACCAATATTAACGGATATGTCGGAAATGGCTGATGCTATAAAATCGTTATTTAAAACAAAATTAAAGTGTGTTTTAAAGAGGTTTACCATGATTTTGCTGCAGGTTTTTATCTATATCTTAATGTTTACCAACTGTATAAAATACACAAAATTCCTTCCGTATGAAATAGAATTAACAGCCTATTCTCAGAAAATTCACAATTTACAGTTATTTTGTCTACAAATATCTTAAACATACGCTATTTCAAACAAAATCGTGGTAGCCAGTTTTGAGAAAATGTATCGAAACACTTTAAATGTAAGTGATAGTTTGGGATGAAAAAATGTTGGGAATATACTAAAATTAAATACCAAGCTTGGTATTTATTCGATATTTTATTCTTGAGCTATGGTATTTACAGCCCCCCCCACACACACACACACACACACACACACGCACACGCACCAACGCACGCGCGCTCGCACACACACACAGGGATCGTTTTCTAAAAATGCTTTTCTCTAGGTTTAAGGAACCTCAAGTATAATTTTCCGGTAAATCTCGACTTGAATTAAACATTCGGCAATTATTTTGGCCATCAACATCTCCTTGTACAGGTTCCCTGACATCGTTGTGGTTGATGACTTGTGGACAGTGGCCAGGCAGCAACGGATCCGTTCTCTCTGGAAACGTTAGGGACCCCTTCCACTCTTGCGCCCGTAGGCAACCACATCTGTACACCCTTCGGGTCTCACCCCTCCCAGGGGTCACGTTGGTAGCAAAAAGGGCCGTTACGGCCTACTTGGGGTGATCTGCTCCTTTTCGAGGTCTCTCCGTAATACAGAGCTTTACCTTTACAGAGGAAGATGCGAAAAGCCGCCAATTGAATCAGAATAACTCAAAACCAAAAGTAGGTTAAACACCAAAACTTGATTTAAATTCAGCAACTTCCAATGATGTAACACAAACATTTGCAACACAATCCCCGCAAACTACCCTTTAGCTTTTATTTTCTGAAAAAATGGCTGTTATGACTTTGATTAACTCCCATATGTTTAAGATATTCGCGCAACTAATATCCTTCTGAATGTCGTTTCAATAGTTCGTAAACTATAAGAGCTTGACAAAATTTTAGCACATACAACTTTTTTGTGTCCTTAAACATTTCCGATATATTCTTTGTTATTGGTTTGAATTTTCAAATAGTGGTGATTTTTTTAAGTTGTAGGTCGCTTTTCGTATTTTCTCGTGGTCATGTATACAGCATGGAATTTCAAAACCATCACATAGCAATCATATAATAATCTGATTATCGCCAATTAGCCAACTGTATTCATTTTATACCTACAACGAAGATGTAAATGTATAATGAAATTTTATTTCGATTATCAGGAAGTATTAAGGTAACACCGAGGATTTTTAAAAAATAAAACAAGAATTAGTCTTTAAAATTTAAATGATTTTATTGTTTTATGAAATATTCCCCTTTAACATCAATACATTTTTGCATTCGATGAAACCAGTCCTTAAAGCAATGATGCCACTCTTCCTGAGGCACTTCAGAAACCAGGTTTTTATAAGGTTCCACTGCGTCATCTGATGACGCAAAAGTGATTCCACGCACTTTATCTTTAAATTTTTGTAAACAAAAAGAAATCACAAGGTGCTAGGTTAGGGCTGTATGGTGGAGGGTCCTCCATAGTGCTGACTTTCAGGGTTCTTAGTTTTTCTGTAAGCCAGGATGCGCTATCATAAAGTATCATTATTTTTCATTTTGAACAGACCTTTGTGTACCAATCGGCAGTAACGGTGCGTGTATCTTGTAATGCTATAGTAGCAATATGGCCTGTTTTATAAACAAAAGACCATCAACTATCTTGTTACCAGTACTGCGTCGGACTTTTGTAGGCTTAGGTTTCGCTCGATAGACCCATTGAGCCGATTGACGTTTCTTTTCAGGATCATAACAACAAGTCCAAGATTCTCACCAGTAACGGTATTCCAAAACAAACTTGAAGTGCCGCCTGGAATTTTTCCAGAGTTTTTCTGCACCAATCAATGCGTTGTTGTTTTTGATCGGGAGTCAGCTTATGTGGAATCTATCGACAACAAAGTTTTCTCACGTCTAACTGTTGATGAAAATGTTGTAGATTTGATTCATACTAATGCCCAGTGTCGCCCAAATAAATTCATAAGATGTCGATTTTCTTCAAGTACTGCTCGAACAGCAGCAATATTTTCCTCAGTAACAGCAGTTCTTGGGCGTCCTTCACGAAATTCATCACTGAGAAAAAGCCAATCTCTTTTGAATTCGCTGTACCAATATAAACTGCTTCCTTAGATGGTTTTTTTTCGCCAAAGGCATTTATAAGCCAGTATTCACTTGATTAGCCGTTAATGACGATTTAAAGTCCTAAAAATCATAGCCCGGAAATGTTCCCTAGTCAAATTCATTTTTGGATGAACACAAAATCTTTAAATCATTATATTTGGCTAACTGTTAGAGCAAACCGAACAAACTACACGGCAATCAACTCGAAAAATAAAAGTAAATAAATTGTATTTACTTTTAGAGACATGACATTCTAAAATTGTTCGGTATCGCTCTCGTAAACAGAAGAAGAGTGAGTAGAGAAAGCCATTGGAATGCAACACATAAGATATTTTCTACATTCAATTGCTTTGCAATATAACAAATAATTTGAGGATGAAACTCTACTGTTATTGGGGAGAAGAATTTGTTTCGAGCGCTGAAAACAACAACGCTCGCATATTCGTATTTCTCTCTACATACTTCCTCAAACACAACAAACAAGAAACTGTCAACCTCGGAAAAGACGTTTTACCTACGGATACACACGCATCGCAGCCGGTGTTGACACATGAATATCGCTGACATATAAGGTTCTTATTACCTTTTGATTTTCACCCGCTGTGACCCACATTCAACATAGTATTCAGAAATACACAATAGGGAAAGTTTGAAAACTTATAGTATATGTATAATGTGTTTCAATCAGCGAAATGGCTCTGTAGTAACGCGTCAGACTCGCACGCGGGATGTCCCGAATTAGATTTTCGTTAATCGCCACTCTGACCTTGGATTTTTCGTTGTTTTCCCTGGTCGATAGGTGAATGCTGGGATGGTTTCTCATCTATCGATTCCTTTCCCTCATTTACCTTACATTTCTTTCCTTCTCATGCTTTAGGTATGCTTCTAGGTTTTGTGGCGCATGGCAATGTCACACTAGAGGGTTGCTTGGTTGAACGGATCGTTCATCGCCCTCTTTGGACAGCTCCTGGTGGGATGGGTCTTCGAGCCAGGAACTATTACTTATACGTTTCTGTGACGTGTCTCCCTGTGCCCTGTAGCCTCCTTCACTTCATCCCACCTCCTGGTGGGTAGTAGCCGCGTTATATCTGACTTAGGTGGCAGTGTCTCCCACAAAAACAACAATACAGGTTGCTAGGCAACGATTTAAAGCAAAAGATGTAAAATAAATTAATTATATGAATAAACAATTGAATACTCTTTCAGATTTAGGTATAAAAAATCTGATGTGTTACACTCACATGACCTTTTCTAGTCTTGTACAAACTATTTTTACAAACACTTATTCTCCATCTATTTCATATTAATCGAGATAAACATGCAGAAACGATCTTTTGACATGTAAATAGAATTACATTTTACACATAGCGACCAGTTCTAAAAATATTTGACTATCGCTTAAGGCGTACTATGTTCCCCTTGTTTTGTATTTGCAAGGGCAATATAGAAAACAGTAGCCTTTAAGCATAGACATATCTTTTAATAGCTGGTTGCTAGGTGCAGCACCATTCTCTTTGCCACAAATTAATACTCTTTGCACATCCAAGACAAAAAAATGATAACGAATTCCTATTTGAGAAAATAAGTATTGAAAAATTTAAGGGAATAACAAGCAATATTTCGAAAATGGTTCACTCAACAAAAAAAATGTATATGACATAAATTGTAAATTTTAACGCGATATACATTTTTGTGTAGTAAAATTTTGTCTATCTCTTATGGTTTACCAGTTATGCATTAGTCGTTCACAATGAAGAATACTTTTGAGGACATTCCCAGAAAATTCAAGATTTACATTCCATTTGTCATAAAAATATCTTACACCTATGATATTTTAATCAAAATCGTTAAAGGTATTTTTGAGAAAATTAAATTTTTCGAAAAATGTTCCATGTAAAGGGTAATCTCGGGTGGGGGTATTTTCTTGAAAATCTTTGTGTCGCATCTCTGGAAGATACTGAACCTAAATACCGAGTTTGGTGTTTATCCGACTGTTCGTTTCTGAGTTATGCTTTTCACAGACACACACACACACACACACAGACACACAAGGACATGTTTCCAAACATCCTTTTTTATATTCAGGGGGTCTCACAACATATATTTCCGGTGAAATCTCGGTATCGAATGTTTGGGTGGAATACAATACTTCCCCTACTTAGTATACGTAGTAGAGAAAGTAAAAATAGGGATGCCATTTGAAATTTCAAAGTGGGGGTGACTGGGGTGAGGGGGTAAAACCTAAAATGTAATTAAGACCAGTTTTAAGCTTCCCCCTCAATATCTAAGTTGACGTGTTTTTTGTTTTAATTAAATTAAATTTAAATAAATGGTTATTTAGATTGGGAAGTTTTGAAATGAAAGCTCTGTATATATTTTCAAGTTGAGTTGATCTGGTTTGTTTGGAGGCACTTATCTTTGAGTTAAAATCGCCCCTTCCTCTTCAGACATCCAGTATAATAATAACATTAGTGGTTGTATGGTCTATTAAAGTATGATTTTTAAGCATACATCACAAAGTATGGAAGTTATTCGTTCAAAACAGGATGCACGAATACAATTTTTGCGGCAATTTAAACATTTCCAAAGCTGATTATTTCGACGTGGGCTGTCTGTGGTTTCAGGTCACTGGCTTATAATACTACATAGCTCTGCGCATTGCAATCGTTAATCTCTGCCTATAGAAATGTAAAAGCAGCCACATCATTAATAGTTTTTCTCCGATTTCCAGTTCGCTATAAAGCACGGGCATATTTCATTAAAAATAATTACTTTGTGTTGAAATTAATATCTCTTTTTTGGAAAGTTTATATCCTCCTATCCTTTGAATGAATTAGCGGCATTTTGCATAATAGCTAATATTAAACTGCGAATTGAAATATTTTTAATTTCAATTCGAGATACTCATTCTAATTCCAATACACACTTTTGCGCAACATTTGAAGTGTTCAGTTCATCTAGTTGGCCAGCAATTATTAAAATGCAAAATGTATCCAACTGACTTAAAAATAAGTGAATCTTACGTTATTAAACCTAATTTCTCCGGTAGTACATTTACATACATCCCTTATACAGGCTGATTTATGAAGAACTGGCACATTTATTTATTTAATTGTTCCAAAACGCTAGCGACAACTTATTATACCTGAAAAGCAGAGGAATTTTGGGAGATTATTTACCTCTATAGCAAATGTTGAAAAAGTCCTCCATCCTGCATAAGGCACAACTCAACACGTCATTCCATTTTACTGGTCACTCGTTGGAGGAGGTTGAATCTCCTGTTAATGCTGTGCTTCAGATCGTCCAATGTCTGGGGACGTGTGGCATAAACACTACCTATTAAGTAACCCCATAGAAAGAAGTCCAACGATGTCAAAACCGGAGATCTCGGCGGTCACGGTTCTTTGAAATTATCCGGTCGTCAAAGAAGCTTGCAGTTAGTGCCATGGATTCATTTGATGTATGACATGTAGCGCCGTCCTGCTGAAAATATCCTTGACTCAGCTCTACATCGTCTAGTTGCTCAGCAAACTCCATGAAAATCCGTCGGTACTCTGCAGTGTTCACATTGCTTCAAAATAAGACTGGTCCCACTATTCTGTGTGCGGATATTGCGCACCAAACTCCGATTTTCACAGGATGCATATGTGAGTTCACATATCCGGATATGTGGAACCATGTTTCATCTGTGAACCTTTGATGAACAATGTGGCAGGATTTTGCATAATGAACGCCTGAAACCAACGACGATTCAATCGTCTATCCTTACCTAATTCCTGTAACTGATGGACAACCGTAATCCTATACGGCTTTAAGCCTGCACTTTTCACAGCTCTCTGACACATTGAGTAGCTGTGCTCTGTCTCCTGCGAAAAACGTCTTAATTATTTTTTGGATGACCAGTCGTGCTCTTACGTCAACAACAACCTTGGAAACCGTAGATGAACGAGTTTTGCCTTTTTCACTCACCAGAGATCCAGTTGTTTCCAATTTGTCTACCAGTCCCAGTATTGTGTTTCTTTGGGGAGGATTTCGAACATCGAATTCTCTCTGGTATGCCCTTTGAGTAGCTGTAATTGAATTCGCAATCCAGTATTGCTTTACAAGGAAGAGTCGTTCATTTAATGTGTACTCTATTTTCACGTTGGCTAGAATAAAATCTCAAAATCAGTTTCCGACAATAAAATAACAATTACGAATGAGCATCTGCGCATCTAGTGACAGGCAATCGAAACTCCAGAGCATTCTGCTTAATTTGGTGCTAAAATTGGGGCACTGAGTGAATTTCGAAAGTTCTTCATAAATCACCCATGTATATTCTTATTTACACTGTTATATAAAGGATGATTTTATATCCATATTAATTGGAGCAGAAATGCTTATTTAAAGCCGGTAAACAAGCGCCATGGAAGGGTTTCTTCCCTGACGTCGGTTGGTCTGTTGGAGCCCTCTTCCTGCGCCCCAGCAGTCTGCCTTAAATGCACGTCCCATCCTGAGAGACAGGTTTAAACAGAAGGATCAGCCTACGTATTCGTTGATAAGAAGCTACATGCATTGCAGATGCATTAACTCTGTTAACTAATATATTTTATTACGGAGCAGAATGGCTCAGGTCTTTCGCGTTACAGGATGGCTCGGGGCTGTGTGTCGGACGACTGCGGTCAGATAGCGCATATCGCTTGCGTTTCTTCTCGGCCCCGTCAGTTGGAGACCTCTCGAGTCTCCGCTGCTGGGTCGAACTTTTCCCGGTCTCCACTGAAGGGGCCTCTGAGTCACCCTCCGGTGGTTTGGTAGGTCTGCCTTGAGCGCTCTTCGGCTGAATGGTCAAGCATGTAACTATTAGGGACCGCTGCGCGTCTCTGTCGCCTACGTCGGCCGGTCCTGCAGCCAATACGTCACCTGCGGTTCCTTCATCTCATCTGTTCCTCCCGGGTATGTATGCACAAAAGAACCATGTGTGGGTCGAGTAGCTAGGTGTCCGCTCCGTAGCGTAATCCTCATCCCAATATATCTTATTCATACGGTTATAAAAATGCAAATTTGACAGGTTAAATAAGGAGCTAGTTTGTAGTGCACAACAACCTATTCCATGACATTAGCCAATGAGAGATGAACTAGTGCACGTGACAGTTAAGAGATACTGGGCAAAGATATATGGAACAGGGTTTTTTTAATTGATGTGTAATTCTCCATTAACAAAGTATTCATTTAATCAAACCACTAGCATGTGCTATTCTATTGCCTTGAGGAAATAATTCTAAGTAAATGCCTTATAATCCAAAAGAGAGCCTTATGCTTTCTAATTATTTATCGTTTATGCCTGAAGGGAATCCCTTTCCCCATAAAATAATTACATTCTGCAGAATAGCAAATAAATGCAGCAGTTTCTATGCATTTTCACTTAAAGAAAACATAGAAATGAAGGAAAGGAAAGACAGCGATGGGAACGTATAGGAAGAGTACTGCATTATCGACAGGTATGAGCTTCTGAACTACACCAGCAGGATATGTCGGATAGCTAGCTGCTTTATCGACGCGTGGGAGTTCACGCATTCCGCCATCTTGATCGTAGCAGCGCTCGATGCGTTTGCTCTTACTTTCGATTCCGTGGAAAATGTCAACGTGGGAACGAAGCATTAAGCCAAAATAAGACGGAGATTTTGCACGTGTTTCTGCACTGAGACTTCAAGCGACGACTGGCGAAGCTAGACCCACGACGATGATCTCAGAATTCACTGCTCACAAGGGAGGTACACCAAATGGACACGTTTAATTTCTTTCTATAGGGGATTTAATCAATAAAAACATGGTAAAAGTTATTCCGCTGGCTTTAATGTCTTTCGCTAGATATTCCAAGTTTGAATTCACATTTGCCGATTTGGCACGCACCTCGATCCTAGTTATAGGCCATATCCAACGTTCATACTATCAGAATAACACAGTAGAACTTTTGTAACATTTACTCATTTATGTTGTAACTTAGGACCATCTTTATCAGTGATTAATGTGGATTTTAAACAAACTAGTCTGGACACAACGTCCTGAAATAGTAAAACACTTCACGACAGCTCTACACACACGCACGTACGCGCGCACACACACACACACACACACACACACACAATGCGTAACATGGAGCATTGTTTCGAGGACATTTCGAAAAGTCTATTCCTTATTTTTCAGTTAAGTATCCACACTTTTGCCATGCATATATCAGCATATTTACTTATTTCATTGCTTGTTTAATTCCATTTGTTCCTACAGATTATCACTCCAGTTATGGCAGTGTATGCAGTTAATTACAATCATTACGCAGAGTAAAACCATACAAAGTGATACCATAATTATTGACAGAAATATATAAATAAATAATTAAATAAAGGCATTATAGACAAATGGAGAAATAATTGTAATAAATAGTTTATGTATATTAAATCAATGTACATATAATGTAATTGGCCTGAGTTACCGGAGAAAAAGGTCATTAGAGAGTCATGTTAAGGAAAGTCATTAATAACAGCCGACTAGAGAACGTATTAACGTAAAGGTTCCTGGAATGCAGTAAGTGTTGAGTTCAGTACGTTTGCAAAGTCACGTAGACAGGAGTTCTGTAAATTATAACTGGAAATGAAGTTCTTAGATTCGAGGAAGACACCGCATAGAAACAGTTTCAGATACCATAGTTAGAGTTTTAGGATTGGACCGCGTAAGTGGCAACATTGGTACAGAGAATGATAGGTAGACAGAGCTTAAGTTAAAGTTAACTCTGACTTACTTACTTACTACTCTTGTGATTACTCTTGTGTCTTTAGTGTGCTTTGTAAGTTAAGTAGCGCCCACGAACGCGCCGGTCTTTAGAAAGATTTAGCGGCTGTTATGAGAGACCCTTACGAGTATTCTAGAAATAATTTAATTCTTTAATTCAACTGTCGGTGAATATTTTAGTCAACATTAAAACTTTTCAGCCAACTGAACTGGTGTTATCCTTTAACACTACACTCACGCATATCTTGAGACAAGGGATTCATAGCTATAACACTGAAGCCGTGACGGACTAGACAACGCTGGGAAATGACATTGCAGAACTCATTAACAAAGCAAACATTAAACGTTATCAAAACTGATGCAATAACGAGATAACAGTGTCAACATTTGAAGCAAAGTGTGCGGCTTCAAAATTGACGACCGACGAACGGCTTCAACAAATAAAAAAGGAAATACAGAAAGTACATAATGACAGAAAAAATAGTTCAACTGTTCAAATCTACAATAATGTATATGCATTTATAATATGAAAATGACACAAGATTAATGTTCATATGAAAAATATATACATATAAACTGAAATTAAAATATATGGAATTATTAAATATATAATGTATTTCAAGACTGATAAACCAAACTGGTGTTACACAACACATTGCAATTCTATTATAAAACCCCTATCATGTAGAATTTACTTCCGTTGCTAATGTTTTACTCCTGAACAGTTCTTCCAGTTTTATTCTCTCTATAAACTTAAGGCCACGGATTGCAGGAATCTGGGGGTTTTTAAGGAATAATTTGAATCACAATTCTCTCGTTGTATAGTAACCTTTTTATTTCCTAGTAATTAATGATGGCATTATCAGTCTGTCCACTTCGAGGATCCAAAAGCAGCAATGTATTGTTTGTAACATCAGATGACATGCCTATTTCGTACACAAACGCAATACAAAACATCTGACGTGTTACACTCACATGACTTTCTTACTCTTGTACAAACTATTTTTACAAACGCTTATTCTCCATATGCTTCATGTTAATTGAGATAAACATTTGCAGACTCTATCTTATTGCTAATTTTCTTGTAGATGTAAGGGGAATATATATTTACAAGGGCAATATGGAAATACAGTAGCCTTTAAGCATAGACATTACTCTGAATAGCTGGTTGCTATGTGCGGCACCATTCCCTTTGCCACAGAATAATACTCTTTGCATATCCAAGACAAAAATGAATAACGAATTCCCATTTGAGAAAATAAGTATTGAAAAATTTAAAGGAATAACAAGCAGTATCTCTAAAATTGTTCACTCAACAAAACAAATGTATATGACATAAATTGTGTATTTTAACGCGATCTACATTTTTTGTGTAGTAAAATTTTGTCTACCTCTTATGGTTTACCAGTTATCAAAAGTTGTTCACAACGAAGAATACTTTTGGAGACATTCCCAGAAAATTCAAGATATATATTTTATTTTTCATAAAAAATCTTAAACATATATTGTAATCGAAATCGTTAGAGGCATTTTTGAGAAAATTAAAATTTTCGAAAAATGTTCCATGTAAAGGGTAATCTGGGGCAGGGAGAATTTCTTGAAAACCTTCATGTCGTATCTCTAGAAGATACTGAACCTAAATACCAAGTTTGGTGTTTATCCGACTGTTCGTTTCTGAGTTATGCTGTTCACAGACAGACAGACACATACACGGACATGTTTCCAAAAATGCTTTTTTTTGGATTCAGGGGGTCTCAAAACATATATTTCCGGTGAAATCTCGGTATCGAATTTTTGGGTGGAATACAATACTTCCCCTACTTACTCTACGTAGTAGAGAAAGTAAAAATATACCTATTGATGTGGGATTGTTGGTTGCTGTTTTGATGTCAGGAAGACATGATAAGGAAAAGTGATGTTTCTCCGCTATCTTTGGCAAAGATAAGTGATTTAAAAGGAATGAGTCTCTTCTCTCAGGAAGTGTGGACAGGAGATAAATGATAACTGTCCATTTCTCCTTCATTTCCCTCTTTATTACCCTTCCTCGTTCCCGTCACACGAAACTTACGTTATCCTATGGCCAAATTAACTTTGTTATTTCTTATTTGCCATATCCTAACTACGTGCTTAACTTAGATCAGCAATAACCTTTGACAAAAATTCCTTAGAAGTAACTATGCCGATACTTTTAACGCGAAACTACAATCTGACATGACCACGATATAACGAAGTATCGAAGTTACACAAACTGAAAATGAACCCCCGCCCTAGACAAATTTCTATTTTATGTCCATTTTCTATTTTCATTAAGTTCCTTCTCAGCGCACATGGTTTGTGGATTATGTTATTGGCTCCTTGATAAATTTTACTACGCATTTTTGGTTAATATTATTTAGAAAGTACACGTCTCTAGTGTCTTCTATTACCGTGTTATTTTCGCCTGATTAATTTTCCATGCGTCTGACTGAGTTAGGTGTGGTTTTTCCCAATATTGTTCAACTATGCTCCTCTAGCTAACTCTTCCTCGCATTCAAGCCTTTTGCCTGCATTTACCTATAATTGTCCCTTCCCTGGTTGCCTGCGCTCTCCAGCTACAAGTTATTTCCTTCTAATGTGTTCCACTTTTCCGTGAAATACAACGTGCTTCTAGAGTGATTTATGAAGAACTGACACATTTCTTTCATTAATTATTCTGTTCGAAATCCACTCAATACCCCAATTTAAGCAGAATGTTCTGGAGTTTCGATTGCCCGTCACTAGATGCGCAGATGTTCACGTTTTATTCGTAATTGTTAGTTTTATTGTCGGCAACTGTTTTTGAGATTTTGTTCTAGTCAAAGTGAAAATGGAGTACACATTAAATGAACGACTCTTCCTTGTAAACCTATACTGGAATACGAATTCAATTACAGGTACTCAAAGGGCACACCAGAGAGAATATGTTGTTCGGTATCATCCCCAAAACGAATTGGAAACAACTGGATCTCTGGTGAGCGAAAAAGGCAAAACTCGTTCATCTAGGCTTCCCACAGTTGTTGTTGACGTAAGAGCAGGGCTGGATCAGCCAACCAAAAATCATTAAGACGTTTGTCGCAGGAGACAGGGTACAGCTACTCAATGTGTCAGAGAGCTGTGAAAAGTGAAGGCCTAAAGCCGTATAGGATTACGGTTGTCCATCAGTTACAGGAGCCATATAAGGATAGACGATTGAATCATTGTCGTTGGTTTCAGGTGTTTATTGTGCAAAATCCTGCGATATTGTCCATCACATGGTTCACAGATGAAGCATGGTTCCATTTATCCGGCTATGTGAACTCAAATAACTCATACTATTGGGCCAGCGAAAATCCACATGTTATTCATGAAGCATCTATGCACTCGGTTAAAATCGGAGTTTGGTGCGCAACATCTGCACAGAGAATTGTGGGATAAATTTTTTTTTAAACAATGTGAACACTGCAGAGTACCGACGGATTTTCATGGAGTTTACTGAGCAACTGGACTGTAGAGCTGAGTCAAGCATATTTTCAGTAGGACGTCGCTACATGCCATACATCAAATGAATCCATGGCACTAATTGCAAGTTTCTTTGACGACTGAATAATTTCAAATAACCTGTGGCTACCGAGATCTCCGGATTTGACATCGCCGGACTTCTTTCTATGGGGTTACTTAAAAGTTTTATGCCACACGTCCTCAGACATAGGACGATCTGAAGCACAACATTACGCAGGATATTCAAGGTATTGACAACAGAGTCCTCCAACGAGTGGCCAGTAACATGGAACGACGTGTTGAGTTGTGCCTTATGCAGGATGGAGGACATTTTCAACATTTGTTATAGAGCTAAATAATGTCTCAAATTTCCTCTGCATTTCAGGTATAATCAGTTGTCGCTAGCATAATCGTTTTGAAACAATTAAAGAAATAAATGTGTCAGTTCTTGATAGATCACCATATTTTAATATTTCCTATATTTAATTTATGTGTAATTCATTTTTATTACACTTCTGTTATTTAGTTTTATTTCTTATATGTATATTTCCCCTTTGATTAATCTTCTGTCATTTAGCTTTATTTCTTTCGCCTCTTATCTTATTTCGCATTTCGCTTACCTTTTTATCTTTATAACCCTTTCGTGTTGCATTTTCTTTAATTGTTATTGGTTGTGCGAATATTTCAACCTCACTATATAGCGATCTGGAAAGTAATCGGGCCAATTAGGGTACCTTGTCAGACGCTCTCTATCAGAGGTTGCGTCAGAGTGCAGCTATGTACACTTGCGCACGATATACAGAATGAACGATATTTCTGCCTATAGCGTTCACTAATACATAAAGTACTCCAATCTACTTGGCTTTATGCGATGCTAAAAAATTCTCTGAATTTCGGCAGCGCTGCGTGGCATTGTTGTTTTGCTTAGATGGAATTTCTCTGTACATACACCGAGCTTCATGGCTCCGCTGTATCGTGTTAGGCTTGCATTCGTGAGGTCCCGGGTTCGATTTCCGTCGGGCTGGCCATGGGTTTTTTCGCGGTTTCGCTGGGTGTATAGGCAAATGCTGGAATGGTTCCCCCTTCTACCCCGAATTTCCTGTCCAACATTTCCTGACCCAATCATTACCTTTCGTATGTTTCAGCGTTGAAGGACCAGATGTGTTGGGGCAGGACGGTGGTATTTGCGCTTTGAAAGAGACTTCTCCTAGCATTGATACTGTAATTATTAATAGGAAGATATAAATAATTAAATAAAGTAATAATAGGAAGATAGGGAAATAATTACAATAAATAATTTCCGTATTTTAAATCAATGCGTAATGGAAAAAACGGATTACAATTTTGTAAGTGAATAGGAAGTAAATACCAGAAAGATTACGTATTCAGGAAAATTAATTAGTTAAAGTTTAGAGCAGCTAAGGGAGTTAAGTGTTCCGGCGAACTTAGGTTAAAAAGAAACCCATTAGCTCAAGGTTCAGGTATCTAGAATTCAAGAATTTAAAAAAATTAAGAAATGTGTGAAACTGTACGTAGGCCAGTTCGACAAAATGATAGAAAGAATTCTTAGAATTTGGTAGTCAAAGAGTAAACGTTTTGTTTCAGACGCGTAAGATTTGACAACATACAATGTAGGAACTTTGGTGGGATAGTTCTAAAGTAGGCGGAACTTAAGTTAAAATAAAAGTGCGTGGAATCTTAATCAGAGAGGTACTGACCGTCGGCTCGCCACTCTGTTTACTTACTTACTCTCGTGTGTAATTTGTAAGTTGTGTACCGCACATGAACGCTCCAGTTTCGAGAGATTTAGCGGCTATTAAGGGGGATCTTTCCGAGCAAAATTTCTGCCACTTATGCAAATGGCGCTTCACTTAATTATTGTTATAGAAGTAATTAATAAGTAAATTCAACAGTCGGCAAATCTTCTTAAACTGAACATTTTAGACGACATTAAAATGTATCACTAACTACTGGCATTATCCTTTCAAAATACACTTACGCATATCCTGGGATAAAGGTTTCATAGCTGTAACACTGTAACAGCTGTAACCGAATCAACAGCAGATATTGGAGACGACATCAAAAGGTGACATCGGGAATCCGTCGTCAAAACTGACGCGACCACCATGGTGCAACACGACCTCAGCATTCTGCCGAGGTCCCTTTCCTAGGAGCTTTCTCGATTGTCACGGGATTCTCGGAGGTCATGGATATTAGGCAGCGATAGTCATGATGGGCTACATGTGAAGTCGTTAGAGGTACTTGCTAGCGCACATCGTCGTTCTATCTGGTCGCCCTTCGGGTCTCCCCCTCAAACCTTCCTCCCAGGTGTCTCGTTGGAAACAAAAAGGGCTTATTGTGGTCTGCTTGCGGTGTTGTACTACAGTTACAGGTCCCTGTGTCTGTATATATATCCCTAACCCACTTGTTTCCAGAGAATGTCAACGAACTCACTTCAGGAAATAAAGAGTTTTCCTGTAGGATCCGTCTTCTACGACGCGCTAACGGCAGTAATTTACATTACAGAAATCTTCCAACTTTTGAAAGTGGAAATTAAACAGAGCTCATTAATCTAATTGCCTTAAATAATGGAAGGAGTGATGCTTTCTGGAGTCGTTATTTGCAGAGTAAAGTAAACATTTCTGACAAAATGTTTTCGCGCCAGTTGGCTCGTAAAATTGGTAATTAGAGGATCGTTACTAAAAGGCACCTCACTTAAAATAAAATTCATTCGAACTAACGAGAAAGGAAAGCGCTCCGTGCACAAAACCGCAACGAGCTTCAAATGCAACAGGATTGAATGTTGCCGTGTTCCTCCCGTGCATAATTTATACGCTCATGAGCACAGAGACAAGCGGAAACAGATGTATAGACGCCATATTGGTGCGTCGCATTAAGGACGTCGACAACAGTTCACAGCTTTTCAGTGTAAAAAAAAACCCTCTAAAATTTGGGAGATTTTCATCAACTTCCTTTGTGTAGATATTTATGAATATTTGTGGTTATATCACCGAGAGGTGGCGCCGCGGTAACGTGTGCGATTCGCATTCGGGAGCTCCCGGGATCAAACCCCCGAGACCGATAAACCTGACCGAAGACTTTTGTTTTTGCAGTTTTCTCGGTCGCTAGGCGAATTTTCCTTTCATCACTAAATTTGCATTTCCTTCTTCTTCACCGTCATACCAGGCATTGGGCTGATCACCCATTCTGGATATACTATGATCCAGAGTTTTGCTTCTCAACAGGCTACTGACCCAAGGCATTGGCTTGTAAGTCCTTGGATTGTAAGAACTATAAAGAATAGGGAAATTCGTTATATAAGAAGAAGATGATTATATCAAAGACTTAAGCCGCTTGTACACGATCAAATTTTTGTCAAATTCAATACTTTACAAGCTTTTTCAAGAGTTGTCACAACTTCACAACTTTTCTTGTCAAATTGCTCCCAATACTTTTAAAGTCTTTGAAAGTCTTGAAAGCAAATAAGGACATGCTCTAAACGATCAAAGATTTCACAATGATTTGATGGCTTTGGCCAATGAAATGCAAGCATTCACAGCGCGTCACTAAATCTGGAACATGGCTGAAAGCGGAAAGTAAACAAAAATGGCTACCCGGTCAAGGTATGTCGTATGCGAAGTGATTAGGTTATACTGGCCGTGTCTGTGCATCAAGAGCTCCATGGATTACCACAAGATGGAGCATATGAAGGCGATTATGAAGAAATAATTGCCAGGCAGTTTTTCGAACTAAGTATACATTAATGCAATGTTATATAGTCTGGCTAACCTGTCGGGTGGTATTATTTTCATTGTATTCCACACTGGTAATGTGATTTCATTGGATATAATACGCGAAAGTGCTACATAATATTAGTAAAGAACAATATTTCATTGCGAATTGTTATACTGTGACGCAAATACTAAATTACTTTGCGCGTGATAAATTATCAGTGTGCTCTGAAGGGTTTCAGTTTGGCGAACTTGTAAATACACATTTTTGACATTGCCAAGTCTGGTGAAATTTGCCAAGTCTTGCCAAGTCTTTTCCAATGTTGTGACATATTGAAAAATATTTACAATTTTCCTTGTAAACTCTTGAATTGAAAAAAAAAGTTTGATCGCGTACAAGGGGCTTTAGATCTGTCTACTGCAATGAGTATATGTATACATATGTTTGCACAGGAAAAATGATCCCAAGACATATACAGCAAATTTTTTCTTTCTCTGTCTCCTTATGGTATGTAGAGAAGGTATCGGATTCCACCCGAAACTCTGTAAAGATTTCACCGGAAATACATGTTTTGAGGCACCTGAAACCCAAATACTTTGTGTTACATTCAAACGAATTTTTCTACCATATATCGCTTATTAGTGGGTATACAAATTATTCTTACAAAGTTTAGTTTCCTAGCTACCTCATTTTAATTGAGATAAACCTTTCCGAAAATAGTTGCATTACACATTTCGTTATAGACACAATGGAAACAGCGACAGTCAAATGTTTTAGAACTGGACGTTATATGCTGGCCTTAAAATTCAATACACTTTCCATGACATGGCGAGAAAGAACTGAAAATGGATAGGACTGAAAAGATGGCTAAGTATTGTACGATCCGAACCATTGATAACGGATATCTCGGAAATGGCTGATGCCACAGAAAAGTTATTGGAAATAAATTGTCTCCTTTAAAGGGACGTACATTTTCTTGGGTAGTACGTTTTCGTCCACAGCTTAGTGTTTACCAGTTATACAAGATTATACAAAATTCCTTCCCATGAAGAGGACTTCATAGGCTATTCCCAGAAAATTCAAGACATTTTATTTGTCATATAAATATCTTTAACAAGTGGTATTTTAATCAAAATTGTTAGCGCCATTTTTAGTCAGTCAAAACTTTTGAACATGTTTCCATATAAGGAGTATATGGGGGCATTGGGGCATTTTCTTGATAAACCTTGGTGTCGTATCTTTGTAAGGTACTGGACCTAAATACCAAACTTGGTATTTATCCGAACTTTCGTTTTTGAGTTATCCCGTGCGTAGACACACACACACAAGACTTACATACACTGACCTTTTGCTAAAATGTCCCCCAAAACATGTATTTACAGAGAAATCTTAGTATAACATTTTTGGGCATTATGTAATACCTCCTCTACCTACTATGTACGTGGTAGGTAAAATAATGAACGATAGTAGGCAGAGATAGCATAAGATATTTTTGTTTTAATCTTCCTTCGAGTCTCTCTATTGCTTCATAGTACATTAAAATCTTCATAGTACTTTAAATCTAATAATCTTTATATTTTGCTTTGTATTTTTGCTTCAATTTCAAAATATGGAGAAAGAAAAGTAGTCTTAAAATCTTACTGACTGACTAGCAGTCAGTCATGCCATTTTTTGGCGCTCGATGTCATTCTCCTCCTTTCTCCCTCCAGCTTCTTGTGTTGGTGGTGGACATTTCCTCTCTAACGGCAACCCTGTTCTAGCTTAATAAATTAGCGTTCCATATTGCTTAGAAAAGAAGCTACTTCGTCTAATTTAAAACTTTTGTTTACAGTTACGTAAGCATTTTAAGACTTTAGCTGTAATGGCCAATGCCATAAGTGAACCTAAAGATGCAAATATGGAAATTTTGGAAAAATGCAAGAGATCTAAAAGTATAAGACTATAAAAATCTCTCAACATTAAACTCAATATACGTCGCTCAAAATTTCAAAATTATTTAACTGAATAACTGCTAGATATAGAAATACTGTATCAAATGAGAACACGAGCCAGTGCGAAAACACACTTTATTTATCACTAGGTATTCAACGTAGCACAATCGTTACACTTTATAACTTTGGCACACATTCAGCACACAACACAACTGATCCGTCGAATATAATCGCAGCTGAACTGCACGACGCACAACTGACTGCTGAGTTACTCAAAATTAAACTGCACTATCCACTTTTCAGTTCCTCACTTCCAACAGAACTCAACTTATCTATATTCAACACTCGACTGACTCGTGCTGGAAGAGCTGCAGTCCCTTATATAGTCCTCGCATACAAAACGGAACTTCCGAGAACAAAAACCTACCAGAACACGCCGAAACGAAGCTTCCGAACAAGCAAGCGGTGCATAAAGGGGCTTTTATTCCACGTTCACTATTGTTCTATTGTTTCCGCTGGCTTTTGTCCCGTCGCTTCAATACTTTTCATAACCTTAAGGGTTAATGTTTGAATACAGACTTTCCTCTAAAGAGAAATCAAAGTATTCATTTAAATGTCCAGAAGGGCAGACTTACTGCATCCTTAAAGTATACTATTTTAAGTTTAGCTATATCAAAATGGTAAATAAGCGATTGTTTCAAAATGTGTTCCAAAATTCAGAATGGAAACTTAGCGTATATGTTTTTTGGTGACGATACGAGGTTTACAGAGGGAACGGATAGTTTGACAACTGAAATTTGAACAAGGCACCAACTCCACTCTTTGAATACACTCTTAAGGTATGTGGTGGAGAATTGAGGGTGACACCACGCCCAATGCGACCTACGAAAAATCTAGTGCAGCTAACACCCGGGTGGAAAGGATGAAATCAAGGAACCATGAACGCTACAGGCCGCAGGCAGAAGATCCTAAAAGCTGGTTCGAAAATCCGTCCCACTACTAGAGCTGTCCAGAGAGGGCGATGAACGGACCCATCCAACCAGGCAGCCCTCTAGTGTCTACAAGGAATACTCTCTTTGAAGCCAGAATCCGCGCCATCTCTCCGGCACCGCCACACATCACGAAACAATAAGCACAGCTGAAACACGAGAAGGAAACGGAATGAAAGGGAAACGAGGGATAGGAAATCGTGGTACACCCCAGAATTTGCCCACTTACCAGGAAACACCTCGAAAAACGCAAGGATGAGATTGAGTGGCCGAATGGATTCGAACCCTGGACCGCCGAATGCGAGCCTCACACGTTACCACAGAGTCATCGGTTAGTATACAATTATTTATGTGAAGTAGGCGCGCCGTGAAAATTTGAAGTTTTCCTTCTTTTGTGCTGCCTATTGTTTTAAAAGCTAATAAAGAAATTTCTGAAACTAGTTCTGTCTGCGCCTCTCTCTCTCTTTGCTGTGAGAGATGGAAAGGAATATGCGCTCTCTCACGCGTAGTTTAACTGATGTATATATGGGCGGCTTGAGTTACAAGTAGGAGAATTTCATTTCTGCAGCATCAAAGCGCTGGACGCATTACACTTCAGCTCCTCTCAATCGTAAAACACTGACTTTTTGCTACTTCTCCTTTTCTGACGTGACAAAGGAATAAATGGAAGGTGCCTACAATATTGCACAGGGTTATTCCCAAGAAAGGAAACGCAAGAAACAATCACACAAAAAATAACATTTCTGCACGTTTATAATCCTTTTATTGACGGTTGCGGCCTTGGTGGCCTTGTCAGTTTTCCTTAATATGAGAAACTGTGTAGCCTTTATGTTATTCAATACCAACGGACAGGGCAGTATTTAAAGGGGGGGTTTAGTGTTCAAACCCCGTCGAAACTTCTGAAAGCTTTATTTATTTAAATTCATATCAAACAAATAAGGGAAAAGTCGTTAGATAACAGTAGGTCTACTGCTTGTAGTACATTTACAAGAAAAAGGGAAACTTAATGGTGACTATACATCCTGGTTTTCGAAGCAGTTTCGATGTTTTGTGCTGTAAGGTAGAATATCTTCATTCTGGTGAGATTTCCCTGTCTCTATAATGTCTCCAAGCAATTTTCGTATTTACGTAACGTCTATTTACTATGGAGTAGGTACATGGTAACTGTGTGGGATACTGTTAACTTTAGATGTAGTTATGGAAAGGTCTCCCCGAAATTTTTTTCTGGGTACAGGCTTGCCAACGGACCAAAGCATAGTTAAAACTCCCGTTGTGATACAATCCTATGACTTACTCTACCCTCCATCATTTACTATTGGGTATGCAATCTATTCCTACTGAAAGTTATTTTTCCATATACTTCACTTTAATCCAAGTGAGCCTTTGCAAAAATAGCTACATTGCAAATTTCGTTATAGATACAAAGTGAACAGCGATAGTCAGATGTTTAACAACTGGACGCTATATACTGGACTTAAAATTACATACTGTTTCATGCAATCGCGAGAAACAACTGAATGTTAACAGGACTTTAAGAGATTGATTAAGTAATGAACAATCTGAACCATTAATATGGGATATATAAGAAATGACTTATGTCACAATAAAGGCTATTTGAAATTAATTGTGTTCCAAAGAGATATGCAGACTCCCATCTGCTCTCTGAACCGAAAAAACAACATTTTTAGAGAAAGGTACGTGTATGTGTGTGCGTCTGTGAAACTGTGAATAGTATGGCTATGTCAGTTGCGTCCACGTAAACATGTTTACGAAACATCAGTACGTCAGTTGCGTCCACAGCTACCTGCTTAGGCAGCTTGGGTAGGTTTAGGTTCTTAGATAAGACACAGCCAAACACTATAGAATGCGTTCTGCGACGAGAGGCAACGAAGCACTGATTAGAACGCCTTCTGCTACGTCTATACAGCATAAAGGCCAAACTGGAAATACGTAATGGTTCTCGTAGTTGTGCACGAGCTATGAGTCGAGGACAAGTGAGAAGTTTTTACCAACATTTTAACCTACTTACTGTTTCAATCATACAAATTCTATGTTGTGTTTTGTTTGTTTCTTTGTTTTTGTTAACTCGTGTTTAGTTCTTAGATTTTTATGCATACTGCAATGTAGTGTAACAAGAGTTCATCCATTTGTGGGGTTTAAATTAAAAATGTTACATAAAATCCTAAGTCTGCAAAATGGGAAGGGAAATGTTGTTTGTGCCAGGAATTGAAAATACTGGGGTTAACAATTCAAATATTTCAGAGACGCAACTGATGTGTTAACCAAGAAATTCAAGGGCGCAACTGACGTATACAATTGATCGCCGGTCACCGAATAGTATAACTCAAAAACGAAAAGTAGTATAAATACCAAACTTAGTATTTAAGATCAATGTCTTCTAAAGATGATACACACAGGTTTTCAAGAAAATCCTCCCACCTTAAACTACCCTTTGTATGAAATATTTTCCGAATTTTTTTATGTTTTAAAAATGGCTCTAACGATTTTGATTAAAATACCATATGATTCAGATATTTGCATGAAGAATAATATGTACCTTTAATTTCTGGGAATAGCCTATGAAGCCGTCTTCAATCGGAGGAAATTTTGTATAATCTTTATTACTGGTAAACGATAATCAATAGACGAAAACTACTTCAGCAAAACTGTAAATCTTTTTAAAACACTTAATTTATTTCGAATAAGTTTTTTATGGCATAAGCCATTTCCGACTTATTCGTTATTAATTGTTAGAATTTCTCATTATTTGGAGAATTTCTTAAGGTCGTGTGAACATTACGTTGTTTCTCGTGATTGCATGGATTCAGTATGGAATTTTAAGGCCAGCATATAGCGTCCAGCTCTTAAACATTTGACTATCGCTGTTCTCTATGTTTCTGTAACGAAATGTGTAATGTAGTTATTACTGCAAAGGTTTATTTGGATTAAAATGTAGCAGATAGAAAGATAAGGTTTAGTAAGAATAGTTTGTGTACCCACTAATAAACGATAGAAGATAAGAAGACAATGTAAATGTAACACATCAGATTTTTCTATTTTGCAAACCGATCAAGGGATTTCAGTTCCCTGTTCCCTGGCTGTTGATGTTTGCTCTATTATGCTTTACTTTATCTTTAGTGATTAACTTATTTATTGCACAAATGCCAACAGTTTCAGCGAATTAATTATTTTAGCACCGGATGACATAATCGGCTACTATGCAGTGGTTAGTGAACCTCGTTGTATGTAATTACTTGCATTAAATTGACACATCGGTTTCTGTTACTCTATAAGCATCTAGTTGAATTTTACAGGTCATGTGTATAATTATCATAATGGATTTGTGAACTAAACGGGGGTAATGTGAGACAAACGAAACATTTAGGGTTATGACACATTTCCTACAAAAAACAATAACAATTAGAACTTAATAGATTCACATTCAAACACATTCTGCTGCAGGCAACAAAATAACAAATACAGTATTAAAATGGTTACGTTTTACGTTCTGGTGAAGGAATTATTACATTTTACCCAAAAGTTCGACGTTGAGATTCCATGGCAATCTGTATCGTATAAGACAAAACAAGACACGTAGATAGTAGTTAGAAAGGTACTGAATTTCACCCAAAAATTCATCGAAAAAGTGGTTAACGCCCCCTGAATCCAAAAACAGAAAACAAAAATTAGAACAAGGTACGTGTGTGTGTCTGTATGCGTGACTCTGAACAGCATAATTAAAAACACAAATTCGGATAAATACCAAACCTAGTATTTAAGTTCAGTATCTTCCAAAGATGCGACACGAAATTTTTCAAGAAAATCCCTACATCCCGATTACCCTTTATATGCAAGGGTTTTCAAAATTTTTGATTTTCAGAAAAATGCCTCTAACGACTTTCATTAAAATACCATATATAAAGGTATTTACATGACAAATAACACGTATGTCCTCTAGGAAAAGGTGTGAAGTCCTCTTCATTCAGAAGGAATTTTGTAGAATCTTGTATAACTGATAAACCTGAGCGTAAGATAGTACCAAAGATGTAGATTTCTTTAAAACACAATTTACTTTAAATAAAATATTTTGTGGCAAAACGTATTTCCAAGGTACCCGTTATTAGGTGTTCGCATTGTTCAATCATTTGTCATTATTTTAAAATACTGACGACATCCAGTTGTTTCTCGCGATGTCATGGATGCAGTATGGAATTTTAAGGCAGCATATAGCGTCCGGTTCTTAAACATTTGACTATCACTGCTCTCTTTGTATCTAAAACAATTGTCTCAATTGTAAAGAAGTAGATTGAAAAGTAAGCTTTAGCAAGAACATTTTTTATACCCATTAATAATCGATAGAGGATAGAGAAGGCCATGTGAAGTAACACATACGATTTTTCATTTAAACGTTGCAGTACCACACAAATGGAAAGGTGAAAGAAATATTTATGTCAGATTCCTATGCGAGTAGCTTCTAATAGTATTCTGAAGTTGCTAATCGTGTATATTGTATAACCGAAAATAATTATCCTGTCTTTCAACAACAGCAATTTATAGGATTTGATTAATTGACAGCAAGAAAACTATAACATTTTTTAATATAGAGCCAACTGAAAAGCTCAATGCCACAGCCGGGATTTGAACACGGTTCTCCCGCTCTCCGTGCGGTTGCTCTAACCATTGAGCTACTGTGACAATATGCCGGTAGGACATTGAATTCCTCAATTGGCTCAAGTTGTTTCCCAGACAGACTAAGGCATCTCACTCGAGATGACAATCTTAACGGCGACCTGCTATAGCAAGTAAGGTTTTACTTTTTTATTGTTATTGTATAAATTAATTATACTTTTATTAGACCTTAGCCTGGTCTTGGAAAGAGTTTTAATACAGATAACAATAAAAAAGTAAAACCTTAAAAAACCCATATACCCAGCACTGAAGTACTTGCAATAAGTAGGATGCCTCTAAGATTGTCATCTCGGTTCAGATGCCTTAGTGGTCTATCTGGGAAACAACTTGAGTCAATTGGGGAATTCAATGTCCCACCAGCAGTTGTCACAGTAGCTCAATGGTTAGAGCAACCGCACGGAGAGCGGGAGAACTGTGATCAAATCCCGGCTGTGTCGTTGGATTTTTCAGTTGACTCTATATTAAAACCTTACCATGTCCAGACTAAGGTCTATTAAAAGTATAATTAATTTAAACAATAAAGAAGTAAAACTATAACGGTTTGAGAATAACAAATTGCAATTAGTCGTAATAAATTAATGTTTTGTTTTATTTATTACAATACATTTTTCTGTCACAAAGTTAAGTTAACATATATTTAATTTGTAGCTTTATTGAGCAACGTTTCATGAGGTAGCTAATAATAATAATAATAATAATAATAATAATAATAATAATAATAATAATAATAATAATAAAAAAAGTTTTCATATAGTTATTTGTAAATTAACACTATCTTTAAATACCATTGTTTTCAGTACCACCTTGCATATACCTTCTTTACCGTTAAAGTGCTAACCAAACCATCATTATATGGAACAGTAACGGCATTTTGTCCGTGGCATTGAACATTGTATTGTTAAAATAGCTGCTCAAAACTAAAATATCAGTGTAGTATCTGTACTAGTATTATAAAGAGAGAACATTTGTGTGTGTGTGCAGGGTAATCTCAAAAACCACTCAAATCACCTAATTTCATATCATAAATTACTAAAAGATTAAAAAGAATTTATAAAGCCGTTGTACCTGAATGCCGTTGTACATTGGTGTAATAAAAGAACATGTGAAGAAGGCCTTGATTTTTAGTTGAGAATGCCATGGAATAGAAAAAATATTTGTTGTTACTCCAGGGAATATAACCAATTTTTATCTCCGCAGAGTATAAAAACAAAAGCTAGTTACATTTTATTGCAAGGAATATACATAGATGAAATACTTCAACAAACAGAAGACGAGAGTTTAAAAAGCGGCAATAGACCCTGTGTTATATTTGTTTCTTTGATTGTCATCTATCAAATACTGCAGATAGTGTGTGTAACGAAACAGTGTCAAAACCACTGCATAAGCTTTATTCTAAATCTGTAGATGTATGCACCGAAGTTCTGGATGTCACAACCTTTAGTAATCCTCATGTAAGATTTTGTTTTATTTTCTTTGGATTTATGATGTAAACATTTCGTTAGCAGGACATGCCTCATAATTTCTAAGGAGAGAAAGCTGTTAACATTAAAAATCAATGGACCGATATTTCATATTACCTAAGAAGATAATTTTTCTCAGGCTGCCTTTTCCAAGAGGTTAGCTTGGTGGCCTGGGAGTACAGATTCTTATTTCGTTTTTATACTAAAGGTTTCTGCATTATGTGAAAATGATGTAGCTTTTATATTATTAAATGACTATCGGACCAAAACGAAAGCGGTTTTAAAGGTTTAAAGTTGAAAGAAAAGGTTTAAAATGGAACCTACTACAATTACTTTAAAAAATATGAATGATACATTCACATAACTTTCTCCACCCTCTATCGTTTACTGTTAGTGAGTATACAAATTATTCTTACTCAAGCTTATTTTTCCATCCACTTCATTTTAATTTAAATAAATCTTTGGAGAAATAGATACATTACACATTTCGTTATAGATACAAAAGGAACAGCGACAGTTAAATGTTTACGAAGTGGACGCTATATGCTGGCTTTAAAATAATTCCATACTCATTCCATGCAATCAAGAGAAACAACTGAAAAGACAGGGCTTTATAATAATGACAACCATTAATATCAGATATCTCGGAAATGGCGTATGTCACTGCAAACTTTCTTTGAAATAAGTTGCGTATTTTAAACGTTTACCAGTTATACAAGATGACACAAAATTCCTTCTGAATGAAGAAAACTTCAAAGGTATTCCCCGAAAATTCAATATATACATTTTATTTGTCATGTAAGCTTCTTTAATATATGGTAATTTAATAAAAATCGTTTGAGCCATTTTTGCAAAAAAGAAATTTCTAAAAATGATCCATGTAAAGGATAGTTGGGATGGGGGAGTTTTTTTTAAAGTTTTCGTGTGGCATCTTTGGAAGATATTGATAAATAGCAAGATTGGTATTTATCCCACTTTTCGTTTTTGAGTTATGGTGTTCAAGACACACAGGGACATGTTTCCAAAAATGATTTATTTGGATTCAATAGGGCCTAAAAACATGTATCTCCAGTGAATCTCGGTATCGAATTTTTGGGTGGAATGCAGTACTTTCCCTATTTACTTTAAGCACCAGAGAAAATAAAATTACTTTACCATCCGAGTGAGGATTCTTCCACCGGCAAAGACTTCTTATACGCTATGTAGCATTTCCATCACTTGGAAGACTGTTAAGGAAGTCAGACTTTAACCCAATGTTGCGTGAATACCAGAGACTTTTCATCCGTTATTCGTAATAGTCAATACTATAACAACCCTCTAGACCAGGGATGTCCTAGCTCAATGTGGCTAGATAACTAGCCTTACAGGGAGAGGGAATGAAGGGAATTTCCCTTCACACTCATTTCCACTCGTGCTGCCGTGAACTGAACCTTCATTGGTTTAGCTTGTCATTCTCCTCAAATATAGTACGTAGGGTGAACTATGGACTTTGAACCTTAGCTCCTAAGAGCACAGGTTGGGCTTCACTACTCTAGACCATTGAAGAGTAATTTATTTAAGAAAGGGGAGTTAATTAGTTCGTCACTGGATTTGAAAAATCTAACGTGCAACGACAGGTACGCCGCTAATGTACAGGGCAAGTCAAAATGATGTACCCGATTTCAGTCATTTATTGTGTGAAGTATAATGAACGTATCTTATTATGAGACGTGTAGTTAGAGACGCAAATTCTCAACATTTTCTCCATACACATCACAAGTGATCTATGGGCGTACCCCGCGTAAGACGACACTAAGTAAGTAAGTAAGCCTATAATCAATCTCCTGCAAAACCCTTTGTAGTATGTGAGGTCCAATCTCAGCAGTGGCTGCTGTAATGTGGTCGCGCAAGTCATCCAGTGTCTCTTTGGAAGTGGTGGTACGTAAACGTGATCTTTTACATGCTCACGTTGCATAGTTTGTGTCTTTTACTGTGCGGTCCAAATCTCTTGACGTTTCGTGATAACCAATACGGAGTGGCCACGGGGTTGCCAAACTTCACTTCGCTTCGTCAGAACGTTTGTTGTAAATGCTATCGCAATGTGCATTTAAACACTACAAGAAAACAAGAAGAGACACACTGGAAATGTAATACACAAATAGAGAAATAAAAAACATACCTTTCTAAGCGTCCTTTATTATTCAACTGCACAGCTAACGGCATATCCTCATCGTCCTCGATATCACGTTTATCATAAAATTCAAATCACTGCGCCGTACAACTTCTTTTTCGATCGTTGAGGTTTGTCATTCTCTTAGGTAAGCGTATATGCTTTTCGGCGATGTAAATAATTTCGCTTCCCTACACACAAGCAAAACAGTTGATGTACTTTGAAGTGGTATATTTTTGTTGGTAGTTGGAAGATGCTTCATGTTTATATGCACCACATATGGGAGCCAATTTGTCGCGGTCATCGTGTTATCTTATTTCTGAGCGCCTGTTATTGTTTTTCTACTTTGAATGTTGGGTTCATTGTCCTCCGGCTAGCTATTGTTTCCCGGTCGAGCATATCTCTTGATCAAGGTGTGTAAACGGAAAGGATTTGTTACTCAAAGATAACACTGATAAAAGAATTTGTTTTTACACTTTTATTAGCGTCACAATTAATTAAGTTCACATATTGACCCGTGATACACGCCAGACTGAAACTTATATTTTCTAATATCACTACAATCACTTATTTACTGCACATTATTAATTCGCGTGTTTCACATTTATAACAAACTTTAAGACGCGAGAGATTCTGTAGAATTGCGTAACGTGTACTTTATGTATGCTTCCGTTGAACTACGCGACGTATAACTCACGAATACTTATGTTGAACTGATCGACGTATTACACGCGAATGCTTCTGTTGGACTGAGCGACGTATTACCCGCGAATGCTTTTGTTGGACTGAGCGACGTGTAACGCGTGGATTATTTTGTTGAACTGGGCGATACTTGCCTCTGGCTTTAGCTTTTTATACTCCCACACCCTAATATGCCTAAAGATTATAACCGAGCTGCTATTGGTTAATAAAACGCGCCAACATTAGCGTCTATTTTTATATCCAATCAAAATTACGAAAACATATGCTCTAAGGAAGATATTCCCTCCATTTCTACAGAAAAGCGCGCCAATATGACGTCATTTGTTTGTCTCTTCTAATTAATATTCAACTCACCCCCTCGCTCTTTGTTATCCGCTCTTATTGCCAGTTTCAGTGAGGTCGTGTAAACTTATTTCCTAACAATGCTTATAATTAACAAACATCTCAAATCAATGTCATACAATAATGCTTATTTACACTACAATCACTCTGGCATTTACGTTGTTGTGATACAAATTACTGCCACAACTTAATGGCCACGCCTCACCTGTAAGTTCTTGACATTTCATGACGTTAACATTTTTTCGGTTTTCTTTGTTGGTATACTTTTTAAAGAAATTATACACGTTGAAGACAACAGGCCTAACTTTACTTCTATATCCACTGACACTACTGGGCTTACCAAGAGTCATTGTTATGAAAGAGTTAACTTTATAAACGCTAGGACAAAGCCTATCACTATAAGAACTGAGTACACTACAGATGAATTCACAATTGAGTTACAAGCGTGCTGTAAAAAGTACACCAGCAGTGTTTTGCTTTATCAGTATTTATTTTAACCTTGAGCTATCGCGTCATGAGGAAATGAATTCCATTGTTGGTGCTTCCTCGAGAATGTGATAGCAGTTGCTGATTCTTTGCTTAAAGTTCTCATTTGGCTTATGCTTTATATGGCTTGTATTATTATTATTATTATTATTATTATTATTATTATTATTATTATTATTATTATTATTTATTTTTTGGGTAGTGCATTCTAAGTAACGAGAGGTTGAATGTTGTAAAAAGCACAACACACTTTTCTCATGTAACGGATACGTGCTTGTTTCTAGGGCTCTGCATCGTACAGAAGTAAGCATAATAACAACTAAAACTCACTTAATCATTGGTTTTCCAATTATATTATTATGTTAATCAAAACCATACATGACGTTATTTATTAAAAAAATCTGATGTGTTACACTCACATGACTTTCTCTACTCTTGTACCAACTATTTTTACAAACGCTTATTCTCCATATGCTTCATGTTAATCGAGATATCGAGATGTCAATCTTATTGGTAATTTTCATGTAGATGCAAGGGGAATATGGTAGCTTTTAAGCGATAGTCAAATATTTTAACGCTGGTTGCTATGTGGCGCATTCCATTCTCTTTGCATGTCCAGGACATAAAAAAATGAATAACGAATTTGAGAAAAAGTATAAGTATTGGAAAATTTGAGGAAATAACAAGCAATATCTCAAAAACGGTTCACTCAACAAAAGAAATGTATATGACATAAGTTGTGTATTTTAACGCGATCTACATTTTTTGTGTAGTAACATTTTGTCTATCTCTTATGGTTTACCAGTTATGCAAAAGTCGTTCACAATGAAGAATAGTTTTGGAGACATTCCCAGAAAATTCGAGATATACATTTCATTTCTCATGACATTATCTTAAACATATGATATTTTCATCAAAATCGTTAGAGCCATTTTTGAGAAAATTAAAATTTTCGAAAAATGTTCCATGTAAAAGGTAGTCTAAGGCGGGGGGGATTTTCTTGAAAACCTTCGTGTCGCAGCTCTGGAAGATACTGAACCTAAATACCAAGTTTGGTGTTTATCCGACTGTTCGTTTTTGAGTTATGCTTTTCACAGACACACAGACACACACACACAGACACACACACACACACACACAGACACACACACGGACATGTTTCCAAAAATGCTTTTTTTTGGATTCAGGAGGTCTCAAAACATGTATTTCCGGTGAAATCTCGGTATCGAATTTTTGGTTGGAATGCAATACTTCCCCTACTTAGTAGAGAAAGTAAAAAAGTCATGGGTGGTTTTATAGCGCTGCGTCAGAGGGCTTCGAAAGGATTTTCATGACGAGTTTGTGACTATATTAGAAAATCTCGTGGAATAACTATTTATAAATTTATTTAGGACATGGAGAATTGTACATTAAGTTATAATTATGTCTATGACATAACAATATATAAAATAGCTACAACAATCGATTTATTATTATAACAAGCATAACTAAAAATCTGCTTTAAACATCACGAAAGATAACTATAAATTAATGGCGAACCATTGGGTGTAAAATATGATTCTTTTTTGTACTTGTTCAGGAAAACGCCGCCTTTTATCCTAACTATTTATTGCTTTTCTGAAATATGAAATACGCATGCGCGCACGTGATATTGCAATTAGAGTTTTACCAGCGGCGAGTGTACTGTCCTAATGAGACAACGCCGCACTGCTGCTATTCACTAGTGCTGTATTAGTGGACACGCCTCAAAGTCAAGAGATCTGGACCGCATAATAAAGCTTAAAGCAGTTACAAGTGGTAGGTTTCAGTTGTAAATGCATTCAAAGAAACCGCCATAAGGTTGAAGAAGTTCTGTTGCTGCCCAGTTGGTAGACTTCCGTGGACTCCGTGCAAAACATGCGCGAACTCGTTTCACTGTCTCTTCCTCTTACGAAGGACGGCCATTTAGTTTACAGATGTAGTTCGAATCTCTGAATCACAAACTTAGGAATGGCCTTTCCAGTGAGTGGATCTATCCGGTATTTGCTTCAGAAATGCCGCTGAACACTAGTCATAGAATTATGTGATAATCAAGCACGCAGAAGGATTTGTGTTCTCCAGTCAACGCCATTTTCCTTCTCTGCCCTGCTGCTGACACCTTGCGGGCGAAAGAGGAAACAATACCAAGAAAGTAAATTTTGAGAGTTTACTTTTTGAAGCACAAATCTCATAATTAGATTTCACTCATGTGTCCTACAGCTTGTATCTAAAATGAGCACAGCTGCAAAGACGGTGGAACACTCTGAAAAATGAATCTGGAACGAATGGTTTTTCTGACGTTGCCGTAAATCACCTAATCTGAGCAAATGCTTCGACTGCTGTTACACGATAACGCAATGATGTTAGCTGATGGTTATCTACCCTGTATACTGGCAGACCAATCATTAACTTCACAATGCACTTGTAACTACTTCATCCACTTCCGATCAGGCCGAAAGTGTATGTTTTTAAAGAATGGTAAGTTCCCTTACGTGATTGTTTCGGTTCGTTTGAAAACACGCGATTATCGATCCAATTGCAATCGTTTATTTCTAGAACGCGTTTATACCTTTCATCATGGAGGGGGGGGAGAAATTTTTTCGTTGACCAACGATGAGGCTTTTTCCCTATTTGCATTTTATTTTCCTGGTTAGAGTTGTCGAATATCCAAAACAAACGTTTGGTACACTGCGTATTTACGAAACACAGCAGAAACCTTCAACAATGAATATGGTAATGCTTCTCAAAGCGCATGTCTCTCACGGTCCACTGGCAGTTGTTTCTGCACGCATGTGTCGGCGAGGCGTGGCATAATTGGAAACTAGAGTTGCAGAACAATTGAACGGTATCACATCTTTTATACAATCTGCAGATATGTAAACAATTCTAACTCCTAAATGAGAACTCTTGATACAAAATTAGCATATTAATTTGCTTACGAGCAAATTCTGGCTAAAACAAATTTTTGGTGGCAGGGAAAATTAAATATAAAAATTGGATGTGTTACATTCACATGACGTTCTCTGTCCTCTACATTTTTAGCGAGTATAAAAAATTATTTTTGCGAACGCTTATTTTTCTATCTACTTCATTTTAATCTATATACCTAAATATTTGCAGAAATAGCATTTCGTCATGTACCCAAAGGGAATAGCAAGAGTCAAATGTTTAAAAACTGGACACTATATGCTGGTGCTAAAATTTCATACTCCTTTCATGTAACCGCAACTGAACGATGTAACTGAATGTCGACAAAACTTTCAAAGAATGATAAATGACTAAAAAATTCAAACCATTAGTAACAGATGTCTAGGGAGTGGCCTATGCCACAAATAGCTGCTTACAATAAATTGTTTTAAGCACGTCTATATTTTTTGTGTCGCACGTTTTCGTCTATCGTTTAGCGTTTACTAATGATACAGGATTATATAAAAGCCCTTCCGAATGAAGAGGACTTCATTAGATATCCCCAGAAAATTCAGCATATACATTTTATTTGTCATGTAAATATCTTTAATATACGGTGTTTTAATAAAAATCATTAGAGCTATTTTTTAGAAAACAAGAAATTTGAAAAATATTTTATGTAAATGGTAGTTTGGGGTGGGGGTTTCTTGAAAATCTTCGTGTTGCATCTTTGGAAGGTACTGAATTTGAACACCAAGTTTGGTATTTAGCCAGTTTTCGTTTTTGAGTCATGCTGTTCACACACACATGGATATTTTTCTAAAAATGTTTTTTTGGATTCAGGGGTTTCAAAACGTGTATTTCCAATGAAATCTGGGTATCGAATTTTTAGCTGGAATGCAAAACATCTACCTACTATGTAGAGAAGGTAAAAATGAAAGAGAAAACGATTTCTGTTAATAATCATCGTAAATTTTGGAAGAAATGTCAATACAGTTTTTATATTTCCTTATTTGGCTGGCCCCACAGCTCAGTCGGTAGAACACCTGCCTGCTGTGTGAAGGTTCCGGGTTCGATTCCTGGCTGGGGGAATTTTTTCTAGCCAAAGTTATTCCCTATTCTTCCCAGAGTCGTGAAGTTTGAGTGATCTAATATATATATATACATAAAGAAATATACTAATCCCTATTGACGATAAGATAATGTGTTCCAATTTTACTACACGATTTATGAATCAGGTTATCTTGTACACGTATTGTATCTTGGAAACTATACGCCGAAGGAGTGTATGTTTAACATTAAGACGAACTCCACTTCATATATTGGCAACATTTACTATAATCTGAGTTCTATTTTGTTATTGTTTCATTCGTCAATTACTGTTTAAAAATTGTTACATTAACAGCATTTAAACAAATAACAGACCTTCTGGGTAACCCTTAGCTCTAAACCGTTGTACTAGAGACGGAGAATTTTCTCGAGAGGCAAAGTGTAATTGAATTTCTGCTTTGAGTGAAACAGGAAACTGCTCTTTGAGCTCTTACATTTGATCTTCGTATAAAACAATAAAACATCACCATTCTTCAACTTAGAGATAGTATATCAAAGGATATCGATAATTCCGGAACAACCGGAAACTCGTTCAGAACTTTATCTTTTAAGGCAACTGGATCATGTGTTACATTAACATTAACTTTTTGTAAACCATTCTTACAAATGTTTATGTTTTATGTACTTCATTTTAATCGAAATAAAAACTTACATAAATAGCTACATTACACACTTCGTTATACATACAAAGAGTACAGCGACAGTCAAATGTTTAAGAACCGGACGCTATGTGCTGGCCTTAAAACTCCATATGCTTCCATGCAATCGCCAGAAACAACTATTGACAGGACTTTAAAAGAATGACAACCATTAGCACGCACCTATTCCTAAAAGTGACATAGTAAGGCAAGTAAAAATGAGAGAAATAGAAACTTATGTTTATAAATAACACATTTTTCTGAATTAGTTACCATAGCAAATATTTTAAGAAAATGGATAAAATATATAAGGTGGTACAAAAAAATAAAACAAAAACGAAATGAATAAAAATTTATGATTATTATTATTTTAACTCATGTATACTGTACAAATTAGGACCCTCCCTTGCAAATTACATGTTCGCTATCAAGGTTTATAGTACACATTCCATGCGATCGTTTAGTTTGGGAAGCACATCAAAACATTAATGCTTACCATGCATACCAGGTGGCCCAACTTAGGTGTATTGCAAGTGTGTAGATATCCCTTCGTATGTTAAAAGAGTAGCAGAACTCAACGGGGCAATTCCAAGTAAATACAGTTCAGTGGAGATCTGTCGAATTAGTATAACCAATCTTGCTTTTTTTAAGATCCATTTATACTCCGCCCTTAACTATAGTGGTCTTATCGGCGGCCTTTTCTTTGGAACATATTGTTGTCTATAGGCAATGGTGTCTGTCCTGTCATTGAATTTCTGATAAACCTTGGGTTTTAATCATTAGATTATGCACACATTCACACTCTCATTCATACTTCTATTCTTTGGAAAGAATATGGGATAATCTTAGCTAGAGAAAACTTCCCACCTCACCGGGAATTGAACCCGGTACTCTCTGCACCGCAGGAATTCAGTTGGGGGTCCAGCCGAGCTTCATTATACTCCACTTGCTTATCAGCAAAGACGATGAGCGGATCGCGCTCTTTAAGAGGCACTTAACTTGGAATAGAGTACTGTCCGTGATGATAGACAAAAATAGAGCGGAAAGGTCTTAGAATATTTTCAGCTTCAGTTATACAGGGAGGGAACAAACTCACTTTTTAAACTGACAAATAATTAAAATGTCTATTTGACCTATTCGTATACGCAGCTATTTTTTAAATTGTGTTTACGCTGCTCTTGTCTAGCATTACGGACTATAAGCAATATACATGACAGCATGCAATGTTTCACTGCCATTTTTCACTGCTATTATAAATGTTACTACCCCTGCTACTACTATCATCAACTAATGATACTGTTATGCTTCGCTCGAATAGGTGTTGAAATTGTGCCCTGGTTGAATAATGATGTTCCAACCATCTCGTGTATGCATATGGACATTTCTGAGAACCGCTGGTGTTATGGTTTTTTAGGGTGCTAACGCGCTAGTTCCCCACTGGCCTGTATTTAATTAGGAATTGCCCTGTTGAATTCTGCAACTCTTTTAACGCACGAAGGGTTATCTGCACACGTCAAATACGGCGCGGTTGGGACACCTGGTATATGCATGAAGCTTCTATAAACCAGCTATTAAACATTTTATGCCTTTAAGGCAAAGCATCTATGAATATCCAAACATTCAGTTATCTGATTGCTTTGATATTTTTAGCACATACACAGAACATAGAACATATAATGCACATAAATGTTAACGAGCTAACTCAAATCCTTGTTAAGATAATTATGTTATTGATAATTAATCACTTTTTTATTTCTCCACGACGTGCTTACAATATTATATACCACCCAAAAACTCTATGTCGAGATTTCATGTGAAATACATGTTTTGAGGCCCCTAAATAAAAAACAAGGATTTTTAAAGAAAGGTCCGTGTGTGTATCTGTGCAGACAACTCAAAAACGAAAGTCAGTTAAACACTAAGCTTTTTATTTAGTTTCAGCATCTTCCAAAGTGTGACACGAAGATTTTCAAGAAAATCGTCCCATATAAAACTACCCTTTGCATGGATTGTTTTCTTCAAAAATTTAGATTTTCCCAAAATTGGCTCTATCGAATTTAATTCAAATACTATATGTTATTTCCATGATAAATAAAATATAATTTAAACCTTCCAGGAATAGCCCGTGAAGACCTTTTTATTCTGAATGCCTTTGTATAACTGATAAATCGTAAGAGATATACAAAATTTTAACACTCAAGAAATGCAGATTTCGCTAAAGCATACAAATTATGACAAACATTTTATAGTGTTAACCAGTACCAAGATATTCTTATTTTCTCTACTACGTATAGTAAGTAGGGGAAGTATTGTATTCCAACGAAAAATGCCTCTCCGAGATTTCCCTGAAAATACATGTTTTGAGTCCCCCTGAATCCAAACGTCCGTGTGTGTGTGTCTGTGAGCAGCATAACTCAAAACGAAAATTCGATAAATATAACGTTTTGTATTTAGGTTCAATACCTTCCAAAAATGCGACAAGAAGATTTTCAAGAAAATTGTTCCACTACTTTTTCGAAACTTCTAATTTTCCAAAAAAATTACTATTTGATGAAAACACCATATATTAATTATATTTACATTAAAAATAAAATGTTTATTTTGAATTTTCTGAGAATGGTCCCTGAAGTCCACTTCATTTGGAAGGAATTTTGTATAATCTTGTTTAACTGGTAAACGTTAAACGATAGACGAACGCGTACTACACGAACAATGTAGATCTCTTTAAAACACCCAATTTATTTCAAATAGTTTTTTGTGGAATTAGGCATTTCTGAGATATCCCTTATTAATGGTTCGAATTGTTCATTACTTGGTCATGCTTTAAATTCCTTTCAACATTCAGTTGCTTCTCGCGATTGCACGCAAAGAGCATGGAATTTTAAGTAAGGCCACCTATAGTACCTAGTACCTAAACATTTGACTGTCGCTGTTCCCTTTGAATCTATAACGAAATGTGTAATGAAGCTACTTCCGTAATGATTTATTGATTAAAATAGACAGGGAAATAAACTTTCGTAAGAATAGAGAGGGTAGAGAAAGTCATGTGGAATAACACATACGAGTTTTCTTTACAAAATTTCACATATACGTTACCTTAAGGCGAAGGCAATTTGTTCTACTCCCTGAGCTGAATTCATTGTGATAACATATCAGGCCAGAGACAACAAAACATGTTTTATCCCTGCTTCATTTCCTTCCTTTTAAGACTTTGCCCACCTATCTGTGCTTAAGCCTAATCACAGAGCCTGTTTTTACAAACAGTAAGCCATGAAAAAAGGGGAGTTTTACAAACAGAAGAAGCAGAAAGGTCAAGCAATGGTATACATATACGTGAATGCGTGGGTGGACAAAAGACGTGAGGGAACCATTGTTCTCCATGATAATGCTTTATCTCACAAAGCGGCAGCAAGCAGGAGTTGTTGAAGGCGAATGGGGTCTGTGAGATCCCAGCTTATGAACAACCTCAATGTATGATTTAGTAGAATGAAGAAGGAATAAGACATTTACAATGCACGATGGAGATGCGTCATAAAAACTGATATTTTAAGTTCATATCACTTTTTATACCAACTCTTCTACTAACTATTCTCACAAAAGCCTACTCTTCTGTCTGCTTTGTATTAATCGAGGTAAACATTTGCAGAAATGGTTTTATTACATATTTCCTTGCAGTTACAAGGGACAGGCTTAAGCGATAGCCAAATCCTTTAGGAGCGGGAGACTGTGTGATGGCATTGAAATACCGTTCTCTTTGCATGACCACGAGAGAAACAATGTATAGTGATTTTGCAGTTGAAAAAGAATAAAGTATTTGACCATTCAAACCTATAGTAAAGAGTATCTCTGAAGTGATTATTGCCACGAAAAAATTTATTTGACATAAATTCTGTTATTTAACGAGACCTACATCTTTCGCGTAGTGAGTCCTTGTCTATATGTTACGGTTTACAAATTAAAAAATATTCATTCAGAATGAAGACGACATCAATGAATATTCACAGAACATTGAAGATACCTACACATTTTATTTGCCATACAAATATCTAATATATGGAGTTTTAACAAAAACTGTAATTGCCATTTTTGAGAAAATAAAAAATTTTCCATGTAAAAGGTAGTTTACAGTTGGAGGAAGATGCTGAACTTAACTATCAAGTAACCGAGCGGGAAGATTTAGGCGGTAACGGCTGTAGTCCGCATTCAGGAGATCGCGGAATTTCCTGTCCCTCCATTTCGCCTCCATTCTTATTTCACTTCACCTTTCTATCTGCTTGGTCTCTTTCAGAGTTGCAAGTGTCGGCGGGAGGGTTGGTCTCCGGGATGCGGGTCCCCCCAGGGATGTGTAAGTCCACAGGGGAGGGAAGCCGTCTGCACCACTGCCATCCGGGGGGTTTAAATCTGTAAAGGGTAGGGATCCTGCCCTCTGCCTACCGTGGCTCCTTGTCCGGCCGTCCTGTGTCTCCTCTCACCTCATTCCTCCCTCCCGGAGGCGCTCCGTCAGGATCTCCTTAGGTTGAGATGCTAACTCCCCCTCCGCTCCTATCGTATCCTAAATCCCAAGTTTGATTTTAACCGAGTTTTCGTTTTCGAGTTATGCTGTTCACGGACACACATACACCTTTTTCTAAGTAAACTTTTTCGGGTTCAGAGGACCTCAAACCATGTATTTCAGCGGAAATTTCGTCGAAGTTTCGGGTGGAATACAATAATTTCTCTAGTTAGTGTGGGTACGCAGTAAAACAGTAAAAAGGCCATAGATGTGGATATAACGTTAAATACGAGGTCGAATTGATAAGTCAGTGACTTTTTAAAGAAAACAACAATTTTTTCCAAAAAATCAATTTTATTTCTCAACATAGCCCTCTTTCAATTCAATACACGTTGTCCAACGTTTCTCCAATTTTTTAACCCTTCCAAAAATTGTGATTTTTCGAAGGGTTGTTTCTGTCATGATGTGTTCACTGGACGTGAATTTCTTCCCAGCGAGCCTACTTTTCAGGTTAGCGAAGAGGAAGAAGTCGCTCGGAACCAAATCTGGAGAATATGGTGGGTGAGGTGGCAGTTCGTAGCCCAATTCCACAAATTTTGCGATGACAATGGTAGACTTGTGTGCGGGTGCATTATCCTGGTGAAGGAGAACTCTTTTCTTCATCAAATGGGGTCGTTTCTTTAACAATTTCTTGTGAAACTGATCCAGCAATTCGGCATAATATGTACCTGTGATTGTTTTACCCGTTTCCAGGTAGTGGATCTCTATCACCCCCTGTGAATCCTAAAAGCGGGCTGGCATTATTTTTCCTGCCAACGGAATGGCTTTTGCTTTCTTTGGAGCAAATTCGCCGAAGGAAATCCACTGCTTTGATTGCTGTTTGGTTTCGGGTTGATAGTAATGGATCCAAGTTTCATCAGCCGTGATATAACGCCGCAAAAACTCATTTGGGTTGCGCTGGAACATGCTCAAACATCCCTGTGAAATGGTCACACAATTCCACTTATTCTCAACTGTGAGCAGTCGCAGCACCCATCTTACTGACAGCTTTCTCATACCCAAAAATTCGTGCAGAATGTTGTACATCCGTTCACTCGAGGTGTTTACTGTCTTGGCTATCTTACGGATTTTCAGTCGGTGGTCTTCCAACACAATATCATTAACTTTGTTCATCATTTCTTCCGTTGAGACCTCAACTGTTCATCCTGTGCTCGAACGGCCACATATAAATTATGTGAACCACTTGTGAACCTTGCGATGTGATGGAGCAGAGTCCCCATAATACTTGTTCAGCTTTTCTTCCCTTTCCTTCACCGTTTTACCACGCAAAAGTAGTACTTTATCAGAACACGAACTCCACTTTTCTCCATTTTCTACGAAGCAACACACATCTGCTTATTTTAGACGCTCCCAACAATGTTCTAAGAAACAAGTGACGACGAACTTCTGCGATTATACCCAGAATAGATGTAAGATTTGGGTGCAAACAAGAACCCTGTGATTAGAACGCTATCTCTCGTCAAAGTCATGGACTCATCAATCCGCCCTCGTATATATGCATTCGTTAGATTTATAGTGCTCCTACGAAATATTATTATTATTATTATTATTGTTATTATTATTATATCTGAAGCTTCTAAATTTATGTCTTTGGTGCAGTCTCCATGTTAATAGATTTAATAATTTTGCACCAAACTCAATAACATTTTAAATACGTTATACAAATATACTGGTCAAATACCTACGGATAAATTTTCAATTCCGTATGTGCAGTGGTTGGTACCCAGTAAATTTTAGTAGCCTCATTTTGCATCAAGTTCTGCGAAATTTTAAATGTATCAATAAATATTTTTCGGGCTCTTAGATATAGAAACTATATTCCGTACTTTCAACTATTCGCAACTTATTTCAGGACAGTTACTTCATGAACAAATGGACAAAGCGATGTTAACAGGTCGTCTGTAATAGGCGACATGCCTAAAACAGCTATTATTCTAAGGTATACAATTTAAAAGCGGTATACAAGTACTATAAGTGTGCTCGCATACAACGCCTGTCTAGTGTATATTGTGAAGTTACCTGCGGGCCGCTGGTGAGCACATTCCAGTTCGGCGCTTGGGTGGGCTTCCGGCCGCCCTTAAGATAATAGCAACGAAACGAACTCATTATGTGCAGCTTCCCCGCAGTTTGGGTAATTCATGCCCCAGAAGATTTCTTTCGACATTTCAGTCCCCTCTTCGAGAACGTTGCACTTTTTATGTGGAGCCTATATAAGGGGCTGATCAGCGCCATATTGGAGTTCAGTTCAGTTAGCTAAGAATTTACGAAGAGTTTGGGCAGTGCCGAATGCAGTTTAGTTGTGAGTTGTGACTCAGCAGTTCAATCGCGAGTTGTGATTCGACGGATTGGTTGCGTTCTGTTCTGAGTGTGTCACAACAGTGACTTAAGTGTAAGGTGTCGTACTACGCTAAATAATAAATAAAGTGTATTTCCCAGTAACTGGTGTTTTCATTTGTTACAGTATGTGGAAGGTCGTGGGGGGATCATGGAACAACACTGGTATTCTGTTTTACGGACAACTAAGTTATGATACCGTAATTATTGACGGGAATATGTAAATGATTAAATAAAGAAATCATAGTAGAATAAACAATTGCAATAAATAGTTTTACTGTATTAAATCAATGTATAATGTAATAAGCCTGAGTTGAAAGATTTGTCCGGAAAGAAAAAGGTAACTAGCACGTCATGTGAGGAAGGCATTAGTAACAGCCGAGTATAGAAGTATTAACTCGAAGTTTCTTGGAATGAAAATTCACGTAGACCGGAATTCTGTAAATTAGAAAAGTGAAAGGAACTTCTTAAAGTTTATCAAGGTACGGATTAGTAACAGGTTAAGAGACACATACGTAAGATTTTAAGATTGGACCGCGTGAATAGGAGTGTTGGTAGGGGTGGCGATATGTGGGCGGAGCTTAGTTAAGAAAATTTCGTGCATTCTAAATCAGACACACATTCGTGCATATTCGTGACAGCTTCGTGACTCTGATACTGACTCTCACTCGTGGCTCTCGTCTGTAATTTTTAAGTTTTGTGGCGCACATGAACGCGCCGACGTTAGGTAGATTTAGCGGCTAGTTAGAGCGATCTTACCGAGTATCATTTCTACAACTTACGGCAACTGACGCTGCGCTTAATTATTGTTACAGAAGTAATTTAATTGCTTAATACAACATTCGGCGACTCTTCTCAAACCAAACATTTTAGTCAACATTAAAATTTACCAGCTTACTAAACTGGTGTTATCCTTTCAAAATATACTCACGCATACCCTGCGATAAAGGACTCATAGCTATACCACTAGAGCAGCTGGCGTACCAAACAACGTAGAACTAGCTACGAGATGACATCATAAAACTCATCAAAAGAGCAGGTAACGTTAACTGTTATGTAAATTGATGCAAATACGAGATAGTAACATAAAAATCTGAAGCAAAGGGTACGGCTTCAAAATTGTCGTACAATGAACAACTTCAATTGTGCATCGATAGAATATCATATTTACTTTAAAGGAAATAATCAAATAATTTATTTTTAGTTTTTTTCTCATTCTGACATTTGAATCTCAACTTTCGACTTGGAACGAAACAGCTGTTTAACTAAAATGTAGATGTAAGCATGACAATAATATTTTCTGTGACGCAAGATCAAACGCATGTTAATAATTATGTGCAAGTATCAATGATAAATCTCACAACTGATACCAAACCAAAACATTTCCCATAATTTGTTTTCATTTTTAAGCATAATATAGATGATTATTCATTTTTCGACAACATAAAATTAAAAATTTCACTGAAGTACAATATAATAGGACTACATTAAACTAAAACTGATTAACGTTTTCAAATATCTTCTTTAATTCCCACAACTTTGTCTTCTGCAATAAGAACCAATTCTTGTTACTTTCTCTACTACGTATATCATAGATTTAAGATATTTTCATGACAAATAAGATGTATCTTGATTTTGCTGGGAATGTCCCAAAAATTCCTCATCTTTCTGAATGGTTTAGCATAATTCGTAAACCGTAAGAGATAGACAAAGTTTTACTACACAAAAAAATGCAGAGCTCGTAAAACACCCAAATGATGTCACATACATTTTTTTTATGGAGTGACCATTTCTGAGATATTTCTTATTATTTGTAAGAATTTTCCAATACTTATACTTTTTCTCAAATGGGAATTTGTTATTCGTTTTTTTATGACCTAAAGATTTGACTATCGCTTAAAGCCTACCATATTGCCCTTTCTCTACAAGAAAATTAGCAATAACGTAATTTCTGGAAATGTTTATCTCGATTAACATGAAGTAAATGGAAATAAGCGTTTGTAACATAGTTTGCACAAGAGCAGAGAAAGTCATGTGAGTATAACACAACAGATTTTTTAAAAACCCTACTGACCACCTTTTATAATATAACGAATAATAACAATAATATAAATGGTCCAATTTTTACTACTATTCATAACAAGTCATCCTTTTATAAATTAAAAAGTATTCTATTCCACCATCAACAGGATCTATCTCCATTCCTGTGCATCCGTACCCACGCAGCTACCCATAAATACCGTAACTACCGGCCAGTTAATGATGCTTGTGTTAGTCGATAGACGTGGGGTATGCGTTTGGAAACAGGTAACCTGTTTCATCTGGAGAATCACTGCTTGTGTATACTGATGGACCAGCCGGAATCAGCTCAAAGCAATGCATCTCGTTTCCAGAACTGAAGCTCAGCAGCTGACGACAGGGGGATGTTTCACATCGTGTAACCTAGATATTTCGGCCATCATTAATCAATGTCTTCCTATCTTCTATTGTTGCTAATCGAGTATACCCGTTCATTCTAACGGTGCACCACAAATCTCTAAAACTTCCGCAGGAAATGATAGAGTACTTCCCAGTTATTTCACTTGTATAGCTCCCTTTAATCGGAGGCTTTGACTTCACTATTCCATTCATACGCCACGTATCTGAAACTGCCTGTAACATTTAGTAATGCCTCGAATGCTGTCCAATTAGGGTCATTTATGTTATAATATGCTTTAAAGGATGCAATTTTATGGAATTAAACGCCAGCTGTTTACTGAATGTTAATAGTATAAGTATGTACCCTCGGATAAAGTAAAAGTGGTCGGTCTCTTGAGCAGCTAAATCTTTTTTTAAAGTCCCTTGAGTTAGGGCGCGGTTCACAACCGCCAACTTATGTGCGCCGCTTCGGCTAACTCTATAATTACAAGTCACAAGGCACTGATTGGGCTATCTCCACAGCGTGCATGTAGTCAAGCAGTGGTTAACCTATTTAATTTCTACGTAAGCAGCACGAGTTCGATTCTCGATAGTGGATTGTTATATTTTTATTGTAATATAGTTAATATTATTTGTGTTACTTCGTTTTACTTCAAACTATAATTACAATAATGGTAACATTTGTGGTTATATAATTAATCTGAATAAGTATGATACTCCTCCCGACCGACAAACAAATCTCATGGATGCCATCTACAGTATCGTGGACTAAACTAACGCTACAACATAAAAATGAAGAATACTGTTATATGTTTACTCATGTATTTAAAATGAAAGGGGGGAGTTCAGTATCTCCACGGAGATTTGAACCTGCATCCCGAACAATAGTAAGCTAACTCTCTACCACTAAGCTAAGAGTGCTGCAGTAAGCGTGGCATTGTAACCAGCTTTAATCACTCCACTTGAGAACTAAATCAATAAAGTGCGGTTTGGTTACAAATATTCAGTGTTGAAACACACTGAAACTTCTGTCTGTTTGAAATATGGTATTATTTTCTCGGAGGACCTTTGTGATTATAGTTGTGTTCCCCATTATAACTACTACAAGAACATATGCCGTCTTGTGAACAAAGCCTGGCTGTCTCGAGCGCTTACGGAAGTATCCGATTCCAGCTTCGCCTCTCAGACGTAGGCCAATTTTAAATTGACCAAGTGTACATTAGTCCAATCCATTGCAGTTACCGAAAGGTAGCAGTTTCCTTCAACTTCCAAATTTTAAAGTTGTAGTTTTAACCAGTGCATATTCACATAGCCTAAGTTTTCAAGTAAATTATATTCTTGAGAAAAATATGTCTTTACTGTCTTCTTACTTCAGCTTATCTTAATTTTAAGGTTAACAATTTTCTCACTGCTCCGTTGGTAGCATTGGTTAGTATTCCGTAATAACGGGAGAACCAAGAAGCTACGAACCAGCTGTGAGATGTTTTTTCTCTGGGCGTGTGGACACATGATAACGCGCTGTTGCTATAAACAGGGTCGCTGTTGACGTGGTTTTGCTCTGAAGTGTGAAGTGCAGTATTGAGTTGACGTAATGTAGTTCAGTTATTGCGGGTTATTTATTATTTAGTCCTGTACTTAGTCACAAAGTATATTATGGCTCAGTATATGTTTTCTACTGCACAGAGTATATTTATTTATGGTTCGTATATGTTAACTCAGCTCGTCAAGTGAAAGTACGATTTGCAGAAAGATTTCCAGATGTAAACGTTCCAGGCCGTACAACAATCCATGAACTTTACAAAGGGGTGATTTTGCCATTTTTTCAACAAGACTCTGCAACAGCTTACAGGGCCTTATCTTGTTCACACACTTCTTGAATTTGACTAGGATTAAATTTCTATCTCTGGGGTAACTTAAAACATAAAGTGTACAAGATAAAGCCACACATCCTGGAAGAATTAAAACAAAATATCCGCCAGCAAACTGCCAGCATTTCTCAACGTAAACTATGGCGAGTGATGGATAGATTCCTAAAGTGCTAAAAATGTATGGACAATGACGGTGGCCAGTTTCAGCATCTCCTTTCATAAAGATGGTAAGTAAAACCTTTAAAAGTAGTTTTAAAAAATGTATGGTTTCATCCGCGCCTTTCTATGATAGTGGCATTCGGAAACGAACGCCGAGGAAGCGGACAGGAAAAATACCGCGCAGCCGATTCGTAGTTTTTTGGCTCATTCTGTACATTCTATTATTCATTCATGTAGTATTCCGTGATCTGACGGTTGACAATTTGATTTTATACTGCACTAGCAAGAACGTAATTTTATATGATCTGTTACATTTTATTCATGAAATAGTCATAATAAATCACATTGAGCGTTAAGAGTTTCATCAGAAAAATTCGCAACCTCTTGCAGGATTACTTAGGAAGTATTACTCGCTGAGCAGTAGTTTTTTGTTTTATTCATCTTTGACATTAAAACCTGCTTTCAGACTCAGCAGAGGATACGCAATGATTCTAGTTAAAGAAATATTCCATCGTCCCAGCCGAAAATCGAACCTGAGACCTTTGAATTGAAAAGCCGAAACACTGAGCACTGGACACAGAAGTAATTCTGCAAAAATATTGTGGTTATTGTACACGACTTTGTCCACCGGCGGTATTCGTATAAAAATCGTAATTTTCAATCCATTTAAGCTAATCAGGATAAGTATATTCTTAAAATCTTATGTGTAGCACTCACATGACTTTCTATACTCACTCTTCTACAAACTATTCTTACAAAAGCTTATTCTTCTATCTAATTCTTGTTAATACACATTCACAATACGCATTTCCTTGTAGCATACAGCAGGTAAAGCGATAGCCAAATGTCTAAGGAGCGTGTCGCTGTGTGATGACTTTGAAATTGAATGCTCTTTGCATGACCAGGAGAGAGAGGAAGAAATAAAAAGAATTCTGATGTGATACATTCACATGACATTCTCTACCCTGTGTTCTAAATTTTAATCCAAATAAAGATTTGCAAAACAGCTATATTATACATTTCGTTATAGATACAAAGAAAACAGCGATAGCGAAATGTTTAAGAACTGGGCGCTTTACGCCGTCGTAAAATTCCATAGTGTTAACATGGAATCGCAGGAAACAAAAAATCGAACGCATTGAACAGATCGAACCATTAAATATTTGAAATAAATTGTGTGTAGTAAAGAGATCTACAGTGTTTGTGTAGTACGATTTCGTCTATCGCTTAACGTTTACCAGTTATACAAGATTATAAAATATCCTACCAAATGAAGTAGACTTCTCAGGCTATTCCCTGAAAATTCAAGATATTCACTTTATTTGTAACGTAAATATACTTAATATTTGATATTTTTATCAAAATCGTTAGAGCCCTTTTTTAGAAAATCACAAATTTCGAAAAATCTTCCATGTAAAGTGAAGTTAGGCGCAGGGGATTTTCTTGAAAACTTTTATGTCGCATGTTTGGAAGATACTAAACCTAAATACCAAGTTTGGTATTTATCCGATTTTTTGTTTTTTAGTTATGTTGTTCACAGACAGACAGACACACAGATAGACAGACACACACACATACGGACCTTTTTCTAAAAAAACATGTTTGGGATTTAGGGGGCCTCAAAACATGTATTTCGATGAAATTCCGGTATATAAATTTTGGGTGGAATGCAATACCTTCTCTGCCTACTATTTACATTTAGACAAAGTACAAACGAATGATTTCCCAGTTGAGAAAAGTATTAGTATTTGAACATTCAAGCTAATAACAAATGAATTTCTCGGAAATTAACTCCACAAAGCATATATGATATAAATTGTGTGTTTTAACCAGATCTACATTGTTTGTTGGTAATATTTTGTCTAGCTCTTACGGTTTAACAATTATACAATAGTCTAGAAGAGGACTTCATTTTCGCAGAAAATTCCAGACATACATTTCATTTGTCATTCAATTATATACTATACATATGACATTTTAATCAAAATCGTAAGAGTATTTTTGAGAAAAACAAGAATGGCGAACATTTGTCCATAGAAAGGGTAGTTTGGAGTGCCGAATTTCCTTGAAAACCTTTGTGCAGTATCTCTGAGTCATTCTGAATTTAAATAATAAGGTTAGTATTAATCCGAGACTTTTGATCTATGCTGTTTACAGACCCAAGGAACTCCTTCTGAAAATGCTTCTTTTGAGTGGTTCAGCGGCTTCAAAACAACTATTTTCTGAAATCTTGGTATCGAGATACTGGTTACTATAGATAAGTAGTACAAAAATAAAAGTAAAATCTGATGTGACACACTCACAAGACTATCTCTACACTCTATCGTTCATTGGGGGTTTACGAACTAATTTTGATAAACCTTATTTTTCTATCTACTAAATTATTATTAATAATAAATAAATAAATAAACCTTTGCAGAAACAGCTACATTACACATTCCGTTATAGATACAAAGGGAATAGCGATAGACAATTGTTTCAGAACTGGACGCTATTTCTAGTCGTAAAATTCCATACTGTTTCATGCAATATTGAGAGACAACTGAATGTAAGCAGGACTTTAAAACAATGACCAAGTAATGAATAATTTGAACCATTAATAAAGGATATTGAAAAAATGGCTTATATCACAAAAAATTTATTTGACATAAATTACGATTTAAAGACGTTTTCAATTCTTGTGTAGTACGTTTTCTCTATCGAATGACGTTTACCTCTTATTCAATATTATTCAAAATTCCTTCCGAATGAGGAGGTCTTTATAGGCTATTCCCAGAAAATTCAAGATATTTTTATTTGTCATACAAATATCTTTAATATGTGATATTTTAATCAAAATCGTTAAAGCCATATTTTATAAAATAAAAAAGAATTGGAAAAATCTTCCATGTAAAGGGTAGTTTGGGTCGGGGATTTCTTTGAAAATCTTCGTGTCGCATCCTTGGAAAATACAGACGTAAATACCAATTTGGTATTTATCCGATTTTTCGCTTTGAGTTATGCTGTTCACAGACAAGTGAACCTCTTTCTAAAACTGCTTTTGTTGTATTCCGGGAACCTAAAACATGTATTTCCGGTGAAATCTCGGAATCGAATTTTTGGGTGGAATGCAATACCGTATGTGGTTGAGAAAGTAAATTAGTCACTGGTAGTGGGGGCAAATTAATTATTGCTATTTGAATTGAACGTTAAGATTCCTCAAGCAGTCTTTTTACATGCTAATGCAACCAAGTTTAACCTCTGGTAAATAAATGAACATTTATAACGAAGATTTGAAGCACTTTTGGGCATGTGCTATGCATGAAGCCTTTGACATATTGCTCATTTGAATGAAAATAATAATTTGCAAATGGTATAGCAAGGGATTATAACCAGTGGAAAATTTCAAGGAAATCGATAACAGTCCGATTCCCAAAGCCCCGGAGCGGGCTCTATGTAGAGGGGGAGGAGGTATTGGGTGCTTCCAATTGGTTGCATTAAGGATTAATGTTGGTAAGTTTACGCTGTGATGCTCTAGATTAATTTGCCGCACAGCCATAGGCAAAACCTTGACCGCCACTTGTTTAAATCCTGTAGGCTGATTTGTTTGATAAAACCTGACGGTCTGGGGTGTGTCAGTAAAATATACTTTCTCTACCATGTGCATAGTAGGTGAAAAGGTATTGCACTCCACATAAAAATTCGCTCCTGAAACTTCACAAAAATACATGTTTTGAGGTCCTTGAACACCCCAAAAAGACATTTTTAGAAAAAAGTCCGTATGTGTGTGTGGTGTGAGCCTGTGAGCAGCATTACTCAAAAAAACGAACACAGAATTTACATCAAGCAACGTTTTTTGTGGCATAAGGCATTTCCAAGATGTCCTTTTTAAAACTGGTCGGAGAAGATGGCTCAGACGCTATGACCCGCATTAGGGAGATCGTGGGTTCGATTTCCTTTGCCGACCCTCCTGATCCATGGATGTTTTTTTCTCGGGGGTTCCCCGAGTCGCTAAACGAATCTGGGAAGGTTTATTACATCCCCGAATTTCCTGCCCCTCCATTTCACCTACATTCTCATTTAATTTCACCTTTCATCTGCTTGGTCTGTATCAGGGTTGAAATTGTCGGTGGTAGTGTCGGCGTTGCATGGTAAGGGAAAAGGATGCTCTTCGTCTCCCGGTATAGAGGCAATCTCTAAATCCCGGGCCCCCCAGGGGATGAGTAAGACCACAGGGGAGTAGAGCAGCCGGTTGCACCAGCTGCTATCCGGGGAATTTAAAACTGTAAAAGGTAGGGACCCTGCCCTCTGCCCTGTCTCCCCTCACCTCACGCCTCCCTCCCATGAGCAACTTGTAGGTTGAGGTGCTAGGTTAGTCGTAGTTCTAGTCCTATCCACTATTAACGGTTCGAATTGTTCATTTCTTGGTCATTCTCTTATAGTTCTGTCACCATCCAACTGTTTTTCGCGATGTCATGGAAACAGTACGGAATTTTAAGACCATCATATAGCGTCCGGTTCTTAAACATTTGACTATCGCTCTTCTCTTTCTATCTATAACGAAATGTGTAATGTAGCTATTTATGTAAAGTTTTATCTCGAATATAATTAAGTAGATCGAAAAATAAGCCTTCGTAAGAATACCTTGCATACCCACAAGTAAACAACAGAAGGTGGAGAAAGTCTGGGGAATTCTATTACTTTCTCTACTACGTATAGTAAGTAGGGGAACTATTGTATTCCACCCAAAAATTGGATACCTAAATTTCACCGGAAATACATGTTTTGATGTGTCCTGAATCCAAATAAAACATTTTTGGAAACATGTCCGTGTATGTCTATCTGTCAGTCTGTGAACAGCATAACTCAAAAACGGAAAGTCGGATAAATTCCAATTTGGTATCTGAGTTAAGCATCTTCCAAGGAGTGCGAAACGAATGTTTTCAAGAAAATCCCCCACTCCAGACTACCCTTTACATGGAACATTTTTCGAAAATTTTGATTTTGATTAAACATAATTATTTTCATAGAAATGAAATATATAATTTGAATTTTCTGGGAATGTCCCCAAAAGTCCTTTTCATCCTGAATGGCTTTTGCATAACTGATAAACCGTAAGAGATAGGCAAGATTTTACTTCAAAAATGTAGATCTCGTTAAAACACAATTTATTTCACATAAATGTTTTTTTGTCTAGTAAACCATTTCCGAGACACTCCCTGTAATTTGTTTGAATTTTCCAATACTTACACTCTTTCTCAAATGGGAATTCGTTATACGCTTTTTATCTCGTGGACATACAAAGAGAATGAAATGCTTCACATAACAACCAGCTCGTGAAAGATTTGACTATCTCTTAAAGCCTACAAGAAAATTAGCAATAAGTTTCTGAAAATGTTCATCTCGATTACCATGAAGTAGATGGAGAATAAGCGTTTGTAAAAATAGCCTGTACAAGAGTAGGGAAAGTCATGGGAATGCAATACATCAGATTTGTTTTTGGGTTTCTCTATTACGTACTTACAGTAAGTAGGGGAAATATTTTATTACATTCAAAAATTCCATACCGTGATTTCACCGGAAGTACGTATTTTGAGAACCCCTGAAACTATAAGTAGGTCCGTGTGTGTGTGTGTGTGATTTTGTATATGTGTGTCTGTGAACAACATAACTCAAAAAACAAATGTCGGTTAAATACCAAAGTTGGTGTTTAAGTCCGTCTTTCATGGATGCGACACGAAAATCACGAAAATATTCCCACCCTTAACTACCCCTTACATGGAAAATGTTTCGTATATTTGGTTTTCCCAAAATTGGCTCTAGCGAGTTTTATTAAAATACTAAAAAATTTAAGGTATTTTCATAACAAATGAAATGTATATCCTATATTTTCTGGGAATAACTCCTGAAATCCTGTTTATTCTGAACCACTTTTGTATGGTAAACCGTGAGAAAAAGACAAAATCTTACCACAAGAATAAATAAATAAATAGATCTCGTCGAAGCACACAAGTTAGGTCAAATGCACTTTTTTTGTGAGCGTTAAGCACATTCGAGATATTATTTTCAGATACTTTATACTTCCCTCAACTACAAATCGCTATTCCCTTTTCTCCCTTTGTTTTATTTCTTTGTTATTCGTGTACATGCCAAGAGAACGGAATTCCAGTCATCACATAGCGAAATGTTTTGTAAAGATTTCACTATAGCTTTAGCTTGCCTTAGGGTGTTCTCCTTATTTCCTGCAACGAAATATGTAAAGTATAAGTAATGAAGGTTAATCTGTATTAATAAGAGTTGCATGGAAAGAATAAGCGTTTGTAATTAATCTGTAGAAGCGTGAGTAGAGGTCATTTGAGTCCAACACTTAAGATTTTTTTTATAGCTGAACCATTCGGCATAACTTAAATGCTAATTTAAAGTGATTAAATTTTCCGACAGCAGAGTAAAGTATGCTCACCCAGTTCGCTGTTCCCAGGGCAGAACCGTGACAGCTACCGGGATCGATATCCGACGAGCCCTAGGGACTGCAAATAGCGCAGGCTACGAAAAGTGTAGGGATTTCCCCGAAGCGCGACTTCTGATACGTTTATTGCTTGCCAAAAAGCAAAGTGTAATTACTTAGCAACATCCAGAAAAGATATGTGAATCATACGTTGCGGTTATAGTCATCTTATGTCAATATAAAGATATTTCTCCGGGAACAAGCCGAGTAGTATTTAAAGTAGAGGGGTTAGTGGGCGTAAATAGGGCATGCTATTCTACTTGGTTTAAGGGTACTCATAGGTAAACTGCTTAAATTCTACACATATGAAGGTATGTTTTATAAATGTATAATGCAAACTAAACATCATTATAATATCTTAAGTAGTTTTCAAGTTATTAATTGTTTAATGATTTTAATGGTAAACACAAATGGAATATACATGAAACAATTAAAATTTATTGATATAAATATCTATTTTGAGTCTAACAAATATTTAGGAAAAGGTGTTGGAAATAGATTTTTCTATAGACGTTTTAGTTTTTGAGAAAATAAAGCATTTTTTCACTAACTTTAGTGTGTTTATTAGATATTCTAATTAATATTCCTTCAATGAAAACCGATAGAGAAAAATCGCTGTAAACACTTTAAACCTATAGTTTTGGTCGTTTCTCTATAAACTTTGAAGGAAATTAAACAAAAATTGCAGGTTTTGAACGCGTAAAAATATGGGAAAAACACAAAGTGAGAAAACGAGCTTTGAAATTCTTAAGGGCTGTCTGACCTTGTGCACAGCCATGTTTAAAATTCGTGTAAAATAATTCATAATCGTCAGTAATGGATGGCTACGTAAAATATAATTACGTTTTTGAGCTATGCTTATCACTGAAAAGCGTACGATCTTTTTCTTTCCTGACAACAATACCTGTGTTCAATCTTGAATCTATAAAACGCATATTTGCGGTAAATTCTCTGTACAAATGTTATGTTAGGTAGAGAAAATAAAAATGTTTATCACGGCAAGATATTATATGCAATACCACATCCACTCAACGACATGTGGCTGTTTTTGAGAGCTTCATAGCGGAGGATTTGTGTACTGTTCTTCGATTGGTTCCTCAGTTTTACGCAGCTTATTTCGGTTCTTGAAATATATAATATTTAATTATGGTTAGGTACATGAAGAAAGGAAACGTGGCACTAGCTTTTTGGTATGTTTGTTTACCTTCTCTACTAAGTAACTCAAAAACAAAATGCTGCATAAATAGGAAATTTGGTATTTACATAAATTAAATCTTTTCCAGAGATACATCACGAAGATTTACAGAAAATTCTCCTCTACTTCACATGGAAAACGTTTCTAACATTTAGACTTTCCCAAAAAGGCTCAAACGATTTAAATTAAAATGACAAATATTTAAGATATTTACATAAGAAATAAAAGTACAGTTTGACCTTATGTTAATAGCCTGTGAAGTCCTTTATTCGGAAGTAATTTTACATAATTTGGTATAACGGGTAAACGCTGAGACAGAGAAAAGTACTTATTACGAAATATATAAGATAAAGATTATTTAAAATTAACCTTTTTGTGGCATCAGCCATATCCGATATATCCTTTGTTATTCGTTTGAATTTTTCAGCATCCTGTAACTTTTTATTATACTGTCGCTATTCACTTGTTTCTCGCGATGTCGTGGAAATCGTATGGAATACAGAAACACATGAGTGTTGATCCTGATTTATGTATACCCCTTGTATCTACAATGAAATGTGCAATGAAACTACAGGGTGATTTATGAAGAACTAACACAATTATTTCTTTAATTATTCTGTGAGAAAAAAACTCAATGCCCCAATTTTAGCACCAAATTAAGCAGAATACTCTGGATTTTTGATTGCCTGTTACTAGATGCGCAGATGTTCGTGTTTTATTCCTAATTGTTAACTTTATTGTCGGCAACTATTTTTGAGATTTTGTTCTAGTCAACGTGAAAATGGAATACACATTAAATGAACGATTCTTCTTTGTAAAGCAATACTGGATTACGAATTTAATTACAGCTACTCAAAGGGCGTACCAGAGAGAATTTTGTGTTCAGAATCCTCTCCAAAGAAACACAATACTGGGACTGATAAACAAATTTGAAAGAACTGGATCTCTGGTGAGTGAAAGAGGTAAAATTCGTTCATCTAGGCTTCCTACGGTTGTTGTTGATGTAAGAGCACGACTGGATCAGTCACCCACAAAATTATTAAGACGTTTGTCGCAGGAGACAGGGTACAGCTACTCAATGTGTCAGAGAGCTGTGAAAAGTGCAGGCCTAAAGTCGTATAGGATTACGGTTATCCGTCAGTTACAGGAACCAGATAAATTTAGACGACTGAATTTTGTCGTTAGTTTCAGGCGTTCATTGTGCAAAATCCTGCCATATTGTCTATCACATGGTTTACAGATGAAGCATGTTTCCATTTATCCGGATATGTGAACTCAAATAACTCACGCTTTGGGCCAGCAAAAATCCACATGTTATTCATGGAGCACCTATGCATTCGGTTAAAATTGTAGTTTGGTGCGCAATATCCTCACAGAGAATACTGGAATCAATTCTATTTTAAAACAATGTGAACTGCAGAGTACCGGCGGATTTTCATTGAGTTTGCTGAGCAACTAGACGATGTAGAGCTGAGTCAAGAATGTTTTCAGCAGGACGGCGCTACATGCCATGCATCAAATGAATCCATGGCACTAATTGCAAGTTTCTTTGACGACCGGATAATTTCCAAGAGCCCGTGGCCACCGAGACCTCCGGATTTGACATCGCCGGACTTCTTTCTATGGGGTTACTTAAAAGACAGAGTTTATGCCATACGTCCCCAGACATTGGACGATCTGAAGCAAAACATTACAAAGGAGGTTCAAGCTATTGACAACAGAGTCCTCCAACGAGTGGCCAGTAACATGGAACGACGTGTTGAGTTGTGCGTTATGCAGGATGAAGGACATTTTCAACATTTGCTATAGAGGTAAATAATCTTCCAAAATTCTTCTGCATTTCGGTATAATAAGTTGTCGCTAGCATAACTCGTTTTGAAACAATTAAGGAAATAAATGTGTCAATTCTTTATAAATCACCCCGTATTTGTGTTAAGGTTTATTACGATTAACATGACTAGGTAAAAAAGAAAAAGTTGTAGTTTGCAATATATATATATATATATATATATATATATATATATATATATATATATATAAAATAAACGATGCTAGGTAGAGAAAGTCATGCAAATGCAAGTCATCGTGATTTTTCAAAAGCAGCGGTGTTTTCATGATTAATTTTGCAGGTTACTACTTATGGAAGTCTAGGAGCGGCTGTTTCATATGGTATGACAGAATTGTCACCTCATCTGGACAATGTCACCACCCCTATAGATCCTGGAGGACGACACCAACAGCAACATTTTGCAAACACAGCATACAGTTCTTCACCCTAGTCCACAATTATTTCACCTAGATAACCCACCACCCCTCGTCATTCTACCGGAGTAACACGTATCGTGAATAAATGACGAGCCCTCAACCAAGAAGCTCAACGACATCGAGGTCCTGGAGACTAAAATTAAGACTCATCTTTCATTCATCCTCTTCCTTCATTGTCACCTTCTAAACTCTGGGCTGCAGCAGAACTAATTATTACGGCTGTAGCTACGATCTATCCTTTATCCGCTCCTGGCATCAATGCATCTTTCATTGACAAACGCGGGTGCTTGCACTACCTTTGCCTACTCACATCTATAATGGAGGAGCCTAATCGTGGAAAAGTTTGGATCTAGAAACGAGGTCATGGCAATACACACTACAGGGTAGTGGAATGCCCCCCGCAAAATGTGTGCAACCTTCTGCACGGTGTTGTAGTCTATTTATAGCATATACTTTAAATTTTTTCACATTATTTTACATTGCCTAGACAATCCACAGATTTTGATGGTGAAGTTGTTGCAATACAACGAGCATTAGAACAGATATACTACAGGACTGATATAAAAGAAAATAAAGTAGTTGTTCTCACAAACTCACTTTCTGCCATTCAAGCAATAGAACGATATGATAGTTCAGATGAATCTTATAATATTAAGGATGTGAGATCTTATTATAGATTACTAAAAACAAAATTTTAACAGATAATATTACTGTGAATACCAGCATATGTGGGAATGAATGGTAACCAGACAGCAAACTTTCTGGCCAAAAAGGGTGCAGTGTTATATTCAAAAGCTATAAAGTCTTGCTAAGTAGATATGAAACTAAAAATATCATAATTAATGTAGAACAAACATACCAATATAATATTCAAAAGGAAATTACTAACAAAAATAACTCCAATATAAAAGAAATAGTACAAAAAATAAAAAATGTCCCAAGGAAAGAAGCCGTTGCTCACTTCAGATTAGCCACTAGACATGACTGTCTGGCGGAACATCTACATAGATTTGCTTTTATAAATGACAAAGCATGTAAAATGTGCAATGCTCACAAGTTTTTAAATAGAGAACACCTACTAGAATGCTCAGAATTGAGGAAAGCTGTACCAGACGGGAACATACACAATTTAAATTGGCTAGCAAGGGAAAAATTGATAGATCAAAACCCTGCACAATAGATCAACAACAATTGTGTATAGAAAACTCGCTAGTCGAGTAAACTTTAATTTCAATATGTGAATACTGGATTTCGTAATATATTAATTCGACCAAAGAAAGGCGGATATGTTACATAATAATTATATAAAGATGGATATATTAATATTTACAGTGCTTGAATATACACCTTGTAACAAACACTCCAGAAAAGAATATAGGTTTGGGAGAAACCTGCAGTACACAAATCTAGCGTGATGCATGCCTCGGCAGCAACCTATTCCATCTCACATGACATACTCAGCATTACCTACGTAGTTAGCTCAAATGTAAGAATGCGAAACAAGGGCTTTACATCGTAATACATTCTAAGCGCAGCTCTTTAATGAACTCCACTTGTATTAACCATTTCGATAATCTCTGAAAGTTAACAAATTTATATAAACTCTATAAGATTTAGATAAACTCTGAACACTATAACAATTTACATAACTCTGAATACTGTACAATAAGAATAAAACCTCGCACACTAAATTAACAATTAATTACCCAACTGCGGAGAAGTATATAATGTTTTTTTATTTTAATGGCTATTGTCCTGAAAGGGCGGTAGTTAGCCGCACCCAGCCGATCAAATGAGCGGGTCGGGATGCGCTCATCCCGGCGGCCCGTATAGTTTTGCGCCATGGTCACAGTATATTTACTTTCTGCTATTTACTATTTCTATTTACTAAACGAAACTCAGAATACAAATTATCAAATGTTAAACTGCGTACTCTATTATCCGATAATCACAGAATGCAATGCAAACCCAAGTAAAATGCAATACGACGACTACGCCATATTCCAGCGGTAGAGAAAGAAGGTAACTACTCGATGAAACCAACCTGTCTGAACCTGAAGATAAGATCGTGGTGCAACAGGGGCGAAGATAAGTATACAATAAAATATAGCCACACCGCTCAGGGAGAAAATATAAACCACTAATTATGTGCCCAATCGGCACAATTTCCCTTTTCCTACGGAGGGGTTTTAATGGGTAGGGCCATTCTCCAATGGCGAATCCCTCCATGAAAAAGTACACTTGATGTATTATACTATTAGCCTAACATCCGTGTATAAGCCCTGTAAATTAATGGATCGATTCTATAACCTCCTGTATATTCACACATACAGTATCAACTCTTTATTTTCAACTTGTGAAAGAACATTGTTACCTCATTGCCCACTAATTATCCCCGTTTGTATAGGTCGGAACCGCTTCTATATCCCTCACATCCACATTCCTTATCTGCTTGGAAATTAATTTATGAGGCGGCAATTAGAGGCCGGGAGATTATCATACGTGTGGTAGCGGGCGGAATTCCTATCGATATTTTAGACTTCGCCCCTCGAGGAAACAGCCAAGATCGAGTTATAAGCGAATTACGCATCTCTGCGAAAATGGCACAAATCCAAGAGATTTCCGTTTGAAATAATGTAGACTCCGTTCTCAGCGTACACCCTGCATCACAATTATTTTATTAATTTTAATTCCTTTATTCAATTTAAACACTAAAGTCCTTTCCAGTCCAATTTACCAGTTCAACCTCTGTTCTTATTCCTGCGTATGTTCCTCTTCGTATCTTTGTAGTTTAAAATAATTCTCAGATAGTTCTTCCACATTTCTTTCAGTGTCTTCTACAAACTATTGTTTTCCTTATTCTTGCTTTGCTTTCTCTTTTTACTTTCTCTATCATGTGCATAGTATGTGCGTAGTACTCCACTCAAAAATTAGATTCCGAGAATTTTATTTATAAGTATATTAATATGTATTATTTTTGGCTCTAATTTAAATTAATTTATATTTTATTTGAAATTAATTTTTATTGCTTTTACATATACTTGGAAATTTAAGCATTTAACAATTTTTGGGGGTTTAATGAGTTAAAGGTTTGAGTAAGAAAAGATAAATTTTGCTGGAAATACATGTTTTGAGGCCTCTGAATCCAAAAGAAAGCACTTTTAGAAAAATCCTTGTGTGTACCTGTGTGTGTCTGTAATCAGTATAACTCAAAACCGAAAAGTTGGGTATGTACTAAACTTGGTATTTAAATTTAGTATCTTCCAAGGATCCAATACGAAGATTTTCGAGAAAATACCCCACCCCTACTACTCTTTGCATGGAACATATTTAGAAAATTTTATTTTTTAAAAATAGCTTTAACGATTTTGATTAAAGTACCATATATTAAATATATTTAATGACATATAAAATATATATGTTGAATTTTCTGGGAATAGCATTTGAAGCCCTTTTCATTCGGAAGGAATTTTGTATAATCTTGTATAACTGGTAAGTGTTATGCGATAGACCGAAATGTATTACCCAAAAAATGTAGATCTCTTTAAAGCACAGAATGTTTTTGTTGCATAAACATTTCAGGGATATCCGTTATTAAAGGCTCGAATTGTTCATTAGGTGGTCATTCCCTTAAAATCCTGTCAACATTCTCTTGTTTCTCGGGATTGTATAGAAATAGTATGGAATTTTAAAGGCCAGCATATAGCGTCTAGTTCTTAAACATTTGACTATCGCTGTTCTCTTTATATCTATAACGAAATTGGTAATGCAGCTGTTTCTGCAAAGTTTATTTGCATTAAAATGCAGAAGATAAAGAAATAAGCTTTAGTAAGAACAATTTGTATACCCACTAATAAAGATAGAGGGTAAGGGAAAGTCACGGGATGCATCATATCGGATTTTTTCTTTAATTTTAATTTTCACTTTTATACATTTTAATTTTAATATCATTTCTTTTTACTGCTCATTTACAATACCTTTTGTTAATTGGTATTGCACTTTAAATACTTTTCATTTGGCCACAGCACATTCCAGGTATACAGAGGACCATTTGGAAATTCCAACAGTAGTATGTATATAGGCCACATGGGCTCATTCGCGGTCTAAAACTATTCCATGCACCCAATTAAGCAAATGGTTTCTCATAAAACGCACATTGTCATAGTATAATTAATACATTTTTCGCTCTAATATCCATTTTCATTTCTAAATTGGCTATTTCCATTTCCGTTTTTATGCGTTATTTGCCGGAATAATGCTTAAAACGCATTATTACGCCACAATTGCTGCTTGCAGAGCAGTTTCTGAATGTTCTCCACATACAGTTATCACATGGCTACCATATATGTAACTTTGTCACCTCTGAAGGTGTGCTACAATAGAACAAATTTGATGCGTTCCATTCACATGGCTTTCTCTACCCTCTATCATTTATTAAGAGATATAAGAACAATTCTTTAGGAAAACTTATTCTATCTGCTGCATTTTAATCGACATAAATATTTGCAGAAACAGCTATGTTACACATTTCGTTATAAATACAAAGGGAACAAGCAATGGTAATATGTTTAATAACTGGTCTTCAATTCCATACTGATTCCATGCAGTCATGAAAAACAACTGCAAAACAAAAGGATTTTGAAAGAATGACTAAGTATTGAACAACTCGAGCCATTAATAGCGGATATCTCGGAAATGGCTGATGCTATACATGAAGCTATTTGAAATAAGTTGCGCGTTTTAAACAGATATACATTTTTGTGTAGTACTTTTTCGTCTACCGCTTAACGTTTATCAGTTTACAATATTATACAAAATTCTTCCGAACGAAGAGGATTTTACAGACTATTCCCAGAAAATTCAAGATATTATCTAGAAGCAATTATAACGAGTGATGGATGATGGGATGTAGAAATACTAAATAGGAAAAGAAAAGCAAATAATATGTATTATAAATTTAATAAAACTATCCTCGGAAAGAAATAGCTATGAAAACAAAAATGCAATTATATCAATTGCTACAGATAGCGATGTTTACATATGGAATGGAAAGTATACGATTAAAAGATAAGCAAATAAGTAAAATTCAATCCAGTGAGATGAAATATTTAAGAAAAGCTGTAAATAAAACTAGAGGGATAGGGCAAGGAATGCGAGGATTAGAGAAGAAGTAGGTCAAAGATCAGTGGAGGAGATAATTGAGCAAAGACAGTTGAAGTGGTGAGGATATGTATTCTGAATGACACAGGGTGGAAAAGTCAAACAAATACTAGAAGTGAGGTTCAAGGAGGGATAGGGAGGAAGACCCCGGATAATATGGGGAGACAGAATGGAAAAGATTGGGAGACGAAGTAATAAAACGGAGGGAGAAATAAGGAGAACGATGAGGGATAGAAATGAATGGAGATGGTAGATTGACGGAGTCATACCTACGCTGTAAAGGCAGGAAGGAAAGAGGAAGAAGAATTCAAGATATTCATTTTATTCATTAATTCTAATAAGGTCCATGTAAAGGGCAGTTTAAGGTGGGGAATTCTCTTGAAAATCTACGTGTCGCAGCTTTGGAAGATACTGAACCTAAATAACAATTTTGGTGTTTACCCGACTTTTTGATATTTAGTTATGCTGTTCACAGACAGCTGTCTGCTATTTTGGACTCAGTGGCCTCAAAATATGTATTTCCAGTGAACTCTCGGTATCGAATTCTTGGGTGAAATGCACTACCTTCTCCAGCTACTTTGTGCGTGATAAAGTAAAAATTACGGTTAGCAATCTCCTCTCCAAGCAGTCTGTTTTACTATGCACGCCAGCATTACACTCAATCAGTGCGTTGCTTGTGAGTATTAAATGCGTGACAATAAGCAGTAGTGTCTTATGCAATGTAAAACTTCAAACATTGGTGAGAAAATAATTATTCTAAATGTGTTCATTGATTTTTGGAGAAGTATCCAACTTCTTCCATAGATGACATTCTGACATTAACTTCAGAAATCATTGGTGTGTGTGACAGTGAGAGAAAGGAATGTAAGGCACTTAGATCTTGAAGGAGTGGAGCTGCTTCCAGAATCTGACTAATGAAGTAATGTATATAACTTTATGCTAAAAAGTTCCTCATCATTGTAGGTGTTAAAAGTGATACGAGGGGCAGTCAAAAAGTTTTGCAAGCATCATCTTAAAGTTCAAATTAAGGATGTAATTAAACAAACTTATCCTCACAATCCTTCAAAGTAGTCTGCACCTCTCTTCACACACAGTTGCAGGCGGTGCAACCACTAGTCAAAAGCACTACGATACTCAGACTGAGGTATTGTCAGCTGAATTTATAGCCTGAGCAAGGTCCTGTACTCATTTCAAAGATTTTCCAAAATGAAAGATTTCGCTCGAGGAAACAGTCAGAAGTTGCACTGCGCAAGGTCAGGACTATAAGCTGGATAGTCAAGCAACTGCACTTTGGCGGCTTCCAGTCTCCTCAAATTTGCCACTGCTCTGTGAGAAGACGCATTGTCATGCAAAAGCAACAATTTTTAAAGTTCCTGTCTTTGGACGCCGCCGCCTCAGTTCTTTAAATAAAGGATTCAAAACACAAGAGTGATAGTATTCTCCATTAATTGCCATTCCTTCTGGCATGCACTCAACCACTAATGGTCCTTCATAGTTGAATGCAGTAACATTCGCTTCCGAGAACGAAAATCTTCTCAAGAACGACCGGTCTTGTGTCATTCTCATTTACCCAGACACAATTCTGAGGTTTATTTGGTGTGGTACAATAATGAAACCAACTTTCATCACCAGTGCATACTGTCAAATGTTTAGGGCCATCAGGTGGAAACATGCTCAGCAATTTCCTTGCACGTTTCTTTCTCTTCTTCTTCTCTTCATTGTTTGGAGAATGCGGAAGCCATTTTACTCAGATTTTTCGCATCTTTAAATGTTCATGGAGTATACAGTCAATGCTGCCAACACTGATACCGACTTCCATAAGTATTTCAACAGTAATATGTCGATTTTTCTCCACCAAGTTCCTCACTCTTTGAATTATTCTTTTGTTCACAGCTTCCCGAGGCCGACCAGAACGAGGGTTGTGTTTCAAGGTCTCTCGACCTTCTTCAAATGATCGAATCCATCTTACAATAGTATCAAATGAATATAATTCATCACCATAAATAGCTAACAAGTGCTCATGGATCTTTTTTGCTCTTTCATCTAGCTTGTAGGGTGTGAAAATTTAGAATATAATGTTTTCTTTAGAGTATCCATGATTTTTTACCAGCTATAGACAAAGGACTGAACTCAACAGACTGTACGACTATGTATATTAAAGTTTAATCTCGAACTTATGCATATTTTGATACCTTAAGATCAATTATTGCCTACCGTATTAGTTATATTTACTAGTCATTAATGTTCAACTTCTTACCTTCCTACAGTGAAAGATTGGCACAAAGGTTGGCATAACTCCATCTGCGTGGCTAAGTGATATTAGGCAATACTTTATAGTACCAGTTGTGAAGTACATTGGGGTCGATAACCAGAATTTGGTTGGGGCAATTAAGACGTTTAGATTTACTAATTACGCAAATAAATTACAAAAAGTAGCCAAACATGAGCTTTTACTACTTAAAATCAAAGTGCAATTCCCATCACAGTTGACGACGTATCCCTCTACGTGCTACACTTTTGATGCCGTCGCCAACATCTCCGTATTTGATGAATCTACTACCGGCTGCTACAGGGTGAGCGATGGGATCTTTCTCTGAGGGTATGTGTGGGTGGGTGTGACTGGGAAAATCAATGGAGCGAGTTGCCGACAGTTTGAAATGAAGAATTAAACTGCTTCTGAATCTTAGCGTGAGAAACTATAACGACTGAATTTTTACATCTGCTAACTTCTGAAGTATCAATTAAAATACTTGATATGTTTCAAAATAAATGTTTTTATAACAAAACCGAGAAGCGTACAGTGAATCACTGAAATGCTAAACGGCGATTCCCCTTGCAGGTACCGCTAAGTAGGTATGTGAGAATCCGAGCGCGGCCTTAGGTGCTACAGAATGCCGATAATCGTTCACAGTAAACGCATCTGTGAAATGTAAAAGATGGTAAGCCAGTAAGACTGCAAAATACACTAATTTTAGAAATAAACTACCTTGCATTAATTTAAGTCTCGCCAACTTTACGACTTCCGCACAAAAATTCTAATTAACTGAACCTTTAACTAATAGGCTTCTTGTTGACTGAGTTTGCCGGAACATCTAGCTAATTACCATAGCTACTCCGACTGTTTACTGTTTTACGTAATTTGACTGGCTTCCTTTTCTAATTTCAGAACTGTAAGTAGTAGTTCTTACATTATGCATTGATTTTAATATACGAACCTACTTTATTGCAATTATTTTTCTATCTCCCTGCCATGTGTTTATAAAAGTATTAATAATTCCGGTCTCACAGTTTGCGAACATTTGATTCAGTTTTGTTACTGTATTTAAAGCCCGTAGCCATGACATTTTAAAGGACTGTGGTTAATATTTTTAATGTTTTAAAATAATAGTCGCTTTGGTGGTTATAAGGAAGTTAGGACGTTATGAGTATGGACTTACATATTACCAGTGGTTTCACAATTTGACAACTTCCTTAGAGTAGTCTTTAAACATCTTAAGAACAAAGAGAACATGGATAAGCTGTTGTGTTAATCTGTTGATATTCGGTTTCCTCCCCGGTAAAAACCAAGCGAGAAGATTTCGCGGTGACGTGTAAAGCTCTTAATCGTGTGGTCCTGGGTTCAATTTCCGGAGACCACCCACTCTGACCATTGGGTTTTCTTGGTTTCCCCGGGTCTGCAGGAAAATGCGGGGGTGATTCCTCTTTACCAAGGTTTTCCTACCCCTCATTTCCTGTATCCATTATTTCCTTCATTGCCATTTGGTTCAGGGTTGTAGGACCAGGCGACGGTGTTCGGCGTGTTGCAGTGGGCGATGGAGGTGCGCTTTGTAAAGGTTTCTTCCTGGCCTCGGTCGGAACTGCTCTGTCAGGACTCGCCTCCGATATGAGCCTCCGGGGACCTCCGGGTGTCAGAGGCTTGTGAGTAGGGTTGGGCGGGTCGGATGCGTTCGAACTGGAACCATTAAGGACCCCGTCCATGCTTGTGCACGTCGTCATCCGGATCTGGTCTCCCCTCATCCCTCCCTCCCTCCCTCCTTCCCAGGGGTCACGGTAGAAGAACAATGGGCCGGGAGCCTACTTGCGGTGCTCTGCCCCGGTGTGGGTCCCTCTGTTCGTCCGTGCCTTTACCCTTTACCTACCCGTATATAATAGTTAACTAGAAAGTAAAACAAAATAAACCTATATGTTTTGCACACTAGGAATATAGAATAATAAGTTGGTAGTGCACTAAAGAGTGGATAAATATGGAGTCAAAAGTCAGTCTCAGGAAATACGTTCTGTCGCTAAGTATCTTGTCAAACATAAAGCTCGAGAAGAGCTGGGTCATTCAGAAGAGTTTGGAGTGGAGTATATATCATGGAGGGACGCCCAAAACCGCGGCAGAGTACCTCAAGTAGGTCAGAGTGATCCTTTTGCTTCTAACGTGACTCCTGGGAGGGAGGGATGGGGAACACCTGAAGGTCGACCAGATCCGGGCGACTATGTGTGCGCAAGTGTAGACGGGGTACCTAACACTTATAGAGAGAACGCATCTGGAAGCAGGCCAGCCCTGCCCAAAAGTTTCGAGCCTCCCGGGGGAAGCGCTAAGGCCCAGAGATACCCCGAGAAAGCTGGTCCATCAGCAGTCCGATCACGCCAGGGAAAAACCTTTCCAAAGCGCATATATACCGCCCAGCCGCAACACACTGAACGCCGTCACCTAGTCCCTTAACCCTGAAATGAACAGAAACAGGAAATGAACATATGATAGGAAATGTTGAGATGTTACCGTAATTATTGAAGGGAAGATATAAATAAGTATTTAAAGACATTATAGTAAACAGAGAAATAATTGCAATAAATAATTTCAGTATTTTAAGTGAACGTATAATGTAAAAGCTTGAGTTAAAAGATTTCTTCGGAAAGAAAAAGGTATTTAGCAAGTAATGTTAAAAAAAGTCATTAGCAACAGCGAGGAGCGAACGCGTTAGGCATAAAAATTCTTGGAATGCAGTTAGTATTGGTTTCTGTAGGTTTGAACAGTCACGTAGACCAAAATTCTGTGAAAGAGAAAGGGAATGGAATTCTGGGAATCGGGGAGGTACCGCTTAGTAACAATGTGACGTACACATACTTGCATTGTTTTAACATTGGCCCCGTTCAAGAAGGAACCTTTGTGGGGTAGTTCTAAAGTAGGCGGGACTTAATTTAGTAAGAGAGCATGCATTCTAAATCAGAAACACTCTCTCTTGAAACTCATTCATTTAATCATGTAACTTGTGAAGACGATCCTTGTGTCTACGCGTGTGAGTTTCATTTTAAGTTGTCTGTAGCGCTTAGTGACGTGCTTGAGTGAGTAAGATTTAGCGCTATGTGAAGGATCTCTCCAAGCAATATTTCTTCGACACAAAGCGACTGACGCTTCACTTATTATTGTCAATGAGGCAATTAATTCGTAAGTTCAACAGTCGGCGACTCTTCTCATACTGAACATTTTAGTCAATATTAAAATTTCTCAGCTTGCTAAAATGGGGTTATCCTTTCAAAATACACTCATGCATACCCTGAGAGAAAGAACTCATAGTTAACCACTGTAGCAACCGGTAGTAAAATCAACAGCAAATACTGAAGCAAAGGGTACGGTTTCATAAACGTGAAGACCAACGCCCGGCATCAGGAACAAGAAATGGTGCTACAGGAAATTCGAGGTAGAAGAGGAAGCACACCAGCATTCGCCTACAGATCCTGGGAAACCACGAAAAACTCCATGGTCAGAGTGACTGGTTCGATGTGAATCGAACCCACGACCTCAAGAATGCGAGCCTCATGCGTTACCGTCGAGCCATTTGACTCGGTTCTAAAGAGCTTGATTTGAGCTCCATCCTCATCTGGATACAAACGAGAGCATGGACTTCTATTTTCTCGTTTCTGGTAAGCAGTATAAGGAGTTATTGATGCAAGTGAGGCTAACGCATCTTTCTAAATGATCGCAAATGCAGAACTATAAATGAACATTCGAGAAGATACACATTAAGATCTATAAACACATATTTGAGTTGAGGCATTTCCTGGAGGCTATGGACTGAAGCAGCATCTCTCAGGAGATCGTAATATACATACCGCGCTGTGTTTATATGCTTCAAAGGCACTCCGTAAGATGATAGCACTAAAACCTTAACTTGGGAGAAAACTAAAGTTGAGAAAGATCGTTTCAAGTATTTCGGTCGACAAGATATTACTCTGTTTTTAGTCTCCATAGCAACGAAACAAATTTATAAAAGTTTCAACATACAAGAAGTTACTAAACTGCATCTTTGACACTTTTCCACCATTATGCAATATGTTACTAGAATCCATTCATAACCGCAACTTCTCCGCAAGTAAACATCTGTTACATTATTGGGAAGGTTAAACATATTGTATCTGTTACATTGGCGGCCTGCTTTTACATTAACAGACTTTGCACGTCGACTATTTAGTCACCAAGTAACGCACTGATTACAATATTAATTATATTTTATATTATATTGCTATTTATATTAGATTAGTTATCATTACATTAATTAGGCTAATTATACGAGAATTTAATTATTAATCATTAGGTCTTACCTAGTTGACTAGAAATTTTAAACTTTTTTTTTTTTTTTTTTTTTTTTTGCAAATTTGCACACGAGGTTTTCTGTTTAGAGGAAGAAGATAAGTGTAAAAGAAAACCAAGAAATTTAATTGTTTGGTTCAGAAAGGTACGGCTAAATCATGTTAAAACGTAACTATAAGTTGTTGTCCATGCTATTGCACTACGGTAATTTAAAATGTTTAATAACACGCGCATGTTATTTAAATAAAGTCCATAGTACACTTCCGAGTTTAATTTAAATTTTAAGATTTATCTAGGTTATAGATAATCAGCGATTATGGCGGTGACGGAAGGTGATGACCAAACCTTTGCACCGAGAAAATATTATTACAAAGGTGTATATACATGGATATGACAATGACCAATAATACTAGCGGAGGATCGAAATAGTGCGTCTTTTGTAAATAGGATGTCTGGTGATTTCTATGGTTATATATTAGTGGCTCAAGTCAGAACGTTTCCATAAACAGCTAACAAGTCCTCATGTATACTTTTTGCTCATTCACCTAGTTTGTAGCTTGTGAAAATGTAGAATTTAATTTTCTCTTTAGAGTATCCATAATTCGTAAACTCAACAGTTGCGACTCTTCTTATGCTGAACATTATAGTCAACAATAACACATACGGCATCAGCACTGTTTGTTTTTAATAACCTGAATTAAGCTGCGTCCCCTATACATATGACAAAAAAAAAACCGATTCTATTTACACATACATTTCAAAGACATCCGAAATGAGTTTAAATTATAATACGTGTTTTTATGTATCTTATGTGGTTTTACTTAAATACAAACATGAACTATAAGAATAGGATTAAAGCAGAAATCAAGGGCTTCTTTGACCACGATCGACATCTGATACGAGGCGTAGTTTTGAAACAAGTACCGTTTTAATATTTTGCCGCTGCAGCGCTGCAGTCGCAATTTTGAGCATGCGCGATCACTTCCTCCATTCATTAGGAAGCTAGATGCAGCTGTGAGTGATCGTCATTTTATGTTTCCCTGTAATTAGAGCGTTTTGAAATCTTTAAAACAATTGAACGATCCGCCGACTGTGAAGACAGATCAGTGATTCGTTTTTTGAATGCGAGAAATGTTACGCCAGCAAGTATTCATCGCCAATTATTATTGTGTGATGCTTATGAGGGAAACAATACTGAGTGACAATGCTGGTCACCCAGCCAAATAAACCCAAGATCTGATCGCATAATTTGGTTGGGAACAATTCGACCACTATCCCTATATTCCGGATTTGGCACCAAGCGATTTTCATCTATTTCTTCATCTGAAGAGATTCCTTGGTGGAAGACATTTCAAAGACGATAATGTGCAACAAGGTGTGCAGACTTGGCTTTCATCATTCTTTGACGAAGGCATGCAAAAACTGGTTTCCCGTCACCACAAGTGCCTGAATAACGGCGGTGACTATGTGGAGAAATAATGTAAGGTCTAAGGTAATGAATGACAATATTCGGAAAATAATGTTCTGTAATTTTTTAAAATTATTTGCACTTAATTTAAAAACACGTCTCCTATAACGTATTGTATTGTATTTCTTAACGTTAGACAGGACCTGCACGTCTGTCAATGCAGTTTGGCTGGAGGGTGGCTCTTTTGTGTCTTATCTGGTCCGTCACTCCAGTTTTACATTAATTTCGGGAAAGGTTGATTCACAAGTATACGTTTTGTGCTATATCTGTAGCATAGTCCTAGGTGCTTCGGTAAATGTATTGCCAGAGCTTTTGGAGCTGAAATCTTCAATTCTATGTAATTTAGTTCCCTTGCTGCGTAGAAAAGTGCGAGTTTACTTTATTTTCAGGTTCCTAGTAGCACTTTAAAACGCTAAAATGTATATATACTATGCTAAAAATATGGCAGCTACAAAGGAGAAACAAACTCACTTTAAAGATCGGACTCCTTTCTTTATACTGGCTACCATAGTTACATCATCTCAAATAAACTTAAAAACCTGAAACTAAACAATGGCAGAGATACCTGAGCATTCACAGTTAGTGCAAAGGAGTTATAGCTGCAGTCTATTGTTTAAAAAGAAAATTAATATTTACATATAAAATAATTTTAGAAAACTATAACGTGAAGCTTTCAGCGCACGCGCACGCACACGCACGCACACACATAGGTTGGACCATTTAAGTTGAGACTGTACAATATCTCCAAAACTAAGAAATTGTAGAATTGCTTGATATTAAGGGGCAAAGTAAATGCCATTAGTCGTGTTTTATTTGGAGGACGTTGTAATAGTCATTTTAGGGACAATTTTATTTTTTTAAGTAGGATCCTACCTTTTTTATGTTGTTTCATCACTGCTCATAAAAAACTAAACAACATTTGTATAAAGCACTTTGCAGTTGTTCTTACACCAAAGTAAATAACGACAATTCTGAATGGCTGTGTACAAAGAACGCAATGAATGGTTTGACGATCCATGAATGGTCATTTGAGGATCAAGTTACGTTTCGTATTTGGGTAACCAACATTTTTTATTTTGTTTTCCTACTCCTAGTCTCAAAATAAAGAGCGTTTATAAACCATTTTCTAATGAGAAAGCAAAGAAACACAATACTGCGACTGGTAAACAAATTGGAAATAACTGGATCTCTGGTGAGTGAAAAAGGCAAAACTCGTTCATCTAGACTTCCCACGGTTGTTGACGTAAGAGCACGACAGGTTCAATCACCCAAAAATTCATTAAGACGTCTGTCGCAGGAGACAGGGTAGAGTTACTCAATGTGTCAGAGAGCTGTGTAAAGTGCAGACCTAAAGCCGTATAGGATTACGGTTATCCATCCAGATAAGGATAGACGACTGAATCGTTGTCGTTGGTTTCAGGCGTTCATTGTGCACAATACTGCCATATTGTCTATCACATGGTTCACAGATGAAGCATGGTTCCATTTATCCGGCTACTGGGCCAGCAAAAATCCACATGTTATTCATGAAGCACCTATGCATCCGGTTAAAATCGGAGTTTGGTGCGCAATATCCGCACAGAAAATAGTGGGACATATTTTTTATAAAACAATGTGAACACTGCAGAGTACCTACGGATTTTCATTGAGTTTGCTGAGCAACTAGACGACGTAGAGCTGAGTCAAGGATATTTTCAGCAGGACGGTGCTACATGCCATACATAAAATGAATCCATGGCACTAATTGCAAGTTTCTTTGACGACCGGATCAATTCCAAGAACCTGTGGCCACCGAGATCTCCGGATTTGACATCGCCGGGCTTCTATCTATGTGGTTACTTAAAAGACAGGGTTTATGCCACACGTTCCCAGACAATGGACGATCTGAAGCAAAGCATTACACAGGAGGTTCAAGCTATTGACAACAGAGTCCTCCAACGAGTGGCCAGTAACATGGAACTACGTGTTGAAGTGTGCCATATGCACAAAATTCCAAAATTCCTCTGCATTTCAGGTATAAGTTGTCGCTAGCATAACTCGTTTTGAAACAATTAAAGAAATAAATATGTGAGTTCTTCTTAAATCACTCTGTATAATATTTAGCAAACAGTACAGATTAGCGTCTACAGAATAGGGGGAAACCTCGCACACTGCGGCCTACGGGGGATCTATATCAGCTACCACCCCTCAGGCGAAAGGGGTGAAGTGAGGGAGCCACAGGAGGCTACAGGCCGCAGACAGAGAGATTACATAGACACGGAAGTCGCTAACAGCTGCTGACGCAAAGATCCGTCCTACTGCTGGAGCTGCCCAGAGAGGGCGATGAACGACCCATTCAGCCAAGCAGCCCATTAGTGTCCACAGACTCTTTCTTTGAGCACCGCCACACACCACGAAACCTAGTACACATGAAATATGAGAAGGAAACGTAATGAAAGGGAAATTATGAAAAGAAAAACGTTGTAGATGAGAAACCACCCCACCATTCACCTACAAACCAAGGTCAAAGTGGCCGATCGACGGGAATTAAACCCGGGACCTCCTGAGGCCATCTCTCTCGTTTGTGTGCAGTACGGTAAAAAATGAGAACAGAATATCCGAGGTATATTTCCTATTCTTTGCCTCCATAAATTGGAGTTTTCGATAATATGTTGAGCTAGTGCGATGCTCATATAGAAGTAGAACTTAATTTCGAACTCGAAGGTAATGTTAATACATTCACATTGCTTATTATTTTTTGCATTAATTAGGGGAGAAACGTTGGGCCATTTTTCCGATACTGCACGGGAGGATTAAAATAGAGGTGCTGCGGGAGCTACCGGCTGTAATTATGCCCCGTATATTAAACCGCCTTTACGAAATATGAAAAACAGTTTTGGCTTACTCAATCCTATTCATCACAAAAGACACAAACTAAACTTCCCAGTTCTGTGTGATTAACGCTTTCATACCAGCACACCATTATTCGAAACCTGTCATACTCATAAAATTTCTAACCTGACTATTTGTTCTTGGTTGTTTTGTCAGAGAACTATACTTCTATAGAATTTTTAGCATCCAAAGCTAGCTATTAACGCTTAATAATGTAGTAAAGTTAACTGTGAAGGTAAGTATCACACAGGGATCCTCGGAACCGGGGCAGAGCACCGCAAGTAGGCCATAAACGGCTTTTTTGCTTCCAACGTGACCCCTACCAGGGAGGGATAATGGGAGAGACCCGAAGGGCGGCCAGATCCGGATGCCGACGGTCTCAAGCACGAATGGGGTTCCTAACTTTTGCAGATAGAACGAATCCGAAGCCGCCCGGTCTATGCCCACAAGCTACCAACTTACAGGGTCCCCAGGGCGGAGCCCACTCGGAGGAGAGACCTAACTGAGCGGTACCGCAGCGACGCCAGGGAAAAAACCTTTACAGAGCCCAAGCCGCCGCCGAATACCGTCGCGTGGTCCTTCAACCTTGAAACAGGTGATGGGTACACGAAATGAGAGGTAGGAGAGCCGTGATAGAAGATAAACCACCCCAGCTTTCGCCAGTCTACCAGGAGAAACCGCAAAAACCCATAGACCAGAGTGAGCGGTCGCCGGGGATCAATCCCGGGACCTCCCTAATGCCACCTGCACCATTCTGCTCGGTTAACAATGTAAATAGAGTATGACAGGTTTCGAGTAATGGTGTGCTGGTATGAAAGCGTTAATCACACAGAACTGGGAAGTTTAGTTTGTGTCTTTTGTGATGAATAGGATTGAGTAAGCCAAAACTGTTTTTCATATTTCGTAAAGGCGGTTTAATATACGGGGCATAATTACAGCCGGTAGCTCCCGCAGCACCTCTATTATTGCTAAAAGTGATGAGGGTGTGAACCTTAGGGTACAATGATTGTGACTATGACCAGGGAACGGAGGGGTCACCTCGTACTTCCAACCAACGCGATCTTTTGTGCTTACCATCCCCTGGAGAAACGACCGAGTTGACGAAACCGCAGGAGGTTATAGGCTGCAGGCAGGTTTGTTGACAGAGACGCACAGGGGCCCTAACGATTCTAAGATTTCTGACCCTGTCACACGGGAGGGCTGCTCAAGGAAAACTTCTCTCTGTCGAAACCAGGGAGTACTCGAACCACCTGAGGTGGCTCAGAGAAGGCTACCATCTAGCAGGACCGACAAGAAATTTCCAACGAACAAGTATCTGCGGCATCTGTCCAACACCAACCGACCCTGCACGGTCCCTAAGCCTATCCAAAACAAAAGCGGAAGCAAAATGACAGAAAATGAAGGAAAGGGAATGTGTAGTAGAACGAAAACCACTCCAGAATTCGACTTATCAACCAGGGATAACCAGAAAAACTCGTGGTAGAGGGGTCAGCCGTAAGAATTGAATCTAGGATCTCCCAAATGCGAGTCTCGCACGTTACCGCGGATCTATCCCGCTCTGTACCTTAGGGTAAGTATCTTAGGCCAGGTAAAGGTCCTGACGAACGGAGGGACCCACGATACCGGGGAGGAGCACCGCCCCTTGTGCTTCTACCGTAATCCCGAGATGTACGGATGAGGGGAGAGACCCGAAGAGCAACCAGATCTGGACGATAGGCACAGATGGGGTTCCTAATGTTTTCAGATTAAACGCCTCCAATGGTGCCCGAGCCCACTCTATAAGACCCCGAGCCTCCAAGTGTCCCCTGAAGGAGCTCTCGTCCGAAAGCACCCAAGGGCGGGTTACAGCCGAGGTGTTCCTGGACGACGTCAGGATGAAACCTTCACAGAGCGTACAGCTACCGTCCAGCCGCAATCCGTCCAACACCGTCGCCTGGTCCTACAACCCTGAAACAGATGACAATGAAGGAGATGATGGATATAGTAAATGAGTCGTGGTAGAGGCTGAACTGCTCCAGCACTCGACTGCCGATGCGGGGAAACCACGTAAACCCCATCGGTCAGAGGACGGTCGCCGAGGATCGAACCCGGGACCTCCCGAATACACACGTTACGGTGGCGCCATCACGCTTGGTGAAATCTTGGTGTACAAAGTCTGCTAAATTCAAGGATTGTGGTTTAATTTGACAAAATATGCTACCTCTAAATTAAGTGAAATAGCTTGCTTTGATTCAGAATTCCTGTATTTTTGCATTTTAGTAGCAAGGCATTGTTTATTTTTAAGGATGATGATTTTTATTTAAACAATTTTAAAATAATAAGTTATAGTTAATATAATTTGCTAGGATATATTCCAGAATTAATGCAAAGAATTGTAGATTTATTTCAGTACTCGCTTGCATCAAATAAGATTTATCATGGAATCGTAAACCTCCTGGTGAAAACATTCAAGCTAGAAGTCAACATATTATTTTTATGATTTATTGAAGCGTAAAGCAAGGAATTAAAATATCAGCAAACAGAAGATTAAAACAGTAGCGTAAAGGAAATGAATACGGTAACCAGATCAAGGAGATTTAAGAAACAAAACTAAAGACTGAAAGCAAAGTTGATGATTATACTTTTTTTTCATCAAATTCCATTAGCATGATGATCAGATAGCTTATTTTGTTGTATTATTTTATATGGATTTCTTTCATAATTTGACATATTTGCTTTCACAAATCTGAATTTTTATCACGTTTCTACTCTTTCCCTGATTTTCTGCATTCATATAACAGGTTTTGTAAATGTGGTATAACTTGCCATTGAGCAAAATCACTCCTCGAACTCTCAAATTAACAGTCCTTTCCTGAGACGTGTTGATAGAGAAGGTTACAGTACATGGATCAAACCCATGTACTTTAGATCTCGAGCATGAAACATCTAATGTTCGTATTTACGGGGTGCAAAACGCATAACAATCGTAATGTATGGAAAAAGAGGACAAGCGATTTCATATCCTTGCTTAACTGATCCTGTTAGATCAATGTTCACTCGGTCAAACTAAGAGTGACGGGTCTCTTAAGCAGTTAAATGTTTTCAAAGTCCCTTCGAGTGAGCGCGCGGTTCACAACCGTCAATTTTTGTGCGCAGCTTTGCCTAACTCTATAATACAAGCCATAAGGCACTTATTTGTGCGACCTACACATCTTGCTACTTAATTTCTGCGCAAGCAACTCGAGCTAGATTCTCTGTAATGGATTGTTGTGTTTTATTTTTTACAATTCGTTTTATTGTAATGTATTTAAATAATATTTCTAGTATTACACTACTGGTAAATTTTATGGTTATAAAATTAAATTTACTGAGTAGAGACTTCCTTCCACCGATAAATTAAAGTTCATGTTTGCCGTCTACCTGTATGACGAACTACTAAATAAACGCCACATACCATTGGAAGATATATTCCTCTGCCATTTTTGTCATTTGGCCAGCAACCACTGTGGCATATGAAAACAAAGGAAACAGGGAAGCATTAGTCTGCCTAGTTTTGGGTTCCCCATTATAACTACTACAAGAATATACGCAGCCTTGTGAACAAAGTCTGGCTATCTCGAGCGCTCACAGAATACCCGATTCGAGCTCCGTCTCTGAGACGCCGGCTAGTTTTATATTGACCGAGTGGACGCTGCGGAATCGAAAAAGTGACCCGTATTACAACGAAAGGATTTAAGTTGCCACAGAAATGTGTAGCTCTATACCTTCCAAGAATCATCTTCCTGAACCTCCTCCCATTTTATAATCCTAGCTACTTGATTGACAATTTGTTTATGTCATCGCAAAAGGGGGCGGGGCATAACACAACCAAGAAGCTATGTTCTTGATTTTTGAGTTAATAATAATCACGATAATATTAATCAGGCTGGCGACAATATTTCATTTATTTAACGCCTTGTTTTTGTTCGAACCACATCAGTATGATTATGCAATAATAATGCAATAATTAATAATATTGAATGATACGTTATCATTATGATTATTGTTAGCTTACTATTTAACTACTAACGAACAAAAAGACTGAAATTAACTAATATATTTAAATATACTGTTGGTGATAAAACTGTAACACCCATCGAATCAGACTTTAGGTGTAGGACATACAACGGAGGGAGACACCTCGCATACCGCAATCAATGTGGCTAACACTCCCCCAGGAGCAAGGGATGAGGTTTAAGAACCACAGAAGGCTACAGACCACAGAGACGCACGGAAGTCCCTAACAATTCCTGGAACGAATACCCGCTCCAAAACTGGAGCTGCCTAGAGAGGACGATGAACGATCCGTCGAAATAGGCGGTCCACGGGAAATACTCTTTCCTTGAAGCAAGAATCCATGCCATCTGTCCGGTACTGCCTTACGCCACGAAACCCAGAAGCACACCTGAAATAAAGAAGGAACTGGAACGAAAGAGAAATGGGGAAAGAAAATCGTGGTAGATTAGAAATTGCCCCAGTCAGAATGGGCGGTCGACGTGGATCGAACCCAGGACCTTCTGAAAGCGAGCTCCAAACGTTACCGTGGAGCATCTCACTCGGTAGTGATGCTAATTGTGCTACATTGAGAAAACTCGTTTACAGCAATCAAGAGGAAATTTTCACACTGAATATAATATCGCTCGTTGGTTCATGTTTGTTTCTTCGAATTTGTTTCCAGATAGACGCGATAAAGGACTGAGTGGAATCTAAACCCTGTTTCTTATAACCTTGCCCCGCTGACATGTATTCTTCGGCCCTCGATTTCCTTCCCCTTTTCCTTCAATGGCTAATTTACACTTTTGAATGGCGATGTACAAACCCTGTGCAAATATAAATAAAGTAGATGATTCTTATTTCTTTTGTAATTTAAAGAAAATGAATAAATAAAATGTAAATGAATATTGTTAAGTGGTATATAATTATTTTAGTGTGAAAGTATAAATTTAAAAATCAAGTAAATTTGTAAATTATTACTATAATAATGTAATAAGTAAGTTTTGTTATATATTAATTTAGCTGAATAATAGAAAAAAAGAACTTATTTAAGCTAGAAGATTCTGGTAAATAGTGCTGGATACCAGTATGTAACCACTGGATACCGGTGGAGTAGTTTTTAGGTTTGTAGTAAGTTTTGTTAGTTAAGTAGCTGGATACCAGTTGCTTTTATGCTGGTTGCATTAGTACAGATTTATAGATTTTGTAATTATTATTCATTTACACCTTTACTATCTATTATTAATTTTCCTTAGTTATGTTTTCTATTTTGTGTTTTCTTTGTTTGTAGTTAGGTAGTAGTTATAGACTTAATCTGTAAAATGAGTGTATATAGGAATTGAAACATTTGATTCAATAAATAGAAAATTTGGATATATGCCCGGTATAGTAACCTAGATGGCAGTGTTGAAAATTCAGATTTTCTTTTATTTCTTTTTTTGTGTCACACTGAGAATACTCATTTATAGCAATAAGAGGAAGATTTTACACTGAATATAATATCGCTCGTTGGTTCATCGTTTCTTTTGTCGAATTTGTTTCCAGATAGAGAGACGCGATAGGACTGGGTGGAATCAAACTCTGTTTCTTATAAACTTGCTCCGCTGTCATGTATTCTACCGGGCTCAATTTCCTTCCCCTTTCCCACCAATGCTAATACACATCTTTGAATGGCGATGTACAAGCCCTGTGCAATGCAAGGTCAGGCGATACAAGCGATATAAACACTGTGATGACAGATGCACGTACTTTCGTCATACTGAGAGGCAGGTTGAAACCGAAGGATCCTCTTATCTGTTTGTTGATAAGAATTTACATGCATTTCGGATGCATTAACTCTGTTACATAATATATTTGATTCATATGGTTTTGAAAATGTAAATTTAACAATTATTCTCTTAGGATATATTGTTATACACCGGGGTGAGGCCAGCTAAAATATTAAATTTAGTTATCCCGTCATAAACATTGGGGAGCGTAGCTGCAGTGGCAACGAGAGGATCAGGAACTTAAAGAAGGCGTGGTATATTCATAACAAAATACACTTAATTTCACATTTAACACATTACCTAGGTTTATTATAAATTTGCCTTGGTGCCACTACGTCATACACAAAAGATTACAGGAAAAACATTGGAGGGAGATGTTTCACATTCACACGAGACGCACACGCTACATGCACTCACCCTGAAGACACACACTCGACTGACCCACGCTACTAGTACACTGCTATTGACGCTACCAAACAAAGAAACCAGTAACGCTACTTGCCTTCGCCCCCTTTCCTCTCTCCATCCCTTGAACAGAAGATGGGGAGAGAGGGAGAGAGAGAACTGCCGCGCCGGAAGAAATTCAAACTCCAATCAAAATAATTAGTTCAACAGTGTCATGCTACAAAGCAATAATGTGTCCGACGCGACAATGCACACACATACGCTACAATATTCAGATAGGTTATCGTGTAAGGTTAAATATGTTGTTACTCACAACAACCCATTCCACGAAGCTGCAAATGAGTGGTGACTAGTGCAAGTGGCAGTTAGAGATACGGGGCAAAGTTACGTGGAATAGACCTAAGTGTTGGTTAGATAAATGTGATAATAATGCAATATAGGAAAATGATCCATTTTCCAGTGCAAGTGTGCTCCTTGGCCCAAACCTACGCTTCTACTAAGCGCATGGAAATCGATGCGCGGTTACAGACACCTCGTACTACTAACTTGTTTATGCGAAAGCTTTTCACGCTAGATATTACCAAATATCAGCCCTGTTCTTGTACCAATCGGGCGTAACGTTATCGCTTTACGCTTGAGTAAACGCTGGATGTTCCTTATTACATCCGCGAGGCACGCCGCGCCGCACAACCTTGGAATTTTGCTCTTTGACTAGCAACTAGATATTTGATTCGCTCAATGAAGCAGCGGCGCCTACTTCAGTAGCAGGAGAGTGAAAGTGAATAATGAAGAGGCGCAATAATTAGCTATAGGGAAGCGGAGTGCTCTGAATGATGGCACCTTGATTTAGGATATTGTGTGCTGACGCTTGTAAGATACGCAGCCTCTGTCTCTAACGTGCTTGACTCTAATTGCGTAAACATGAAGCTGCTTCTGGTTGGGATTCTACTCTAAGAAGCTTCTAAAACAGGCACCTTCTTCCTCCTGTAGCGCTGTTTGGTAATTTAGTACTCTATGAGAAACAGTTCCGCGGGATACATACTGAATTTTTTACATTTCACTCCAAAATTTGATACCGAGATTCCACGGAAATACACGTTTTGAAACCTATTGAACCGCCCAACAAATTTTTACTTTTTCTACTACGTATAGTAAGTAGGGGAAGTATTGTATTCCGCCCAAAAATTCGATACCGAGATTTCACCGGAAATATATGTTTTAAGACCCCCTGAATCCAATAAAAGAATTTTGGAAACATGTCCTTGTGTGTGAATAGTCGGATAAACACAAACTTGGTATTTAGGTTCAGTATTTTCTAGAGATGCGACACGAAGGTTTTCAAGAACATCCCCCACCCCAGATTACCCTTTACATGGAATGTTTTTCGAAAATTTTAATTTTCTCAAAAATGGCTCTAACAATTTTGATTAAAATATAATATATTTAAGATATTTTTATGACAAATGAAATGTATATCTCGAACTGTCTAGGAATGTCTCCAAAAGCATTCTTCACTGTGAACGACTTTTGCATAACTGGTAAACCATAAGAGATAAACAAAATTTTACTACACAAAAATGTAGATCGCGTTAAAATACACAATTTATGTCATATATATTTTTTTTGTTGTTGAGTGAACCATTTTCGAGATATTTCTTGTTATTCCCTTAAATTTTCCAATACTTATACTTTTTCTCAAATTCGTTATTAATTTTTTTGTCCTGGTAATGCAAAGAGAATGGAATACTCCACATAGCAAGCACCTCTTAAAATATTCGTCTATCGCTTAAAGCCTACGATATTCCCCTTGTATCCACAAGAAAATTAGCAATAAGATTAACATCTCGATATATCGATTAACATGAAGCTTATGGAGTATAAGCGTTTGTAAAAATAGTTTGTACAAGAGTAGAGAAAGCCATGTGAGTGTAACACATCAGATTTTTAGAATAAGGTCCACCCGCGCGCTTGCGTGTGTGTGTGCGTATGTATCTGTCTGTGGTGTCTCTTTGAATAACATAACTCAAAGTTGTACCAAACTTTGTGTTTAGCTTGAGTACCTTCAAAAGATGTGATACAGAAATGTTTGAAATTTGTCCTCGTTTCTAACCCTCCTATATGGCCTATAACCATCGGGGGATACCTATTCCACTGGAGCCATTTCTGAGGTGGAATGTGCTGCCTCCTATGGTAACAGTGATGATGAGGGTGGCGTTGGATTGAGAGGACTTACAGCTTTTATCGTGCACTCCGAACCCCGTTGAGACTTGGAAATACCTCACATGAGCAAGGTGAAAGCTTATATAGGGCCGACTTAAAATCGCCACCCTAGAGGCGGGAGTCGAACCCCAAACTCTCAGTACGAGAGGCCGAAACAAAACCACTGCGCTACCTCGGCGCACAATTTCGAAATTTGTTTTTTAAAAAATTATCTAATCATTCTAATTAAAATGCCACATGCTTAAGCTATTTGCTTGACAAATAAAACGCATGCCTTGAATTTTCTGGGAATAGCCTTGAAGTCCTCTTTATTCTGAACCACTATTGTGTAATACCGTTAAGAGATGGAAAAGATCTTACTACACAAAAACCGTAAATCTCGTTGAAGCACACAGATTATGTGCAAAAAAATTTGCCGTGGCTTTAAACATTTTCGAGATATTCTTTGTTATTGGTTTGAATTTTTAGATAGTTTTTCCCAACTGTAAATCGCTATTATGTTTTAATCCTTTCCTTCCTTTTTTGTATTCGTGCAGAGAGAACAAAATTTCAAAGCCATCACAGAGCGACAGCTTTGAAAAGCTATAGCTTTGTATTCTTATATCTACAATGTGTAGGACTATGACTATGACCGGAGAGGCAGTTAGCACCTCGACGTGTGCAGACATTTTGTACGGGGCGCTCCTGATGGAGGGGTGAGGTGAGAGGAGACAAGAGTGCGGTCGGATAAGAAGACACGACAGGGCAGAGCGCAGGGCCCTTATATTATCCAGATTGAAACTTCCGGATGACAGTGGTACAACCTCAGGGCACAGGGACTCGGAGACCGCCTCCATTCCGGGGACGAAGCGTCACATAGAGCATCCTTTTCCCCTGAAAGCGCCAAGTAGAGGAAAGGTGAAATGAAATGAGAATGGAGGTGAAATAGAGGGACAGGAAATTCGAGGGATGGAAGTAACCTGCCTACCATTCGCCTAGTGACCCGGGGAAACCCCCGAAAATCCCATGTTCAGAAAGATCGACCGCAGTAATCCAATCAGGGATCTCCCGAATGCGGGTCACAGACTGAGCCATCCCGGTCGGTAACGAAATCACTAATGAAAGTTTAGCTGCATTAGCTAGAGGAATAAGCTCTTGTAAGAATAGTCTGTTTAAGAGTGGGTAGAGAAAGTGATGTGAATGCATCACGGCAGTGCCTAAACAAGACCAAGTTCTCGCGTGTGAAGCTGCCGTACGTTATTTCAGGCAGTCATTATCCAATGTGACATCGCCAACACCTGCTCGTTATAAATATAACTGTAACGTGGGAAAGAGAGAGAGGAAGAGGACCGTGTCAGGAAAGTATCTCGAAAAGAGTGGGATTATTCCGATGCTTTCGTGACTATGAGGCAGGAAGCTCTCTTTCCTCACTGAATGGCACTAGTTTGCTAAGAGTCGTATAAAACCAGAGCTTCCCATATCTCTTTTCACAATGCCAGAACCATTTTAAAATAACAATGCATAAAAGCGACTTTACAGTGAGTTATCTCTCTTCCATGATATCAGTGTTATCTCTACTTTCGCTCGGGGATATAGGTATAGGCTATACATCGGAAGAGGACACTGCAAACCGCAAACTCGAATCAGCCGACGTCTGTGGCCCACACTCTGGAACTCGCGGATTTGATCCCCGGCGACCGCCACTCTGGCCCATGGGTTTTTCGTGGTTTCCCCGGGTCGACTGGCTAATGCTAGGGAGCTTCACATTCTACCACGAGTCTCCTCCCTCTCTTTCCTGTATCCCTCATATGCTTTAGGGTTGTAGGACTAGGCGACGGTGTTCTGTGGGTTGCGGATGGACGGTGGCTGTGCGTTCTGCAGATGTTTCTTCCCTGGCGTCTTTGGGATGCTCAATTAGGTCTCTCCTCCGAATGGGCTCCACCCCGGCGTGACTGCCGGAGATTCAGTGGCTTATGGGCAGGACCGGTTGGGGTCGTCTTTCGTGGTATAGTGGTTAGCGAGAGCGATGGATTTTTTTCGGGCATAAAAGTCCTTAGCATAGCTTCCTTCAGAAGGAAAGCAAAGTCGGTGGTCCCGTGTCGTGTCTTTTACAGCACGTAAAAGAACTTCAAGCCTGATAAAAAGGCCTCTGAACAAAATTACCGATCTTTCACGCCCAATATAGAATGGGACGCTAAGGACCGCAGCAGTTAAAGAGCGTCCATAAATAAACCTCATTTCAATTCACCGAGCGGCGTCAGAAGCGTTCAATCCGAAAACATTAGGTATCAGTCTGTGCTTGCGCCCTTCGTCATCCGGGTCTGGTCGTCCTTCGGTCTCTCCCTCATTCCTCCCTTCCGAAGGTCACAGGTAGAAGCACATGGGGCCTACTGGTCGACTGCCCCGGTTTCGAGGGGCCCGTCCGTTAGTTTGTACCTTTACTTTTACTGCAAACTTCACAGTCTATTGCGGCTATCATTCCCAGGAAGACTGGATGAAGTGTAGAAACCACAGGTCGCAGGCAAACAGGCCCCAGAGACGCGCAGAGTTCCCTAACAGTTCCAGGCTCGTGTCGCATCCTTGGAAGGTCCTAAACTTAAATACCAAGTTTCACATTAATCAACTTTGTTTTTGAATTAAGCTGTTCCCAGACATCCATGCGGACATTTTTCTAAAAAATGCTGTTTGGGGGGGGGGTTCAGGGTGCTTAAAATATGTATTTTCATGGAATTTCGACATAAAAGTTTTGGGTGGAGTGCAATACTTCCCTTAATTACTATACTTACATTTTTATTCTTTCCCTGTATACCTTTCAAGTGGCCTGAAAACACCTGTTTTTGAAATATCCGTAACATATTTGTGAGTAGAACTAAATACATTCTCTACTTTAGGTATGCCATAGGAGAAAAGAACATATCTGCAGCATCTTCATTTCTTAAATACATACTATTCTCTTACGGTTGAAGATTACTTTTGTTAAACTTATGTCAACAAATTTGGAGAAGTCTGAAATGTAATCTGATTGGAGTAACTATGTATGTAACCGAGCGAGATAGCTTCGCTGTAACAGTGTGAGGCTCGCATTCAAGAGTTCCCGGGTTCGATTACCGTCGACCGCCCAAGTGACCTTGGGCTTTTTGTGGTTTTCCCTGATCGGTAGGTGAATAATTTTTCATCTACCACGATTTCATTTCCATCATTTCCCTTTCATTCCGCTTCCTTCTCATATTTCAGGTGTGCTTCTAGGTTCCGTGGTGTGAGGAGGTGCCGGGCAGATGGCGTGGATACTTGATCAAAGAAAAGAGTACTCCCCGAGGACACTAGAAGGCTGCTTGTTCAACGGCTCGTTTATCACTCTAAGCAGCTCTAGCAGTGAGACGGGTCTTCGAATCTGGAATTATTAAGGGCTTCCACGCGTCTCCGTGGCCTGTCTACCTGCGCCCTGTAACCTCATGTGCTTCCTTCAATTAATCCCTTATTATTTTGGGCGGTAGCCGCAATAGATCTATATAGGTCTAAGTGTTCGAGGTTTCCCCCTCCGTTGAATAATCTATAACCTATAACTATGTATGTAGTGAATTCTAAAGCTGGGGATGAACCTAATGCTGCACAGAATATGTGACAGTTCGGTTGTGCGCTCTCTTAAGCACTTGTGTATGAAATTGTCAGTTTTCTGTTCCATTCTCATTTTGCCAACGTCACGTATCTGCTGGCTTTTCCAAATGCCTCACTAAATGCAGACATTCTTTTAATGTTGAATGCGAAGTAATGATTTCAGAGCTTTTCACTGCAAGTGTTATTGGACGAGAAAAAAAAAACGAGAAATGATGAGAAGCACAGAGAATGCAAGGGAAATAAGCAGGGATTGAAAACGAGGACATGATGACCATAGAGGAGAAACAAGATAAATGCTTTATGCTGGAAGATAGAAAGAAACGCTTTTACAGAAAACAGATTGCCAGAATAAAGACAACTTTCATGTTACACATTCAACTTTCTCTAGTGATTAGAAAGAAACATTATCTCTTATATATTACGTTATACGAGGGCGACACTGAGCATTTTTAGAAAATCAAACCAGGATTAGTTTTAGAAATTTAAATGATTGTATTGTTTTTCAAAATATTTGCTTTTAACATCAATACATTTTTGCATTCGATGAAACCAGTTCTTAAAGTAATGATGCCACTCTTCCTGAGGCACTTCAGAACTAGGTTTTATGACGATCCACTGCTTCATCTGATGACGAAAAAGTGGTTCCATTTGCAATTAAATTATTTTTAATTTTTTAAACAAAAAGAAATCACAAAGCGCTAGATCAGGACTGTATGGTGGAGAATCCATGGTGCTGATGTATAGGGCATCCAGATACTCAGTTGTTTGTTTTGCTGTATGTGACGATGCGTTATCATGATGTAACAGTATTTTTCCTTTTGGCGTTTTTCACGAAGATTTTCAAAACTTTTCGGTAAACAGATATTTGTGTAACAATCGGCAGTAACGGCACATCTATCTTATAATGCTATAGTAGCAATATGGCCCGTTTTAGAAAAATAAAACTAGCAACCATCTTACCAGCACTGCAAATTCGTCGGACTTTTGTAGGCTTAGATTCAGCCCATTGAGCTGGTTGAATTTTTTTAAGGATCATAACAATAAATTCAAGATTCATCACCAGTAACAATATTCCAAACCAAACTTGAAGTGTCGCTTTGGAATTTTTCCAAAGTTTTCTGCACCAATCAATGCGTTGTTGTGATCGGGAGTCAGTTTATGTGGAATCCATCGACAACAAAGGTTTCTCCTCGGTTTAACTGTGAAGAAGATTTTTATTAGCCCCACGTTTTGGGCGGCAATTTGAAGAAGATATTTTTTGTATTCCGTTATTTGCACCATGCTTTGGGCGTCAATTTGAAGTAGGTTGTATTGAAGGAGTTGTATTATATTTCAACTTGTAGTAGTTGCAACCACACGTATAGTAAACAGTTTCCGATAGCCTTCGCCCCAAATGTACTTTCAGGTGGCCTTTGCCCCAAATTTAAAAATATACACTTTGTAATTTCACTGTTTCTTTAAGTATTACGTATTTATGTTTGCCTCGGCTGCGTCAGTATTATTGTTAGAGACATTTTTCTCTTTGTAGGGTTATGATGCGACAAGAATGTAGGCTTACACAGATTATAATTTTACTTCACTCCTTTTATTAATGCCTGACACGATTTAAATAACACCTCACTGATATAGAGAGCTGTGCGATTCTTTTTATTATTAAATACTTGGACTTTTTAACACGTAAACCATTTTTCGTCTCACACGAATACGTATTAAATTTCTTCAGGACACTTTTTGCATCGGTTAGCAACGCTGTCTGCAGGCACCTGAACTCTAAATTTGTTTTATTCTTTTCAGTTTCTGATTGGCTAATCCTACTCCAATAGAATACCTTCATTTAACTAAAGCTTTTTCTGGTTGTTGATTGGCTATTTTATAAACTGTCACAAAAATTACATTATTGTTGCTCCAATAATGACTAGTAGCATTATTAAACATTCTTACTCATTATTTCCTCAAGGTTACCTCGTTGTTACCTCATTGTTAGCAAATTTTAACCTATTATTCTCACAGTTCCTACATTATTAAATTACGTAATATATTCACATAACATTATTACACATGGATATAATAATACAAACATATAAAATGACTGTTACGTACGTTTTTATATATTGTTACATACGCATATTGCTTTAAGGCGGACTGTTATTGAACTTATATATTATATAATTAGACTGAAATTATTTAAGTGTTAAAAATACTGCCTCAACTGTTGATGTAAAATGTTTTGGATTTGACTCGTACCAATGCACAATATCGCCCGAATAAATTCATAAGAAGTCCGTCGATCTTCTTCAAGCATTGCTCGAATATTTTTCAGCAGTTCTTCGGCGTCCTTCACGAAATTAATCACTAAGAAAAAAACCGATCCCTTTTGAACGCTGTACCAATTATAAATTGTTGCTGTTGATGAGACTTCTTCGCCAAATGTATTTCTAAGCCGATATTCATATTGTTTAGACGTTAATGACGATTTAAAATCGCAAAAGATCGTAGCCCGAAAATCTTGTCTAGTAAATTCATTTTTGGCTGAACAAAAATCTTTAAATGAGCAAATCGAAAAGAAATCGACTAGCAAAAAATTGGAAAGTACCTGCCAAATATAAAGTAATTTAATTTGCTTTTAGAATCATGACATGCTAAAAGTTTCCAGTATCGCCCTCGTATGACGGTGTATTTCTCCACGTTAAGTATTGCAAGACAGTTCCCTTTAAAGTAATGAATTTTTCTCTATTTAATTTTAATCTGCATCACAAGTAAACACGTACTTTGTACTTTTGGCTAGAGCAGCGTCCTTGCCTTGGCCCCAAAACTTCTGCTACCAACTTTTCACAGAGAGCAACTTCGAGACGAAGGAGAAGAGTGAGGAGGCAAAATTTATAACCCCGTATTAGCTCAATCAAACTCGCCTTAAGCTTTCTGCAACTTGACTTTGCTCTTCCCCACCACAAAATTTAACCCTTTAGGAGCCAATTTGACAGGCAGTGCATAAGACGAAACACCTCTCGAGAGAAAACTCGCACGCTTACAAATTAAGATGATTTTCGAAAACTCAAACTAACTTGCGCAATTTGCTTCCCGTTCGGTACAAGACCACAATTAAAAACGAAATTATCAGCGCCTCTTGCCTCTCCTCTTTTCTGCTCTGGGAACAAAGATCCAGAGATGTATGTAGCAGGTTCCCGAAGGACAACTCGACGACTGTTTTTCATTTCTACCCTTTTATCAGCAGGGATAACGCTAGGAGAGAAGTTGAATAACGGATTGCTGAAAGCAGAGTCACGTCTGCAAGGTATTTTGCAAATGCTATCTCACTTCCTTCCTTTCTTCCATTATCAGAAAACGTGTATCTAGTTTGCAAATATATACGTTCTCTTGGTTCCATTTCTCAGAGCAATAGACATCGCTATTTGCTTTTGTGCGGCACTCCCGGTGAACTTCTTCCACGGTAAATAAGCCTATAAGCTTTCTTCGCGTAAAATGTGCCCTCTTGCAAATAAAGAGAAATTCCACATAGCAAAGTTGTACGCACCCAGAAGGTTGTCACAAAAGCTGATGTGATACATTCACATGACTTTCTCTACCCTCTCTCTTTATTATTGGGTATACAAACCATTCTTATAAAGCTTATTTTTCTATCCACTTCATTTTAATCCAAATAAACCTTTGCAGGAATAGCTACATTACATATTTGGTTATAGATACAAAGAGAACGGCGGTAGTCAAATGTTTAAGAACTGGACGCTATATGCTGGCCTTAAAATTCCATACTGTTTTCATGTAATCGCCAGAAATAACTGAAAATTGCTGCTACTTAAAAAGAATAACAAATTATTGAACAAATCGAGCCATTAATTACGGATATCTCGGAAGTGGCTGATGCCATAAAAAATCCTGTGTTTTAGAGAGTTCTACATTTTTTCTGTAGTACGTTTTCGTCTATCGCTTATGTTTACCAGCTATACAAGATTCCTTCTGAATAAAGAGGACTTCACAGGCTATTCCCAGAAAATTAGAAATATACATTTTATTTGTCATATAAATATCTTTAGCATGTAGCATTTTAACGAGAATCGATAGAGCTATTTTTTAGAAAATAAAAAAAAAATTAAAAACGTACAATATAATGTGTAGTTTGGAGTGGAGGAAGTTTCCTTAAAATCTACGTGATGAACTTAATGGTGAACTTAATACCAAGTTGGCATTTATCCGAAGTTTCATTTTTGAATTATGCTGCTCTCTCTCTCTCTCTCTCTCTCTCTCACACACACACGTGCTATTTTTTTAAAAATGCTTTTTTGGGGGATTTAGGGAACTCAAACATGTATTTCCGGTGAAACCTCGGTATGGAATTTTTGGGTGGAATGCAATACCTTCTCTACCATGTATGTGGTAGAGAAAGTAAAAAATTACTTTTAGAAGGTATTGTGCGACGTGTGTATATCCATCTATTTGTGAACAGCATAATTCAAAAATGAAAATTTGGTTAAATACCAAAATTGATATTTAAGTTCAATATCTTCCAAGGAGGCACCTCATAGATTTTCAAGAAAAAACCCCAACTCCAAATTAACCTATGGAAAAATTTTTATTTTATAAAAAAAGGATCTAAACGATTTTTATTAAAACACCACATGTTTAAGATATTTGCATGGACAAATGTATATATTGAATTTTCTGGGAAGAGCCTGTTAGGTCTACTTCATTCGGAAGGAGTTTTGTATAATTTTGTACAACTGGTAAACGTTAAGCGATAGACATAAACACACAGCACAAAACATATAGATGTCTTTAAAATATAAAATTTAATTCAAAAAAACCTTTTTATAGCATTAACAATTTCCGAGATATCCGCTTTTAATGATTTCCTTTGTTCAGGGCGTTCATTCTTTAAAGTTCTGCCAACATTCAATTGTTTCTTGTGATGTCATTGAAACAGTATGGAATTTTAAGGTCAACGTAAGGCGTCCAGTTCTTAAACATTTGGCTATCGCTGTTTTCTTTGTATCTATAACGAAATGTGTAATGTAGCTATTTTCGCAAAGGTTTATCTCAATTAAAATGAAAGAAACAAAAAAATAAGCTTTCGTAAAGAAAAGTTTGTAGAAGCTATTTAAAAATAAACGAGGTGGGTAGAGAAAGTCATGCGAATGTAACGCACGAGCTATTTTTTGCTCTTTTAGCTGTTCTCCATTGCTTACCTTTTTAAAGGTACATTTACGGCTCGATAGGATAGACCTAGACATTGTAGCCGCTGTAAAAGAGCATTTTTGCATAAAACTTATATTAATCAAAAAAATTGTTCCTTGGAACATAAAGTGTCTGGCCAGAAGGAAGAGAAGAGCCTGATATGTTACATTCACACGATTTTTCTTTACTAACAATAGTTTATTTTATGTACCTTTTACAAGTTATTCTTATAAAAGGTTATTTTCATATTCACTTTCTGTTAATCGAGATAAGGCTTTGCAGAATTAGTTTCATTTCAAATTTCGCTGTAGATACAGGAGAGAGAGGAAATTGAATCGATATTCAGATGTTTAAAAACCGGGTGGCAGTATGCTAGTCTTGAAACTCCATACCGCTTCATGATATCGCGAGAAAAACTACAACAGTCACAGACTTAAAACGATGACAAAGTATTAAACAATGCAAATCAATAACAGCATATATTTTGGAAATGGCTAGCACCACAAAAATTTTATTTGAAATAAATTGTGTGTTTCAAAGAGAACTACATTTTTTGTGTAGTATAGTTTACCAGTTATGTAAAATTATACAAAACTCGTTTTGAATATAGCGGATCCCCAGGTTATTCCTATAAAATTAAAGATATACATTTCATTTGTGATAAAACATATTAAACACGTAGTATTTTAATAAAAATTGTTACAGCCTTTTTGGAGAAAAGAAAAAATAATGAAAATTTTTCTTTTAAAGTCCTGTCGACATCCAGTTGTTTCTCGGGATGTTATGTAAAGAGCAAGGAAATTTAAGGCCAGCATACAACATCCAGCTCTTAAACATCTGGCTATCGCTGTTCCCTTTGTACCTATAACAAAATGTGTAATGTTGCTATTTCTTCAAAGGTTTAAGTCGATTAAAATGAGGAAAAATAAACTTTAGTAAGAATGGTTTGGCTATCCATTGATAAACGATAAAGGTTGGAAAAAGTCATATGGATGTAACAATTTGTTTAATTAAGGGAGCTCAAATATTGGATTCCCCTGATATTTCAGTATTGAATTATAGGTTGCATGCAATGCTAGAAACTTAGGTGCTAAAGAGGCGAGCCAAAACAGTAAAGAATTTGGTTACCTAAAATTAAGACGTTGAAATTGTATTGAACGTTTGAGATTAAAGAATTTAAAATTTCAATCATTCAGGTAAAATAGTGGTCGTAATTAATAATAAAGGCATTCACTTTAGAAATGTAGAAGAAGAGAATGCGTTTTTTGCTTGGCTTTGCTGTGGAGAATATTTTTTACCTCCCAAGGTACGAATGTAAAAGCGTGGAACACCAGCATCTCAGCTCTTGCAAGAAAAAGGAGGGACCAATGTAAAGGAAAAACCGTGTCATTCTTTCTTTTCCGACCTTCTACCCCAAGTCGTACTTTCGTTTGCTTCAGCAGCAAATGGAATATAGCAAAAGCCTATTATCTCTCCAGCGTTGCGGCAATCTTGTGCCACTCTTGTTCCACAAGATGCAGAAGGAAGCTGGCAGTTCCTGCTCCAAGAGTCTCGGAAAATACAAGGTGTAGAATCTCTCGTGGTGAAAACCTGTCGTGACGTCAGTTCTGGTGGCAATTCTGCGTGGAGTTGCTGATTCGACTGACAGGGCAAGTATGCCCTCCGTAATCACTTCGCTAGAAAATCTGCTTGCAGACTGCCAACATTTCCGCGATCATGCATAATGACTTAATTTTACTCGCTGGCAGGGTAGCATTTTGAATCATTAAGGAGGAAGTAACAAGATGTCAGTGGAGAGAGAGAATGAGCATTTTGTAGTGCTAGAATATGTCGCCTTTCTTTGGGGGCGCATGTACATATCCTAGTACGTGTAACTGGGACGTAAATATTTCACTGGGGGTATAAAGCGTCGTTTTTATATTCTCTCCTATAGTAAGCAGAGGAAGTATTCCACACACAAATTCGTTATGAGATTTCACCGGAAACACACGTTTTGAGACACCCCGAATCTTGTTAGAAAAAGGTCTGTGTGTGTGTGTGTGTGTGTGTGTGTGTGTGTGTGAGTGTGAGAGAGAGAGAGAACAGCTTAGGTCGAACATTTGCACAAATACCAAATTTTATACTTGATTCACATACAACTTACAGTTGCCCGCGATCATGTTACACAACATCCATCACCCTAAATTTATCCTTTACATGGAAACAAATTCGTTATCTTATGTTTTCTCTACTAGTAGTGGAAGGAAACTTACCACCTCGACCTACAACGTTCGTTTCTGCCTAGGCCCCTAACGGGGTGTCCGTGAGGGAGGGGGAGGCTAGAGGAGACAGAGGGCAGTCGGACCAGGAGACAGACAGGGCAGAGGGCAGAGTCCCTACATTTTCCAGACTTAAATTCCCCGATGGTAGCTGCACAAGTGACTTCCCTTCCCCTGCAGGCTTGCACAACCCATTGGGGGGGGCTGAGACTCGGAGGACGTAGTGTTCAAAACAACATCCTTTTCCCCAGCCATGGAACGCCAAGACTTCCGCTGATACTTGCAACCCTGAAACGACCAAGCAGATGCAAAGTGAAGTGAAATAAGAATGGAGGTAAAATGGAGGGACAGAAAATTGGAGGGTTGTAACGAACCTTCCTAGCATTCGCTTAGCAACCCGGCGAAACCTCCGAAAACTCCCATAGGTCAAGAAGGTCAGCCGCGGGAATCGATCCCATGACCTCCCGAATGCGGGTCACAGACGTTGCCGCCTGAGCCATCCCGCTCGGTATGTATATTTTGTATTAAATACCTCTTTAACCATTTTGATTAAAATATCGCATGTTCGTGATGTTTACTTGAGGGTACGACAATGCATATTTTGAATTTTCTGTGTTCTTGCGGGGTTCTCTTAATTCACGACTGCCTCTGTAGTCTGGTGGTTAGCATGCTAGCTCCCAAGTCCAAAGGTCCCAGATTCGACTCCCGGCTGGAAAGTGAGAATTTTTCTTTAACCAGGATTATTCCACATCCTCCCTACAGTCTGGAAGTATGAGTGAGACTGTAAAACTGTGTAAACAAGCCCAAAGATTAACACAACAGGAAAAAGAGTGGACCATATTGCCGATTGAGTTTTGAGCTTTTTTATTTATGGAGCTCTTTAACCACTATGGTCCTTAGCGTCCCATTTTATATTGGTTGTGAAAGATCGGTAATTTTGCTCAGAGGCCTCTTTATCAGGCTTGAGGTTCTTTTACGTGCCGTAAATTTACAACAGCGTGATGGTTCAAAGGCCAAGTCACCGATATGACCTTAGATGTTAAAGATTGCATATAAATGGATCTTCATTCATATTCAATTTTATATACAGCGCGATTATTAAGTCTCTCCACAGTATTTGATTAAGCGATATATGGAAACGTGATGGCTGTGATGGTTCAGTGGTGGATTGGTTGAAATGAATTTGGTCAAAGGAGTAGAAAGAAAAAACAAATGAATAAAAATCATAATTAACTTACCCATTCACAGACAATGTAGAAAATCCCCTCCCCCGCATTCTGTGAAAAACCCAAAGTCACAGGTATAATTTTATTGATAAACATTATAATTTAAATATATTTTGTCACGAATTAGTGCAATTTATTATTGCCAATTTCATTTCGTGTATTGTTTTCGGATTCTCGTTATACACTGTAGACTTTGGAGCACCCCTAAAGAAACATTCGGAGTCCACCACTTGTTGTAGCGTCATGAACAGAACCAGTCTCTCGACATTTATTTATTAAATTGTAAACAGCATCCTGAGACAATCTGTAATTTGGAAAGTAATCTGTAATTTTTTTCACTTTTTCTGTACACTTACCACCTTCTTTCCTACAGGTAGGAATTTGGAGAGAGAACTTCTGTAAACCAGGCCACCTCCATCCTCAACAAATGGAAGATACTGTATTATCAATGAAATCTGATTTTATGTTCAGCAGTAATTTAATTTTCCCAACCTTTCAAATCAAGTATTGTTGATAGAAACGTTGAAAAAAATCTCATTTAACGCATAAGAATCACTTGAACATATATAATAATGGTTCAAGCATAAATGGGAAAACTGGTGCAGGTATTTATTGCGAATCAACGAGTAAATGCTACAGCATAAGCCTAGGCAGAATCACTTCTGTTTTTCAGTGAAGATACTCACTATACTTGAAAATGCACGCTTACAAAGAGAATTTCAGGGAATAGATATATCCTTATAAACCCTGATAGCCAGGCTATAAAAGCTCTCAGCTCTCATCACTTTAAATTACAATTAGTGTGGGAATACTATCAATATTAATAAAACATTTCCATTCACAATGCAGTACAATTGCGGTGGGTACGTGGACACACAGGTATCGTGGGAAATGAAAAGGCTAACTCCTTAGCAAAGAAGGGAGCATCTTTCCCTTTTATAGGACCAGAGCCCACCTGTAGAATAAGCATGGTAAATGCGAAAAACACAGGCTTTGGTTTCGGAAAGCAATAAAAAAGAAATGAAAAACCATACCCCAAAACAAACTCTATAAGCGATTCATTAATGCCTAGTGACAAATTAAGTAATTTACTTACATGTCTTAACAAACCCTCACTCGAAGAGTTATAAGCTTCATAACTGGACATGGAAAGTTCAGAAAACGTCTGAAGACAATGGGACTGTACCATATGGAAGCCATTTGCCGTCTATGTCCACAAGCCCATGAAACGGCGAAATACAGTCTAGTAGTATGCAAAGCCACAGAACGGACAAGATACCAATTTCTTGGAGCTACCCCAAATTAGAAACAGGCCTTAATTTGTGAGACGAATACTACAAACAACTAAAAATGTAGATATCGATCCCTAAATTAGAAACCAGAAAACGGTACAAAAAGTTTTTTAGACTGAAGTGCTTAAAAGGCTACCTGCTTCCTAAATGCAACTATATTGTAGGTACTATAAAACATTATATAAAAATATTGTCTACTAAAAACGCATGCTGTTTAATCGAAAATATTTTCAGCTTAAATGAAAACACACTTGTACACTGGCAGATGCAGACTGACGGTAACCATATTCACAACCCATGTTACAATAGGGATGGAGCTTTGAACACGAAATGTGACCGCCGCGCCGTGTCCTTGACAGGCACTCGCTACCAGCTGCTTTGGGGAGTGTACAAAAGGCACAACTGTGGAAGGACTAAAAGATCATGCTGTAATAATTAAAAAAAAGATAAATGCAGAAGAATGTAGAGCTCATTAAAATGCACAGAGCACAAAACTTTCCCCATGACTTTGTTGTTATATCTTTCAAGTCTTTCCGGTTTAACTGCGACGCGGGATCCAACAAACATGTTTGCAAATTTTTGTCCCTTTTTACCACATATGCTCATTAGTAACACAAATTGTCTGTAATATAAAGATTTTGCAAGCTAGGCCACATTGCATATCTAGAAAACAATCCAGGGAAAAGATTTATCTGGGTTGAGGAGAAGTGGTGAGGAGAAATACTTTTTATATGAATAGTATATATAAAATCTGAGGAATACCCTTAAATGGTGAAAGAGTTTGTGCAAGGGTTCCTTAATTAAAGGGTAGATAAAGGCCCTATACTGCCAATATTAAATTTGCTAAGTTCATGACACGTTAACTCAGAAGTTATTTAAGATATGAAACTGTAATTCTTACGTACAATGTGTATAATTTTATAAAATTATTTTGTTTATTGAGGAGGATAAAATCTTTTTCTCAATTATACCGCCTCTTATTACAACTTATCAGCAATTTTTACTTTCTCTGCCACTTACATAGCAGATAGAGAAGGTTCTGCATTCCACCGAGCGGAATGGCTCAGGCGGCGACGTCTGTGGCCCACATTCGGGTTCGATTCCCCACGGACGACCTTCCTGACCAATGGATTATTGCGGGGGGTTCTCGGGTCACTAGCGTAATGCTGAGTTGGTTCATTACGTCCCCGAACTTCCTGTCCCTCCATTTCACCTCAATTCTCATTTCACTTAACCTTTCATCTGCTGACTGTTTCAGGGTTTCAAGTGTCGGCGGGAGTCTCGGCGTTGTATGGCTCTATGTAACATTTTGTCCCCCGGAATGGGGTGGTCTCCGAGTGTCGGCTTCCCCAGTGGGATGTGGGGGTCTGCAAGGGGAAGCAGAGCCGGTTGTACTGCGTCCATCCTGAGATACTAATATCTGAAAAAATGTAGGGAACCCAGCCTCTGCTCCGTCGTGACTCCTGGTCCGGCCGCCCTCTGACACCTCTCATCTCACACCTCCCTGCCGGGGACGCCCCATCAGGTGTTTAGGTACCAAAGAACTTATAGTTCGAGGTGTTGAGTCCCTCTCCCTACCTAGTCCTAGTCCTATTACATTTTCCACCCAAAAATTCGATACCAAGATTTCAAGGAAATACATATTTTGAGGCCCATGATACCAAAAAGCATTTTTAGAGTTATGCCCGTGTGTGTGTCTGTGAGTATGCTTGTGAACAGCATAACTTAAAAACGAAAAATCGAATAAACAAGCTCAAGAACTGATCGCAACATTTGGTTTGGAACAATACAATCACCCTCCTTACAGTCCGGATTTCTTCGTGGAAAACATTTCAACGACAATGATGTTGTGAAACAAGAAGTGCAGACTTGGCTTTCATCAGAGGTATCATCATTTTCTGACGAAGGCATACAAAACTGGCTTCCCATTACGACAAGTGTATGAATAACGGTGGTGGCTACGTGAAGAAGTAGTGTAAGGTAATGAATGATAATAAAGTATTTGGAAAATTATATTCCGTTATTTTTTAAAACATTATCGGTTCTTACTTTAAAACCACGCCTCGTATCAAATTAAAGAGGAAATTTAAGTTTACAGAGTACACAAAAGGCTAAAAATGCCATATTTTTTTGTTAATTTTGCCATTTGGTCTCGTCTTAAACAAGCTTCAATCTTGTGAAGATGTTCAGTGTTTGACTGTGGGACGACTGATATGTTTTCTATTGTGTTCTTTAATGCCAAATACGAATATCAGGCAGCTTGGATCGTATTGTGGTCCTCAATGTTTGTGATAATTTTATAATCCAGAACTAGCTGCGCTCAGCAAGGGAGAGGTTTCTTCAGAACGCTGATGATCATCACGTTCAGGCTTCTCTTTTGAACGTCCTTTGTTTTATTGCTCTTTCTTTCCGTTGGACACAAACGCTGAGCGAATAAAGCCCGAAGCACATTTTGAAGTGAACGCTAGCTCTGATTTCTATCCCCCTCGCTGCACTTCCCTTCTCTTTGTTCTTCAAACCATATCCATTGCCATCATCTCTCAACCCTGTTGAGTCAGACCTCGGTTTAACTTGAGGGTGAAATAATTACGCCGTATGTTGTAAACATGGGCACGTTCTTACAACTTCCGTTAGTTTCTGTGATCATACCCGACTTGAAAGTAGCATGACAGCTGAAATAGATGCTCTGAAAGCACTGCAGGGCTTTTCAAGTATCTTAGTCTTTAGGAGGCAAGGAAAATGCTGTGTGCTGAAATTAAAACCATCCGAGTGGGTGTAGGGAAGAAACAATTGTAAGGGATGATCAACAAGGGCTGAAATTGATTTGTTTCCCCTTAACTACATATCACTGTCTTTCATTCGCAACAGGATATTGTAAAAACAGGCTGTATGTTCCTACAGAAAAGTTTGTAATCTATTCTTTATTTGACCTTAGGCATCTGTAGGGTACAATCTATTATAAACCCAAATAACTACGAATTCACAGTTAGAAAAATTAAAATGTTATAAAATATGTAATATTGAGAATAAATTCTTTCAATCCTATTTATCAAATCGCAAAGAAGGTGTAAAGTTGATGTATCTTTCTTCTCTGAGACAATCCACATATCTGGTGCTCCTCAGTGTTTTGTTTTAGTTGCAGTAAATGATTTACCAAGCAGTTTGCAAGTAGAAATCTTTATGTATGCTGATGTTACAAACTTTATCAGCTCTTTGCTAAATTCCTGAAAAGGTATGAAGACATTAATGTTACTACTTCCCCCTGGTTCAATTCCAATGGTCTGATGTTAAACGAGAAAAAATAACTATCTTGATTTTATTCACATTGAAGCCAATTTTGGAAAATATACCTCACACGGTGAACAAACGTTTTTGGTGTTGATGTGACAGTAAGTTAAAATAGGATATACACATTGAAAAGTTATCAAGAAGGTTATCTAGGGTTGTTCACCGAATGAAGAATCTAATATGCTGTGATTTTGTCCAGTTTTTGTTTCAGTTCTTATTTGGTTCCCTTTGTTCACATTTTCACTTCACTAAGTAAACTAGTTGAATTCACCTTTACTTCACTTCCTTTGTGACGTAGCCTCTTCACGCCGGACGGTTCACTTCATTAGAGAGTCGAACACAAGACCTCCAGAACCCATCGCTCCGCAGTAGCTCTCGCTGCACGTCACAACAGTCGTGACCAACTTGCTCAGAGAATCGTTCTTGATGTCGCACGGGAAACTCACCCGCCAACTCGCTCGCTCCTGACTGACTCACTCAACTGTCGTCACTGACTCGCACTCGACATGCAACTCGCGAGAACGCTCGCTTATATAGTCAGTAGAATCTTCCATAGGTTCTCGAATGTTCTAGAACTATTTCGACACACTTTCTGGAGGAAGGGGAGGAGAGGAAGCTTCCAGGAAGTTCTGGTTATCTCCCAATAGCACGTCCGGTGTTTACGCTAGCAAGCGGTGGTTATTTTGTTTACTCCGACCGCTCGGCGCCTATCTCCCGATAACCGTGGGCCATAGTCGCTGTGTCACAATACCTATTGTTTGCCTGCTGCACATATGAAATGTGCTTATCTTGCATTGTTCCAGTCAGTTGTGAGATATGGTATCATACTATTGGGTGGCTCAACTAAAGCACATGACATTAGACACAAAAGAAAGCCTTAAAAATGTAAAGGAATGTGATTACAGGTCTCAGTGTAAAGCTCTTTTTATCGACCTAGAAATTTTAACACTTGTAAAGCTTCACTTGTTTGTTATTAGTGCTTGTTCATTGCCATATTTCAGACTATTTTTTAAGAAAGGATTACATTACCATAATACTAGAAGTAACACAGCTCTGAGCTTACCTCAGTTTAGGTTCTGCAAGTCAATTCTAAACTCTGTTTGGCTCCAAAATCTTAGAATTTCTTGCCTCCTAATGCTAAGAGTTATAGTAAACATAAGTTTTCCAACACCTTATATAAATTGTTGGTAACATCACAATTTTATACTTTAGATGAAATTTAAACTTACGTGCTAGTGAAGTGTATCAAAACTGTGTTGTTTCTTTGTGTTGATAAATTATTTTACTGCTTTTTGACAATGTCTATGCCTATAATGCGTCATCTAACATTACATATGAATAAAATAAAAATTATATTTACAACATTTGTTCTGTAATACAACTTCAGTTAATATTTTTTTAAAATGTATTTTCAAAATGGGATAATTTATATATTAAAGTTGTGAAATATAGCTCATATTATGAAACCTCCAACTTTTTGCTGGTTTATTGCAACATACACCGCTGAAAACATATTACCACAAAAGAAAACATGCATCGTTATCGCCACTCTCAGATATTTCCGATTCTTCCTGCTCTCTCCTTGTCACACCTTCTTATCCTTTCTAGTGAACGATCTTCTTGCCCCAATGTTTTCCTTTTCGTTTGCAAATCCAGCCCCTAATTTATCTCTTTCCTGTCCTTCGCTTGACTTTCCAGAGAAACCAGTAAATTATACAAGAATTAGGTAATCTTTATCATATTACGATTATCGTTCTGCAATCATTGTTGATAAAAGTGAAACTGTGACGTTAGTTTCTCTCACTGCATTTAATTTGTAATTACCTGGAGTGTTGAACCGATAAGCAAGACGGCAACTTGCATGCATTCCCTTCCTGGGAGAGAAGTGAGCGGCTGTTGGTCTCTGGAGTAGCCTATTATTAACACAACATGATAAATCATAAATTCAAATCTTAATTATTCTACATGAAAAATGCAAAGAGGTGTTTTCCTTTTTCGTTGCTCAGAGAAAAATAACATATCCTAAAATGGTTTCATCTTCTCTGTATAACCCACAGAAACTTGGAATGCTATTAATAAGGCCATTGCTGATATTGGTGCGTGTGTCATAATGAATCAATTATGCGCGATATTGAACACAGTAACAGCCCGTTTATAGAGATTACAACATACGAGGGTTTATTAAAGTGCGACTTTGACGTATTCCCATAATTATGAAATAAGTCACTAGAATCTGGTGATATTCGGGTTGTTAGGTTACATTCATAACCGGCAACTTTTCCGCAAATGCGCATCTGTTGCATGTATTGGGAAGGTTAGTTATGTCGCATCCGTTACGTTAGCTCCCTGCTTTTATATTCGCAGGTGTGTAAACTTTGGACGTCGCCCATTTAGTCTCCAGCTAACGCATCGATTATAATATTAATATTATTAAATATTATTAAATGATATTGCTATTTATATTATATTAATTACTGTTATATTAATTGGCTAATTTTACGAGCATTTAATTGTTAATTATTAAGTTAGGTTAATGGGTTACTATTAATTATAAGGTCTTACCTTTACACTTAACTAGAAATTTGCACTGTTTTAGCAATTGTTGGTGTAAGCGTTGTGTGTTTGTGTGGGGTTTTATTTTTAGAGGAAGATCTGCTTAGAAGAAACCAAGAAGTTTAATTGTTTGGTTTAGGTAAGTACGTCGAAATACTAAGTTGTTCTTCATATTATTACAGTACAGTAATTTGCAATGTTTAGTAACTTATTGAGGTTATATAAGTAAGTCCATGGCACGGTTCAGTATACGAGATATGACAATGTTTTATAATAGCAGAAGATCGAAATAGTGCGACTTTTGTAAATAGGCTGTCTGATAATTTCTCGGTTACCTGTTTTTAGTAACCTAAGTTAGGCTGCGTCCCCTATATAATAGTACGGTTGCATAAGGATAATTATGGAACGTCTGCATGAACATAACCCCAGCTTCAGAGATGCTTGTGCTGGCAACACGTTACATTGATGGGCTATACATCAGTCGGGCGCCAGGCCAGTAAGCCATGCAATAAAGCAAGCATGTCCAATAAAGCCACTACCGATACACGTTTTCCTACCAAGGGAGGAATCTCAATGGCAAGAAAAATGCCAGGAATTAATTTAACAATTATACTCCTGAAACTGTAAGTGTTATTTTGAACAATACTGCGGCTATTTGTTTTACATTAACCAAAGAGTATAAAGAGGTAAGAGAATGAAATGATTAGGGAAAGAAGTTATGTTGTTTGGTAATGTCACAGTGACTTAGCTAGGTTTTCAGAGGCCCCGGTGCAAATGGGGCCTCTAACTGCAATTTACAAACGGGAATTCAGGAGTTTTAAATCTCATTTATACAGGATAAACGGGAACTTATTATGTTCCTTCTAATATGTACTTCATGGAGGCATTACAAACAAAGAAGTATAATAGAAATTTGTTCTATGTTGAGCTGTTTTCGAAAAAAATAGTTTTTTTCCAAATTAGAATGTTTATTCCATGAGAAAGTATGAATATAATAGTTTGTTACTTGTAAAATGGATATATTAACCTATTTCTGATCTAGTATTGGTAGTTACTATGTGCCATCATGCAGGGCTTTGAAATAATTAATCATTCTTTGAACACCGATTGTAGCCGTAATGTGGTTGGAGACATAGGCAACGTTGCTAGGTCAATGCGAGAAACGGTTCCTGGATGTACACAAAACAGCATGCCTGAATTGGAGGTGGGGGACTAGCTGTTTTGTTTTTCACACGATCCAAAAGCAAAAGTGAAACCTGTTTACGCGCTGACCTATTTCTGGTTTTGAAAGGGAAAGTCCCACACCCGCTCCCATTTACCGGTCGCTACCACCTACATGCTGCGACGCTGCAAGCATGTAGTTTTATGTTCTATAAAACTCTAAAATATCACCGCAAAAATTAATGAAATGACTTCCCTTCCAACTGGTATAGACATTATAGAAATTTAGATTCAAGCACACATAAACAATTATGCATACATTGTGCTTCGTTTACAAACTTGAAGAACAAGGTATCAAATAATGAAATGTCAATTGTTTGATTTAGCTATGAATTTGACTAAAAGGTTGGCACTCACTAATCGTTACAATAAGATCAACATCAGCACGTGTGTTATTTTAGATTTAAGATCTTACCAAACTAAATTAATCATATGCTTTTCAAAATAAAAAGGTCTGATGTGCTCCAATCACATGACCTTCCAGAATTTATAAATAGGTATATTCTTAGGACTTGTTTTTCTATCTAGTTCACTTTAATCGAGAGAAATCGTTTCAGAAGTGTCTACAATACAAATTTCGATATAAATGCAACGGGTATAGCCACAGACAAATGTTTAAGAACAGGATGCTATATGCTGACTATAGAATTCCATACTCTACCTATGCAACCGTGAAAAACAAATGAATGTGACAGGACTTTAAAAGATCACAAAGAATTGAACAATTCATACCATTAATAACGAACATCTCAGAAGTGTCTTAAGATATACTACAAAAAGTTATTTTAAACAACTCGTTTGTTTTAAAGAGATCTAAGCTTTTGTGTAGTGCATTTCGTCTATCGCTTAACGTTTACCAGTCATATAAGGTTATCGAAACTGTCTTCCGAATGAAGGGGGTTTCACAGACTATTCTCTGAAAATTTAAGATAAACATTTTACTTGTCATGTAATTTTAATGTATGGCATTTGAATCATCGTTAGAGCTAGGTTTTAGAAAATAAAAATTTCGAAAAATGTTCCATGTACAAGTTAGTTTAGAGTGGAGGGATTTTCTTGAAAATCTTTCTATCGCATCTTTGGAAGATACTGAAATTGAATACCAAGTTTAGTATTTATCCGACTTTTCGTTTATGAGTTATGCTATTCACAGACACACACACACTCATGGACTTTGTTCTAAAAATTCTTTTTTTAATAGGGGCCTCAAAACATGTATTTCCGGCGAAATCTCGGTATCAAATTCTTGGGTGGAATCCAATACCTTCTCTACCTATTATGCACGTGGTAGAGAAAGTTATATGGATGTAACGAATCAAATTTTGTTTACTATTATCCTGATAGTGCTGCTATTCAGTATAGAAAATGCACCTGTGAGAATTCCATGAAATGGACAAAGCAAAGTGGAACAGAGCAATATGGGCATTGCACATGGAACATCGCGTTCACATTAAAGCAGTCCAGTATCAAAAGCTACACTAATTATATTAATTTCAAACGATGATATACCTCAATATATTAACCTGGCTTTTGCCAAGCGTATTGCAATAGGATTATACTTTGGTTCTACTAATGCATTTGTGTTACTGTACCAGACAGACAGGCGCGTACATTAGATAGATAGAAGATACGTATACAGACGAAGCGTAGGACGGAAATGTCAGGCGTACCGAACGGGATGGCTCAGGCGGTAACGTCTTGGCCCGAGGTCCCGAATTGGATTCTCGGTGACTGCCCACTCCGATTTTTGTGGTTTTCCCCTGGTCGCCTAAGCGAACGCCTTGGTGATGTGTTCCACCACAATTTCTCCTTTATCCCATTTCCTCTCATTTCATCTCTCCCTTTCACGTTTCTGGTGTGTTTTTAAGACCTGCGGTGCTGGCGGTGTCGGGCGGATGGTGTGGTTGCTTGTGCATTGGAAAGATTTCTCCCCGTGGGCGCCAGGGTACGCCAGTTAGGGTCGCTTCGTCGCCCTCTCTCAGGATTCTTCGCCTCTACTGGTAAGCGGATGCTCAAACTGGAAATATTTGAGACTTCTGCGCGTCTCTGTAGGCCTGTAAGCTTCGTACCTGCAACCCCCTACGGCTCCTCCATCGCATCCCTGCCTCCTGGGGTATGTAGCCACAACAGATCAAGCTGATTGCAGTGCGCGAAGTGTCCCCCTCCAATTAACACATCTTACATCCTAAGGTGTAGGCATGTTTCACTCATGAGCGTGGGGATCCGCGGTTCAAATCCAGCCAGGACCCTCCTCCTGACTGGCGTTTCTTTTCAGGTTTTTATCTCTTCATAACTGGCAAATACCAGGAAGATACTCTAATCTTACACCCACCAGCTGTGCTGGAGTTTGCAGTAAGAACAGGCGTTAAACACTGCAGAAAAAATGTGTTGCACTCAAAATATTTTCTGCACTCACTCTTCTACAAATTATTCCCACTTTTCTCTACTTATTGTTCATACAGATAATCCTTCATATTTGCAGATTTCGTTTTAGGTATAAGAAGAATTTAATAAGCTAAAGCGAAAGTCAAATCTTTTCAAAATCGGTCGGTATGTGATGATTTTGAAATTCTGTTTTCTTTCCAAGAGCACACAAAAGAAAGAAATACAATAATAGCGATTTGCAGTTGAGAAAAGTATCAAGTATTTGAAAATTTAAACAAATAACAAAGAATGTCTCGGAAATGCTTAACGCTACAAAAAGTTTTATTTGACATAAATTGAGTGTTTCAGAGACATCTACGTTGTGAACTAAAATTAAGTCTATCTTGGATTTAAGAATTATACTAAAATAGTTCAGAACAAAGAGGACTTCAGAGGCTATTCCCAGAAAATTCAAGACATGTATTTTATCTGCCATAAAAATAGCTTAAAAATATGGTATTTTAATCAAACTCGTCAAAAGACATTTTTGAGAAAATAAAAACTAACGAAACATTCCCATTTAAAGTATAACTTGGGGTGGGGGAATATTCTTGAAAAACTTCGTCTTGCATCCTTGGAAGGTCCCGAACTTAAATACCAAGTTTAGGAGTTAAGCTGCTTACAGACACACACGGCTCTCTATCTAAATTTGTTGGGGTTCAGGGACCTCAAAACATGCATTTCTCGTGAAACATCGACATCGAATTTTTGTGTGGAATGCAGTACTTACTCTATTTACTGTAAGTACGTAGTGGAGAAAGTAAAAAGGATGCGTGTTGGGCATTGAAATTGCGCAAGTGCTTAGAAGAAACCAGAATGAGGTACATTTGATTACATGGGAGAAACAACTGCTATTTATACCTGTGCCATATAATATAGTGTGTTTCAGAATTAGAAGTCTGTTATAGGCGTGTTTTAAAGTAAAAACCGATGTATTTTTAAAAAAAAACGTTATTTTCCAAATACTTTATTATCACTCGTCACCTTATACCTTGCACTACTTCTCCACATAGTTACCACCGTTATTCTGGCACTTGTCGTAATGGAAAACCAGTTTTTGTAGAATGATACCGTCAAAGAATGATGCCGTTTGTGATGAAAGCCAAGTTTGTACTTCTTGTTTCACATCATCGTCTTTGAAATGTCTTCCACCAAGTAATTTCCTCAGATGAAGAAACAGATGAAAATCGTTTTGTGCCAAATCCGGATTATAGGGAGGGTGGTCGAATTGTTTCCAACCAAATGACGCGATCAGATCTTGGGTTTATTTGGCTGTGTGTGGCCGGTATTGTCATTCATTATTGTTTCCCCTATAAAGCCTCAGACAATTGACAATGAATGTTTGCTGGGTAACGTTTCTCGCATCCACCAAACGAATCCTGATTTTCTTCACAATCAGCATGTCGTTCGATTGTTTTGTACATTTATAAACGCTCTAACAACAGGAAAACACATATTGACGATCGCTCCAGCTGCGTCTGGTTTCCTAATTAATGGAGGAAGTGATCGCGCATGCTCAAAATCGCGACTGCAGCGTTGAAGCGACAAAATATTAAAACAGTACTTAATTTAAAAACACGCCTCTTGGAAGTGGCGGTTGTGCTTTTATGGATCTTTAGGGAAGATTATATTTATAAATCTCTATCTTTATTAGGGTATAGGGTATACGACGAAGAGGGACACCTCCAGCACTACGACCACTCCAAGAGGAAGGGATGAAGGGAAAGAACCACATGAGTATATGGGCCGCAGGCAAACAGGTCACATAGACATGCAAAAGTCCCTAGCAGTTCCTGACTCGAAGACCCGTCCAACTACTGAGGCTGTCCATAGAGGGCGATGAACGACCTGTTCAAACAACGAACCCTCTAGTGTTCACGGAGAATACTCTTTCCTTGAAGTAAGTATCCGCACCATCTGTCCGCCACACCACACACCACGAAGTCTAGAAGCATACCTGTAAAACCATACCTGCTTCAGTGGTATAGCTATGAATTATTTGTCTCAGGGTATACGCGAGTGTAGTATAAAAGGATAAAACCAGCTTAGTTAGCTGATAAATTTTAATGTTGGCTAAAATATTCTGTTTGAAATGGGACGCCGACTGCTGAATTAAAGAATTAAATTATTTCTAGAATAATAATTATGCGAAGCGTCAGTTGCCGTAAGTCGCAGAAATATTACTCGAAAAGATCCCTCACAATAGCCGCTAAATCTTTCTCACTCGGCGCGTCACTAGGTACACTACAAAGCTAAAAATGAAAGTAAACACCATACAATCACAAACGTCGTCATACGAGTACGTCACATTTAGTAAGAAAATCTGATTTGTAATGCACGCCCTTTTCTTAACTTAAGCTATGCCTACCTTTCGATACTTCTATCAACGTTTCTACTTATGCGGTCCAAGCTTAAAACGCTACGTATCCTATCTGACACTGTTCCTCGTTCGAATCTATGAATTTCATTCCCTTTCCAATTTACAGAAGTCCTGCCTATTAACTTTGCAAACGTACTGAATTAAACCTTAAAAGCATTACAGGAATATTAACGATAATGTGTTCGCTACTCGGCTGTTACTAATGACTTTCGTTAACTTAACTCGCTAATGACTCTTTTCTCCGGATAAAACTTTTAACTCAGGCTTATTACTTTATACATTTATTTAACATACATAAATTGTTTATTACAATTATTTATTTATCTTACTATAATTTCTTTATTTAATTATTTATATATTCCTGTCAATAATTACGGTATCACCTGAAAAATGATAAGGGAACGGAATGAAAGGGAATTATGAGAAGAAATCGTGACCCGGCATTACCAAAGCCCCAAGGCCAGAGTGGACGGTTGACGAGAATCAAACCTACGATGCCGCGGATGCGAGCCTATCTATATTACTTTCGCCACGAAAGAAGTATGTGAATCCAATAATTTTCAACCGACTCGATTACAGAGGTAACAGACGGCGAATTTGTACCGTATAGCAGCATACAGATGAAATCATCGAAAAACAGAAGTTTTACTTCAGTAACAAGGAGCGACAGGTCTAAATTGTTGAAAACAATCCTCTCTTCTGGATCAGTGATTCGCCGCTTTCTCCCACGCAAAGTTAAGAAACATTGAGAGCGGTCAGTATCTGGTGGTGAAGTCGTGTATGGCAGACAGGAATGCATACAACTTTGTGCGACTCGACCGTACATTGCCTCAAACCAAGCCTCCTGAAAACAAATTTGAAAGTTTCTGTCATACCAGGATGCTTTGAAGTATGCGGACGAGACGTAAAGTTTTAAAACAAGGTATCATATAGCACGCAACTGTTCCCTTTCAGTTTTACAGAGGCATGAGAAATCCTTTGATGTAAAGCATTTTCTGTGTTTACAACCCCTGCTGTTTTCAGCCGTCAGTCACTTCTACTTTGAAAACGAGACCTGTATTACAAATATATGATGTTACTGTTAATATGGATTATTAATTCCACAGTGCGCTTGCGCAAACATACAGCACGAGGGAGAAGTGCAAGGCATGGTAATAGCGTTTTACCTAGTCGCGGTTCTTTGTTTTACCACTGACTGTTCTCTAACTGCAAATATTTGCTGAGTATTTGTTTAAAATAAGCTAAAGCCTCATAGAAATGTTTCATTTTTGTATTCTTTGCCTACTTGGCTTTAGTGTTCTGCTGTACTCATTTGTGGAAACGTTTGCACTGAATCAAACCCTACATTGGATTTAAAAACCAGGGGATTGGTCACCGATCCAGGAATGAGGATATTACGACGCCCCACGAGGGAACGCCCCCGGGAGGGGGAGATGAAGTGACCAGAACCAGAAGTGACGGCACAGCAATGACAGGGTCCCCATAGTTTCCAGATTGAGGCACCCAGCAACCGGATAGACAGATCGGTTAGCTCGCGCAATACAGAGTCCAACGCCCTCCACAAGAGGCGGTCCGTATATCTCGGCAAGCAAACGAAGGCCGAGATAGAGCATCGTTTTCCCTGCCACGCTGCACCGAAACATCATCACCGACACTTCCAACCCTGAAATAGACCAAACGGGGTGAAGGATGAATGAAATGTTTAATGGAATGAAATTTAGGGGCAGGGAATTCGGGAGATAAAAAACCACTCCAGTATTCACCTGGCGACCCGAGAAAACCCCAGAAAAAACCCATAGGTAACGGTAGGCGGTCGCCGAGGATCGAATCCGGGAACTCCCGAATTCAGGCCACAGACGTCACCGCCTGATCTATTCCGCTCGGTCTCACAACCTTAGTTATATATGCAGTAGAGCTACTGAAGCATCCTCCAGAAGGAGCAATGACATTCATTACATAAATCTTATTTTTTATACTCACATGAATGTTTCTACACACTATCGTTTACTTTTACTTTCCCTACTATGCAAAGTAAGTAGGGAAAGTATTGAATTCCGTCTAAAAATTCGAGATTTCACCGGAAATATAAGTTTTGAGGTCCACTCAACCCAATCTTTTTTTTTCTTTTTTTAAAAAAGACCCGTGTGTGCGCGTGTGTCTCTGAACAGCATGACTCAAAAACGAAAAGTCAGATAAATACAAAACCTGGTATTTATGTTATGTACCTTCAGAAGATACAACACAAAGATTTTATAGAAAATCCCTCACACCAACTACCATTTACAGGGAACATATTTTGAAAATTTTTATTTTAAAAACTGACTAACGGTTTTGATTAAAATATCGTATATGAAAATATTTACATCAAAAGTAAAATAAATTAAATTTTTTGGGAATAGCCTGTGAAGATCTCTTCATTCGGAAGCAATTTTGTGTAATCTTGTATAACTGGTAAACCTTACGCAATAGACGTAAAAAATGTGCATCTCTTTAAAACACCGTACAAAAAATGTGCATCTCTTTAAAACACACAATTTACTGTGACAAGCCGTTTCTGAGACATCCGTTATTAAAGGTTCGAATTGTTTAATACTTAGCCACTCTTTCTTGCGATGTTATAAAGTACAGTTCTAAAACATTTGGCTATCACTATTTCCTTTGTATCTATTCATTCATTATCTGTTTACCCTCCTCTTATGTAGGACTTACACCCCCCAGGACTTACAAGCGGGTGCCTGGGGTCAGAGGCCCGTCGAGATCAGATAGAACAACCAGGATGAACAACCAGCCCGATGCCTGGTATGGGATGAAGGAAGTAGATGAAACGAAATGTTGGTGAAATGGATGAAAGGAAAGGTGATGATGGAGCAGTTGGTGGAATGAATGGCGGGGCAAACCGGAGAACCCGGATAAAACCCGCCCAGACGCCGCTTCGTCCACCACAAATCCACAAATGCAGGTCCCTGGGATTGAACCCGGATCGCCTCGGTGGGAGGCGAGCGGTGTAACCACTCGGCCACGGCGCCGCCTCCTTTTGTATCTAACAAATATGTAATACAGCTATTTGCGAAAAGGTTTTGAAAAGGAAATGGCTAATGCCACAAAAAAGTTATTTGAAATAAATTGTGTGTTTTAAGGAGATCTACACTTTTTGTGTAGAACGTTTTCGTCTATCGCTTAACGTTTACCGGTAAACAAGATTATATAATTTCCTTTTGGATGAAGAGGCAATTCCCCCAAAATTCAAGATATAAATTTTATTCTTAATGTAAATATCTTTAATATATGACATTGCAAATCGTTAGAACCATTTTTCAGAAAATCAAAAATCTCTAAAAATTCCATGTGAACGGTAATTTAGGATGGGGGTATTTTCTTTAAAATCTGCGGTAGTATCTTTCGAAGGTACTGAACTTAAATATCAACTTTGGTATTTGTCTGACGTTTCATTTTTTTGTCATGCTGTTCACAGGCACACCCAAATTTACCTATTGCTAAAAATGTATTTTGGGGGGCTTCAAAACATATACTCCCGGTGAAATCTTAACATTGCATTTTTGGGTGGAATATGATGCAGTAATTTGTATCACAAATTACTTAAATGTAAAGAATGATTATAATATGAATATGCATTTTTATGTGACATTGATTTGAGATGTTTGTTAATTGTAATTATTGTTGAGAAGTAAGTTTATACGGCCTTACTGAAACTGACAAGAATAGCGTGCAATAATGCAGCGAGGGGGTGAGCTGTTTATCATTATTAGAGACGAGGAAGTTACGTAATGTTGGCGCGTTTTTCTTTAGAATTTGCTGGAACATTTTCCCTAGAGCATATGTATTCATAATTTTCATTGGATGTAAAAACAGACGCTAATGTTGGCGCGTTTTATTAGCCAATAGCAACTCAGTTATAATCTTTAGGCATATCGGGGTGTAGGAGTATAAAAAGGGCTAGATTAGAGGTAGACCCGTCAGTTCATCGAAAATCTTTGTACACTACACGTCGTCTTCACGTCAGTTCGTCGAAAACATTTGTACGTTACACGTCGTCTTCAGTCCAGCAGAAATATTTGTACAGTACACGTCGGCTATCGATTCGCAGGTTACGCGTAGCAGAGTTATGAAAAATCTAAAGAGTTGTAAAGTTAATTATACAAAAAGTTGAAGTACGCGAATTAAGAGTGATCAGTAATGAAGTTATTATAACAGTTTCAGTTTGGCGAGTGTCAAGATCAAAGTGTAAATCCGATAGTGAATGTGTTCGACAATAAAAAGTGTAAAACAAATTCTTTCATCAGTGTTATCTTTGGATAAAAGATTCCTTTCCGTTTACACAACCTGTATAAAGAGAAGTGCTCGACCAAAAAGATCATAGCTAGCCGGAGGACAGTGAACCAAAATTAAATAAGATAACATTAGTATTCTTTCAAACAAACACTAATACTGCCGCAAATTGCTAACACCAGATGGAGCTAACAAACCTAACAAAGAATCACGTCACAAAATGGCTTCACTACGTGGAGTAAACACAAATACACAAACATTATAAATAATACCGCCGCAAATTGGCGCCCAAACGTGGGGCTCAACAAATATAAATAATATTATAAGTACACCGCCGCAAATACAGTACTTTCCCAACTTACTCTACGTGGTAAACAAAGTAATACATACTGCTTGAGAGGATTATTTCGAAAGTAATAAATCTCTTTGTTTCATTTGAGTTTATATTTGCTTCTTCTGCATAATTTGTTTTCCTTCAGTTCTAGTTGTCGTGAGTGTTCATAAGCCAGATGCTGGCATAGTCTGCGATAATCTTGTGCCTCTTCTACTATATCTGCTAGAAGTTATGGCTGAAAATTTGCTGTGCTCACTCTAAGCTAAAGGGTCCTGAATGCAGCAGACACCGTGCGACATCATTCGACAAATGAACTGCCTCCAGCTTCTTTCTGGCCGTCGTCCACGATGCACTCTGACATTTCGGCTACATGTGTTTTAATTAAAGACCCGTGTCTGTATGAACTTCTGCAGTTGCGCTTGGCTTCTGTGAAAGAAACCCTTGACAGGGGAATAAAGCCGCTCGAACCTGCCTGACAATACCTCCCTGTGCTCCAACACTGTAATATGTTCCTTCAGACCGTCTCACGATTCGCAACTGGTTATTATACAACATGCCGCCTTTCAACGTTTATCTTACTCTGTTGATTAGCACACCCCGCAGATTTGCTCCTGACATTCCGTCTTTGTCACATTTTCTACTCCATCCTCTCTCTATTTTACAAAAGCAGTAACAAAATTGCTTTTTCTATGCTGGTGTTAACAAATTCACAATAGATTAACTGTAGTGCATATTTGAAATTTGCAAATTTCCCAAAATACATATTATTTAATTGACATTTATATTGCTTTGTTGCTCATAATAATAGCAAATATTTTGCTAGGTTTCACATTTCTAACTTCATTGATTATTAAAATAATAATTCATTGCTATTAAATGCTGTTTATATCAGGAAAATGCCCCACAGTATTTTTAAAACCTTTTTCCTTAAAAACGGAAAATATTATTCTACTTAGGTTATACAACGCAGGGGGATACCTCGCACACTGCCACCTACGTACACCCCCTCAAGAAAGTATTCGTCTGCCTTTAAAAGCATCTGGTAGCCAAATTAATACAGGAAAAAATCTATTTCTTATACAAAGATCAAATGGTAATACAGTTTAAGAGTTTAGGCGCCTTTTCAAATAGTTCACTTTATCGGTTTTATACATTTTTGAAAAATATGTCAAAATTGCAACTCTTTTGTACGTGCTGTTTTCAAAATTATCTTACATGCATTGAGCAAAGAAACTTTTATTTTGTGTATTGCTTGTTATTGCTGTGAAAATAGGATCTTATTTGGGAATTTTCAACGTTTTTGCCTTAATTCCTCATTTTTGACTAACTTTTTACGACTTCACGAATGTCTCTCTCCACCAGTTTAAGTCACATCTCGATGAAGGTGTGAATGTATGCACAAAAAAATTGGTCTGCCCATTGCAAGAGATAATTTTGAAAATATCACGTACAGAAAAGTTGCAATTTTGGCATATTTCTAAAGAAATTTATAAATCTAATACAATGAACAATCTGAAAAATCGCCAAACTATATTACCATTTGATCTTTATGTTCAAAAAATTATATTTCTCCCTCCATCAATTTGGCTGCTAGAATTTCTTAAAGTGCTGACGAATACTTTCTTGAGGAGTTGTAGATCTATTGGCTACCACCCCTCTGGAGGAAGGGATGGAGTGAAGGAGCCATAGGTGCCGCAAGCAGACAGGCCATAGAGACGCGGGGAAGCGCCTAACATTTACAAGCTCTAAGAGCTGGAGCTACTTAGATAGGGCGATGAACGACCGGTAGAAGAAGCAGCCTTCTAGTGTCCACGGGGAGTACATTTTTCTTTGAGGAAGCATCCGCGCCATCTGTTCGGCACCGCCATACGCCACGAAACCTAGAAGCATATTTGAAAGATGAGACGGAAACAGAATGAAGTAGAAATGTCAGGAAGAAAATCGTGGTATATGAGAAACCATCCGGAATTCGCCTACTGACCAGGGAAAGCCACGAAAAACCCAAGGTCAGGATGAACAGTCGGCGGAAATCGAACCTGGGACCTCCAGAATGGAAGCCTCCCATGTTATCGCGGAGCCATTTCGCGAGTCTTATCCATTGAATTATTTGCATTATGTTGAAGAAGTCTCCTATAGAAGGCCCCTGCTTACAAATTATACACTAAAATAATAGGAGACCGATTAAAAAGTATATAAGAATCAATATTATTAGAAAACCAAAGTAAGTGTTAGAAAAGTACGTAGATGTATAGCCAATATGTTTTCCAGTAAATTAAATAACTGAAATGAGAAGGGAATTTAATCTAGGGACACACACAGACTTCGTAGACTTTAGAAAAGGCATACAGCACAGTAAAGAGAGAACTACTATGGGAAATATTACAAAAGAAAGGCTACTCCAGACATCTAATCAAAGTACTACAAAATATAATAAACCAACTAAAATAAGAAATAGATTAGGAAATGCAACGATTTTCAGAGGAAATTAAAGTTAACAGCGGCTTAAGATAAGGGTGCAGTTTGTCTCCGCAATATTGTAATGACTTGCAGAAACATGTTCTTCAACTAGGAAATGTGCTAGCAAAATATGGACCTCGGATTATAAATTAATAAAACAAAAGTAATGGTGTCCCAAGGAAAGTACCCTCTAAGATACAAAACAGTAATAAATAACACCGTACCAGAACACTCACATGACCTTCTCTACTCTTGTACAAACTATTTTTACAAACGCTTATCCTCCATATACTTCATGTTAATCGAGATAAACATTTGCAGACTCTATCTTATTGCTAATTCTCTTGTAGGTGCAAGGAGAATATAGTAGACGTTAAGCGATAGTCAAATCTTTTAAGAGCTGGTTGCTATGTGGAGCATTTCATTCTATTTGCATGTCCAGGACATTAAAAAACGAATAACGAATTCCCATTTGAGAAAAAGTATAAGTATTGGAAAATTCAAACAAGTAACAAGGAATATCTCGAAAATGGTTCACCCAACAAAACAAATGTATATGATATAAATTGTGTATTTTAACGCGATATACTTTTTTGTGTAGTAAAATTTCGTTTACCAGTTATGCAAAAGTCGTTCACAATGAAGAATACTTTTGGAGACATTCCCAGAAAATCCAAGATATACATTTTATTTGTCATGAAGGTGTCTTAAATATATGATATTTTAATCAAAATCGTTAGAGCCATTTCTGAGAAAATTAAACTTTTCAGAAAAATGTTCCATGTAAAGGGTAATCTGGGGTGGGGGAATTTTCTTGAATACATTCGTCTCGCATCTCTGGAAGACACTGAACCTAAATACCAAGTTTGGTGATTATCCGACTGTTCGTTTCTGAATTATGCTTTTCACAGACAGACACACACACACGGACATGATTCCAAAAACGTTTTTTTTTTGGATTCAGGGGGCCTCAAAACATATATTTCCGGTGAAATCTTGGTATCGAATTTTTGGTTGGAATACAATACTTCCCCTACTTACTCTTACGTAGTGGAGGAAGTAAAAACGTGGGATAAAATAAATGCGGTAGAAATGAGATACCTTATAACTATTAAAGGGTGTACAATAGTAGATAAAATAAAAATTGAAGAAATCAGAGACGAATTAGGCGTTGGCTCTATAAATGACAAAATAGGAATATAGAGAAACATAGTGAAAACATTTGCAGAGGATGGACGTAGTCGTTATCTCAAAATGACATACGAGTATCAACCGTGGGAAGATGGAAAGAGACATGATGCCGGAACAGAGGTATTTCCTAATTCATGAGGAGATGATGATATCTAGCATACCCGCATAAGTACACTGTTCTTATTAACTGTAGTTTTGAATCCCTGTCCCCATTTCACCTTAAGAGACACGGAGCTGCGTCACAGAATGGGCGGCAGGGGAAATCGAAATGCTCGGAGGGGACCTGTTCAGATCCCACTTTGTCCGCCACAATTTGCATGTTCCAACGTCCGAGCGAGTAGTCTAGCTATTCGGTGACGACACCTCTAATCTTATTGATAGTTGCTGATCTACAAATCAAATGATAAAGGGGGCTAGTGCTGCGCTAAATGCAAAATGACAACGTCGCATGCCATTACCTTGGCGATGTTTAACTTTCTAGCAATTTTCAATTTTTGATTAATGCTTAGTACAGGCAACGGTAGGTATACTGCTTTTGTGCAAAGGGTAGCTGGCAGAGCCAAGGGCCCGTACGCAGGGTAGCGATAGGCGACGTCTTTGTTCATGCTGATTTGTACGCACTTAATGTATCTCTGCAAAGGGCAACGATAGGTTATAACTCAAATGTGTGGTAAAATAAAGGCCTTCAAAACGAAAAATCAATCGTGGGAACGTCAACTTGCAAATAACAATACTTTCCAAAGCTTGCCTCTCTTCTTCAAATTTATATTCAACATGACTTTAAAAGTATGCGGAAATTCTTACTACATTTCAGGAACAATTAGAAATACGATTCCAAGACTTGAATGCTTTATGTTTACTCTCTTGATTAGCACAGTCCGAGATTTGCTCCTGTCATTCCATCTTTGTCCATTTTCTATTACCTTCCCCGTATAATCCCCAAAAACAGTAACAAAATTGTTTTCTCTGCGGTAGTGTTATATATCTTAACGTGTTTGTATTATCTGTATTGGGTTTTATATTCTGAAATATAATTCGATCAGTTAAACATGGAACCATCGTTCTTGTTTTATTCATCATGATTAAGTGGCTATACATATATGTAAAATAATTGTATTCGCCAAATAAATAAACAGAGAGAAACCTTTCTATTGCAAGTGTAGTGTAAAACTAGGAGTGATAAATATTGAGACAAAGTGTAAAAAATGTGTCTGTTATTTCATGAACGTACTTTGTAATGCAATAAATGTAGGCTATTGGTTCACTATATTAGACTTTCATGTTAGATAATTTGACCTAGTATGTGCTTAGTTCCGCTATCCATAAAGCAACCTAAGAGGCGCGTTGAGACTCTCAGCCAATGGCGAGCAAGCACAGAGCTCGATCGGGCAATCCCTGCCAAGTTTGTATAAAATTTCGATAGGGTGAGTGTTTTAAGAGGTTATTCAAATATTTCTTTAAAATTATTTGTGTACATAAATGGCTTGGTTTCGGTTTTATTGCAGACATAAAGTGATATAGGATTAAATGGTGATAAAACATAAGAAAAACTCGTGCTTTAAATTAACACCCCTAATAAAGCAGTTATATTTCAGAAGTTCAAAGTTTCACATGAATCGTACATTGCATAAAGAGATGGAAAGAAGAGAGAGAAAGTAGGACTAGTAGATAAAGACAATTAGGGGAGAGAGAGGGGAGGAGAAAGGAGTGAATGACATTGAAAAAGTGAGAGTGTAACATGGAGTAGAATCACTGCATTTTACACAACACTGCGAGCAGAGCTGTGAATTCTGCTAGTTGTATTAAAATAATACGCGATTAAGTAAAATCAATTGAAATAATTAAAATTGTCACTAACAGTGCTGTAGCGTGTGAAAACTAAGGTGAACTATTGTTTTATAATTTATTCACAATTTAATTTTGCAAAAGCAAAACGATATTAAGAAAGAAAATTAACTTTACGAAATGATGCCACAGCAACTTTGCATATATGTAGGACGCTATCATCAAGTTCCGAGCAGACTTGGGAGCTTACCTGCTCAGTGCATATGCGGGATGGGAGCAACTGAAAAAGGAGCAAAGGGGAAAATGTTGACGTAATTCACACCCTCCCTCAGCGCAGCGGCGGTTCTGTTGGGTAATTCTCACTACCATGGAGAACAGTACGTCATGGCGTAGGTCAAGGACACCAACTAGTTTCAATCCTGCTTGGGAGGAAACATGTTGTATTACAGCATAACACAATAATGGTGTAAAGTGTTTATTTTGTAGTAAAATGAATGATAAATCATATAAAACGTAATTTATTCGTCTTGTCATGCGAATCGGTATGGGAAATACCAAGGGGAAGAAAGATCAGCTTTATTGGAACAGCTAAAGTGTACAATGTTTCTGGATGTAAGTTCAGTACATTTTGTCGTACTGTAATTTATTGCTATTGCTGAATTTGTTTATACTGGTCAGACTCACAACTTGCTTACTTTGCCTTTGAGCATACGAATTATTACGTTTGTATTATATAATTTATTATTCCTGCTTGTTTAATTACGCGAATGCTCAAATTAATCATGTCTCGCCATACTGAATAGTGCTGATTGTATTTATATACCATCGCCACCACTACTACAGCCACCAATAGTAATAATAATAATAATAATAATAATAATAATAAATATGAGTAAAAACCGTTTCATATAACAATAAGATTATAACACTTCAAATCAATTTGTATCGCAAGTTACTCCAGTGCAGTTGTAGGAAACGCCACTGAGTTTACAAACCGGCCTGTTGCTCAGCTTTCTTTGTGGAAGATGCTAAGGTAGCGAACAGGTAAGGCTGGCTCCCTGTACTGATGATGCCACGTATAGGGTAAACAACGGTGGCGAATACCTCGCGCACTGAGACCAGCCAGAGATCTATTGCGGCTACTACCACCCAGGAGGAAAAGATGCAGTGGAAGAACCACAGAAGACTATAGGACGCAGGCAGATAGGCCACAGAGACGCGCGGAAATCCTTAACAGTTCCAGGCTCGGGACCCGTTCCACCACAGGAGCTGTCTAAAGATGGCAATCCACGACCCGTCGACCAAATAGCCCCATTATGTCACGAGGAATACTATTTCCTTTAAGCAAGAATCCGTGCCATCTGTCCGACACCGCCATACGCCACGAAACCTGAAAGCACACAAAACATTCGAAGGAAACGGGATAAAAGGGAAATGATAGCAAGGTAATCATGATATTAGAGAAACCACTCCAGCATTCAGGGAAAAACCATGAAAGTCCTAAGGTTAGAATGGGCTGTCGACGAGAATCGAACCCGGAACCTCTCGAATGCGCATAATCTTACTGTTTTCATTAATCCAAGACCATTCAATTTATCTTAAGGCCATTACTAAAACGCGCTGTTGCGCTATAGTTTCAGAGACGCTCTGCAAGGTTCGTTAACTTGCAGGTACATCAAACATTTAAATTCAGCGGTGCCAAGTTTCGAATAATTTCGATCACACCGTATTGCCTTTTGTGTTTAGACAATAGAATTTATTTGAATTGTTTTGATGATGCTGGAGCGGAAGATAAAGCCAAATTACCTTTGCCACAATAAATAAATAAACAGTGGGAAAGGCTCAATAACTCACACTTGTTTGAGACTCCGATCATTCCAGTTTCATTTTGATTGCATTGGCGCATCCTGTTATTTCCATGCTGCCAGCTCGTGGCACTATCAACCAGCGAGTATAGTGTCGGTGGACGGCTGCAAGAGAAGTATTACTTTCTCTACCACGTACATAGCCTACCAAGGTTTCTTTTTGCGCGAACCAATACAAAAACTCTTACGCATGCCTCTCTTACCTTGCTACTATTCGGAACCTCCCTGAATCTAAGAAGTTCATTCACCCCTTAACTGCATTACAGGAACCTTTATGCCTAACGCGCTCGCTACCCACGCTGTTACTAATGACTTTCCTTAACATGACTCGCTAATTACCTGTTTCTCCAGCCAAATCTTTCATTTCAAACTTGTTACATTATACATTGAATTAATATGTGGAAATTATTTATTGCAATTGTTTCCCTATCTTACTACTATGTCTTTATTTAATTATTTATATCTCCATGTTAATAATTACGGCATCAAGCTGCATACCTCTTATACCTACAACTAAATGTACGAAATAAAAGTATTTTTGTTAACATTTAACATGAAGTGTACAGAAAAATAAACTTTTGTGAGAATGATTTGCAGAAGAGTGGGCAGATAAAGTTATATGTTTTTTGTGATAATACAAGGAAGTTGGCATTTCAAAGCCATCAGATAAGGTGAATTTTTGAAACATTTCAATATCACTTCAGCTGCAGCTGCACCTGCACCTGCAATGCATGTGTAACAAACACATTGATGCAAATGTTTAACATGAAAAAATAAACAATTAAACTGAGTTTTATTTATGGACGCTCTTTAACTGCTACGGTCCTTGGCGTCCCATTGTATATTGAGGCAGTATTATTAACACTTAAATAATTTCAGTCTAATTATGTAATATATAAATTCAATAAAAGCAATATGTGTATGTAACAATATATAAGGAGTGTATATTACAGTCATTGTATATGTTTATATTATTGTATCCATATGTAATAATGTTATGTGAATGTATTGCGTAATTTAATAATGTATGAGCTGTGAGAATAATAAGTTAAAGTAGCTAACAATGAGGTAACCTTGAGGCAATAATGAGTTTGAAAGTTTAAATGCTACTAATCATTATTGGAGCAACAATAATGTAAATTTTGAGACAGTTTAAAAATAGCCAATCAACAACCAGAAAAAGCTTTAGTTAAATGAAGGTATTCTATTGGAGTAGGCTTAGCCAATCTGAAACTGAAAAGGAGAAACCCTTACAAATTCAGAAGTCAGTTGCCTGTAAACAGTGTTCCTAACCGGACGCGAGACACGTCCTCGAGAAGTACAATACGTATTCGTGTGAGACAAAAATAGTTTACGTGTTAAAAAGTGCAAGTAATGATAAAAGCATCTCACAGCTCTGTATTAGTGAAGTGTTTATTTAAATCGTGTGAAGCATTAATAAAAGGAGTGAAGTAAAATTATAATCTGTGTAAGCCTACATTCTTGTCGCATCACAACCCTGCTAAGAGAAACGTGTCTCTAACAATAATACTGACGCAGCCGAGGCAAACATAAATATATGATATTTAAAGAAACAGTCAAATTACAAAATTAATATTTTTTAAACTTGGGCAAAGGCCACCTGAAAGTACATTTGGGGCGAAGGCTACCGGAAACTGTTTACTATACATGCGGTTGCAACTACTACAAGTTGGGCGGCCCAACAGTTGAAATATAATACAACTCCTTCAATACAAACCATTTCTCAAATTGACGCCCAAAGCGTGGTGCAAATAACGTAACAAACCATCTTCTTCTATATTGGGCGTGAAAGACCGGAGATTTTTGCTCAGAGGCCTCTTTATCAGACTTGAGGTTCTTTTACGTGCCGTAAATCTACAACACGAGACGACCGGCTTTACTTCCCTTACGAAAGAAGCCATGTTAAGGATTTTTACGCCCTCCGTCGGATTTGAACCCGCGATTTAACATGAAGTGTTTAGGATGGTTTATAGAAGAGTGGATACAGAAAGCTGTGGAGTTGGATCTGATCTGACGAGACGTCACTGGTATACGTATAAAGGTGTTTTTCTGCGCTTTTTATCGTTTTTGAGATGTTATGAACTTCCAGAATTCCTTTTAGCTCTCAGAAATCACTGAGGCAGTGTAATGCATTTACGTATCATGGGGATGGGCAGAATGACTTGTGACAGGCCTTTGAAAAGAGTATGGGGATATCTTACTTTTTCGTTTCTGCTGTTCTAATGGACGTTTAGATCATTAATTTTCCTTTCTGAAAAGAAAAGCTCTTTTCTTGCTTTGATCTTTCCCTGTAGAGTTCTTCAATTATTTACGCATTGAATGCCCTTCCCACTTCTGCTGGGGTGCGTAATTAATGTCTATAGCGGACGGAAGAATGGTGCAACAAATTCATCCCAGGAGCATTCGCCGCGAACATAAAGGAAGCTGAACAAATCCCCAAGTTTTCCAGCCATTTTTTTCTATTGGCACCATGGGTCAACTCTCTCCAGCACAACTTTTTTAATTAAAATGCCTTAGATGGAGTCAAAAATCAAATAAGCGTTCCTTAAAGGAAAATAAACAACGCAAATCATTAGCTGATGTACCGTCGTTAGGAAGCTTATAAACAGGCCCGAGGTTGGTGTATATTAGCATTGAACGTGGTGGAAGTAAACCAAGCATAAAGATAAAGGCAACCATAGCATTACATTTAAGATGCAGTCTTGTCTTGCATTTTAATATTCAATGTTTATTGAACATTTCCAGGATCTGAACATACAGGGGGAGAGAGCCCTAAAAACTAGAGCAATTGGATGGACAATTTTTTTTCGACTCAACACTGACGCCCGTACATATGTGAATACAATTTTGCCCCCCCTTTTTTTAGAGAATTAACAGACAGGGAGCGTGATTTTGCTCTTTTTTCAACAAGACTCTGCAGTTTATACGGCCAAAATTTCGATGAGAACAATTGAAAGTGCGTTTGAGGACAGAATTATTAGCAGAGATTTGTGGCCCCCTCGGCCAGTTTCTATCTCTGGGGTAACTTAAAATATAAAGTGTACAAGACAAACCCACCTACCCTGGAAGAATTAAAACAAAATATCCGCCAGGAAATTGCCAACATTTCTCAACGTCAACTTCGGCGAGTGATGGATACTTTCTTAAAGAGGTGCCAAAATGTATGCACAATGATGGTGGCCAGTTTCAGCATTTCCTTTCATAAAATTGGTAAGTAAAGCCTTTAAAAGTAGCTTTAAAAATGTTGTTGGTTTCATCCGCGCCTTTCTATGATAGCGGCAGACGGAAACGAACGCCAAGAACGCGGACAGGAAAAACACCACGCAGCCGGTTCATAGCTTTTTGGCTCTCTCTGTATAAGTTATACTATTATTATAAAAAAATAAAATTTGTGCGTATGTTTCTGTACGTAGAATAATCTCAAAACCCACTCTATATCAATTTGGATAATTATTTCACCACTGAAAAGCCCAATTCGTTCTGACGGTCATGGGCTATAAAGCACCTTCTAATTTTATTTCATAAATTACTAACAGATTAAATTTACAAGTTATAAAAGAACATGCTTACGAAGAAGACCTTGACTTTTAATTTAGAATGGCATAGAGTAGAAAAGTTGTTGTTGTTGTTACTCTACAGATTATAAATAATCACTTTCTCCGCAGAGTACAAAAACAAAAGCCACTTACATTTTGTTACTTGGAATATACACAGATGGCCATGATGTAACACTACAACAAACCGAAGACAGAGTTTAAAAAGCGACAATCGATCCTGTGCTATATATGCTTTTTTATTTGCCATTTATAAAAATCTGATACGATACACGGTTTCATTCTGTCGTTTATTAGAGGGTATAAAAACTATTCCTACTAAAGCTTATTTTTCTATCTACTTAATTTAAATCCAAATAAACCTTAGGAGAAATAGCTACATTACACACTTCTTTATAAATACAAAGAGAACAGCGATAGTCAAATGTTCAAGAACTGGACATTATATGATGGCCTTAAAATTCCATACTGTTTCCATGCAATCGCGAGAAACAGGTGAATGTTGAGAACGGCCAAGTAATAATACTTCCAACCATTAATAACAAAAATCTCAGAAATGGCTTATGACACAAAAACTTACTTGAAATAAATTGTACGCTTTAAAGAGATCTACATTTCTTGTGTAGTACATTTTCGTTTATCGCTTACCAGTTGTATAAGATTATACAAAATTCCTTTCGAATGAAGAGGACTTCAAAGGCTATTCCCAGAAAATTCCAATTATACATTTTATTTTTTATGTAAAATATTTAATATATGGTATTTTAATTAATGTCCTAAAGCCATGTTTTAGAGAATCAAAATTTTCGTAAAGTGTTCCATGTAAAGGGTAGTTAGGGGCGGGGGAATTTTGTTGAAAATGTTAGTGTCATATCCTTGGAAGAATCTGAACTTAAGTAACAAGTTTGGTATTTATCCGACTTTTCGTTTTTTAGTTATTCTGTTCATAAACACACTCGCAAAACATTTTCTAAAGGTAGCTTTTGTATTCGGGGACTCCAAAATGTGTATTTAAGTAAAATCTCGTTATGGAATATTTAGATGGAGTGCAATACTTGCGTACCTATAGTAAGCATTAGAGAAAGTAAAAGTGTCTCATGTCAACAGATTTTACCATCGACCTTTGAGCCTATATCACCGCTTTGGGATCTAATCCATATAAATTACCTGCTATTTTCAAGAATGTCAAATCCTCACATCCTGTATTCAGTGCCCCTATTCGCGTGTTGAGAACTGATTACTGTTCCTAGAAATTTAAACCAAACTGCGCTTGAAACCCGTCTGCTCAAAAAAGGCAGTATTTAATACTGTAAGCCTATTGTAGCTTTTATGACGAAGTTCTTTTGAACGAAATTGTCAATATTTAGTCAACATTAACCCCATTTAAAGCTTACCAGTAAATTGTGCGAATTATTACGTAAATCGATGACATTTACTTGCATGATTCTAGCACTCAATATTTGTCTTACTCCCCCCTTCTCCTTCGCTCCTGAGCCTAAACCTACCTGTTTTCATAGGATAATGTTTGAGTGCCAGACGTTTGACATCAAACCAATACGAGACGGCTGGCTTGGACCGTCGTTGCGAAAAATGCCTTCCAGCCAATCAGGTGAAATGTTTCCATACTCCCCTCCTTTCGCCGCTTACCTAGGCTTGACCTTTGTTTATAGTCTCTGCGTATGTGTCGGGCTTGAATTCAAACCAATAAGAGATTGGCTTACTCAGTTGCGGTGTTAACATAGATAAGGGGATTCTGCCAACATTAAATGAGAAAAACTTACGGAATCCGGAAGTATTGTTACGTTTCCGTGCACTCGACTATACGTAGTTTTTGTAGTGGAAATATGCGTAACTTTTGTATCTGGAGAAGGATTTACTCTTAGAATCTAATAGAAATTTTTTTTGCAATGTATAAAATCACTTTCAGATCTACGCTAAGCTAATTATAATTAAGCTTTCCGTACGCCCTTTGGATTTCCGTAACAATTAAAAATGAATTTGTTATAAGAAGCCTACCTTCAGAAGAAATTTCTTTTTCTGAAGCAAAATGGTGCGATGTTTTTACGAATATTAAATTTTGTAGGATGAAATTATAGTTTTTATATGGATTGTATAATAAAATTTTCAGAAAGATTATTACGTGGATCTAATTCATCTAATAGCTTAGCAACTTATAAGGAGATGGAAAGTTGAATCAGATATGAGAAATTCAGTGCCACGGCCAGAACTCACATTTAACCCTTTCGTATGTTTCAAGTATCCCGGTAAATCTTCAAGGTTGTCTTGAATATTTGAGATTAATTTACCTCAAAAGCGACTTATAAGTTGCAAGTACTTACAATCACTGAATATAAATTGACTCTTAACATAAACTTAAGTGTCTTTGAGATATGATATACACGAGATCACATTGAAGGTTTACCGAAGTAGTGAGCAGTAGGCAGACGGAGGGGCCTCCAGTAACTGGAGCATAGCACCGCAAGTAGGCCATATTGCGCCCCTTTTGCTTCCAACGTAACCTCTGGGAAGAAGGAGAGACCAGAAGAGCGATCAGATGTGCACCAGCAAAGACGGGGTCCCTAACGATTGAAACATGGTACCAATCCTGACGCCGACTAGCCTTGCCTAAGCCACTCGCAGTCCCGTGACAACTGCTACCAGGAAGGCTCCCGAACAGTCCCACCAAAAGCAAGGAAGAAATCTTTCGAGAGCACAAATTCCACCCTCCTGCCGCAACAAACCAACCGCCGTACAACCCCGAAACAAATGAAAGGAAATAAAATATAGGGAATTTGTGGCAGAATGGGAACTACCCCAGAATTCTCCTACATACTTGCAGAAAACACGAAACAGCCTATCGTTACAGTGGCCGGTCCGACGAGAATCGATCCTGCGACCTCCCGAATGCGAGCCTTAGAAGTTTTCACTTGCTATGATACTAGAATCAGATGGAAAAGTTAAATGCACCTACCGGCATTTCACCATGGCAGCTCAAGGCATTAAGGCCAAGTTTCACAGTTTAAGCTTGAGCTTCTCAAGCTTAAGTGGAGGCTTAAGCTACAATGGAACTTTACAGCGCGGAGTTCAAGTGATAAGCTGAGCTTATAGGTGGTTTGGCTTAAACTCTGATTTAAGCTAAGGCACCGTGTTATCTGAACAAGACGATATTAATGAGGAAATACAAATTACTTTAACCCACATGAACAACAGAAGACGATCTTGGACATTTAGAATGCGTCCAAACTAGGGATGGGACTTCGATATCATGATACCTCGATACCCTCGATTCCCGGTGGTATCTAAGTATGTCTAATACTTCCAGATGAACCTTTGATACTTTTTCGATTATTTAAAGTTTTGAGTTTTACAGTATTGATAGTTATTACTTTTAACTTTATGCTAGTTAAGGAATGAAAGGCGTTGAGGCTTCATGCCATTGCCTCGCACGTGCCCCCAAAGAGTTTTTGGACTATAGTTCTTGATAGACCTTGACTGCGAGGAATGCAACATTTCATAGACGCTTGTGACTAAATGAAAACTTGCAAAAGAATGGGAGAAGGAGTAGAGGTACCATGCAGCGTTAACTGGTGATTGAAGCTGCTGACGTTTTTGAAACAGCCTAGCGTGGTGAGTCTCTCTCAGACATTACATTTACCTACTCCGGTGATCAAAATATGTGAAAACAAATCAGGAGTTATGACACGACATAATACAGCATATGAAATTATTGGTTCTTTCAAGAATGCTCGTGTTCTTGAAGAAAAATGTTTGATTTCTATATATACGAGTATATCTGCATTATTTTTCTTTTAATTGTATCTAATATGCCTTTGTATGAGGATGTGTAGTAGAGAGGCTTAATCCACAAAGTTACTGTTTCCGAGTGTTATATAGCTAATTACTTATTTACGGTTGAAGAAATATATATTTATGTGAATAGTGCTAGAACGGTATAACATACGCATTATTTTTGAGTTCCATGTAAAATATACCGGTGTTAAAAAAAGTATTCCATATTTTGAGAGGTGGTAGTATGGACCAAAACAAGAAAAATGTCCAGTAAACATGGGCTCCAAAATGCATACCTTAAGAGCTATGAACACGTGTTATTGTCCATGGATACAGCATGCAGTAAACACATGTTAGTGTTGTTAGTGTTGTTACTGTAAACCGTATTCACAGTTTTGGATAAGTGCAACGCGTATTCTTATTAGTTCTAATGAAATCTGTTTGTGTTTTGTTAAGTATTTGAAATGCTTTTACTTCACAGTTTTATCTTAAAATCTTTTATCTGTACAACCCCTATTAATGATTAACGAACAGTACAGGAAGGCCTCATCAATGCCTGCCAGAGCATCCGTGACCACCTGGAGTGTGAGAGTGCGTGATTTCCTAAAACGTCGGACAGAAGCATGCCACACTAAAAATGGGCACCATATTGAGTACCTCCTTTAGCGATGGTTCACAAGTGTAGGTCGTATGTAATTGCAAGCAGATTACATTAGAAGCTACGCTGTTCCACAGTAGCAGAGTAATGTGTCCTCATTTGTTTGCTGCCCGCTGTAGGTCGTACGTTATAGCAAAGAACTTGCAGTAGAAGAGGTGTTGTTTCGCAGTAGCGAAGATGAAAAGTACTCATACCTCTTAAGCTATACATTTTAGAGATCATGTTTACTGGACTTTTTTTCTTATTTTGGCCCATGCTACCACCTCTAAAAATATGGAATACTTTTTCTTTAACATTCTGTACATTAGTTTATATTTTCAAGATTGTAGAATAAAGAAGAATTAATAGTAATTATTTTCTATGGATATAGAGCCTTTTAAAACAAAGTTTTTAGCACAAAGTATAGTTACATAAAACGAAAAGCAAGAAAATTATGATTATTATTATTATTATACTTGACTAACAATAGAGAATATGTAACCTGTGACATTATCAACAAAAAAGTGGTGTCAATTGAGAATGTTAAACAGGAAGAATTTCCGAATTAGCATACAATACAAAATTGATTACATGCCTTTTTATACAGAAAACTACTAATAGAACATAATTCAGTGATCAAGCTATCACCTTTACAGTTTATTATAAAGTGAGTATTGAGTATCAAATATCGGTGCCCAAAAATCAGTATCGGTATCGAGTATCGAGAAACAGTGGCATCGTCCTATTCATTAGTCCAAACCATTTTAAGTATGGAATGACCGATAATACTACTAAGATTTCGATTAAGTAAACAGTTGGCAATGATTATACCAGAAATTATTGATGACTAAACATAAAACCGACTGGTAAGAAGCAAAACTTCATTTGGCATGCCCTTAATTTTAAATTATACTTCATACTTTTATCGTCTAGATACTTGCACTCGTTGCCATCATATCTATATATTTCGAATCGCTTTAATTCAGTAACAGAGCTCTCGTATCAAAAATAGTGCTTCTCTTGATGTTGAGGTTACGTGCAAGTGAAAGCCTGCCAATTGCAGCTGGAGATCTTTCCAGCATCTCAAACATTACAGCATGCAGAACTATCGCAATTGTTTAACACCATTCCAATCCACTATTCATATCACTATTCCCCCCCCCCCGCTTTGGTTTCCCTTACTCCATATAATTTGTTCAATTGCTTGCACTCTATTACATGCTTATTTGCTTCACACTTTCTAGGAGAATACTGGACCTTGAGAAGTAAAGTTGTGCGTTTCGATTCTGATTTTTCGGTAAGTTTATCTTTATGTTGCTGGATAATCTTCGAAAGCTTATTTTAGGAATAGCGTCGCCATAAACAAACGATGGTAATTCACTCGATGCGCATGCGCAAGCGTTACCAACTTTACCTGGGAAGGAATTGTTAGCTCAGTAAAGCCGAACTTAGTTGTCCTACTCTGAAACCAAAGCTTAAGCCTTGCTTAAGCAGTGTCCATAAGCTTCGGCTTAAGCTTAAACTGTGAAACTGGCTCTAAGAGTATCTGTATGGAGAGCTAAAGATCCACGGTTCGGGATCCAGTCGAAGGTTTATTATTATTATTATTATTATTATTATTATTATTACTCTATTTATTTTACGTCGCTTTAACTACTGGGTCATATCGCGACGGATCCGTTAGTGGATAGCTCTTAGATCGAGGTATGGCGGACAGTTAGCCTTCTAGGTCTCATCCCTGTAACCACTCGCGTTGTCGTGTCCACAGAGACCCTAGCCCACAGCAACTGGATCTTCTGCTCGTGTCGTGCAGATGACATTAGGGTGCCGTACAGTCTACCTGCTGCTTTCATATAGAAAGGCGGACAGTTAGCTTTCTAGGTCTCATCCCTGTAACCATGCCATCTTGCTTCGTCATGTGCCCACAGAGACCATAGCGCATAGCAACCGGATCTTCCGCTTCGTGCCGTGCAGATAGCATTAGGGTGCAGTCCAGTATACCTATTTTCATTGACGGTGGACAGATAGCACAGCATTCGAGATTACCACCATTATTCATTTTTACTATTGTTTTAGACTTACGGTGGAACTTTAGGTCGTGGTATTAAATATCCAATCCGGTATTTACCTTAGCGGCTGAGGAAACCCACGAAAACACCTCAGTTAGATTGGTCGACCCACGGGATCTTCCGAATGAGGGCTACAGACTTTACCGCCGGAGCCATCCCGCTCGGTTCGTAGCGTTAAGTTTTTCATATCTGATTCAACATTTCAACTTACTGCTTACTCACGGCTGGTATGAAGAAACAATTATCGAATTTGAAGTTACTTTAGGAAATATTTAAGTACATATTTAAAACTGAAATCTAAACAACAACAACAACAACAACAACAATAATAATAATAATAATAATAATAATAATAATAATAATAATAATAATCCTACACATTGACTTCACAGCTGCTCCGCATAAACATTATTAAATTACAAACGTGTCAGAAAATACAAATGTCACTCCGAGAACCGAAGTGGTAATGCCCAGCAATTTACGTTCATCCTCAACTCGTTTCACGTGAAGGATGACCCCTGGCATCCACCGTGCCAGTTTTACGACGCTCTGAAGCTTCCAGAGACTCGCTGTATGTTAACACTCTTCAAAATTAACTTCCATTCAATTTCGGATATTCCTTTCAGATCACGTTTGCCCCTGGTCGTATTTTCTTTCTACACACGTAGAGGTAGAACAATGACTGAAAGAAAATACCTATGGTGGTTTCTGTTCATCGAGGCTGAATAAATTTGGGCAGGGAGGAGAAAAGCTGCGCAGTAAAACTCGATTATTTAATCAGACAGAGAGGTATCGAGAGTAGAAGATCAGAGGTGGTCTTGGAACGGCCTGCTACTGTGGACTTTTCTCTGTGTTTTCATTCATTTTATCCAATATTGTTCACTGGCCTTTAACGTACATGCCTCTCTGAGAGCTAAAACCACATCCTCGATACACTTATCCGTTAGCTTAGGGCAAAGAAATATTCCTCAACGTCCGTAAACCTTCACGGATGTATTACTCCACCCCTACGTGTGTTTATATAGAAAACGTTTGTTTATTCTAAAACAGTGTAGGGCAAAATATATAAAAAACTATTACCTGTTTAGAGAACTCCTATCATGTTTTGTGCGATGCTTTTAACTCTGTCCAAAATTCCTTTCAAATAACAACAATGTAAAGTCTGATGTATAGGTATTATATTCACATGACTTTCTACACTCACGCTTCTACAAACTATTTCTACAAGGACTTAAAGTACTTAAGGCATTGTGAGTCACCATGGGGATAGCATCTAAATATAAATTTGAGATCTCCTTGTTGTTTAGTGGGAAATATGCGAGTCATTTGGGGAATTTAATTAACTAATTAATTTGTGCAGTTATTTTGCCATGGTAGCTCAGTCGGTTAGAGCAACCGGGTAGAAACCGGAAGATTCGTGGTTCAAATCCGGGTTATGGCATTGCATTTTTCAGTCTGTTTCTACCTTTCTACTCATTCTTCTGTCTATTTATTGTTAATCGAGATAAACTTTCATTACATATTTACACATTTCGTTGTAGGTGTAAGAAGAATAGAGCAAGCTCGGGTGAATCGGGTCAAAAATGAAGGATTCCAAATATTGGTCCCATTTTCAGCAGCACTTACATTTGTTCCATTTCATGGCTTTACATAATCCCTTAGGAACAAATTAGTGTAGTATGTTTTTTAACAGACACAGAGAGTGCAGTGAAATCCTTTTTGCAGCACTCAGTGTCCCTGTTCATCCTTATGAGTAAGGATGAATCGGGTCGGCTTACGAATAACATTATTTGTAATAATACCTATTTAATATTAGACATACTTATTTTAGAATATGCTATATATATTTTCTTTAAGATGGTATCTCCAAATTACGTATCTACAGCATAGAACCCCAACACACTTTTTGCCCCTTCCTTTCACTTGGCACCGAATCCAGTCTCCCGGTTTTGATGATATGAGATCACAAAACAAAACCCACACATTTTATCACTTTCTTGATCCTCTCCTTCCTCTAGTTCGGTTGATGTTAATTCTGAAGCAACTTTCTTACTTATTTGTTTTGCGTCTTCCATTTATTTTACTATTTTCTCTTCTTTTCAAGGCGAGGAAGATTAAAGGTTGTGCTCATTGTTTCCCTGTGGATAATTTCAGAATGATATATTTTTATTTATTTATTTCTATATTTTTATCATTTTTAGGGGATAGAAAAAGATGATGGAAAGACAGCGAAAACGATGACAAGGATTGTTGGTACAGAAGATTGTCCCAATACAGCAAATCTTCCGAATCTTCCTCTGTTGTCCAAGAATGGGAAATCATGCATCGATGCATAAAATCATGTTCAGAGGGAACACTTTCATTGAATGGATACACACCAGTTGATCTAAATCCACTCTCACCATTGGCAGGTGTCGCCGACTTCAAATTGCTTTGAATATTCTTCCTTTCAAACGACGGTTTGTTAATTTCTCTCTCGCCTTTTGTGTTGTATACGAAATAATTACACGTATTATCGTAATACGTAGTTTTTCCACACACTGTAGACGACGAGAGGGACACTAACGAGGGGACCCAAATAGCTCTTTTGCATGACGCACGCTTCATGCAGTTAACAGCTTTGTGTCTATCAGCTTCTATCCAACTATGTTTTTCAGTATCCATATGCAACAAAATAATCAAATAATCAGATGTAATACATTCACACGACTTTCTCTACCCTCTATCGTTATATAAACTATTACTAAAGCTGATTTTTCTGTCTACTACATTTTAATCCAAATAAATCTTTGTATAAATATATACATTACACATTTCGTTATAGATATAAAGGCGACAGCGATAGTCAAATGTTTGAGAGCTGGACGCTATACGCTGACCTTAAAATTCCATACTGTTTCCATGACATCGCGAAAAACAACTGAATGTTGAAAGGACTTTAGGAGAATGACCAAGTAATGAACAATTCGAACCTCTAATAGTGGATATCTCAGAAACGCCTTATGTGACAAAAATATTTTATTTTCCTTGTAAATATCTTTCATAAATGATATTATAATCAAAATCGTTAGCCATTTTTAAAAAAAATAAAAATTATTGATACATGTCCATGTAAGGGGTAGTTGGGGGTTAGGGGGATTTGCTTGAAAATCTTCGGTTGCATCCTTGGAGGATACTAAAATCGAATACCAAGTTTGGCATTTATCCCACTATTCGTTTTTGCGTTATGCTGTTCACAGACACATACAGGGACATGTTTCCAAAAATGCTTTATTTGGATAGAGGGGGGCCTGAAAACATGTTTCCGGCGAAATCTCGGCATCGAATTTTCGAGTGGAATGCAATACCTTCTCTACCTACTAGGTACGTGGTAGAGAATGTAATAAATAAGCAAAATGTGTAGTCCCAGGAGACTGTCCTGATATCTTTTCAGATGAAAGCTTAATTTTTAGCACAAACTAATTCATAATCAGCAAAACATTGTTAATTAAGATCTTAGAAGTAAGAATTAAATCGCCTTCTTAATATCAAATCTGCTCTTTATGTTGCAATCTGCAGAAAATGAACCTACATTCTATGACGACGGTATCACGGTCTCCTGATACATCAAGTACTGATGCTAGCCGTAAGATGTCACGGCTTCCTCAAACGCGCTTTGTTTTAAGAAGACAAACGATTTCTCAAAATTGTCCCTCTTCAAATCCTGTTCCGATTCATCCGAAGTTACCCTACCGAAGGCTAAACCAATAGTCAGATTTTTATAAATAAGATCGTTATGTGAGGATTTGAAAAGTGATCCCACTTGAAAAATCTGATGTGATACATTCACATGACTTTTTATACCCTCTATCTCTATATTAGTGGGCGCACAAACTATTGCTACTAAAGCTTATTTATCTTCTACTACATTTAATCCAAATAAACCTTTGCAAAAATAGCCACATTACACATTTCGTTATAGATATAGAGAGATAGTCAAATGTTTAAGAACTGCACGCTATATGCTGGCCTTCCGTACTGTTTCCATGACATCGTGAAAAACAACTGAATGTTGAAGGGACTTTAAGAGAATGACCAAGTAATGCAAAATTTGAACCTTTAATAATGGATATCTCAGAAACGGCTTATGTCACAAAAAAACTTATTTGAAATAAATTGGGTGTTTTAAAGAGATCTACATTTTGTGTAGTATGTTTTCGTTTTTCGCTTAACGTTTACCGGTTATACAAGATTATACAAAACTCCTTCCGAATGAAGAGAACTTCCTAGGCTATTCCCAGAGAATTCAAGACATACATTTTATTTACCATGTACATATCTCCTATATATGATATTTTAATCAAAATCGTTAGAAGCATTTTTTTTAAAATCAAAATTTGCGAAAAATGTTCCACGTGAAGGGTAGTTGGGTTGGAGGGATTTTCTTGAAAATCTTCGTGTCGCATCCTTGAAAGGTACTAAACTCAAATACCAAGTTTGGATTTATCGAATTTTTGTTTTTGAATTATGCTGTTCACTGACAGACAGTGCTGTGAGTGCCATTTATTTTAAAATGCTTTATTTTAATTCAGCCCTTCTCAAAACATACATTTCCAGTTAAATCTTGGTATAGAATTTTTGGGTGGAATACAAAACTTCCCCTACTTACTATACGTAGAAGAGAAACTAAAAATACATATGTATTTGAAGCTTGAAAGAGTTAACACTAAAAACAATAATAATGCTTTTATTTAACAAAGAATATGATTTAAAAAGATCTATATTTTTTGTGTAGTAAAAGTTTGTCTATCTCTTATGTTTTATCAGTTATGTAAAAGTAATTTTGAAAGAAGAGGATTTCAGAGGCTATTACCAGAAAATGCAATATATACATTTGTCATGAAAATATCGTAAATATATGGTATTTTAATAAAACTCGCTCTAGGTAGATTTTTGAGTTTCGAAACTTTTATAATTAAGTGGTAGTTTGGGGTGGGAAAAGTTTCTTCGTGTCGTATTCTTTGTGACGCTATTAATGTAATGTGTTTACTTGTGTTTTGCCCCACGTTTGGGAGCCAAATATGCGACAGTATTAGTGTTTGTTTGAAAGAATGCTACTGTTTATTTGCCGTATGTATAAAAGACAATTTGTCGCGGTCACTTCGTGTTATCCTTTACTGAGCGCCTATTATTGTATTTAATTTTTTGGGTTCACTGTCCTCCGGCTAGCTATGATCTTTTTGATCGAGCACTTATCTTATACAGGTGTGTAAACGGAAAGGAGTTTTTATCCAAAGATAACACTGATAAAAGAATTTGTTTTATACTTTTATTGTCGTAACACATTATGCACTTTCACATATTAATCTTGACACTCGCCAAACTGAAACTGTTGTAATAACTTATTTACTGCACATTATTAATTCGCGAACTTCAACTTTTTTGTGTAATTAACTTTACGACACTTGAGATTTTTCAGAACTTTGCTACGCGTAACCTGCGAATCGATAAACAATGCTATGTATCCACCATGACTGTTTTTGTTGAACTCAGCGACGTGTAATGTACAAATGTTTCCGATGAACTGGGAGAATCTACCTCTGACTTAGCTCTTTTTATACTCCTACACCCGATATGCCTAAAGATTATAACTGAGCTGCTATTGGTTAATAAAACGCGCCAACATTAGCGTCTATATTTATATCCAATGAAAATTACGAAAATATATGCTCTAGGGAAAAATGTTCCAGCAAATTCTAAGAAAAACGCGCCAATATTACGTCATTTGCTCGTCTCTAATAATGATAAACAGCTCACCCCCTCGCTACATTATTGCACGCTATTATTGTCAGTTTCAGTAAGGCCGTATAAACCCACTTCTCAACAATGCCTACAATCAACAAACATCTCAAATAAATGTCACACAACAATGCATATTCACACTATAATCACTCTTTACATTTACATAATTTGTGATACAAATCACTGCATCATCTTGAAAGACGCTGAACCACGTTTGTTATTTAACCAACTTTTCGTTTTTGAGTTGTGCTGTATACAGACATACAGACAGAAACGTGGAACCTTTTTTGATAAAAATTATTTACATGGATTCAGGGAGTTTCAAAACGTGTATTTCCGGTGAAATCTTGGTATCGAATGTTTGGTTGAAATACAACAATACTTTCGCTCTTACTATCCATTTTTAAGGAAATGAAAAAAAAGATTCGTAAAAATAAAGAAACGTTTTACATGTAAAGGGTGCATTTTGGGATAAGTAGTTTTCTTGAAAATATTATCCGGGCATCCTTAAAGGACGTAACTCGACTATGAAGTTTGATATTTCATTTTTAGTTACTCTATTGATTGAAACGTTTTACATAAGTTGTTTTGATTTAACATGGTCTCAAAACATGTACTCATATTTCTGATGAAATTTATAATATATGGAACTTTGGATGGAATTCAGTACTCCCTCTACTTACCACAGTTAACAGCAGAGAAAGTAGGACAGGAAATGCGCAAATAAGCAATTAGCTTTACGGTGCCATTGTTCCTTCACATAAAGCAGATAAAACCAAAATAATTAATGCTAAAGGAAATAATCTCTTTTGTGCCTTTCTTTGTTTTAATTCTGGAGGTAAAAACTACTTCAAACGAAACTCAATGAAATATTTCTTGTATGCTGGTACATGCATTCTGTCTTTTCTAGCAACAAACATTATCCAAGTCATAAAATGAACAGAGGACGATCTTGAGCTCTCTGTCTATAATATAGATATAGCCCCACGGCTCCCCTGGTTTTTCCTCAAAGCAAATATGTACAACCCTTTACACTAGCTGAATTTTAATTTTACTACATAAACAGCGAGACTTATTTTAGTTTAAGGGGTACATCAAGTCCAATATCGGAGGAGAATTCTGTTTCAGACTTTGACTTTCAAACTGGCAAAAGTCCATATTTAGAAGGAATCTCAGCTTTTTAAACTGTAAGCGAAAAAAAGTGTGTATCGTGTATACCTCAAACAGAATTTATAATTGCGGTAAGCTAAGATTTTCAAAATTCAAGTGGGAATTACGAAACTTTGCAAAGAGGTTATTGCAATATATACTTAGAGCGGCTTTTAAGACTTGCAGCATCGTTTATATCATAATTAATATGCAAAAGTTTAACTTGCACTGAAGACTCCTTGCAGCGGTACCATGGGGTTGCTGTGCGCCAATTCGGCGGTAAGGGATTTGCAGAAATGGTCCCGGGTTCCATCCTAGCTCAGGGACTCGCTGGATCTTGGATGTAGGATTGGTGGTTAATACCACTGGTTCATTTTCTTGCCCGTTTATTTCCCGTCACCGTTTTAAAACATAACTTCTGATATTACCTGGCCACACACACACCATCACACGCACGCATTTGTTTACTGCTGTGCTTCATACAATTGCCCCTATCCACCGGCACTCACATTTATTTTCCGAACAACCTCCAAGGAAATACCATGAACAAGTGTTTATTAAACTCTCCTGTTTCTTTATTTCGAATTTCGTATCTCCCCATTTCACTATCACATGATTTCTGCCTTTTTTATTATTGGATGCCTGGGGCTATGAGAGCACTTACCACTTTTATAAACATCTGATTTTCAGGCGGCCTAACGGTACACCAACAAACCATATTCTGCTCTCACTTGACTACAATTGAGAGGAAAAAAGCAACCCCGTTTCCTGCCTGTTGCTGGCACTGTATTTTCAACACATATTCACCTTTACGTAATACTCGCTTCCCCGTTTTATTCAATAATACGATTCCAATTGTTATTAATATTTATTTCCCCTATGGTTATCATTTAGCTACGCAGAACGTACTGTCTTATCCTTCAAACGGCTCATTTAGTACGAAACTGGCGTTGGAGGACCAGTGGATATTTCACTTCTTGTAACCTGAACCGGCACAAAATGTATTCATTTTACATCAGCACCATTAAGCGGAACTAAATGCGGAAATTGCCAAAAAATAAAATTTTTGGTTCTGTATCGAGTCTTATAAACTGAAAGTTTCTCTTAATTTAATATAGGATATTTTGTAAGTAAGCAATAATGCAATTAGCTAATTGTTTTTTTTAAAAAAATATTCGGACACGTCAAATGTAATATTTTAAAACGAAAATTTTACAAAAATGAAACAAAATGATCAGCCATTATTGTACAGGATGTGATGTCATTGCAAACATCTTAAACGCAAATATACTATGATTCATTTTATTCTGTGAGGTAGTTCTTTTGTTTAGTTACATGAACAATTTAATTTGTTTCATACAAAACGTTTGTTGCTAAAATATCTGAAAATTTAAATCAATAACAAAGAATATGGTTAGCACCACAAAGAATGTTATCTGATATAAATAGTTTGCTTGGGTAAGATCAACATTTCTTTGTTTCTTCTTTGTCTGTTTGTGTGTTTTGTTTGAAAAAAGGTTTTCTCTGTCTCTTATTGTTTATCAGGTATACCAGAGTGCTTCACATACTTCACAGGCTGTTCCCTGAAAGTTCAACATATACATAAATTTTATTTGTCTTGAAAATATCTTAAGCATACATTATTTTAATCAAAATCGTTAGTCATTTTTGAGAAAATATGAAATAACGAAACATTTCCCAGGTAAAGGGTAGTTTGGGGTGGAAGAATTTATTCAAAATATTTGTGTCGAATCCTTGAAAGGTCCAGAACTTAAATATCATGTTTTGTATTTAAACGGTTTTTTAATTTTGAGTTATGCAGTTCATAAGCTCACATGGTTATTTTTCTAAATTTTTGGGCGGTTCAGCGACTCCAAAAGGTATTTCTAGTGAAATCTCAGCATGGAATTTTTGGGTGCAATACAATACCTCCTCTACTTACTGTAAATACGTAGTACAGAATGTAAAAAAGTTATTACTTTTACTTTTTGAGCACCCTGACTTAAAACAATCGATAAAGATCTATTATGATAAGGTATAAGGCATCAATGAGACCGTACGTTAACTGAAAGGCCCTCGCATGCAGTTTTTACGATTTTGTCCAGATCATTCGCTATAATTATGCAAAATTAGTATGTGATTATTATTTGCAATCTAATAATATTTTAATGAACTAAAAGCCTGTTAGTTGTTTATAACATAGAGGTCATAAGCAACATTATGAAATAATGGAAATTAAGAGACCAGCTAGAGTTTAAACCCCTTTGTTAACATAATCTTTAGTGTACGCTTCTAAACAGCAATGTGTTATTTCCGGTTGATGTATACCGGTTTTATAAACCACAGTTTTTTTTCCCTCTACCACATAACTACTAGGTAGAGAAAGTATTGCACTCCACCCAAAAATTCGATACCGGGATTTAAATGGAAATACATGTATTAATGCCCTCTGAACTCAAAAAACTATTTTAAAAAAAGGTCGGAAAGTGTGTGACTGTGAAAAACATAAATCAAAAACGAAAAGTAGGATAAATACCAAACTTGACATTTAGGTTCAGTATCTATCAAAGGTGCAACACAAAGAGTTTCAAGGAAATACCCTAACCCTACTACAACTTCCCTTTACATGGAAGTTTTGAAAATTTTGATTTTCTAAAAATAACTCTAACGATTTTGATTAGAATACCTAACATGAAAGACATTTACATGACAAACAAAATGCATATCTAGAATTTTCTGGGAATAGCCAAGGGAGTCTTCTTCATTCGGAAGGAATTTTGAATAATCCTGTATAAATGGCAAACGTTTTGCGATAGACGAAAACGTAACATACAAAAGATGTAGCTCTCTTTAAAACACACAATTTGCTTAATATAAGTTTTTTTGTCGCATAAGCGCTTTCTGAGATATCCGTTATTAAAGGTTCGAATTGTTCAAAATTTGTCGTTGTTTTTAAGTACCATTGATTTTCAGTCTCTCTGGATTACATGGAACCATTATGGAATTATAAGGCCAGTGTATTGTGCCCAGTACTTAAACATTTGACTGTCGCTGCTTCCTTTGTATCTATAACGAAACGTGTAATGTAACTATTTCTGTAAAGGTGTTTGAATTAAAATGAAATAAGTAGAGAAATTAGTTTTAATAAGAATAGTTTTAGAGCCATTAATAAGCGATACAGGGTAGAGAATATTATGTGAATGTAACACACCACAATTTCATGATTATGTCAGATCATTCACTATAATTATGAAAAACTAGTATACGATTATTATTTTCAATCTAATATTTTAAAGAACTAAAACCTGCTAGCTGTTTATAACACAACATTATGAAATGTGCAGTGAAGAGACCAGCACATGTTTCAAAACCCTTTCTAACACAAAGCGTACGCTCCTAAGTAGCAATGTGTTATTTCCGGTTGAGGTATTCTGGATTTATAAACTACAGTTTTTTTGTTTTGTGCTTCTTTTTTGTGCGTCAAAGGGCGCTATAAAATGTTAAAGCTTGTTGCTTCATTAAGATTCAGATTGCTGGAGACAAAAAAATGAGTTCACTGCCAGGGAGCACTACAAAAAGGTGCACGGTAGAGATGTCCTTGCCTGTGTTCTTAACTGGAGGCTCGATCCTGTAGCATCTGAATGTTAATGAAACAACTTTGCTCCAACTCGCGACATTTTTACAGCGGCCTTTGATCTATACATTAGCAAAAAGTTTTCTAATCTGCATTGCTTAGCTGAAGATGTTCTTGCTTGAACGTACAGCTCAGCGGTGATTAACACACTCCACTGTTTAAGATCGTAGTTGCAGTGAGGGATTCATATTTACAAGGTATTGCGTGTATTAAAATATTTAATGTGTTGCATTCGCATGACTTTCTCTGATTAGGATTATACGAGGCGTGTTTTAAAATAAGTACGGCTGATACTTTAAAAAATAACAGAACATTATTTTCTAAATATTTTATTATCATCCATTACCTTACACTACTTCTCCACATAATCACCGTCGATATTCAGGCACTTGTAACGGGAAGCCAGTTTTTATATGCCTTTGTCAAAGAATGATGCCGCCTGTGATGAGAGCCAAGTCTTTCACTTCTTCTTTCACATCATCGTAAGAAACGTTTTCCACCAAGGAATTTCTTTGGATGAAGAAATACATGAAAATCTCTTGGTGCGAAATCCGGACTGTAAGGAGGGTGGTCGAATTGTTTCCAACCAAAAGTGCGATAACATGAGTTTGTTTGGCTGTATATGGTCGAGCATTGTTATGAACTAAAAGAATTTCACGCGAAAGCATTCCACGCCTTTTGCTCCTTCTGATTGCACGACAGAGCTATCGTAGTGTCCCCACTATAAAAAATCTGATGCGATCTCTGCCCTCTGTCGTTTATTAGTGTGTATACAAACTGGTCTTACTTATACCGGCTATGGCATTGAATTTTTCAGTCATCTGATTCTACCTTTCCAACCCTGTCCAACACACGGCTTGTGTGAAAGAACAATTAGTTTCATGGTCTTACTAAAGCTTATTTTTAAATATACTTCAATTTAATCCAAATAAAATTTTTCAGATACACATTTCGTTATAGATACAAAGGGAACAGCGATTGTTAAGTGTTTAAGAACTGGACGATATATGCTGACCTTAATTTCAATACTCTTTCCATAACATCGCGAGAAACAGCTAAGTGTTGACTGGACTTTAAAACAACTGCTAAGTATTGAGCAATTCGAACCTTTAATAAAAGATATCTCGGAAATGGCTGATGCAACGAAAAAGTTATTTGTGTTTTAAAGAGATCTACATTTCTTGTGTGGTACGACTTCGTCTATCGCTTTACCAGTTTTACAAGATTATACAGAATTCCTTCCGAATGAAGAGGACTTCATAGACTATTTCCTGAAAATTCAAGATTTGCCTTTGTTATGTTAATATTTGGTATTTTAATCAAAATCGTTAGAGCCATTGTTTAGAAAACATAAATTTTGAGAAATGTCCCATTTAGAGGGTAGTTGGAGTAGGAGCATTTTCTAATCTTCGTGTCCGATTCTTGGAGCATACTGAACCTAAATATAAATTTATCCGGCTTTTCGTTTTTGATTTATGCTGTTCACAGACGCACAAACACACGAGCATGTTTCTAAAAATACTTTATTGGCTTCAAGGAATTCAAAACGTGTATTTTTGGTAAATCTCGGTATCGAAATTTTGGGTGGAATGCAATACCTCCTCACTTACTATGGACGTGGTAGAGAAAGTAAAAACGAATCACTGATCTCACTTCTCAGGCGGCGGGTCGTTGATTGTTTTGAAACGTTCCAACAACAGAAAAACACAAAGTGAAGATCCCTCACGGCTGTGCCTGTCTTCCTAATGAATGGAGAAAGTGATCGCACATGCTCAAAATCGCGACTCCAGCGCTGCAGCAGTAAAATATAAAAACAGTCTCGTACACCGGAGGGGGAACACCTCGCCAATTAGACCTTCATAGATCTCACTCCTCCGAAGAAAGGGATGAAGTGAAGAAACCACAGGAGACTACAGGTCATTGGCAGGCAGAGCATATAGGCGTGCGTAAGTCCCTAACAATAGCAGGCTCGAAGACCCATCCCACAGTTTGGAGCTGCCTAGAGAGGGCGATGAACCACCCGTCGACCAAATGGGCTTCTAGGTTCCACGGGGAGTACTCTTTTCTTTGAGCAAGCGTCCGCACCATCTGTCCGGCACCGCCATACACCACGAAATATAGCGGCACACTTGAAAGAGAAGAAGGAAACAGTATAAAAGGGGAATTATTGAAGGGAAATCGTGGTAGATGAGAAACCGCACCAGATTTGTTTATATATATAGAGCTATTTTTGAGAAAATAAAAAATAATGAAGAATTTTCCATGTAAAAGGTAGTTTGATTTTTTTAGGATTTTCTTGAAAATCTTCATGTCGCATCCTTGAAAGTTGCTGACCTCAAATACAAGTTTGGTATTTAAACGACCTTTATTTTTGAGTTATGTTCTTCACAGACACACACACACGCGCGCGCATACAAGGTCCTTTTCCTAAAAATCTGATGTGTTATATTCACATGACCTTCTCTAACCTCTATCGCATATTAGTGGACTATTCTAACTAAATCTACTTCATTTTAATCCAAATAAACCTTTGCAGAAATAACTACATTACACATTTCGTTACAGAAACAAAGATACAGGATAGTCAAATGTTTAAGAGCTGGACGCTATACACTAGCCGTAAAATTCCATACTGTTTCCATGCAATCACGGGAAACAACTGAATGTTGTCACGAGTTTAATTGAGTGGTCAAGTAATGAACAATTCCAACCAGTAATAACGATATACTAGAAATGGATTATACCACAAAAGAAGTTATTTGAAGTAAATTGTGTGTTTTAAAGGGATCTACATTTTTTGTGTAGTACGTTTTCGTCTATCGCTTAACGTTTACCAGTTATACACGTTTATACAAAATTTCTTCCGAATGAAGAGGATTTGAAAAGCTATTCCCAGAAAATTCAAGATATACATATTATTTTTCATGTAAATATTATCAATATATGGTATTTTAATCAGAATCTTTAGAGCCATTTTTGAGAAAATAAAAAAATTCGAAAAACGCTCCATGTGAAGGGTAGTTTGGTTTAAGGGATTTTCTTGAAAATTTCCGTGTCGCATTTTGGAAAGTACTGAACTTAACACCAAGTTTGGTGTTTATCCCACTTTTCGTTTTTGAGTTACGCTGTTGACAAACACACAAATCTTTTTCTAAAAATGCTTTGTTTGGACACAAGGGGCCTCAAAACATGTATTTCCGCTGAAAGCTCGGTATGGAATTTTTGGATGGAAATCGATAACGTCTCTACTTTTTATGTACGCGGTAGAGAAAGTAAAAATGATTTTTCTTGTATTCGGAGGGAACTCAAAACGTGTATTTACACTGAAATCTCTGCATGAGTTTTGGGTGGAATGCAATATTTTCTCTACTTACTATAGGTGAACAGCAGAGATAGTAAAAGTATATTATATGTGGATTTTTAAGTGCGCAATACCGCGGCATAACCAAAATTAAATATCTGAAGCTTAGAGTTGAGAGACCACATCCACATACACGCTCCCTTTTGCTCCCACTAATTCAGCAGCACATGTACAGTGGTTGTTCAGACGCTGCCGGTTATAGGACCACGGTCTATAGAATTGTTCCCGAGCCGTATTGTGGTTCTCCAAACGTCAGGTCAACCTCCTGTTTGGAAGGATCAAGTTTGTTGTCTCTAAATACGTTACAACTGCAAGACCACAATTCCATTTTCCGTCGGCAAAGCTGGTTACAAATCCCGCTCTTTCCACCGACATCACAATGTACTTTTCGCTTCCAATACCTTCTTGGCATCATCTGGAAAATGGAGTCCCTCTACTAAATTACTCCGTTTTCACGTTTCCGCAACAGGATATGGGAGAAATTAATGTAACGTCCTTTGGAACTGTCCTTGCTTTATAAAGAGGGAGCGAAGCACAAACACATAGAGATTACAGTATATGAAAAGTTACTAAAGTACAACTTTGACACTTTTTCACCATTATGGGATGTCACTAGAATCTGGTGATATTCGGGTTGTTACGTTCCATTCATAACCGGCAACTCCCCCCACAAATACGCACCTGTTACATGTATTGGGAAAGTTAGTTATATGGTATCTGTTAGGCTGGTGCCCAGTTTTTCTACTCGCAGATGTTTCAACTTTGCACTTCGACCGTTTAATCACGAACACTAAATGTATTATATTAAATTATTTATATTACTACACTACCGTTTATGAAAATTGCAACACCAAGAATGGGAAAGCATGAATTCAATGAATTTAATACCACAGATTAGGTACCTGACAAGTAACAAATGCAAAACATTTCAAATCTATAAATGACCTTTGGGTCCAATATTCAGCATTTGGTGTGGCCCTCATGTGCTGCAATTAGGCCTGTTATCGCCGCGGCATTGAATCAAAAAGGTTCTAAATAAGTTCCTGAGGGATTTCCGTCCACGCAGAATGTATTCCAGCCCACAAATCCGCGACACTGGTTACTGGAGGTGCCGACCAACCATATCCCAGACATGTTCGACGGACATGTCAGGCGAACGTGCAGACCAGGGAAGCAGTGGTACCCGCCACTCTTCGAAGAAGGCTTGTATATTCCTGGCCTGTGGAGATGCCTGAAGCAGGGGGAGTACCTCAGACTCTACAACCACCGTTAGGTACCGGTTGCTGTTCAAAGTGCCCTCAATTTGTAGGAGGCGAGATGGTTGTTGTAACCAATGGCACCCCAAACCATCACATCCGGTGTTTGTCCGCTATGCCGCTCAACAATGCAACCCTCTAGGTACCACGGTACCGCCGAACATGTATGCGGCCATCACTGTAGGATACGTTGATGCAGGACTCGTTCGAAAATACTACATTTTGCCACTCAGCATCCCAGTGACGGTGTTCACGTGCGAATTCTAGTCGGAGGAGCTTCTGGTTTCTGGACAATGGAAATCGACATAATGATATGCATGCAAGCAGTCCAACCTGCAGCAGACGGCGACGAACCGTTGATGCAGACAAGTTCACACCTGTTGCAGTGCTCCAGCGTCGAGCCAACACTGTGGATGAAGCTGTACGGTCCGCCATGGCCATGTGGACAAGATGACGCCCATCCCGTGCTGTGGTCATGTTCCGTGGTCCAGTACCCGCTCTTTGCTGCTTATCTATCCGCTGCTTCCACACACGCATCACTGTCATAGCAGGCATGCCCTGTACGAGCCGAAATATCACGGTATGACAAACCCGCTTCCCGGAGACCTATCATTCTTTCGCGTTCGAACTCACTCACATGCCGATATGGCTCCCTTTGACGCCGACGAGGCATACTGGCACTTACTTTATTGTTTCCACCTTGTTTGACAGCTCTGCACTGACTACACTGACACAGCAATAACCTTGTCGGACCGACACGAGAGGGCTCTGCTCGACCTACGTGTACCGCATCTCTCTGCAAACCTAATCACTTATTGCTTGTACACTCTTCTACACTTCCCGGGAAATTCTTTCTTGGTGTTGCAATTTTCACAAACGGCTGTGTATTTAGATTAGAGGCACCATGGTAGCTTCTGGTTCCCGAGTTCGCAAGTTCAAACTCGGTGGAGGCGATGGATTCTTTTGCAGTAAAAATTCTTAGCACTGACACAAAATCCTTACTGTATTGTAATAGTATGAAGAACAACTTCTAGTTGCGTTTTAATACGGTTCCGACATATCTAAACCAAACAATTAAATTTCTTGGTTTTCTTATACGCAGATTTTGTTCCTTTAAAATGAAACATACACAAAAATAACGCTTACACCAAAAATTTCAGAAATTGTTAAAATGTCTAGTTAACTGCAAAGGCAATACCAAATAGTTAATAATAAGCTAATAACCCAATCTAATCATTTTGTTTAGTTTTTTATTTATGGACGCTCTTTAACTACTATAGACTGCGGAGGATATTTATTTTGAAGAAATCGAAACTTGTTGTATTGTACGTTTTTGTCCTTCGCTTTAAGTTTACCAGCTAAGCAAACATTTCTTTCACAATCTATTCCCAGAAAATTCAAAATATACATTTTATTTTCCAGGCAAGTATATTAAACATATAGGATTGTAATCAATATCGTTAAGAGGCCATTTTTGGGAAACTCAAACATTTCGATATATATTCTGTGGAAACCGTAGTTTGCTGTAAGGGGATTTTCTTGAAAATCTTTGTGTCGCCTGTTTTTGAGGACAGTGAACTTAAATAGTAAGTTTGATATTAACTCCTAGATTTCATTTTTGGGTTGTGCTGTTCACATATACATGCATAGACCTCTTTCTAAAACTTTTTTGATTCACGGGGCCTCTTAAGGTATATTTCCGGTGTTCTTGGTATCGAATTTTTGGGTGGAATGGAATACTTCCTCTACTTGGTACAGATAAGTATTAGATAATGTAATATGTGTAAGTATTTCAAAACTTAAACGAATAACAAAGAATATCTCGGAAATATTTAACCTACAAAACTTATTTGACATAAATTGTATGATTTAAGGAGACCTACATTTTACCGCAGTAAGATTTTGTGTATCCCTTACGGTTTACCAATTATACACAATAATTCAGAATGAGAATTTAAAGGCGATTATCAGAAATTTCAGTTGGCAGTTCATATGGCAGTTTAATCAAAATTGTTATAGGCATAAAGAAATAAACCCGCCTCTCTGGTGTGGGGGTAGCGTGTCTGCCTCACATTTAAGAGGGCCCGAGTTCGAATCTCGGTTAGGGTGATTGCCCGGGTAAGGTATCTTCCGGGATTTTCCCTTATCCTGAGAAGACAAATGTCGGGTAACTAAGCTCTATTGACTACGGACTCATTTGAGAATAACTTCACCCATTTCATTCATTTATCGTCCGATATGATATACCGGGTTAAAGGACGTTAAAAAAATCTGACGTGTTACATACATATGACTTTCTCTACTCTTGTGCAAAATAATCTTACAAACGCTTATTCTCCATCTACTTCATGTTAATCGAGATAAACATTTGCAGAAACTTATTGCTAATTTTCTTGTAGATGTAAGGGGAATTGGTAGGCCTTAAGCGATAGTCAAATATTTTAAGAGCTGGTTGCTATGTGGAGCATTCCATTCTCTTTGCATGTCCAGGACATTAAAAAAACCGAATTCCCGTCCAAGAACAAGTATAAGTATTGGAAAATTCAAAAAAATAACAAGGAATATCTCGGAAATGGTTCACTCCCCCCAAAAAAGTATGTGACATAAACTGTGTGTTTTAACTAGATCTACGTTAATTGTGTGGTAAACCTTTGTCTATCTCTTACGGTGTACCAGTTATGGAAAAGTCATTGAGAACGAAGAACAATTTCGGGGATATTCACAGAAAATTCAAGATAAGCATTTACCATGAAAATAGCTTAAACAAAATCTGATGTGTTACACTCACATGACTTTCTCTACTCTTGTACAAACTACTTATACAAATGCTTATTCTCCATCTACTTCATGTTAATCGAGATAAAGATTTGCAGAGTCTATCTTATTGCTAATTTTCTTGTAGATGTAAGGGGAATATATATTTACAAGGGCAATTTGGAAATACAGTAGCCTTTAACCACATACATATCTCTTAATAGCTGGTTGCTAGGTGTAGAACCATTCCCTTTCCCACGGATTAATACTCTTTGCATATCCAAGACAAAAAAATGAATAACGAATTCCCCTTTGAGAAAGTAAGTATTGAAAAATAAAATCTGATGTGTTACACTCACATGACTTTCTCTACTCTTGTACAAACTATTTTTACAAACGCTTATTCTCCATATGCTTCATGTTAATCGAGATGTTAATATTATTGCTAATTTTCTTGTAGATGCAAGGGGAATATGTTAGGTTTTAAGCGATAGTCAAATATTTTAAGCGTTGGTTGCTATGTGGCGCATTCCATTCTCTTTGCATGTCCAGGGCATAAAAAAATGAATAACGAATTTGAGAAAAAGTATAGGTATTGGACAATTTAAGGGATTAACAAGCAATATCTCGAAAACGGTTCACTCAACAAAAGAAATGTATATGACATAAATTGTGTATTTTAACGCGATCTACATTTTTTGTATAGTAAAATTTTGCCTATCTCTTATGGTTTACCAGTTATGCAAAAGTCGTTCACAATGAAGAATACTTTTGGAGAAATTCCCAGAAAATTCGAGATATACATTTCATTTCTCATGCCAATATCTTAAACATATGATATTTTAATCAAAATCGTTAGAGCCATTTTTGAGAAAATTAAAATTTTCGAAAACTGTTCCATGTAAAGGGTAGTCTGGGGTGGGGGGATTTTCTTTAAAACCTTCGTGTCGCATCTCTGGAAGATACTGAACCTAAATACCAAGTTTGGTGTTTATGCAACTGTTCGTTTCTGAGTTATGCTGTTCACAGACACACAGACACACAGATACACAGACACACACACACACAGACATACACACGGACATGTTTCTAAAAATGCTTTTTTTGGATTCAGGGAGTCTCAAAACATGTATTTCCGGTGAAATCTCGGTATCGAATTTTTGGGTGGAATACAATACTTCCCCTACTTACTACACGTAGTAGAGAAAGTAATAAGGGAATAACAAGTAATATCTCGAAAATGGTTCACTCAACAAAAAAATGTATATGACATAAATTGTGTATTTTAACGCGATCTACATTTTTGTGCAGTAAAATTTTGTCTATCTCTTATGGTTTACCAGTTATGCAAAAGTCGTTCACAATGAAGAATACTTTTGGAGACATTCCCAGGAAATTCAAGATATACATTTTATTTGTCATGAAAATATCTTAAACATATGATATTTTAATGAAAATCGTTAGAGCTATTTTTGAGAAAATTAAAATTTTCGAAAAATCTTCCATGTAAAGGGTAATCTGGGGTAGGGAGATTTTCTTGAAAACCTTCGTGTCGCATCCTTGGAAGATACTGAACCTAAATACCAAGTTTGGTGTTTATCCGACTTTTCGTTTCTGAGTTACGCTGTTCACAGACAGACACACACACGAACATGTTTCCAAAAATGCTTTTATTGGATTCAGAGGGTCTCAAAGCATGTATTTCCGGTGAAATCTCAGTATCGAATTTTTTGGTGGAATACAATACTTCCCCTACTTACTATACGTAGTAGAGAAAGTAATATATATATATATATATATATATATATATATATATATATCGTTAGAGCCATTTTTGAAAAAATCTACATTTTCCAAAAATGTTCCATTAAAGGGTAGTCTTGAATGGGGAAATTTCTTGAGAATCTTTGTGTCGCATCTTAGGAAGATACTAAACCTAAATACCAAGTTTGTTGTTGATCCGTGAGTTACATTTTCTTTACGAGTTAATTCGGTGACACTGTTGACGCAGAGCTATGACCACGATAAGACACCAAGTATCGAACTTACACACGTTCGAAAATAAACTTCCGGTGTAGACGAATTTTATTTAAAGTCCATTTTGTATTGTCATCAGGTTCCTTCTCTAGCTACATGAGTTTTTATTTATGCTATTGGCTCTCTTGATAAATTTACCACACGTTCATTGGTTGGTATGTTTTAGAAAGTAGATGTTTCTAGCACCTTGCTTTATCTGGTTATTTTCACCTGATTAACTTTTCTGTGCGCTTGACTGCTTTTTTCACGTATGGTTTTTCCCTGCTTTGTTCACGTTTGCTTCGCTAGTCAACCCTTCCTTGTGCTGAGTATTTTGTCTGCGTTACAGGTAATTATCCTTTCGTTAGAAATCTGCCTCACACAGCCACATGTTGCTTCACTTAATACCTTTCACATTCCTTTTTTGCAATACATGCTGTTTATACAGTTTAACATTTCTTCTGTTTAATTTATGTTTATGCCCTTTGTATTACACTTTTTGTTAGTTAGACTTATTTCTGTCGCATTTTATTTTATTTTATTTAGCATTTCGCTTCCAAATTAAAAAAAATTAAATTGTGTTTTATTTATGGACGCTCCTTAACTGCTGTGATTCATAGCATCCCATTCTATATTGGGCGTGAAAGACCGGTAATTTTGCTCAGAGGCCTCTTTATCAGGCTTGAGGTTCATTTACGTGCCGTAAATCTGCAACACGGACCACCGGCTTATCTTCCCTTCCGAAGGAAGCCATGCTAAAGATTTTTACGCCCGAAAAAATCCATCGCCCTCCGTCGGATTTAAACCCGCGAGCTCTGGAATTAAAGGCTAGCATGGTAACCACTACACCACGAAGGACGATATTTCGCTTCCCCTTTCATACTTTATAATATTTTCGTTATTCTTTTAGGCTTAATATTTCTTGGGGGGAATATTTAAACCTCACTATACACGGTATTTTTTAAAGCTAGAATCTTAATTAATTTCATTTTTATTCACGCTTTCTTTGTGAAAGTATTGTACAAATATTTATAAGATTTTTACGGTGAATCCTCCCCATTACCTTTTATAATTGTAATTTCGTACAGGTCTCATTATTTCTAATAACGGATGAAATATCCCCCGATATTCTCGCAAAAGGATGTGAGGCATCTGTCTTCTTTAACATCCCAAATTAAATTGAGTTTTATGTATGGACGCTCTTTACGTCCCATTCTAAATCGGGCGATTTTGCTCAGCGGCTTCTTTATCAGGCTTGAGGTTCTTTTATGTGTCGTAAATATACGGCACGGGACCACGGTTATACTTCCCTTCTGAAGGAAGCCATGCTAAGGATATTTACGCCCGAAAAAAAATCCATCGACCTCGGGAACTAGAAGCTAGCATGGTAATCACTACACCACGGAGGACGACCTTAACTTCCCCCGACAGTCTTCTAAGTTCTGAAAATGCTTCTATAGCCTTCCACCCTTTGGCGGTGAAGGAATCGTCGGTCAGAATGGTCGGGAGATTTGTTACATACATAGTTACAGTAGGTTAAATTTGAAACCTTTTCTTACATGAGAGCTATCAGAAGGTTTTGACATTCAGAAGCTTCACTGCATATATGTATAGAATTAGAATAAAGGTTTTGAGAGGTTTTGAGACTGTTTTACTACACAGACATTTGCAGTGTTTGATAAACGGTAATTAACGAAACAACAATATAACACAGCATCGATTGTTGCTTTTTCAACTCTTGTCTTCTGTTTGTTGAAGTGTTGCCATTTATGTATATTCCTTGCAATAAAATGTAACCGGCTTTTGTTTTTATACTCTGCGGAGTACAGCAAATATTTATATTCTGTGGAGTAACACCAACTATTTTTTATTCCCTGGCATTCTACACTAAAGGTCAAGGCCTTCTTCGTAAGTTTGTGCTCGTATTCAAGTAAAATGGCTCTGTAAATCCTTTTTAATCTTTTAGTAATTTAAGAAATTAAGTTAGTAGGTGCTTTATAGTCCCATGTCCATCAGAACGAATTGGTTTTTTTTCAATTGTGAACGAATTATTAAAGTCTGTTCAGTGGTTTTTGAAATTACGACACATACACACACACACAAATTTGCTCCTTACTGTATTAGTATAGAAGTATAGATATTATCGAACTAAATCATAGTATCATTTAAACCTATTTTATGATGTGAAAACATTACGTTCAATTCTGTATCTTTACTGATATCCGAAATACTTAAATGGTAATGAAGTTGCAAAATGTGAGATATTGTGTTCTATTTAACTAAATATTCTGTGGCAACTATTGCAGTTAGTTGTTTATAGAATACAATAATCTTTAATTTTGCTTTCTTCCATGATTAAATTTTTGAAATGAAACCTACGTGTTTGTGTGTGGGGGGCTGTATCGGTTATTTAATAAGCAATTGCTCATTAACACGAATTCAGGATTGCCGCTAGACGGAAATCTGAACACACGTGTTGTCATTTAGTTCCATGACAGTTAATCTACAACAGTGCAACTATATGACACTAATTGGTGCCTCAAAGTTAGTCAGATTAAATAAAATTCTATTTTTATTATACCTATGCACCCTTAAAGTGCATTAAAATTAAATTAATTTCTAATAGTGCATTATTCACAATAAACATGATCAAAAAATATATATCTACCTTGGTGGTCGAGTTGATGTAAGGGCCTTTCAGGCCCACGGTCTACCTGGAGTGATCCATAATTTCTTAATATTATTTATTATTTCTGTACTAAAAAAAAGAAAAACACCGCGCGCAGGAAACAGATGCCGCATGTGAAAATGTTCCGAACATGCCTTCTGGCTATGTTACTTTTCCGTATAAATTGTAACCATATCCGTGTGTTTGTTATTGGTGTAGGATACCTTTTTATCTGAATGACCTGGTACGAACTGCATGCAGGCGAACAGGCGACCAGGCGACGCCTATCAGTACGAAACTGCCAAGTAAAACCTGCATACAGCAGCACTACATCAGTGACCTTTTGCTTTATACCTGCATTGGCGCTTTGAACATCAGTGATGCGACAACTTCTCTTGCACCTATGTATGTGGGAAACTTAAGCTGCGAAGGACGCCTTCTTTGGGCCACCACATATATTATGTTACATACACACATTTTTACATCTACATCAATGCCAAAATTAAAAACTATTGTGATTAAAATACTATTAAATACTATTAAAATACTATTGAGATATTTTGGTGTTAAATGAAATGTATATCTTGAATTTTTTAGGGAAAGCCTATGAAGTCCTCTTAACTCTGAATTACTTCTGTATGAATGGTAAATAATAGATAAAAAAATCTCTTACTATTAAAATGTATGTCTCGTTAAAGCGCAAAAAAATTATGTCAAATAAAATTTATCTGATTTTAACCATTTCCGAGATATTCTTTGTTATTATTTTGAATGTTCAAATATTTATACCTTTTCAAGTGTTAAAGTAAGTATCCGTTTTTCCTTCTGGTTATGCAAAGGGCATGGACCATCATATAGCGGCCCGCTTTTTATAAATATGACTATCACTTTAGCCTATTGCATATTTCTACCTACAATGAAATGTGAATGTAGTAATGAAAGTTTATCTCGATTAACAAAGAATGGACAGAAAAAAGACTCTGTAAGAGTAGTTTGTAGAAGAGTGAGTAAAGAAATACATGTGAATGCACCAATCAGAGTCTTAACTCCCATAGTAAAACAATTTATCACAATATAATACATCTATCTCTAAAATTACGTTATAAGGGATTAACTCAAAACGCTCTAAGGCCATAATTAGTTCTGTTTAATTCCGAATCAGTGCATAAATTAATTTACGCAGTAATTTCTAAAACACTGAAAAGTAGCAAAGTAAGAAGTGGTTTTTGTTTCACGGTGCAGGGAAACAAAATAACTTAAGTATTGCGCACGGAAGCTCGCAGTTACGAAATATATCAGAAGTATATAGACATTCCTTCCAGAAACAGGGAGAGACGTTAATTTGTAGCGAAAAAGTATGCGTATATATATATATGCGAGGCTACACAGCGTTTAATTCTTTTATGTTCCGCTTATTCTTTCGTTGTAATTACATTTTTAATTAAATTTATGTGCAGCGGCACGCATGTGGTTGCCTACACTCGTACAGCTGTGGTAAACAAAACAATTATTAGGACGTTAATGAACATAGCATATGGCAACACTACCCTAAGGGTTGTGATGGACACATCCGCAGTACGTTGACGATTACGGCAACAGTCTGCTACTTTCTCGATAGATTTGTGCCCTAATAGGACAACTTAAATATAACTCAGACCTCACTGCTTCTGTGGTCGACAGTTGTGGTTTCTAAGGTTACGGTTTCTACACCCAACTGGGAGGGACGTCCGTTCTTACTGGATACGGCACCACAGGCGGTGAACACTGATGAGTTGACACAGGAAATGAAATAACAATTGGAAAAGGAAATTTTGGACGGAAGCGTTCCAGCCTAAGTTTAAGGTTACTCCGCAACATTTGACAGTAAGGAGGTCTCAGGAAAACCTGGAAAAGCCTTAGTCAGGGAGGAGAATCCTGGGGTTTTGAATAGGTCTCCCGTTCACGAGCCTGTACCTTAACGACCACGGCTACCCATGCAGGTAGGAGTTTTCTTTGATTTGAATTACTTCCTACTTTCCGAAGAGCTTGAGACTGTGAATTTGGGAATAAATTTGAGTGTTTCATAATGAAATGTAGAAATCTAACATTAAAAATAATCTGCTTCTATAAACTTTTCTTAGGAACATTTATTTTTCTATCTAGATAAATGGTCGTAGAAGTGCTTACACATTCCATTGGAAGTACAAGGTGATCAGAACAAGGTGAATCCATAATCAGACGCTCACAAACCCTGTCGCTATATACTGGCCTAGAAATTCCATTACCTTTCCATGAGAGCGTGAGACACAACTAAATAGCGACAACATGACTAAGTATTGAAATTTCAAACCAATATAAATCGATATTTTGGAAATGGTAGATACTTTTCATGCAGTAAGCTTTTGTCTTTCTCTTATAATTTAGCAGTTAAACAAAGTTATACAAAATTATTTCGAATGAAGAGGACTTCACAGGCTATTCCCAGAAAATTCAAGACCGACATTTCTTTTGCATAAATATCTTTAACGAATGCTATTTTAATTAAAATCCTTAGAGCCACTTTTGAAAAATAAAACTTTCGAAAAAGTTTCATTTAAAGGGAAGTTGCAGGTTGGGAAATTTTCTTAAACATTCTCGTGTCGCATCTATGGAAGATAGTGAACTTAAACACCAGGTTTACTATTCATCCGACACCCCTTTCTGGAGTTATGGTGTTCACAGACACACACATAAACATGGACATTTTTATTAACATGCTTTTTTATTCAAGGGGCCTCAAAACATGTATTTCCGGTGATATTTCGGTATTGAATGCTGTTCAGAAATTTCTAGAAAAAAATCGATGTGTTGCAGTCACTGACTTTCTCTACTCTTGTACGAACTATTTTCACAAAAGCTTATTCTACATATGCTTCCTGTCGAGATAAACATTTGTAGAATCTGATTGCTAATTTTCTTATAGATATAAGGGGAATATGGTACACTTTAGCGATAGTCAAATGTTTTAAGAGCTGGTTGCTAGGTGGAGCATTCCATTCTCTTTGCATGTCCAGGACGCGCGCGCGCGCGCGCACACACACACACACACACACACACACACATACACAAAGAAGAAGAAAGAATAACGAATTCTCAATTGAGAGAAAGTAACAAATAACAAGGAATACCTCAAAATGGTTCAGTCGACAAAAGATGTATGTGAACGTAAATTGTGTGTTTTAGCGAGATGTACATTTTTTGTGTACTAGAATATTGTTTATCTTTTACGGTTTACCAGTTATGCGAAAGTCATTCAGAAAGAAGAGGACTTTTAGGGACATTCCCAGAAAATTCAAGATGTGCATTTCATTTTCCATGAAAATATCTTAAACATATAATATTTTAATGAAAATCTTAGAGCCATTTTTGAGAAATTCAAAATTTTCGAAAACTGTTCCCTGTAACGGGTAGTCTAGAGTGGCGGAATTTTCTTGAATATCCTGGTGTCGTATCCTTGGAAGATACCAAACTCAAATACCAAGTTTGGTATTTATCCAAGTTCTTGTTTTTGGGTTATGCTGTCCAAAGACAGACAGACAGATAGAGACACACACAGGTTGTTTCCAAAAATGCTTTATATGGATTAAGGGCAACTCAAAACACGTATTTCCGGTGAAATTTCGGTATCGAATTTTTGGGTGGAATACAGTACTTCCCCTACTTACTATACGTATTAGAGAAAGAAAAGCTTAGCAGTTATGTGCATATAAATTTGTCACAACACATACCTACTCCCTTATACATTTGCACCTTAGTTTACAGAGATATTTGTAGTTTCTCTACTACGTATAATAATCCCCAAAAACACTTTTAGAAGAAGGTCCGCGTTAGTGTCTGTCAATTTCTGTGAACATATAGACAAAGAACGAAAAGTCAGAAAAACTTGATGTTTAAATTCAATATCTTCCAAAGATGCGACATGAGTTTTTAGGAAAATTCCTCACCCTAAACTACTGTTACGTTGAACATTTCCGAAATGATTGATCTTCTAAAAAACGACTCTAATGATTTTGATAAAAAATGTTATATTTAAAGATATTTACATGACGAATAAAATATACATCTTCAAATTTCTGGGAATAGCCTATGAAGTACTCTTCATTCAGGAGAAATTTTGTATAAATGGTAGACTTTAAGCGATAGACAAAAACGTACTACATACAAAATGTAGATATCTTTAAAACCAGAATTTATTTCAAATAACGTTTTTGTGACTTCATTCATTTCCGAAATATCCCTTATTAATGGCTCGAATAGTTCAATACCTTGGCATTCTTTTAAAGTCCTGTCGATTTTCAGTTGTTTCTCGCGACGTCATGGAAAGAGCAATGCAGCATAGCATCCAGTTCTTAAATATTTGACTATTGCTGTTCTCTTTGTATCTATTATGAACTGTGTAATTTAGCTATTTATGCATAGTCAGGAAGGAAGTCCTTCGATGACATCCAGGTAAAGAAAGTCAGGATTTTAAAATGTAATTATCAAGATGTTACTCTGAAATTGTGTATGTTAGAAATTTCACAGTTATTTACCCTTAATGAGTCACATAATATGAAAGTTGGAGCAAAAATGTTTTCCTTTGTTTTATTATTTAGGGATGTAACAGATGACTTGGTGCTGAATTTTTCTGTGCATAATGCAGAACCAATTTAGACAGAGTTGCAGTCTATGGAACGAAATGAAAAGGGCGAACAATAAATTTGATATGTGGTGTTAACAATTTACACCAGCGGTTTTCCAGAAGAGGACTAAATGGAACATGCTTATGCATTTCAATCATTTCGCTGTGAATGTGACATGATTTTGTTATCGCATTAGCAGCGACTGTGATGGCTTCCAGAACATGCTTGCCATACAATGCTGCGGAAATCAGTCGCGATTGTGCATCGCAAAAAAATCTGATTAAAATTCCATTAAGTCCTGTTAATTTTCGGATACATTTAAAATAATTTACTTATATTTCGTTTTTATTAAAGGATTATATTGCAATGCGCTGTACGCATTGAAATTCGTGTAAAATCGCTGTGTTAATACAGTTCCAGGGGGCAGGGTCTCATTCGTTTATCAGGAGAAGGGAAAAGTGGTGTCGCTTTCAAGCACAGAAGAGGAATTATACACCATAAACTATACACTTCAAATGCATTTTACTTAAGATGGTTTAGTCAAATATTTCTACATAGAAAACCTTTGGTTTTATTCCACTCCCATTTCGTTTTTCCCCAGCATACCTGAAATGGTACTTAATTCTACAACAAGTTTAAAAATAATGATATGTTATATACATATGACTTTCTCCACCCACTCTTCTACAAAATATTTTTACAAAAAGTTCTGCTTCATGTTGATCCGGTACAAGTGATACTCAAATCTGTCTCTGTGTGATGACTTTGAAATTTCGTTCTGCATACACATGGCTTTCTCTACCCTCTATCGTTTACTTTTGGATATACAAACTATTCTTATGAGATTTTATTATTTTCTCTACTACGTATAGTAAGTAGGGGAAGTATTGCATTCCATACATAAATTTGACACCTGAAATACTTGTCATTAGATGCCCTGAATCCAAATAAAGATGTACGTATATGTGTCTGTCTGTGAACAACTAACACAAAAACGAAAAGTTGAATATACGAGTATACCACACTTGGTATTTAAGTTTACTATCTTCCAAGGAGGCGATACAAAGTGTTTCAAGAATGTCCCCCATCCCAACTTTTCTTTACATGCAACATTTTTCGAAATTTTGATTTTACCACAAATGGCTCTAATGATTTTAATTAAAATACCATATATGAAAGATATTGATATGACGAAATGTACATCTGGAATATTCTGGTAGTAGCCTAAGAAGTCCTTCTAATTCGGAAGGAATTTTGTATAATCTTGTGTAATTTGTAAACGTTAAGACGAAAACATACTGCATAAAAGATGTACCTTCTTAAAACTCACAATGTATTTTAAATAACTTTTTTGTGGCAATAGCCATTTCTACGATATCTGATATTAATGTTCGAATTGTTCATTACTTGGTCATTCTCCTTTCAACATTCAGTTGTTTCTCGCGATTGCATGAAAACAGTGGATTTAAGGCCAGCGTATAGCGTCCAGTTCTATCGCTGTTCTCTTTGTATCTATAACGAAACGTGGAATGTAGCTATTTCTGCAAAGGTTTTTTTGGATTAAAATGTAGTAGATAGAAAAATAAGCTTTAGTAAGAACAATTTGTACACCCAGCAATAAACGTTAGAGAGTAGAGAAGGTCATGTGAAAACGTATCACATCAGATTTTTATATTTATAGGTACACTGTCATGCATAAAAGGTGACAAATTCCCCTAGATCGCCACTGTGTTTTTCACTCCGTAAGGCTTCAACTTTCAGGTAACTAATTTTTGACTCCACCCAGCGGTATCAGTTCTCTAAGAGACAAGCCCCCCCCAAAAAAAATAAAAAAGTCAGGGACATGCAAACTAAACAATAAACGATGTTTGTAATCTATGTGGAATGAAGGAGTGGTTCGGATACCACCTCTGTGAAAGAGTTTCGCTACGATTGGTACACAAGGAAAGACTAAACCAATTAGAATATAACTCGGCCTTCTAGAGGAAGGGGTGGAGAATTATTTACACGTGTGGGTAAACTGAACGACAGCTACGACATTTACATGGATGAGAGCTTTCGTCAGTGACATGAAGACGAAGGTTAAGTTGCAATAAGAAAACAGGCAAAAAGAAATCGGTAGTGTAGGATGTAGATAAATATAAGATTTAAGTTTTAATGTTATCCTTGGGCAGTTCGGTCATACTTTGGGGAGGTAAAGTACCATGCCAATTCAGTGGATCGAAAAACAGAGGTGGTCACTCTGGTTGGAGGTAGATTTCGTCAGTACCAATAAAATAATTTAAAAACCAAGATTAGTGTTTATCCGACCTTTTTGTTTTTGAGTTAGGTATGCTATTCACAGACATACACACATGGGCTTTTTTTAAATGCTTATTTTGGTTTCAAGGGGCCTCAAAGCACGCATTTCCGGCGAAATCTCGATATCGACCTCGGCCTACAAGATCTTTGTGCCTGAATCCCTGACGAGGTACCGCCGGGAGGGAGGGGTAAGGCGATAGGGGACAGAAAGCGGCCGGACCAGGAGGCACGGCAGTGCAGACGACGGGGTCTCTACCTTTAACAGATTGAAACTCCCCGAATGGCAGCTGGTGCAACCGGCTCCCTTCCCCCTGCAGGCTTGCACATCCCCTTGGGGGCCCGGGACTCGGAGACTGCCCCATTCCGGGGGACGGAGGGTTACATAGAGTATCGTTTTCCATTGCCGTGCAACTTCAAGACTCCCGCCGACACTTTCAACCCTGAAGCATACCAAGCAGATCAAAGACGAAATGAGACGAGAATTGATGAAACTGAGAGACAGCAAATTCGGGGGATGTAATGAATCTTCCCAGCATTCGCCTAGCGACCGGGAGAAACAATTGATAAGGAAACTCGGCCACGGAAATCGAACCCACCACCTCCCAAATGCGGGCCACAGACGTTACCGCCTGAGCCATCCCGCTCGGCACGTGGTAGAGAAAGTAAAGTAGTGCGTTTTAAACTTCCAACCAACAACAAAGAATAGACAATGCGACAAAAAAATTATTTGACGTAATTGTGTGTTTTAACAAGACACACAGTAATTTTTGTTTAGTACGTTTTCATCTCTCAAGTTATATAAGATTCATTCAGAATAAACAGGACTTCAGAGCGTATTTGCAGAACATTCAAAATGTATATTTTGTCATGAAAATATCTCAAAATTATTAGAGACAAAATAAATACATAAAATAAAACAATCTTTGCGTAAAGAATAGTTTGAGGTCCAGGTATATTTTTGAAAATCTTCTTTCAGCATCCTTGGAAATTAAACATAGGGTTATACTTAACGACTTCTTATTTTTGATTGTGCTGTTCATACCCCCCCCCCAAACACAGACCATCTAAACATGCGTTTTTGTATTTAAAGTATCTCAAAATGTGCATTTACGGTGAAATATTGGTATATTTAATTCCTTTAATTACTACCTATAGGCAAGTAGTAGAGAAGGTAAAAAAATGAGCAGAACTCAGCACTACGGACTTCGAGGTTCTGATATGAAACAGATTAATTCATAATTGTGATTTCAGTAATTTCAGCGACCTTTGATCCTCAACAGCCATCGGCAGGGTAAATACGTACAGCAGCTCCATGCCGTGCTATTCAACCAAGCATTTCCAACTATGTGTAGAACCGCAAACGCCAGGCCTAACCACACACAGGCTTACAAACTGTGAGGTTACGCGTTTCACATCAATAATCAGAAATCAACCGATCTAAATATAAAATGCAGCTGAGCTTATAGAATATGCTAGGTAAATGGTTATATTTAGGAGATTTGGGGTGGAGAATTTATTCCTATGAAATGGGAGGTGCTTCTGCTTTTAACGCTGCTTTCCTTTTCCTCTGCATGTACTTGCTAATGCTATTTAATCATGCATTAAAAAACACATCTGTGAAATTTAAAAAGTCCATAATTTCAGGTCGATTCATCTGAAATGTTATTATAGTAATCAGTGTTTAATGTATAATATGCAGACGAAGTTTCATGCATATTTTAAAATTAGCTTCCAAAATATTAATCTATTTGTTACTTTTTTAATGTTTTGAAAAATGTCTGTACCTTATGCAATTATTCTTTAAAAAACTTAGTATTTTATAAGTAAACTATTTACTTTTATATTAATAGATTTTAATTGTCATACTGTGCCGTATTAATAATTGGGGGTGTCATTGTCATTACCAGGCATATTGTCGTTTTACATTGTCATTACCAGACATATTGTCGTTTTCCATTGTCATTACCAGACATACTGTTGTTACAGTTTTTGCTAGTCAGAAGTGGTGGAGATACACTATGTGATCAAAAGTAACCGGACACCCCACAAAGATACGTTTTCCATCTTAAGTGCATTGTGCTGCCACCTACTGCCAGGTGCTCATTATCAGCGACCTCAGTAGTCATTAGACACCGTGAAACAGCAGAATGGGACGCTCCGTGGGACTCACGGACTTCGAACGTGGTCAGGTGATTGGGTGTCACTTGTGTCAGAAGCCTGTACGCGAGATTTCCACACTCCTAAACATCCCTAGGTCCACCGTTTCTGATGTGATAGTTGAGGCAGTATTTTTAACACTTAAATGATTTCAGTCAAATTATATTATACAAAATATAATAACAGCCCACCTTAAAGCAATAGTGTATGTAATAATATATAAAAAGTGTATTTTACAGTCATTGTAAATTTTTACATTATTGTATACGTGTTCAATAATGTTATGTGAATGTATTATGTAATTTAATAATGTAGGAGCTGTGACAATAATAGGTTAAAAGTGGCTAACAATGAGGTAACCTTGAGGCAATAATGAGTAAGAAAGTGTAATAATGCTACTAGTCATTCTTGGAAGCAATAATATAATTTTTGTGACAGTTTATAAAATAGCCAATCAACAACCAGAAAAATCTTTAGTTAAATGAAGGTATTCTATTGGAGTAGGATTAGTCAATCAGAGACTTGAAATACAGAAATTTACAAATTTAGGCGGTAGAAATCAAGTCAGTTGTTTGTAGACAGCGCTCATAACTGGACGCGTTGGTTGTAGACAGTGTTCCTAACCGGGCGCGAGATGCGTCCTCAAGAAATTGAATACGTATTCAGTGTGAGACGAAAATAGTTTGTGTTAAAAAGTGCAAGTAATTAATAAAAGAATCTTACAGCTCTCTATATCAGTGAAGTGTTATTTAAATTGTGTCAAGAATTAATAAATGTAGTGAAGTAAACGTTATAATCTGTGTAAGCCTACATTCTTCAGCCGCAACACGCCTTGCAAAGAAATCCATATCTCTAACAATAAATACTGACGCAGCCGAGGCAAACATAAATATATAATATTTAAATAAACAGTCAAAATTACAAAGTTAATATTTTTTAAACATTTGGGGCAAAGGCCGCCGGAAAGTACATTTGGGGCGAAGGCTACCGGGTACCATACGAGCGGTTGCAACTACTTCAAGTTCGGCTCCCCAACAGTCGAAATATACTACATATTAAATGACTTTCCATACGTAGCAGCAATAAACCTTCTTCAAATTGACTCCCAAAACTTGGGACAAATAACAATACAACAAAAGTATTTCTTCATAGTGAAGTGGAAACGTGAAGGGACATGTACAGCACAAAAGCGTACAGACCGACCTCATTGTTGACTGACAGAGACCGCCGACATTTGAAAAACGTCGTAAAGAGTAACAGGCAGACATCTATCCAGACCATCACACAGGAATTCCAAACTGCATCTGGATCCACTCCAAGTACTATGAAAGTTAGGCGTGAGGTGAGAAACCTTGGATTCCATGTTCGAGCGACTGCTCATGAGCCACACATCACGCAGGAAAATGCCAAACAATGCCACGCTTGGTGTATGGAGCGTCAACATCACAAGGATGAACACTGGCAAAACGATGTGTGGAGTGACGAATCACGGTACACAATGTGGCGATCCGATGGCAGGGTGTGGTTATAGCGAATGCCTGGTGAACGTCACCTACCAGCGTGGTGTAGTGCCAACAATGAAATTCTGAGGTGGTGGTGTTATGGTGTGGTCGTGTTTTTCCTGGAGGGGGTTTGCAACCCGTGTTGTTTTGCTTGGCACGATCACAGCGCAGACCTACATTGATATTTTAAGCACCTTCTTGCTTCCCACTGTTGAAGAGCAACTCGGGGATGGCGATTGCATCTTTCAACACGATCGAGCAGCTGTTCATACTGAACGGGATGTGGCGGAGTGGTTACACGACAATAACATCCGTGTAATGGACTGGTCTGCTCAGAGTTCTGACTTAAAATCCTATAGAACACTTTTTGGATGTTTTAGAACGCCCACTTCGTGCCAGGCCTCACCGACCTACATCGACAACTCTCAGTTCCGCACTCCGTGAAGAATGGGCTGCCATTCCCCAAGAAACCTACCAGCACCTGATTGAAAGTATGACTGCGAGAGTGAACGGTGTCATCAAGGCTAAGGGTGGGCCAACACCATATTGGCTTCCAGCATTACCGATGGAGAGCGCCACGAACTTGTACGTTATTTTCAGTCAGGTGTCCGGATAATTTTGATCACGTAGTGTATGGCGTCAGACTTACTGAGGATTCCGAGAGAAGCGGATCGCGCGTGGATCGGTGGACATCTCCCTTTATCATCATATTTAATAATGTAGGGACCCCAAACGGTTGGGAAATAAATCTAGGAATGTGTGAGTAGATTTGTGTTATGGATTTTGTACAGTGAAATACCCACGCCTTCCTCCTCACCACGTCTCGTTCCTCTGCGGCCAAATGAGTGTACGTCCTCTCAATGTACGTCTGGGTACTAAAAATTAATTTAATTTTTTATGTGAAGTTTTAGGCCTCTACCCAGCACGTAACAGTACTAGTTTGGGGGGAAATAAATGTAAAGTATGCAACAATTTTGCTTAAAAATTTAGAAAATATTAATATTATTGGAAATATGGATTTGAATCACGAATCTATTGGTTTCCGTCCGCTTGTTCTAACCAACTGAGATACCATGGCAACGTGCCGGTAGGACTTTAAATTCTCCAGCTGAACTCGCATTTGTCCTGGTAAACCACAAGGATATCTCAAATTGCTTTTGAGAGAACATACCCCAATGATGGCTTACAAGGGTAACTCAATAAGTATCCGCACATTATTTTTAAATTTTTGTAGGTTTGCTGTATCGGTATGTGCATGCACACGTTGACATGTTGTCCATTTGTCTCCTGTTGTGGAATGTTTGACCGATATCACTCCAGTGAATGTTGCATTTTTACATAATGTTTTCAACTGTGAGCAGTTGCGGTACGCATCTTGCTGACAGCTTTCTCATACCCGAACCTCGTGCAGAATGTTATACACCCGTTCATTCGAGATGTTTACGGTCTTGGATATCTCAAGGATTCTCACTCGGCGATCTTCCAACAGAATGTTGTGAACTTTGTTCACCATTTATTCTGTTGTGACTTCAACCGGCCGTCCTGTGCGCACGGTATCTCTTGTGCTCGAACGGCCACATCGAAATTCTGTGAACCACTTGTGAACCATGCCATTGTGATGTAGCAGAGTCCCCATAATACTTGTTCAGCTTTTCTTCCGTTTCCTTACCATGCAGAGGGTAGTGATTTATCAGAATACGAAATTCACTTTTCTCCATTTTCTACGAAGCAACACACATCTGCTTATTTTGGATGCTTTCAACAATGTTCTAGGAAACAAAGTTATGGACTTACCAATCCACCCTAATGCTTATCTTTCTATCTGCTGCATTTTAATCCAAATGAACCTTTACAGAAATAACTACATCACACATTTCGTTATAGATACAAAGACAACAGCGACAGTGACATGTTTAAGAACTGAACGCTATACGCTGGCCTTAATATTCCATACTGTTTTCATGACATCACGAGAAATAACTGAATGTTGACAGGACTTTAAGGGAATGACAAAGTAATTGAACATTTTCAACCTTTAATAATGCATATCTCAGAAATGGCTATTGCCACACAAAATACTTAAAATAAATTGTGTCTTTTAAAGAGCTCTACAATTTCGTGTATTACATATTCACCTATCGCTTAACAAGATTCCTTCCGAATGAAGAGGACTTTGCAGGCTATTCCCAGAAAATTAAAATTTTATTTGTCATTTAAATACCTTTAATATATGGTATTTTAATGAAAATCGTTAGAGACAGCCTAGAAAATAAAATACATAAAAAATGTTTCATGTAAAGGGTAGTTTGTGATGGTGGAGTTTTTAAAGTTGCATCTTTGGAAGATACTGAAATTAAACGCCAGTTTCAGTTTATAGGTTTTTTAGTTTTTGAGTTATGCTATTCATAGACACACAGAAACACATGGACCTTTTTCTAAACACGCTTCATTTTCACTTGCTCTACTACGTATAGTAAGAAGGGGAAGTAATGCATTCCACCCAAAAGTTCGATACCGAAGTTTCAACGAAAATACATGCTTTGAGGTCTCCTGAATCCAACAAAAATATTTTTGGAAACATGTTCGTGTGTGTGTCTGTCTGTGAACAGCATAACTCAGAAACGAACAGTCGGATAAACATCAAACTAGGTATTTAGGTTCAGTATCTTCCAGAGATGCGACACGAAGGTTTTGAAGAAAATCCCCCCCACACCAGATTTTTCTTTACATGGAACATTTTTCGAAAATTTCAATTTTCTCAAAAATGGCTAACGATTTATATTAAAATATCATATATTTAAAATACTTTTATTACAAATAAAATGTATATCTTGAATTTTCTGGGAATGTCTCCAAAAGTATTTTTCATTGTGAACGACGTTTGCATAACTCGTAAACCATAAGAGATAGAAAAAAATTTACTGCACAAAAATGTAGATCATGTTAAAATACACAATTTATGTCTTACCCGTTTTATTTCTGAGTGAACCATTTTCAAGATATTGCGATTTTCTAATACTTATACTTTTTCTCAAATGGGAATTCGTTATTCATGTTTTTGTCCTGGTAATGCAAAGAGAATGGAATACTCCACATAGCAACCAGCTCTTAAGATATTTGACTATCGCTTAAAACCTACCAATTCCCCTTGATCTACAAGAAAATTAGCAATAAGATTAACATCTCGATTAACATAAAGCATATGGAGAATAAGCGTTTGTAAAAATAGTTTGTACAAGAGTAGAGAAAGTCGTGTAACACATAAGATTTTTTTAATTCAGAGGAATCGGAACATGCATTTCCGGTGATATTTGGAAGACATTTTTTATAATCTTGTACAAATGGTAAACATTACGCGATAGCCGAAAACATACTATACGAAAAACGTAGATCTACTTAAAACACACAATTTATTTTAAATAAGTTTGTTGTGGTATAAGCCATTTCTGAGATAACCGCTAATAATGATTCGAATTGTTCATTTCTTGATTATTCTTTAAAGCCCTTTCAATATTCGATTGTTTCTCGCGATTGTAACTGAAACAGTATGGAATTTTAAGACCAGCATATAGCGTCCAGTTCTTAAACATTCGACTATTGCTGTTGTCTTTTCATCTATAACAGTATGTGTAATGTGGCTATCTCTGCAAGGGTTTATTTGGATAAAATACTAGTATATAGAAAAAAATCTGATGTGCTGCACTCACATGACTTCCTCTACTCTTCTAAAAATTATTTTTACCCTTATTGCAAAAACTTATTGCTAATTTTCTTGTAGGTGCAAGGGGAATATGGGAGGCTTTAAGCGATAGTCAAATGTTTTAAGAGCTGGTTGCTATGTGGACATGTTTAGGACATAAAAAGAAACGAAATAACGAATTCTGTTTGAGAAAAAGCATAAGTATTGCAAATTTCAATAGCAAATAACATGGAATATCTCGGAAATGGTTAACTCCACAAAAAAAATCATATGGGAAATTGTTTTAACGAGATCTATGCTTTTTATTAAGTAAATTTTGTGTATCTCTTACGGTTTACCAGTTATGCGAAATCATTCAGAATGAAGAGCACTTTTGAGGACATTCCCTGGAAATTCAAGATGCCATGAAAGTACGTCAAACATATGATATTTTAATGAAAATCGTTGAAAAAAATTCAAAGGCTAACCTGAGGTGGAATTTTCTGCAAATCTTCATGTCGCATCCTAGAAAGCTGCCAAACTCAGATACCAAGTTTGATATTTGTCCGACTTTTCGCTTTTTAGTTATGCTGTTCACAGGCAGACACACATACAGATATGTTTCCAGAAATGTTTTATTTGGATTCAGGGCACATCACAACATGTGTTTTGGTTGAAATCTTTATATCGAATTTTTGGGTGGAATGCAATACTTCCCCTACTTACTAGAGAAAGTAACAAGCTTTAGTAAGAATAGTTTCTATACCCACTAAAAAGAGAGTCATGTGAGTGTATTACATCGTATTTTTATAATTTGAGAGCTGTTTTAGGTACCTTGAGGCAGTATTTTTAACACTTAAATAATTTCAGTCTAATTATATAATATGTAAATTCAATAACAGCCTGCCTTAAAGCAATGTGTGTATGTAATAATTAGTAAAGTGTATGTAACACTCATTGTATGTTTATATTATTGTATACATGTTCAATAATGTTATGTGAATGTATTACGTAATTTAATAATGTAGGAGCTGTGAGAATAATAGGCTAAAAGTTGCTAACAATGAGATAACAACGAGGTAAGCTTGAGGCAATAATGAGTAAGAAAGTTTAATAATGCTACTAGTCATTATTGGAGCAACAATTATGTAAATTTTGAGACAGTTTATAAAATAGTCAATCAACAACCAGAAAGAAAGCTTAAGTTAAATGAAAGTATTCTATTAGACTAGGAATACCCAATCAGAACCTGAAATATAGCAAAATTTACAAATTCAGATTTCAGTTGGTTGTAGACATTGTTCCTAACCGGACGTGAGATGCGTCCTCGAGAAATTTAATACGCATTCAGTGTGAGACGAAAACAGTTTACGTGTTTAAAAAGTATTTAACAAAAGAATCTTACAGCTCTCTATATCAGTGAAGTGTTATTTAAATTGTGTCAAGAATTAATAAAAAGGGGTGAATTAAAAATTATAATCTGTGTAAGCCTACATTCTTCAGCCGCACCACGCCTTGCAAAGAAATCCATGCCTCTAACAATAATACTGACTTAGCCGACGCAAACACAAATATATAATATTTAAAGAAACATTCAAAATTACAAAGTTAATATTTTTTTTAAAATTTTTTGGGGCAAAGGCCACCGGAAAGTACATTTTTGGGGCGAAGGCTACCGGAAACTTTTTACCATACGTATGGTTGCAACTACTTCAAGTTCGGCTCCCCAACATTTGAAATACAATACAGCTACATTCTCAACCTAAAGTGTTTTTTAAGGGCCTAAAAATCCGGGGTTTACTGATCACACTATTTGTGAAGAAAAGTTTTTTCTACAGAATATTGCAGTATAGGTAGGACCAACGAAGGACCAGAATAGCTCACCTTGTGAGATATCCAGAGCGCCGAGTTTGATTCACAGGATGCGAGTATAGCTCAATTACGATTTATCTTGTTATTTAGTTGTAAATGTCTCTTTGAAAGCAATTATCTCTTAGCAATCTGGTAATGTATTGTTTGACATTCCTGTTTAAAATTCCACAAATGTGATTTGTATACGAATGTGGCCTGTTTGCAGGAAATGACTGAGCTAATGTGTGTAAATCGTACCGTTAATTCCAATAAATTCTGAATTATGTTTGTTTCAGCTCTGCATGTTCAATATTTAATCATGTCACTAGCACAACTGTTGAAGGAAGATAAATGTTTTGTAAAGCATGATTGAGTTCAGCCAATATTGACACAAAGTAATCCGATAGCAATGCTAGTGCAGTGCTTTGAACTTACGTTATAAAATCAAGCCCTGATATGCACACATATACAGATCTTTCGTTCTCGTTTTAGATTTTTCATTATTTATCTCATTTCATTACAGAGAGTTACGAAATAATGCTTCACTAGATGATCATGTAGATCCATTCTCTACTTGCATAAACAACAAGGTTTGAATTTATTGGATTCTTTGTACAATTTTGTATCTATCCGTATTGTGGATTTTTGCAGTTATAGTATTGGACAATCTTATGCAGGAAGAACACAATATGTCCGAGTTCTATTTCAGAATAAGGGAGAATTTCTGTATTGGGTATAGCATAGCTTTAAAGGGCTGTATTTGTATGAACAACCTTTAAAATTTCAGCATTCAAATTAGTAGGGAAAATCATGTTTATATGTGCAGAGAATATACAATATAGTTTGCTTGTTTTGGTGATTCAATATTTTGCATTTTGCATTATAATTTTTGGAAAACTCCGTAAAATGTTCAAGTTGTTCATGCCAGATTACGGAAAGAATAAGTTCTATATAAGAGCTAAGTTCTTCTAAATTTTTAGATCAGTTTGTTATTTTTATTTTCTCTAGCACGTACAGCGTAGGTAGAGAAGTTATTGCATTGCACCAAAAAAAGAAAACAGATTATAGAACATTTCTTCCAAATGAAGTGGACTTCATAGGCTATTCCCATAAAATTCCAAAGGTACATTTTATTTTTAATGTATTTAATATATTATGGCGTCGCATTGTCGACAGTATCATTGGGTGACGGATTATTACATTCGGCGGAATGAGCCTTCTCCTTTGGCGCCGACCACGCCAGAGAGAGTAGGCTTTGTTGGAAGTTTCGTTTGGTATGGCCCCGCCAACTCTGCCTAGCGTGTCTAGCCAGGGTTGGAGGGAGGGGGTAGATAGCGTCACTACTTTGTGTGTGAGCGTCACTTTGTGAGTAAGTGTGTAAGGTGTAGGTTGCGTGTGGCCAGTCCTCGACATTAGTAAGTATTGTCATACCAGAAACATTATTGCGTCACATTGCCAACAGTATCATTGGGTGAGTGATTATTTCTTTCGGCGGAACGAGCCTTCTCCTTTGGCGCCGACCACGCAAGAGAGAGTAGGCTTTGTTGGAAGTTCCGTCTGGTAAGGCATTGCCAGCTCTGGCTAGCGTGCCTATCCAGGGTTAAAGAGGAAGGATAGGTAGTTAGCGTTACTTCTTTGTGTGTGAGCGTCACTTTGTAAGGTGTAAGGTGTAGGTTGCGTGTGGCCAGTCCTCGACAGCGTGGCATCGCCCCTCATTCCTTTCTTCTCCTGTGTGTAATGTAGGGCCACCAAGAGTTTTAGCAATAAATTACAGGTATGTGTGTGATGTGAGATTTGGGTATATTTGTTACAAAAACCTCACGCCTTCATCGGAATGTAGACACCAAGGTCCTGGTCCTCTTGCAGTTCTAGGTTACTCTTCCTCCCATGTGCGTGTTTGGGTGATCAAAATTTAATAATTTGCTGAGAACCTTTTGGCCCTTACCCGGATGTAACAGTACGGAATTTTGATCAAAATCATTAGGAGCATTTTTTAGAAAATCAAAATGTTGTAAAATGTTTCATGTAAAGGGTAGTTGGGATTGGGATATTTTCTTGAGCATTTTTATGTCGCATCTTTGGAAAGTACTGAATCTAACTATTAAGTTTGGTATTTAACACACTAATACACAAGACAGACACACACGGACTATTTTCTAAAAATGGTTTTTAATCTAGGGCCTCAAAACAGGTATTTTCGGTGAATCTCGGTATTGAATTTTTGCATGTAGTGCAATACCTTCTCTACTTTTTATGTATGGTATAGAAAGTAAAAATAGGTACTAAAGACACAGTTTTAAGCACAACAAATACAGTTTCCGCGAGCCACATATCACATTTTTGTATTTAAAACGTGTTTCGACTTTACAAAAGTTTAAAAATGGAATTACAATAAGTTAGCATTAAAAATTAAAGAATAACAAAAACAGTAAATTTACTAAGTTATTATGGCTAGATATACACCATGTGATCAAAAGTATCCAGACAACTGGCTGAAAATGACGTACAAGTTCGTGGCGCCCTCCATCGGTAATGCTGGAAGTCAATATGGTGTTGGCCCGCCCTTAACCTTGATGACAGCGTTCACTCTCGCAGCCATACTTTCAATCAGGTGCTGAAAGGTTTCTTAGGGAATGACAGCCCATTCTTCACGGACTGCAGAACTGAGGAGAGGTATCGATGTAGGTCGGTGTGGCCTGGCACGAAGTCGGCGTTTCAAAATATACCAAAGGTGCTCTATAGGATTCAAGTCAGGGCTCTGTGCCGGCCAGTCCATTAAAGGGATGTTATTGTCGTGTAACCACTCCGCCACAGCCCGTGCAGTATGAACAGGTGCTCGATCGTATTGAAAGATGCAATCGCCATCCCCGAATTGCTCTTTAACAGTGGGAAGCAAGAAGGTGCTTAAAATATCAATGTAGGTCTGCGCTGTGATTGTGCACGCAAAACAACAAGGAGTGCAAGCCCCCTCCAGTAAAAACACGACCACACCATAACACCACCACCTCCGAATTTCACTGTTGGCACTACACACGCTGGCAGATGACGTTCACCGGGCATTCGCCATACCCACACCCTGCCATCGGATCGCCACATTGTGTACCGTGATTCGTCACTCCATACAACGTTTTCCACTGTTCAACCGTGTAATGTTGACGCTCCTTACACCAAGCGAGGTGTCGTTTGGCATTTTCCTGCGTGATGTGTGGCTTATGAGCAGCCGCTCGACCATGGAATCCAAGATTTCTCACCTCATGCCTAACTGTCATAGTATTTGGAGTGGATCCTGATGCAGTTTGGAATTCCTGTGTGATGGTCTGGATAGATGTCTGCCTATTACTCTTTACGACCCTCTTAAAATATTGGTGGTCTCTGTCAGTCAACAGACGAGGTCGGTTTGTACGCTTTTATGCTGTACATCCCTTCACGTTTCCACTTCACTATCACATCAGAAACAGTGAACCTAGGGATGTTTAGGAGTGTGGAAATATCGCGTACAGACTTCTGACACAAGTGACACCCAATCACCTGATCACGTTCGAAGTCCGCGAGTTCCACGGAGCGTTACATTCTGCTGTTTCACGATGTCTAATGACTACTGAGGTCGCGGATAATGAGTACCAGGCAGTAGGTGGCAGCACAATGCACCTAAGATGAAAAACGTATGTTTATGGGGGTGTCCGGATACTTTGATCACATAGTGTATGTATTTTATTATGTCTTAAAGTATGAATTTGTGGTTATTTATACTATATGAGGTCATAAAGTTGAAAAAAAGACCTCTCAAAACTTATTGAATAGATCACAGCGAAAATGCTTCACACACTACAGATGCATAATAATGATCTAAACACTCTAGAGCTGATATGGAGCCATTCCCTAAAGCGTTGCTTCCAAAACACAATATATCGTTAAGAACAGCAGTGTAAAGGAACTGTTTGCAATACACTTGAAAAGCAACACAGAAAACATGGAGCAATCTTGCGAATGTGTGCATATCAAAGTTTATAAGAGGACGAGTCAGATGAGTCGTGAAACAATGCCATATACGACATTTGAAAGCGATTTCATTCGTACTGTAGTCACCGACCAATACCATAGAGAATCAGTCTTTTTCCCAGAATGACCCGTTCCTACAACCAAACTATTACATTGCCGGCCCTCGTAGCCGTGGTCGCTGGAGCGTATAGTTCCGCCAAGCTGAGGGTTCCGAGTTCGAGTCCTGCCGTGGGAAAGGGTGTTTGTATGTGAACGTCTGTATGTGTAATTGCGGTAATAAGCCGTAAATTAAACAGCAAACACAGTAATCATAACCTGGGCAAACGAGGAAGCTTTAAAAAAATTACAAAGCATATATTTGAAACAAATCAGTACTACGGTATCAATACTTTATCTTTCATTGCTGCACGAAAAGAAAATTAAGGAAATAATCAAATGGTAAAATAGGCATTTTACGCACCCAAAATTCTCTTCCATGCGTTTATATGTTATATAAAACGTGAAGATGCTTAACTAGTTTTAGTTTATTTGTACACGTAAAAAAATATATGATACGTTCACATGAATTTCTCTACCCTCTATCGTTTATTAGCGGGTAAACAAATTATTCTTGCGAAAGTTTATTTTCCTATCTACTTAATTTTAATCCACAAATAGCTAAAAGTTATTTAAAATTAATTGTGTGTTTTAAAGTATTATCCAGTTCTTATTTAGTACGTTTTCGTTTATCGCTTAACGTTTACCATTTGTGCAAGATTATACAAAATTCTTTCCAAATAAACAGGACTTCACAGGCTATACCCAGAAAATTCAAGATATACATTTTATTTTTTATGTAAATATCTTTAGTATATAGTATTTTAATCAAATTTGTTACTTCCTCTACTTAGAAAAAAAATTCGAAAAGTATTCCATATAAATGGTAGTTTGGGGTGGAGGGATTTTCTTGAAAATTTGAATCGTACTGCACCTGAATACGAAGTTTGGTATCTATCCAACTTTCAGTTTTTGAGTTATGGTGTACACACACACATACACACACCAACTTTTTTGGGGAGGGGAAATTCAGGGGTATTCAAAATATGTATTTTCGTGAAACCTCGTAGTGGAAATTTTGATGGAATGCAATACCTTCTCTTCCTACCCTGTACGTGATAGAGAAATTAAAAATCCAATAGCAATTCTACTGGAAAAAGCTGTCAGTAGTTACAAATTGAAATAATAACAAAGTTAACTCGGAAATGGTTAACGAAACAAAAATTTTTATTTAGCATGAATTGTGGATTTTAAAGAGATCTTCATTATTAGTGTAGTATCTCTTACTGTTTACCAATTATACAAATGTCATGCAGAATACTTCCAGGCAATTAAAATAATATATTTTATTTGTCATGCAAATATCTTAAGCATATCATATTTAAAACAACATCGATACAGAGTTTTTGACAAAGCCAAAAATAACAGATATGCTTTTAAGTAAGCAGTAATTTGGGATGGGACAATGGTCTTGCGGCGCATCCTTGGAAAACTCTGAAACTTGCCATTTAAATGACTACTCGCTTTTAAGTTATGCTGTTTACAAACATACATACATACATGCGTCGTTACAAAGTATGCCTTCCAACCACTCAGGTGAAATGTTTCTACACTCCTCTCCTTTTGCCTTTTACCCTCACCTGACTATTCTTCATAGGCTAATGTATGTGTGTCGGATTTGTATTCAAAACTAATAAAGATTGACTCACCCAGGGCTGGAACACAGATGATAAGAAGTTTCTGCGAACACTAAACAAAGAAAAATACTATAGGAAAGCATAAGCATTGGCACGTTTTCATGCACTCGACTGTACTTAAAAAGGAAGACCTTGAGAACAATCTAGTCCCCTTCTTAACAAGATTATTAAGCTAAACATTAGAATAGATTAGAGGGTAGAGTCAGTTATACATTACATCGGAAAGCCATCGGGAAGGAGAGATGCACTGAAGGATTTAAAGAGAGGCTGTGATCATGTGGCATCTGTGGACGGATTCCAACAGTTGAAGATAGGAATATAGTTCTAGGCGTTTCATGACAGAACATTATTGCTGTTCCCTACTGCAGACAGAAATTTTACAAAACGCAATCAGTGGTCACACCGTCCTTACCGCCCCAGGCTGTGCTTCATACGGCCTGAAACGTTCAAGTGCTTTGCATCGGAATGAAATCAACACGTGAAGGCAAAGCCATCATACATTCGAGTGTGTGAAAACGTGATTTATATAAGGACTAGTGATTTATGAGTCAATGGGATGTTAAAACGTCTTTGTACAGCCTACTTTCAGTACAAATTACTTGGTATTTTCCTTTCTTGGTCAACGAACACATGTTGCAAAGATTAACGGGGTCTAGTTTTAAACATCTCATAGGCTGGAAGCTTCAAGGGAGTGCTGCACTGAAAATTTGACCAAATACTCAAAAAGGCATACTTTTGACTTTCTCTAAGATGTACCTAATAAGTAGACAAGGTACTGCATTTCATCCAAAGTTCGATATCGAGATATCACTAGAAATACATGTTTTAAGACCCCCTGAATTAAAAAAAGACATTTTTAGAAAAAGTTGCGCGTGTGTCTGTGCGCCTGTGAACAGCATAACTCAAAAATGAAAAGTCTGATAAGTACCAAACTTGGTATTTAAGTTTAGTAACTTCCAAGGATGCGACACGAAGATTAAAAAAAGTTCTCCACCTCCAGCTACCCTTTACTTGGAACATTTTTGGAAAACACTTATTTTGTAAAATACGGCTCTAACGAGTTTTATTAAAATGCTATATATTAAGTATATTTACATGACAAATAAAATGTATATTTTGAATCTTCTGAAATTAACCATGAAAGTCTCTTCATTTGGAAGTAATTTTGCATACTCTTGTATAACTGATACACTTTAAGCTTTAGGAGAAAACATATTACATAAAAAGTTGGCTCACGAGGTCAGGACCGCTACCTATAGCAACTCCTTAGTTTCCTCACGATGCTGGATGGGCATCGATCCTATACCCAGGACTTTCAAGGTCAAATAGTGCAAATTTAAGAGGGTTTGTTTAATAATTTGTTATAAATTAATAAACGTGGCAATTATTAATGAACTAGTAGCTATATAATAACATTATACTTATGAATGTTCCTTACATATATGCGTTTCTTCTCAGAAAAAATAGCACTAGTCCTCCATGCATTTTCACGCCACATCCACACATAGATTAAGAGAGTTTTCCTAATTATTTTAAAAGTGAAAGACTACTGTAACTTATGCTAAAATAATGCTTTACACACTTGGTATTTTTTCAAATGTACCTTTTAATAAGCTAACTTTTTGACGAAATATCAGGCCGTTGGACCAAAATGTTCAAGAATAGAGGGCATTTAGTAAAATACGCAAGTGTTTTCAAATATTTGATAGTATAGTGTGTATGTATTTAATTCTTTCAGCCTGCGTTTAAACGACGAAAGGTACCGTTTATTTCTGTGTCGAAGGGACAAGCTCATGGTTACAACGCAGATTGTCAAAACCAGCAACGTGATGGGTTTAATAGGTTAGTTGTTGTTGACAGAGGGCAAAGCAAAAAACATAACTGTAACTGGCATTGAAAGTTCTTTTACCGGCATAAATGCTTTTATTGACAGAGGCAAGGGTGCAGTACCCACGGTTTAATGAATGGGAAAGCAGGATCCTAAATGGAGTTTTTATGGTCCACATTGGTCCAAATTGTATCTAAAGGATAAAAGTGGAAACTAAATCTTGTAATTGGCGACTAAACTCTTGCTGTCTGTGGTTAAAATTCTTTTATTTTCTTAAAACATAGCTGGATTACATTTTCACGAGTTTAAGGAAATACCTATACATTAAATGTGACACATTCACATAACTTTCTCAACCTCATTGTTTATTAGTGCGTTTACAAATTATTCTTACTCAAGCTTTCCATCTACTACATTTTAATCCAAATAAACCTTTGCAGAAATAGCTACATTACACATTTCGTTACAGATACAAAGAGAACAGCGACAGTCAAATGTTTAACAACTGGACTCTAACTGGCCTTAAAGTTCCATAGTTTCCACGCAATCGCGACAAACAGCTGAAAGGACTTTAACAGAATGGCCCCCAGAAATGAACAATTCGAACTTTTAATAACGGATAACTCAGAAATGGTCTAATGTAGTTATTGTTTTAAAGGTTAATCCCGATTAAAATGAAATAGATACATTTTGTAAAAATAATTTTTATAGCCACTAATAAGCGATAGAGGGTAGAGAAAGTTATGTGTATGTGACGCATCAGATATTTTTATTCAGAACTACGCATTGCTTTTCGGATGGTTTTCATCATAAAGTAAAGTTATATATGCCCTTTGCATCGGTGAGTTTTGAAACTGGACTACTCAGCTCGGTCTAGGCACCTAAGTAGCCTTTCAGGTAGCCTTCCCTGGCGTAAGCCCCATTATTAAGCAGAAACACTAAGCATATCGTAAGTGCATATAGGATAAGGCGTTATCCGCTGCTAACTGCAGGGCATAAGCTGAAATTACGTGAGTGCGTATGTGTGCATACAGCTTAAGATTAGTACGTATATGCGTTCCGGAAAGCATTTGGACTTCCAGGTAAATTAGTCTTACCACTCCTACGAGGTTCATACTGCCCGTGGGTAATACTCGTATGTGCAGGGAGTTCCACAACTTACTACCTAATTGCATAAGATCTTCCTTTTCATTAGTTTGTTGTAAAGTAATGATTATATGTTAGAAATACTGTGTCAAATATTCCTACTGCAAAAAATCTGATGTGTTACATTCCCAAGAGTTTCCCTAACTTCTATAGCTTATTACTCGGTAAATAAACTATTCTTAGGAAAGCTTAAATTTTTGTTTACCACATTTTAATCCAAATAAATCTTTGCAAAAATAGCTGCATTACACATTTCGGTATAGTTAAAAAGAGAACAGCGATAGTCAAAGTTTAAAGTTTAAGAACAGAACACTTTATGCGACCTTAAAATTCCATATTGTTTCTATGACATCCCGAGAAAAAACTAAAAATCGCCAGGAATTTAAGAGCTACATATTCTTGAACAATTCGAACCAATACGAGGGCGGATTGATAAGTCAGTGTTTTTTTAAAGAAAATAACAATTGTTTTCCAAAAAAGATTTTATTTATCAACAGTTTTCTTTCAATTCAATACACGTTGTCCAACGTTCCTCCAATTTTTTAACCCTTCCAAAAAATATGATCTTTCGAAGTCTGCAAAGTATGAACTTGTTTCTGTCATGATATGTTCAATGGGCGTGAATTTCTTCCCAGTGGGCCAATTTTTTAGGTTTCGAAGAGGACGAAGTCGCTCGGAGCCAAATCTGGAGAGGTAGCAGTTCGTAACCCAATTCCACAAATTTTGCGATGGCAATTGCTGACTTGTGTGCGGGTGCATTATCCTGGTGAAAGAAGACCTTCTTCACCAAATGGGGTCTTTCTTTAACTATTCCTTGTGAAACTAATCCAGCTTTGCGGCATAATATGAACCTACCCCCTTCCAGGTAGTGGGTGTCTATCACCCCTTGTGAATCCCAAAAGACAGCTGCCATGATTTTTCCTGCCGACGGGATGGTTTCCGCTTTCTTTGGAGCAAGTTCGCCGAAGGAAATCCACTGATTCAATTGTTGTTTGGTTTCAGGTTGATAGTAATCTATCCAAGTTTCATCAATCGTGATTTAACGCCGCAAAAACTCATCTGGGTTGCGCTGGGACATGATCAAACATCCCTGTGAAATGGTCACATGATTCTGCATGTTCTCAACTGTGAGCAATCGCAGCACCCATCTTGCTGACAGCTTTCTCATACTCAAAAATTCGTGCAGAATGTTATACACCCATTCACTTGAGATGTTTAAGGTCTTGGCTATCTCATGAATTTTCACTCGGCGGCCTTCCAACACAATATCGTGAACTTTGTTCACCGTTTCTTCTGTTGTGACCTCAACCAGCCATCCTGTGCGCACGTATCTCTTGTGCTCGAACGGCCACATCGAACTTCTGTGAACCACTTGTGAACCATGCCATGTGATGGAGCAGAGTCTCCATAATACTTGTTCAGCTTTTCTTATGTTTCCTTCACCATCTCACCACGCAAAAAGCAGTGCTTTATCAGAACACGAAATTCACTTTTCTCAATTTTCTACGAAGCAACACACATCTGCTTATTTTAGACGCTCTCAATAATGTTTTAGGGAACAAATGACGAGGAATTTCTGCGATTATACCCAGAACAGATGTAAGACTTGGGTTGCAAACAAGAAACCTGTAATTAGAACGCTATCTCTCGTCAAAGGCATGCACTTATCAATCCGCCCTCGTACAACATAAGTGGCTTGTACCACAGAAATGTTGTTGAAATAAATTGTGTTTTTTAAAGAGACCTACATTTTTTGTGTAGTACGTTTTCGGCTATCGCTTAACGTTTACCAGTTATACAACATTATACAAAATTCTTCCCGAATGAAGAGGACTTCACAGACTATTCCTAGCAAATTCAATATATACGTTCATTTGTCATGTGAATATCTTTAATACCTGCTATTTTAATCTAAAGCTTTAGAACCATTGTTTATAATATGAAAATTTCGAGAAAAAAACGTTTCATTTATGGGTGGGGAGCGATTTTCTTGAAAATCTGTGTGTCGCAGCTTTGCAAGGAACCTTTATCTAAAAATGCTTTTCTTGGTTTAGGGGCCTGAAAAGATGTATTTCCAGTGAAATCTCGACATCGAATATTTGGAGGAATGCAATACCATCCCTACTTACTATACGTAGTAGATGAAGTAAAATACGTAAGTAACCCACTAGTATTTTTTCAATGCTTTGATCACAAACGAGGTTTTAAACAGCCGTTATTAAGTCTGTTCTCTGTGGAGGAAAACAAATTGTCAAAAAGCAACAAAGCATGCTGTGTATCGGGATCACTATCCTGAGCTTGAAATTGATAAATTGGTAGTTTGTATCTTTCAATGATAAAAAGAAACAATATCCAAAGTGAAGCTAATTTCATGTCAAGTTTTAAACTTGCTATTTCGACAATGTTGAGACGGTATCACTGAAACATTAAAGGTAGAATTGTTTTCGAGGTATGGATACATACCATCTTCAGCTGAAGGTCGATTGCTAGGTTTGTGCTTGTATAAGAAGCGTGAATGTTTCATCTGCCATCTGATGTGACCAGTTACAATTCGGATCTTTCCGTGAAGACAAGTGTTGCCAATCACCTCTGGATTTCAAACCATGAGATAGGTCGTGAAATAAAATCACACGTCACCGCGGAGGACTTCATTGAATATTTTATATATAAAAAATCAAGTATAAACGTTATTCTTCATATCAGTATCTCAAACACAATATGTTATTTTTAAAAATTGAAGCAGTTTTAAGAAAGATAAGACATGCTTTCCCATGTAGAGGATGTTCTTGGGAGGGAAGCGCTTCTAGGAAAGCTTCGCTTGGAATCTTTAAAAGGTGTCTGACTCAAGTATCAAGTTTGGTATTTAACCAACATTTTGTTGTGCGTTGTGCTGTTAGGATCATTTTAAGGGGCATTTTGGCTTCGAAAGAATTAAAAATATGTATATATATCTTCTGAAATCTTATTACTGAATTGTTCGATTACTGGGATTCCTGTAACTATTTTATGTAGATAGATTAAGCAAATTGTAGTATTAAAGGTAACACGTGTTTTCAGCTAGGTGCAAATAAGTATATACAGGTTCATGCATTGGATGCCACTGCATTTAATGACCCTAGTGTGCGTTTGTGGCAACAAAGTTCCTTGGTATTCATTTTGAAATACTCACATAATAATACTCACTTGGTTAATAAATCGTTGTTATTTCTAACGCTCCCTATATGGTCTTTGATCTTCGGGGATACCTCATTCCACCAAGCGATGATTGGAGAAATTTCTGAGGTGGAGGCACCAATGGTAGGGTGATGATGATGATGATGATGGCGGAGAAATGAGAGGACCTACAGCTTTTACCGTGGACTCGGAACCACGTTGGGCCTTGTGGATACTTCATATGAGGTTAATAAGTTAAACACTGGAATATTTAAGAATTCTTAAAATTACACTATCAAGAGCTTGCTTAGTTATTGTTTACCATAGTTTAATACAGTGTGAAGTAGCACCTAAGGCCCAAGGTTATCGGGAGGTCGGTGCCGAGCGGTCCGAGTAAACAACAATAACGCCGCTTGCCATCGTAAACATCGGGTACGCTATCGGGAACTAGTAACTTCTGGAAGCTTAATCTCATCTTCCTCCAGAAAGTGTGTTTAATTAGTTCTAGAAGGTTCGAGAACCTTCTGTGGAAGATTCCACTGCCTATATAAGCGAGCGCACTCTTGGGTAGTCAGAGCAGTGGAGATAAAAGTGAATCGAGTGCAACAGAGTACCAGTTGAGTTGTTAGTCTAGTGGCGACAGAAGAGTGAGTCGCATCGGTGAAGGAGCGAGTTGGCGGGTGAGTTTCTCGTGCGACATCGAGGGCGATTCTCCGAGCGAGTTGGAGACGGCTTCTGTGACGTGCAGCAAATGCTACCGCGGAGCGACGAGTTGTGGAGATCTAGTGTTCGATTCCCGTGTGTCGTGAACTGTCCGGCGTGAAGACGCTGCGCCACGAAGGAAGCCAAGTGACGGAGAATTGAACTAGTTCACCTTAGTGAATTGACTTTGGTGAAGTGAACTCCCAGTGAAGGCGAACTGCATAAAAACCAAACAGTGACATTGAAAACCAAACTAGTGGTTGGGAGCTTAGAAAAGAGTGAAACTGAAAAATCTGGACAAAGTCACAATATAATTATCTTAGTTATGGAACTCTTCTGTGGGCAAGTCATATATAAGTATCTCGACTATTAATACTTCAAAAAATAGCTGTGAGGATTATCTGTGGTGTCCAAATCAGAGCTCACTGTAAACCACTTACTATAGATCTTGGAACACTACACTGCCGGCAGTGTTCATACTGGACTGCCTCCTATGTTGTATGCTTAAACAAACTCAGGTATTCTTATCAGATGTTCTAAAGTGCACGATCGGAATAGAGGAATATTGTGTATTAACAAGTGTAAATACATCAATACAACCTGCAGGATGGCCAATCCAATATAAAATATTAATGAGTTCTATCAAATAAGGGTTTAGTGTTTATTTTCGATATTCTTTGAGAACTCCATCCGTATTTTATATGAGAAGGAGGCAATATAAATATAAAATAAATATCAAATATCATATAGGAGGTTTGAGCAGCAAGCCATAATTTCCGAAACTTTTTCAAAACTCAAATGTTAGTATCGGATGATGCTTATGTAAAATAAAGGACACGGAATATACTTGAAAATGTAAAAGGAAACTGATGATACGCGTTTCGGCAACATCACCTTGCAGTAATTCCCACTGTACATGGTGTCCATGAAGTTCCAACGTTCCTGGTCTGATACAACACAATGAATACTATATTAGAGAATAAAGTAGGACCTTAATAAGCCTAACATGTCCACCTTTATTATCAACATACTGTTCCCATTGCCTTGTGGTTGTACGGAACATACGCCGTAAGACTTGAAGGGTTATTAGTAGGGATGAGCAGAAAATAACGTAACGATTACCTTAATGTAAGTTACCAAAGTAACGATTAAAAAGTGACTATTACCCATAACAGTTACCAATGTAACGAAAACAACTACTTACCGCGTTAACTGTTAATGATGAAACGAGACGGTTACCAAATATGAATTACATCATTCACTGCATGTGTGCAGCATTGGTATCGCTTATCGGGAACTAGTTATTTCAGTATTCGTTTACAACTTGAGTCATCCTCTCACAGAGTTGCAAGCACATATTTGTTTATTACAGCGTATTGCTTATTGCTGCAGATGTCAGGTCAGTCAGCTACTGCATTGCGTTAAGATGGTTATTTACATACAATTATAGATGCATACGTTGTTTTTACTTCGCGGGTAGAAAGGATATAAATAAACAGTTAATGCTGTGTAATAGTAAGACATGCGCGGGCCGCTAAGTTCAAACAACGACCTCGCTCATATTGAAACTTAGTTACATATAATCGTTACTGGTAACCGTTACATGTAACCATTAGCGCACTGTAACTGCGACAGTTATAACCGTTTCTCGGAAATAACAGTTTGTCACATTCCTAGTTATTAGCAAGCATGCCGCTCTTATTTGTTGTTTCAGCTCATGCACATCTGACACCGTGGTACGTAATCTCGACTCTTGATGAATCCCCATGCGAAAGAGTCAAAGGGATAAGGTCGGGGGAACGGGGAGCCCACATGCGATCCAGCGCTCTTCCTATCCACCGGTTAGGAAAGGTCTCATTCAGGTAGTCCCATACAGTGTTTTTACATTGGGGCGGTGTCCCATCTTGTTGATAAATGACAGAGAAAAGGACACCGTTCCTGTGGCTCCAGGAACAACTGCAGCATGTCCCAGTAATTGTCTTGTGTTGATAATGAAGGTGGACATGCTAAGTTTTATAAAGTCCTACTCTGTCCTAATATAATATTTATTGTGTTGTAGCAGACCAGGAACGTGAAAATGTATTAGGGATTTATGGGCAGCCTGTACTAACGGCCTTCTTGTGTCGTTTGATTCGTTGGTTATGTTGAAGCAAATAAGCTTTTGGGAGTTGGTTGGCAAACAAACGTATATTACCTGCACACAGTTAAAGGCAAAAAGAATATTGCTGATATAGGTGCTCGGCATTTCCAGTTAATATTGAAACGTCAAACAGTACCTCCCTTTCCCAATGATTGAAGTAGGCGTACCTCGCTTTGGCCAGACAAGTAATACATCTTTCACCCCCACCCCAATAAATATACGGCAATGGGCCTTCAAACTGGGCCAGCCCATTGTCAACTTGTTTACAACCTGTAGCAACAAACTTGTCACGTTTCTTCTTATTCCCAGGATATCCATCACCATCATCATCATCATCATCATCATCATCACTCCAAGGATTATACAATTGCCAGTTCCAGCTTCACAAAATATCAGCCCACGCTTTCTAGGACGTCCAACATCTCTCGTCCTCTTGCTTGGTAGTTCCTCGCTCGTTCTGTTCATATAGTTAATCCATTTTTACTTTCTCTACAATATACACATAGTAGAGAAGGTGTTGTATTCCAATAAAAAATTCGACACTGAGATTTCACCGGAAATAAGTGTTTGGAGACTGCCCGAATAAAAAAAAAGGAAAAAACAAAAGAAGCTCCATGTATGTGCATGTGTCTGTCCGTGTTTCTGTGTCTCAAAAAGAAAAGTCGGAAAAATTCCGATCTTAGCATTTAAGTTCAGTATCTTCCAAAAATGCGACACTAAGATTTCCAAGAAAATCCCCCCACAAACTACCATTTAATTGGATATGTTTTAGAAACTTTTGATTTTTTAAAAATGGCTAACGATCGTGATTAAAATACTATATATATCAAAGATATTTACACGACGAACAAAATGTACATCTTGAGTATTCTGAGAATAACCTGCTAAGTCCTCTTCATTCGGAAGGACTTTTGTATAATTTGTATAATTGGTAAACGTTAAGCGATAGACAAAAGTACTACATTTATTTTAAATGCCTTTTTTTTAGCATAAGCCATTTCCGAAATTTGCGTTATTAATGGTTGAATTCTTCAATACTTTGTCAGGTAAGTAAACTTTCAGGTAGTTTTCGCGATGTCAGGGAAAGAGTATGAATTTTAAGGGCGGCGTATAAAGCCCAGTTCTGCAACATTTTTATATCTATAATAATTTATTAAATTTAATGTTTGGGAAATTTTCAATACTTAATCACATTTTTAAACTTATTCTGTTTTTAGAATGTGGGAAAAACATTTTAAATACATAAAATAAGATACTTAAAACTATACTTTTAATCCGTATTTTGATCATTTTAAAGCCCATTTTAGGTGCCTAAAATTCCGAGGTCTAATTATAACATACGCCAAAGAACACTACTTAAAACTTCTAAAACAAAATTAATAGTATTTATATGGAAACAGTAACAAAAATACTAATACGTTAAACCACTCTTGAGCAGATTTTTGAAATGTAAAGTATGTATACGAAAGAACATAAATTACACTAGAGAATTGGAGGAAACGAAGTGACAAAGTGACTCAATGAAGTTGTACAAATCAGTGGCGCTGCCAATATTGCTTTACGGCTCGGCAAAATGAAAATTGACAATAAAAGATAACGGAAGACTTTAAACTTTGAGTTGGGGTTTCTGAGGCCAATACAGGAATGTCATTAATCGACAATAATAGAACTTTAGATAGAAGGAAGAAACTAGCGCATGAGAGATTACCATATTAGATGGATAATCCTCCTAGAGAATATAGAGGACCATCCCTACCGTAAGATAACGTTCCATGAGAGAAGTTAATGTTGACCGTCATACTTGCAGATAGCATCAGCAATCCTAGTTGGTTTATATACCGTGTTGTTTATGACAACGATAATTATAATGATACAAATCTGTCACATAACTTTCTCTACCCTCTGTCGTTTATTAGTGGGTATAAAAACTATTCTTACGGTGTTATTTTACTATCTACTTCATTTAATAGAGATAAACCTACGTAGAAATAGTTAGATTACGCATTTCGTTATAGATACAAAGAGAACAGCGATAGTCAATTTTTTTAAGAACTGTACGCTATACGCTACCATAAAATTCCATACTCCTTCCATGATATCGCGAGAAATAATAGAAAACAGATAGGACTTGAAGAAAATAAAATATTAAAAATTCGAACCATTAATAGCGGATATCTCAAAAATGGCTTATGCCACAAAGCAGTTATTCAAAATAAATCCTGTGTTTGGAAAATATCGATACGTTTTGTGTAGCACATTTTCGTCTATCGCTTGACGTTTGTCAGTTATACAAGATTAAGCAACATTCCCTCCGAATGAAGAGGACTTCATAGGATATTCCCAGAAAATTCAAGATATACCTTTTTTATTTATCACGTAAACATCTTTATTATGTGCTATTTTAATTAAAACCGTTAGACGCATTGTTAGGAGATACCTAGTGGCTCGGTGTGTGGTGGACAGCTAGCCTTCTAGGTTTCATCCCTGTATCGTACCATATTTCTTCGACACGTGTTCACAGAGACCTTAGTGCTAGGCAACTGTACCTCTGCTTCTATACGTTACGGACAGCTTCGACACGTGTCCACTAAGAACTGATTACCAGGCAACTGTAACCCTGGTTGCACACTTAGCGAGTATATGGCATTAGTGTGCAGTCCAGTCTACTTACTTTCATTATCTGTGGTTAGATTAGCAGAGGATTCGCTATTATATCTATTTTAATTTTTTTCTGTTATTCTAGACTTGAAACTTTGGATCGTGGTATTAAATATGCAATCTAGTGTTTACCTTGGCAACTGAGGAAATCACGAAAAAAAGTTTCTGATACGATAGTCACATCACTGTCTCTACCCTTTATCGTTTATTACTGCGTATGCAAACTAAAGTTTATTTGCCTATCTACTACTTTTTAATTCAAATAAACCTTTGCAGAAATAACTACATTACATATTAAGTTACAGATGCAAAGGGAACAGCGACAGCCAATTTTTTAAGAACTGGACGCTATGTGCTGGCCTTAAAATTCCACGCGCTTCATGCAATCGTGAGAAACAACTGAATTTTGACAGGAATTTAGGAAATAGCCAAGAAATTAAAGGTTCGAATCTTCAATATGGATATCCCAGAAATGGCTTATGCCACTAAAGGCTTTATCTTAAATAAATCCTGTGTTTTAAAAAGATAAACATTTTTTGTGCATGGAATTATTTGTTCTTCCACACAAGCCGTGTGTTGGACAGGGTTGGAAAGGTAGAATCAGACGACTGAAAAATTCAATGCCATAATACATTATGTTTGTCATGTAAATATATTTAATATGTAGTATTTTAATCAAAATCGTTAATCATTTTTTAGAAAATAAGAAATTTCGAAAAACTTTCCATATACACTATGTGATCAAAAGTATCCGGACACCCTCACAAACCCCCACGTTTTTCATCTTAGGTGCATTGTGCTGCCACCTACTGCCTGGTACTCATTATCCGCGATCTCAGTAGTCATTAAACATCGTGAAACAGCAGAATGGGACTCTCCGTGGAACTCATGGACTTCGAACGTGGTCAGGCGATTGGGTGTCACTTGTGTCAAAAGTCTGTACGCGAGATTTCCACACTAAACATCGTTAGTCCACTGTTTCTGATGTGATAGTGAAGTGGAAACGTAAAGGGATATGTACAGCACAAAAGCGTACAGGTCGACCTCGTCTGTTGACTAACATAGACCGCCGACATTTGAAGAGGGTCGTAAAGAGTAATAGGCAGACATCTATCCAGATCATCACACATGAATTCCAAACTGCATCAGTATCCACTCCAAGTACTATGACAGGCATGAAGTGAGAAACCTTGGATTCCATGGTCGAGCAACTGCTCATAAGCCACACATTACGCAGGAAAATTCCAAACGACGCCTCGCTTGGTGTAAGGAGCGTCAATATTACACGATTGAACAGTGCCAAAACGTTGTGTGGAGTGATGAATCACGGTACACAATGTAGCGATACAATGGCAGGGCGTGGGTAGCCGGTGAACGTCATCTGCCAGCGTGTGTAGTGCCAACAGTGAAATTTGGAGGTGGTGGTGTTATGGTGTGGTTGTGTTTCTCCTGGAGGGACTTGCACCCTTTGTTATTTTGCGTGGCACGATCACAGCGCAAACCTAGATTGATATTTTAAGCACTTCTTGCTTCCCACTGTTGAAGAGCAATTCGGGGATGGCGATTGCATCTTTCAACACGATCGAGCACCTGTTCATACTGCACGGGCTGTGGCGGAGTGGTTACATGACAATCACATACCTGTAATTGACTGGCCTGCACAGAGTTCTGACTTGAATCCTACAGAACACCTTTGGGATATTTTGGAATGCCGACTTCGTGCCAGGCTTCACCGACCTACATCGATACCTCTCCTCAGTTCCGCACTCCGTGAAGAATGGGCTGCCATTCCCCAAGAAACTTTCCAGCACCTGATTGAAAGTATGCCTGCGAGAGTGAACGCTGCCATCAAGGCTAAGGGTGGGCCAGCACCATATTGACTTCCAGCATTACCGATGGAGGGCGCCACGAACTTGTACTTCATTTTCAGCCAGGTGTCAGAATACTTTTGATCACGTAATGTAAAGAGTAGTTTGGAGTGGGGGATTTTATTGAAAATCTTATTGTCTATCTTTGAAAGATACTTAACCTAAATAACCATTTTGGTATTTATTCGACTTTTCCTTTTTGAGTTATGCTGCTTCCCCCCACACACGTATGTAGTAGTGAAAGTAAAAAATAATTATATTAGTCGGCTCACGGGATTTTAAACCGGGATCTCCCGAGGGCGGGTCAGACTTATCGCCTGCGACATTCCACATGGCGTAATGCTCATTCGTACAAAACTATGGGCAGTTTCTAAACAAGAGAATATGACAATCATATGCTAGCTTAACAGCTTATTATCGGCCGTGATTCAACGGGGCACGCTTTATATACGTAGTACATCCATCAGGTATGAGATTTCTTACTTCGAAAGCTTCTATGGCCAAGATTCTTAACACTGAGCTTATAATCTAAAATTAGGGCACCAAGGAACTTTGTATTGTCTCCAGACAAAGAATGTCTCCAGACCGTCTGGGGTATCTTTTGGGAACCCCTGATTAAAACAATTTACTCCTTGGAAGTAGGCTAAGGGTAAATCCTCGCTGGAAAGGGTAAAAAAATTTCACGTTGAGGAGATTGATACTGTAGAGGGCTGTCAGTGGAGGATGACTGCTTCTAGTTGGAAAGTTTTGGGAAGAGCCTGCATTAATCAAACTGTCTCGCCTCCTCATCAGTAGCTAGTGAATTGTTTGGAAGTTCTCTGGCAGCCGTGATGGAATAGTCTAAGGAAGGCTTCTAATCTTTACAGGAACAAAATGTCACTTGTGGGACTGAATTCACATTTGGTGTGACCTCTGAACCTTTCAGTACTCTTGAGTCTATAACATGGATTCGCTATAGTGGATCACCTTTATGAAGATTCCAAATTTGTCTAATTTTACTTGTAAATATTATATGCAATGCATTAAATAAGTCAGATTAATTTAATCGATCATTTATGTTACACTAATTAGAATTTGGTGTTGATATTGAAGCACATATTAGTAAAAGGATGGAAAATAATTTGTAAAACTTGCTAAGGAATTGCAAAACGGAAATGGAGTGAATGGGGAAACTTGATACATTGTATATTTATGCATGAGTTGTGTATCACAATTATTAACGTATTATTGTTTTAAAACACCAATCGTGTCATAAACTTTGCTTTGAGCACTTATATAAATCTTAAATTATCAATTATACCTGTATTTGTTACAATACTAATTGTAAAAAACAAAAGAAAAAACGAATAACGTCCAAAGTAATGCGTTAAATGAAGTAATCGAAAAATATTGACTTCACAGTATTGAATATCGCGATAATAATGCAAAACGTTTAGCAATAAGCAACAAGTTAAGTAATAATAGGTTTTATATATGTCTAATATGATTGTAAATATGTTCTTATGAATATGTTATTTATTCCAAGTAGACATTTGAAACTATATGAATTTGTTTTGCAATCCATTTCAACTAGGCCATAGCTTAAATAAACAAGTCAACAATGTAACTGTTAGAAACATTTTCAGAGATAGGATAAACTGGGTAAAGAAAAAGCTTACAAATTCGCTACGCGAATTATCAAACATTTTCGACAAGAAGCAACAAAGAATTGATCATTATTATAACATAAGAAATGTCCACAAGTAATTAAAGCTATTATGTAAGTAAATCTTTGATTCAATTGTCATGTATGTTCCTCGTAAAAGCAGTTTGAGAAATAAAATAAAACACTTCACTTAATGGATTTCTTTATTTATACAACGAACACCTTACCTTCCAAACAAGGAAAACCTGAGATAAGGTTCAATATTGCTAGTAGAATTTTAAGTATATCTCAAAACATAACGGACAAAAAGAAACATTAAAATATTTCGTTACGCGTCACACATGTTAAAAAGCACAACACTTAAATATTATCCGCCAGGAAATCAATTCTACCACGCGCGGTAGAGAATTTCCGAGTACACAGCATCTGTATCTTCAAGAACTTCCAGAGCATCCACCAGGATCCAGCGGCCACTCTATCCACATCGACCCACCTCCACACATTTAATAAATCCCAATATTGCAACTATAATTCTAAAGCTGTTACAATAGGTCAAGGACTGTAGCCAAACCTTTCTTAATACTATATCAATATTAAAACAATTTTACGAAAATATGAAAATAACATAGGAAGGTCCCGGGTTCGATTCCCGTTAACCACCGACTCTGACCTAGGGTTTTTCATGGTTTTCCCTGGTCGGTAGACTAATATCGAGGTTGTATCTGATCTACCACGGTTTCGTTTCCATCATTTCCCTTTAATTTTCAGGTGTGCTTTTAGGTTTCATGGTGTGTGGCGGTGACGGACAAATGGTGCGAATACTTGTTAAAAGGACGCTAGAGAGCCGTTTGGTTGAACACGTCGTTCATCGCCTTCTCTGGACAGCTCCATGTGGGACGGATCTTCGAGCCAGAGACTTATGCACTTCCGCGCGTCTCTGTGGCCTGTCTGCCTGCGACCTGTGGTTCCTTCACTTCATTCCTATCTCCTGGAGGTTGGTAGTTGCAATAGATCTTCCATAGGTCGCAGTGTGCGAGGTGTCCCTACGTTGTATATCCTATACAAGTACATAGAGAGTAGGGGAGCTTAGGCAGTAGACTCAAGTTCGGCATGTTGGGATCTACTGGTTAACCAGAGGAACTGGCAAAACATGGGCAATCTTTTTGGCTAAAATGCGCGAAGCTAGATCAAATCTGTTCAGTTAGACAAAGGTAATTTATCTCTATGTTCCTTCTTCTTGTTCGTTGTGGCGTTTTCTTTCTCTGTTGTTTATTTTGTCTTCCTATTGTATCTTAAACATGCATGTACGGTCAATGACCCATGCACTAAATACTTGTGAAATAACTTCAATAATTTGAAACCAATAAAGATACCTTATCTATGTACTTTATGCCAGGTCTACTAGAAAAATGTAAGTGCTGGAGGGTTCATTTGCATATCGGCTATTCGTAGTTATAGGAGTACAGAGAAACGTCGTTCAAGCTAATACAACTTTTCTAACATTAATTATTCGTTTTTACTACCATGTACATAGTTGGTAGAAAAGGTATTGCCCTGCACCCAAAAATTCGATGTCAAGATTTCAACGGAACTACATGAAATGACGTCTCCCCACTCCAAAATAATATTCATTCATTCATTATCTGCTTACCCACCTCTTATGTAGGACTTACACCCCCAGGACTTGCAGGCGGGTGCCTGGGGTCAGAGGCCCGTCGAGGAGCAGACACTCATGGATCAGACAGAGCATCCAGGATGGGTGATCAGCCCGATGCCTGGTATGGGATGAAGGAAGTAGATGAAACGAAATGTTGGTGAAATGGATGAAAGGAAAGGTGATGATGATGGAGCAGTTGGTGGAATGAATGGCGGGGGGAGAACCCGGAGAAAACCCGCCCAGACGCCGCTTCGTCCACCACAAATCCCACATGCAGGTCCCTAGGATTGAACCTGGGCCGCCTCGGTGGGAGGCGAGCGGTCTAACCACTCGGCCCCGCCTCCAAAATAATACATTCTTAGAAAAACGTCCATGTGTGTTGAACAACTTAACTCAAAATCGGAATGTCCGATAAATACATAACTTGGTATTTAGGTTCAGCATTTTCCAAATATGTGATACGAGAATTTTCAAGAAAATCCCCCCTTACATTACCCTTTAATGGAAGGGTTTTCGACATTTTGTTTTTCAAAACTACCATATGTTTAAGATATTTACATTTCAAAATGTATATCTTGAATTTTCTGCAAATTAACCTGTGAATTAACCTGGGAATTAACAATTAACCACTGTGTTGCTTCAAAATTATCTGAATATACAGTTTGCAAGGATAATATGATATATTTATATTTGTTACTTAAATCTCTCAACTTATTAAATTTTGTTGGACTTAACAAGTAATAAAAATTAATTAAAATGTTACAGAAAATTAATGTACTCGTTTTTCTAGTGTTTCAAAGGATATCTAATGCACTGTGCAACTATTTAACCCAAGAAAACAACTTCACAAATTTCCAAACGCCCTTAAAATATTGTTTGAATGCTAAAAAGTGCTTTCAAATAGACAAAAGGACAAGAGTACCGAACATTTTTCGACTTATGTGGATGTTCTCAGGTTGATTTGGAGCATAACTACTAAAAATCAATGTGTTACGTTCATATTACTTTCTCTGCCCACTATCGCTTATTTTTATAAAGCTTCTGCAAGTATTCTTACGAAAGCTCATTTTTATATCTAGTTCAGGCTAATTGAGATAAACCTTTGCAGAAATAGCTAAATCATACATTTCGTTTTATGTACATCGAAATAGACAGTCAGGTACTTAAAAACGGGATCCCATATGCTGGCCTTAATATTCTCTAGTCTATCCATAATACTTAATGTTTTGTTTTTTTCATGATTAAAAATGTGACAAGAGAAATGAACAGCTCAAATCAATAATTACGGATATCTAGGAAATGGCTGATGCCACAAAACGTTATTTGAAATAGATTGTGTGTTTTAAAGGGATCTATATCTTTGTGTGGTATATGTTTGTTTATCGCTTATGGTTTATCCGTAAATTTAATTCCTTTCGAATGAAGAGGACTTCACAGGCTATTCCCAGAAAATTCAAAATGTATATACGTAAAAGGTGACCCATAATGGAATGGAACGCAGCCATTTATGTTAGTACTGACAAATCCAGTCTCACCCTCTGCCAGCATGACAAACTCTGTTTCTTGAGTATAATTTTAGCTACCGGATTGGCAGGGTACTTTACCTCCCCCAAAATATGACTGTACTGCCAAAGAGTAACATTGCAAGCAGTATTGCTCATGTTATCACTAGCGGAGTATGGATGAATGTTGATGAAAAAATAAAATATAATACATGCTTTTCTTTCATACTGCGTGCTGGACGCTACAGCTCGTAATCCCGCCAAAACTCTTATAACATCCCCGCAACGGCCTCACGTTCTCATATTTGCAGTTACAATTCAATGATAATACGCGCATACCTTACCATAAGAGAGGTTGCAAATGTTGTCGTTCTCTATCCATACCTTTCTGGCATCGTCTCAAAAAATTTTCACTTACACTCGAGAGTTCAATATCTGAAATTTAGGGAGTTTCTCGCCTGATATTTGCTTAATGTAGTAAAGTATAATTAAAGGTGAACAAACATCTCTGCGAGCAATATGTTATTATAATCAGATAAATAACATAGATCATCCAAAATGGTGGGTAGTGGGACTACAACGGGGATTACAAAAATTGACTTGAACAACATCTGGCAAAGGGGCGATGAAAATAGATACAGTGACGTGAAAAAATCAAAAGACAACTATGTATTATGAACAGACAGGAAATAAAATCCGAATTTTGAGGCTACAAAATGAAATAAAAACGGGGTGGGGCAAGGAAACATATTTTGGAATTGCATATAAAACAGAGGGCGGGAATAGCATGACTTAGGTTGAGAGTGCGGAAAGCTCGTAAGATTGTTGACGATGCTAGTAGGACGATTTGCTCATTATGCGGGGAACAGGAAAACTGTACGCATATTTTGGTAGCATGCGTGCAGACGGAAGGTGCTAGGAAAAAATTATTACCGGAAGTATTTTTTACTTTCAAAAGACGGAGGACAGCATGCTGGGACTTGATTCTAACGAGTCAAAACTGGCCAAGCTTGGCACATACTTAATGGAAGTAGGTTTACTAATAGATAAGGTGATTGTGCAAATTTTGTTTAAACATATGCGGTGCTTCATAATTTATACGTATGTGTGTGATTCAGGGTATTTTTCATTATGTGTATATTTATAGTGTTATGAATATAAAATAAGTGTTTTCTAGTCGATTCTGCAAGTCAAGTTTACAGACCAGGTAGTTTTCTAGAGAGCATGTACGGCCTTGTGACTCATTCGACTGTATTACGCAAATAATGTCATAGTAAATACTTAATAAATACTGCTGCTGCTGCTGCTGCTGCTGCTGCTGCTGCTGCTGCTGCTGCTGCTGCTGCTGCTGCTGCTGCTGCTGCTGCTGCTGCTGCTGCTGCTGCTGCTGCTGCTGCTGCTGCTGCTGCTGCTGCTGCTGCTGCTGCTGCTGCTGCTGCTGCTGCTGCTGCTGCTGCTGCTGCTGCTGCTGCTGCTGCTGCTGCTGCTGCTGCTGCTGCTGCTGCTGCTGCTGCTGCTGCTGCTGCTGCTGCTGCTGCTGCTGCTGCTGCTGCTGCTGCTGCTGCTGCTGCTGCTGCTGCTGCTGCTGCTGCTGCTGCTGCTGCTGCTGCTGCTGCTGCTGCTGCTGCTGCTGCTGCTGCTGCTGCTGCTGCTGCTGCTGCTGCTGCTGCTGCTGCTGCTGCTGCTGCTGCTGCTGCTGCTGCTGCTGCTGCTGCTGCTGCTGCTGCTGCTGCTGCTGCTGCTGCTGCTGCTGCTGCTGCTGCTGCTGCTGCTGCTGCTGCTGCTGCTGCTGCTGCTGCTGCTGCTGCTGCTGCTGCTGCTGCTGCTGCTGCTGCTGCTGCTGCTGCTGCTGCTGCTGCTGCTGCTGCTGCTGCTGCTGCTGCTGCTGCTGCTGCTGCTGCTGCTGCTGCTGCTGCTGCTGCTGCTGCTGCTGCTGCTGCTGCTGCTGCTGCTGCTGCTGCTGCTGCTGCTGCTGCTGCTGCTGCTGCTGCTGCTGCTGCTGCTGCTGCTGCTGCTGCTGCTGCTGCTGCTGCTGCTGCTGCTGCTGCTGCTGCTGCTACATTTTTCACTTGATCATTAGGGTCGGTTAAATTTCTATAATTGGATTTTGCGAAATGTAAATGATAGAGTAATTGGTCCACGCTCTGACGAAGCATGATTCCATTTACGTGGATATGTTGCCGTCGTAAAATAACAGATACTGAAGCACATAGAAACCCGATTTTATACTCGAGATTTCCTTGCATGAAGCGAAAATTGGTATGCTGTGTTCAGTAAGTGTATAGAATAATAGGACCTATATTTTCTGAAGAAATAAATGCGGAGAGTTGCAGCTATAATTTACCCGTTTTATCAACAACTGGCCGAAATTAAATGCCAGTCTATGTACGTATTTCCAGCAAGACTTTTGTTACCGCGCATACAACTGAAGAGTCATTAAGTTTAATTCAAGAAATGTTTGAAGGTAGGGTAATTAGTGAAGGATTATAGCCCTCAGGATCTTCTGATCTAAGCGTATGCGATTTTCATTTGTTGGGGAACTTATAAAATGAGGTGTATGCAAGAAACCCCATACTTTGGAAGAACTAAAAGAAAATATTAGGCGAGAAATTCACTCAATTTTCGATATTGAACTCTCGAGTGTAAATGAAAATTTCCTGAGAAGATCCAGAAAGGTGTCGATAGAGAAGGACAACATTTCCAGTGTCTCTTATGATAAGGTACCTGCTTATTATTAGGTTTCCCATAAGTAATGTCAGTTTTTAAGTTTGATATTTATAAGGTAGAATTGGTTTTCTTTGGTTCGTCAATGCTATTTAAAGGATGCTATGGCTATTGTTGCGTATATTGCGAGAATGTGTCGTTGTCAATTGTTAACACAGTCACAGAATGGAAGTCACAAAGTTTGTGATTAGAATCCTCTTTAAAGCACTACTGGAAGCAAGATTATAAGGCTGCTGCCGCGGCTCGAAAAATATGTAAAGTGGACGATGTCATTAGTGAGCGTGTGGTTCAACACTGGAGAAGAAAGCACTAAACATTTACCACGTTCTGCAAAACCTAAATTATGGAATATTGAGAATACACGCAATGTTTTAGAAGAAAATCCGCAAAAAATTACTTGTAGGCTGTCAGAAGAACTTGGTCCATCAAAAGATACCATACATCGCCAGATTAAGAAACTTCGAAAATCAAACCGAAGCTGTAGATGTACCTCATGAATTTACACCTCAAAAGGCTCCACGTAGAGTGGAATCTGTCGTCAGCTTTCGGTAATCTCATGGATGATAGATTTATCAGGAGAATTCACACGTGAGAAAAATGGGTCTATTACCACAATCCTGGCGCCTCCAAACAGAAGTTCAGTCCCCGTGAACCTACCAAAGTCATGTTAAAAAAATCAGTTCGGCTCCAAAATAATGTGTGCCTGGTGGAATTTTGAAGGAGTGATTCACTGGGAGTTTGTTCCAAAAGGGCGTTCAGTCAATGTGGATCTTTATTCTCAATAACTGGAATGAGCTCAGGAAATTTTGAGACGGAGATATTTAAACGAAATAGAGTTCTCTTGCAGCAGGACAATGCAACAATCCATACTGCACGATCAACCATGACAAACATTTAGGAAGGAGTCGAACTGCTACCACACCCAGCATACAGTCCGAGATGTGTAAAAGGATGCACTAAAACTGATTAAATAAGAATTGAAACACTAAGCTCAGTTTTGAATATTTTCTCAGATAACAAGATTGATGGAAATAAGACAAATTGGAAAATCAGGTCAACAAATGGCTGATGATGGGTTACCAAAGAAAATAATGAATTACAAAAGCAGGGAAAAAGAAGTTTGGAGGAGTAAGAGGCGGTTTGATGATACAGACCGGAACAGGCGATATCACCTAATCCTTAATGGGAGAAGAACAAGAGGAAAAGATGTAAATACTTCAAACATATAGTATTTTAATAAACGTATGTACAGCCAATTTTGAGAAAATCAAAGTATCGAATTGTTTTCCATGTGCATAGACTCATAACTTGTTTGTATTTCACAGACTTCAAAACATGTATTTCCGGTGAAATCTCGGTATAGATTGTTTGGGTGGAATTCAATATCTACTAATATAGGCAGGTGAGAGAGAAAGTATAAACGAGCTCGGAATGTTAGAAAAACTGTGCTATTACATGCGAATGGCTGGAATGCAAATGAAGACCACCAGCAGACCTGGCAGTGCAGCGTTTGAACTCCTAACCTCCCCCAATCCCTCCCCCAGGATAAACACGCCAACTCAGACTCGGGAGGATACGCATGTAAATCAGTCTGAGGGCTGACACAGGGACAGTTACGTCTATCGAAAAGTTCGAGGTAGGTACGCGAATCCACCGAGGGTTACCCACAATGCTAGCGCAGGTGAAAATCCAATCTAGCACGCTGAATGATTGATTGGTGCTAAAAATGCGAGAGGGAGGAAAATGCAAACTTTTTCAGAGATGCGCGTAATTTGGAGAGTGAGAGATGAATTTATTAAATTTGACGTCAGCGAAAACGGTTTCGAATGCGCCTATAGAAGTAACAGTATTTTCAATTTTATTTTAGTAAGGCAATAAATACATTATCTATCTGTATTGAATTATCGCTGTATAATTAGATACCTTTCGAAATAAAAAAATAATAATCTGACGTGATACATTCACATGACTTTCCCTATCCTCTATCCTTTTTAGTGGGTATACAAACCATTCTTACTAAAGAATAGTTTCTTCTATCTACTACATTTTAATCCAAATAAACCTTTGCAGAAATAGCTTCATTACACATTTCGTTATAAATACAGAGAGCAGCGACACTCAAATGTTTAAGAGCTGGGCGCTGTATGCTGCCCTTAAAATTCCATACTGTTTCCATGTAATCACGAGAAACAACTGAATGTTGACAGGACTTTAAGAGAATGACGAGGAAATGAACAATTCCAAAATTTAGAACGGATATCTCAGAAATGGCTTATGCCACAAAAAGCTTAATGAAAATAAATAGTGTGTTTTAAAGACATCTCAATTTTTGAATAGTACGATTTCGTCTATCGCTTAAGGCTTACTAGTTATACAAGGTTATACAAAATATCTTTCGAATGAAGTGGACTTCATAGGCTATTCCTAGAAAATGCAAGATATTAATTTTATTTGTCATGTAAATATGTTTAATATATTCTACCTTAATCAAAATCATTACAGCCAATTTTAAGGAAATCAGAAATTTCGAAAAATGTTCCATGTAAACGGTAGTTTGGGGTAAACAGATTTTCTTAAAAATCTTCGTGTCGCATCCTTCGATGGTACTGAATCTATGTATCAAATGTGGTATTTATCGGACTTTTCGTTTTAGAGTTAAACTGGTCACAGACAACAGACACACACACACACAGGTGCGCGCGCACTCCAAAATGCTTATTTTGGATTCAGGGGTCTCAAAACATGCATTTCCGTTGGAATGTAATACCTTCTGTACCTACTATGTAGGTGATAAAGTAAAAGTGTTACTTTCTCTAACGCCTGTATATCACAGGTAGAGGCATTCAAACCGAAAATTCGATACCAAGATTTCTCCGAAAACACATTATGGAGTTCCCTGATCAGCAAAGAATTTTTACTTTCTCTCCTACATACAGTAAGTAGGGGAAGTATTGTATTCCACCCAAAAATTCGATACCGAGATTTCACCGAAAATACATGTTTTGAGGCCCCCTGAATCCAAAAAAAGCATTTTTGGAAACATGCCCGTGTGTGTGCCTGTGAACAGCATAACTCAGAAACGAACAGTCGGATAAACACCAAACTTGGTATTTAGGTTCAGTATCTTCCAAGGATGCGACACGAAGGTTTTCAAGAAGATCCCCCACTCCAGATTACCCTTTACATGGAGCATTTTTCGAAAATTTTAATTCTCTCAAAAATGGCTCAATTTTGATTAAAATCTCATATATTTAAGATACTTTCATGACAAATAAAATGTATATCTTGAATTCTCTGGGAATGTCTCCAAAAGTATTCTTTATTGTGAACGACTTTTGCATAACTGGTAAGCCATAAGAGATAGACAAAATTTTACTACACAAAAAATGTAGATCGCGTTAAAATACACAATGTATGTCATATGCATTTTTTTTGTTGAGTGAACCATTTTAGAGACATTGCTTGTTATTAACCCTTAAATTTTCTAATACTTATACTTTTTCTCAAATTGGGAATTCGTTATTAATATTTTTTGTCCTGGTAATGCAAAGAGAATGGAATACTCCACATAGCAACCAGCTCTTAAAATATTTGACTAACGCTTAAAGCCTAACAATTCCCCTTGCATCTACAAGAAAATTAGCAATAAGATTAACATCTCGATTAACAAGAAGCATATGGAGAATAAGCGTTTGTAAAAATAGCTTGTACAAGAGTAGAGAAAGTTACGTGAGTGTAACACATCAGAGTTTTTACTTTGCATTCCACCCAAAAATTCAATATGGAGATTTCACTGAAAATCACGTTTTGAGGTCCGCTGAATAAAAATACACTTTTGGAAACATCTGTGGGTGTGTCTATGGACAACATAACTCAAAAACGAAAAGTTGGTTATATAAAAACATGGTATTTAAATTCATCGCCTTCCAAGGATACAACACGAAGATTTTCAAGAAAATCTCCCACCTCAAACTACTCTTTATATGGAAAGATTTTTTATTTTTTCAAAATATTTCTAACTTTTTAAATTTAAGATGCTTTCGAGACAAAATGTGTATCTTGAATTTCTTGGGAATAGCCTGTGAAATCCTAATCATTCCGAATACTTTAATATAACTGGTAAACAATCTCTAGGCAAAAATTTATCGAAGAACCTAAAGCGAATAGAAGAATCACTTGTGAACAATACGTGACTGTAAGAGAGAGAGAGAGGAGAATGGTGGTGTGGTAAGTCGACCTTTAGCCAGGTAGCCGGGCCAATTCAGTGAGTACTATCAGCAGCTGGCTGGCAAGTGTGTAGTGCTAAACTGCGATTTGATATTGCGCCTTTCGGTTATCCTCCTTGTTTATTGTTTTAAAACTTACCTAATATTAAACTTTCTTAATATATTTTAGTCTTATAAAGGATATTTACATGTGTTTTACTTAAGGGTAATTTAATAAACATCTTAAAAAATAGTTTTTATGTTCAAAAAACATTTTGAATCTTTAGCTTCAATTATATGATAATTTTTGCCCTCAGGGCCCTTTAAACCTTCAACACGTGACCATGAGCACGGCCTCACCGCCTTTTTATTTTCAATGCCTTTTATTCGACTTTCATTTTTCTTACATTTTTGCACATTGAAACTGTTCCACAAGATGTAATTTGTGACCAATCTTGTTAAAATTTTCAGTAGAAACTCAGAGAGAATGAACTTAAAAACTGGCATATAGTTTTTGCTACAGCTTTATCTAGATCTACACAATTAATTCGAACACTGAGGATAAATTGTTACAAAATTTATACTTAACAGATTTCACTTTTGTTTCTGAAAGAACCAGAGGAATGATGCCAATTTTATGTATTGATATTTAAATAAGGTGCGTAATATTATTATGCTTTCAAAATTACGATTTCATCATCGTGTGCAACATCTGATTAAGTACTACAATAAAAGCAAAATATTTTTTTCTTAAAAACTGTTAAAGATACTTGTATGAAATTTAAAACACACTTATAATTGTAATAGAGCAACGTGTGACAAAACTTTGAAAATATTTAGATAACAATGCAATAATTAGAAGTTTCACCTGTGGGTACTTGTAAAGAAAATTATTTTATTCAAACAGTTCCAGGCTAATCCTGTTCGAATAAAAGTATAGAAAAGAAAGAAAATAAATGTGTAGCAGTTATAAGAATTTCTCTGCGGATCTTTTATATTTATTCCAAAATGTTTTCATAAATAAGCATAGTTTTCTATCTATATTGTTGCACGCATGTAGATAATACTGTGATATATGCTGTGACTACAGGGGCGTAAACCAATCACTGAGAGTGTCGTAATGCATTGTATTCCGAAACTAACAGTATTCACATGGTGCAGAGTACAGTAAAACCGAAGTTACCATATGATAAGGAAGAAGGAATACGAGTAAAACATTTGCTGCTGATATGACATTTCTGACACAAGGTATAAATGGAGATAAACAACAACAGTAATATTAACGTACAAGAAAAATACTGAAAATGGTGAGATTATGGTTAATGAAAAAACCAAAAAGTAACGAAGATGAACTTGGAAATCCGAGATGAGGCAGTGGAACAAGTGAGCAGCTTTAGAGCTTGAGGCAGTATTTTTAACACTTAAAAGAATTCAGTCAAATTATATAATATATAAATTCAATAACAGCCCACCTTAAAGCAATATGTGTATGTAACAATATATAAAAAGTGTATATTACAGTCATTGTATATATTTATATTATTGTATAAATATAATAATGTTATCTGAATGTATTGCGTAATTTAATAATGTAGGAGCTGTGACAATAATAGGTTAAAAGTTGCTAACAATGCGGTAACCTTGAGGCAATAATACGTAAGAAAGTGTAATAATGTTACTAGTCATTCTGGGAGCAACAATAATGAAATTTTTCTGACAGTTTATAAAATAGCCAATCAAAAACCAGAAAAAAGCTTAAGTTAGATAAAAGTATTCTATTGGATTAGGAATAACCAATCAGAGGTTTGAAATAGAGAAATTTACAAATTTAGGCGGTTGAAATCATGTCAGTTGCTTGTAGACAGCGCTCATAACTGGACGTGTTGGTTGTAGACAGTGTTGCTAACCGAGCGCGAGATGCGTCCTCGAGAAGTTTAATACGTATTCAGTGTGAGACGAAAATAGTTTACGTGTTAAAAAGTGCAAGTAATTAATAAAAGAATCTCACAGCTCTATATATCATGAAGTGTTATTTAAATTGTGTCAAGGATTAATAAATGTAATGAAGTAAACATTATAATCTGCGTAAGCCTACATTCTTCAGCCGCACTTATGCCTTGCAAAGAAATTCATGTCTCTAAAAAATAAATACTGACGCAGCCGAGGCAAACATAAATATATAATATTTAAAGAAACAGTCAAATTACAAAGTTAATATTTTTAAATTTGGGGAAAAAGTCACCGGAAAGTACATTTGGTGCAAAGGACACCGGAAAATGCATTTGGGGGAAGGCTAACGGAAACTTTTTACCATACGTGCGGTTGGAACTACTTAAAGTTCGGCTTCCCAACAGTCGAAATACAATACATTTTCAAACTGACTTTCCATACGTAGCAGCAACAAACCTTCTTCAAATTGGCCCCCAAAGAGTGGGGCAAATAACAATACAACAAAATAACATCTTCAAGCTTTAGGACATACCATATGCAGTATAATAAATTATTGTTGTCAAAAAGTTAAACGGCAAAAGCTTATAAGAAAAAGCATTTTCTAGAACCTTTAAAAAACAACTACTAAGAGAGATATTAGTATAGTGGTTTGTGAGTCTGTATAGTGTCGAATCTTTGAGAGTGCGATCATGTATGGATAGTCAATCGAGATACAAGTGCGATAAGTGGACATGGGAAAACGAGGAAGATTTTGAAAATGCGAGACAAAGTCGAGATTATACTTTCAAGATACTCCAATCACTTAGCGCATGTGTATTGCATACTACTTTTACGACAACAGTGAATAATAAAATAATATAGGTACTTATACGAACATAAAATTAATTACTAACAACTCATGAAAATGGTGGTTCCATTGGCAAGGTCAACAACACTAACTTTGGTGGCGAACTGTTGATCGATTATCGATCATCCACGCAAAAAAGCAATAACCTTACAGCTTATACTGTTGTTTAATTAAATCATAAATACATATTAACAAACGAAAAGGAAGTAAGATTTAATTTCTAAAATTCAACTATTACTTATGATCATATCCCATGTATACAATACTACGTACATAAACATTTAAAGATTATTTAATAGTTCATACACATACATGCAGTGAAATAGGTTACCAGCACTGATTGCAGGAAACTCAACTTTCCATCATGACATCTTGAACGAGAAGTGGATCAAAAACGCTATCGTTGAAAAAACGGATTTTAGACGTTTTAATTGTGGATATGAAACAAGAATATGGAGTATGTGAAATGGAAACAAGGGAAGGGTTTTGGCTCGAACAGGAATTTCGTATCCAAAATTAGTTTACAGCTCCACCTTTACATCTCTGTAAAGCTTTAAAAAGCATTCGTTGGTGTAAGACCTGGTTTGGCTATTACAGCGCTACAAATGTTGAGGAGGTGGGGGATCTTAACCCTAATACAACCCCAGTGTACTTTTAACTGCGACCAAAGTGGATTTAACTGTGAAGTAACATCAACAATCAACACCTATGCATAACAATAGATGTATGACTTCAAATGACTGATCTTCTGTTGTCTTTAAGAAAAACTCTTTGGACCAAATCTACACGCAGAAGCTAGTGCGAGTGGTAACATGTCAATTACTGTTTAAAAACGTTTTATTCCAATGTTCTGTTTGAAAATCCTGAACTTTTGGAAAAAATTATGTTTAATCGTTGTACGGGGTTTGAACCCTGAATGACCAGATTGACGTCCGAGCGCACTAATGACTGCGCTATTACTACAGCTAAGTTCCTCCATTAGAAAGTAGAGGAGGTATCGATTGTGCACTGGCCCTTGCATTTTTCAAGAGAGAGAGAGAGAGAGAGAGAGAGAGAGAGAGAGAGAGAGAGAGAGTGTAAAGCTCATAGACCTGAAAATACCACAATGATACCTGTTTTCGCGTTTGAGGACGATAAATTGGGCTTTGTTCCAAGTCTACCTTCCAGAATTACTTCACGCTTTGGCCGGTAGGGGGCATTTTGTGGCTGTGCTGTTCATACGGAAGGACCGCCAACATCTGAACGAAAACACAGCGGGAGGAAAAGGATCCTTTCGGCTGTTTATGCGAATCACAACTGCAAAGCTTCCAACATATGACTAACAAACACAGTCATCCTTACGCGAACGACTGATTTAGGACCCTAAGCCGCAAAACGTGTCTGAAGAATGGTTTTTATAAGTAGAGGAGTGAAACTGTTACCAAAACTGCGAAACGACGAGAGAGCGTAGTCGTAAGATCTGTGAAGCTAAATCCCAATTAAGAATTATGGCACTTTGTTTGGTAGGTAACAAGTGTGTTTGGAACAACAGCAACAACTAAAAAAAAAATCTGATGTGTTACGTTCAGATGACTTTCTCTACTCTTGTACAAACTATTTTTACAAACGCTTATTCTCCATATGCTTCATGTTAATCGAGATATCGAGATGTTAATCTTATTGCTAATTTTCTTGTAGATGCAAGGGGAATTGGTAGGCTTTAAGCGATAGTCAAATATTTTAAGAGCTGGTTGCTATGTGGAGTATTCCATTCTCTTTGCATTACCAGGACAAAAAAATAACGAATTTGAGAAAAAGTATATACATTGGAAAATTTAAGGGAATAACAAGCAATATCTCGAAAATTGTTGACTCAAAAAAATGTATATGACATATATTGTGTATTTTAACGCGATATACATCTTTTGTGTAGTAAAATTTTGTCTATCGCTTATGGTTTCAGTTATGCAAAAGCCGTTGACAATGAAGAATACTTTTGGAGACATTCCCAGAAAATTCGAGATATACATTTTATTTATCATGAAAATATCTTACACCTATGATACTTTAATCAATATCGTTAGAGCCATTTTTGAGAAAATTAAAATTTTCGGAAAATGTTCCATGTAAAGGGTAATCTGGGGTGAGGGATTTTCTTGAAAACCTTCGTGTCGCATCTCCGGAAGATACTGAACCTAAATACCAAGTTTGGTGTTTATCCGACTGTTCGTTTCTGAGTTGTGCTGTTCACAGACACGCACACGGACACAGACACACACACTCACGGACATATTTCCAAAAATGCTTTATATACATTCAGTGCACCTCAAAACATTTATTTCCTGTGAAATCTCGGTATCGAATTTTTGGGTGGAATACAATACTTCCCCTACTTACTATACGTAGTAGAGAAAGTAATATTTTGCCAGTACTCATGGGTTGGCACTTTTTTCCGCTCATGCGTGGTAGTAACAAGATGGAGTGCTTTGTTGACATTTAGCGATTTACTTCGTAAGTAAGAAACTGTCTTAGAAAGAGGTGATAGTAGGTTCCAGACTTTCCAACTGTCCAGATACCCTTTTTAACTGTGTAATACCTAGGTATATCCGTTTTCTCTCTTTAAATCCTCCGCACTTCAATGGGAAGGTATATATGGACACCATTACCGACAAATTAGCCATTTTAGAACTAAATCACCACCGCATTCTTATTAAGTCTCTTTATTTGCATTTATCAGTATGAATATTTTTTAATAAAAGATCGTTACATAAGTACCAGTTGGTCCTCACACCTATGTCAAGGTGTTCCTATATCACCCCTGGACGTTTTGCCGGATGATTTTTGAACACCCTATATAAGCGGTGAAGATACAAAACTATGTTGATAGTTATAGACGGTGAATTTGTTTTATAGTTCCAATATAAACTTTTAAAATAAAACTATCAGAGAGAGAGAGAGAGTAACAAAAATGGCGAGGTGAAGTAAATACGCTGAGAGAGCTAAGCTCTTTTGTGCCGCCCGCACAATACCGGAGAGACATCCTCTCATTGCAAGCATTGAAATTCTGGTCTGGCGTGGCAGTTGAATCGGCCCAGAGGAATGCGGGAGAGATCGATATCTAGCTGAGCTGGAAGATGCGGTCTTACCGAAAGGGCACGGAAGTAAATGAAAATAGATACATGTTGGCAAGGATTCGAGCCCCCAGATAAAGCCCTGACGGAAAAAAAAATCAATTTACTGAAGTCAAACACGAAAAACAGTTTTATAACAGGTGAGATTCTCTACACCCTTCCCTTTTGTATTCCTAACCTGCATGTAGCTTCGATTTTGTGCAGTTTATTTAAGGGTAGACTCATACCCTATCCTGGTATATTGTTATACAATAATTTACATGCCGGATGTTTTCTTAAGGGCAGATTAAAAACACTATATAGCCAATTTTTAAATCTGGAATTCATGATTCATATGGCCGTGTGCGCATTCTGGATCAAGATTTTACCGCGGTAAAATTAGCACTTTACCGCGATAAACGTTCATTTGCGGTGAATGCCGAAGTTAAAAGTTTATCGAGGATTTTACCGCGGTTAAATCCGACCGTCCGTGAACGGCCGATTTTCGTCGGTTATCTCCAATTTCACTTGCGTTGTAATGTTAAAATTTAAGAAGTTATTTTGTTGTAGGAGTTGTATTGCAGTTCAACTGTTGGGGAGCCGAACTTGAAGTAGTTGCAACCGCACGTATGGTACCCGGTAGCCTTCGTCCCAAAATTTAAAAATATTAACTTTGTAATTTGACTGTTTCTTTAAATATTATATATTTATGTTTGCCTCGGCTGCGTTAGTATTATTGTTAGAGACATGTTTCTCTTTGCAGGGTTGTGGTGCGACATAAGAATGTAGGCTTACACAGATTATAATTTTACTTCACTCCTTTTATAAATGCTTGACACGATTTAAATAGCACTTCACTGATAGAGAGAGAGAGAGAGCTGTGAGATTTTTTTATTAATTACTTGCACTTTTTAACACGTAAACTAATTTTATCTCGCACGAATACGTATTAAACTTCTCGAGGACGCATCTCGAGTCCGTTTAGGAATACTGTCTGCAAGCAACGCGTCCAGTTATGAGCGCTGTCTAAAAGCAACTGACTTGATTTATACCGCCTAAATTTGTAAATTTCTGTATTTCAAGTCTCTGATTGGCTATTCCTAATCCAATAGAATACTTTTATTTAACTTATACTTTTTCTGGTTGTTGAATGGCTGTTTTATAAACGGTCTCAAAATTTACATTATTGTTACTCCGATAATGACTAGTAGCATTATTAAACATTCTTACTCACTATTGCCTCAAGGTTACCTCATTGTTAGCAACTTTTAACCTATTATTTTCACATCTCCTACATGATTAAATTACGTAATACATTCACATAACATTATTGAACATGTGTACAATAATATAAACATACACAATGAATGTAAATATACACTTTTTATATATTGTTGCATATACATATTGCTTTAAGGCGGGTTGTTATTATATTTTTTTATTATACTTTGACTAATGTCATTTAAGTGTTAAAAATACTGCCTCAAAATGGCTACTGGTTTTGAAACAGAAATTTATGCTATTATTCAACGCTTAAATGAAAACACGAGGAGAGCTTACGCTGGTAAACAGATCCTTATCTTCTAAAATAACCGGGCTGCACTTAAGACTCTAAGTAGTGATTAGGTAACATCAGGACTGGTTTTAAACTGCCTAAATATGCTCACAAGCTTGGTAGAATAGAATAAAGTTCAGCTCATCTGAGTGCAGAGTCATAGTAGCATACAGGATAATGAAAAGCCTGATGAAATTGAAAATGAGTTTTATTTATGTACGCTGTTTAACTGCTGTAGTCCTTAGCGTACCATTTTATATTAGGCAAGAAAGACTGGTCCGGCTGCCTTCTGTGTCCTCTCACTTCATCCTCTCTCACGAGAGCCCTGCGTCAGGGGCTTAGCCCAAAAAGATCTTGTAAGTGGAAGTGCAAGTCCCCCTCCGTATCTAGTCTTTGTCCTACTCCGGTAACTTTTTTAAAGGTGATGCAGAATTCAGATTATAAAATAGCAAATACAGCACAATTTTTAGAACTATAATTAAAATGGAAGTGTTGGGCCTAAAATGATACAGCAATATAAAATTATAGAGAAAATTGTAGATTATAAACTACACAAAAAGCTAAAACGGTCATTTTTTGACAAATTTTACATTCAGTCCTCGCTTAAGAAAGCAAATACAGTGAAGCCTTTTGAAGATGGAAGTGACATGATACTAATATTTTCCGTTTTGGCGTGATGTCCATATTATTCAGATATTTCGGAGTATTTTACGATACATAGTTATAAAATTAGTCTCAGACACCATACCAATAGTTTCAATACTGTGACTCTGTTCAGTTGCCACTGTCACTTCGCTATGTGATCTAGTTCAAATTTTCACTGTTACTTCACTTTTCTTCGCGCCCTGGCGGCGTCATAAAATGCGCGCTAAGCAGCCTATTCTTCGGATGGTTCACTTGCCGGGGAGTCGACACAAGGCGTCTCTAATCTCTCGCAGTAGCAGCACTCGCTGTACGTCACAATTGTCGTCACAAACGTACTCGCAGAACCGCTCTTGATGTCCCATAAGATACGTACTCACCAACTCACCATTAACTTCACTTGTGAGAACGTTCGTTTATACTATAACGATAAGTAAGTTGCATCAGGTTTCATAAAGTGGCATAACTGGAACGAACTTCGCAACTAGGACAGCGTGATGCTGAAGTTTCGTAGTGAAGAGCATTTATTGGCTGCATGTTTAGGTTAGCACTCCATGTTGTCGCAGCCATACCGAAGTGTCGACAGAGGGTCTGGAATTCCGTCTTAACTGAGTATACTTTAAAAGGTCCCTCAAATTCTGCTAGATTTGCATTCAGGTAAGTATTGGCGATGAGAATCTAGGTTCTTGCAGCACGGGCTTCCCTGTTGGAGGGTCCAGAACCTTTAACTCACCTAACTAAATTAGCTAAATAGATAGCTTTTTATAGAACCTGGTGCTAATTAACGCACTCCTAGTTTCCCAGTGCCGGGAAACTAGGGAAATTTCAATCCTGGCACTGACTACATTTTCCATTTGATGCTACTTCCATTCTGGTGTTAGCAACCCTGAGCTGTCCGCCCCAAGGATGGCTACAATATAGCCAATGAAATTTTCACAGAATTCCAGAATGTTCGAGAGTTGGAAAGACGGGAAACTTACAGAAGATTTTGGTTATCTCTCGATAGCGTTTCTAGCGCTACTTATCTCTTCCTATCTCTTATCAGCCGACCGTTCAACACCAGGCAGTTGATAGCTGTACGTAGCTACGTCACAATATCAGGTGCTTAATTAAAAATTTGATGTGTTACCTCACACGATTTTCTCTTCCTACTGTGGTCCATTTTTAAAATGACGCATTTGTAAAATTTCACCAAGAATTGTGAAAACTTAAAAAAATATTTTTTTACAATAAAATAATATGAACTCCAAAGTTTAAGAAAACATATCGCTTTTTTAATTTAGCTCACTTAAACTACCAACAAACTGAAGCTATAAATGGACAAATGTATGCTTATTAATAAGATATGTCTGAATTTAAACCTCGTTTTGTGGCAAACCCCTCTTTTCAGCATTTTTCATACTCAAAATGCACCACACGATGCAATGTTTTAGTGATTTGTTTCAAAAGTACATTAAATAAAATTACCATATACTGTTTTAAAATAATTCTCCAATTTTGAGAAATATATATTAATTTTCAAAATTAAAGAATTTTGGAGAGTACAAAAGGAAACAAGTTTTTCTACGACAATTAGGGGTTAATATAAAAACTCTGATACGGGTACTTTTTCACCTCATTTATCAAAACCTGAATTTTTTATGTAATTAATTTTAAATTAAGTCCCGTAGAACATTTTTATTAGAACAATGAATTTACGCAATAAAATGCACCCTAGAATTTTTAAACATGACAAAAACATTATAGTTATTATGTTTAATACCTGGCATTAATTTAATATCTTGTATCGTGGATTTTCAAGTATCACAGATGCATTTCCTTAAGTAACCCTCACGAAATATTCTTATGGAAAGTTATTCTTCTGTCTAGTTCAGATAAACCTTTGCAGAAAATGTTTCCTTTCAGATTTCGTTGTACGTGTAAGGGAGAGAGGAAACCTAAGCGATAGTCAGATGTTTAAAGGCTAGATACTAATGCTGGCCTAGAAATTCCATATTCTTTCCACATCACGAGTAACAACTGAATACTGCTTTAAAGACATGACAAATTACTAAAACATTCAAACCACTAACAATGCATATCTTGGAAATGGCTATTTGAAGAAGGTTATTTGAAATAATTTGTGTATTTTATAGACATCTACACTTTTTGTATACTAAGCTTTTTTGCTCTTATATTTTACCACTTATACAAACTTTCTTCCGAATAAATACGACTTCACAGACATTCCCAAAAAACTCAAGATATACATTTTATTTGGCATATAAATACCTTACAATATATTTCAATGAACACATTAAGAGCCTTTTTGAGAAAATGCAAAATTTTCGAAACAATTTGATGTGAAGGATAGTCTGGTTGGGGAGTTTCCTGAAAATGTTCTGTTGCATCTTTGAAGATACTAAATCTAAACACTAACGTTGATATTTACTGGATATTTCAATTTGGTTTGTGCTATTAACAGACACACACACACGCGCGCGCACACACACGGATCATTTCTAAATACGATTCCATTTTTATTCAAAGTATGCATTTCCGGTAAAATCTTGACATCAATTTTTTGGGGCGGAATATAATACTTACTCTCAGCTACTATAGGTAGGTGATAGAGAAATAAAATGGTATAGGTATTATAAAATGCAAAGCAAATTATTACAAACAATATCTCGGAAAGGCTAATGCCACAAAAATAGCCAGGAGACCTCAAAACCTGTATTTACAGTGAAATCTCCGTATCCAATTTTTGGGTGGAACATACTTCCTCTATTGGCTAACCAAGTGGGGTGGCTCAGGTGGCATTATCTGTGTTTCGCATTCGGGAGGTCGTGGGTTCCGTCCCCGCAGCCGAACTTTCTAATCCATGGATTTTTCGGGATTTTCCCGGGTAGCTAGGCGAATGCTGGGAAGGATAATTAAGTCCCCGAAATTTCCTGTCCCTCCATTTCACCTCCATTTTAATTCACTTCACCTGTCATACGCTTAGATTCTTTCAGGATTGCTGGTGTCGGCGGGAGGTCTCGGCATGTGCAAGGCAGGGAAAAAGGATGCTCAATGGAAACCTTCGTCCCCCCGGATTGGGGACGGTCTCTGGGTTCCGGGCTGGGGGCCTGGCCTCTCCAGTGTTGATTCGGGAGTTTACAATCTGGACCCTGCCCTCGGCCTGTCCCGAGGGTGCCCCACCCGGGGCATAGGCACAAAAGATCTGCTTAGATTGAGGCCCCCCTAATCTTAATCCTCCTCTGCTGACTATAGGTAAGTAGGTAGAGAAAGAAAAGTGAAACCGAATGCTCTAATCAATCCTTGTTACCGAGTACTTAATTAATGATGGAAATCCTTTCACATAGCATTTCAACAGAAATCCCATTTCACACAGAGCACAGTATTCGATTGTAGTTATTTCATTGTTTGTGATAGGGAGCCGACTTTCACCCACAATTACTCTGTAGCCTAGAGGTACACTACATTCCTGTTTAATTGAGTGAATGAATTTTCAGTGAACAGAATATGAAATAGTCATGATTTCTAACAACTATATTTTGGCCGTAGCAGAAAAACAATAATTTACCCTCTGATTGTTGATTTTTTTATAAATTGTGCACCACACAATCTACTCAATAATAATTGTAAACAGAAAGCTCTGTATTTTTAGCTTTACCTTTCAACCTGGTAATTGAAAAAGTATGTGACTGCCAGTTTAAACCCTAATATACAAGTGTACAGTTGCGTAATGAGTTAGAACAAACTTTAAGAGAAATAAATATTTAGAATGACACCGATAGTCACATTTTTTCTAAACTGATCGCTGTGTGATAGGTTTGATAGGACCAGGACTAAGTCTAGAAACGGAGGTGGTCTTAGCACCGTGACCTAAGGAGATCTTTTGTACTTAGGTCCCTAACGAGGCGTCCCCGGGAGGAAGGGGTGTAGTGATAGGAGACAGAAGGCGGCCGGATCAGGAAGCACGGCAAACAGAGGACAGGGTCCCTACATTCAAGGTTGAAACTTCCCGGTGACAGCTGGTACAACCGGCTCACCTCCTCCCATTCAGGCTTGCACGTCCCACTGGGGGGCCCTGAACGGGGGCACACAGTGTTACACAGAGCATCCTTTTCCCCTGCCATGCAACGCCGAGGCTCCTGCCGACACTTACAACCCTGAATCAACCAAGCAGATAAAAGGTGAAGTGAAATGAGAATGGAGGTGAAATGGAGGGACAGGAAATTCGGTGGGATGTAATGAATCTTCCCAGCATTCACCTGGAAACTTGGGAAAACACCCGAAAAATCCATGGGTCAGAAAGGTTGGTCGCGGGAATCAAACCCACCACCTCCCAAATGCGGGTGACAAACTTTACCGTCTGCGTCGCCTCGCTCGGTATGGATTTGATGTTCTTTTTTTTGTATGAACTCTAAAAAAAAAAAAGAAAGAAAAGAAAAAGTAAAAGCAAATTCTGGTTGCAAAAATATGAAGTATATGGAAATTCAAACCAATAAGAGAGAATGTCTGTAAATTGTTAACATCACAAAAAATTATTTTACATAAATTGTGTGGTTTAACGAAATCTAAATTTTTTGTAATAGTAGTAAAATTTTGTCCATCTCCTATCGATTTTCGAAATTTACAAAAGTCATTAAGAATAAAGAGGAATTTACGGGCTATTCCCAGAAAATTCTAGATAAACATTTTATTTGTCTTGAAAATATGTAAAAAACATGCTACTTTAATCAAAATCGTTATACCATTTTTGAGAAAATCAAAAACAACGAATTTTTTTCCCATGTAAAGGGTAGTTTGAGGTGGTGGGTTTTCTTCAGATTCTTCGTGTCTTAACCTAGGAAGGTCCTGAACAAAACGCAAGTTTCGTATTTAACCAACTTTTCGTTTTCGAACTGTGTTATTCACAGACGGACACACTCCCATAGACATACATCACGGAACTTTTTCTGAAAAATCTGATATGTTACAATCTCTACCCTCTATCGTTTATCAGCGGGTATAACAATTATTCTTACGAAAGGTTATTTACCTTACTTATTTTAATGAGAGAAACATTAACGGAAAAAACTGCATTACACACTTCATTGCAGATAAATGAATGTTGAAAACTGAACGCTATATGCTGGCCTTCAAATTCTTTGCATGTCATCGCGTGAGAAACAACTGAAAATCGAACGGACTTAGAAAGTCAAATATATACATTTTATTTGCCATGTAAATATCTTAAACCTACGGTACATTAAGCAAAATCATTGGACCAGTTTTTAGAAAATAAAAGTGTTCGAAGATTGTTCCATGCAAAGGGTAGTTTGGGGTGGAGGAAGATACTGAACTTAAATACAAAGTTTGGAATTTATATGAGATTTCGTATTTGAGTGAATCTGTTCACAGACACACACACGCGCGCGCGCGGACCTTTTTCTAAAAACGCATTTTTTGGTTTCAAGAGGTCACAAATCATGTATTTTCGGTGAAATGTTTGGGTTCAATACAATATTTCCCCTACTTACTGTATGTATTCGAGAATGTAAACATTTAGTTGAAATGAGCTCGAAAATATGCACTAAATAAAATGTATTTCTTATCATTTTCCTCCTTAAATGAAGAAACGTTCACCATAAACTGTTTTCTTGAAAATATGTTGTTCTCCCAAGATAACTAAAAAGATTTAAAAACACAACCTGTGTATCATACCTTTAACTATTATTATCAGAACTAGCCACAAATGTCATATTTCAGTTTATTCCATTTTACTCATCAAATTTGTATGTGTTTATTTGTATTCCTGCACTGCACTTCCTGGGGTGTATCATCACATCTCCGGCAATCCATCAACGTTCTGTCCACTGTGGCAGCCCGACCTATTCTCTCGAGTTGTGAAGTGCTGTGTGTCAGCGTGTCAGCCTGTGAATTGCTCTCTCTAAAGCTGGTCTTTAACCCAAAGGCGATCTTCACCCAGTTTCAACCTCACCCACAACTTTACCTTGCTCATGGGAAATTTTCCAACTTGAGGTAACTCAAAGTTAAAAAGAAGAGAAAAAAAACTTTTCAGGGAAGGACAAAGCACGCCATCTTTTTGGCTACGGGCATCTTTCTTCTGAAAGTATCCGTTAAAAGTGCTTTAAATATCCTAGTCCCTGAGGCATAAGTCAGCGCTGGAATAGCCTTGGCAGCATAAAAAGTTGCTCTTTCCTCCACCTTTAAAATCATAGTTGACGCTAACGTTTACAGGCCTCAACACCACAAACAGAGCTTAAAGAACTCTTTAATGTATTTGTATGTTAGTTATCCCTTCCAATGAGCAAAGATATAGTTGTGGTGTCAGTATTAGGGATGTGACATCCCAAGTTCGACTCCCGGTGACCATCCACTTTGAACATGGGGTTTTTCGTGGTTTTCCCTGCTCGCCTAGGCGAATGCCGGGGTGATGTATTCTACTACAATTTCCCCTTTCCCGCCCATTTCCTCTCATTTCATTTCTCCTTTTCAAGTTTCATTTCAGGCGTGTTTTCAGATCCTGCGGTACTGGCAGTGCGGAGCAGATGGCGTGGATGCTAGCGCTTTGGTAAGATTTCTTTCCTTGAACGCCAGGGTACGTTGTACCACCCGTTAGGGTCTCTTCGTCACCCTCTTGGGATTCTTCGCCTCTACTGGTATGCGGGTGTTCTGGGCATTTCTGTGGGCATGACTGCCTACGGACCTGGGATCTCCTACGGCAACCCTGCCTCCCGGGGGGTGTAGCCACAGTAGATCAAGTTGGTCGCAGTGTGCGAGGTGTCCCCCTCCGATAAACACATCCTACATCCTAGATATGTGACAAAGAGTTATTTTCGAGTAACGGTTAGTACCGTCGTAGTTCAGCGCGTTAACTGTTACATGTAACAATAAGTTATTTTGCTCATGGTTATAATGTTCGCAGTTTCATTACTTTCGGGTGTATTTTCTAAGCCTATCGTTAGGGCTAACTAGTGGCTAAGTGCTGTAACTATACTTACGGGCCGAACATTATAATGAAAATTGCTAAGAAATCATAACGATTCTGCAAACGATAACTTTAGAAAACTGTCCCCCAGAGTTACCAGTAACGATTAGCTGCAACTACATTTCAATATTGTGACGCAGTGGCTACAGCTCAAGGTTATCGGGAGGTAGATGCCGAGCGGTCGGAGTAAACAAGCTTGCCAGCGTAAACATGGGGCGTGCTATCGGGATGTAACTAGAACTTTCTGTATGCTTCTTCTTCCCCTCCTCCTCCTCCTCCACCTCCTCCTCAGAAAGTTGTCGAAATAGTTCTAGAACGTTCGAGAAGCTTCTGTACAAGATTCCACTGCCTATATAAGTGAGCGTTCTCGCGCAATCCAGTTAGTTGGGGGACAGAGTTGTTGAGTCAGTCAGTGTGCGAGCGTGTTAGCAACTGCGTTTCTGGTGCGACATCAAGAGCGATTCTCCGAGCGAGTTGATGACGGCTGTTGCGACATGCAGCGAGTGCTTCACCCTTCACCTGGCCGGCCGGTCTCTGTGGTCGGCTAATATATCCGTACCACGAATACACAAGTACAACCGGGTACTATCTCAACTTCACCTCTGAATTGTTCTCTTTCCTCCCGGTGGATGTTTTTTTAGTGGGTATGGCCACTCTGCCTAGTCCCACACTCGCAGCTTTAGCTGTGTTTAGTGCGTAAGAAGCATTTCTCCCTCCACTCGAAAAAAAAAAACCGAATAAAAGCAGCCACATTGTGGCTGTGACACAGATTCTTAAACAAGAATAGAAAAAAAGGTGTAATCATGTCAATAAGAGAAATAGCTTTGCTAGCTCTTTTCACTTTTTATATCTGGAATATAGTCGAGCTAATAACCGAACATATGGTGACATCACTGCGTTCAACCGCTCTTGAGATAAAGTCGATATCGATAGTGCGGCTTAGTTTCCAGCACGCGAGAGCAGTCATCGCACTTTAAACCAGAGACCACAAGAAGGCCAAGGAATACTAACGCCGGAATTAGCGTAACCTGAGTGGCTCATTCCCGATACGCCACAGCATACTTTAAAAATGGTAACAACACGTGTGTTTGCTATATTTTGAATGAGCGAGATTAGCAATAGTATGGTATACAAAGGGCCAATGGTGGCAGAATGCTGCCGGATGGGAACGTATGTGACTCGCATTCGGGCAGTGCCGGGTTCGATCCCTGGCGACCGTCCACTCTGAACCAAGCATTTTGTGATTTCCCCGGGTCGGCATGCGAATGTTGGGGTGGTTCATCTACCACGACTCTCCTGCCTCCATTCCCTGTACCCATTGTCTTCCTTGCCATCTGTTTCAGGGTTGTACGACGGTGTTCGGTGGTTTGCGACTGGGCGGTGGGTGTGTGCTTTGTAGAGGTTTCTTTCTGACGCCGTCCAAGGACCACTTGGTTGGATACCCGCCTTTGGGTGCTTTTGGGCAGGCGCTACTTGGATCCCCCGCAGGCTCGGGCCTCAATAGGCAAGCTCAAGCGGCGTTGGAAACATTAGGGACCCCGTCCGTGCTCACGCACGTCGTCATCCGGATCGGCTGCTCCTTTGTGTCTCTCCCCTTATCTCTCCCTAACAGAGGCCCAGTTAGAAGCACAAGTGCTCGAATGGCCTGCGTACGGTGCTTGCCGCGGTTTCGAGAGCCCCTCCGTTCGTCATTACGTTTTCCTGGCGGATGGGTACATGTGCTTGTTGACATAATTTTTAAACTAAGGCTGGATCCAGTATAGATATGTAGCAGAGAAAGTAAAATCACACATAGAATGAATAAAGATACTAGAAAAATCTGATGTGTTACATTCACATTTCCTACCTACTTCATTTTAATGCAGATAAACCTTTGCAGAAAGAGCTACATTACACATTTCGTTATATACACAAAGAGAGCAGCGATAGTCAAATGTTTAAGAACTGGACGCTAAATGCTGGCCTTAAAGTTCCACAGTGTTTCCATGGTATCCCGAGAAACAAGTGAATGTTGACAGGACTTACGAATGGCCAAGTATTGATTAATTCGAACAATTAATAACGGATATCTCAGAAACGGGTAATGGTACACAAAAATATTTGAAACAAATCGTGTGTTTTAAAGAGATGTACTTTTTGTGTAGTACGTTTTCGTCTATCGCTTAACGTTTACCAGTTATACAAGAGTATACAAAATTCCTTCCGAATGAAGAGGAATTCGCAGGCTGTTCCCAGGGAACTCAAATAAGCATTTTATTCGTCATGTAAATATTTTAATACATGACAACTCAATCCAAATCGTTACACCCAATCTTTAAAAAATAAAAAATTTCGAAAAATCTTACCTGTAAAGGGTAACATGGGGAAGTGGGAATTTTCTTGAAAATCCATGTCGCATCTTTGGAAGGTACTGAACCCAAATACCAAGTTTGGTATTTAACCGACTTTTCGCTTTTGGGTTAGACCTTCAAACACACACACACACTTTTCTATAAATTCAATTCTTAAATTCATGGATTCAAGATGCCTCAAAATAAATAATTTCGTGAAATCTCGGTATCAAACTTTTGAGTGGAATCCAACACCTACTATGCACGTGGTAGAGAAAGTAATACAAATCGAAAGGAAAGAGATAGGCAGACCAGTGGGAATTAAGAGGTTTTGGAGCGGGTTCAATAACCTAATCTGATGCAGCTTATTAAGACATTCTCCAAGCAGAGTAGCACTGTGTTGAATGTACACATTTTGTGCTTCATTTCCAGCGATCGATAAACGCCATCTTAGTTAAGTGCGCTGTCTCATCATAAAAGGGCTTTGGTCTAAGAAACGTTAAGCATATGGAAGGCAGTTAAACCACACAATGGCGAGAGCAATGCCTCAGCCTCGGAAGGGTAATGATATTCCAAGAAGCGATAACCGTTATGGAGCAGGAATTAAAGCTCTCATTTCCCGACTTTAGAGATGTAAAAGAGATGACGACATCCGCGTCTTGTAAAAAGTGATGCTTAAAGCTTCCAGGGAGAGCAAGTCTGAATCCAAAGTGCACTGCTTCTGTATTCGTTCTGTATGGAAGCGGGAGCATCTGTATGTGGCGTATTTAGGTCGTTAGGGCGGGAGGCGGTGAGGCGTAATTTCCCTCCTTGGTAGCAGAGACTATCTGCCTATATACAGGGTGTGAATGTACCTCTGCCGTTGCGGGGCTGAGCCAGATATAGCCTTACAGCCTCATACCTGGACTGAGTAGTTTAGCAGGCGTTTTTATTTTCTATTCTACGTACCTAGTAAGTGGAGAAAGTATTGCATTCCACCCAAAACTTCGATACCAAGATTTCACCGGATATACACGTTTCGAGGCTCCTTGGATACAAAAATATGTTTTTAGAAAATGGTCGTGTGTGAGTGTATCTGTGGACGTCATAACTTTTAAAAAAAATCTGATGTGTAACACTCACATGACTTTCTCTACTCTTGTACAAACTGTTTTACAAACGCTTATTCTCCATATGCTTCATGTTAATCGAGATATCGAGATGTTAATCTTATTGCTAATTTTCTTGTAGATTCAAGGGGAATTGGTAGGCTTTAAGCGATAGTCAAATATTTTAAGAGCTGGTTGCTATGTGAAGCATACCATTCTCTTTGCATTATCAGGACAAAAAAATGAATAACGAATTCCCATTTGAGAAAAAATATAAGTATTGAAAAATTTAAGAGAATAACAAACAATATCTCGAAAATGGTTCATTCAACAACAAAAATGCGTACGACATATATTGTGTATTTTAACGCGATCTACATTTTTGTAGTAAAATTTTGTCTATCTCTTATGGTTTACCAGTTATGCAAAAGTCGTTCACAATTAAGAATACCTTTGGAGACATTCCCAGAAAATTCGACATATACATTTCATTTGTCATGAAAATATCTTAAACCTATTATATTTTAATCAAAATCGTTAGAGCCATTTTTAAGAAAATAAACATTATCGAAAAATGTTCCATGTAAAGGGTAGTCTGGGGTGGGGGATTTTCTTGGAAACCTTCGTGTCGCATCTCTGGAAGATACTGAACCTAAATACCAAGTTTGGTGTTTATCCGACTGTTCGTTTTGGAGTTATGCTGTTGACAGACAGACACACACACGGACATGTTTCCAAAAATGCTTTTTTTTTGGATTCAGGGGACCTCAAAACATATATTTCCGGTGAAATCTTGGTATCGAATTTTTGGGTGTAATACAATACTTCCCTTACTTACTATACGTAGTAGAGAAAGTAATAAACTGATGTGTTACATTCTCAAAATTTCTCTAGTTTATTAGTAGGTATACAAATTATTCTTATGAAAGCTCATTTTCCTATCTACTTAATTTTAATCGCAATAAATCTTTCGATAGTATGTTATAGATACAAAGAGAACCGTTATAGTCAAATGTTCAAGAACTGGACACTATAAGCTGGCCTTAAAATTCCATATTCTTTCCATGACATCGCGAGAAACAATTGAAAATCTACAAGGATTTTAAAGGAATAGTATGTACAATTCGAACCATTAATGAGGATTATCTCAGAAATGACTCAGAGTACAAAAAACTTATTTGGAATAAATTGTGTGTTTTAAAGAAATATGCATTTTTGGTGTGGTATGTTTTCATCCATCGTTTACCAGTTTAGCTATACAAAATTCCTTTTGAATGAAGGGAACTTCAAAGGCTTTTCTCCAAAAATTTAAGATACACATTTTATTTGTCATGTACGAGGGTAAGTCAACAAGTACCCGTACACAACATTTTACTTTCTCTACGGATAAAAACCGAAATTAAATTGCTGTATTCTTTACACAGGAAAACCTCGATGTCATTGAAGGAGAAAAGTTAAGACTAAGTCCAAGGAAATCTCTGAAAACCTTGCACAGGAATCAGGAATTTCGCAAGCAACTGATGTTGGGAAATTTTAATGATGTTTCTATTGACGTGCGCCTAATTTGTTTACGGACGAAGCATGGTGTTATTTACACGGCTATGAAGAATTAGTGAGTGTTAATGCAAAGTTTCTTAAGAGGTGCGAGAGAGATGTGTGGCGGCACAAGGACATAATTTCGAACATCTTATATAACGAAGGTATGTGAACACTGTAGTTCTAATTTGCATGAGAAATCTATGCGCTTGAATTTATGAAGACTCGACATCACATCAGGAAGCTCGTTGTTAGCCGTCAAAGAATATTCTCGTTAGACCGGCCACGCGTACAAACGGGACTCCATATATTGTGTAGGTTTCCGAATAACGGTTATGAACCGCATTCGGGAGCTCCCGGGTTCGATTCCCGGTGACCGACATCTCTGACCATGGGGTTTGTCATGCTTTTCCCCTGGTCGTATAAGCGAATGCCGGGCTAGTGTTTTCTACCACAATTTCTCCTTTCTACTATTTCCTCTAATTTCATCTCTCCCTCTCACGGTTCCACAGTGTCTTCGGGTCCTACGGTGCTGGCGATGTCATAGTTTCTTGCGCATTGAAAAGATTTCTTCCCGTGAACCTCTGGGTGCGTTGTCCCGTGCGTTATGGTCGTTTCGTTGCCCTCTGTCGAGTTTCTTCACCTCTATTGGTGCGCGGGTGTACAAACAGGGAATATTAGGGACTTCTACGTGCCTCTGTGGGTCTGTCTGCCTGCGGACCTGCCACTTCCTACGGCTCTATCACCTCATTCCTGCCTCGCAAGGGGTGTAGACACAATAGATCAAGCTAGTGCTAGTGATAGGATGTTCCCCTCCGATGAACACATCCTACGGTTATGAATTTTCAAAGTTATTCTTAAAGGGACCAATCTGTGAATTTACCAAAACCCTAAGTATCCTGATAAGTGTTTGGATTGTTTAGTATATCTTATGTCTGTATAGAGAAGTATGGTTACAAAATTTGGTGCATATATGTCAAGTGGTTCATGGCTTATATGTTTTAAACCACAAATTTAAGTTATTTTAGGAAAAAGACTTCTTACGATGTATTGCTCATAACTTGTAAACAACATCTGAGATTTATGTTTCCTATTAAGCTACTAACTAAGCTTGCTAAGAAATAAGCTTGTAAATTAATTCGTTTAAAAAAAGAAATTTTTGTTTACTTGTGAGTTCCGGATTTTCAAAAGTATGTACTTATCCTATTTGTATGGGCTTGGTAGCATTTGTCTCACACTGTTTTAATTAGCATGCTTTGGGAAAACCATTTCCAAAATTTCACTCTAATAACGTGAAAATTGCTTCGCAAGGAGCATTTTAAATTATGAAAAATGACTAAAATATGGAAACCGAGAAAAATTTACTCATAACACTGGCCTGAAATTCTGATTATACATTTGTTTATTAAATAGCGTAAGTGTTATAAAAGTGCGTAATTTTCAAACTTATTAGAGAAAGAATTGATTAAAAAATTGTGCCTCTTTCAACTGAGGGCTGCTGTACACAAAGCGGTGCAAAGTAATACATTAACAAATACAGACAAAAATAAGTAATTTCTAATAAATTAGATTCAAATATGTCTAAGTAGCCTGTATGCGATCTAAAATTGTAAGATACTTTCTGACACATACTTGAATTAATAAATAACCGATCTAAAATTACAACAGTAATGCCTAGAAATACATACACTATGTGATCAAAAGTATCCGCACACCCCACAAACATACGTTTTTCATCTTAGGTATATTGTGCTGCCACCGATTTCCTGGACTCATTATCCGCGACCTCAGTAGTCATTAGACATCATGAAACAGCAGAATGAGACGCTCCGTGGAACTCACGGACTTCGAACGTGGTCAGGTGATTGGGTGTCACTTGTGTCAGAAGTCGGTACGCGAGATTTACACACTCCTAAACATCCCTAGGTCCACTGTTTCTGATGTGATAGTGAAGTGGAAACGTGAAGAGACATGTATAGAACAAAAGCGTACAGGCCGACCTCGTCTGTTGACTGACAGAGACCGCCGACATTTGAAGAGGGTCGTAAAGAGTAATAGGCCGACATCAACCCAGAACCATCACACAGGAATTCCAAACTGCATCAGGATCCACTCAAAGTACTATGACGACAGTTAGGCGTGAGGTGAGAAACCTTGGATTCCATGGTCGAGCGGCTGCTCATAAGCCACACATCACACAGGAAAATGCCAAACGACGCCTCGCTTGGTGTAAGGAGCGTCAACCTTACACGATTGAAGTGGAAAAACGTTGTGTGGAGTGACGAATCACGGTACACAATGTGGCGATCCGATGGCAGGGTGTGGGTATGGCAAATGCTCGGTGAACGTCATTTGCCAGCCTGTGTAGTGCCAACAGTGAAATTCGGAGGTGGTGGTGTTATGATGTGGTCGTGTTTTTCCTGGAGGGGGCTTGCACCCTTTGTTGTTTTGCGTGGCACGATCACAGCACAGAACTACATTGATATTTTAAGCACCTTCTTGCTTCCCACTGTTGAAGAGCGGGGATGGCGATTGCATCTTTCAACACGATCGAGCACCTGTTCATACTGCACGGGCTGTGGAGGAGTGGCTACCGACAATAACATCCCTGTAATGTACTGGCCTGCACAGAGTCCTAACTTGAATCCTATAGAACACCTTTGGGATGTTTTGGAACGCCGACTTCGTGCCAGGCCTCACTGACCTACATGGATACCTCTCCTCAGTTCCGCACTCCGTGAAGAATGGACTGCCATTCCACAAGAAACCTTCCAGCACCTGATTGAAAGTATGCCTGCGAGAGTGAACGCTGTCATCAAGGCTAAGGGTGGGCCAACACCATATTGACTTCTAGCATTACCGATGGAGGGTGCCAAGATCTTGTACGTCATTTTGAGCCAGGTGTCCGGATACTTTTGATCACGTAGTGTATATAAAACGTTGATACATTACATGTCGTGCAAATGATTTTTTAATATGAGAGTGACTCTTTAATCAGCGTAAGAGTCATTTATTTGATAAATGCATTTTATAAATGAATTTGTTTTGCAAAATTGCACAAACAAACTTGGAATAATCCTCTAGCTCCTATCATGAATTCAACAACTTTGATTGAGGTTAGTTGGCATTTTTCGCAATAGTATAGCCTGGTTGGTTCATCGATATGTGTTTTTACTTTCCTTACCGCGTAAATAGTAGGTAGAGAAGGCATTGCAGTGCACCCAAAAATGCCATACCGAGATTTCACCGGAAGCATATGCTTTGAGGTCCCTTAAATCCAAAAGAAATGTTTTTAGAAAAAGGATCGTGCGTGTGTCTGTGCGTAAACAGCATAACTCAAAAACGAAAACTCGGATAAACATCAAACTTTGGTATTTATGTTCAGTACCTTCCCGGATGCGACATGAAGATTTTCAATAAAATCCCTCAACTCAAACTGTCCTTTACGTGAAACATTTGATTATATAAAAGTGGCTCTAACCATTTTGATTAAAATACCATGTATTAAAAATATTTACATGACAAACAAATTGTATATCTTGAATTTCCTGGGAATAGCATATTTTGAAGTCCTCTTTATTCAAAAGGCATTTCGTATTGTCTTGTATAACTAGTAAACGTTAAGCGATAGACGAAAACGTACTGCCCAAAAATTTAGATCTCTTTAAAACACACAATTTCCGTTTCCGAGATATCCCTTATTAATGGTTCGAATTGTTCACTATTTAGCCATCCTTTTGATGTCCTTTCTATATGCAGATGTTTCCATGTTAACAGCATGGAATTTTAAGGCCAGCATATAGCATCCAATTCTTAAACATTTGACTATCGCTGTTTTCTTTCTATCTATAACAAAATGTGTAATGTAGCTATTTCTGCAAAGCTTTGGTAAGAACAGTGTGTATATCCACGAATAAATTATAGAGCTTAGAGAAAGTAATGTGACGATTTTTCCTTGTGCACTTCTGCTGGTTGATCGTTTATTTCACACCTTATAGTAGGGTCAAATATGGTACTAGAGGATTAGCCAGGATTTATGAATATTATACCTATTCTTCTATGTGCAGCACATTTTGCCAAAAGACTTCTATAAATTTAGGTAAAATGTAAGAAATGTCAGAAAAAGCCTAAAGTGCGTAACTATGCCCTCAGAATTATTTAAATCGTCACGTAATACCCTCAATTTCATATCAATAATAACATTATTTACACGTAAACGTTTCTAATGAATCTGAAATAATAGTAATAATAATAAATTAAAGCCATAGGTTGTAAAGTTAATCATTTTTTCCCCATTTTCACCGATCGGGCCCATTAAATACAGTTCAATCTCGTATTTACTTTACTCATATTGTTTTTCATTAAATCTCTTATTGTTTTCCTGGGTTTACATTTCCTTTTCCCTCTTCTCTAAAGTATAAAGTATGTGCAAACTTTCAGAAAAGTTCATTGCATTTTAGCTCTATATATATAGGAATCCTTGTTTTGTTCTCCTTCTAAGGTTTTAGTGCTGAAGCAATGACAAAAGCACAATGGCTGTGCATCCCATTTCATTGCATGGGAGATGAAAACGCCAAGTAGTAACGTTACCACCGTGTTTGATCGGAAATGTGATTAGATATCGGAAATTCCGTTTACATTACATATGTAGCCATTCGGTTATGTAGCCGATAAGCTAAGGCATTCCACGAGGGTTTAATAAACAATTTACCACACATAACAATGAGAAAAGTTTTAGGCTGACATTACAGAACCAACACATCTGATCGATAATTGAAGGGGCAAAACCGAACGTATTTAGTGACCGCGAATCAGGCAATTTTCATACAGAGAGGATCATTTTAAAACTGTTTAAATTAGCAAGTGAAATTTATGTGTCGTCGTATTAACGATCAGTTGCCTGTAAAATTTCACAACAATTAAAACAACAACGCTCTTCGTGAACTTTGAAATATATCTACTCTCTCTTACTACCTTAGAGTAGAACAGAAAAAGTATTTTATTCCATCCAAAATTCCAGAATTCACCAGAAAAACACTCTTTGGGATCATCTATATAAAACGTAGAGAAATATCCTGGAGCGTTTATGAATTGCATAATTCTAAAACAGAAATTCACATAAACATCAAATTTCATTCTTTTCGTACAGACTTTTTCTTCTTATTATTTAGTTTACGTCGTTTTAACTATGCGGTCATGTCGCGACGGATCTGTTAGAAGATACCTCGTGGCTCCGTGTGTGGTAGACAGCTTTTAAGTCTCATCCCTGTACAATACCATCTTGATTCCTCCTTTGTCCACAGAGGTCCTAGTGCTAGGCAACTGTACCTCTACTTCTATGTACGTGCCAGGCAGATGGCATTAAATCGCCGTCCAATCTACCTGCTTTCATTATCTGTGGATGGATGGGACAGCATTCGCTATTAATAGTCGTCCTCCATGGTATCCATGCTACCTCTAGTTTCTGTGGTTGCACGTTCAGATCTGGCGGAGGGCACTGGAATTTTTTCGTACGTAAAAATCCTTAGCGAGGCTTCCTTCGGAAGGGAAGTAAAGCCGGCGGCCCCGTGTCGTAGATTTACGGCACGTAAAAGAATCTCAAACCTGATAAAGAAGTCTTTCACGCCCAATATGGAACGGAACGCTAAGGATCATACCAGTTACAGAGCGTCCACAAATAAAACTCAATTAGTTTTTAATTCCGTATTACCATCCCTTTTAATTTTTACTATTGTTTAAGACTTAATATCAAGACCCAAAGTTTCCCTTAAGTATTCAACTCGGTATTTACCTTGGCGTCTGAGGGAAACCACGAAAAAATCTCAGGTTGAAGTAGGTATTTTATTAGCTCCAAGTTTAAAAAAAATACTTTGTAATTTGACTGTTTCTTTAAATATTATATTTATGTTTACCTCGGTTGCGTCAGTATTATTGTTAGAAACACATTTCTCTTAGCAGGGTTATGGTGTGACTAAGAATGTAGGTTACACAGATTATAATTTTACTTCACTTCTTTTATTAATGATTGACACGATTTAAATAACACTTCACTGATGTAGAGAGCTGTGAGAATCTTTTTATTAATCAATTGCACTTTTTAACACGTAAACTTGTATTTCGTCTCACACGAATACGTATTAAATCTCTAGAGGACGCATCTCGCACCCGGTTACAAACACTGTCTGCAGGCAACTGAATTGATTTCAACCGCCTAAACTTGTAAATTTCTGTATTTCAAGTCCCTGATTTGCTAATCCTACTCCAATAGAATACCTTCATTTAACTAAAGTTGTCTCTAATGTTGATTGGCTATTTTTTTATAAACTGTCACTAAAATTACATTATTGCTTCCTAGAATCACAAGTAATATTGTTAAACTTCCAAATTCATTATTGCCTCAAGGTTACCTCATTGTTAGCAACTTTTAACCTATTATGCTCACAGCTCCTACGTTATTAAATTACGTAATATATTCACATAACATTATTACACATGGATACAATAATACAAGCACATGCAATGCCTGTTACATACATTTTACAAATTATTACATACACATATTGCTTCAGGGCGGGCTGTTATTGAATTTACATATTATATAATTAGACTGAAATTATTTAAGTGTTAAAAATAATGCCTCAAGGTTGGTCGGCCCACGGGGTTTAAATCCGCAACCTCCTGAATGTGTGTCACAGACATAAGCCATTCCTCTCTGTAGGAAGTATCGTATCCCACCCAAAAATTCGGTACCGAAATTTCACAGAAATCCACTTTGAGACACCTAACGTTGTGTCATTTTGAACAATCCCAGAATGCACAATAACCTGTTTCGTCCATCGCTCCATAACACTGAGAAAATATGCCGAGGAAACAATTATTCGATCTTGGATAGAAGCGAGCACGATAAGATCTGCACCCTGAATTAACAGATATAACATTGCCGGCATAAGCGTTTTAATCTCCGATTAACGACGTTAATAGCTGATAGGATTTTATTAGCATCACCAAAATCTTTATACATGTTACATGAGGCAAATGGAACAGAAAGACAGCACACATCCATTACGATGATTCAAGAAAGAGAGAAAGACATTCATGGTCTATTATTGGAAGCTCTTTTTGATTGAACTTGTCAACTAAAATCAAACGTTTTACTCAAGAGCCAAATCAAGAGCTTTTGAAAACAAATAGAGTTTGGTAATCTTCCTAACGGTCACCTACTCTCTCCTTGACAAACTGTGCTAAAAATGCAATTTAGTTATTGTTTCTAGTACAGTGTGGGCAGAAGCATTGTCCTGGTGCAACAAAATTCCACGCAGACAAGTTTGTTGTCAGTTCATAAGTAGAAAACTTATGGCAGATACTTTGTGGGTACCAACTGGCAGTGACAGTCTTTTGTCCAAGTGGAATTGACCACTAATTGAGAAGAAAGAACAGATCATTTTCTTGCCAATACTTCTTACCTGTCTCACTTTTGTCGGAGGATCCTCTCCCGGGAAGACCCAGAGCGATGACTGTCACTTAGTTTCTGGAATATATGGTATATCCAGCTATCGTAACCTATTACAATGCGGAGAAGTTTTACTTTAAGGGCGATGTAAACTGCTGACGATCCAATATTCAAAGCTTCTTAATCTAATAAAATATGCAAATCTGGTCTTCACCGCAACATGTTTTCTACATTTCATCCCATGGTGCTGTAGCCAATTGTCCTGCGTGACCTTCATCTTCGAGGGGAACCCTTCCTCTTTTAAACTCTTCAAACTATGATGGATAAAACATGAACTTCTAAGAAAAAATGTCTACAAATTGAAGTAGGTAGTTTGTTACGTTATTTGCATCATGCTTTGGGCGTCAATTTGAAGTAGTTGTATTGCTTCACGTAAGGAAAGTCAATTTGAAGAAGGTATTTTGTTGTAACTTGTTTGCAACACGCTTTGGGCGTCAATTTGAAGTAGGTCGTATTGAAGGAGTTGTATTATATTTCAACTGTTGGGGAGCCGAACTTGTAGTAGTTACTACCGCACGTATAGTAAAGTTTCCAGTAGCCTTCGCCCCAAATGTACTTTCAGGTGGCCTTTACCCCAAGTTTAAAAAAAAATATTAACTTTGTAATTTGGACTGTTTCTTTAAATATTTATATTTATGCTTGCCACGGCTGCGTCAGTATTTTTTTAGAGACATGGATGTCTTAGCAGGGCGTGGTGTGACTGAAAAATGTAGGCTTACACAGATTATAATTTTACTTCACTTCTTTTATTAATACTTGATACGATTTAAATAACACTTCACTGATATAGGGAGCTGTGAGATTCTTTTTATTAATTAATTACACTTTTTAACACGTAAACTTATTTTTCGTCTCACACGAATACGCATTAATTCTCCAGAGGACGCATATCGCATCCGGTTACAAACACTGTCTGCAGGCAACTGAACTGATTTCGACCGCCTAAATCTGTAAGTTTCTGTATTTCAAGTCTCCGATTGGCTATTCCTAATCCAATAGAATACCTTCATTTAACTAAAGCTTTTTCTGGTTGTTGATTGGCTATTTTATAAACAGTCATAAAAATTACATTATTGCTTCCAAGAATCACAAGTAGAATTGTTAAAGTTTCTAATTCATTATTGCCTCAAGGTTACCTCATTGTTAGCAACTTTTAACCTATTATTCTCACAGCTTCTACATTATTAAATTACGTAATACATTCACATAACATTATTACACATGGATACAATAATATAAAGATATACAATGACTGTTACATACATTTTTATATATTGTTACATACACATATTGCTTTAAGACGGGCTGTTATTGAATTTATATATTATATAATTAGACTGAAATTATTTAAGTTTCAAAAATACTGCCTCAAAAGCCTATGCAGCCTCTCAAGGCATTATCTCCTCCCTAAACTGACTTTAAAATCAAAGAAAATCATCACACGGAAATGCTCTCGCCTGAGATCCATCCTAGCCTATAGCGTAGCAACAATCACATCGTGCACACAGAAGTGCTAATCCTGCCATTGTTGGAGCGTACCCCGGCTTGCACACGTTACTGTCTGAACTTCAGTCTACGAGACGAGCTTTTATAGCAACTATGGATAATTTAAAGAAATAACAGGACATTATTTTCCAAATACTTTATCATAATCTGTTACCCTACACCCCACACTACTTCTGCACATAGTCACCGCTGTTATTCAGGCACTTGTCATAGCGAGAAACCAGTTTTGTATGCCTGTGGTAAAAGCCAAGTCTGCATTTTTGTTTCACAGCATCATCGTCGCTGTAATGTTTTCCATAAAATAATTTCTTCAAATGAAGAAACAGTTGAAAATCGCTTGGTGCCAAATCCGGATTGGGAGAGTGGTCGAATTGTTCCCAACCAAATGATGCGATCAGATCTTGAGTTTGTTTGGCTGTGTGCGGTCGGGCACTGTTATAAACCAAAAGGATTCCACGCCTTATATTCTGTATTACACGACGGAGCTCTCGTAGTGTCTCACAATAGACTCTCTGTTGATTGTCGCATTTCTGGGCAAGAATTCAACCACATAACACCTTGTCTGTCCCAGAAAACCGTGCACATCCCTTGCGTGTGGATATCGTCTCTTTTGAATTTCTTCTTCGCGGTGGAGATTGTGTGTCTCCACTCCATGGATTGTTGCTTTGATTCAGGAGTGATATGAGACACCCATGTCTCATCACCAGTAACGTTGTGCGTTAGCAAGTCATCGCCTTCCTCAGCATTTGTCGTGAGAAAGGCCAGTGCAACCGCAGATCGCTTGTGCTCATTGGTAAGATTTTAGGTCACCCATCTTGAGCACAATTTCCGAAATTCTGAGCGTTCTGTCACAATGTTGTACAGCACTGACCTTGGAATTTGTAGAAAATGCAAAGATAACACGGATATAGTGAAAAGTTCATCCTCGCGACTGGTTTCCTCACAGTTTTCATCAAATCATCCGTAATCACAGACGGTGGACCTCTCCACGGTTCATGCGCATTTTCACTACCTTCATTAAACTATCTAACCCCTTTCCACATTCCGTCACTCATTATTGGTTCCCCATAAATCTCAGACAATTGGCGATGAATACGGACGTAACATTTCTCTTATTCAAAAAATGAATCACTGATATGACTTCACAGTCGGTTGATGGTTCGATTGTTTTGAACATTTGAACCGCTCTAACAACAGGAAGACACAAAGTGGCGATCGCTCAATGCTGCGTCTGGTTTCCGAATAAATGGAGGAAGTGATCGCGCATGCTCAAAATTGCGACTGCAGCGGCAAAATATTAACATGGTGCTTACTTTAAAAACTCGCTTCGTAAAGATAGGTTGGCTTACCACAATTCATTGTTTTTCATTTTCAAAACTTTCAGAGTGACACTAATTATAACAGAACAAACAGCCCGCTCGTGTTATTGATTCATGTAGATTACTTTCTCTTGCTGATGCCTTCCCCATTGTCTCACTTTCTGTCTTCTCCCTCTCCTCTTACATTCTACCCCTCAGACTCTGACGTGATAGTTAATTAAACTGTAATAAAACTTTATTATTGTTTTTCTCGCGGATGGGTAGGCGAATGCTTAGGGTGATTCCCCTTTTGCTAGGAATTTTCTGTCTATTATTTCCTTCCATCAGTCTCACCTCATCTGCTCCAGGTTTGTAGGGCCAGGGGATGGCGGTTGTATGTTGAGGTAGGAGGTTGAAATTTTTGCTATGGAAACATTTCCGCCTGGTACTTGGAGGGTTTACTGGCAGCTGTCTCGCTTATTCCCGGGTCCCCAGGTTGCTAGTAGCTAGGGAAGGACTAGGCGTTAGGTTTCGTCTCATGTTGGAATCGTTAGGGATCTCGTCCTTGATAGCGCACATCATCGTTCGGATTTGGGAGCCCTTCTGGTCTCCCCTTCATCCCTTCCTCTCAAGGTGTCCTCCCATGGGTATTTCCCGGGGGCTTAACCAGGTCACTACCGGGTGAATACTAGTAAGGTTCATTACCTCCCCGAATTTCCTGTCGCTCCATTTCACTTCATCTTTCATATGTTTGGTTGTTTCAGTGTTGCAAGTGTCGGCGGGAGGCTCGGCATGGCATGGTAGGGGAATAGGATGCTATGTGTAATACGTTGTGTCCCGGGATGTGCAAGCCTACAGGAGGAGAGGGAAGCTGGTTGTACCAGCTGCCACCGGGGAGTTTCAACCTGGAAAATGTAGGGACCCTGACCTCTGCTCTATCGTGCCTCCTGATCGGCTGCCCTCCTGGGGATGCCCCGTTAGGAGTACGGCACAAAAGATCGAGATGCTAAGAGCCCTCCGCTTGTGGTGATACCTCATACGTCATACTACAAGTTTCTCAGTCTGGCTACTCCTAACGAAGTTTCAAACCATATAAACTTTCTTCTTAAGGCCATATCGGGAGCTTTCATTTGAGGAACTCTCTGAACTGTGGTTTTTAAGCTTAGGTTTAATTACTTTGCCCTGACACACCAGTATTCCAGTTTCCATACTCTACGAAATGTAGGAAATGACTCTAATCAAAGAAATATTTCCCCGCCCCAGCTGGGAAACGAAACCGGGATCTCTGGATTGAAAAGTATAAAAACTTGTTTCTTTTTCTACTGTTTGTTATGCGATCATAACTGCCCTACTATTTCTTACTGTAACAAACAAAACAAAAACTGCAACGAATTATAATACGTCTGGAAACTCTTGTATCTATATCAGTAATAGTAATAAATAATTGAACTCCATCCTATCGAAAGATTTTAAGTAACATAGTTTGTCAGAAAAAACAAATTCTATAAATCTTCGTCATTTATCGTTTTACAAACTCTTATAGTAAGGGAAATATTGTGTTTTTAAGTTTATTCCGCATTATAATTGTCTTCGACCGCAGAAGTTTAAACACTGTTAAGCCACATTAAATAATTCTGTAGGTGCTGTGATAGTATAGGGTATAGCGTATCAGCGGAGGGGGGACACCTCGGGCAGAGAGAGATCTATTGCGGCTACCGCCACTCAGGAGGAAAGGAGGAAGCGAAGGAAGTACAGGAGGCTACAGGCCTCAGGCAGACCATAGAGACGGGCGCAAGTCCCTAACATTTTCTGGATTGAAGACCGGTCCCATTACTGAAATTGCCCAAACTATGTACTCCTCAGGATTCTACGGGGAATACTCTTTCCTTGGAGCTAACATCGTGCCATTTATCCGGCACCACTCCACACCGCTAAACATAGCACACCAGAAAGATACGAACGAAAATAAATGAAGTAAAGGAAATCGTGTTAAATGCGAAACCATCCTATCATTCACCTATCGACTAGGGAAAACCCGGTCGTCAGAAATCGAACTCGGGACGTCCCGAATGTGAGCCTCACACGTTACGTTGGAACCACCTCGCTCGGTCTACGATAGTATAAATAGTTTCTTGGTACAGTTCCTTCCGATATTTAGAATCTGTAAACCACACAACGTAAACCATCTGTAAACATCTGTAAACCATCACATTGTTGAGTTTAGAAAAATGTTTGAAATGGGCATTCATGTCCACAAACGAATGCTAAAGAAAACCTCACAGAAATACTCCTGCGCTTCGGATGGCACAAAATCCGATTGAAAGGACTTATGGCTTGAAGCTTCTCATCGGACTAGTGTACGTTAAATATTAATTAAAAGCCATTCACTGCTCCACACATCCGCTTCCTCCCATGTTCGCTCGTGACAGATCAGGGTAGCCTAGTCTGCAATAGTCGTGAAGCATTTTGTTCTATGTGTGGCCCAAATGTTCGTAATTATTTCGTTTCTTTAACTATTTTTAATACTCGGTTTCCACTGTATCTTAACTCAAAGTACTGATTTTTTTACAAAATTATACAGGATACAGAAAAAATAGGTTTCAACTTTATAACTAATACTACACGGATAGCAATTGTTACTTTGAGTTAGGTCAATATGTAAGCAAGAATGTACAGTCTTTTGGATTGCTATGTGAATCTTAATGTTTCCGACGCCATGCCGTCTAAGTGATAACCAAAAGAGAACACAATTGCTACCCGTGTAACGATTTAAGTCGGTCTATTATTCAACATGAAATGTTATTAATATCACATTAGAATTAAAGCAAGAAGAAAGTATCATTAACAAAACTTGCATACACTGGTATCCAGTATAATCTGTTTAATGAATCTTATATAAATTACTGTAATCGCGGAAACGAACACACTTCGTTACTTTTTCTCAAAATTGACACTAACTATTAATGTTAAATTATCACGTTTGAGATCTTGTTTTATATAGTATACACGGACTCAGCCTTACTTAATTTGCTCTTCTCTCCCTTTTCTTTTCTTCCCTTAGCAAGTAACCTTGAGTTACCTCTCCTGTGTATGACACGGGTTTAAACGACTTGATAATTATATACCCTCACGGAGGGTATATAATTATCAACTAATTTGTTTAGGGTTGTCTCCACTAATTCATTGGAAAATTCTGGTTAATTCAACTGAAGGCTGTTGTACATAAAGCTTACCAAAATGTAAAGCATTAAAATAACAAATTCAGACATAAATAAGTGATTTCTATTGAAACACACACACATATATGTTGTTAGATAATTTCTTATACAAATAATTAATTGCATAACTAACAGATATAAAATTACAACAGAAATAAGCTTTAAGTTGTTTAAAAACTTTGAGATATTAAATGTGGTACAAACAATTTTTTAATATGAGGAGCGATCCTTAATCACACCAGCAGTAAGTTTTTAAACCAAGACATTTTTTTAATAAATGTAACTGATATGATTTCCAGAGAATATTTATGGTTAATAAGAATTAAAGCTTTATTGTGGATTTTCTTGTTTCTTTGGCGAATGATGTGTTGGTTAAGCTTCTTTCACGAATTTTTCTTTCAATTACTTCACTGCACCATCATGCGTGTGTGTGGTCAGAATCCATAGTTGTCCTATATGCGCCTGACTCAAGGCATTGGCTTGATAGTCCTCTAAGGAGGGTATTCAGGGCAAGTGAATAACTTGTAAAGTATGAAATATGCCCTGTGCATTAATAAAGTCATGTGAAACCTAATATGTTTCGCTTATCTTCGAAGCGATGCCCAACTACAAAATCAGATTTGTTTTGAATCTTCACCACCAGTTTCCTCATGCATGTTCCTTGTTTAAGGATGTGGATACAGCGAAAATAAAAATATTCAAAACTAGAATATTTGGAAGCCTCTATATTACACTACCAGAGAAAACCAGACACGCAAATATGTTGAAAAGGAAACCAGTTTTCATATAGGGCCATAAACATAAAACGAAATGGGAGTACTGCTGAGAAAGAATGAAGTCAGGAACTTTGCCAAAAGGAATTGTATAATATATTTTCAGAGGGGAAAGTAATCTGAGAAAATCTAGAAAAGGATACTGTAAGGACCATAACGATCAAATAAGATACCCATTAGCTCTGGAATTATCATTTCAAAATTAACACGCAATCTGGTACACTCTCAACTCTACTTGGTACTCTACATATACATGAGGAGAAAACAAACAAGAATGAAGTAGGGATTTAAAATGCTTTAACCGTAGTTTTTATGAAATGGGATCTAAAGAGATAAACACAAGTTACGAAGTAGTAAATAAGGTAGAGGAAGATACTATGTAGGTATTTCATTAACCTTACCAGGATAATAAAAGTGCTTTTAAATGCTTTTTTTGGATTTGGGAGTCCTCAAAACATTAATTTTCGATGAAATATCGTTATCGAAATTTTGGGTGGAATGCATTACATTCTCTATCTAGTATGTACGTGGTAGATAAAGTAAACAAAATCTGATGTGTTACATTCACATGATCTTCTCTATCCTCTACAGCATATTAGTGGGTATGAAAATTATTCTTAGGAGAGTATATTTTCCTATTTACTCCAGTTTAATCCACATAAACCTCTTCGGAAATAGCTGCATTACACATTTCGCTATAAATACAAAGGGAATAGCGAGAGTCAAACGTTTTAGACGGGGCGCTATGCACTGGCCTTAAAATTCCATACTCTTTCCACGATATCGCAGGAAACTGCTGAAAATCGACATGGCTTTAAAATAATGGCAAGTATCGAATAATTCCTTACATTAATAACGGATATTTTGGAAATGGCCGATGCCACAAAAAATTATTTGGAATAAACTGTGTGGTTTAAAGAGATCTAAATTTTTTGTGTGGTACGTTTTCACCTATCGCTTAAAGTTTACCACTTATACAGAGCGGTCCCTCAACCATCTGGCCGGTAGTCGCGATGCGTGTTCCGCGCGCGATCCCTCAGCTATCTGGCCGGTAGTCGCGATGCGTGTTCCGCGCGCTATATTCAGTGTGTCTGTTTATTATTCTCATTATTAATACTGATACCATATTATTACTGATTTTATGATGATTATTACGATATATTGATTACCTATTGAACAAACATAATTACTTTTTATTTTATCAGTACTAACCTTTTTCACAGTCGGTGTTGAAAGTGGTGTTCTTCGACAGATAAACACTCTTGGCACCTTCTGATGAAATTACCATTCACATGCATAAGTTCTTGTTGCGTAATTTCCGTTATTTCTGTTCTTATATTGCTTTTAAGATCGTCTATGGTGCGAGGATTATTCCTATAGACTCTATTTTTGAGAGTTCCCCACAGATAAAAGTCACACAGTAAGATCCGGCGATCGAGCCGGCCATAACCTTTAGTTATTCTTCCGTTAGAACCCTTCGTTTCTTTTTACAACTTACAACATTAAATGATCCCTTTCTCTTCACTTTATTCACTAGATTTCCCACTATTTCCCTACTCGGAACTGGGACACCAGGAAATTTATCGTGAAATTGCTTAAACACCTGTCTACATGAGTCGGTTTTCACATATGTGTCATACATAAAAAGTCTTTGTTCAAGCGAAAATTTGAGTACCATTTCTGGGTTGTAATAATCCGGTAATTTAATCGCACACAAATACACACGCGTCTTGCGTCTAAACACAAGAAGCAATAACAGCTGACTAAAGCCCGCTGCCACATGTCCGATAAGTGGAAGAGCCCGTGGCCTTGAGTTTATTCAGACGTGTCGCACAAGATTGCCGTGCAATTCCCGGCCAGAGCGCTGAGGGACTGTACAAGGTTATGTAAATTGTCTTCTGAATGAAGAGGACTTCACAAGCTATTCCCAGAACGTTCATTTATTTGTCATGTAAATATCTTTAACATAGGGCATTATAATCAAAATCGTGAGAGCTATTCTTTTTAGAAATTAAAAAAATTTCGAAAAATGTTGCAGGTAAAGGATCATTTGAGGTGGCTGATTTTGTTCCTCATGCCACATCTTTGAAAAGTACTGAACCTAAATACCAAGTTTGGCATTTAGCCTGCTTTTCGTTTTTGAGTTAAGCAATCCACAGACAAGCACACATATATGGACGTTTTTCTAAAAATGCTTTTTTTTGATTCTTCAAAACATGTATTTCCGGCGAAATTTCTGTATTGAATTTTTGGGTGGAATGTAGTAACTTCTATGTAATTGATAGAAAAAGTAAAAGTGCGTGAATTTTGGTGTTATTTGCATTATTCTTTACCTACAAAAGTAAAACCATTTATTTTGATTAAAAAAGGTAGAGAGCAGAATAAGATTTCGTAAGAATAGCTCATGGAAGAATGAGTAGGAATTTAATGTGAATGCAACATATCAGATTTTTGTAATTGTATTGTCATTACAATCAACATTCAACACGATGATGGCAGTGTTGGAGTTAGCAGTTTTGATATGGTACAACCCTCCTTACCTGTACAGAGATGTGGTAAATGTTGGGAATTGAAAGGGGAATCGCGGTATAGGAAACCTCCCGAACATAGATTTCGCAAACAGCGACTAATATCGAACAAACTACAGACTGATCACCTGACCATGATACCGCACAGTGATAACTTGTTGCTTAAACAGTACATTTGTTTTCTGCAACAAACACACCGAGATAATTGAAGTTTGCTGTTTGTTCCATCCGCTCCGATTATATACTCTTTGTGGTCATATCGTTTTCACGTGGGGTATTGTTTTGTTGTGGTCAAGCATACATACCGGTGTGATGTTGCTAAAAGGGCGGATAACATAGGGCTGGGATATGAGAAACCCTTTCAATAACCCTCGCAGTAAAAAATAGGTACATTCTGGTAAAATTAAAATGTCCTGTAATGAACTCCGCACGATTTAGTTGCTCCTGTTTGGTATTTGCATCGTATTTTCAGCTTCACTCTGCTTCGATTTATTTGTTAAGGGAACTGAAGTATGCGAAAGTGTATCCTTTGAGTAAAACACCAATTTCTCTTAAGCTATTACAGATATGCCTACCAAATTTCATATGCACGTATACCAGTAACTGCTTCATGCACAATATAAGTTATGTGTATATCTAATGAGTATTATACTTCATGATTCAGTTGTTTTTATACTGGTAACCTTATGTTCTTTTTTTGCAGAAACTATGAATAATACAACTTTGAAATTTGGTACACGGATTCTAAGCAATATTTTCTTTAATTTGAACTACAAATAATCCAATAGGTTTATTGTAGCTTTCACAAAAAGTTATAATTCATGAAAAAATTATGCTGAAAGAAAAAATGCACATATGTATGTTTACGAACAATATTCAGTAATATCCATATCATTCAAGATGCATAGATGATTGTAGTTCAAAATAAGAATGATTATTTTATGTATTCCTGCAAAGCGTTACTACGACTGGCTCACTGTTTTCAAAGAAAGCGGTACATTAAAGCAAAGAAATGTAAGTTTGAAAACAAAAAATAGTGAAAGGTCCATATTTCTTTCGGGACGACAATGGTGGAATATGTACTGCGGATTCTGAGCGATGTGTGTCCAGGATTCGGAATTTTGTCATCCCTGCGCTACAACAGCAGCAGCCCCGTCCAATCACGTGGTATCAACAGGACGGTGCATCTGCACACACCGCCAGCCTGTCAATGGACGAACTACGTGAACTGTATCCCGGACGTATCATCTCCCGATTTGGTGATGTAGCTTGGCCGGCACGTTCACCAGATCTGATGGCTCCCATTTCTTCCTTTGGGGGTATCTTAAGTCCAGGTTTTGGAAAATTGTCCTGCAAACCTCCAGGCACTGGAGGCCTGCATCCGTAGAGAAGTCGCCGATATTCCTGTTGCTGTACTGGAGAAAACGTTGGTAGCAGCTTCATATCTCGTCTACATCTCGTCTTCAGCTCGTCTAAACTCCAGAGACTCCCTAATATGTCGGCATTTGTAAATCATGGAGATCTATGTTAATAAAGTATTTGTAAACAGTTGAAAAGGGGCATTATTTCTGAATCACCCTGTATGTATTTCCACAGCTACATGTTGCTTAATAAGCTCCTGGGTTTAGAAGGCGTCTGTAGAGTTCCTGAGGGGACGCAGGCACGATTAGAGTCTTATCACTGGTACAGTTGTTGGACAATGTTCATGTAATCAGGGACAAGGACATATTCAGGGTTATTCTGCAACTTCGCTGATAAGAGGGCGATTAAAACTATTTGTTAAGCTTAAAGAACTGCTCTTAACAATGTGCCGCCATTTGGCATTCTGTAACTTGTTTGTCAAGAGATATTTGTTTTCTCGCGGTTTCTTAGCCCGCTGGAGTGACTAATTGGTGAGCTTTGCGATAGTAATTTATTTTCACACTGCCTCCAGCGCCGGAATACCAACTACCGAGTGCCTTTGTTACTTTTCCTTGCCGAGATGGAAAAAAAGCGTTACAGGAAAAATATAAAATATATGTAGAGTTTTAAAATTCGCACGCATTGCTTAGAATAGCAAGACTTACCCCTTCTTGTGACTAAAAATAATTATATTTTTTAATATTTAAAACTTGCCCAGCTGCGGCAGTGGTCCTGCAAAATGAATTTAATTTTAGGTTAGGAAAACTGTTGCGCAGTTTAATATTGTTCGGATGCAAGTTTCACAAATTCAAATCAAATGCTTAATTTTCTTTATTTCTTTGGCTTTTAATTATATTTCTTAAAGATGCCAGTTGTCACACAGATTTTTATGAAATTTTAATGTATACCATCAAGCATAAGTAGGCATTTATTTTTTATTTAGGTTTTATTTAGCATCTTAACAATCTTTGAATGGAAATTATAATTGATATCTGATAATATCCATAATATTTTAGGTATTCGTTAAGTGGAAGGTCGTAGTGAAAAGAAAGGTGAGTTTGACGTATCTGGGGAAATGTAGCAGCTACAAGTATGTAAATTAGGATTATTTTTCATACTAAATTTATTAAACATAAATTATCACTTTCTAACGAAATGTTGACCTCTGTTATGCTCTTCCTCTTCCAACAGCGTGAGTATAAATGTAATTTTTCCATGGTTACAAGAGCAGGTAATTAGCCCTCTCCTAGCCACTTCTTTTAACAAATTGGAAATGGTCTTAAAATGATTCTGAGAAGGAAAACGATTCGTTACAATGACCTACAGCTCTCATAAGTGCTCAGTTTCTATTCTTAACCTAAAATAAGGCAAATGTATTCGAGAATATGCAAACCAACAAAAGAATAATCAGTAATTGCTATTTGAACCTAAAATTCTTAAATCAATAACTGTTACCTTTTATTGCGATACGAGATTAGCTGCCAACATTTATTGTACTGTAAACCTAAATAACAAGTTAAGTATTTATCCGGCTTTTCGTTTTTGAGTTATGTGCTCACAGATACAAAGACACACACACACACACACGGATATTTTTCTAAAAATACCTTTTTTACTTTCTCTACTACGTATAGTAAGTAGGGGATGTATTGTATTCCACCCAAAAATTCGATACCGAGATTTCACAGGAAATACATGTTTTGAGACCCCCTGAATCCAAAAAAGCATTTTTGGAAACATGTCCGTGTGTGTATGTGTGTCTGTGTGTGTCTCTGTGTGTGTGTGTGTGTGTGTGTGTGTGTTTGTGTGTGTCTTTATGTCTGTGAACAGCATAACTCAGAAACGAACAGTCAGATAAACACCAAACTTGGTATTTAGGTTTAGTATCTTCCAAGGATACGACACGAAGGCTTTCAAGAAAATTCCCCAACCCCAGACTACCCTTTACAAGGAACATTTTTCGAAAATTTTAATTTTCTCAAAAATGGCTCTAACGATTTTGATTAAAATATCATATGTTTAAGATATTTTCATGACAAATGAAATGTATATCTTGAATGTTCTGGGAATGTCTCCAAAAGTGTTCTTCATTGTGAACGACTTTTGCATAATTGGTAAACCATAAGAGATACACAAAATTTTACTACACAAAAAATGTAAATCGCGTTAAAATACACAACTTATGTCATATACATTTCTTTTGTTGAGTGAACCGTTTTCGAGATATTGCTTGTTATTTGCTTAAATTTTCCAATACTTATAATTTTTCTCAAATTCGTTATTCATTTTTTTTTGTCCTGGTAATACAAAGAGAATGGAATACTCCACATAGCAACCAGCTCTTAAACGCTTAAAGCCTAGCAATTCCCCTTGCATCTACAAGAAAATTTGCAATAAGATTAACATCTCGATATCTCGATTAGCATGAAGCATATGGAGAATAAGCGTTTGAAGAATAGGTTGTACAAGAGTAGAGAAAGTCATGTGAGTGTAACACATCAGATTTTTACTTTCTCTTCTACGTATAGTAAGTAGGGGAAGTATTGCATTCCACCCAAAAATTCGATACCGAGATTTCACCGGAAATACATGTTTTGAAACCTCCTGAATCCAAAAAAAGCATTTTTGGAAACATGTCCGTGTGTGTGTCTGTGTGTGTGTCTGTGTGTGTGTGTCTGTGTGTGTGTCTGTGAACAGCATAACTCAAAAACTAACAGTCGGATAAACACCAAACTTGGTATTTACGTTCAGTATCTTCCAGAGATGCGACACGAAGATTTTCAAGAAAATCCCCCCACCCCAGACTACCCTTTACATGGAATATTTTTCGAAAATTTTAATTTTCTCAAAAAGGCTCTAACGATTTTGATGAAAATATCATATGTTTAAGATAATGTCATGAGAAATGAAATGTATATCTTGAAATTTCTGGGAATGTCTCCAAAAGTATTCTTCATTATGAACTAATTTTGCATAACTGGTAAACCATAAGAGATAGACAAAATGTTACTACACAAAAAATGTAGATCGCGTTAAAATACACAACTTATATCATATACATTTCTTTTGTTGAGTGAACCGTTTTCGAGATATTGCTTGTTATTTCCTTAAATTTTCCAATACTTATACTTTTTCTCAAATTCGTTATTCATTTTTTTATGTCCTGGACATGCAAAGAGAATGGAATGCGCCACATAGCAACCAGCGATAAAATATTTGACTATCGCTTAAAAGCTACCATATTTCCCTTGCATCTACAAGAAAATTACAAATAAGTTTGACATCTCGATATCTCGATTAATATGAAGCATATGGAGAATAGGCGTTTGTAAAAATAGTTGGTACAAGAGTAGAGAAAGTCATGTGAGTGTAACACATCAGATTTTTTAGTTATGTGCTCACAGATACAAAGACACACACACACGCATATTTTTCTAAAAATACCTTTTTTTATTCAGAGGACCTCAATACATGTATTTCCGGTGAAATCTCGATATAAAATTTTTGAGTGGAATGCACTCGAAGATATTTTTTACCTACTATACGATTTCGTAAAAGTAGTTTTAGAAACTATGTGAAAGTAAACGATAGTGAGTGGGGAATGTCATGTGAAAGCAACACAATTTTTTTAGAAGTAGAAACAGAATGAGACACTCTTGAAAATAACGCACCGTGCATAAAAATGACTGAAGATGATGTCTCTGTAAAACAGACCTCATTTCCTCTTAGAAGTTTCCTAAAGTCAAGCTCTTTCGTGAAACAGGAAGAAAAAAATATCATTTCCAGGTACCTAGCAACTCATCTCGAGCAATTCTAGGAGGTAGTTACCAAGTTTAATAAAACATACAAAGCGTTGCACTATAATATCTATTCTGAAGAAAGTCTTGCATGGAAATCTTTGTCATTCTCTTTTATTTGCCATTATCGTTTTTCTCTTACTCCTATTCTTCTTTCTGTGCTGTAGGACAAAAAAAGAGAGAAGAGATGTGACTCAAGGGAGAAGGAAAGAGGAACCTTCATATTAATCTCGCCAGCCTGTAACGCCCACGCAGAGAACAAGCCCCTTGTCATACGTCAACGGATTTTGTTACCGTGGAGGTTGAACAAACTACTCGAGTAGTGCAACGGAACGGAGTGTATTTTAGGAACAATGTGGTACGGGTTTGTTATAAGTCAGTCTTTTAATTATTTCTTTTCAACTGCCTAAGCGTGACGAAGTGAGAAAGTTAGCCATGAAAGCATTCTAAATGTCGAGAAGAACTGTGGCACTTTACATAGCTTGCTCTCTCATAAAGAGCAGAGCTTCTAATTACACAAGTCAAAAACTATTCTGTATCAGATGTGCAGCAAATAATTCCTCTGGATTATGGGCTAAATATTCTGAAACTGCTTTTATAAATACTGTGCCACTTAAAGTATAAAGGGAGGGTTCATGGGTCAAAGCTTTTGTTTATTTGAATAATAACAATAATAATATAATAGTAATAATTATTTGTAAGTTTAGAATTACTACCTCGCAAGATGTAGTAACGTGTAAAGCTCACATTGGGAGGTCTCGGGTTCGATTCGCGCCGAGCCGCTTCTCTTACCATAGTTTCCTTTTTCTGGTTTCCCTCAGTCGTAGGTGAATCTTTCTATCACAAAGCTCCTGTAGCCCATAACTTCTGCGCTGGAATGGTTGCACCCTGGCGTTGGGTGAGTTAAGGTACGGAGGAACGAAGGGGCCCTCGCAGCCGGTGCAGAACACCGCAAGAAGCCGCAATTGCCTTTGCCTCTACTGTGAACTTTGGGAGGGAGGCATGAGGGGAGGGACCCGAAGGGCGAGCAGATTCAGATGACGAAGGGCGCAAGCATTGTAGGGGTCCTAGTGTTTGCGAATCGAATGCATCCGACTCCGCCCGGGCCCACCCACAAGCCACCGAGCCCTCGGCGTCCCCCCCCCGCGTTTAGTAGGACTGCTGAGGCCCCCTTCTTGGAAGCTGTCTCGATTATCATGGGGTCCCGCGGGTTGCGATTAGCTTACATTAGACAGAGTTAGTCGACGTCAGGATTGGCGCCATGTTAGAATCGTTAGACAGCCCGTCCTGCTAGCCACCCCCGGATCTGGTGGCCCTTCGTGTCTCACCTGCATCCCTTCCTCCCAAGGACCACATAGGAAGCTCAGAGGTCTTGGTGTGGTCTACTTGCGGTGCTGTCCTCCAGTTATTGGAGGCTTCTCCATCATCCTACCCCTAACTTCTAACTAACCTTAGAGTTGAGTAGATGGCCCCATTGTAATGTATGAGGCTCGCATTCGGGAGGTCCAGGGTTCTATTCATGGCGACTGCCACTCTGACCATGGGCTTTTTGTGTTTCTTCAAGACGGTAGGCGAATACTGGGATGGTTTCCCATCTACCGCGATTTACTTTCCATCATTTCATATTTCAGAAGTGCTTCTAGGTTTCGTGGCGTATGGCGTTGCCGACAGATGGCGCGGATGCTTGCTCAAAGGAAACAGTATGCTCCTCGTGGACACTAGAAGGTTGATTGGTCATTGATTCCCTCTCAGGACGGGTCTTCTAGGCTTGAATTTTATGGACTTCCGCGCATCTCTGTGACCTGTATGCGTGCGACTTGTAGCCTCCTGTGGTCTCTTCATTTCATCCCTTCCTTCTGGGGGATGTTAGCTACAATGGCTCTATGTAGGGCTAAGCAGCGAGGTGTCTCCCTCCGTTGTATAACCCTAATCCTAACTTTAGAACTATGTTTTGGCAAAGTTTCAGAGTCCTGGGGCCGGTTTCACCAACCAATGTTAAAAATACTCTAACATTTTGTTTGTTAACAATGTGTTCAAAGTTTAACATAATGTAAAAAATTTTGCGTTTCATCAAGCTTTTACAGCAAATTGTTAGCTAACATTTTGTTAACCTCAAAAACAACTACGAACGCTAGCTTTTAAGATGGTGGTCGCCGAACTACACGGCTTCTGAAGTGCTCCGATGCATTTTTGTCAACGTATCGCTGCGCTCTCCGTGCCAGTAGGAGACAACTATTTACTTTCATGACAATTGCCATGTGATGTTCCCGATTGTTTGAGGTTAGAATCGCGATGTCAACTGAAATAAATGTTTCACAGTTTGAAATGTGTTATCGCTGATTATCTAGCAGATCCCTCCCCCCAAAAAATAATGTTTGCTTCTTCAAGCAATTGCTTTGGAAACCATCCAGATAAACCACAAACGATACCTTTGGAAATACCAACATTATCATTCACCAAGAAAATGAAAAGTGTTAGTAGCATAAAATATATGTACCTAATTAACACTTGTAGCATAGGTGAAAGAGGCATGCTTCTCTTGGTGATATTCTAAACTCTGGCATTTCCCATAAAACCATGCTCATGACCCCTTGGGCAGCCTATATCGTGTTAAAAATTCCCCCTTTTGCAAGGTTTCAAATTTATTACGACGCACAACTGCTCTTCTATTAGGAATGATATTAACAAACGCCAATTGTAGCAAACTCGCATCAACAGCTTGGTTTGCGGCAGCCATAGGGCTACGGCGATGTTAACTTAACACCGACTTTAATACATTGTTAAAGTTAACAAAGTTTGATGAAACAGAATTTGTGTTAACTTCAGTGTTAAATCAGTTTAACATTGTGTTAAAATTTAGCATCTGTTGGTGAAACCGGCCCCTATACAGCTTGGAAATGCCATAATTAGGGCAGATTTACATGCTTGCACCCGTTAAATCTTTCTAATTCACTCTTACTTTCCCTGCTAAATACCTACAATAGGCAATCATACCGATATTTCAAAAAAATACACGTTTTGGAATACTCTGATCCCCAAAAAACAAGAGCCAAAAAGGAGTATGTATGTGGATTTGTGTCTGTCTGCAAACAATATAACTCAAAAACGAAATGTTGGTAAACAAATTCCATTCGGCATTGTGATGAGACCAACATGCACCAGATAGATACCCTAAGTCATCGCTTTGTTACTTGACCAACAGCACTACCGATCTGGCCTGGGTTGTTTCGCAATTGCACCATCTTGCACCTTCGCAACACCCAAACGATTATGCCTGCACACTACTACAGCTCGAGCCCCGAAACACTGCAGACCACTTCCCCCAAGCGTGGCTCCTCTGGGCTTTCTGCATTTTATGTTGTCTGTAACGCCTCCCAGCAACGAAAGACTGCGTGATCATCTTCGAGCAGCAAAAGATGATCCACAAAAACATAAGCGTCTCTCTCTACACTCGGCAGCGGCATTTGATTTGACGGTCATATAGCCTTACAACATCTCCAGAATGCTTCCCCACCTTATTGAGCAGAATAAAAATCACCTGATGTGATACATTCACATGATTTTCTCTACCCTCTCTTGCTTATTAGCGAGTATACAAGCTATTCTTACTAAAGCTTAGTTTTCTATCTATTAGATTTTAATCCAAATAAACCTTTGCAGAAATAGCTACATTACACATTTGTTATAGATACAAAGGGAACAGTGACAGTCAAATGTTTAAAAACTGGACGCTGTATGCTGCCTTAAAACTCCATACTGTTTCCACGCAATCGTGGGAAACAACTGATTGTTGAATGGGCCTTAAAGAATGACCAAGAAATGAATAATTCGAGCCATTAATAACCTATATCTCAGAAATGGCCTATGCCACACCAAAACTTATTTGAAATAAAGTTTGTGTTTTAAAGAGATCTACAATGTTTGTTAGTAAGTTTTGTCCATCGCTTACTAGATATATGGGATTATACCAAATTCCTTCCGAACGAAGAGGGCTTCAAAGGCTGTTCCTAGAAAACTCAATATATACATCTTGTTTGTCATGTAAATATCTTTAATATATAGTGTTTTAATTAAAATCGTTAGTCATTTTTCAGAAAACCAAATTTTTCTAAAAATGTTTCATGTAAAGGGTAGTTGATATGGGGGATTTTCTTATATGTTTTCGTATTGCATCCTTAGAAGATACTGATCTTAAATAAAAAGTTGATGCTTATCCCACTTTTCGTTTTTGAATTATGCTATTCAGAGCCACACTCACACACACACGGACCTTTTTCTGAAAATGCCTTTTTTGGATTCAGGGGGCCTCAAAACAAGTATTTCCGATGCAATTTCGCAATCGATTTTTTGGGTGGAATGCAATACCTTCTCTACCTATTGGGTACGTGGTAGAGAAGGTAAAAGTGTCAAAAATTCACCAAACGAGATGTTTAAGTTCAGCATCCTTCAACCACACGAAGATTTTCGAGAAAATCCGCCCACACCACTCTTTAGAAGTGCTAATTTTGGTTGTTTTTTATTTTCTAAAAACTACCTTTAATGAATTTTTAAAATGTCAGGGTGCGGAAAAACAATGTTCAGAAAATTGCAGAGTACAAAGCCAATATCAAAATAAAAACATAATAAAATGTATTTATAGAATTTTTTGAAAATAGCCTATGCATTTATAATTATTCGGAATTATGTATAATTTTGCATAACAGGTAAAGCAAAAGATGCAGACAAAAGCTTACACTCAATGCAGATTTCTTTAAAATGGTCTATTTATTTTATCCTCCTGCATCCTTTTTGTTCCTACAACGAAAGTGCAATGAAACTGTTTCTACATAGGTTTCTCTCAATTAACAAGCAGGTGGACATAAGCTTTTGTAAGAATGTGGTACGGTGCAGTTTCCGGTCATGTGGACCGCGGTCTAACAGGATAAACTCTTCTAGATGTTTCGAATACTTCTGCGGCAACTGAGACATTCGGAAGAGTTTATCCTGTTAGACCACGGCTCTCCAGTCCGAAACCAAACCGTGCTACATTTATAAGGTTCGAGAAAGCCTTCCCAATTTCATTTTTAATAATATTTTGTAGAAAATATATAAAAGTACACAATAGTGACTAGAGAAAGTCATGCGAATGTAACACCGCCAATATTTAATTATCTCGTCTTTCGTTTTTACTTTCTCTACCGCATAGATAGTTCTGTACCGAGATTTCACCATAAACGTATATTTTGAGGTCCCCTGAATACATCAAGAGAATTTTTAGAAAAAGATCCGTGTGTGTGTCTGTGAACAGCATAACTCAAAAACGAGAAGTCAGATAAATACAAAAATTGGTATTTAAGTTCAATATCTTCCAATGATGTAACACGAAGATATTCCAGAAAATCCCCTCACCTCCAGCTACTCTTTACACGGAAAAGTTTTTGAAAATTTGTATTTTTATAAAAATGGTCTCACGATTAAATGTATTTTGACAAAAATATATTAAACATATTTACATGACAAATAAAATTAACATCTTGAATTTTCTGGGAATAGCCTTTAAAGTCCTCTTCATTCGGTAGGAATTTTTTATAATCTTGTATAGCTGGTAAACGTTAAGCAATAGACGAAAGGTACTACATAAAAATGTGTGTCTCTCTAAAACACAATTTATTTCTAATAAGTTTTTTTGTGGCATAAGCGATTTCTAAGCTATCCTCATTAATGGTTCGAATTTTTAATCTCTTGGTTATTCTCTTAAAGTTCTGTCAACATTCAGTGTTTTTCGCGATTGCATGGAAACATATGGAATTTTAAGGTGTCCGGTTCTTAAACATTTGACTATCGCTGATTCCTTTGTATTTATAACGAAATGTGTAGTGTAGCTATTTCTGAAAAGGTTTATTTGGATTAAAATGTAGTAGATAGAAATATAAGCTTAATAATTATACTTTGTATACCCATTAATAAACGACAGATGCCAGAGAAACTCACGTGAATGTATCACATCAGATATTTACTATGCTAATTCACATTCTAGTCCTATTGAATGCATGATACATGAAACTTTGCTGCCTATCTATTCTGAAAGCTATAAATGAACTACACAATCCCATTTTGGATATTTTAAATATTCTAAGAAATAGAAAGTAAATTTACATTCTACATTCTAAATTCAATACTTTTTCCAAACATATTGGAATACTATTTTTTTCAGACCTTTCATATATTCAAAATTACCGAGCGGTATGACCAGGCGGCAGCATCTGTGGCCCGCATTCGGGGGTCGTGGGTTCGAAACTCGCGGCCGACTTTCCTGACCCATGGATTTTTCCGAGGTTTAACCGGGTCGCTTGTGGAATGCTGGGAAGGTTTATTGCATCACCCGAATTTCCTGTCCCTCCATTCCCCCTCCATTCTCATTTCACTTCATCTTTCATCTGCTTGGCTGTTTCAGGGTTGCAAGTGTCGGCGGAAGTCTCGGATTCATGGCAGGGGAAAAGGATGCTATATGTCACACTTTGTCCCCAGGAATGGGGCAGTTTTCGAGGATGTACCAGCCACCATCTGGGAAGTATCAATCTGGAAAAAACTTAAAGACTCTACCCTCTATCCTATCGTGCCACCTGGTCCGGCGCCTTCTGTCTCCTCTTACCTCACCCTCCCAACCCTGGTCGTCCTCCGTGGACTAGTGGTACCGTGCTAGCCTCTAGTTCCAAAGGTCGCGGGTTCAAACCCGGCGGAGGGCGATGGATTTGTTCGGGCGTAAAAACCCTTAGCATGGCTTCCTTCGGAAGTGAAGTAAAGCCGGTGGTCCCATAGATTTACGGCACGTAAAAGAACCTCAGGCCTGATAAAGAGGCCTCTCAGCAAAATTACCGGTCTTTCACGCTAAGAACCACAGCAGTTAAAGAGCGTCCATAAATAAAACTCAATTTAAATTCAATTTTTCCCAACCCCAGGCCCCGTCAGGGACTTAGGTACAGAAGAGCGTAGGTCGAGGTGGTAAGTCTGACTGCGATACCAATCTTAGTCCTATATTCGATATTATATTAGATACATTATATACATTATTGTTTTAAAAGGCTTTCACTAATTGAAAAGATCTTATGTATCAAATTCAGAAATTGAGCCTAAGTGAAAAGTAGGCATAGTTTAAAAAAAAGATCACTTTGCAGGATATACATGTGTATACATAATATGTTCAACACACTTTGATGACACTAATTCCCTCTTGTCATAACAGTAATTGGATGGCTTATAAAAAGTTTTGTTTTCGCTGTAAAATTATTTCCTCTCGTTTATGATACTACATGTTTATAAACATGGAGTTAATAACGTACGAAATTAACAACCAGCATGCACCAGACGCAACTTAACTTCTTAATTAAGTGTTGCTTTGTAATTATTTATACAAACAAACGGTTAAGCGCCTAATTATCTACTATTAATATTTTACGGAATTTATTACGTAATGAAAAATCATGTTACACATTTTCCGATGCAACGTTATTACAAGCAGTTACAGTGTTTATCTGTTTTCAGGGAAAACAAACGAAGTACCCTATATTGATCTACAGTCCCCGTAGATCTGTATCTAATCTAATCCAATCCTCTCCTTATCTATGGACCATAGTTTGGGATCGGATCATTAGTAAAGCTTTAACCCCTAATTACCAAAGTATTTTGCTACATATGTCTCTATTTCTCTAATTCCTAAACCGGTTTTTATATCCATGTCACCATCACCTTAGTGTAAGCGATTCGAGTAGCCATGATCGTTAAGCCAAGAGGAAATGGTCTGGCCATCCATTCAAAGTCGAAAGTCGTTGATTTAGAATCCCAACGACTGCAGTGAAATGTGCCTGTGGTAAAGGACGGGGAGGGCCCACGTCAAATAAACGGTTTGATGGTGCGCGTGGATGTTGTCAGGGTTATATTTGACTGCAGTTGCGTGGATTTTGCTTTTTGTACAAAAAATTCTACAATAGTAGTGAAGTTTATAAATATATTTATAACATAAATAGCTACAAATACTTGCATTTTATCGCTAAAGGCCAGTATAAAATGAAACTAACAAAAGAACATTTAAATAATTTAAAAATAAGTTCAGCGGCTATGGTCCAAATTTATCGGAATGTCGGCGCCAGGTAGTCGGAGATAAACAAAGATAAGTCGCGCTATAGCCCGGCATAAACTCCATCAGCGTTATCCGCAGTTAACCAAAATCTTCTGGAACTTTCTTTCCCTCGCCTCCAGAACGTGTGTCCAGATAGTCCCAGAATGCTTTTTATGGAAGATTCCAGGGGCTATATAAGCGAAGGTTCTTGCGAGAGGAGTCAGTCAATTGAGTCGGTCAGTGATTGAGTAAACGAGTGGTGAGCGCGTTTCTGCTGCGACATCAAGTGCGGTTGGAAACGACTGTTGTGAAGTACAGCAAGTGCTACTGCGGAGCAAGAAATTGTAGAAATTTTGTGCTCGAATCCTCAGTGAGTGAACCGTCCGGAAGAAGAGACTGCATCTTGAATTAGTTCACATTAGTGAAGTGTCAATGTGAACTGAGAAAAGTCAAAGTCATAATATTGTGTTTAAGTTCAACGACATTCGCCTCATGCATAGACAGAGTGCTACAAATAATAGACTTTTAACTGTGTAAAAGAAAGAGATGAAGCATATCGAGCGTTGGCCCAACTTGGCCACTCCTAAACTCTCACAAATAGATTACGCAGCTAGGTATATCAATGATGGAGTCCGGAAGCTCATACCTGTCGATAACCTCTTCCTACCCATTCCATCTTCTCGCCTCTTTATTTTTCATATTTTAATATTTTTTACTTTCTCTGCTACGTATACTAAGAAGGGGAAGTATTGTATTCCACCCAAGAATTCGATACCGAGATTTCAACGGAAATACTGTTTTGAGGTGCCCTGAATCCAAATAAAGCATTTTTGGAAACATGTCGGCGTGTGTCTGTCTATGAACAGCATAACTCGAAAACCTAAAGTTAGTATCTTCCAAGGATGTGACACAAAGATTTTCAAGAAAATCCTACACCCCAGACAAACCTTTAAATGAAACATTTTTCGAAAACTTTCATTTTCTCAAAAATGGCTCAAACGATTTTGATTAAAATTTATTATGTTTAAGACATTTTCATGGCAAATGAAAGATATTGTATATTTTAAATTTTCAGGGAATTTCTCCAAAAGTCCCCTCCATTCTGAATGACTTTTGAATAACTGATAAACTATGAGGTTGACAAAATTTTACTACAAAAAAAATGTAGATTTGGTTAAAACACACAATTTATGTCATACTTTTTTTGTCGAGTGAACCATTTCCAATATGTTTCTTGTTATGTTTTGAATTTTCCAATACTTAAGCTTTTTCTCAAATGGGAATTCGTTATTCCTTTTTTTATGTCCTGGACATGCAAAGAGAATAGAACGCTCCACAAAGCAACCAGCTCTTAAAAGATTTGACTATCGCTTAAAGCCTTCCATATTCCCCTTGCACCTACAAGAAAATTATTAATAAGATAGTTTCTGCAAATGTTTATCTCCATTAACATGAAGTAGATGGAGAACAAGCGTTTGTAAAAAAATAGTTTGTACAAGAGTAGAGAAAGTCATGTAAATGCAATGCATACGATTTTTGCATGAATTGTTATCCTTATTTCCTATTCTACAGCAGTGCAGAGCCTGGGATTAATTTGAAAGAAAGAGGATTGGGAATAATTATGTTGGAATAGAAAGGTCAAGCAACTTACTATCCCAGGGAAAGTACATTCCTGCAATGAACGCTTCAAGGTAGCTGAATGGTTCAGTATTATGAAGTAATGCATGGGCTCGACACTTGAATATTTCTTAACCCCATTCTATCTTTAGTACTTTGCTCCTAGGACTTGATATTTCTACCTAAATCGTAACTGCGTGAATATTAAAATGTGTGAGTTATAACAGGTAAGATTCTTAAAGACGGTCGTTGTAGTACGTTATGATACACGTGTTAAAAGTAGGGTTTTATTTTTCGAGGAGGTATGCTTGCTAAATACTACAGGAAAAATAAAGCCACTTTTAATACGTGTGTCATATACTATTTTTAGACAGTATCCGAATTTGTAAAATATCAATAAATAATATTATATTGATTCTGAAACTAAGAAAAAGCACGTTTAGAACTAGGTGAACTCGCGTGTATAGCGAGATTCTAGAAACAAGAGAAATGACGTTAAAATGAGTAAACTCTCGTGTGCAGCGAGATTTCAGATGTTTTGTTGATTCGCTAGCAGTCTTTCCAACATGTTTTGCCTTACACCAGGCAATTAAATGCTATGTCATGTTGCTTTCTAGATTTTTTAGGTAAGTGGTTCTGGTGTTGTTCTTTCTCCTGGTTCTTTAATTTCACCTGGCTCTTTCATTTGTTTATTCTGAATTAATTATTGCCGCCACGTAATCTTTATAGAGATTATACTAGATAAAAGAATAACGTTTTAGATCAAAGAGAGTACAAGGCTGGCAGTATAATGTATACGTTAACTCCACAATGAATTGCAATAAATTGAAGTATGACGGTTTGTATTGTGTACAGCTAATACGACTGCCATGAGAAATTAATCACGGAAAAAGACAATCAAAAGTAAAACCTAATCAAACCAAGTCGAGTTATTAAACTTGTGAAAATAGAAAAGGCAACTGTCATGTGCTTGAACTTGAAATCAAAGATGGTCACAATGGAGTAGTATAAAATTTTTATCGTACTAGTGCGACGATGTTAGTTCGTGTGCACTGTCTTAGAAGTTCTACTTTTAGGCCATGCTGTCTAAAAACAATAATTGAGTCTAATGCTTGAGATGTTCTTCTGGTCCTACTTGGGAAATATTAACATTGAACAAATTGTCTTACCGCACAATATACAACAAAATAAATAGCTAATATTATGTGAACCACTCTCACCCAGATAATGATGAATTATAATGGAATCAATAATAGCATTTTAGACAGCATTCCGTGCGGTAACAAGATTGCTCCGTTTACTTACTAAAACTCCTCTACCTGATTATTATTATTATTATTATTATTATTATTATTATTATTATTATTATTATTATTATACTAAAATGCAGTTTACAATCTGGTAAGCAGTTTAAGTCATTGATTGACCTAATATTTGTTAACTATGAAGTCCGGGAATTGAAGTACTTTCAAGATCGTAAGTCACCATTGGGGTATGTGATCTCAAAATCAATTTGAGAACGCCTTGTGCTTTACCAGGAAAAATGCTAGTCAACTGGGGAATTTAATGTCAAACTAAAATATTACCATGGTAAGTCAGTTGGTAGTGCAACAGTGCGGAAAGCTAAAGATCCATGGTTCATATCTCGGCTGTGGCATTGAATTTTTTTAAAATTCGAACTTTCCATATTAATTCATCACATTGGTGATAATGACGACTGATAAATAGCCATTATTAAATGCTTACAGATAAATATATTTTAAGAACAATTTAGCTGATGCAACAAGGGCGAGTCCTGTAATTTGTAGTTTGCATCGATGAGAATATCTAGGCTCGATTTATTCACTAAATTAGCTTTGTGATATCGTTAATGACTACATTACCCATGGTTTAAAAGTTTTGCGAATGAATATTAGTGAACAAAAATTGTAGTGTGAAAGGCTTTTTGAGCCACACTGTATTTCATTAATCTGTGTGCTCAGTCACGTAGAAATTTGTCTGCACTGGAGTAAAAAGAACGTTGAGAAAGAGCAATGTGGCAGCAGACGTTATCTTTCCAGGAAATTCCTGACGTTAATCCCGAGGACATTTTAAGAGTGATAAAAACAGAAGGGTAAGATTTCGCGAGCGTATAGGGAATATAAAAAACTGAGTACTGGAAGCGGCGATATTTTTCAGGTTTAAATAAGACCTGCTCCAAAATATGCTTTGCATGTTAGCAGGACCATATTTATATAGGGCGAACTGTGCGGACGCGCGGGGCGGCGGAATTTTAGAGAATGAAAAAAAGAAAAGAGATGACTTGTGCACACTCAAGAGAAGAAAAATTATCCAGAGAAGGAGCTGTATTTTATTCGATTTTTGTTCATGTACACCATACCTCCTTGGGGGGTAATGAAACAGTCCCAATATAAATTGCAAGCCGACGGTTCCCATTGTTTGCTATATTATCGTAGTGTCCATTGGGTTAACATGTGGTATGCTTTTGATTTTGTGGAATATTTGCGACGGAACTGCTCCTCTCTCCGGTTGCCTTCCTTCTGGTACGTATGATGAATTGCTGTAAAAGAGTGTCCTACAACACTTCTGTACTGGCCTATGCTTTTAACAGGAGTGGTTACAGGAGAAGAAATGAACTATAATTTATTTTCGTACTTGTTTGTAGTTAGCCGTGAATTCTATCCCATAATAATTTGACTGACTATGGGACCTATCTATCAACTTGTATCTCCCACCTTAAGTTGATTCTAAATTGCTAACAGCTTTGTCACACGCTCGGCCAATTGAGTGACATGAACAGGAAAATGTTCGCGAGGAAAATGTATGCAGTCATGCCATTGCGGAGATCCGCCTTATTTATACACCCAGCTAAGGACTCTGTTTTTACTGTCGTATCTCACAGCAATGCTGTGATTGGCTGATCACATTGGCGTTGTATGAGAACATGTACTCTTGTATCTTCCACGCTTCTGTTCCATGACGAATTCAGACTTCCTGTTTCTGCTCTGACTTCTCTCTCTCTCTCTCTCTCTCTCTCTCTCTCTTTTCAATCTCTGTCCCTCCCTCTCACTCCCGCCTGGTGCAGCGGGCTTCAGCCACCAAAATTACAACATTGCACGGCTAGCTAGCTTCCCTTACGTATATCACACAACATGTTTTACACGTACATAAACTTATTTACACGGAATAGGCTTCCACCTAAACCGTGGCTGGAAGAGGAATAAGAAGAAGACAATAACGCTGATATTTACACTGATGCACCAGTATTCCCGCTACACATCCTTTGTGCTCTGAAGGTTGTCAACTCGTACCATAAATTATAGGAGCATGCGACGATGATTTGAATGTTTGTACGACGTGCCATAGTACATTGTACGATACCGGCTAAACTTACAATATCCCTGTCGTGTTTGACAAACTGTGAAATGGAGACCTTCTTGCCCTTGCTGATGTGCATTACTGAATGATGTAACCAAACCTGACTCCTATCTCAAGTTTTGCCCTCATGGTCTGTCTACATCTCTCTAAAGCATCCACCACAACCACCCTCCCTTTTCTCTCTCTCTCATTGCGTGCCTGGAATTGTTAATCTCAGTGAACACAGCACTGTCAAAAAACCTTCTGATAATTGGAGAGTGACTGAAATTTCCTGCGAAATAAAGAACATGTTTGCTGATAGTTTCTGGAGTGCTATTAAATACATGTGTGATCTTGATGGGAATAACGATTTCAAATAACTAGTGTAACTGACTAATTTCGTTACCCTTTAGCAGCCCTTTTTACTTTCTCTTCTATGTATAGTAAGTAGGGGAAGTATTGTATTCCACCCAAAAATTCGATACCGAGATTTCACCGGAAAATATATGTTATGAGGCCCCCTGAATTCACAAAAAACATTTTTGGAAACATGTCTGTGTGTATGTATCTGTGAGCAGCATAACTCAGAAACGAACAGTTGGATCAACACCAAACTTGGTATTTAGGTTTAGTATCTTCCAGAGATGCGACACAAAGGTTTTCAAGAAAATCCCCCCACCCAGATTACCCTTTACATGCAACATTTTTCGAAAATTTTAATTTTCTCAAAAATGGCTCTAACGATGTTGACTAAAGTATCATATGTTTAAGATATTTTCAGACAAATGAAATATATATCTCGAATTTTCTGGGAATGTCTCCAAAATTATTCTTCATTGTGAACGACTTTTGCATAACTGGTAAACCATAAGAGATAGACAAAAGTTTACTACACAAGAAATGTAGATCGCGTTAAAATATACCATTTATGTCATATATTGTTTTCTTAAGTGAACCATTTTCGAGATATTGCTTGTTATTCCCTTAAATTTTCCAATACTTATAGTTTTTCTTAAATGGGAATTCGTTATTCATTTTTTTGTCCTGGTAATGCAAAGAGAATGGAATACTCCACATTGCAACCAGCTTTTAAAATATTTGACTATCGCTTAAATACTACCAATTCCCCTTGCATCTACAAGAAAATTAGCAATAAGATTAACATCTCGATATCTCGATTAATATGAAGCATATGGAGAATAAGCGTTGGTAAACATAGTTTGTACAAGAGTAGAGAAAGTCATGTGAGTGTAACACATCAGATTTTTTTCTAAAGTGGGGTTGATATCGAGGTTAAAATATAGGATAGGTTTCTAAAGTGCAACTTTGACATTTTTCCACTATTATGGGATAAGTTATAGAATCTGCTGATATTCTGGTTGTTAAGTTCCACTACTCCTCGCTAAACACCCACTGTTACGTGTATTGGGAAGGTTAGTTATATTGTATCTGTTACATTAGCACTCTGATTTTTATATTCGCAGGTCTTCCAACTCTGCACATTTAGTCACCAACTGACGCATGATTATAACATTAATTATATCAGTATTTATATTAGATTAGGTATAGTTATATTATACAGTTATATAGTTATATTGCAGTAAACTGTAAATCTGAATGAGTTTTGAAGTTTCTACATTCTCTACTACGTAAACCAAGTAGGGGAAGTGTTGCATTCCACACAAAAATTTGAAACCGAGATTTCACCACAAATACGTGTTTTGAGGCACCCTGAATCCATCAAAGCATTTTTCAAAAATGTGTGAGCATCTATGTGTCTGAATAGAAAAGAATCTCCGTGTTAGTACCGAAGGAGTTAAAGGCATTATAGAAGATAAATGTTTGTGGATATTTTCATCAGTTTCGAAAGGGAAGGAATTCCATACTTAAGATTAGGAATTTTATGCGTTTTAAAAACCGATAGAACAGGGGTATACCCTTTAATGTGGAAATGAAGAACATACAAACAATATTTTGCTTGAATGATAAGATATCAAGAATTGAGGGAATAGTTAAATGACTACTGGTGTAAAATTAGAAATGCTTTACAGAAGAAATTATAATAAAGAATTAAAGTTAGGAAACACCAAAATCCCCAAAGTTATATTCAGTAAAGCTGTTTTTAGGTTGGACATGGTTTTCTTAAAAACTACTCAAGTGAGGTAGCTAAAACTTTACAGATATATATGGTGGAAATATGGCCCTATATAGTGCCGAATTTTAATGCACAGTAGCAGTCCCTGTAGACGTTAACAGATAAATTTCCTAAGTTGAGTAATTTTTGTTCTGCTATCATGAAATTAAAATTCACGAAAATATTTAGTATGAATTCAAGCGCTTATTCTAGTTAAAGTTTTTCAAAGTGCAGTGCTTTTCTTTCACACAGTGCCATCGCACAGCTACTCACTCGCGCGCCGGTCGCCAGCTTGGAGCCGAAACAGTTATAACATCCCCTCTACCGCCACACGTTCTCATAGTTACAAGTGAAATTACAATGGTAATAACCACATACCTTATCACAAGATATGTATTATAGGTTGTCCTCTATTCGCAAATTTCTGGCATCTTTTCAGGAAATTTCCATTCACACTCGAGAGTTCAATATCCGAAATTGAGTGAATTTCTCCCTTGATGTTTTCCTTTAGTTCTTAAAATTTATGGGGGTTTATTGCATACACCATATTTTTTATGTAAGCATCAAAGTCGGTTAAATTTCTGTAATTGGATTTTGCGAAAAGATAAACTGACCGAGCTTAATATTCCTCCCTGACGAAGCATGGTGCTATTTATATAGCTATGTTTCGTGTCAAAATAACATACATTGGAGCACAGAGAAACCCGATTTTATACACGAGATTCCCTTGCTTGACGCGAAAATTAATGTGCAACAAATGCAAACAGAATAACAGAATTATATTTGTTCAATAAACAATACGTGCAAAAGGGTACAAGAATGACTTATTCACACGTTTTTTGAACAGCTGACCGAGGTTGAATGTCAGTTTGGATTTTACCGACAACACTTTGCTACTTTGCAACAGCTGATAGTTATTAAGAAATTTAACTCAGGAAACTTTTAAATATAGGATAATCAGTAAAGAATTATGGGCTTATGACCCTCGGATTTAATGTATGTGATTTGTATCTATGGGATAATTTGAAAAATAAGGTGTATGTAGCAAATGCCATACACTGATGAAACAAAAAGGCAACATCAGGCGAGAAATTCACTAAATTTCGGATATGAAACTCTCCAGTGTGAATGAAAATTTTCTGAGAACATGCGAATAGAAGACATCATTTCCAACATAAGTGATAATAAGTTATGTGCTTATTATCATAGTAATAGTCATTATGAGAACGTGAGGAGGTAATAAGAGAGGTGTTTTTAAAGCAAGTATCGATAAGTTTTTAAATTTAACAGAAGATCATTTTCGAAATACTTTATTATCATTCATTACTTTACACCTTAGACAACTTCTCCACATAGTCACCGCCGTTATTCAGGCACTTGTAACGTGAAACCAGTTTTCGTATGCCTTCGACAAAGAATGAAGCCGCCTGCAATTCTTGTTTCACATCATCATCGTCGTTAAAATGTTTTCCCCAAGGAATTTCTTCATAATAAGAAACACATGAAAATCGCTTGGAGCTGTAGCGTTGGGCGTCATTTGTAGCGGGAAATAGTTGGTCCTCTGGTTGATGTCCCCTACTGCAGTGTTCTAGTCTTCGTCTACCTCTCCTCAGCGGCTGATGATTTCTCCATTCCTAATAATTACCTATCTAACTAATTTCACTGGTCTCAGGGTTTTCGTAGGTAAGGCAAATTAAAATACACTTAATTTCCGTTAAAATGTGGTTTATTATCAAATCAATACTTATGGGCGGCTAGCTTTTCCCATCTGTAACGATTCCCACCATAACAGTAAATTAGGAGCCTAGTCTAACTGCACACGCTTCCCACCCATAATCACACACGTGCATCCGCCGTCCATAGAGAGTATCACTGTGTGTCGAGGAGATTCTATAAGGGAGTGAAAACCTGGGGCTTTCTTTCCCCTTTTATACCCAAACCTAGTGACGCTCAGCTTTGCACCTTAGAATGTAAAGACATTTATAATTGGTCCTCAGACCGCCTTACCTTATTATGTATGAAAATATTCTGCCCCAAAACTTTTCGCACACGCGTCCCATTGACGTCCGGAAGCAAATTCACTATCTCTGTCTCTTTTTATTTCTCGTTATTGCTTCAAATTCCCTGCTCATTAGCTTGGTAAAAGGTGGTGGGCTCTACCTAGAATTAGCTAGCTCGCCCGTACCTTACTTATCTAAGTTACAATGTGCTTTGTACATTTCTTGGATGCTAATATTCTAACATCTTTCTTGCTGAATTATATTATTATGTACAATTCTTGTTCGATATTGATTTATATGTCCATATGTATACATGTATGTACGTATATATGTGTGTGGTATATCCCTTTCAGAGCCAAATCCGGATTATAGGGAGGTTGAACTGTTCCCAACCAAATGATCCGATCAGATCTTGAGTTTGTTTGGCTATGTGTGGCTGGGCATTGTCACTCGGTTTTGTTTCACCATAAGCTTCACACATTTTGTAGTGAATGTTTACTGGTGTAACATTTCTCGCATTCAAAAGAAAACAAACAAAAACAAAACACAAAAAGGAATCGCTGATCTGACTTCACAGTCGATGGGTCGTTCGATTGTTTTGAACATCTCGAAACGCTCTAACAACAGGAAAAACAAAGTGACGATCGCTCACAGCTGCTTTGGCTTTCTAATGAACTGAAGAAGTGATCGCGCATGTTCAAAATGGCGATTTCAGCGGCAGTATATTAAAGCGGTACCTACTTTAAAAACATGCCTCGTATTACTGTTTCGGCAGGCGCGCGAGTAGTGGTGCGTTGGACACAGTATGGAGGCAAATCACTATACAACGAGTAACATTCACAATAGATTTTTTAAAAATCGAACCAAAGACTTAGAAATGCAACACTGTATGCTTATGATTTTAATTTTCCCTTAAAAATATTATATTGTATGAACGGAAATTTTAATTTATAAGGGGAGGGTGTATTGGTTAATGTTTGTGATGGTGTTTTGTGTGGAGGAAAGTAAATTGCAGTAAGGTAATGTTTCAGTTTATATATTCTTTTTAATCACGTAAATATATAAAATTCATCATAACGTGGAATATAATGTCTAAAGGGAAATAGCTATGTATAAATTGTTTTTAAAATGCATTAACTACAATTTTTTACGGCACCAGCAGGAAGTCTAGTACGTACAAAGCAAAAGTTCTACTTACTGATCAATACTCGAACGCTTTCATCATTGGTCAGGAGTTCGATATTTGGCAACGGTGGAGGACTTTTCTTATTTCTCTCTCTCAAGGGAGATCAGGTGTTCTCTATCTACTATTCAATTTACTGTCTAGGGAGTTTCCTTTAATATAAATTCCCTGGTGGAAGGAACCTGGAAATGGTGCTGACCACACTATCTCCATCTCGAGGCATAGTCACGAACCCTTACCCCTGGGGCCACAGCAGACGTGCACTCCTTTAACTTTTTACGTTACTTGCATGGTTCATTACATGCTCCACATCTTGGTGCGGAACGTGCAATGAAAAAAATTAAATAACCGTATTCTACACGAATGTGTGAAATTATAGGATTCCCGTCAACAAAGCTTACATAGAAACTATGATTTCATATGCCTCCTAAATTAAATATGAAACGCTTCATATTTATAGAAAGGACCTAGAGAACGTTATCCACCAATTTAAGAAAAATCATAAGGTAGTTGAAGCTTTAACCTTGCTAAGAAAGTATTGGATTGTGAAGTGGAGGGAATTTGACACGATCCAGAAAAGAGGCAGTTCTACCGACGCCCCGCGAGGGGACGCCCCCGGAAGGAAGGAATGGCGTAAAGGAAGACAACCAGGAGAGTCGGCAAAGCAATGACAGGGTCCCTGCAGTTTCCAGATGTAAATTCCCCGGCAGTCTCACAGGCAGACCCCTACATAGCGTCCAACGTCTCCCTAAGGGGCGTACCTTATACCCCGGCAACTAGCAGAAAGCCGAAGGACGGTGAAAATTCTCACAGAACAAACCTTTTCCCCTATCACGCTGCACCGAAACACCATCACCGACACTTCCACTCCTGAAATATACCAAACGGGTTGAAGGATGAATGAAATGATCAATAGAACGAATGCAGGGAGAGGAAATTCGGGGGATGAAAGAAACCACTCCAGCATTCACTTGACGACCCCGGAAAACCCCCCAAAAACTCATGAAACGGAATGAATAGTCATCATGATCGAACCCGGGACTCCCAAATGCGGATCACAGACGTTAGCGCCTGGGCCATCCGCTCAGTTAGGAAAGTATCATGTTCTTTCTTACATCTTACAGCAGATTTTTGAGGCTACAGTTCTCTTGGAGATACATTCAACTTTATTGCCACGTCTGGTGGTGTGCCCATAAACTCTTCGGCTTTCTGCTCGTCTTTATAATCCATAATTAGTAGCAGTTCCGTGAGCACTCAATTTGGATGTTCACAACATTTTATAGTCAGACTCCCCTGATAATTGAAATAGCATGTGCTGCATAATAAAATTGATGCAACTGCAGCGCTTACAACAACAACAATAATAATAATAATAATAACAATAATAATAACAATAATAATGCATGCTTTGTCTGATGAAGCAAAGGATTGTTTTTGTGGATATTTGTTGTGTACATAATTTAGTACCTACAGCGTTTTAGGGCAAACAATGAAGTAACGTGTATTATTACACCTTAATTAAGACTGTGGATGGTATGGAGAAAGTGGGAGAAGTTTCCGCGCTTGTGCGCGTTAACTAATTCCGCCGTAGTGTGCTACCACCTGGTGCTATTGACGTAAAATTCTTGTGGAAGTAGAGTGCGGGAACCTTACACGCCTTCAACTGTGCACGACAATATTTTCATGCCAAACGAAATGTATATCTTGAATTTTATGGGAAAGACTTGTGAAGTCCTTTTCATTCGGAGGGAATTTTGTATAATATTGTATAAGTGGTAAACGTTAAGCGATAGACGAAACTGTACTACACAAATAAATGTAGATCTCTTTAAAACAACATTTATTTCAAATAACCTTTGTGTGGCATAACCGTTTCCGAGATATCTGTTATTGGTTCGATTGTTCAATACTTCGTCATTCTTTTAAAGTCATGTCAATATTCAGCTTTTTCTCGCGACTGCTTGGAAACAATATGGAATTTTAGGGCCAGAGTATAGCGTCTTAAACATTTGACTGTTGCTACGAGGGGCTCTATTTTTATTTTGAGCCTAATAATTTGAAAAAAGTAATTTCTGATTGAAAACTGCTTTATTGTTTTTCAAAATATTCTCCTTTATGATCAATACACTTTTGCATCCGTTTGAACCATTTGTCAAAGCATTTATTCCAGTCTTCTTGAGACACCTCCAAAACATGGTTTTTGAAGACATAAACGGCTTCTTCTGCCAACGAAAATCGTTGTCCACGCAATTTATTCTTGATGTTCGGGAACAAAAAGAAGTAATTGGGTACCAAATCGGGACTGTATGGCGGATGACCCATAAATTCTATTTTTTGAGCCTTTAAATACTCTGTTGTTAGACGAGATGTGTGTGTGTGTGTGTGTGTGTGTGTGCGCGCGCGCCTGCATTGTCTTGATGAAGAGCGATCCTACGGTTCTTGTTGGTTTTCCTTACTTCACCTAAGACTTCCGGCAAACAAATGGTTGTGTACCATTCAACATTGACCATTTTACGTTCCTCTAAAGGCACTGTTGCCACATGGCCAGTTTTGCTGAAAAAGCAGGCAACCATTTGCTTCGAAGTGCTTCGAGTGCGAACAACTTTTGTTGGATTTGCTTCATCTTGAAACACCCATACCAGGATGTTTACGTTCCGGCTCATACGCATAGATCCATGATTCGTCATCTATTGCAATTTTATATACATCTTTTGAGGCATCGCCATTGTATTTATTGAAAATTTTTGTACACCAATCGACACGAGCATCTTCTTGAAATTGCGTTAAATTATGTGGGATCCAACGAGAGCAAACCTTTTTCACGGCTAAATAATCATGCAATATTTTATATATGCTGATAGAACTAATGCCTAGGTTGCCCCAATCTCACAATATGTCGCATGGCGATCTTTCATTATTAGTTTTTGCTCAGCATCGATGTTTTCTGGCAGAACTGGTTTTGGACGACCTTCACGAACTTCATCATTGAGCGAACGGCGGCCACGATTAAATTCGTTGTACCAGCGTTTCACAGTGGCAAAGGATGGAGCTTTGTCGCCAAATGTGGAAGTTAGTTGATCGATGCGCTCTTGTCTTGATAATCCACGTCGAAAGTCGTAATAAATCATTGCACGAACATTTTCACGAGTTAATTCCATGTTTTTGTTGACACACAATTTTCAAGTTAGTGTAAATAAAACAAATGACGCTCTATTGACAAAATGTTTCTTCAAGTAGATTATGGTGAAATTGTCAAACTTTCCATTGGAAACGTCAGATGGCACCTACAGCATTCAGGGTTGCCAAGGCTCAAAATATAAATAGTGCCCCTCGTATTCCCTTTGTACGATCCATATAAATCTAACTACTTTAATGTGCCATAAGTTCTCTCTGGAAGCTCGTGGAAATGTGAAATGTCTTTTAGTGATCTAAATAGCTCTGGGATAATTATTACCACTGCCATTTGTTGACTATTTTGTTGATTTCTATGGCATTACGAGCATTGTTGACAGCCTTTGCTTTGCAGACGTAACAGAAACATGCAGTACTCACTTCGAGAGCGTGTTTTAATTGTGAAAACGTAATGTAAGACAAATTCAGTGATAACAACACAACGGAAATTTTGAAGAGAATTCAATGTGTGCAATGTTCGAACAAAGGCAGCACTTTTATCACTGGTAAGAAACCTGGAGAGAACTGGTGTACTCGTCAGTGAGAGTGGAAAACATAGAGCATAATTGAACGAAGAATCTGTTGATACTGTTCGAAGACGCTTAGTGAACTCTCCAAAGAAATCGTTGCGTCGATTGAGCCAGGAGACAGGCTATCTATATGGCACATGTCAAAAGAGCTGCGAATATATCGGGATCGCGACCATACAGAGTGCATATGGTGCAGCAATTGAAAGAAGCAGATCCACGTCCAGACATTTTATCCATAACGCGGTTTACAGATGAGGCATGATTTCATTTGTCAGACTATATCAACACACAAAACAGCAGATACGGCTGCTGTAAACCCCCATATCATCCACGGAACACCACTGCATGATGAAAAGGTTGCAGTATGGTGCGCGGTGTCAGCTTCCAGGATTGTTGGCCCCGTTTTCTTTGATACGACTGTAGACGCTGCAGTTTATACGGGCATCTTCAATACATTGTGGAGCAGCTGGGAGATATCGAATTGACAGCAGGTTATTTCCAGCAAGATGGAGCACCGTGTCATACAACTAACTCCTCCATGCAACTTGTAACCAGTTTCTTTGACAATCGAATAATCTCAAATGGTCTGTGGCCCCCAGATCACCTGACCTAGCCTCGTCGGACTTTTTCTTATGAGGGTATCTGAAAAATAAAGTGTATAAGAACAACTGCTGAACTCCGTGAATCCATTAGTAACGAAATAAGCAGGATATTCTTCGTAGAACGTCCCAGAATAAGGTGAAACAAGTGCAAATGTATATGGATGCCGGTGGAGGGCAGTTCCAACATTTTCTCTGAGGAACAATGAACAATAAACATGTAATATCCCCATTGTGTATTACATTCCCCCAAAGTGCACATGTATCCTATCATTGGTTAAAGGGTTATGGCCCATTAAAGTGGTTGAGGTTTATATGGATCACACTGTATAATGGAACGTGTAATGTAGCTATCACTGCAAAGATTTATGTAGATTAAAATAAAGTAGGTTCTGTAGCGGAAAACAGTCTTTGGGCGCCATTCGTAGCGAGAAATCGATGGTCCTTGGGTTGTTGTTGCTGCCTGTTGCAGTATTCTTCTTCCTCGGCTATTGGTGTTCGTCGGTTGTTGCGTATTCCATTCCCAATTATATCTAACTATTAATTCTCAGGTTATTGTGGGTGAGGTAAGTTAAGAATACGCTACAAGTTTCCCTTAATCAATGAAGTTTATTTCACAGTTTGAATAGTTATGGGCGGCTAGCTTTTCCCATTATTATAATAATCCACCACTTTAAGTTAGTCAGGAGCCTAGCTACCTCCACACGCACCCCACCCTTGTGCACCCACATGCATCTGTAGCACCTCGTTAGATTTAGAATAAGAGCGGGCTCTGAGGCTTTACCTGCCCTTATATACGGGAGCCTAGTGACGCTCACCTCTGCTTTTGAAAATGTAACGACGTTTCCTATTGGCCCTCAGGCCGCGTTACCCTGACATGTATGAGAATGTGTGGCTTCAGGTCCGTGCGCTTAGGCGCCATCATGTAGCGTTGTACCGCTCGGTCACACGTACGGTCTTTATGATTTCTTGGAATTCTTGCTAGCTCGCCCGTGTCTTACCATCAGCTCTGTACAAATGTTAGATGTTGAACATTTTAACATGTTAGTGAATTAAATTATTACTGTACAATTCTTATATGTATGGATCCCCCTTTATATGTACAATTCCTCTATATATGTATAATATATCCCCTTTCATTTCTAAAAAATAATGTATATACTCGTAAATAAAAGTCAAGAGGATGGAGAAAGTCTTGTGTATGTAACACATCAGAATTTCACATATCTCTCGTTATCAATAGCTGTGAAGTCTTCAGTTGTTTCGCGAAGTAAGCCTACTTTAGCAGAATTTCTGGGTATACATAGAGCAGAAGAAGACTCAAGTATTAGGAGGCGCTGCCGTTCACAAAGAAAGTGGCCGTATTAAACTCTCTCTGTGTGAGTTGCGCTAAGCATACCTTTGAAAATCGCTTTTGTGCGCGATTCGAGTGTTTAATGAACATTTTCCAGCTTGCTAAGAAGGAGACAGTTCCCTCTCTTTGCTATGAAAAGTGAAAGCAAATGGGTTGCGTGATATTCTCTGAAATTCTCCCGCAGCATAGAAACAGGGGCTTAATTAGCGGAGATGTCAGCTTTCGATTCAATTTGTAATTCTTGTTTTGGTTTATTTATACCAAAGTTTCTGGGGGATGAGGCAGGAAGTGTTTTTGTTCAATGATTTGCTTGATGGCGGTGGTCTTATTCCTTAGCGGGAAGAGCTTTGCCTTTCAGAAACAAACTCAGAGGGTTTTGTTTAAACCCTGAACTCTTTTATTAGCAAAAATAACGCTCAAAAGAGAGAGAATTAATATTGGGTTACACTGCAAATTACAAGAATAGGGAGATTTTGATATTTCAAAAACAGACTTCATAAACTGAACACAGATCTAATACAGTTTGAGAAACTAAAAGTCACACACTATGAAAATAGGCAATTATAGGCTTATTAGTGGGTATAAATATTATTCTTACGAAAGAATATTTTCTTTTCTACTTCATTTTAATCAACATAAACCTTTCCAGAAATAGCTGCAATACGCACTTCGTTATATATACAAAGGGAATAGCGATAGTCAAATGTTAAAGATCTGGACGCTATATGCTGGTCTTAAAATCCATGCTGCTTTAATGACGTCGCGAGAAAAAATTGAAAATCAAATGGACTTTAAAAGAACGCCTAGGTATACAAGAATTCAAACCATTAATAACGAATATCTCGGAAATGGTTCATGCCATGTTAAAATTATTTGAAATAAATTGTGTGTATGTAGATCTCTTTCGTCTATGCTTAACGTTTACCTAATACAAAATTATAGAAAATTCCTGCTGAATGAAGAGTGCCTTCACAAGCTATTTCCAAAAAATTAAGATATGCATGCAAATATGTTTAATATATAATATTTTAAACAAATTCGTTATAGCCATTTTTGAGAAGATACAAAATTTCGAAAACCTTTCCATGTAAAGCGTATTTTAGGGTGAGGGAAATTTCTTGAAAGTCTTCGTGTCGCATCTTTGAAAGGTACTGAACCTAAATACCAGGTTTAGTATTTATCCGACTTTTCGTTCTGGGTTATGCTGTTCACAGACACACAAACCAACTCATACACACTCACCTTTTTCTAAAAATGCTTTATTTGGATTCAGGGGTTCTCAAAAAATGTATTTACGGTGAAATCTCGATATTCAATTTTTTAATGCAATACAATAATTTCTCTAAATACTATGTACGTGGTAGAGAAGTGATGGAGAAGACTTTTCAATTTAAAGGGTAGTAGGAGGCGGGGGCATTTATTTTAGAGTTTAAAGAGGAAGTTTAGTATTTGTGAAATATTAGCATAGATTTTTTTGGGTGGAATATAGCACTTTATCCTACCTAATTAGGTGGTAGAGAAAGCAGAAACAAGTTTGCTACCAGTTTTCGTAACAAACATTAGATCATAAAAAGAAGCGATATCCCTGATTTCATATTTAATTAAAAGGAGATGTTGAGGCAGTATTTTTAACACTTAAATAATTTCAATCTAATTATATAACATGTAAATTCAATAACAGCCCGCCTTGAAGCAATATGTGTATGTAATAATTTGTAAAATGTATGTAACAGTCATTGCATATGTTTATATTATTGTATCAATGTGTAATAATGTTATGTGAATATATTACGGAATTTAATAATGTAGGAGCTGTGAGAATAATAAGTTAAAAGTTGCTAACAATAAGGTAACAATGAGGTAACTTTGAGTTAATAATGAGTTAGAAAGTTTAACAGTACTACGTGTGATTCTTGGAGTAACAATAATGTAATTTTAGTGACAGTTTATAAAATAGCCAATCAACAACCAGAAAAATAGCAAAATTTACAAATCTAGAAGACAGTTGCCTGCAAACAGTGTTACTAATCAGACGCGAGACACATCCTCGAGAGATTTAATACGTATTGTTGTGTGAGACGAAAAATAAGTTTACGTGTTAAAACGTGTAATTAATTAATAAAAAGAATCTCACAGCTCTCTATATTAGTAAAGTGTTATTTAAATCGTATCGAGCATTAATAAAATGAGTGAATTAAAATTATAATCTGTGTAAGCCTACATTCTTGTCGCATCACAACCCTGCTAAGAGAAACGTGTCTCTAAAATAAATACTGACGCAGCCGAGGCAAACATAAATATATAATATTTAAAGAAACAGTTTAAATTACAAAGTTAATTTTTTTAAACTTGGGGCAAAGGCCACCTGAAAGTACATTTGGGGCGAAGGCTACCGGAAACTGGGTACCATACGTGCGGTTGCAAACAAACTTCAAGTTCGGCTCCCCAACAGTTGAAATATAATACAACTACTACAATACAACATTTACTGTCAAATTGGCTTCCATACGTGGAGCTAGTAAAACACCTACTTCAATGTCGATATTTTAACACTGCTTCACTTGGTCTTGAAGATGTTGTGGATGAAACGTTTTCGAGGTATAGCTCACCTCATTTTCATATCAAGGTCGACTGTAAGGCTCATTTATCACATCCTCTGAGGTGTAGATGCAGAACAAAAAGAAATTTGAAAGCTCCCAGTGAGTGAACATCAAGGGAATATTAAAATAAAACAAATTGATACATGTGTTGTTGCTAACCATTAATACTTTCTCTACTACGAGAAGTAAGTAGGGGAAGTATTGCACTTCAGCCACAAATTCGATATCGAGCTTTCACGGAAATACATGCTTTGAGGCACCCTGAATCCAGATAAAGCATTTTTAGAAACATGTCGGGTGTGTGTGTGCGTCTTTGAACAGGATAACTCGAGAATAAAAAGTTGGATAAATACCAAACTCCGTATTTGGATTCAACGAAGATTTTCAACAACCCACCACCAAACTACCACTTACATAGAACATTTTTCGAAAAATTTGATTTTATAAAAATGGCTCTAACGATTTTTATTCACATACCACATAGTAAGGCATTTAGATGCTAAATAGAATGTACACTTGCAATTTTCGGGCAATAGCCTATGGAGTCTTCTTCATTGGTGGGAATTTTTTATAATCTTATATAAAGGTGAACTTTAGTGATAGCCGAAAACGTACTATACAAAAAATGTAAATCTCTTTAAAACACAAATTTATTTAAATAAGTTTTTTGTGGCGTACGTCGTTTCTGAGATATCAGCCATCAAAGGTTCGAATTGTTTATTTCTTGATCATTATTTTAAAGCCCTGTCAACATTCAATTGTTTCTCGTGATTGCATGGAAGCAGTATGGAATTTTAAAGTCGCCATATATCGTCCAGTCCTTAAACACTTGACTATCGCTGTGCTCTTTGAACCGTAATGAAATGTGTAACGTAGCTATTTCTGTAAAGTTTTATTTGGATTAAAATGTAGTAATAGAAAATAAACTTGAGTGAGAATAATTTGTGTACCTACTAACAAACGATAGAAGGTAGAAAAGCTCATGTGAATGTATCACATCAGATTTTTGGAACTATAAACCATGGAATAGATCGAGAAATCAAATTGATGAAGTCAATTGAAACACAATCACAACTGAATATTTGAGAGAAAACATTTATTTACTGTAACATTATAAGTATTTTGAATTTTGAAATCCCAGCATCTGAAGTCATAATGCAATTTATACAATCAGCCCATGGGAGGCAAGTCAAAGAGGGATGTTCTGCAGTTACACCTCAGAGGGCGTGCATTTCATTTCATAGTAAAACAGAAAAAGATGACCTAAATAGTAACCAGTTACACCAGATGACAGAAAAAAAAGAAAATTCATTTCTTGTAGAAGAAACGCCAGAATTGAGCCTTGCAGTCGACCTTCAGCTGAAGATGAAGCAACTACACCTCGAAAACATTTCATTCAACCATCTTCAAGGCAGCGTTAAAATGTCGACATAACCAATTTTAATTAAATATGGCATATGACATGTGTCTATTGCACAGAGAGATTAAGGGAGAGACATTGTGCGGGAGAGAAATAGGGAGAAAGTTATATAATGGAGAATGGAAATAATGGGAGAGAAAGACGAACATAGAACACGTTGAGAGAGATGGGAAAAGGACAGAGAGAGAACAAGAGATCGAGAGAGCGCAAGAGACGAGGTAAAAGTAGTGAAAGTGGCAGAGAGAGCGCAATAACGCAACAACGCAAGGGCGTTATAATTTTCGACGGGTTGCACCAATTATTGATACAAGCAGTATGTTTTAACTATATCATTGACGCCCGGATGAAACATGATATACTGTAATTCAAAATACGGAACTAAACTGGGAAGGGATAGGTGGATTCAGTCCGTGAAAATGTTGATAATCATAACATCAACAATTCCCCTTAAATATGACCAAAATTGTGAAAAAATACAACATTTCAGAACAAAAAGATTCATAATAAAATACCACGAATTACAAACTTTAAGATAATATATCATTTCTTTCTCCATTTGGTGCATTTAAAGCTAGAAATGGATACACATGCTTATTAATATAAACGCCCAACTTTAAACCTTGTTTTCTCGTAAACCTTTATCCATACTCAAAATAGACCATGATGCAATGTTTTACTAATTTGTTTCAAACTTTTTGTGCTGCCTCTCAAAAGCACATTAATGAAAATAGCTGTACGTATTTTAAAATAATGCTCCAATTTTCATAAATGAATTATTAACTTTTGAAAAATCAAGAATTTTGGAGAGTATAAAAAGCAATAACCTTTATACAATAATTAGGGGTTAACATAAACAAATCTGATATAATAGAACCTTTTGCTAATTTATGTAGTGTAAAACGTGAATCTTTTATGTGAATATGTGTAAAATTGCATCCCATATAGCATTTTTACTTTCTCTACTACGTATATTAAGTAGGTGAAGTACTGTATTCCACTCAAAAATTTGATACCGAGATTTCACCAGAAATATATGTTTTTAGGCCCCTGAATCCAAAAAAGCAAAGCTCAGTGTACGTGTCTGTGTGTATGTCTGTGAACAGCATAACTGAAATATGAAAAGTCAGATAAAACCCAAAGTTGGTGTTTGAGTTCAATATCTTCCAAAAGATGAGACACGAATATTTTCTAGAAAATCCCCAACCCAAGCTACCATTTACATGGAAGATTTTCGAAATCTTTTATTTTCTAAAAACATGCGTCTAACAATTTTGATTAAAATACTATATAGGTATTAAATATATTTATGACTAATAAAATGTATATCTTCAATTTTCGGGGAATAGTCGCTCAAGTCCTTTTCATTCAGAAGGAATTTTGTATAATCGTGTATCACTGGCAAATGTTATGTGATAGACGAAAACGAAATCACAAGAAACGTAGATCTTTTTAAAACACACAATTTACTTCAAATAACCTTTTTATGTAACAGTTGCGAAACAAACGAATACAAAGTAACTAGTTACTCGATAACGATTACAAAGTAACTAATTACCCAATAACGGTTACCAATGTCACGAATACAAAATAATTAGTTACCCAGTAACGAAGACAACTACTATGTTCCTCTCACAAGAATGTGTCAATAAGGAATGTGTTGACACCAACAATTCTAGCTCTATCTGAGAAAGATTACGGCTCTACTTTCAAGATATCAACAGTACTTAAGACTTCTTAGAAAACATACACTCTTGCGCTAGTAATGCTAAATGATAAGTTGCTTTTGTTTGCTTTCTCATCACAGATTTTAACAACGTTAGCAACTATTTCTCGGGTTGACTGTGTAGAGTTGTTACTTTCGTACTGGGAATTGTAAATAACTATAAATAACTATAAAACACACACTGCTCCAAGTGAAACACCCTGGGATACTAACGTTGCGCGATGTTTTTAATGTAGATAGTAGATCTATTTATGACATCATCGTGAGCTGTCACGTGGTACTATTCCCCCTCACTCCTTCGGAAAGCAGAACCCCGGAAACATTTTCTCATCACAGGCCCACAGTATTAAGAGGTTAACGGCTAAGAAGAAGCGAGGCGGTTACCGCCCCTGGATGACATCATTCACTGCATGTGCGCGGCACTGGTATCGCTTATCGGGAACTAGTTACCTCAATATTCGTTTTACAGTTTGAGTCATCCTCGCACGGAGTTGCAAGTACATATTTGTTTATTGCAGCGTGTTGCTTATCGCTGCGAATGTAGGTTCCAGGCTACAGATGGCAGGACAGTCAGCACTCAGGCAGCAAAGCTGCATGCATTAAGATGATTATTCACGTACGATTATAGGTGCACGCGTTTTTATACTTCGCTGGTAGATGGATATAAATAAACAATTAATGTTGTTGAGCAGCAAAATATGAGCGGACCGCTAAGTTCAAACAAAAACATCGTTCATATTGAAATGTCGTTACATCTAATGGTTGCTGGTAACCGTTAATTTAGTGTAACTGCGAACGTGATAACCATGCAAACAGATAACTTAATCGTTACATGTAACGTTAACACACTTTAACTGCGACAGTCATAACTGTTACTTAAAATAACTCTTTGTCACATCTCTATTTCGAATTGTTCAAAACTTAGCCATTCTTTAAAGCCCTGTCAACATTCAGTTGTTTCTCCCGATGTCATGGAAACAATATGGAATTTTATGTCCAGAATATAGCGTCGAGTTCTTAAACATTATACTATCGCTGTTTCCTTTGTATCTATAGCGAAGTGTAATGTTGCTACTTCTGCAAACGTTTATTTGGTTTAAAATGAAGTAGGTATAAAAAAAGAATGCGTGAGCCTCTCGCAAGTTGGAAGTGAAACTTCTTAAGTTCTAGCAATTGTTGACGATTTTTTAATTTCAGGATTAGGAAATGGTTATGTGGAAATTTATTGAAGAAAATCTCTCTTAATTAAATGAAATATTTGTTTTATTCACCAATTTCCATTAATTCATGCTCTAAGAAAGAAATTATGGGTTTATAATAGCTGAAGTATGCCACAAATAATTTAAACCTTCGATTTTCTAAACAATGAGAGAACATTAGTGTCTAATCTGGTTGTAGAGTGAATTTTTCATTAAAAAATCTTATCAATGCTTGAGCTTCAGGTTATGAATTGTTCAGCTAATATACAGTACAATACGCAAGTGTCTACTGGTTACCTATGCTACATATTAACACAGTACACGCGGCGCATGCGCATAGACTGTCTATGGCATGCGACGGAGAGTAGAAATGATTCTGCCTCTCCTTCTCAACTGCCGGTTGGAAGTCTCTCGATCAGGCCAAATCATGCGGTTTCATCTTTCATCTGATCCAGGCCAGTTTACTCTACCGCGGCTAAAGAAGTTTCACTTCAAAAATAAGCTTTAATGAGACTAGTCTGTATGCCCACTAACAAACGATAGAGAGCAGAGAAAGTCATGTGAATTTATCGCATCAGATGTTTATTAGAGCAATGGATTTACAGAATAAATTAAATAACCATGCAATATAAATTTGTAAACATGTTAGATACATTACTGTTACTCCGTGTAATAATTGGCATACATTTCAATATATCTTGTGTACTCTGAATTTTACAGATTTGAAAGTTACATTACCGTCCATCTAAATCAGTCTCCGCAACTTCCCAGAATTGTCATCCCCATAGATACCCCACTTAGTCCCTCCACAAGTAAAGCGCATTCTGGTGGACCCTGCTTGGGTTTCGAGAACCGAAAACCTAAAGCACTTCAGCTGTTTCGGATTACATTCGTCTTCGTTTACCAGATGTGCAAGACTTCTACAAGAGACTCTGAGACTTGGATTTGAATTCAAGATTTACTTCCTAGGAACAGAGAAAGAAGGAGAAACGCGGTTACAATTGGAAACGAAGTGGTCGAACACAGAGTAACTTGAGTTTATATCCCCGTTTCGTTTCTGAAAATACAAAAGAAAGAGGTTTCAATTTGAACTCTATGTTTGCCTTCAAGGGGCACTGTGATTTGCCAATAAGGGAATGTGCTCGAAAACTAAATATGGTAAGTCTTTCCTAGTTAATCTAGCAAACCTAGATTGATTTCCATCTTTTCTGGGATTTAAATTAAAACGTACACACTCTTGAGAAACAAACGTATACAGAAAACATCGCACAAAAATTAACAATCAACATTAAAAATATATATTGTGGTAAAAATATATGTAAGAAAAAGTCCAAAGTGTTGCAATCACATGGCTTTCTCTGCCCTCTATTGTTTGTATACAAAATATTCTTACTATAGATTATTTTTTTATTTACTTCATTTTAATCGATACAAACCTTTAGAGAAATTGTGAGGCAGTATTTTTAACACTTAAATAATTTCAGTTTAATTATATAATATGTAAATTCAATAACAATTAAAGCAATATGTGTGTGTAACAATATATAAAAAGTGTATATTACAGTCATTATATATGTTTATATTATTGTTTACTATTGTATACATGTTCAATAATGTTATGTGAATGTATTACGTAATTTAATAATGTAGGAGCTGTGAGAATAATATGTTAAAAGCTGCTAAAAATGAGGTAACCTTGAGGCAATAATGAATTTTAAAGTTTAACAGTACTACTTGTGATTCTTGGAAGCAATAATGTAATTTTAGTGACAGTTTATAAAATAGCCAATCAACAACCAGAAAAAGCTTTAGTTAAATAAAGGTATTCTATTGGCGTAGGATTAGCCAATCGGAGACTTTAAATACAGAAATTTACAAGTTTAGGCGGTTGAAATCAATTCAGTTGCTTGCAAACAGTGTTCCTAACTGGACGCGAGACACGTCCTCGAGAAGTATAATACGTATTCGTGTGAGACGAAAATAGTTTACCTATTAAAAAGTGCAAGTATTTAATAAAAACATCTCACAGCTCTCTCTCTATATCAGTGAAATGTTATTTAAATCGTATCAAGCATTAATAAAAGGAGTGAAGTAAAATTATAATCTGTGTAAGCCTACATTCTTAGTCGCACCACAACCCTGCTAAGAGAAACGTGTCTCTAACAAATACTGACGCAGCCGAGGCAAGCATAAATATTTAATACTTAAAGAAACAGTCAAATTAGAAAGTTAATATTTTTAAAAATTGAGGCAAAGACTACCGGGTACCATACGTGCGGTTGCAACTACTTCAAGTGTTCTGCTCCCCAACAGTTGAACTATAATACAACTCCTTCAATACAGACTACTTAAAATTGACGCCCAAAGTGTGGTGCAAATAACGTAACAAACAATCTTCTCAATTGTTACATTGCACATTTCGTTATAAATCCAAAGGGAATAGCGATGTCAAATGTTTAAGAACTGCACGCTATATGCTGACCTTAAAATTGCATACTGTTTCCATGCAATCGTGAGAAGCAGCTGAGAATTGACAGGACTTTAAAATAATGATAAAGTATTGAACAATTCATACCATTAATAACTGATATCTCAGAAACGTTATGCCAAAAAAAATTATTTGAAATAAATTGGGTTTTTTAGAGAGATCTACACTTTTTGTGTGGTACCCTATCGCTTAGCGTGTATCAGTTATACAAGATTGTACAAAATTCCTTCCCAATAAGGAGTACTTCACATGCTATACCTAGAAAATTCAAGATATACATTTGATTTGGTATTTTAGTGGTATTTAAATCAAGTTCTTTAATACCATTTTCTAGAAGATCAAAAATTTCGAAAACTGTTTAAAGTAATGGGTCGCTGGCGGATGGAGAATTTTCTTGAACATGTTGATCATCTTTGAAAGATACTGAACTGAAATACCGACTTTGGTATTCATTCGACTGTTCCTTTTTGAGTTACGCAATTCAAAAACACACACACAGGGACCTTTTACTAAAATGCTTTTTGGGGGGTTCAGGAGTCTCAAAACGTATATTTCTGGTGAAATATGGACTAAATTTTTGGGTGGAATACAATACATTCCCTACTTATATACATAGTAGGAAAAGTAAAAAGTTAGTCTGTGCTTTCCCAAATCCATCTAATGCAGTTAGATTTGGAGGATATTATGATTTGCATTAAATCATTATAACTGTTAAATTGTTGGTTATGATATTGATATTTCATTTAATCTATATCATTAATATTATAAGACAATTTATATGTAGGGTAATCTCAAAAGTAGTCAACCGATTTTGACAATTCCTTCACCATTGAAAAGACCAATTCTTTCATCAGCGACACGGACATGAAGACAAAAAGTTGCAGCGGAAAATCGTTGGTCCTCTTGGTTGATTCCCTCTGCTGCAGCATTCTGGTCTCCGGCTACCTCTGCTCAGCGGCTGATGATTTCTCCATTCCTAATAAATTATTTAACTAGTTTCACTGGACTCGGGGTTTTCATAGGTGAGGAAAATTAAAATACACTGCATTTCCCTTAAAGATGTAGTTTATTATGAAATAAATACTTAAAGGAGAAGAGCTTTTTCCATCTGTAGCAATTCCCCCATAATAATGAATACGAAGTCTAATCTAACTGCACACGCTTCCCAACCATATGCACACACGTGCATCCGTCATCCAGAGAGTATCACTGTGTATTTACGAGATTCTATAAGAGAGTCTATAAGAGCGTGAACATCTGGGGCTTTCTTCCTCCTTTTATACCCAAACCTAGTGACGCTCACCTTCGCGCCTTAGAATGTAACGACATTTCTAATTGGTCCTCAAATCGCGTTACCTTATTGTGCATGAAAATATTCTGCTCCAAATCTTTTCGCTCACGCGTCCCAGTGACACTTCCGGAAACAAATTCAATATCTCTGTCTCTTTCTATTTCTTGTTATTGCTTCAAGTTCCTTGCTCATTAGCTTGATGAAAGGTGGTGAGCTCTACCTAGAATTACCTTTTTACCTGGAATTGGCTAGCCCGCCCGTACCTTGCTCATCTACAATCTTCTTTGTACATTTCTTGATTGCTAAATATTCTAATATTTTCTTGCTGAATTATATTGTGTACAATTCTTGTTTGATATTGATTTATATGTCTATACTTATGTGTATATATATATATATATGTGTGTGTGTGTGGTATATCCCCTTGAAAGTCTTTCGTGTTTATTTCTACGTCTTTATTATATTTCATTTATGCGTCTAAATTTCAACAAAGCAATGCCTAAGCGGTACTTCACTAGTGAGAACATATAAATGTTCTGTTTGGCATTTCGGTCATATTTTGGGGGAGTGCAAGTGCCCTGCCAATCCAGGGGCTAGAAATTGTACTCGAACAGAACAGCTCACGCTGACAGAGGGTGGGGCTAATCTGTCATTACCTACACAATCAGCTGCCACTTTTTATGCACGTCAGTATAACATACATATCGAAGTATTATTAAATAGTAAAATAAAGTGATTTTAAATTGATTTAGAGCACTAGAATGTGCGCCATGCAGTTCGAGAGTAAGTAATTCACCCTCTATAGGGAGACACCAGCCTTAAAGGTTGAAACGCTGCTACATTTGCCGTCTAATTGCAGTATGAGAAGCAAGAAATGTGCACTATTATCGTGTGGAAACGGTCGTAGCTGGCAGAGGCGTGAGGCAGAATCAATTACCCCAACCCTTTCCTTGTGAGCTGGCGAGTTGGTTTTGATCTACGCTACATGGACAGCATGGATTCTCGGCTGTGAATTCTCCCACCGCTTACGGTTACCCTGCAAAACACAGCGGGACGGTATAACTAACATTATCAGGCGCACTGCTGAAACGGGGACGTTCCAATAATCAAGTCAGCACCACGCCCGAGTTCCTGAGGAGTAAAAGGTGATCTTCCCCCCGACCCATTCACGGCAGTCCATTTTCCACGCCTCGCTTACCTCCCGATATCATCTCCTCTTTTTGTCATTACACTTTTCACCATCTCCTACTACTGTAAGTAAATTACTTGTATGCGATATAAAATGCTTTTGCTTTGTCCCTACCCAGTGTGTGCGTTTTAATTTAAAAGTTTAAAATTTCATTGGCGTAGAATCAAGTTGCTTTATTATGGGCGAATGTTGGAGTATTCGGCATAACCTGTGACTGTGTAACAAACTTTAACATTTATAAAAACTACTTTCTTCACATATCCATTACTTAAAATTTTGTCATCCAAAATATCGGGAAAGATAGAAACAGATGAGAAACTGTGTCATAGCCGGGTTTCGGCTTTCCGTTACGTTGCTCAAACCAATTGGGCTCCATGGCAATATACTGGTACGACATTAAATTCTCCAGTTGATTCAGTGGGGGGGAAAAAAAGATTTCCACGAGTAGAAAATATTTGTTGTTACTTGAAGCCGGGCGATGATCGTCATTTTTGAAGCCGGAACCTTTGCTTCAATTTTAGATAACGATTTATGTTATCTGCCTTGTTAATGAGCTTAATGACGTCATCTCGTAGCTCGTTCTGCGTTATTTCGTGCGCCAGCTGCTCTAGTGGTATGGTTATGAGATATTTCTGTCATTGAATGCGCGAGAGTGTTTTAGTGATCTAATACTTAAGCTATTGAAGCGAGTTTCCAATCGTTTGAAGATAAAGAATGAAACTGATTATAAATCGTAGCTATATCGAAACTTATAACAAGTGAATTATTGTACCCACTAACTTTTGCAGTAGCAATTTTACGCTTTGTTCCCGCGATAAAACAAACCCTCGCGGGGGCCGCTAAAACTTAAACAGGCGCGTCACTGAGCGCTTAAGGACTGAGCACACAGATTAAATGGGTAATTCTCGAGAGAGTGTCACGAACGAATGTATCTCTGATTAGAATTGCACGCCCTTATATTAGTTAAGCTCCGCCTATATATTAACTTAAGCTCCTCCATCCAACGTTCCTTCTCGCACGAGCCAATCTTCAAAACTTTAAGTATCCGTGTGTTACCTTGTTGCTATAGGGTACCTCCCCGAACTTAAGAATCAAACTACCTTTCTCTTTTTCAGAATTCTAACTTACGTGACTGTTCAACCGTACTGAACTTATAGCCTAACTGCGTTTCAAGAATCTTTAAACTAATGCTTTCGTTCCTCACGCTGTTACTAATGACTTTGCCTAACATAAATCGCTAATTAGCTTTTTCTTCGGACAAATCTTACAACCCAAGATTATTATATTATACATTGATTTAATATACTGAAATTATTTATTGCAACTATTTATCCTACTATCATTTCTTTATTTAATTATTTATATTTTCCTGTCAATAATTACGGTATTATACTCTACAGAAAATAAGACAAATGCCGCCAAAACGTATTTACAAACAATACATAAATATTGTCATGATTTAGCAACTAAGAAAACAGAACACGCAGGAAAACAAAATAGAATTGAACTGCTGACGACGTACCCTCCACGTACTCCTTCCGACGAGGTCTCCAAAGTCTGCTGATGAAACTGCTGCCAGCTGCTACAGTGGTTAGCGATGAGATATTTCTCTCTGGATATGCATGGGTGGGGTGAAAATAGACAACAGCCGTTAAATTGACGAACAATTTAATGGAGGCTAATATTTGAGTCATTAAGCGAGTTGACGACAATATGAAGATGCAGAATTAAACTGATTCTGAATCTTAGCATGAGAAACTGCAACAATTGAATCGTTATATCTGCTAACTTCTGAAGTATCAAATTTATGGTTTAAAGCAACTGTTTCCGAAACAAAAAACTGGAAGCGTAAGTTGCCGTGAATCGCTGAAATGTTATACGGTTAATACTCCTTCGGCTACCATCAAGTAGGTGAGGATCGTTTGCGGACTTTAGGCGCTACGGATTGCTGATCATCGTTAAAGATTATAAGCCTCTAACGCTGTACACGAAGATGAAAGTCACAGTACGCTAATTTTAAAAATACACTTTATTTTATTAACTTAAGTCTCGCCTACCTTACGACTACCCCACCAAAGTTTCTACAATATACGCTGCGAAATCTTACGCACCTGAAACTAACTTTGCTCTTTGAATTGCTAAATTCTAAAAAAATATTTTCCTTTCTAATTTTCAGAAATGGTCTATCTACACTTTCACACACCTCTCTGACCTAAACGTATTGAGTTCTAGCTACTGAACCTTGAGCTAATGGGTTTCTTATTTACCGAGTTCGCCGGAACCTAATAGTCTCCACTACTCTACCTTCTAACTAATTAATTTTCCTGAATGCCTATATTGCCTGGTAAGGACTTCCTTATCCCTTTACAAAATAGTAGCCCTTTCTTCTTCCATTATACATTGATTCATATATGGAAGCTATTTATTGCAATTATTTATCTATCTCCCTACCATGCCTTTATAAAATTATTAATCATACGATTTAATCATTCCGGTATAAGAGCTTATAATGTCAAAATACACTGCCGGGCAGAAGAAGCGTAACACTTGCGGAATAAAAATTGTTGCGGTAAGTCTATAAAGCTTTACAAATCCGCGCTTTTCCGCCTCTCCCACATTGTTGCGATTCCATACTGAACATTGTTGTGATTGCAAACAAATCTGATCATACATAGTAAATGTTCATTCATTGTTCTCTATAGTGTCGAGATTTTGTACTTTGAAAGATGTCTCTTTGTCCTGTTGATTGCGCAAAATCTCTTGCATTGTTGAAGATGGGTACAATTATCGCTATGTAGCGAGAGTTTTAGGAAGAACTCCCATAAGTATTCGTAAGACGATTTCGCAAACATATAACGTACCATAGGCTTCCTGGATCAGGTTGTCCAAGATCTACAATGCAAAGGAATGCCTGTTCTTTAACCTTGGTGATTTTAACACATTATATTTTCAAACCGGGCGGGGCTCAAGCTGTAACGTCTCTGGCCCGCATTCGGGAGGTCATGAGTTCGATTCCCGTGGCCAACCTTCCTGAACCATGAGTTTTTTCGGGGATTTCCCCGAGTCGTCAGGCAAATTCTGGGAAGGCTCACTTCATCCCCCGAATTTCCTGTCCCTCCATTTCATCTCCATTCTAATTTCATCTGCTTGGTTTCTTTCAGGGTTACAAGTGTCGGCGGGAGGTCTCGGCGTGCGCCTCCTGGTCCGGTCGCCCTCTGTCTCCTCTCACATCATCTCTCCCTCCCGGGGCGCCCCGTCAGTGGCATAGACACCAAAGATCTGTGTAGTGCCCCTCCACTTCTAGTCCTGCCTATCCCATTGTCAAGGAAATTCTATTACACATTTTTTTGGCTGGCAGTGGATTAAAATAACCCTCATATAAGAAAGTTTTGATTTATTTGCTTTGTACCTATTTATGTTGCAATTAAGTAAGTCGAGCTGCTAAATAATTGTATAAAGAGAGAAAATTGAACATTAGGAATCAGTTGAACCTAAATTTTGTAATTAACCACTGATAAGATTGTTTTTCTCGATGTTCGCAGACTAAGTGTTTTTCCAAACGTTACTTGGTGGCCTGAGAGTTCGAAATCTTCATTTTCACCAGCTTCATCTTTATTTCGTTGTATAGGTTTGTGCATTATAGAAAACTAGTGAGTTTTATGTTATTAAATGTACACGGGATCAAAGAGAAGGTATAAAGTTTAAAACTTCACCTCTGTAATCACCTAAGAATTACTCGACTATTCCGAGCTGAAAGGATGCAAAGCGGAGCACAAAAGAAATACCTACATTGAACATTTTTTGATATTCACACTTTCTGGAATATACCAATAAAATGTTGATTAAACTATTATGCAGAATTAGTTGTTCTTTCACACAACCCGTGTGATGGACAAGGTTGGAAAAGTAGAATCATACGACTGAAAAATGCAATGCCATCGCCGGGATTTGATCCACGGATCTTCCAGTTTCCGTGCGGTTGCTCTAACTACTGAGCTACCATGGCAACAATTCCCCAACTTATTCGCATTTTTCCCGGTAAACCATAAATTATATTGCGGTGACATACCCCAATGGTGACTTACGATGCTTTAAGTACTTTACTCTGAGAGATCCGTGGTTCAAATCCCGGCGATGGCATTGGATTTTTAAGTTGTCTGATTGTAACTTTTAAACGTTTTTCAATACACGGCTTGTGTGGAAGAATAATTAATTCTATTAATTGATCTAATAGTGGTCGAAACTAAGAAGCCCGGTACTTAGTACTTACAGCATTGTAAGTCGACATTGGGGTATGCCTCAACATCTTCTTGTGGTTTACCGGAAAAAATGCGAATCATTTGGGGAATTTAATGTCGTACCGACATGTTGCCATTGTAGCTCAGTGGTTAGAGCAACCGGACGGAGATCCGTGTTTCAAATCCCGGCGATGACTCTACCGTTCCAAACTATTATATGTTTGCTGTATTGATATAATGAATGAAATATATAGCTTGAATTGTGTGTAAATTTTCGACGAAATTTTCTTTATTTTCAGTGAAATTTATGCACCTGGGGCCCCATGAAATATAGAGAAAAACGTATTGTGGGAAAGTGTAAAGGTCATTAAAATGTACAGTTTATGACAATTTTTTTCCTAGCATTAAACCACTTCAAAAGTATTCGCTGTTTTTTATTCAGGCAAACTTTCCTTAGTTTATGCAGCATACTATGAAGTGTTGGGTGATCATTCTTTAGTTTCTTATTTGCACATGCAAAATCTTTGCAATATCAAGGCCGGTATTCATCAACGTACGTTTTAAGCAGTTTACTATCGTTTCAGTCTTCTGTTTGGATTAGCATATGCACAATGATGTATATTGGATCCATTCCTAAAAATATTCACGATTAGCAGGAAGTAGAGATAAAAAATAAGCGTTGATACTGCAGAATAGAAAAACTGAACGATGATAGACGACGTAAGTGTTGCACACCACGTTTTAAAGAAGTGTTGAAGCTCTGTACAGTTGGCGGCTGATGGCATGTGTTCGATATCCGATGAGAAGACGTAAAGGAATAATGTGTACGCGGCGTGTTTGTGCGCGCACACTCCTTATCGACCGAGGCAAGGTCATCCCGGGACTTTTCCAACTTTGTTCCGCCGTAAAGAACCCAGCCCTATCTGCAAAAAACCCCCATAACGGCATGAAGATCTGTTTTTTTCCAAGAGATTTCCTCCACGAAGCCAAAATAATAATAAATTGTCTCAATATCTACAGGAAAGCATTTATGGAGACCTGAGTGGCTATTGGAGTGCCTCTGATCTCTGTTCCACTGGGAGAATGCTGGACCAGGAATGAATACGCCAAGGAATCAAATTATTGCCCGTAAAACTAACTGGTAAGGGAAATGAGACGCAGTAAACAGTCGCTTATCGTTCCAGATTCACAAATTCTGATCAGAGTTTGATTCCCTTAGTAAACTTACCAAATCCTCAGAAATTGAAATCGAATGCTCCAAGTCATGCTCGTAGAAAAACCTTTAAAAACGTTCCTTGTGAGAGCCAAATTTTACTTTAGGATATCTACCACTCCCCTATAAATATGACAGAGGTTTAACCAGAAATAAATGCCTTGAGGCCCTCTCAAGACAAATTACGCAGCTTTGAGTGACACTGAACAGTCTTCCTTTCTAAAATGAAAAGTCGACGAGTACCAAATTTTCTAACGGAGCGGGATGGATCAGGTGGTTACGTCTGTGGCCTGCATTCGGGAGGTCCCGGGATCGATCCCCCATGACCGCCTACTCTGGCCATGGGTTTTTCGTGGTTTCCGAGGGTCGTCAGGAGAATGCTGGGGTGGTTCACCTTCTATCACGCTTCAGGGTTGTAGGACCGTTCGGCGGGTTGCGGTTGGGCGGTGGCTTGCGCTCTGTAAAGGTTTCTCCCCTGGCGTCGCTGCGGTACCGCTCAGTTAGGGGTCAGGGACCGTGCGGCGTCGGATGCGTTCTATCTGTAAAGTTAGGGACCCCGTCCATGCTTGCCCATTGGAATCCGGATCTAGTCGACCGTCGGGTCTCTCCCCTCATCCCTCCCTTCCAGGGTCACTTGAAAGCACAATGGGCCGACTGGCCTACGTGGGGTGCTCTGCCCCGGTTCCGGGGACTCCTCTGTGATACACACATTTACCTTTACTTTTACCAAATTTTCTACCTAAGTTCTGAATCTTTCAACCTTGCAACACAAGCATTTTTAAGAAACATTTTACCAAACCACAATAAAAATTCTGAAGCGTTACTTCACGTGACTTTCTCTTCCCTCTATCATTTATTGTGGGTATGGAATCTTTTCTTAACATTTTATTTTTGTATCTACTTCATGTTAATCGACGTTAATCATGTCAATCAAGCAATTTTGACGTCAAAAATTAAAAACATAATACCAATCAAAAAGGAACGCTGGGAGAAACATAATGGTGTACCCACCCACCCTCCGCAAAAAACCTTTTGCTGAAATAGTTAATTACACATTTCGTTATAGATAAAAAGGAAACAACGATAGTCAAATGTTTAAGAACTGGACGCCGTATGCTGGCCTTAAAATTCCATACTGTTTTCATGCACTTAAAAAAATAAAGAAGAAGAGGTAGCAGCTAATAGTGACCCCAAACTTTAAAAGAATGACAATGTTTTACAAAGACCTATATTTTTTGTACCGTACATATTGTCTATCATAGTTTACCAGTTATACAAGATTATACAGATTTCCCTCCGAATAAAGAGATAGGCTATACCCAGAAAATTCAAAATATCCAATTTATTTATCATACAAATATCTATGTAAGCATATGGCCTTTTAATTAAAATCATAAGACCCATCTTTTAGAAAATCGAAAATTTTCAAAAAATCTTCTATCATGTAAAGGGTAGAAGTTTGGTGTGCGGGATTTTCTTAAAAATGTTTGTGTCCTATCTTTGGAAGATACTGAACTTAGACACCAAGATTGGTATTTATTAGACTTTTTGTTTTGAGTTCTACTGCTCACGGCTACACGCGCTCGCACACAGGAGCATACACAGACCGTTTTCTAATAATGATTTTTTTTCGATTCAATTCCATTTAAGCATGTATTTCCGATGCAATTCCTTCTCTCCCTACTAAGTACACGAGCGTACAGAAAAATTGGCGATTCCCCTAAATCGCATAGTGTTTTTCCCTCCATAATGTTTCCACCTTCAGGTAACCAATCTTTTAACTCCACCTAGCCAGTGTCAGTTCTCTATGTGACTGGCCGGAAGAACAATCCAGAGAAACAAAATCGAGCCAATGAACTATGCTATAATCGATGTGAATGAAGGGATGGTTCGGATACCGTCTTTATGGAAGCATTTCACTATGAATGATACAAAAGGAAACGCTAGATTAATATAACATAATTCGGCCTTCTAGAATAAGAGGTTAAGAATTATTTCCGCATCGTTAAACTGAACGGCAGCTAAGATATTTACATGAGAGATTTCATCAGCGATAAAAAGGTTTTCGTGTTTATTTCGATGTTTTTATTATATTATAATTTTGTGTCTAAATTAAACGCCATACCACTAGTGAGAACATATGGCAGTGTAATGCTATCCTTCGGGCATGTTTTGTCCGAGTGAAAGTATCCTGCCAATCTAGTGGCCAGAAATTATGCTCGAGGAACTGAACAGCTCACGCTGGAAGAGGGAGGGGCTACGTTTGCCATTATCAACGTTAATCAGCTGCGTTCTATTATGGGCCAATTTTTTGCACATCATATATGTGGTCGAGACAGTAAAAAGCATTGTAGCTCTCAAAAGTGGGGCTAACGAATTTGATTAAATGTTCTTATGTATGGTATTAGTGCTATGAAGAAATAAATAATAGGTTTGAATTATCAGTAAATAGCTCGGGAATTTATTCTGGTTAAACCTTATATTATGCTTATAATTTAGAAACCAAAAGAATAAATAAAAAATTAATGCACAAAAATGCAGAGCTGATTAAGTATCCTACAATCATTGTAATGTTATTAAGCATTTCTGAAATTTACTTTCAATTTTCCAATATTTTAAGTAATTTTTTTAAGTGCCAAGTCACCGTTATTCTGTTACTAATGTTTTTTTTAAAAAGAAACGTAATATCAACGTTAGCATATAGCACCCTGCTTTTTGACTATTTTATACCCTTTTGATGCTGATGTGTGTATAACAAAACGTACGTTCAATTTCGGCCAACAGGTAATAAAATACCTTTCATAAAAGATTTGTGTAATAGTTACAAAACCGAATTATAGTGGGCGGAGGAAGTCTTGTAATTGTAACGTAATTTTTGTATTATACTTATTAAAAAGAAAATTCTTAAATTACTATCTCTGAGCATTTCATAAACTATAGCAATACATCATGCTCCCAAAACACCATTCTAAAATAATGTGTGAGATTCGTCTAATTAAGTAGCATGTATAATTATATAAAATGGAAGGAGGAATATTTGAGGAGAGCAAATCATTATAATCTCCTCCATTTTTACTTTCTCTACTAAGTACAGTAAGAAGGGGAAGTATTGTATTCCACCCAAAAATTCGATACCGAGATTTGACCGGAAATACATGTTTTGAGACCGGAAATACATTGTTTCTGCAAATGTTTATCTCGATTAATATGAAATAGATAGAGAATAAGAATTTGTAAAAAAATAGTTTGTACAAGAGTAGAGAAAGTCATGTGAGTGTAACACATCAGATTTTTCAGGTAGTTACATTCTGCGTATCGATTATGTTTTACAGTTGAAGTGTAGGTAAAAGGTCCCTATCCCCGGACACTTAAGCAAACTCGTAAATAATTCGATTTGATATTAATTACTTCAAATTGAGCATATATATTCTCAAATACAAGAGCAAAGGTAATAATAACATAAGAATAAACAACAGAATCATAACAATTCAAGACTAAATATTAACGACTACTTGCTTTGTGTTTTGATATAATGAAACAGGTGTACTTAGCCCTGGACACTTAATGATTTTCAGCTTTTAATTTCTGGATATACTTTTGTCAGAATTACTCCTAGAACATATAGGTAACAACTTTAAGCTAAGTATTTTGATTTTACATTGTGCATTCTTCAAGTTCCATCCTTCACAGGAGGTTACATGATTCCACTCTCCATCAAATGTTTCGCGACATTCTGTTTCCCGCCTGGCTTCAAATCTGGTGTGGTGTTGCATTTGTTTTTAACACTGCTGGTCTTACGACTTCTGCAATAATGCATTCTTATAGGATGAAGAGGTTAAGATCTGCTGAGCTTCCGTTTTCGCGTCATCAGTTTCTTGTGCGAGACATCAGGCTTTGGTGAAACTTTCTTAATTGCAGCAGCAATGTCTGAACTGACTCATGCGGAGAGCTCCTGGGCTCAGATTATGTAGCAGCACTCTCAACAGCTGCATGATTGGGTCCACAAACAGTATCATTCGCATTTACTGATGCTTCTGAAGATAAGAATCGATCAAGCTGACTTGGCAGATAAGTCAGTTCAGGTGTTCAAAGCGAGAACATCCTGTATTGAATTCGAGTCAAAATGGACTCACGCGTTGTATAAATCAACCTTTTAGAATTAAAAATGCAAGACACACTGTCCGGGCCTACCCGCTGCACGTGTGTCCGGGGCTAGAGGACGTGCAGATGTGTTTTGAAATAACGATAAACAAGTTATGCGTGTTTATCAAACATGTGATTAAGATACAATGTTAAGAATTTGGCGAAAAATATTCCTTCATTGTCCGCACAAATCTGCAACAACGTTCTCCTTTTCAGAGATAAACCTAACTCACGCCAAAGCTTTCCTGTTTATTGTTGCAACTTGAGGCACTACATAAAACGAAACTGAGCAGCTTCTGCCATCTATCCACAATTCCACAACTAATTAGTGTCCGGGGCTACTGGCCGTCCCGGGATAGGAGCTGTTCTCCTAAACATGCAGCATGTAATATTTAGAAAACAGCTAACGCTGTGGAAATATTGTTCCTGCTGTAAGCTTGCATCTATCCGTTATGTTCAGTCAGTATGAGGAGAACTTCACATTTTAATCGGAATGATTAGAATTATGTTGAAGAAGTTAAAAGCAATAACTGATACAACAGGATATGAAGCACTTATCCAACTTTTTGTTTTCTATGTTCGCTATCGCATATGAATATGGATTCTTTACTTTCCATACTACGCATAGTTAATAGGGAAGTATTGTATTCCGCCCAAAAATTATAAGGTGAGATTTCACCGGAAGTTTTAAGGCCCCCTGAACCCCAAAAAAAACATTTTTAAAAATAGGTCCGGTCTGCATGTGTCTGTATGTCTGTAAACAGCATAAATCAGAAGCTAAAAGTCGGATAACATGAAGATTCCCCCACCCCAACTACACTTTACATAGAACATTTTCCAAATTTATTCATTTTCTAAAAATTGCTCTAACGATTTATATTATAATACCCTTATTAATATATTTTCACGACAAATAAAATGTATGTCTTGAATTTTCTGGGAATATCCTATGAAGTCCTCTTCATTTGAAGGAATTTTGTATAATCTTGTATAATCGGGAAACGTTAAGCGATAGACGAAAACGTCTGCACAAAAAATATAGATCCCTTTAATACCGACAATTTATTTGAAATGACTTTTTTGTGTCATAGGCAATTTCTGAAATAAACTTATGATTGTTCATTATTAGTCCATTACTTGAAGGTCCAGTCAACATTCCGTTGTTTTTCGCGATTACACGGAAACAGCGGGAATTTTAACTCCAGCATATGGCGTCCAGTTCTTAAACATTTGACTATCGCTGTTCCCTTTGTGTCTATAACAAAATGTGTAATGTAACTATTTCTGCAAACGTTGATTTGGATTAAAATGAAACAAATTGATAACTAAGATTTAGTAAGAAAGTTTGTATACCGAGTAATCACATAAGATGTTTGTTCTAAAATGCTGTTTTGGCTCGGTTGACCTTATAACATGTATTTCCGATTAGATTTCAATGTGAAGTTTTGTATCTAATATAGCCAAATGGTAGACATTTCTTGTTAACTTTAGCAATGTTCATTTATATGCGTGCTTAAGCAAATTAAAGAGCACTACGAACTCCCTGATAACTTTCTACGATACAAGTTTAACAATTTAGCTTCGTTTTCATGTATTTGTCCTTTTGTCCCTAATCTCCTAGAGGGGATGCTGGGAGTAATGAGTGTTTGTAAATACCATACAGTGGACTACAACCGCTTTTGTTTCTGTTTAATTCTACTCGAAGGGAATGCAAAGCAAAGAGTTTCTACATGGCACCTGTCTACGTTTTTGCTCCTTTACATCACGCATCCTTTTTGTCTCCGATTTCACGAGTGCTGCAAAGTTACAAACTTTTAATTAAATTAAGTGTGAAATGTCTTTTGTTTTCGAGTGTTATCGCGTTTGTTTTTTCAGAGATGTTTTCGCAGGTGTTTTGTTTCAGAATCCCACCATCTCCTCTTTTTGAGCTACCTCGCTGCTGAGTACAATTCCAAATGAAATATATCATTAATGAGCATTTTACCGAGCAAGATGGCTCTGCGGTAACGTGTGAGACGCATTCGGGAGATCCCGGGTTCGATTCCTGGTGGCCGCTATTCTCTCCATGTATTTTTCGTGGTTTTTCCTCTCTCTCTCTCCCCCATTTCCTCCCATTATATTTCCCTTTCATGTTTCTGGTTGACTCCGGAGCTATGGTTCGGTCGGTGTCGGGCAGATGGCCCAGACGCTTGCGATTTGTAACTTCTTCTTGGCCAGGCTCATGTGGAGCCTCTATTGCTGGCTGGTGTTAATCCGGTTCCACTAGAAAGACGGCTCCGAGTGACCCTCTCGTGGCCGGGTGATTAAGCCTGGTTCTGTTAGGGAACTCTGTGCGTCTCTGTCAACTTACGCCGGATTGATATGGTCTCCTGCGGGTCTCTCACCTCATCCGTTCCTCCCGCGGGTGGACGCACAAAAGATTCACTGAGGGTCGAGGTGCTAGGTGCTCTATCATATCTTAAAGATGATTTTGGTTATATAAATTATTGTGTCGTACCTAGTAGAGGTCTGCTCGTCCGAAAACCGGAGCAGGCCTCGCATTTCAAAGGTCAGGCACCGTTTTCCAACATGTAAATTCGTCCGTCAACTTTCATACTTCCTGGGTAACAAGTGTTGATTTCACAAAGCTGGTAATTAAAGATTTAAGCTCTTGGGTTAGATGTTGAATATAAAAACAATGTGATGTGTTGTACTCACATGACCTTCTCTACTCTTCTACAAACTATTTTTACAAACGCTTATTCTCCATCTACCTCTTTTTAATCGACATCTTATTACTAATTTTCATCTAGGTGCAAGGAGAATATGGTAGACTTTAAGCGATAGTCAAATCCTTTAAGAGCTGGTTGCTATGTGTCGCATTCCCTTCTCTTTGTATGTCCAGGACATAAAAAAATAACGAATTCCCATATGAGAAAAAGTATAAGTATTGGAAAGCTCAAACAAATAACAAGGAACATCTTGGAAATGGTTCACTCCACAAGAAAAATGTATATGCCATAAACAGCTTTAACGAGCTCTACATTTTCTAGGTCGAAAAATTTTGTCTATCTCTTACGGTTTACCCGTTAGGCAAAAGTCATTTGGAATGAAGAGGACTTTGGGGACATTCCAAAAAATTGAAGATATACATTTTGTCATAAAATATCTTAAATATATGATATTTTAATAAAATGGATCCGTTATTGAGAAAATAAAAATTTTCGAAAAATGTTCCATATAAAGAGTAGTCTTTAGAGAAGGGATTTTTGTGAAAATCTTCGTGTCGCAGCTTTGAAAGATATTGAACCTAAATACAAAGTTTGGTATTTATCCGACTTTTAGTTTTTGATTTATGCTGTTCACAGACACACATTCCCACAGACAAACACACACGGAATTTTTTCTAAAAATTCTTTTTTTATTCAAGGGGCCTCAGAACATGCATTTCCGGTGAACTTTCATAATGAATTTTTGAGTGGAATACAATACTTCCTCTACTTACTATACGTAGTAGGGAAAGCGATTAGACTAATACGGAACATGATTAGGATATTGATATTTGGGACCCTCTACTTGAAACCTAAGATGTGGGAAAAGCTTATCTTCAAAGGCGGACTAAATTAATTGTCTTTACTTTAAAAATTTCTAGCAGCCAAATTAATGGAGATAAAATCCTCTTTTTCCTTTCTCTACCACGTAGAGAAGGTAGGTAGAGAAGGTATTGTACCCAAAAATTCGATACCGCGATTTTACCAGATATACATGGCTTGAGGCCCCCTGAATCTAAACAATTTTTTTTAAAAGCGGTCCGTGTGTGTATGTGTATGAATAGCATAATTCAAAAACGAAAAGTCGGATAAATACCAAACTTGGTATTTAGGATCAGCACCTTCAAAAGGCGACATGAAAATTTTCAAGAAAATATCCCCACCCCGCATTACCCTTTACATAAATGATTCTTTGAAATTTTTGTTTTCTAAAAAAATATGCGTAAAGATTCTGATTAAAATGTGACATATAAAAATATTTACATGGCAAATAAAATGTATATCTTGAATTTTCTGAAAAAAAAACTGCCTATGAAGCCCTCTTCATTCAAAGGAATTTTATATAATCTTATATAACTAATAAACGTGAATCGATAGACGAAAACGTACTACAGAAAAATGCAGGTCTCTTTATATCACACAATTTATATCAATAAGTTTTTTATGGCATAAGCCATTTCTGAGATATCCGTTATTAAATGTTTGAATTGTTTATTCCCTTAAAGTCCTGTCAAGATTCAGTAAGGCCAGCGTATAACACCCAGTTCTAAAACACTGACTATCGCTTATGTACACTAAGGCTTATTTAGATTAAAATGTAGTAGACAGAAAAATAAGCTTTAGTAAGAATAGTTTGCGTATCCAATAAAAGACGAAAGAGGGTAGAGAAAGTCATGTGGAGTATCGCATAAGATTTATACTTTCTCTACCACCTACACAGTAGTGGAGAAGGTAACGCATTTCACCCAAAAATTCGATAATCAGATTTCCTCAGAAAGAAATATTTTGATTCTCCCTGAAACAAAAAAAAAACATTTTTAGAAAAAGATCCGTGTGGGTGTGTCTGTGAACAGCAAAACTCAAAAACGAAAATTGGAATAAGCACCAAACTTGGTATTTTCAAAACATCCTGCGCCTAAAACTACCCTTTCCATGGTACATTTTTTCTAAGTTTTGATTTTCTCAAAAATGGCTCTAATTATTCTGATTAAAGTATCTATGTTTAAGATATTTTGATGGCAAATGAAATGTATATCTTGAATTTTCTGGGAATGTCCCCCAAATTCCTCTTCATTGTAATGACTTCTGCATAATTTGTAAACCGTAAGACATACACAAACCTTTACTACATAAAAATGTAAACACACAGTTTATGTCATAAACATTTTTTTTGTCGAGTGAATCATATCCGAGATATTCCTTGATATTTGTTTGAATTTCCCAATACTTACACTATTTCTCAGATGGGAATTCGTTATTCCTTCTTTTTATGCCCTGGATATACAAAGTGAATGGAATACTCCACATAGCAACCAGCTTTTAAAACATTTGACTATCGCTTAAAGCCTACCATATTTCCCTTGCACCTACAAGGAAATTAACAATAAGATAGTTTTTGCAAAGGTCTATCTCGATTAATATGAAGCAGATAGAGAATAAGCGTTTGTATACAAGAGTTAAGAAAGCCACGTAAGTGCAACACATAAGGTAGCAAACTTGAAAATTTTCAAGAAAATCCCCTCCCCCAGCCCAAACTACCCTTTACATGGAAACATTTGTTACTGTAGACTTTTCGCAAAAATGACTCTAAAGATTTTCATTAAAATGTTTAAGATATGTATGTAACTAAAATACGGATATTTTTCTAATTTTGTTTCTGTTTCAGTAGTCCCAAAACATGTATTTTCGGCGAAATCTTGATAATGCCTTCTGTACCTGTTAAGTACGTGGTAGAAAAATAAAAATAAAACAAAAGAAGAGCGTACTGTAGACAAAAAAGAGCTTCAAATAGTGAATGTGGTATTCATGATGGATATTGTTTGAGAAGGGGGCGGATATGCAGATTGAAAATTATCTGGGGTGGAATTTAGCTTAGAAAGCCTTATTAAGGATTATTCACCGCTAACTTGGCACGAAAATGAAGACAAATATTGCCGTATGCCGTTTAATACGACATACCAGAGCTGTGAGTGGGAACCCTTGAAGAATTAGAGACCGAATGCCGTAAGCCCTCCCGCCTACCCGCGTTCTGGCTTCTATGTTACTTAATGAAGAGGCTTCAACTCGACAGGAATACCAAAGCTGCCGCCTGTACGCAGATTAATGCACATGCTGTATGCTTGACATGGCGGCTAATGAGAGGCAGACCCGTCGAAATGTTTTGCAACACCGTCCACGCTATTTGTAATATTTCATGCATGCTCGCAGTCCACTGTTATTACCCCGCGTTGCAACAGTCTCAACTCCGGGGATAAAGCGCGTTGCAGCGGGATTACCTGCCAACTACAAATGAAAGGAACAAAAATTTCGCAGCTTCGTAAATCCTTAATCTGTTGTTATCGCAAAACACCAGCCTTAGCATCTGCTGCAAGAAGGGGGATCTCCCTTAATCATAAGGCAACCACGTTATTCTAATGAATTAGTAACTCCGTGTTGCTACTGTGCAAACCTTTGACTGTGTTTGTGAAGTGGTGGTTAGCATAATAATCTCTTAATTCGAAGGTTCCGGGTTTGATTACCGGATGGGGGATGGAAATCGTTCTTTATCCAGGGTTAAAGGTAAAGGCACGGACGAATGGAGGGGGCTCCCGAAAACGGGGAAGAGTACCGCACGCAGGCCAGTCGGCCCCTTGTGCTTCTACCGTGATCGCCGGGAGGGAAGGATGAGGTGAGAGACCTGAAGGGCGACCAAGTCCTGATGGCGCAAACGGGGTCCCTAATGTTTCCCAATTGAACGCCTCCAACGCCGCCCGAGCCCGCACTACTGAACCCCGAGCCTCCGAGGGTCTCCCGAAAGAGCTCCTGCCCGAAAGCACCCAGAGGCGGGTTCCAGACTAGCTACCCTGGACGACGTCTGGATGAAACTTCCACGGAGCCCACAGCCACCGTCCAGCCGCCAACAGCCGACTAGTTGTCTAGTTCTACAACGCTGAAAAAGATTATGGCTGCCAGCAATTGGGAACAGGAGAGTCATGGAAGAGGATTAAACACCCCAGAATTCGCCTGCCGACACGGGGAAACCACGAAAAACCCATGTGGGAGTGGGCAGATCGAACCCGGGACTTTCCGAATGCGAGTCGCACACATTACCGCGGAACTCCCTCACTCGGCTTTATCCAGGATTATTCCCTACCCTCCGTCTTGGAGTATGAATGGAAGTGTGAACGTGTTTGAATTTAATGTAGTAGGCCAAAGTAATACCAACCAAAGATCAAAGCCCTTGTAAAGCGAGTGAACGTCGTTGCCGATGGCAATTGTTTCTAAGGTAAAAGCTGCCGAAATGCCCCGACATGTTAAAGGTGCCACATAAATGGAAGAAACAAACTAGCAGAATTTCACTTGCTACCCCGGAAAACCTATAAGATTATATATCCTCTATCTGAGTTCACTAAAATAAAAAAATACATTTTGTACCGTTTTGTTCTTTGGTTGTAGTCGACACAACACAACACTTAGATTACAATTATTATACCCTCCAAAGTTTACGTTTCAGTGTAAGTTTGTTAATAAGGTTTTAGCTTTAATGATTTTATTACACACATTTAACTTTTTTGGAAACACTTTGCTTTAAAAGTTAAAAAATCAATTTCAGGTGGATTCATCTGAAATTGTAATATACAAATCAGGGTTTAATTTTTAATATTTATGCAAAATTAGCTCCAGAAATATTAATTATTTGCTATTTTTTATGCTTACAAACATTGCTCCATGCGATGCAATTATTTTATTTCACTTAATACTTTATCGCTAAACTATTTATTACTGTGTTAATAAATTGTAGAGATAAACTTTTAATTATCCTGCTAGTTTTGAAGAAAAGAATTGTTAAATATGAGACTTAAGCGTTTTCCTTAAAATTTACAAAATATGAATACTATGACCGCGCGTACGAAGCTACCTGCGGATAGCTGGTAGGCACAACTGGCCCGAAACCTGGGTGGGGTCCTCGACCGACCTTCAGAACAGCAGCCCATTAAATGCAGCTTCCCCGTTCTAGAGGATTTCTTGCAAAAAATAGAGTAGGTTTCCTTTCTAGAGCATTCCGCTTTGTAAGCGGGCCTATATATGGGGGCACTTGGAGACTTCGGTTCACTTAAGAAGTTAGGGAGTTATGTGCTGCCAAGAAGTCGAGGTGTTTGGATAGTCAAAAATGGATAGAGCCGAGTGCATTTCTATTGAGAGTTGTGACACAGCAGTTCAGTTGAGATTCGATTCGACGGTTCTGTTATGTTCCGTTCTGTTCCAAAAGTGTCAAGTATAACGTTTGTGCCACACTGCGCACCTAAGTAACAAGTAAAGCGTGTTTAGCAACAACTGGCGTTCTCATTTCTTACAGTATTATTGTTTAACAAAATCACAACTAAGCATGATAACAAAAATGCATCTCATAATGTTTTATCCTGCTAATAAGGAGGTTTACAAAATTTCATTGGTATATACAGAAAAGTACATCATATGAAACAATTTGAAAAAGAGAATGTGTTGACAAATGAAAATCCCAAAAAAGAAAGTTTAAAAATTATAAGACTTGAAACTGTATTTAATTTTTCATAAACTAATTGCAGAATAGTTGTTTAAATTGTATAAATATGAAAGACAAACAGGAAAGAAGTAACATGAAAGTTACGTAATAAATGCAATAAATTCGTTAAAATAAGAAATATTTACCAAAGTAACGTTGTGAAACGAAATCCCAGCGAAAGAAAACATTTTAAAAGAAGAAAGTATTAATAAACAACGCGAAATATAAATATGATATTTATGTATAAAAATAATGAACAGTTGAAAGCGTAGAGAAACGGAGGAAAACACATTGTTATGTGTTCGCATTGTAGGAGGTAGGCGAAGAGCAACATGTTTTAAGAGATGCGAGAGTGAACTTATACGGAGCAGACGTTTTAGATCAACTCAGAAGATGCAAGACGTAAATGAACATCAAGACACATGTTATAGTGTTTAATATTGCTAGTGATAGAGGAGACGAAGAATTACCGTGAGTTACATCTAAGCTTACTTAGGAAAAAGATCCGTAAGTAAATAATACCGGGTGTTCCAGAGCACTCGTATCAGGCTCTTTTCTCTAAATCTATCAGATACTTATTCGCAAAAATAATTTGATAACAAAAACCTGTGTAAAGAATCGATTGGTGGTATTTCCGTTTTCCGGAATTAGGGGTAATCGTGGTCAACTTTGAACTTTTAAATGGAAACATGGATTGTTTATGGCATCATTGGATAGTACTTTTAAAATGAAACAACCTTTACTAAAGCCTTTTTTTCTATCTTCTAATGTTTACTCACAAATGAAAGACTAAAGTAAACAAATTAAGGACATCTTCTGAGAAATGCTCTATGTACCGATGGTAATGATTTGAACACTCACTCTAAATATTCAAAATGTCCACCAGCCTGTGCTACACAATGCTGTCATCTACTCCTAACATCATTGATGGCACGGAGGAGTTCATCACTGCTGAGAGACGCATAGGCTGCTCCAATTCTTTCTTTCATATCTTGTCTAGTTGTAGGACGTTTTAATTCTCCCCCATAAGGGGTAGTTTGGTGTTAAGTCAGTAGATCGGGCCGGCCAAACGTACTGGCCTCCTCGTCCAATCCACCGTCCAGGACCAACTGGTCAAGAACTTGCCGAACCCTAGGTGAAAAGTGAGTCGGACAGTCATGCTGTTGAAGTCACATCGGCAACCGTATACAGCCCAGCCCAGCACAGCCCCGTACACATCCCACTCAGCCCACAGCGCCCAGCGCACCCCACAGCCCAGTCCACAGTACAGCCCACCCAGCCCACAGACCCCAGCGCCCAGTCCACCCAGCCAACACCCCAAGCAACTGATGCAAAATCTTGACGAGGAAGTCTATCGTTCATTTGTGAGTAAACATTAGAAGATAGAACTAAAAACCTTTGGTTAAAGTTGTTTCATTTTAAAAAGTACTATCCAATGATACCTAAACAACCCATGTTTTCATTTAAAATTTCAAGTTGACCACGAGTATGCCTACTTCCGGCTTGTTTCGGAAAATGGAAATACCCCCAATCGATTCTTCACATAGGTTTTGGTTATCAAATTGCTTTTTCGAACAAGTATCATAATTTTAGAGAAAAATGTGCTCTGAGACACCCGGTATATCCTCCGCCAAAGAATTAGACTACATTCAGAAGTACCTGGGTTTATCTAATCACGAAGCATATAAAATAGTTTGTCATACGCATTATTGGAAAGATGTCTTGAAAAATAAATTTATTAATAATTATATAAAGTTATCAACTAACTTTGCTGTATCAAAAATATAGCGTTGCATACCCTTAGCTACTCGTACATTATCCAAACAACGAACGAGAGCATAGAATTTTGCCGTTTCTTGAGATTTTGTTGGTAGGAAGAAATAAGTAAAAACTGATTAATCATTTTTTTTGAAAAGTTAAAAATTGTAATTATATTGCATTGGTAATCTCCGTGAACTAAAGGAACAGATTTCTTTATCGTTGTCAAAACTGTTATGTTTTAAAGGAGCAAGAAGTACATAAGCATTTATTTGACAGTTTTCAACAATCGCCTTAAATAAACGGTAATATAAACATTACATTACTTGAGTCAAAAGCAAATATCCCTGATACACAATTCGGTGCCACGAGTCTCATGCTTTAAACATACAGCTGAGCAATTAATTTAATAAACAAGCATTTGTAAAATTGTTTTACAATTGGTAGCCGACCAATGAACAATATTTTATTTGCACCACAAAGTCATGTTCACACTAAAGTAACACTTTTTACTTTCTCTACTACGTATAGTAAGTAGGGGAAGTATTGCATTCCACCCAAAAATTCGATACCGAGATTTCACCGGAAATACATGTTTTGAGACCTCCTGAATCCAAAAAAAGCATTTTTGGAAACATGTCCGTGTGTGTGTCTGTGTGTGTGTCTGTGTGTCTGTGTGTGTGTCTGTGTGTGTGTGTGTCTGTGAACAGCATAACTCAAAAACTAACAGTCGGATAAACACCAAACTTGGTATTTACGTTCAGTATCTTCCAGGGATGCGACACGAAGATTTTCAAGAAAATCCCCCCACCCCAGACTACCCTTTACATGGAACATTTTTCGAAAATTTTAATTTTCTCAAAAATGGCTCTAACGATTTTGATGAAAATATCATATGTTTAAGATAATGTCATGAGAAATGAAATGTATATCTCGAAATTTCTGGGAATGTCTCCAAAAGTATTCTTCATTATGAACGACTTTTGCATAACTGGTAAACCATAAGAGATAGACAAAATTTTACTACACAAAAAATGTAGATCGCGTTAAAATACACAACTTATATCATATACATTTTTTTTGTTGAGCGAACCGTTTTCGAGATATTGCTTGTTATTTCCTTAAATTTTCCAATACTTATACTTTTTCTCAAATTCGTTATTCATTTTTTTATGTCCTGGACATGCAAGGGAATGGAATGCGCCACATAGCAACCAGCGATAAAATATTTGACTATCGCTTAAAAGCTACCATATTCCCCTTGCATCTACAAGAAAATTACAAATAAGATTGACATCTCGATATCTCGATTAATATGAAGCATATGGAGAATAGGCGTTTGTAAAAATAGATTGTACAAGAGTAGAGAAAGTCATGTGAGTGTAACACATCAGATTTTTTAACTTTATCCCGTTTAAATAGCATTTATGCATATACAGGCCCTCCTTAGCCTTTTTCTTCTCCTCTCCGCTAACTTAGTATTTGAAGAGTCCTTAGGCCATTTCTTGAATTGTTTGATCATTTTTATGTAGGCAAAACTTATGTTTTTTTACTACAATTTTACAGGAAGCTAGGCTTACAGGGAACATGTAAATCGCTATATGACATGGTTTAAAAGGTTACATACAGTTATAAAAACTACAAAGAACTGAAATATAACCTTTGTAGTGTTTTACAACGATAAAACTCCATATGCATGAATTTTTGCAATTTTTCGCCTTTTTCTCCCTTACGTGAAGCAATTTTAATTTTCTTTTCATCTGGTGCCATGACTAGAGCTTTTAAGATCCATGTAGCCAGCTAAGGGATTTCATTTCCATTCTCTGATGGCACATAATTGCTTTCAGCATTTGTTTCTGAGTATTCGCCTTGTCCCGAATTCTGAGCATAGCGAATCATTATTTATTCATTGCTTCGTTGTCTAAATGCCAATAACAGTAAAATACGGCGTTAAAACTTTAGACACAAAGACAGTAGAAAAGAAATTCTTTCTACATGCAAATACAGAATTATCTCTACATTCTTATTTCCCAGCCTCTTGCGCCAGTGTCATTCTCTACTACAAAATTATTTACGTTTATAAATTACTCTAAGGGTTGTGTATTTCCAGCATGGCGTAGAAATCGACTTCTTTTCTTTCACTAGAGAGGAACAATTGAATGCATAAATGCACTACTCTTCTTGTTTATTCATTTACTATTTTTATCCACCGGATAGAAAAACACTCCGAGCTCTGTCTTTCTATTCCAAGTAGGGTATATAATCACATAAGGAAACGGAAAAGCATAGTAAAGAATGCATGTGTCGAATAAATCATTAATCTTGCTTCTTTGCCCCTCGCTTCTTATTATAAATTCTCTTTAATAACCATTTAAAGCGTTATGGAGGCTGTAAAATAAAATTCCAAATAGCTTTAACTTTTATTGCTTTTTACAGAAGTACTGTGTATAATACACTTCAAAACTGTTTCTAGCAGTGTATAAGCATCGTGGTGTAACGTTTTACGACGTAACTTACGTTATATCCGTGGCGCACCTTATACATCTCGAAATGTTGCACCTGATGAAAGTGGAGTAATTTTACTGATTCTATTTTAATTGTTTGAGGTCAATGACTGTGTGAAATTTATTTACCAACGAATTTCTAAACGGTACAGCTGAGACATTTTGTTGCTTTTAGTACACAACAGCTATTGCGTTTAAAGAGGTTAGGCTCCTTCCATATCTTCAGTAGGTTAATGCCCGGTGCGGACTGGCTATCCGACTGATAGAGAACTTGCCACTACTCCTGTCCTCCCTTAAGGTCTCTGCATTTCGGTCGATGAACTTGCTCGTCTACGCGCAGCTTGGGTTGTGGAAGAGGTTCAGTGGCAAGTTGACCTTCAACTGGTTAGCCGGGCCCGCATGGGTGTTAACAGCATCAAGCATGTGCTTACCGTTGAAGTGTGATGCTATGTTGCACGTGATTGTCTGATTAACTAGAAAGGTTTATAGAGCTTTTCAGTTTAATTAGCCCCCACAATACATCCTTGTAGAGTTAATACAGGAATTCATGGTCTATCTGTATATATTTGTTTGAGTTTCTAGAGGTTAAATCCCTCGTTTTACTTTCTCTGCCACCTAACTATAGTAGGTAAGAGAAATTACTCACAAAAACTTAAGATTTTCAAGAAAATCAACCGTCCCAAGCTATTCTTTACATGGAAATGTTTAGATATTTCTGATTTTATATAAAATGGCTATAATGATTTTGATTTAAACGCTATATACTTACTTTATAAATGAAATGCATATCTTGAATTTATACTAGAGTTAAGTCCTCTTTAGTGCGAAGCATTTTTTTTACAATTTTGTAGAACGGGTAGACCATAAGAGATATAAACTTGCAACACCAGGAATTTGAATTTTTCATTATTTGTCATTTACCACAGCCGAGATTTGAACTCGGTTCTTCCGCTCTCCGTGCGGTTGCTCTAACCATTGTGCTAGTGTGACATGCTGCTGGGATATTTAATTCCACGATTGACTCAAGTTGTTTCCCAGACAGAGCACCAAGGCATCTCATTCGAGACTTGCCATTTATTTAAAGTGCTGTTGCAAATCACTTGTTTCTCGCGATGTTAGAAAAAGAGCAAAAGAACTCGAACTTCAAGGCCGGCAAATTGAGACGCACTTTTAAACATTTCACTATCGCTATCCTCTTTGCACTATAACAAAATATGTGATGTCATTATTTATGCAAACGTTTATTACAGTTAAATTGAAGCAGATAGAAGACAAAGTTTCTTCAAGATTTTTTCCCCCCTAATGTGAAATATTTCCGTAGTACTCCGTTACAATATTGACTGTCATTTCTATGATCAAGAGGCTTTGACCAGAGATAGGCAAACGTTCATCTAACGAGGTGAGGACAAACGGAGCACAATGGTTGGCATCACAAATACGGCAAAGTGAACCAACAGCGTATGGGGGATCGATGCGCTGACCGCATCTCACCTCAAGCGTGTCGCTGATGACGGATCTGAGGTCTACAGTCGACTGGTCCAGACTGGGTGTTAGGGTATTGGACTGCTAGTGTGGTTTCATTTCAAATCCAGCCTATCTGTCTTCCAAACAACTCATCTCTACTATGGTATTGGGAAACTTATTTTGCAAAATTCGTCTTATGATTTTACCTCTAAGCTGTGTGGTTCACAGGTGCAGTTCCAAACATTTTAGATGTCAAACTAAGAATTGTGGCAAAATGTAGGCCATATACGTATTGCAACGCAGAAAATGCATTCTGGAAACGGGTAGTTTATCTGTTTGTAAAAAAAGGCACAAATTTGGCAAAATTCATAAATGTGGATTCTAGTAGTATTAAATATTACAAAATGTTACTTAAGCTCTATGAATCTTTTACATATTTACGACCTTTTAAGGCATCGCATATAGAAATTTAAATATCTGCCTGTAAGCCTAGCTTCCCATAAAGTTGTAGTAAAAAAAACTGATGTGTTACACTTACAAGACTTTCTCTACTCACTCTTGTGCATAATATTCTTAGAAATGCTTATTCTTGTATCAATTTCGTGTTAATCGAGATAAACATTTGCAAAAATTACCTTATTGCATGTTTCCTTGTAGGTATAACGGTTTTGGGGGAACATAGTAAGCTTTAAGCGATAGTCAAATCATTGAGGAGTGGGTCGTTATGTAGGTAATGACTTTGAAATTCCGTTCTCTTTGCATGGCCAGAAAGAGAAAAATACTAATAAGGACTTCCCAATTCAGAAGTATAAGTGTTTTAAAATGGAAACCAACAACAAATATACCAAGATGTATTTGACATAAATTGTGTCCTTTAACGAGATCTATATATTCTCACGTATGACATTGCAGAGATCATAACTGCATTAATTCTTTTATTTCAATAGATACCTTTATAGGCTCGTCACATTCTTCTAAATTCTTAAGAAATCATATTTTATATTTTATTAACTGCTTAAGCTTTTCCAAGCTGTGTACGTGACGGAATAATTGGCATACCACATCCTATGACAGCCCCAGAGGACTTTACCGTAACATCACTTCCAGGGTAGAACAGAAACATGTAGAACAATGTTGCATTTTGTTGCATCAGGTGGCATTATGCAAGGTAAGAGATGTCGCGCGTCTCTAGGTGGTAGCCCACGCAAAACCAGGGCGGCGGCATACCATATATGGTAAACGCCACCAAGACAATAGAGAGACCCCCATAGGGAACCTGATGATATATAAGCGAGCGTTTGGAGTTCGCCGGGGGGTCTGTTCTTTCTCGGGCCAAGGACGCCACGACGGTCGGCTCGGCCGAGCAGTAGATCTCAACAATGCATCACCTGCGGCATGTCCTAAAAGGTAAGCCCCTTATGGGGAAGCACAGGTAGATTCTTTTGTTTTGCTAGCTCATGGACATGCTACATCCCCCTAGAAATTGTAAGCCAAACACCTCCCTTTTTCTGACTTAAATATACCATGATCAATCAAGCCAAGTTTGTGTTCTGCTTTATCATCTGTTTCCCTTAGCTATGTTCCCCAGTCTCAACTATAGTTGTGACAATATTGTGTGTAGTAGGATTTTCCTTCTCGCTTACGGTTTACCAACTATGCAAGTCATTCAGAATGAAGAGGATTTCAGAGGCTATTAACAGAAATTTATAGATATAAATTTTATTTCTCATGAAAATATCTTAAACATATGGTGTCTTAATCAAAATCTTAGAGCCAGTTTTTAGAAAATCAAAATTTCAAACGATGTTCCATATAAATGGTAGTTTGGGGTGGGGAGATTTTCTTAAAAATCTTCGTGTTGCATGTTTGTAAGATAGGAGCTTAAATAAAAAACTTGTTTTTTAACCTATTTTCGTTTTTGAGTTATGTTGTTTACAGACAGACACACACATACCTTTTTCTAAAAATTCTTACTTCGTTCTAAGAAGAAGTAAATTGAGGAGTCCAGGAAGTTTGAGGTCGGAGGTTTCGATGTCGAAAACAACAACAAAGTTAAATGATGGAGTTGATGCTGAAACTTTCAATAAGCTGTGGTTGTATTGTGATGGTTTTACTTCCCTCACTAGTGATTTTGGTCACTTCTTTCAGTATTGAGATTTGTTTTGTTTCCATAGCAACCATATTTCATGTGGGGAAGTCAATTTCCGATCCATAGCAACAATATTGGTAAGCACCACCAATTAGTTACATTGTGCAAAAAACACTTTACAACACTGTTAAATGATGCTTACTTTCTCGATACATACAACTGAGATTAAGGTAGGTTACCTGGGTACTTGCAATGTTAGTAACTAGGAATGTTAATCAAACACTGTTTGTCATTTTTATGAAAAGGGTGTAGCCCGGGTAAAAGGAACGAAATCCTAACTGCACGGATCATATCTGAGGGTACTGTAAGGAAGCCATAGAAACGATTCTGTAATGTGCACATAAACTGGTCATCGCCTTGTTGAAATATTTCGATGCAGTGCCAGGCTATATAAGTTTAGCTTCGTGCATTTTCAATATGCAAGCCTCACGCTGTTGCCAACTCCAATAACTCCATTGTCTATGTACTATATGCACAATATGAAATATATATTAAATAATATAATATATTAATTTATATTTATTGTAATGAGTGATGGTGCTTTTCTGTTGTTTTAACGACCTTTAACTGGGTAACTAGCACTTGTTCATTTTGATATGTGTACATAACCTCTTTTGTCGTATGTACTGTCGGTGGTCACTTCACAGGCCACCATACTAGCCCAGTTGCGATTGGTTGCTGCTTATTCATTTTCCGATGTGAATGATGATATATTCAGTTAAGTTAATGCTTGATTTAAGTTGTGAATAACCCCTTAATAATACACACTTCGGCTGTACTTGTTTATTACGCTAATATGGGATAAGCATTAACATAAGCAAGAAAGGAGGTTGTTTGCCTAACTTTACCCGTGGTTGTTCAAAGAAATAACCTAAGAAATGAATATTTAGTATTTTAGTAGATAAAAGTTTCCTTTCTTTCATAATATAAATATTTTTAGTAATTATTTCAGAGATAAAGATTCAACTTCGCCAAAAGAAATCATATGAAATTTCCTCTGGACTATAAGTAAATTCGTAATTATCTTTACATTCAAAAGATGTAAAGATAACCGTGAACTTAAGGATACCCATACGTAAAACATGAAAAATCCTCAATTTCAGGTAGATTCATTTGAAATTTTACTATGGCAATCAGGGTTTAATATATGATATGTTGACCAAATTTCATGAATATTTCAAAATTAGTTTTACGGACATTAATTTTGATTTTTGCTATTTCGAAAAATTGTTCCATACAATACAATTATTTTTTGGAAAAGCTTAATATTTTATAATTAAATTCTTTAATATCATATTAATAAATTTTAGAGATGATTTTTTAATTTTCATACATGTTTGGGAGAAAATAAATGATAAACATGAGACTTCAATTTGTTGCTTAAAAATTTACAAAATATGAATATTATTGTTCGATAACGTCAAAACTAAGAATATTAACAAACACTCACCTCATCATTTTTATTCTATTAATAAAAAGAAGGTAAACAAAATTTCATTTATGTTTACAGAAAAATACATCGTGTGGAACAATTTGAAAACGAGAATGTGCTGGCAAATGTAAACCCGAGAAAACGTTAAAATATCACGGTTTCTGACTTTATGATGTATAAAAGGCATTTAGTGTATATAAAGACCCTTCTTCCTCTTTTTCTGCTCCTCTGTAGCTATTTTAATATATGAAGATTTCTAAGGTCATCTCTTGAATGTCTTGTTCACTTTACTACTGATAAAACCTATCATTTTTACCACAACTTTAAGGGGATCTAGGCTTACAGATATTTACATCGCTATATAACACACTTTAAAAGGTCGTACAGCTACGAAATCTACATAGAACTAAAGTAGAAGATTTGTAGTGTGTAATAACACTAAACCTAATATTTTTTTTAATTTTGGTAATTTTATTTGAATTCCATGTATCTTGTATGGCTCATAACATGAACTGTATTACACGAAATACGCAAGCATAGAGCGGCACAATCACGCCACCACTGTGTGCTGTGTACGTATGCAAATTTAGCTGGTGCACGTGTAAGCTCAGTTACTTTACTTATTGCGGAGTTACGTGTTATACTCTAGACTATAGAATAATGTTTCTGAAGAACGCATTCCGCCAAAGGTAGCAAAGGAAACTCCAAACTTCGTTCCAAAATACTGCGTTCCTCCTGTATATTTGCATAGCAGTCTTTATATTTGAACCTTAATTGGAGTAATTGCATATATCTCAAAAGTATAACATTTTAAATTGCTTGTATTTCAGTAGTTTTCTCGAGAAAGCTGGCATGATGACCGCTGACTGCCCCTCAAAGTTGATTTGTGTATCAACACTCCGTGGTACCCATACTAAGAGGGTAGAATAACGGGATTTTGGATGACTTAGGCTATCTCTAACCTGAATGTTGTTAGCTATTTTAGGTGATGCATTTATATTCAACGTACATAATATACTCTGTATACTAAATATTTACAATAATGAGTAGCTAGGAATATTGTTTAAAAAACTAATGCTAATCCACACATTTGGTGCAGGTTTTAATTTACAAGGTCCCTTCAGTGCCACGTTATCGTAGCGTAATAACGACACTCTTAATATAGAAATTAATTTAGTTGGTGCCTGGCGAAACGAGGTGCTGGAAATTATTTGGTCATATGGGTGACACTGGGAGAGGTAATTAAAATTAGTAATGAAACAGAGTAATCAGGAAGTTTAATCACACAAATCTGAAAATTAGATATTAATAATGCATATGGCAATGAAATCTAGTGCGTTATATTTTCGAAATTTAAGACATTTTCCACATGCAAACGCATAGTTGTAACTAGGAGAGTCGGTGTAAGACCTAAAAATTCTTTATTACTTTCATTATATACCTTAATGAAAACAAGAAAATGGATCTGTAACAATTATTAAATACGTGGTTCTTAACCTATGAACCTAAAACTCTGACATGGCCAAGGGTTTGCAATACAAATGTAACACTGAAGATTTGTTTGCTCTGCATTGAATCTTTATTGATAAATTAATTATATTGGCTTGTAGAGCGTGGTTTAATTTTGTGGAAATACTCCTTGTGATGAACCATTGCGCATTTCTGACTTAACCTTTAATATTATATTTTATGAATTAAGAAGGAGCATTTAGAGTTTTAATAAATGCCTATTAGTTTGTCCAGAAAATATCAACGTTTCTTTATAACTTAAATTAAGAGGGTTAGAATAATTAAATAATTTAAGCCATTTTTACTTTATACGAAAAGCTCTTTTTAATTTAACATTTATAAAAAAGTGGTAAAAAGTTCATTAAAATTTCATAAAATTTGAATTCCAAGGGGCCTATGCAATATCCTAAATACGGAAATACATTTAAATGGGAAACGTTTACTTAAAAACTTAACTATGAAAGAGTATTTGTTTACGCATCTGTACAGGAAAGTGAACTTTTTAGGACGAGTAAGATGTCGGAATATCGAAACGGGCCCTGAAAAAAACCTCTCTGCAGTTACGTACAATATTTTCTTTCACAGTATGCCAAAATACTTTATACAGTCTCTTTCAAAAACACAGGCCATAAATTTGAATATGCATTCCTTATATGCAGACAAAAAGTCCATTACAAGTGTCAGGAAATGCTTGGTTTCTGAGTTATGGCCTTCAAAACAGTGATATTAACCCGAATATTTTTCTTCCCGAAGGTAGTTGACGTGACAGAAGATATTAAAGGACACTCTGACAGTTCATTCCAAGGCGAAGGATACATTGAGTGTTGTGTTTGGCGTTCGACTGAGCGACATGTACTCAAATCAGGAGCCGGCAGAAATGCACTTCATGTAAGGCAATGCTGCGCTGACTCGTCGTTTGAATCAAGAGATGTACCCACAGCAAAGATGTCCAGGTTCGGAAGACATTTGAACGTCTCCATTGCCGTTGTGTGCTCATGGGAAGTTTACATATCCTGGTTTGGGAAGTGGATGACCATGATCAACCCCAGATGTAGAGTAGGAGATTCTGGATTCTACGCACACGACTCCTTCTATCAGCACACGAAGATTAGCGTTGCAAGCGAATGTTCCTCATACGACTGTCTGGAGGCTGTTACGAGAGCAACAGGAGTATCCTTATCATTTGCAAGTGTACAGGCCGTCACCAGCGATTACCCTACTCGATTGATGTACCGCCAGTGGTTCGTGCAGCAGTGTGCTACAAATCCAAAATTTCCTGTCTTAGCATCATTTACGGATGAAGCACATTTCACACGAGATGGCATTATAAATTTCCACATTCAGCATGTATAGGCATATGAAAACCCATATGCCATTGTTCCATCTCATCACCAAGTACGGTTTACTCTCAGCATGTGTGCCGGCATCATTGGTGACCGATTAGTTGGACCCCGTGTATTTGTAAACAGGCTTACGGGAAAGGCGTACACAAACTTCCTGGAAAACACCATACCTCATGTGCATTCCACTGAGAATTCGTCAACAAGCTCACTTCTTGCATGATGGCGCTCCTGTACACTTCAGTCGTACCGATCGCTGGTACTTGGATCTAAGGTTTCCTAACAAATTTGGAATATAAGATGCAGTTCTTGAAGAAAGAACGCTGTCTGTTATAGAAGAAAGGGGAATGAATATGGAGGAAAGTAATAACAAGAAAATCATCGATGGATAGGTAGAGGTGGCTCAATTGCTTGACCACTACGCTCACCTGATTTGAGTCCTGTCTATTTCTACTTGTGGGGCCATTTAAAAGCGTTGATGTATTGTCTCCGGTGCTTGACACGGAATCTCTTCAGAATCGAATTGTGTCAGATTGTGAGGAAATATGCAATACTCCTGGAATTTGTGGTCGTGCTCGCACATACACGAGACAGCAACGTGAGGCCTGTATTCAAGCAGGAAGTGGACGCTTTGAACATCTTCTGTAAAGAAAACTACCTGCGGTATGAAATACGTTTCGGTGAATATCACAGTTTTGAAGGTCATAACTCAGAAACCAATCATTCTCGGACATCTTGCAGGGTACGTTTTTATTGTCTACATATGTGGAAATCATATCTAAAACTATACCCTGTTTTTGAAACATCTCGTATACCTATTAGTTAAATATTGTACAGCATATTATGCTGGAGATAGAAGCAGACATATGTTTCATACTCATTGCAGTTGAAATGAGTTAATGTAATACATGTTGGTAACCTTGGAGGCTGTCGTGCAATGGCTCCGTTGTTGGAGTACGGAAAGTAACTGAACGGAAAAGTTGAATTTGACGTACTGGTTTGGAGACAGAAGAACATGAAATTACGGATAGTGTGAAAGAAAATAAATATATGCCCCCCTTTAAATAGCGGTATTTGGCCATAAACAACCGAATAATTCAAGGGATAACACTGTACGAAAGCAGAAAGTATGAAAACTCGCAGGATGTTAATGCACCAACACGTCCTTTGTTTGTATTGTTATTTTTATTTTTATAAAATGTTTTGCCAAATACCTCCAATTGTTATTTAACAAGGAATTTACAACCAGAAGATATTTCTATGTTGTTGCATATGTTTGCCATACAACTGTGTAATTAAGGAAACAAGAATCTTGAAGCATGAACAGCAATAAAACCTGCCTATAGCCATACATGGTTATCATAATGATGTAGAAGACAACAATTATAGGTTTATGTCAGATCGTTGCTGTTTTCTCTGCCCTGAGGGACTATAAGGGCAAGATAAACAAGTATAACCACATCAGAAGTTGTATGGTGGAATGTTATTGTTTACATTCATTCCAGATGGAGTATACAGTTTCCTTCATTATACCTTCGGGTGAAGAATGGCCTTCTCATTCTATATAAGTGTACACCGGGTGGAAGGGAAGTCATTGCATTGATTTAAACCAGTTATAGATATCATTATTTCGAACATATTTTGTGTGTTTCAGCTTCTTCTATGATCATTTTCTGCGGGTATATTTTAGGTTGTTCAAAAACATAACACGCTCATGCTGGCAACGTTGCAACGTGTAGCTGGTAGCAACCGGTAGCTGATAGTGGGGATGGGACTCTCCCTTTAAAAAGCAGAAGTAGGTCAGCGCGTAAATAGGTTTCACTTTCGCTGTAGGCTCGTGAGGAAAACAAAAACATTAGTCCCCCCACCTCCCAGTTGAGATATGCTATTTTGATTACGGAGCCGGTTTTCACATTAACTTATCTTGACCTATCAACGTTGCCTATCTCTCCAACCACATTACGTCTGCAAAACGGTGTTCGAAAATGATTAATTATTTCAAAACCCTGTATGATGTATAGTTACTATCGAAACTAAATTAGAAATAGGTTAAGCTAGCCATTTTACATGATGGATTAGATCAACTACTATCTAACAAACTATTATCTTCATACATTCTGTCTTTGTACACTTATTTAGCATGCTGTGTTAAGTAAGCTGATTACACCATAAGAACAAAGGAAATAAAGCAAAATGTTCTTACATGAGGGTTATTAAACTATTTTGGCATTTCTATGGCACAGCTTTAAGAAGATTTGATTACCTTTTGTTTTGCTGTGTCTCAATTGCTAAATTGTAACATCTATATCTATGGCATGTCATGTATTACATGCTATTCTGTGGAGTAACAACTAGGACTAGGGGCGGAGGGGGATGTACCACTTGACCTACAAAGATCTTTTGTGCCTAAGCCCCTGGCGAGAGGGAGGGATGAGGTTAGAGGAGATAGCGGGTGGCCGGACCAGGAGGCACGACAGAGCAGAGGGCAGGGTCCCCTAATACCTTTTCCAGATTGAAACTCGCCGAATGACAGTTGGTACAACCGGCTCCCCTCCCCATCTTGCAGACTTATACATCCCACTGGAGGGCCCGGAACTCGGAGACCGCCCCAATTCCGGAGGACGAAGGTTACATATAGCATCCTTTTCGCCCGCCATGCAACGACGAGACTCCCGCCGACACTTGCAATCCTGATGCAGCCAAGCAGATGAAAGGTGCAGTGAAATGAGAATGGAGGTGAAATGGAGGGACAGGAAATTTGGGGAATGCAATGAACCTTCCTAGCATTCGCCTAGCAACCCGGGGAAACCCCGAATAGTACCATGGGTTAGGAAGTTCGACCGCATGGATCGAATCCACGACTTTCCGAATGCGGGCCACAGAAGTTGCCGCCTAAGCCGTCCCACTCAGTGGAGTAACAACTATTTTCTACTTAATGGCATTCTTAACAAAAGCTCAAGGCCTTCTTCGCAAGCATGTTATTTTATAATTCTGTGTTCGTATTCAGGTACAAGGGCTTTGTAAATCCTTAATGCTTTAGTAATTTATGAAATAGAATTAGACGATGATTTATATCTCTAAGTCCGTCAGAAAAACCTGGGCTTTACAATGGTGAAAGAATTATAAAAATCCGTTGTTGCTTTTGAGATTACACACACACACACACACACACACACACACACACACACACACACACACACACAAAGGCACAAACTTTCTCTTTTTAAACACAAATATATGGATACGTACATAATAGTTTCATTAATTGTGAAAGACCCTGTACGTGCATGTATGACAGTTGACGTTCATCATTATATTATTCAAGGCGTGTACACTGGAACCACTGTCCAACTGCTGGAGAGAGGGAACTGGGACACTTTTCCTTGTGGGGAAAAAGTTTTTGACCGCAACTCCAGTCCCTTTGTGAAATTCTGACCGCCCCTATTGTGGACAGAAAATGTTTATAACTGCACTTATAACTTTTGCTCTGCGCGTGTTTGTCTAAAAGTTTTCGCCGCCGTATGCAAAGCTTGCTCGGAACTGTGTCCTCAGACCTGAGGCGTTTCAGCGATGGACAAACACGTACTTAGTTATTCGGAAGGCGGTGGATTTTTGAAGTAGTGTAAAATGCATCTGTTATTTCCGGAAATTTTTAACACTGAAGCAATAAATTGCATTACGAAACTAAAATTTATGAAGCCCATTCCCGACAGTTTGATGGGAATAATTTCCTTTCCCAATTATCAACGTATTTCATGTATCACCAGTGTCCACCGTCTGTGGTTCCGTATGAAGTAACAGTGGGCGTTAAGCAGTATTAAGAATTTGGATGTGTTACATTCACCTGACTTTTTATACTCTCTATAATTAATTAATTAATGGGCATACAAATTATTCTTACCAAAATTTATTTTCTCATCTACTTCATTTTAATCGAGATAAACCTTTCCAGAAATATCTACATTACACATTTCATTATAAATACAAAGAGAAAAGCCATAGTCAAAGTTTAAGAACTGTATACTGTACAATTCCACATTCCTGCAAAAAAGACAAAAAACAAAAAAAATACTGAAAGTTGACGGAAGTCGACCAAGTATCGAATAATTCGAACCACTAATAACGGATATCTCAGAAATTGCTGATGTGCCAAAAAAAAAACTTATTTGAAATAAATTTTGTGTTTAAACAGATCTACATTTGTTGTGTATTACGTTTTCGTCTATTGTTTAACGTTTACTTCCGAATGAAGAGGACTTCACTGACTATTCCCAGAAAATTTAAGATATACATTTTATTTGTGATGTAAATATTGTTAGTCATGTTTTATAAAATCAAAAAAATCGACAAATTTCCCCTGTAAAGCGTAGTTGGGGTGGGGAGATTTTCTTAAAAATTTTCGCGTCTCATTTTGGAAGGTACTGAACTTCAATACTAAGGTTGGCACTTATCAACTTTTCGCTTTTGAGTTATGCAGTTCACAGACACATAGACAGATACAGATACACAGACACACACAAAGGCATTTTTAAAAAACTTTTTTTTAATCAGGTGTCTCAAAACATGTATTTCCGGTGAAATCTCGGTATCAAATGTCTCGGTGTATGCAATATATTCTACCTACTATGTATGTGGTAGAGGAAGTAAAACGGAATTACTAAAAATTATGGTGATTCTTGATATAATGCTGTGAATGTTCTCCATAAATATGAAGCATTTTAATATCAGAATGTACGAAGTGACAAAATTCGTTCCTTAAATTAGTAATGCTGATTAAAGCTAAGGAACTCAACTCTCTTAAAGGAAAACCTCGTATTGCTTTTAAGTTTATATTAATTTTGTTAATAAAAAATTCACAATTAATGTAATCACAAACACATATTCACATGGTTTGCTGAGTACATAAATGCGACATAAATTCTATACATAGTTGAATGACATAGAGCGATAGGGATCTACGATGACGTTTTAGCAATATAACGCAGCCTTATATCTTTTATGGTTTAGACCGTTAATCAGTTCCGGTCTCACTTCTATCTCAGCATAGGTCTTCCTATTGATCTTTTGGTTTATAATTTAACTCATTCCTTGGTAGTCTGCTATTAAATCTATCCGGCTATATATGGTTGTGAGACTTCTGACTTCAACTGAATAGAGAAAAGTGATGAAACTAAAATATCCCACAGTAAATATCTATCTATATATAATTTGCGGCTGTACATGAATTTACGCATTAATCCGAAATAACGTTCTAAGTATAGCACACCAATCCAAAACTCTGGTCTCTACAATGTCGCAAAAATATTCTAAAATTACTTCGTTAATTGCCAAAATATTTAGAAAATATGCGTCGATTTCAGAAGAATTGACTGTTATAAGTTCATTGCAACCTATATTTGTTGCGAGCAACAGAAGAATACACAGCATTGGTAACCATGTCACCAAATGTTTTGAAAGGGGATATATTATACATATATAGAGGAATTGTACATATGAAAGGGGAACCGTACATATAAGAATTGTACAGTAATAATTTAATTCACCAAAACGTTAAAATATTCAACATCCAACATTTGTACAGAGCTGATTTTAAGACACGGGCGAGCTAGCAAGAATTCCAAGAAATCATAAAGACCATACCTGTCACCGAGCGGTACCACGCTACATCATGGCCCAAGCGCACGGATCTGAACCCACACATTCTCATACATGTCAGGGTAACGCGGCCTGAGGGCCAATAGGAAACGTTACATTTTCAAACGCGGAGAGGAGCGTCACTGGGCTCCCGTATATAAGGGCAGACAAAGCCCTAGAACCCGCTCTTATTCTGATTATACCTCATCGAGAAGTCACGTCAACACGAGGTGCCACAGGTGTACGTGGGTGCACAAGGGTGGGGTACGTGTGAGTATATCTAGGCTCCTGACTAACTTAAAGTGGTGGGATTATAATAATAATAATAATAATAATAATAATAATAATAATAATAATAATAATAATAATAATAATAATAGTAATTGGATAAGCTAGCCGCCCCTAACTATTCAAAGTGTGAAGTAAACTTCATTAAGGGAAACTCGCCGTGTATTTTTAACTTGCCTCACTCACTAGAACCTGAGATTCAATAATTAAATATAGCTAGGAATGGAATACTCAACAACCGACGTGCACCAATAGCCGAGAAAGAAGAACACTGCAACGGCAACAACGACCCAAGGATCATCGATTTTCAGCTACAAAAGTCGCCCTACGACCGTTTCCCGCCACAAATGGCGCCCAACGATTTCCCGCCACGGTTTACTCGATAAAAACAGACGGTGCCATATGCATAAGGTGTTATTATGTTATTTTGATCTGTTCGTTGTGTTATATTGGTTGCAATGAGTCATCGTTTAGGACGTCCATGGTGGCGTGGTACAGGCGGCTAAGGGATTCTTCAACAGCAAGAGGCAGAATTCGAATAAGGATATGAAAATGAAAATTCTATTGCAGAGTTCAGTGTAGGTCTGCTAAATCAAATATGCAACTATTGTGAGGCAAGGCACTTTAAAATTGTGAACGGACATTTCAATTCATGTTGCTATAACGGTTTGTTTACTTGTCTGCAGCCACAGCTAAAGTAATAGTTAAAGAGCGTCCATAAATAAACAAATAAGTAATAATCTTAGGGTTTTAACGTTAAATGATGCTAGCTTCATGAAACATACAAGAGAGTACAATAGTAATTGCTTTTCTGCTAAAGTAGTTATATTCCTGGGCTAGGCCGTTGCTGTTTCAAAACTTAGGGACAGATAAATAGATATATATCAGACTTAATACTCCCATACATTGCCTAGTATCTTATGATCAATTATGTATAATAATAGATGCCAGTATTGCCAACAGGATTAAATGTGAATATGAAAAAAAAATTCTCTAAATCCACAAACAGTTCACATTCAGTACAATATTATTTACAGTGTTTATGTAGCATAAGTATTTCACGTTCATTTTAATAAGTAGTCGTGATTTCTTTAACATTGACAGTATCATAACAATGGGCTACTTATAAATACTAGATATATTATGCAAAAATCCACTGTTGTACAAGATAAATTTAAACGAACTTATCCTACCATTGATGCCACTATATTCGCCAACCAACTCTTTTTTATTATTTCGAGTTTCAAATTTGGGGTGTGCATTAGATTCAATGGCGCATTAGATTCGCGTAAATACGGTATTATTTTGTTCTGTTGAATATGTGATACTGGATTACGTGTTTAGCTTGTGTATGCTTTTAATAATGAATCATTTAAGAAACGTCCTCGTCGGCGTGGTATAGTGCTATGGATTCTTCAACCGCAAGATCCAGAATACGAATGATGGTACAAAATATTTGTGAAAGAGGTCCAAGTCCCATAGGCGGCAACACTATTCAGAGTGAAAACTAACGCAGAGTGGAAATTTACTAAAATATTCTGTTTTAAGCTATGTACAATTAAGTATATGAACATTCTTGATAAATACATTTCGGCTTTCAAGAATTAGTCTTTAATTTGCAGCTAAAGCTGTGATTAGTCACTAGTTGTAGCTATATTTTACATGTCGTACGAATATATAACGTTTTACAAATATCCTTGACCTAGAGGGTATAGGGTATATAATGTGGAGGGGACACCTCGCGCACTGCAATCTACTTGGGTTGGAACTTGTAATAGCAGCAACTATTTATTTATTTATTACTCTACAAGAATGATACACGTAGGAAACTTCTACAGTCCTTCAATGCAATCACCAGTATTTTCAGTAACCCGTTGTCAGCGATGTGGTAGTCGTAGGGTCTCTGTTGCAGCGCTTGTTTTGTTGATGTTCCTGATGGAGTGATCTAATACCTGAAGAATTTCGGAAACAGTCCTGAATTTAACCACGAAGCGGTTCCTCCAACTTCGGGATTAGGTCATAATAACACTGACTTTAGTCCGGTGAATATGGTGGATGGAAAAGCACTTCCTAACCAGCGACGATACAGATTAGTTACTAGTTGTGCCACGTGCGCCCGAGCATTGTGCTGCAAAAGGTTGGGAGGATTCTGTCGCTGCTTTCTTCGCAACGCTGGTCTGAGATGATGCTACAAGAATGACAAACATACTGTGCAGTAACATTACGTCCTTGCGGTATGGTATGTGCTAGGATAACTTCATCCCAGTCACACACAAGAAGCACCACAACTTTCACATTTCTAACCCTCCTCGCCACTGTTGTGTATGGTAACGAGGTCGCCACAAGCCTCAACGAGACCTGCATGGCATTACGTTGCTGTGCGACCACGATCACATTCAATCTTCAACCACTTCCTTGTTCCTGTTTTGTGAGCACAAAATACAACACACAACACAAGTTTAGATCGGTAGCTCATACAGATCTGCCATCTACTCGCCACGCGCATACACTTCGTGTCGAAAGTGAGAGTCCATGTTTTGGGTGATGGGTAAGACATAGGCAAACACGTGATAAACGTGAAAATAATTACTTCCTTCTCGTTTGGCTTCCACAGCAGTGTTGCCAGTATTAAAACTCCAGCCACGTAGATATATTGTGGCTACGACCCCCAAGAGGAAGTGAAGGAACCATAGGAGGCTATAGGCCACAGGCAGACAAGCCATGAGACCCGCGGATGTGCCTAACAGTTCCAGGCTCGGAGACCCGTCCCACTGCTGGAGGTGCCTAGAGAGGGAGACCAAGCAGCCCTCTAGTGTCCTCTTTCCTTTGAGCAAGTATCTGCGCCATACGCCACTAAAACCAGAAGCACACCCTTGGAGCTCTAGGAGCACCTCACTCAGCATTGTCAGGAAAGTGAGGAGCTACGATTGGCAGCGATCTCAGTCACGGAAGCCAACATTCTGGCTGGGGGATCCGTGATGCTAGCCACATCACCTTCCTCTATCGGTTGAAGATAGCCCATCGCTGCCGTGCGTACGTGGGCGAGACGCTGGTAGTCGTTTTGGAACGTCTAGGCCCTTCGTGGACTGTAGCGCCACGGGATTATTATTATTATTATTATTATTATTATTATATAAACCAAAATAATCATTAAGCGTATGACGCTTTGAAACTATATTGTAGAGTATTCTTTAAGATTCTGGGATTCTGCAACTAGACAATTCTCGTAAGATTGATTTAATGTTCCATATACCAAGAGAAACAAATCCCAAGATTAATCTTTTACTCTTATAAAGGAAAGAATTTTTATTTATCACGTACATAGTAGGTATGGAGAAGTATTATATTCTAGCCAAAGAATCCAAAAGTTCAGAGTTTGAGCCGGAAACAAATGATTTGAGGTCCCCTGAATAAAAGTGTAGTTTTTAGAAAAAAAGTCCGTGCACGGGCGCGCGTGGTGTGTGTGTGTGTGTGTGTGTGTGTGTGTGTGTGTGTGTGTGATAGCTTAAAAATGATGTCGGATGAATACCAAAGTTGATATTTAAGTTCAGCATCTGCATCCAAAGACCCGATACGAAGATTTTAACAAAATTTATATTTCGAACTTGTTTTTTTTTTCAAAAATGGCTTTAACAATTTTCATTAAAATATCATATGTTTAAGTATTTATATCCTTAATTTTATAGTAATAGCCTGCGAATTTATGTTCATTCTGAAGAAATTTTGAATCTTTATTCACCATCAGAAATATTTTACAATTTCATAGTCTTAAACACAAAGTGTTAACATAGTAAAAATGAAGTTAAAATATAATGAAATAAGAATCTACATATCCTATACAATGTGCTGGACAAAATAGATTAATTAATATAATAACACAAAAAATATAAACGTAAAAACCGAAAAAGAAAGTTACAGGAAAAATAGAATCATAATGGTCACTATAGTGAATAATGAAGAGTTTTGGTACAAATACAATTGAAACGTGAAATCTGTAGATATTATTCATATAAATGCACGTTTAACTACAAAGTTTTAAATAGACGTCTGCTATCTTACAGCTAACAATGATATCCGAAATGTTGAACAAATTCTTGAGTTCTATAGAAACCTTGATTTATTATAAATATTTTTGCATCTCTTCTGATTTTTTTATCCTTAAACCTTAAGAGATAGCAAAAATACACTTCATAAATAAGTAGATCTCTTTAAAACATTCAATTTATATCAAATAAGATTTTTGTGGTAAGAGCCATTGTTATTGACTTAAATTTTTCAGTAATCATTTGTACTTTCACCACTACATATAGTAAGAAGGGGAACTGTTGCATTCCACCCAAAAATTTGATATCGTGATTTCACCGGAAATACATGTTTTAAGACCCCCCTGAATTCAAAACTATATTTCTAGCAAAACGTGCATGTATGTGTGAACAGCATAACGAAAATTTGGATAAATACCAAACTTTCAAAAAATCCCCAACTCAAGAGTAACCCTTACATGAACATTTTTCTTTGTTTTCTAAAAAATGACTAGCAATTTTGATTAAAATATTTTGATGAGGATATTTATGTTCAAAATAAAATGTATATCTTGAGTTTTGTAGGATCCACTTAGATTGAAGAAATTTTGTATAATCTTGTATAAGTGGTAAACGTCGTTAAGCGATAGACGAAAACGTACTACACACAAAAATGTAGATCTCCTTAAAACACCAAATATATTTTAAGTAACTTGTTTGTGGCATAAGGCATTTCTGAGATATCCGTTATTAAACATTCATATTTTTCATTTTTTGGTCATTCTCTTCAATTCCTGTCAACATTCAGTTGTTTCTCGCGATTGTATGGAAACATTATGGAATTTTAAGGTTAGTATATAGCGCACAGTTTTTAAACATTTGACTATCGCTGTTCTCTTTGTACCTATAACGAAATATGTAATGTATCTATTTCTGCAAAGGTTTATTTGGATTAAGATGAAGTAAACAGAAAAATAAGCTTTAGTAAGAGTAGTTTGTATACACTAATAAACGATAGAGGGTACAGAAAATCATGTGAATATATCACATCAGATTTTTTTTAAGTGCTAGCGATATCACTTGTTTCTCACGACGCCATAGAATGCGTATGGAATTTCAATACCAGGATATAACGACCTGCTGTTGAACATTTGACTGTAAATTCAGTTTCTTCTATCCTTCTTGTATTTACAACGAAATGTGTAATGGAACTATGTCTGCAAAAGTTTATTTAACATGAGGTAGATGGAAAAAAATAAGATTTTGTGGAAATAGTTTGTAGAGGTTGTATAAAATAAACAATAGTGGGTAGAGAAGGTAATTGAATGTGACACTTTAGATTTGTTACTGAAATGACTAAGTTCTGTATTCCAAATTATACTTGTAAAGAGTAGAAAACATTTTATATAAAGTGAAATGAATTAAAATTATAAGATCTTAGAAAACAGGTTGACTAGCGCAATGATGAAGAATGGCAATGCGATTCATAAAACTTTGTATTATAAAAGTAGAATCCAAAAATGTTTGGAAACTTTGGTTGAGAAAGTTTGTGAGAAGCCTGCATAGGTGCATCTATGTTGATGCAATTTTGTGGGGAGTCTTCATTTCCTTTCCTTGACAGCTTAGACAGTTTTGTATCTTAGAAACTCCTTTGAGATCTTATTCGACTTTTTTTAGAGATGGACTTACTTGCGTTATCCGTCTATATCGTGTTAAGGAACTTTTCATACTGGAGAGACTTTTTGTATTTCTTTTCGGATTTTATTGCCTTATTTAATCTATACGAAAAGTTTTAAACCCAATACGACAAGTATGTTCTGCTTTGGCAGAGTACTTTCTCACACTGTGCAGATCAAGTGAAAGTAAGACACACACACAACTTCCAAGAATTTCAACGAGGGAATGCTCGGCGGTCCAGCGTAACATGGTCATTTGGTTTTAGAGATCAAGGCAGTCTACCAAATATAGGTTCCCTCTTCCATCCAGGATTAACTCAAAACTGCACTTGTATCGATGCTTTATAATACAGATGTGAAGAGTCTAAGGAAAAAATCTGATGTGTTGGACTCACATGACTTTCTATACTCTTGTACAAGCTATTTTTACTAACGCTTATTCTCAATCTACTTCACGTTAATCTATATAGGCATTTGCTAATTTTCTTGTAGGTTCAAGGGAAATATGGTAGGCTTTAAGCGATAGTCAAATGTTTTAAGAGCTGGTTGCTATGTGGCGCATTCCATTCTCTTTGTATGTCCAGGACATAAAAAAAGAATAACGAATTTCTATTTGAGAAAAAGTATAAGTATTGGAAAATTCAAACAAATAATAAGGAGTATCTCGAAAATGATTCATTCGACAAAAAATTATCACATAAATTGTGTTTTAACGAGATCTACATTTTTTGCATAGTAACATTTTGTCTTCTCTGTTACGGCTTACCAGTTATTCGAAAGCCATTCAGAATGAAGAGGACATGTCTGGGGACATTCCAAGAAAATTGAAGAAATACGTCTCATTTGCCATGAAAATACCTTAAACACATGATATTTTAATCAGAATCGTTAGAAATTTTTGAGAAAATAAAATTTTTCGAAATATTCCATATAAAGGGTAGCCGGAGTGGGAGAATTTTCCTGAAATATATATATGACAATTCTGTGTCTATCTTGCAAAATTTTAGGGATGGTAAAGGAGACAGTTATGAAAAACTTTCATATAGGAACCAATGTCCGGAAACGTCCCATTTAACAGGTAAACCCGTGGACAAAAATAATGAGTCATCACCAGATTCCATTGCTACGATCGGAGGGTTTCGTGTACCCTTTTTAACAGCTGTGTTCACAACGCACATGCAGGAATTGTAAAGTGGTCTCTGCCACGTGAGAGCAATGGTCACATAACGGCGTTTCTCGGCGATGACTGTTATAAGCTACGGAAAAACGTTTCATTGGCCGAGAGGTTAAGAAGGTACGGTTTGCGCTCATAAGCTCGTCAATTCAAATCTCGCGTTAGTTATTATTTTTATATTGTTAATTATATGACTGGATGTATATAACATAATATTGCATTAATATAACTTTAGCTTTTTAACTTTTTGGCATATCTATGCACACTAAAACATAATTCTACTAAAACAGTCATTTTAAATGACTAAAAAAATAAAGGCAAATAAACTATTATCTTCTAATACTTAAATAAATCAAAAATAAACAAAAAGAATATCGGGTATATGAAATCTGAACGCGCATATTTTCTCTCATTTTCGGGTTATAGATGGAATTAAATCCATGTAGTAACGCTACAACATCCCGGGCTTCTTTCATTTGTACCCAGAATCTTGTAAGAATTCAAATTCCATCAGGATATCATATTCTGACAGAGGAAATAAAATAGTCTCAATATTACCGTGTATTGCGCACTGTTAAGTGTATCGTCAAGTTGCCACAACACACTTAGCCTCCCTTTATATCCAACAAGATACAGATATACGATCATGATGAATTTGTGTAGCCATGTATTTTGCATTGTAATAACTATTCTATTATGAACTTAGAACTTAGAAAAATTTGGCATTCAAGAATGACTTATTTTTTTGTGCAAACAGTGTGTGTCGTCAGAATGCAGGTTGGAAGAGTGAAGTTTTTCATTCTAAGTGATTAGGAGGCTGGTAAGTCGTAGTGCCTTCTTTAATGCAGGCCAAGAGATGTTTTCATGTTGATATATTAACATTGTTGTAGTCATGGAAAGATTTACATTAAGAGAGCCTACTGATGTGCAGTTACAGGCAATGTGTGGGCTGTCATAGCGCATCATCACTTGACAGGGACAATCTCCTGCCAGTTCATTTAAATGGACAAATTTACCACAACTTTCTTGATATGATAATAATACCTGAGCTGTTGGAGGATATTCCATATAATCCTCGTCAGGGTATGTGGTGACAGCATGATGGTACACCCGCTCACTTCTCCGAGGGTGTCCAAAATCTTTTCCATGAACGTTTTGTGGCAAGATGGATCGCAAGAGGCGGCGCCGTGGCCGAGTGGTTAGACCGCTTGCCTCCCACCGAGGCGGCTCGGGTTCAATCCCAGGGACCTGCATGTGGGATTTGTGATGGACGAAGCGGCGTCTGGGCGGGTTTTCTCCGAGTTCTCCGGTTTCCCCCGCCATTCATTCCACCAACTGCTCCATCATCATCACCTTTCCTTTCATCCATTTCACCAACATTTCGTTTCATCTACTTCCTTCATCCCATACCAGGCATCGGGCTGATCACCCATCCTGGATGTTCTGTCTGATCTATGAGTGTCTGCTCCTCGACGGGCCTCTGACCCCAGGCACCCGCTTGTAAGTCCTGGGGGGTGTAAGTCCTACAGAAGAGGAGGGTAAACAGATAATGAATAAATGGATCGCAAGAGGTGGTCCAGTTCATGGCCTGCCCGTTCAGCTGATTGGATACCAATAGATTTTTTGTGGGATCATTTTAAAGCGCTTGTTTATGATACATCGATGAAATCGGAAGACGACCTAATAGTAAGATTACTAATTGTCTGTGAAAGTTACGAACATGCCAGGAATATTTGAACGAGTGATACAATCGATGGTATGGCACTGCAGTGCTTGTATTGAGGTAGGTGGAAGACATTTCAACAGTTCTTGTGATGTGTATTGCATTTTAATTGTATTGTTGTGAGTGTAATGACCTTTAAGTGTATTAAGTAAATAAAAGTGTAATAATTATGTGACTATGTTAATTATAATTATGAAGAATTTCCGGATATGGGTTCTTATATGTCTCCGATAGCATATCTAAAAGTGTGTAGCATAGTCACAGAAGCTTTCTGTATATCTAATATAATTATACATGCCAGACGGAGAGAGTCCCCAGCCACTGGAGTTCAACACCGCACGTAGGCTACTAGTAGGTCCTTTGTATCCTACGAGACCCTTGGGAGAAAGGGATGGGCGATCAGGTGCGGACGACGATGGGCGCAAGCAAGAACGGGGTACCTAATGATTCCAAAATGACACCAGTCCCGACGCTGGCGTTTAACCTGGCTGCGCCATCAACTCGAGAGTTGCAGAAAAGAGCCCCCAGGAAGGGGCACCAATTCTACAGCCAAGAAATATTTACACAACGCAAACTTTACCATCCCGCCGAAACACACCAATCGTCGTCGCCAGGTTCCATCTTGCTCGGTCATAATTAGACCTTGGTGTTTGCAAGTGACTGGTTGTAAGGGCTAGTGACTGAAATAATCCACTTATAAGAAAAGCTGTACATACTAAAAAACAGAAAATTCCATGGCTTACAGTGGAAGAAAGGAGCAGTTTTATACATGGTGAATTGCTGCATGTTGTTGTCATTGTGTTCAGTGAACCAACATAGAATTATTGGACTCCCCTTACAAACATTCGTTTCCAGGTCTCATCTTCCAGCAGGCAAATTTCTCTACTTGATGAACCTTACGTGTGGTGTGTGTGTATGTTTCTTTTTTAATGTAAATTTGTGACACTGAATTCTTGATTCTTCTAGAATTTCGGTCTTTAATAAACACACAACAAAATATGTTTCAGGTATCTTATCTATTTCAAAGATAAAAGAAAGGAAAAAGAAAGGAAATAAGACCTCCTGAAACTGAGGAAATTTTGTTAGATAGCAGCACAGTTATTTTTCCCCACTTTGTGATCCACAAATGAGACATCATGGCGATGATAGTTATTATCATGAGATAATACAGGACTCTTTGTTTTATTTCTCTCTATTTATTGTACGTCGCTTTAAACACGTGGTCAGATACGAACGAATCTGTTAAGAGATATCTCATAGCTCGGTGTGTGGTGGACAGTTAAGCCTTCTAGGTCTCATATCATCTTGCTTCGTCACGTGTCCAAAATTGCCTTAGTGTGAGGCAATTGTACCTCTGCTTCTACACTGCTGGGCAGACGGCATTAGGGTGCTGTCCAGTCTACCTGCTTTCATTAGCTGTGAGAGGTGGTAGAGAATTCACTATTACCAACTATTTTCATTTTTAGTATAGTTTTATACTCAAAATGGAAATTTGGGTCGTGGTATTAAATATCCAATCCGGTGTTTACCTTGGCGGAAACCGTAAAAAGCAAAAAAAGAATAGTCGATTGGCGGCCCACGGGATTTGAACACAGGACCTTCCATAGACGTTACCGCCCGAGCCATTCCGCCCAGTGCGACTTTTGTTGTTGCGCCTGTAATTTAATGTTTATTAAGTTAGTATTGTCTACATATATTCTCAATTTTATTAGATTTCAAATATTGAAAGTAATATGATACCTGTATTATTATTATTATTATTTATATTACTATTACGTTTACTCAATTGAAGTGTATTGTTATTACATTCATCTTCTACACAGGTAAAGATATCTAGTTTTACACTGCTTTTATTACATACCCCCTTTTTCCCGTTTGAAGTTTAGGTTATATTGTAATAAATCATTATGATTTGCTTGCTAGTTATTATGTGTATATTAATGTACAGAGAGTATGTAACAATAACTTTAGGAGGCATTCTATAATATATATCATTAAGAATAAAACATTCATGAGAAAGTTTATAATGTTTTAAACTTTAAAAAAGTTCTCCTGAGCATTTTTTAGGAAATTGGAGTTGTCCTTTTCCCCTGGGCTCATCCGGTGAAATCCATCTCGGTCCCATTTTCAACTTTCGAATTCTAACTCAGTCCTGGCTTCCAATGTAAATAATCTAACTCGGTCCTGTAAGAAATTAATCATAAGTTCATAATGCATAATTTTCCTTCCCATTTTAAACGACTGGGACTTTCAGTAGACATAGGACTGCTAAACAATATTGCAGTTTCATAGTTCACCAAAATCGATTTTAACTGCAAAATCAGATGCTATACAAAAACGATTTGCTCTACTAAATGAATGTAAAAATTTTGTAAACTTTTGTAAATTTGTAAAAAAAAGTGGGGATGTATATAACCAATTTTGATGTCATACATACATCACTTCAAAATTTATTTCCATGACTACATAAATGCAAAGATGTACTTATTCTATCTGAGTCTATAGCTGCACTCCAAGTATTTGGTACTACTACTCAGCCTAAAATGATAAACATTAAAGAAATACAAATACAGAACCTAAATAAAAGTATAGTCTTACAGTGAGTTCCCACACACTGCGGTGTTTTTGGAAATGAAATGACAGATATTTTAGCAAAGAAGAGAACTAAAATCAGTTTTATGATAAAACAACATTTTTATATGAATAACTTAAACAAATTATAAAAAGAAAAATAATTTATAATTATAACCAACAGGTAATACTTCAAATTGAACAGTCAAAATGGAAGAAAACTTTAAATAATCTATCAATAGTTTCTGATTTACCAAGAAAATCTTCTGTTGCTGCATTCTGACTTATTACAGGACTTATTGTTTAAATAAACATCTTTACAAAATTGGAATAGTAACATCTTCAAATTGAAATCTATATATATCTATATATATATATCTATATATATATATTGTAAATTCCACTCACAACTTAGTTGAAAATCGGTGTATTATTAAACAAATTATAATTCTAATCTAGTGAGAGATTTTGAAAACCGCCAAAATGTGTAATCTGTAATAACGTTTGTTCGTTTGTGAAGAGCTAGGAGGAATGTCGTCTCCACAACCAACTACTTGTGCTCAGTGTCACTTGAACCCAACTTTTCGTAACAGGAATGTCACACCACTTTACATTTCACTATACTCAGAGTATAATTACGGTTCCGTACTACATGATACGGGACTGAGTAAAAAACTAAACAAAAGCACTCTAACATCAACCTTTTAGTATTCCCTTCAGCTGTTTAATCAACAACTTAACTGAAACATATGACTGCGTCCATGTCCAATATAACATACAGTACAACTTTCAACCAATATACAAAAGTATTTCTACATTGTATGAAACAAATGCAGGAAATTGTTTTTCTTTTAGGACTCGTTTCGATATTCCGGACTCGTACTGAAAAAACCCACATTCCTTTACAGTTACGTAAATAACTATTACACTATAGTACCCAGTATCGCTCCCTACTCTACAGAATGACCTCACAAATTAGTAGAATGTGTCTATTTTATATTAGAAGCTTCCTTTTTCACTGCTATCTTCTGTCTATGCTGCTGACACCTTATCCAATATTATATTTAATAATACTTACTTTATGTCCGAGTTTATTTTTTAAATGTATATCACACCCCGTTTTATTATTTCGCTCTGTTTTTATTTCCTCCTACTTGTTACAAAAAATAACGACACGATGGGTATATCCATCAACGCGTTAAGCACTTAAAACCACGTATTCAGAAAATGCATTTCCGCAGCAGGTTGGTGCACACACATAATAGGAGTAAAAGGCATAAATGAGGGTTGCATGCATGTATTATCATAAGTGGAGATTGGCGTATCGATTATGAAGCATTTCGCTTACAAGTGATACTCGTTCCCTTATCTATAACCAGTAATTGCCCGCATATTCAACGTTAAGGATATATTTAGACCCTTATGCTTCAAAACTGGAAATCAGTGCTCTTGTGGGTTTATCTTGCCCTGGTAGATTCAATGTGTTCCTACTTTACAGGTACATGCTCTTACCCTATTAGTGCTAATGAGGGATACATCCATCGGAGTACTGCCCTATTCCGTGGTTGTTATCAGCAGTTCGGTTTTGTTTCTTCGCTCAATGGGCTCTGGGATTTACTCTTTTTAGAGGTGCACCGTTCTACGATTTGTACCGCCTGCACCTGCCTGCCCCGGCAGGTTTTCGGCGGGTCACTGATTCTCCTCAATATTGGACAGTTCATTGAAAACCTGTCTGATAGTATTAATGACAAGAGTAAGCTTAGAGGAGGAATTGGAAAACCTGTCTCTTGACTGCAACCAGCAGTAAACAGACTGACCGTTACGATGTATGGCTTTACGACACATCCTAATGCTTATTACGGTTAGATTTGAGTTATTTTCCATAATTCTATTCTCCAAAATGCTAATAAAACAATAAAAATTCACCACTTTAAACTGTTTGGATAGCCTTCATTAGAATTATTTCAACCGTTAAGTTTGAAGTATTTGTCAGCTTTGCAAGATGATATATGCTTTTTGACTGTTAGTGTTATTTTATTATTGTTATCATGTGCTATTACAATTGTTAAAGCTGTATACTTTTAACAAAGCGCTCAAATGAGCTCAAAGGTATTTCGATTACCTCCTGATTATTTATCCCCCAATTTTTTCCGTTTTAATTGACACCTGGAAGACACCTGCTACCGATTTAATAAAGCACACTCTAATACAAGGTGATCTAAATTTTAATCTTCGTCACCGCAAGAAAACTTTTAACGGGATAAAAATCTAGTAAAGGAGTAAAAACCATGTAAGATTGTAAAAATTGTGAAAGATTGAAACATTTTCAAACATTAGGAATTTCACTATTCAACAAATAAATATGAGTAATTTTTTAATTAGTTACTCATATTCTTGGAAACATATCACATTCCTACTTTTGCTTAGTGTAGATAGGGTTGTTTGCTAGTGGAGCGGATTAGTTGCTGCTAAGCACACTTCGTCACTTAGGTGGTTACTAGTGTACAAACGCTTTTGTATGCTTTTGACAATCACTCTAATAGAACACAACTGATTCGTCGAATCGAATCAAAACGAGTAGCAATTCACAACTGAACTGCACTCAGTTCTGTGGACTTTCATCTATCCAAAATTTTCGAATTCATGACTGCACTTAACTTCACAACTTCTGAACTAACTTCCAGGTGAGAGCAACCCCTTATATAAGGCTCGTATTCAAAGTGGAATGTTCTAGAAGGGGAATCTACGGTAAACGGCTGAAAGAAATCTTCTGAAGCAATAAAAGTGCATGGAAGCGGCACATAATGGGTTCGTTACGCGGCTATTGTTCTGAAGTCCGGTTCTAGAGCCCCACTCAGGTGCCGGGCCGGGATGTGATTACCGGCGCCCCGAAGATAGCTTTCACGCGAGGTCACACTAATTATCAGGGAAGCAAGTATCACCACAGTTAAATTTAGGTTCCCGACTAGGAATGCGACAGGTTAGTGTTCCCCTTTTTGTTTTGCTTTAATGAATGCTAACAGTCAGATTGCTATTGTTCTTATCCTTATATCATGTCATAGTCCGTGAAGTGCTCATTATTCTCAATGAACTTCATATAATCTTTGAATGCAAAATAGTTAATGATAGGCCTTTTTAAGACCTGCTTGAAACACAATTTTGCTAATCTTCTTTTCAGATTCTTCAAACAAGACATAGAACAAATATAATCTTCAATTAATTTTATAAGGTATCCTATTATTCTTATGCCTACTTTTTCTACTTGAATAGCAGTTGCACCCAAATATAAATTAACTGATAAGTTTCTGTGCCCCAACATTAATAAAATAAATACATTACAGTTTTTAGGTAATTTTTACTTTCTGTATACGTACTCAGAGAAAATAGAGGAAGTTTTAAATTTCGTCTAAACATTTGATACCGATACATCACCGGAAACACATGTTTTAAGGCCCATTGAACCCAAAAGAGGAGTTTTAGAAAAAGGTACGTGAGCGCGCGTGTGTGTATATGCGCGTCTGTGAACACACAACTGAAAAACGAAAACTCGCTTAAATACCAAACTTGATGTTTAAGTTTAACATCTTCCAACGCTGCGACAAAAAGATTTTCATGAAAATTCCTCCATCCCAAACTAGCCTTTATATGGAGAATTTTTCGAAAACCTTGAATTTTTAAAAAAAGACGTACGATACGTTTAAGATATTTTCACGGCAAATGAAATGCATACCTATCTTGAATTTTCCAAAAATAACCTGTGACGCCCTCTACATTTTGAACGACCTTTCATAACTGATAAACCGTAAGAGATAGATAAAATCTTACTACATAAAAATGTAGAACTCGTTAAAGTACACAAGCCATGTCATATACAATTTTTTTGTGGCATTAACCCTTTGAGAGATATTCGGTCTTATTGGCTTGAAGTTTCAAATATCTATACTTTTCTAAAGAGGAAGATCGATAATTTTTTGTTTTTTATTGTTTTGTTTTAGTTTCCTAACAATGTACAAGGAACGGAATTTCAAAGCCATCACATAGCGACCAGCTCTTCAAAAAGATCTGACTATCACTTAAAGCTTAATGTATGCTCATAATCTCTTTGTACCTACAAGGAAATATACGATACGACAATAATTTATGCAAACGTTCATCTCGATTAAGATGGAGTGGATAGAAGATTAAGCTTTTGTAATAATAATTTTTTGAACATTGGCAGAGAAATTAATGTGAACTAACACAAGATTACTGAGCGAGGTGGCAGCGCGGTAATGTATGCGACTGGCACTCGGTATATCCTTAGCGACCGCCCACTCTGCCCGAAGGGTTTTTCGTGGTTTCTCCGGATCGGCAGGAGAATGCTGCAGTGCTTCATCTTCTACCACGACTCTCCTGTCGCTAATTTGCTGTATCCATAAACTTCCTTGTCATCTCTTTCAGGGCTGTAGGAGAGGCGACGTGTTCGGCAGCGACTGGGTATTGAATGTGCGCTCTGTAGAGGTTTCTTTCCTGGCGCGTTGCGGGACTGCTCAGTTAGCTCTCTTCTCCAATTGGGCCCCCCCGGGGAGACCACAGAGGGTTCGGGTGGCTTCTGGACGGGCTCGGCGGCGTCGTTAGCGTCCATCTGGAAATATGGACAGTTGTCCATGCTTACGTCAGCCATCATCCAGATCTGGTCGCCTTTCGGGTCCCTCTCCTCATCCTTCTCTCCCAGGGGTCACGGTAGAAGCAAAATGGTCGTTGAGACCTACTTGTAGTACACTGTCTGTTTACGGGGGGCTCTCCGTTCGTTTGTACCTTTACCTCTAACGCATAATATTTTATGTGATCATTATGTAACTTTAAAGAAATAGGAGTAATTTATAGCTAATTTTTCGAACACTTTTAGGTCAGCAAAATCTGAACCCTGTTCTTACGTATTGTTTTTAAATGGCTCTGTGGTATTGACCAGGAAAACCTAATGCTAGTAAATATTTTACAGCCTTTTTATTTTATAACTTAATGTTAATATTAAATTAATTATTTAACGTCTGTTAGAACTTTGGTCATGTACCTGAGGAATGGAGATTATCCAAAGATATCCTTTCAAAAAATCTGAGAAGAACAATTGTAATAATTATAGAGGAATGTGTACAGTGTGCCAGGAAACTTTCTCCGCAGCGGTTACATGCTGACGAGGGTGCTAGTAATAGCAGTTATGTTGGCAGTACGACTACCGCTTGTATAAAAACAAACCAAAAACTTTGTCTCATCACAGTAAATCATAATAAATGCTGGAAGTGTTATCCTTGTGTTTGAAGGCAGACTTCAACTCTTTACACATATTATCGAAGCTTTTACTAAAGTTTCTTGCGTAATTGAGTGCACATAATTAATTATATTAACTTCAGGTTCATCGAACGTTTTTGGATTAGTTTTGCATACCTCAAATTTTTCCGCACCCCAAATGAAATAATCTGGCGGAGTCAAATCAGAAGACTATGGTGTCCAAAGACTTTAGTTATTATTGTATCCCCCTCCAAATTGAGTTAAAGTGTGGAGCGACGGATTTGACGTATGTACTGTAGTAGTGTCCTGTTAAAAGATGGGGCATTTAATTTCGTCTTCATTCAACTGACCAATAAAATTGTAAATTATCTCAGAGCAGTAGAAATCAGAATTAACCGAACTGTCAAAGAAGATTGGCCCCATTATTCGTTCTTGTGATATGGCAACCGATTAGCCAATTTTCTGCGAATACAATGGCATTTATCTAATTGCATTGTGTTTATCTGAATGCCAAACTCGTGCGTTTTGGGAATTTACACAGCCAGATAACTGAAACCATGCTTCATCTGTAAAAAAATTTTGTTTATAACTTGAAGTCCATGTCGAATTACGAATTTTTGGGCCATTAACAGAACAGCAGGTCCTTTCCGTAATCACATTGTTTTAATTCATGAAACACTATAACTTTAAAGGGAACAACGGAAGTTTGTCTATTACAGCTTCATGTGCTGTCCAATTAGAGATTTCGGCTTCTTGAGCTAACCTGCATGCTGATTTTGCTGAAGTACGCAACATTATATCCGAGATTTCATCAAGGTTTTCGTCTATTAAAAGCTTAGGCTGTCTATTCTCGGTACATCATGAACTGGGCCGGTAACCTGAAATTTATTTATCAAATTTCGAATAATATCCTGATTTGCATACTTTGAATTAGGAAAACGAGCCTGGAATTTTAGTTTTATATTCTCCGTAAACCGATCGCTTTCGCTAAAAACTTTTTCCACCAAAAAACTTTCTTTTCATTACCAAACACTACCACCAGTTTTATGCTGCACTCCAATATCGGTCTAAATGCACGTACACTGCAATACACACTGATTACCCCAAGACAACCACCCCACACATGCAGCCTATTTACCCTTACCCATTGAAGAAAATGCCAATGACTTCCTGCTGCCAACTGAAACACGAGTGTTAGCAGCAGGCTTGGACTCGACAATGGTGCGGAGAGAATTCCCTGGCAGCCGCTCTTTTAAAATTGTGTTGTGAACTGTATGCATCTATAATAAAGAATCGACTTAAAGTAATAATAAATAACGTAATTTCAGAAGCCTGATATGGATTCTGTAAAGGAGGAGCTTTTAAAGACTGCATATTTAGCATTAATTATATATTTGAAAAACCTAGCGAATATAACACACCAACATATATGGTGTTTATAGACTTCGCAAAAGCCTTTGATATGTTCAACAGAAATAAATTATGCCATACTATGAAACCTAAATCTAAACATTTAATAACAATAATAAGAAATTTGTATAAAATAATGATAGCAACAGGAATAAAGAATAATGATATAACAGCAACAATTAATAAAGGTGTAAGACAAGGTTACCCTTTCACCACTGCTATTTAACATACTCGTGGATAATATCATCAATAAATGGCAATTAAATTTAGGAATTAATTTTAAAAATTAGAATGTGTTTTTAGATACAATTTTATTTGCAGATGACCAGGTTATAACTTGGAAGACAATTTTCAAAAAGACATATACCGTATGTAAAAATACTCACTAAATATGTCTACCATTAAAACAAAAATTATTGCATTTCAAGGGTCACATACAATTAGAGCAAAAATAATTTTAGAAAGAAAAATGATACAACAGGTGAACAATTTCAACTACTTAGGCTGCAATGTTAGGTATGTTAAAAACGAGATGTAACAAATAAGATCTGTAAATTATATGCGGTACAATAAAACGAAATTTAAAAGTTCTAGGAAAGAAACTAAACTAAAATTTTATAAAGCAATGCCTAATCCCATTTTTATGGTTCAGAATTTTGGACAATTTGCAAACATGAAGAAAGAAAAATAGAAATCGCAGAACGTTGCAGGTTACGGTATATTAGATAATAATCTGATGTGTTTAAGTAACGTGACTCTCTCTACTCTTGTACAAACTATTTTATAAACGCATATTCTTCATGTACTTCATGTAAATCGAATAAACATGTGCATAAACTATCCTATTGTTAATATTCTTGTAGGTGCAAGAGGAATATGGTAGGCTTTAAGCGATAGTCAAATATTCTAAGAGCTGGTTGCTATGTGGAGCATTCTATTCTCTTTGTATGTTCAGGACATAAAAACGAATAACGAATTCCCACTTGAGAAAATGTGTAAGTATTGGAAAATTCAAACAAATAAAAACTCGGAAATGGTTCACTCCACAAAAAACGTGTGTGACATAAATTATGTTTTAATGAGATCTACATTTTATGTGTAGTATCATTTTCACTATCCCTTGCGGTTCACCAGTTACGCAAAATTCATTCAGAAGGAATAGAAACTTTTGAGACATTCTCAGAAAATTCAAGATGTAAATTTCATTTGCCATTTAAATATCTTTAATTATAATATTTAAATATAATCTTTAGAGACACTTATGTTTCATATAAGGAGTGACTTGAGGTGAAGGCAGTTTTTCCAAAACCTTCGTGTCGCATCTTTGGAAGGTACTGAACCTAAATACCAAGTTTGGCCTTTATTCGACTTTTCGTTTTTTGAGTTATACTGTTCACAGACACACACATACAGATTTTTCTAAAACGGCTTCTTTTGGATTTAGGGGGCCTCGAAACATGTATTTGCGTTGAAATCTCGGTATCGATATTTTGGGTGGTACATGGTACTATGTACGTGGTAGGGGAAGTAAAATCGATTTTGTAATGAATTTTGGACAATTTTCACCATGGTAAACTACCCTCTACATAGAAATACTTTCCTATTTCTGATTTTCTCAAAAGTAGCTCAAACGATATTGATTACAATACTATATGATTAAGAAATTTACATGACTCATAAAATGCGTATGTTGAAATTTGTGCGAATAGCTTTTGAAGTCCACTTCATTCTGGCCGAATTTTGTATAATTGTTACATCATAAGAAATACATAAGCTTACTATATGCAATAAATGTAGAACTTCATACAACTTATTTGTGGCATTAGCTATTTATGAGATTTTCGTTGTTTGTGGTTTGTTTTTTTAATTGTTCCGTCATTTTTTGAAGTGCTGAGACCATTCAGTTCTTTCTCGTAATGTCTGGAAGAAGTATGGAATTTTAAAGCATATTAGCGATCCCCTTTATAAATATTTCACTTCAGCCTACTGTGACTCCCTAGTACCTACCATGAAATGCGTAATAAAAGTAATTTATTTCAATTAACTTGAAGTATATCGAAAAAAATTTGGAAATAATAAAAAATGATGTCTAGGAATGTCATATATATCCTGTACAGATTAAAAATCAAAGTTCTCTGAATATTTCCTTTCGTCAAGGAATACCTTTGATCCAGAACATGACCATGGAGGTATTACTTTGAGTCGCTCTGCCCCACTAGACGGTATATCAACGCAAAGATTTAAGGGTAACTGTTGCACGGATGTGCGTTGTAATGTACCCGCGGTGGGTAGGCAACTTCTCCAACAGGAGAGTTTTGTGGGTTGCGTGGAGTAAACCTATACAGGCGTAAATCCCTTTCAATGAGCGACAAACCACTGAGTAGGGAGGAAGCTGGCTTTGCGAGAGTAGGTATATCGTTACCGCCCGCGCTTCACTTCTTTGTGTAAGCTGTCCTTCAAGAACCAAACACGCACCGCTACCACTTCTAACGATAATGGATCCCTTCATATGATAAGTCACGAATGTGCAATGAAATTTAGCCAGGTACTGCGGCAACTTCTTCTGCAGCTCAGCTTTGCGGGTTGCGTGAAGAAAGGCTATACAGGAGAACATAACTACTCCGTTTAGCAGTGCTTGGGAAAAAAAGTAAAGTGTGTTTTACTGCTATAATGGATTTAAAACGTATTCTTACTTCGGCTCCCTGAATAACAAAAAGCGCTTTTAGAAAACGGTCTCTGTATTTGTGTGTTACTGTGAAAAGATAGCTCAAAGTGTACCAGCTAGCCTTCCCGAGGTTGCGAGTTCAAACCCTTTTATCTTTATTTTAATTTGTCACCAATAATTTTGTTTTATAATGTATACACTTTGTCGCCGTGAAAGTTTTAATACTTTTATTATTTATCTCTAATTTGTATATTATATTTTCACAACAAGTTAATGTTAGAGGAGCCATGAGCCAAGCTCAGCAATGTCACACATAGTAAGTTATGCAGTATATATTAACACTGGCCTGTATAACAATTAATGTTGTTCGGTCAAAAATAAATTAAAAGCATGATGTAAGTCATTTCTGTACCACTCTGCATATATTGTTTGTTCAAAGAATATAGGTACTATTATTCTGCATCCATTTATTGCACACCAATTTTCGCGTCATGCAAGGGAATCTCGTATGTAAAATCGGGTTTCTCTGTGGTCCAATACCTGTTGTTTTGCGACGCAATATAAATGGAACCATGCTTCATCAGAGAACAATATTAAGCGTAGGTCAATTACTCTATTATTTCGCATAATCCAATTGTAGAAACTTACCCCACTCAGTTGAACACGTGGTAAATAAGATATATTCAACGAACACCAGGCGAGAAATTCGCTGAATTTCGGATATTCAAATCTCCAGTGGAAATAAATACCTCCTGAGAAGATACCAGAAATGTGTAGATAGAGCACGACATTCTCAACATCTTTTGCGATAAGGTTTGTGCTTATTATTATTGTAATTGTAAGTAGAGAACGTGAGGCGGTAGCGGGGATATTATAATTGTTTCGGCGGGTGTCCGAGCTGCAGCGGCCGGCGCTCGAGTAGCTAGGCAATGAACATAGTGTGAAGAAAAAGCATTACATTAAGTGTTATTGTGAAGTGTCCAAATGTCATTTGCAAAGTGTTTATTTTTCTCCAGCACCTACGTAAGTCCTTACATTTTAAGAAAAAATTAACAGTAATGGTGTACACTGAAAATGGTTTATCTTAACTGCAATAAAATTTAATAATCCACATTCTTGATGTAGTAATTAACTTATATATTACGTTAATTACAGTAAGTTTTAGAAGATAGTGAACAAAAATATTTGTTTATGAGGCAACTACAGTAATTCCTTCAACGAGATCGAGACTTGAGTTTTGGCTTTCTATAAAAATATTAATGATAACCAGATTACGTAACAATGTGAGAGAATTTTTGTGGGCTTTGGAACGTATTGGGATTTTCCCAACTTAATTTAAACGCACTCCAAAAAAGAGTTTTATGTGTTATTAGTACATGTACATGATTCTGGCTGGGGAATATAAAAGTTTATCACTTGTAAAATTCATAGAGCTTATAAAAATTACATCTGTTTTATTGACGTTAAGAAGAAACCAAAAGGAAAGATTAAACAAACTATGAACAATTGAGGTAAAATCAGTTTATGGAGGGGGAAGAAGTAGCTGATCATATTGCCTTCAAGTTTGAAACTTTGACACAAACTTGACTCCTGGTATCAGGAACTCCCGGTTTCGAGGTAGAAACGGATCTCAAGATTCCATCAAACTTCTATGATTAGCAAAGTAGGGATAGAACAGGAAACTTGACCTATAAAATACGTAAATTAATCATGAGCGCACAAGTAATGTGGCCATTCCCTGAAAAAGGATAAACATACACAGTGAAGTGTGGAAGTAGCCTCTTCAAGTGCAAATCGTCTTTTGAACCTTTCATATGCTTTGAATATTCAAAAATATCTAAATTTTGTACTCACAGGGTATTCTCTACTCACCTCTCCTACAGATTATTCCTAAAAAGCTTATTCTTCTATCTAATTGTTGTTCAACGAGACAAACTTCCATTATAAATTTACATATTTCGATACAGGTATAAAAGGATACAATAAGCTAAACGATAGTCAGATTTTTACTTTATCTACTACGTATAGTAAGTAGGGGAAGTATTGGATTCCACCCAAAAATTCGATACCGAGATTTCACCGGAAATATATGTTTTATGGCCCCCTGAATCCAAAAAAAGCATTTTTGGAAACATGACCCTGTCTGTGTGTCTGTCGAACAGTCGGATAAACACCAAACTTGGTATTTAGATTCAGTATCTTCCAGAGATGCGACACAAAGGTTTTCAAGAAAATCCCCCCACCCCAAATTACCCTTTACAAGGAACAATTTTCGTAATTATTTATTTTCTAAAAATGCCTCAAACGATTATAATTAAAATCTCACATGTTTGAGTTATGCTGTTCACAGACATATACACACACGAACCCTTTTTATTCTAAAAAGGCTCTTTTGGATTCAAGGGCCTCAAAACAGTATTAACGGTCAAATATTATATCCAACATTTGGGTGGAATACAATACTTCCTCTAATTACCATAGAAAATTGCGTAGTTATAGAAAAGTCTGTGTTATTGTATTCTCATGGAATGGTACGACAATTTGACCAAAATCTGTATGAGGCGTATTTTGTAATATTCTGCCGCTCAACACTGCAATTGCGATTTTGAGCATGCACGCGATTACTACCTCCCTTCATTAGGAAGCCAAATGCAGCTGTGAGTGATTGTCACTTTGTGTTTTTCTATTGTTAGAACATTTTTAAATGTTCAAAGCAATCGAAGAGCCCGCTGACTGTGAAATCAGATCACTGATTCGTTTTTTTTAATGCGAGAAATGTTACGCCAGAAAACATCGCCAATTGTGTGAGGTTTATGGGGAAGATTTAGAGTGATGGAATGGCAAGGAAGTGGGTTAGACAGTTTAACGAAGGTCGTGAAAATGTGTATGATGAGCCTCGGAGAGACCGACCGTCTATGATCAGGATGAATTGGTACAAGCTATGGAGAAAACATTCGCAATGGCAAACGTTTTACCATATCAGTGTTATCTTTGCACTTTTCACAAATTCCAGGGTCAGTGGTCTACAACATTGTGAGAACGCTCAGGATTTTGGAAATTGTGCTCAAGATGGGTGCCCCAAATCTTACCAACGAGCACAAGAACAAGCGATCTGCCACTGTACTGACTTTTCTCATGCGATATGCTGAGGAAGGCGAGCACACCTTACAGGTGATGCGACATAGTTCACTCACATCACTCCTGAATCAAAACAACAATCCATGGAGTGGAGGCACACAACATTCCCCGTGAAGAATAAATTCAAACAAACGATATCCACTCTCAACATCATGTGCACGGTTTTATGGGACAGACCAGGTGCTTTGATGGTTGAAGTTTTGCCCAGGAATGCGACAATCAATAAAGACATATATTGTGAGACCTTACGAAAGCTCTGTTGTTCAATAGAGAACAAAAGCGTAGAATTACTTTGGTTCAGGACAATTCCCGGCCACACACAGCCAAACAAACTCAAGATCTGATGAACTCATTTCATTGGGAACAATTCAACCACTCTCCCTACATTCGGGATTTGGCACCAAGCGATTTTCATCTGTTTCTTCGTCTGAAGAAATACCTTGGCGGAAAGCATTTCAACGACGATGATGTCGTGAAACAAGAGGAGCACACTTGGCTCTCAACACAGGCGGCATCATTCTTTGACGAAGGCATACAAAAACTGGTTTCCTGCTACAAGTGTCCGAATAACGCGGTGACTATATGGAGAAGTAGTGTAAGGTAATGAATGATAATACAGTATTTGTAAAAGTAATGTTCTATTAAAATTATCAGTACTTTAAAACCACGCCTCGTATATGCATTGATAGCGAATCTTTAAGTCTATCCAAGATTTCCAGTTGTTCTGGGACATCGTGAGATTTATAATTTGAAAAGGGAGCTCAAACAGCAACAGGTATGCTGTCAACCTGAATGCCAGAGACAGAGAGATGAGGAGGCTTTGTTATCATTTATGCGTTAGTGAACAAGCTGTAGCTTGTGCATTTGTAGCTAAATGAAGTTTAATGTGTGTAGACAGGCAAACATTGTTTCGAGATTTCTAGACCATCATTCTGCGCAGTTCACAATGGCCCTTTACAGAGATAATCTTATTACTTTGGTTGTTTAAACATGGTTAAGAAACGACAATGTTCCAGAGACGAACAGGTATATAGAATAAAGATGTTTGTGCCTTGTAGCTCTACAATTACATGGTGCTCTAATTCATTTCGAGATTTCACCGAAAATACATGCATTTAGGTCCCTTAATAAAATAAGAGCATTTTTAGAAAAAAAGATTCGTTTGTGTGTGTGAACAGTACAACACAAACATTTTCGATAAACACTAAAACTGGTAATTAAGCTCCCAAACTACCGCTTATATGAATTTTTTTTCCAAACTGTTCATTTTCGCAAGTTTGCTCTAACGATTTTCTTTAACATGCTACCAAATAAAAAGATGTTTATATGAGAAATAAAATGTGTGTCTTGAGTTTTCTAGAAAAAGCCTGTATATTCCTCGTCATTCTGGTAACTTTAGGCAATAGACGCAAACGTACTACACAAAAAATATAGATCTTAAAGCACACACTTTATTTAAAATGAAATTTTGTCGCAAAAGCCATTTCTGAGATATCGGCAAATGGTTTTAATTGTTCAATACTCTGCGATTTTTCGCTATTCAGTCTTTATTTGGAAAAGGTATGGAATTTTAAGAACAGAGTATAGCGTCCAGTTATAAAACAAATGACTGTCGCTATTCTCTTGTATCTATAACAAAAGTGTAATATAACTACTTATGCAAAGGTTTAACTCGAGCAAAATGAAGTGATAGAGAACAAATCATAATGTTACATTCACATGACTTTCTCTACCCTCTATCGCTTGTTAGCATACAAAATATTCTTGCTAAAGTTTATTTATCTATCTACTTCGTTTTAATCAAGATAAACCTTTCCGGGAATAGCTATATCACACATTTTGTTATAGATACAAAGACAACAGCGATAGTCAAATTTTTAAGAACTGGAAGCTATATGCTGGCCTTAAAATTCCATACTGTTTTCAAGCAGTTGCGAGAAGCAACTGAATTTTGACAGTATTTAAGAGAATGACCATGAAATCAGGAATTTGAGCCTACAATAACGGATATCTCAAAAACAGCTTATGCCACAAAAACTTATTTTACGTAATTCATGTGTTTCAAAGAGATCCACATGTTTTGTGTAGTACGTTTTCGTCTATCACTTAACGTTTACCGGTTATACAGGATTGTACAAAATTCCTTCCGGATGAAGAGGACTTCATAAGCCTTTCCCAGAAAGTTCAAGATATGCATTTTATTTCTAATTTAAGTTTATTTAATATATGGCATTTTAATTAAAATCGTTAGACATTTTTTAGAAATCAAAATTTTCGTAAAATGTTCCATGTAACGGGTAGTTTGGGTTGGAGATTTTCTTGAAAATCTTCGTGGCGCATCTTTGGAAGATATTGAAGTTCGGTATTTATTAAACTTTTCGTTTTTGATCTACGCTCTTCACAGATACACATGCGGTTATTTTTTCAAAAATGCATTACTTGGATTCAGGGGAGCTCAAAACATTTATTTCCTGCGAAATCTGGATATCGAATTTTTGGGTGCAATACAACACCTCCTCTGCTTACTGGTACGTGGTGGAGATATGCTTTATATCACAAATGACAAAATAAAACGTGTAATGAAGCTATTTCTGCGAGCGTTTATCTCAGTTAACATAAAGTACATAGAAGAATAAAGTTTTGTAAGAATAGTTTAAACTTTGCAAAACAGACGACAGTGCGTGGAGAAAATCATGTGAACATAACACATCAGATTCTTCAGTTTGACACTGGAATCATAATAAAAGTAGAATTGCACTTTTAGTAGATTGAAAGTGTTTCGTTAAAGATAGCTGTTGTAAAGTAATTTTAATAATAATAATTTTATGTACTGTGACATAACATTAAATGGAGGTAAAGGAAACCATTTGTTTGCGTTTTTATATAAGATATCTGAAAGTAAAATCTGAAACAATTACTGATAACTGTTACACCTAACACTAAAATGAAGAAACAATCCGCATCTCTAACTTTTTGTGTACTGAATATTGTCACACAGAGGTCTTGGCACAAGCTTATTCGGAGGTCGGTACCGGGCAGTTGGAGATAAACGAACATAAGTAGAACTCTCGCCCAGCATAAACTCCAGAAGCGCTATTGGTAGATAGCCAGAATGTTCTGGAAGCTTCCTTACCCTCGGCTCCAGAACGTGTGTCCAGAAAGTTCTAGAATATTATGTGGAAGATTCCATTGGCTACATAAGCAGGCGTTCTCGGTAGAGTTACTAGTCAGTGAACGAGTTAGCGAGCGTGTTTTCTGGTGCGACGAAAAGTGACGTTCTCCGAGCGAGTTTGTGTGAATTGTTTGACGTGCAGTGAGTGCTGCTTCCTCGAGATATTGAAGAAGTTTTGTGTTCGACTTCCCAGCGAGTGGACCGTGCGGAAGAAGACGCTACCTCTGCGATTTCGTTAGCCACTACGTCACGAAGAAAGTGAAGTGATAGTGAAAACTAAGTGAAGCGGCAGGAAGAAAAAATGGAACTAGTTCATATTAGTGAAGTGGCAGTGGAAAAACTAGCAGTCACAATATGTAATTACTATTTAATTATTATACATACCAGTATTTACTATTCACTTATCCAATTTTAAGGTGAGTTTAGCAAGAAATTAAAATCACAGTTAATAATAATTTTTGTTTTAGTAAGAAGCAGGCATTTTGATTAATTTATTGTATAGTTTCCTATTACTAAATGACAATAAATATGAATTTTATTTCTAAATTATATCGGCATATCGACTAATAATAACAACAATAATAACTTATAAACTGATAACAGGCTTTCCTTGCATTCATTTGCACCAGCGAGTCATTTTTAAATAAAAATTGCTGAATTGTATGCCACGTTGGACTATATTCACTCGTCACCTGTTCCTATCTATATTTAACCTCGTGATATAGTGCTTAAACAATTTATTTTATAATTATCAGTTTATTAAAATAAATTTGAATAGGCATTTGGAGAGCATTACTCCGTTCCCTGAAATACAAATCTAAAGCCTTAAACTTTTTACCTAATCTCCTTTCAATTAAAACTTTCAAGCGTTTTCCCATTATCTTATCAAAGAAAGCCCCAAACATTAGCATTCTGTAACCTTTGCTCTATCATGCAGTTGGAGGGGTCAGCTCCAGTTAAATTTCTTCGTACATAGCTTCCCGTCTTCGGGATAAAATGTAGCAAACTTTAAACTCAAAAGCTGTAACGACCTATATTTAACATTCCTTTACTTTTGTCTCAGCTAATTTATACCTAAAAGGTGTCATATGTAAGTTGTAAAGGATAAAACGTAAAGGTACATATCACAGAGGGGCCCTCTGAACCGGGGCAGAGCACCACAGTGGGACAGTCGGCCCTTTTCCTTTCCAACGTGACCCCTTGGAGGGAAGAATGAGGGGAGAGACCCGAAGAGCGCAAGTATGGACGGGTCCCTAACGTTTCCAAATGGAACGCATCCGAAGCTTCCCGTTCCCTGCCCACAAGCCACCAACCTCCAGGGTCCACCGGAGCGGAGCCCCACGATGTGGAGAAACCTAACTGAGCGGTACCGCAGCGACGCCAGAGAAGAAACTTTTACAGAGCGCAAGACACCGCCCAGCTGCAACCCGCCGAATACCGTCGCCTGACCCTACAACCCCAAAACAGATGTTAAGGAAGATAATGGGTACAGGAAATGAGAGGAAGTATAGTCAACCACCCCAACATTCGCCTGGAGACCCGGGGAAATCACGAAAAACCCATGGACCAGAGTGGGCCGACGCCGGGGATCGATCCTCGGACCTCCCGAGTGTGGGTCACGGTTTTTTAAAGCATAAGTCTTGTGCTTAGTTCATCTAAGGTAAAGAAAGTCCACTAATCCACAAATAAATTATATTAGAATTTCACAAAAAATGCATCCTTGAGATCTTCAGATTTAAGAATGGTATCTCCTTCTTCTTTCTCTCTCCCTCCCCCTCATAAACGCACTATTATGTTTTTTCAGGGTTCTTCAAAAATATAGTGCTCTTAAAACACAAAATGCTATAATTGCTCTTTAGGAACACTGCAGAGAAAACAGAAAAGTGACAAGTAACTTTATTCATTATTCCAAATTGATGTACAAAGTAGATGTTTCTTTTTTATATCAGATTACAATTAGGAAAATTCTGAATTCTGTTTCATATACGAGGCATGTTTTTAAAGTAAGCACCGATAATTTAAAAAAAATATCAGAACATTATTTTCCAAATAATTCATTACCATTAATTGCCTTACACCGTACAGTACTTCTCCACATAGTCACCTCCGTTATTCAGGCACTTGTCATAACCGGAAATCAGTTTTTGTATGCCTTCGTCAAAGAATAATGCCACCTCTATGAAAACCAAGTCTGCACTTCCTGTTTCCCAACGTCATCGTCGTTGAAATGTTTTCCACCAAGGAATTTCTTCTGATGGAGGAACAGATGAAAACTCCTTGATGTTAAATCCGAACTGTAAAAAAGGTGGTAGAATTGTTCCCAATCAAATGATGCGATCCGATCTTGAGTTTGTTTGGCCATATGTGGCCGGGCATTATCACTCATTACTGCTTTCTCATAAACCTCACACAATTGGTGATGAATGTTTGCTGGCGTAACGTTTCTCGCATTCAAGAAACGAATCACTGATCTGACTTCAAGTCGGCGTTTCGAATACTTTGAAACGCTCTAAAAACAGAAAACACAAATTGACGATCGCTCACAGCTGCGCCTGGCTTCCTAATGAATGTAGGAAGTGATCGCGCATGCTTAAAATTGCGACTGAAACGCTGAAGCGTCAAAATATTAAGTCGGTGTTTACCTTAAAATCACGCCTCGTAGTTTACTAAATATAGTACCTTAGAAGTATAATTAATAATGTTTCTGAGTATATTGGTTTACGCTTAAGGTTCTTTCGTACACTTATTCAGTCAAAGTATTATATCCCCGAGAATCCTGCTGTAGAATTATTTGGTTTGGTTTAATAATGTGACACAGCTATTGCTAGAGCTATCAGTTAGATGGGGTTACCGGCCGACCGTTTTGAGATATGGCAAGATAAGGTGTAGCGCTCTCTCCCAGCCTAAACAGCGGTATTGAGAGATAACCAGGATCTTATGGAAGTTTCCCCATTCCCCGCCTTCGGAATATTCTAGAACTCTCTGGAAATCTCCAGCTTCTATATAAGCGACTGAATCAGTAAGTGAGATATTGAGTGCTTTTCTGATGTGATAAGAACTGCTGTGCTAAGAGTGAGTTTGTGACGTACAGTGGATGCTGCTACTGCGAGAATTAGAGAGGTCTCTTGTTCTACTCTCCAACGACTGAAGCAGAGGAAAGAAGATGCTGCTTCGCGCGTATTTCATTACGCCGCTATATGGCGAGAACTAGTGAAGTGACAGTGGAGACTGGACAAGGTCACAATACTTAGATGAAATTGCATTCCATATTTGGCAGCATTTTCTACATGATCTCGGTTCCTATTTCTTCGCCCATTGAATGTGTGTGATATCAAAGTTTCTTTCACGTTACGTGCATTTACTGCTTAAAGGGATATTTCTAAACATATGATTTGTTATACATAATACAAATTTTATCTCTAACCTTTCATGCCACAACTGGGCTCACATTCACTATAGGTTTAAGATAATTCAGTTATACAAACGAAGAAATACAGTGACTGTAAAAAGTATTAGTCTTGAGCTTAAAATGTCTTAGCGGCCAAATTAACTGAAAGAAAAGCTAATTTTTTATGTTCTCTACCACGTACGTAGTAGGTGGAGAAGGTATTACATTCTATCCAAAAATTGGATACCGAGATTTCACCATAAATACTTGTTTTGAGGCCCCTGAATCCAAAAACGGTATTTTTAGAAAAACGTCCGCCTGTGTCTGTCTGTGAACAGCATTACTCAAAACTACAAGTCAGATAAACACCAAACTTGGTATTTAGGTTCAGTGCCTTCCAAAATTGCTGCATAAATATTTTAAAGAAAATTCCACACCCTAAGCTACGCTTTATATGAAAGAATTTTTCCAATTTATTTATTTTCCATAAAATAGCTCTAACGATTTTGATAAAAACACATATATTAAATATATTTATATGGCAAATAAAATGTATATATTGAATTTTTTGGGAATAGCCTATGAAGTACTCTTCAATTGGAAGAATTTTATCACATGTTATGTAACTGCTAAACGTCAAGCGATAGACGAAAACATATCACACAGAAATTATAGATCTCTTTAAAACAAAGGAAATGTGTAATGTAGCTATTCTGCAGAGGTTTATTTGGATTAAAATGAAGTAGATAGAAAAAAATCTTTAGTAGGAATAGTTTGTATACCCACTAATAAACCACAGAGGTTAGAGAAAGTCATGTGAGTGTGTTACATCAGATTCTTTATATTCAGAAAGAACAAACATTAATTAACTTCTCTAGGAAACAGTTCCTAAAGCTGCGAAAGCCAACGGTTTGCTTGTTCTGGTGCGTTTGTCAGGATTAATTATATTAGTTTACTTTTTTAATTACGAAGAGAGCAATTTCTAGCAGAGTATAGTTTTTGCAATAATAGCGGTGGAAATGCGCTTTGATCCGAACGAGGAAAATATAGCATGGGCAAAAATTATCAAGGCTTTTACTCACTTAACGGCTCAATTTTTACTTCACAAATTTATTTCTCCATTAAAAACATCCAGAGCTATTCTATAACTTTCTAGTTAAGAAGCTTGTTACCGTTGATATTAAAGATTAAGAATCAAGAGAATTGCAGCCATTTTGACTAGTAGTAATAGTAATAGTATTTCTGTCACTAACAACACTGCTTTCGACTCTTGGTACCGCTAACGATTTCAACAAAATCCTGTTGTTACGATGTTACAAAATACCAAATAGCGTGTAGCAACTGGTTAGGGCTTTAACAAGTTCCTAAACTTTAATGAGATGTTACAAAATACGTGCGATTATTACATATGCATTTTTATTAAATACACATAAAATAATTTTGAAATTACAACAAATAAAGTTGAAAAGTGGATACAAATTAATAAAGAAAATATATATAACAAAACAAAAAATCCGAATAAAAGACAGAAATCACAAGCTTTAATGTTATTTGTGCTTTCTAACGTCAGTAATTTATAAGTTTTTGTTTTAATTTGGCTGCTAGAATTTTCTAAAGACGAGACGAAAATGTAGATCGCATATGAATACCGCAATCGTTACTTAGGTAACTGAATAGGAAAGTGAGGTTTCTCAGGACAAGTAACATGTTGGCAGTCGAAGCTGAGGTCGGAATATCGAAATGAGTCCTGGAATAAACACTTTCCTGCAGTTACGTACAATATATTGTTTCACACTATGTCGAAATACTTTATGTATTGAATGACATTGTACTGAATATTATGTTATCATATGTTTCATATACTTCTATGAGTTGAAGTAATACATGTTGGTAACCTTGGAGCTTGTCGTGCAGTGGCGCCGTTATCGGAGTAAGTAAAAACTATTTCAACGTATTGTTGTGTATGGGAGTGCAGAAGTTTAGTAGCATCCGAAAAGAAATATCTCTGCAAGTATATCAATTAAGGTGAGTTATTAAGTAGTATTAAAATTTTAAGATTAATATAGAGATGTAAAATATTGCAATACGGACGAAAAATGCTTATGAAAAGTTACTCTCGCAGTAAATTTATCATTATGTATTCACGTGTTGGTGTTGGAGTGCGGAAAGTAAAGAACGGAAACGTTCAATTTGACGCACTAGTTTTGAAAAGGAAAAACATGAAATTCCGGATAGTATGAAACAAAATGATAGTGTCTATCAAAGTATTCAAAGTATCTCAGTTGTGTAATTAAAGTAAACTAGTATCTTATAAACACAAATATACGTCAAGAAAAGGTTCATCAACATATCTTCATTAGTTCCAGAGCAAATGACAATGAATTTGGCAAATTTAACATTTGCAGAATACTTTATGCAATCTGTCTTTGAATAGGAGTGAAAACCGTGTTAAATCGTGTGAAACCCAAAGGCAGACCTAACAGCGAGTGCTCTTAAAAACAGACTAACTATAATTTTATCAGAACAAAGAAAACTCAGTCTTTGCAAATGCCCATAGATTATAGCATACATAGCAGTATAGTCATCTTACACATTTATGTCAACTGCCGGCCCTCCTCTATAAAGCGCCAAGTGAGTCTATTTTTACTATAACAAAACTAAATGACAGGTTTTCAATAAATTATCATAAAATACAGACTTTGTATCTAATCAAACACACTTTCTTAAGCCACAATAACCAAAATTCATAAAAAAACGTTAAAAAGTTAATGTTTGATTTTTTAAACACAATTAAAGTTAAACATGTATAAAATCAAACTGTTAACATTTATGGCCCTAGCTCATGATTTTGCATTTTAAATGACGCCGATTTTTAAATGTCCGTGGAGCGAGGAGGATGTTACGCCAGCTCAGTCGAAAATGTTGTGTTGTGCATTTGGAATTAGCGCCTATTACTTCGTAATAGTTTAGATAATACCATATAGATAGCATAGACACCAGATGACATAGTATTATTGTTTCAGTCTCAGATGATACTCTTGAGAAATGTTTTTGTTTTCACGCGCTTGTCACAAAATTACAACCAAAAGTAAAAATATATTTCTCTCAGAATTAGTTTTTTAACGCATACTCTCAGTAATGTTGATGAATCTCTAGGCCTACTTTATCTAGTTTCTTGAACGTTTTAGAGAGTGTTCTTCACTGAATTCTAAAACGTCTCCAAGAAGGAAATTGTTTTATATGCAATTTAACCTCTGCCCAAAATATTAAATTAATATATACACTCAGTAAATTTAAAACTGGCCGGAAACTAAGAGATGGAGCTCGAATCGGGTACTTCCTCGAGCGCTTGGAATAGCCAGGCTTTGTTCACAAGACTGCGTATATTCCTGTGGTAGTAATAAAGGGGAACACAACTATAATCATACAAGTCTTCCTAGACAATAATTCATATACGAGATTTCAAACCTACACATGTTTCAACACTGAATATTTGTAGCCAAAACACACTTTATTCATTTAGGTTCTCAAGTGAAGCATGACTAAAGCTCGTTATGCGCCGCTTATCGCAACTTTCTTAGCTATGTGCTAGAGTATTTGCTTACCTTAGGTTCAAAGTACAAATCTCCGTGGAGCTACTAAAGTTTCCCCCTTTCATTTTAACACATGATTAAGCATATATCAGGTTTTCTTCATTTTTTATGTACGTCGCGTTTATTTTGTAGTCCATTATAATTGTAGATGGCAACCTGACATTAATTTATCGGTCTGAAGGATGTTTCATACTCAGTCACCTTAATTTTATAACCGCTAATTTCACCATTATTGTAACTGCATTTGTAAGTAAAAGGAAATAACATAAAGTATATTATTTAACCATATTACAGCAAAATAAAACAACAATCCACTGCGGTGAATCGAACTCAAGCTGCTTGTGTAGAAGTGAGCTAGCTTAACCACTGCTCCTCGCTAAGTATGGTCTACAGGTAGCTTGAATCAGTGTCTTGTGACTTGTGTTATATGCAGAGCTAGCGGAAGCGGCGCATAGAAATTGACGTTGTGAACCGCGCGCTCACTCGAAGAGATTTTAAAAAGTTTTAACTGCCCAACAGACCGGTCACCTTTAGTTTGACCGTTGATAGGAAGAACATTTTTAATTATTTTAAAATATTTGTTCCTAAATAATTATATTTTTATTCTGAAATACTCCTACAAGGCTTTAGGCTGCCAAAGACAAGCAATACCAATTCAACATAATTATATGTAAAACAATAACAGAACTTTTAAAAAACAAAACATTAAAATACTTTAAAATTAAAAAGGAATATTATACAATAGAAATATAATAGATTATTAATATCTGAGCAAAACTGAATGTCTAAAAATAGAAAACAAAATGAAACTATATAAGCAAGCGAATCCAGAGATTTACAACATTATAGGCTGAAAACGTGATTTCTAAAAATACAATACGTGATCAAAAGTATCCGGACACCCGGCTGGAAGTCAATATGGTGTTGGCCCACCATTAGCATTGATGACAGCGTTCACTCTCGCAGGCATACTTCCAATCAGGTGCTGGAAGGTTTCTTGGGGAATAGCAGCCCATTCTTCACGGAGTGCGGAACTGAGTAGAGGTATCGATGTAGGTCGGTGAGGCCTGGCAAGCAGTCGGCGTTCCAAAACATCCCAAAGCTGTTCTGTAGGATTCAAGTCAGGACTCTATGCAGGCCAGTCCATTATAGGGATGTTATTGTCGTATAACCACTCCGTCACTGCCCATGCAGTACGAACAGGTGCTCGATCGTGTTGAAAGATGCAATCGCCATCCCCGAATTGCTCTTCAACAGTGGGAAGCAAGAAGGTGCTTAAAATATCAATGTAGCTCTGCGCTGTGATCGTGCCACGCAAAACAACAAGGGGTTCAAGCCCCCTCCAAGGAAAAACACGACCATACCATAGCACCACCACCACCGAATTTCACTGTTGGCACTACTCACGCTGGCAGATGACGTTCACCGGGCATTCGCCATACCCACACCCTGCATCGGATCGCCACATGGTGTACCGTGATTCGTCACTCCACACAACGTTTTGCCACGGTTCAATCATGTAATGTTGACGCTCCTTACACCAAGCGAGGCGTCGTTTGGCATTTTCCTGCGTGATGTGTGGCTTATGAGCAGCCGCTCAACCATGGAATCCAAGGTTTCTCACCTCACGCTAACTGCCACAGTATTTGGAGTGGATCCTGATGCAGTTTGGAATTCCTGTGTGATGGTCTGGTTAGATCTCTGCCTATTACTCTTTACGACCTCTTCAAATGTCGGAGTTCTCTGTCAGTAACGTCTGTACGCTTTTGTGCTGTACATGTCCCTTCACGTTTCCACTTAACTATCACATCAGAAACAGTGGACCTAGGGATGTTTAGGAGTGTGGAAATCTCGCGTACAGACTTCTGACACAAGTGACATCCAATCACCTGACCACGTTCGAAGTCCGTGAGTTCCGCGGAGCGTCCCGCGATGTCTAATGACTACTGAGGTCGCGGATAATGAGTACCAGGCAGTAGGTGGCAGCACAATGCACCTAAGATGAAAAACGTATGTTTGTGGGGTGTCCGGATAGTTTTGATCACATAGTGTAGGTATTGAACCCCCGAGTGCTGCCATAATAGCATATAATGTATTTTTGTGGATGTCAAGGGTTTAAAGGAAGTCAATCAGTAGGTGTGGGAGAGTAACCCGAGTACCAACCATCAATCCTTTCACCTCAATTGACTTCAGGTGGCATTTATCTTTGACGAAATCTACTGATAGCCTATAAATGTTCTTCTTTTCGTCCACTTCTATAGGCTGGTTTTCGTGATCATTAAATCCGATGGTGGGGTCTATGTTGTAAAAAGTGGATTTAACGGCTATGATATCTATTCTATGGTTGGAGAGACCATGTAGGGGAGAGGGGGACAGGTTGGCACAAATTTTACGTTTTGCTCTCTATTTTTATTACAGCAACATTTCAGTTAGTCTTGGCATGATACTTTAACAGTATCTATTAATAATTGCGTCATTTTACGCCACTTAAAGTTATATTTTTCAACTTTTCAAACCATTGCGTAGTGAGGCAGCTTACCTCACCTAAGAGGCAGTTTGGCACAAGATGTGGGGTAAGCTGGCTACGTGTTATTTATATGTAAAATATGCGTTTTGAATAATTTTTTAAAAACAAATATCATGATCCAGTTATTAAGAATACTTCGGATATATAATTACAGATTCATCATGGTAAAAACAGCTAACACAGAGTAACGTTTTTAAACCCATCAACAGGTCCTTAAAGTAAGATATAATGTCCAAAGTTAATTAAACACTTAAATGGCAAAATAAAATGAAACACTGTACACAAATTAATCGGAAATGTCCGCAAAACAATTTAAACATACAATGCCTGTTACTATCATTATGCCTACTTGACCCCGGTCTACTTGTTTTAAAGGAAGCTCGATGTAGCGATCAAGAAGCAAGAAATTAAAATACTTAAAATATCAAAGAATAAAGGCATTTAAAAGCATTTTTAAACAAAATATTTAGAAGTCGTTTAATATTGGATATGTGCCCAGGAAAAAAAATCCCCAGGAAGTGAATATTTACCTACCTCGCGGGAAGAACAACTTCACGGCTTCCTTCCACTACAACTTGTCGCTTCCTTGGGACGCGTATTTGGGGACAAGGAATAGTATCTCTGCATTATACTGAAATGTGTTGACTAAGGGTAGAAATAACCATGTGCCAACTTGGCCCCCTTACCCCTATTTCCTCAAAGACAGTACAGTCCTTTCCTCTTATGGAATTCGGTATTAGTATTTCCTTCTTAGAGAAGAAGGATAATTGAGTTTTGCAACATTTTAGTAAAAAAATGAAGCAATATATATACATAAACATGTTTCTACTTTTGAAGGACAATATTCCCCCAGAAATGCGCCCCTAAGAGTTTTTCAGTTAAGGTTTTCAAGATTAATTTTTGTAATAGTCTTTTGCAAATACAGAGGTTTTTAAAATAATTTTTTAAAATGTATAACAAATCTATATATTCTCTTAGCCGAAGTCAGAGAGGATGTACTGCAGCTTCTGTGCTACATTGGAGCATGAAATTTATTTTTAAATAAGATGAATTACTTCTAAGAGAAAGCTGACTGTACTCACCAACCACGGATAGGTACATGGAATGTCCGATAGGCGGGGTTGTGCTCACTTGACACTCATAAAATCCGGAGTCTCTCCTCTGAGGGTAGCGAATCTGCAGCATCCAATCCTCTGTCTGGGGCGAGTGAATGGATTGGAAGCGTTGATCGCTAGTGTAGGTGTATCGGCCTACGGTCAGCAAGTGGATGTCGCGGTGGCGTACCCATGAAACCTTCAACAGAGAAAAAAAGAATTGGTGCCATTAATCAAACTGGCGTGCAGCTGAAACAAAAAGGGTGGTTTACTTGGGGATAATACCTGGATCACACGTAATCTTCATGATGAACAGCGCAGAGGAACTGTTCTAGGTGCTATTTGTCAATTTTTATTTCGCGTTACACAAGATGGATGCGATGGAATGCCTTGAAGAGAAAGGGATCATGCAAAGGCTTTATCACGCTGCAAGGAAAGAGAGCAACACCTTACTTAGTCACCTGGTGCCCTTAAAACAAATTAGCTTCGATATTTTTGAGAAGATGTTACTTTACAATCTAGCTTCTTATAGCAGCGGGAGCTTAAAACCGTTATTCCGTCAGAGAAAGTTCCATTCATCAGCAGTTCTCTCAGGAACTGTTTTTGCTTTTTAGTTTTTTTATACCGTTTATTAGCTTTGTTCTTCAACTTTCAAGTGATGTATCACTTATTTGAATCTGATGCATAGTTTTGTATCTCAAAGGATTTAAAGGGAACCCTGTGTGTTGCTGTTACACTAAAAGGGGGCGTGGCACCTTGCACTGTTACACGTTTTTGCTTTTATTCTGTAATTTTAAAACCTAAACGACAGAATTTCGCCTTTGTTGCATTTTTTCTGTAATTTTAAGACTTGATTTTCTTACATAAAAAATCTTAATTACATTATTATATACTAACATACATGTTTATTTACTCTCTGAAACCAGCAACATAAAGTGTTTAATTTGATTATAACTTGCAACACTCAGACTGATTTTTCTCTTCTTCCCATATTTTTTTTCTTTGAAGATTACAAGTCGTTTACTATAATATTATATTACTATAATACTATACACATTAAAGTATGCTATATACGTTTTCATATTACCATATTCGCTTTTTACTTTCTCTACTACGTATAGTAATTAGGGGAAGCATTGCATTCCACCCAAAAATTCGATACCGAGATTTCACCGGAAATACATGTTTTGAGGTCCCCTAAATAAAAAAAACGTTTAGAAAGTATGCCTGTGTGTCTGTGAACGGCATGTTATCTTAAAAACGAAAAGCCGCATTAAATAACAAACTTGGTGTTCAGGTTCAGTATCTTTCAAAGATGCGACACGAAGATTTTTAAAGAAATTCCCCACTTCAGACTACCTCTTACATGGAACACTTTTCGAAAATTTTGATTTTCTCAAAAATGGCTCTAACGATTTTGATTACAATATCACATATTCAAGATATTTTTATGTATCTCTTGAATTTTCTGCGAACGTCCCCAAAAGTTTTCTTCTTTCTGAATGCCTTTCGCATAACTGGTAAACCGTAAGAGATAGATAAAATGTTTCAGCACAAAAAATCTAGAGCTCGTTATGTCATATACGTTTTTTTTGTAGAGTGAACCATTTCTGAGATATTCTTGTTATTTGTTTGAATTTTCCAATACTTATACTTTTTTCTCAAACGGGAATTCGTTATTTGTTTTTTTCTTTTTTTATGTCATGGACAGGCAAAGGAAATGGAATGGTCCACATAGCAACCAGCTCTTAAAATATTTGACTATCGCTTAAAGCCCACCATATTCCCCTTGCACCTACAACAAAATTAGCAATAAGATAATTTTCTGCAAATGTTTATCTCAACATGAAGTAGATGGAGAATATGCGTTTGTGAAAAAGTTGTGAGTAGAAAAAGTTATGCGAGTTTAACACATCAGCCCTTTTTTTTAGTAATATTGCATTTTGGGAAAAGGGGTTGCACACCTTAGGTATTAGGAGGACAAAAACATTGAAGAGGATCCCACTTATGGAGTAGGGATGTTCTAGCTGATTAAATTGTGAGAATACAACTATAGTTAAATGATAAAATGTAAGTCCTTATTTTCTCAAAACTAAAAATGTCTATGTTTTGTGACGTTCAAAACAAATAATAGCACTCTAAACATTAAGAAAATCACTATATGTATATACCAAGTTGAATAAATAAATAAATAAACGATTTGTCCCTAAGGGCTGAGGCTAGCTCTTGCGAGGGGTAGCTCGATATGACATGCGGGGGGCTAGCCCACATAAGTGGTGTTTTCGTTGTGTTCTCTCTTCCGCACTTCGTGCTATTGTTCACTCACTTCTTTGCGGCACTACATGATATTTTTGGGGGTTCCTCACTTCGCACACTTCTTCCCTTAATTCCGATCCGAAATTAGGTGGTTGTGTTTAGCACTTCCTGCCTACTCCGGATGTCTCTCCAGCCGCTGCGGTCGTGTGCAGTCCTGGTCCAGTGTGCTCCTACCGCTTTCTTGAAGGCGTCGTCTCATCTTGTACCGGGTCTGCCTTGTCGTCTCTTGCCGATGTAGGGAGTCCACATGCCCACCTGTTGTTCTGGAGCCTCGCCACGTGACCTCCCCACTTCCACTTCGTTGGGATACATCATCCAGTTTTGTTACATCCCTTAACCTGGTGTTGGGCACTATCTTGGAAGGGTAGCCCTAATACCTTCCTCTACACGCTTCTCTGGCAAACTTGCATACGTTTCTTTTGTGTTTCCGTCAAATTACAATTTGGCACCCATGTAGTAGTGATGGGAAGATGCAGGAGTCTAATTTCTTGATTTTTATTTTCGGTTGAGTTTCTTATCCAGTGGAATGAATTTTAGGGCCCAAAATGATTTCCATGCTATTCTGGTTTTAGTTCTTCGTCCATGTTGTTCTGCATGCCTACCAGTTGTTCTAAGTATACATATTCTGGTTTTAGTTCTTCGTCCATGTTGTTCTGTATGCCTACCAGTTGTTCTAAGTATACATATTCTGGTTTTAGTTCTTCGTCCATGTTGTTCTGTATGCCTACCAGTTGTTCTAAGTATACATATTCTGGTTTTAGTTCTTCGTCCATGTTGTTCTGTATGCCTACCAGTTGTTCTAAGTATACATATTCTGGTTTTAGTTCTTCGTCCATGTTGTTCTGTATGCCTACCAGTTGTTCTAAGTATACATATTCTGGTTTTAGTTCTTCGTCCATGTTGTTCTGTATGCCTACCAGTTGTTCTAAGTATACATATTCTGGTTTTAGTTCTTCGTCCATGTTGTTCTGCATGCCTACCAGTTGTTCTAAGTATACTGGTACATACTGTAGTACTTTAGTGTCAATTGTGATTGATATACCTTGGATATTTGTCATAACTTGTGTTTTGCTCATGTTCATCGATAGACCGGCGTTTTTGCTGCAATTGTTTAGCTCCTGGATCATATTCTGCAGATCTTTGGCATTACTGGTGAATAGCACAACGTCATCAGCAAATATTAAGTTTTGAGCCTAATCAGAAGCAAACAAGGAATGTTCTGAAGCAGGATAGTTAAGCTAAAGATTTTGACAAAAATAGTTTGCTTTTAGAAAAATTACAATTAGGAAACAAAGCAAAAATTTACAATAACATCTCAGATGCTTGATTAATTAATAGAAGTAAGTAATTCTGCTTCACAACATTCTGTATATAATTAAAAACAATTCAGTGAAAGAATCATTAAAAATGAATAAAAATTGGCTTTACTGTGAGAAAAGGGGTTTTACAATGATATAAAACCAATTAATTTTAGATTAGATTTTAATACCATAAAAATATATTTAAATGCAACAATAGCTTCACAAAAAATCGTCGAGTTTGACAAAAAACAGTGGACTTTTCTCGTAATGTATATGTGTACCAGGTCACCGTGCGTCTGTAAAATTTTGGGGGAAAAATTCAACATTTGCATTCGTTTTTTTGTAATTTTACTGCACCTATAAACATAAGGAGTTCCGGATTTTATTACCGTATACCGCCCACAATGGCATTAGGTTTTTCGCGGTTTTCCCTGATCGGTAGACAAATGCTGAGATTGTTTCTCATCTACCATAATTTTCTTCCCATAATACCTTTCATTCTTTTCCTTCTCATTTTCCAGGTGTGCCTCTAGGTTTCGTGGCGTATGGGCGAATGCGCGTTTAAAGGAAAAATGTTTCTCGTGAACACTAAAGGGCTGCTTGGTCGAGTCGTTCATCGCCTTCTCTAGACAGCTCCAGCAGTGGGACGGGTCTTTGAGCTTGGAATTGTTAGGAACTTTCCCGCGTCTCTGTGGTCTGCATGCCTGCGCCCTGATGCAGAATTTAAATGAGTCGAAAGAGACATGTGAAGTTAAATGCATATAAAAGCAAGGAAGATGTGTAATCCATAAAAATGACACATTTTAATGTTACGTTATTGTGTTAAAGTTTTTGAGTTAGGAATTATTAGCAAATATTATGTTAAAAAGATTTTAATTACTTTCAAAGAAAGTTTGTTATAAATTAATTTTGTTTTATATAAAAAGGAAGAAGGAGAAGGCAATTGAATAACGATATAAAGGAAAATACGTTATTCTGAAGGGACGGAAACATGCATTTACGAAAATAAATACACAACAGGAATGCTAATGTGCATTTAAAAAAGAAAATAATATTATAGTTGTGTAAAATAAGGAATCAGATGGTTAATTTGTATTCACATATAAATTGTTTAATGCAATCAACTTGTATGTATGTTAACATTTATTTCGCTAATCTAGCAACAACGGTAAAAGTAAACAACGTTCAATTTTTTAGATACTGTGGCTAAAAATTCTTCAAAAAGACATCTTGAGCCTAGTTTGAGAATAATTTCAAGCATATACCATAATATATCGTCAAATATATTGAAAAGAACCTTATCATCAACATTGACGATATTAAGTAAACTATTGAGTTAAATAAATGAAACGAGCAAGTAAAATAGGAACAGAAACAGCTAATGATTCTGTTATGTAACAATTCACACTTCTTCTAAAATAAATAACAGTTTTATGTGAAGTTAATCGTTATTAAGACTAATTAATTGCCTTACCTTCAAATACCACATTATAAAATCCCTTGAGATTAAAGAAGACTCGCTCATTGTTGAGCTGATTTGCAATTCAAAATCATATAAATAGCCGGAAAGATGTCACTAGTTAAAGTAAAACTTTCACTAAATTCTTATAACGTAACGACAGTTAGAAATAAAACCAGCAATCACCGAATTAAGTTACATACCGCTACAATTACAAGCCTGCCATAGCAGACGGATACCATATTGTTACATGCTGGGTAGATGGCCTAAAATTTCACATGAAAATTGAATTAATTTTCAATACCCAGCACGTACAATGAGGGGGCGTATACTTGCTTGACTGTGGAGGACCGAAACGTGGTGTGGAGGTTAGAGAAAGGCGTGGGTTTTAACTGCACAGAATCCATAACACAAATTTACTCGCACATTCCTAGATTTATTTCCAAACGTTTGCGGTTCCTACATTATTAAATATGGAAGGTGGGAGGAGATGTCCACCGATCCAAAGCCCGGCTTACACACGCGGTCCGTTCCTCACGGAATCCTAACTGAGAGTGACGCTATCCCCCCCTACTCGTGGCTAGCAAAGCTACCAGCCAAGAGTGACGTAAACAACAATGTGTCTGGTATGACAATGTAGAGCAATAATGCAACCCTCCAAATTACTAATACCCCACAATATTATCAACACATTTACTGCAGCGGGAATTTCAAATAAGGTAACCATGAGTTGCAGAGTACGAAGCGACGAGATCCTGAGCTGGAGCAGAGCCGAACCCAGATCCCAGGACAACGAGGGGGTGCATAACTGCATAAAGGCTTCTTCAGCATTCCCACTTGAGCCTTGCAGCTTTCTGTGGTTCATTCTTTTAATTTCTTCCTCCTGAGGGAAGATCTAATTACGTCGCAGTGGGCGAGGTGTTCTCATCCATTGTATGACCTATACTAAACTTTTATTCTATATAATTGTTTTTTTTCAATAATAACATTTTTAAAGCCCAAAATAGCTATTTAATCGGTCCTTTACCAATTAGGTAAAACACTGCATTGAACTTTAAATTCCATTTTCCTCAATTCATTTTTCACTATTCAAAATGCTCCTTGGTCCACAACTTATTAGCCTGAAATTTTGATGATAGATTCAGGATTTACGTATATAAAGATTGTTGTGTACTTGTTAAAATATTAAATAGTTCAGTTGCAATTAATTATTTTCCATAACTCGCACTGAAAAAGTTAAAACATTCAATAACATGTATAGAATTTTTTTCTTAGATTAATAAAAATTAAAAAATTACTGCACGAAAATATCTTTAAGTTTGTATAAGAAGCTCAAATTAAAAAATTGTGAGCGATACTATAAATCTAGGGTACAAGGAAACTTTATATTCCCATACCAAAGAGTGGCTAATTATGAATTAAAAAAATAGTATCTTAACCATGTGATATAACTGGTTAAAATCGTGTTACACTAAAAGTTTTATGTTCCGAGTATTTGGCATAAAAATGAAAGCACTCAGAAGCAAACTGCAGATTATTGGATTTTGACAAGTACATTGCCTGAAGATATTGCACAGAATGTTTTACAGGATGTATACTAACGGGCATAAAAAGTGGCCCAATCCCCTACACCGAATTGTGTTTTTTTCTCAATAATGATTGTAATATGAATATGCATTTTTATGTAACATTGATTTCAGATGTTTATTAATTGTAATTATTATTGGGAAATAAGTTTATACGGCCTTACTGAAACTGTCAATAATAGCGCAATAATGCAAAGAGGGGGGTGAGCTGTTTATCATTATTGGAAACGAGGAAGTTACGTAATGTTGGCGCGTTTTTCCGTTGAGAACCTTCTGGAATATTTTCTCCCTAAAGCATATGTATTCATAATTTTTATTGGATATTAAAATAGACGCTAATGTTGGCGCGTTTTATTAGCCAATTTCAGCTCAGTTATAATCTTTAGGCGTATCTGGATGCAGGAGTATAAATAGGGTAGGTTAGAGGTAGCTTCATGCTCAGTTCATCAAAATTCTTTGTGCACTACACGTCGTCTTCAGTTCGTCAGTTGGTCAAAATATTTGTATGAGATACGTCGGCTATAGATTCACAAGTTACGAAAATCTAAAGTATTATAAAGTTAATTATACACAAAGTTGAAGTACGCGAATTAAGAGTGATTAGTAATGAAGTTATTAAAACAGTTTCAGTTTGGCGAGTGTTAAGATCAATGTATAAATGTGATAGTTAACGTGTTCGACAATAAATGTGTAAAACAAATTTCTTCATCAGTGTAATTTTTGGATAAAAGATTCCTTTCCGTTTACACAACCTGTATAGAGATACGTGCTCAAGCCAACAGGATAATAGCTAGCCGGAGGACATTTGAAATGAAATCAAACAAAAGCTAATACTGCTGCAAATTGCTAACACCAGATGGAGCTACAAACCGAACAAATGAATGACGTCACAAGATGGCTTCACATGAAGTAAACACACATACACAAACTTTATAAGTAATACCGTTACAAATTGGCTACTACAACGTGGGGCTACAATAATGTTAAATAAATACAACATTAAAACTTCCTTCAAATTGGCACCCAGAACGTGGGACAGAGTGACCAGGAAAGGAACCAGGATGTGGAACGAATGCAGCAGTGAAATGATCTACAAGACCCAGATTCCAGAAACAACAGGGACGACAGACTACGCGGATGATTGGACATCGTAATTCCGAGATTACAAGGCAACAGGTGAATTCAACTACAAAAACATCGAGAAGACGCAGATTCCAGAAAAAACTATAGGAACGACAGACTACGCGGATGAGTGGACACAAAAACATCAAAACGACGTAGATTCATCATAATACAACGCTGAAGCAACATATAACCTAGGAGAGAGGGGCAGGAAGCTGGACATGAATGTAACAGCAACAGACAGCATCACAAAGGTCAGAGTATCGTAATTTTTTTTTAGAAAACAAAATTTTAACCTTCAAATGTACTTAAGGATTGGTAGGATAAAGAAAATAATGGCTACTAATAATATTGAAGAAATAATTATGGAGGGAGATAATGTAACAGTTAGCTGTAATTCAATACAGGTTACAGATAATAGCCCAAACAATGTAGGATTTGAGGGTGAAAATGTTAGTGCAGAAAGTCAGAATAGAATAGCAGGAAATGTTAATTTTGATGCTAGTACGATGATGGAAATGATAAGAAATTTTGGTGAAATACTAAATAAGAGTGTAGAACAAAACAGGGAAGATATGCAAAAGAATAATGAGAAATTAGAAAAGAAAATAGATCAAAACAGGGAAGATATGCAAAAGAGTCATAGGGAATTAAGGGAAGATCTTAGTAAGAAAATAGATCAAAACAGGGAAGATATTGATAGGAGTTTAGAACAAAAACTAACTCAGAATAATGAGAAATTGAGGGAAGATATTGATAAGAGTATTACAGATCAATTAAGGGAAGAAATTGGTAAGAGTAATGAGAAATTAGAGCATAAATTAGATCAAACTAGGGAAGAAATTGAAAAGAAATTCATGGAACTAGATAGTAGTATGATTAGAATGAAAAATGAAAATCAAGAAATGATAGCAAATGAGATAGGGGAAGTTTCAAAGAAATTGTTGGACATGAGCAAGGAAATATCTAACAAAGAAAGTGAGGTTAATACTAAAAGTGAGGTTAATGTAGAATGCACAGAGTTAGGAAATCAAGTGAATAGTATTTCAAGTGAGATAAGAGAGATGAAAGAGGTTATGAATGTAGATGTGAATCAGGCACAAGTTAATTTCAGAGATGAGATATCTGAAATTCAGAAAGAGTCAGTAATGCAAAGAAATAAATTGTACGAAGAAGTTAAAGTTTTGCCTGTAGATAATCAAAAGCTAACTTCTGAAGTTAACAAGTACCAAGATGTTCAAAATGAAAACTCCAGTCCAGTACAGTTTGGTACAGATTTGTCAGAGTATTCTCAAGTTAAAAAGATAGCAGATGAATTGAAAATGAAAGTTGTTAAAAGATGTGTTGTTCAGGAAACTTTAGATTGTTTTCAAATGTTATCAAGGAACGAAATATCATATGAATCCTTTAAGAGGTTATCCATGAACAAAAATTTGAAGGTTAGGATACAGCTACGAGTAATGTTTAGCCACATACAATTTGATCCAGGAGGGTAAATAGCAATGAGATGTAAAGTAAATGCTGGATAGTTAAAGACGAAATGCAGAGCAATGTATTGGATTGTAAGAGGGTTAAATACATATGTACGTCATGATAATGGAGAAATAAGATTTTGGACATAACTAAATTTTTAAAAGGAAAATAACATTTTCTTAATAACTGTAACAGTATTTGAAATTAAGAATGTAAAGATTGAAACTTAATATGATATTAAAGTAAAGTACGTAGATATAATTCCAAGAGTATTGTGAATATACAGTACAAAATAACAAAAATGGGGTAAAAATAATTTAAAAAAAATACTTATGTAGCAAACAGAAAAATGTGAAACAGTGTCTAGATTTCAGAGATGTAAATATATTTATGTAGAGGGTGAATATTTTTGGTAAATATGTTTAATAATTACAAAAATTCTTAAATGTATAAATTTTTGTCAACAACTTAAGAAAGTAAACAATTTGGTAACAGTAATTAAATAATTCAGGGTACAGTATTTGCTATAAAAAATTGTAATGTCAGATTAATGTCTAAAAACTAATTAAACCAGAGCCAGTAAGTAGTGGCAAGATAGAGGAAAAACATGTCGTGTGTTAAATGCGTGTGAAGTGTCAAGTGAAAGTGATAGCGTGTGTTCCAAGATTTAGGAGACTAAAAACCCAATTATAAAATTTCCAAACAAGTTGTAAATATTTATAATTATGTTTCTAGTGGGGCATATGATGCAGTAGTTTGTATCACAAATTACTTAAATGTAAATAATGATTGTAATATGAATATGCATTTTTATGTAACATTGATTTCAGATGTTTATTAATTGTAATTATTATTGGGAAATAAGTTTATACGGCCTTACTGAAACTGTCAATAATAGCGCAATAATTCAAAGAGGGGGGTGAGCTGTTTATCATTATTGGAAACGAGGAAGTTACGTAATGTTGGCGCGTTTTTCCGTTGAGAACCTTCTGGAATATTTTCTCCCTAAAGCATATGTATTCATAATTTTTATTGGATATTAAAATAGACGCTAATGTTGGCGCGTTTTATTAGCCAATTGCAGCTCAGTTATAATCTTTAGGCGTATCTGGATGCAGGAGTATAAATAGGGTAGGTTAGAGGTAGCTTTATGCTCAGTTCATCAAAATTCTTTGTGCACTACACGTCGTCTTCAGTTCGTCAGTTGGTCAAAATATTTGTATGAGATACGTCGGCTATAGATTCACAAGTTACGAAAATCTAAAGTATTATAAAGTTAATTATACACAAAGTTGAAGTACGCGAATTAAGAGTGATTAGTAATGAAGTTATTAAAACAGTTTCAGTTTGGCGAGTGTTAAGATCAATGTATAAATGTGATAGTTAACGTGTTCGACAATAAATGTGTAAAACAAATTTCTTCATCAGTGTAATTTTTGGATAAAAGATTCCTTTCCGTTTACACAACCTGTATAGAGATACGTGCTCAAGCCAACAGGATAATAGCTAGCCGGAGGACATTTGAAATGAAATCAAACAAAAGCTAATACTGCTGCAAATTGCTAACACCAGATGGAGCTACAAACCGAACAAATGAATGACGTCACAAGATGGCTTCACATGAAGTAAACACACATACACAAACTTTATAAGTAATACCGTTACAAATTGGCTACCACAACGTGGGGCTACAATAATGTTAAATAAAAACAACATAAAAACACTCGCAAAACCTATACAACCACGTCATAGTAAATTCGTATATAAAGACAAAAGTAAAGGAGCTCCCGAATTCGAGGCAGAGGAAACCGGAGAATCCGGAGAAATCCCGCCCAGACACTGCTTTGCCCACAAATCCCACATACGGTTCCGTGGGAAAGAGCCATTCTCAATACATAATCTTTCCATTTGTATGGTATTTTTCTATTTTCTCTACTATATGTTCTTCTATTCGCTTTTTCTTGAAAACCACATTTCTTAGTCTCTCTGTTTTAGTAATTCCTAACACAGATCTGTCGCGGTCTCTTCGTTCGTGTTATCTTATTTGCTGAGCGCCTTTTATTGTTTTACTATTTTGTATTTTGAGTTCTTTGTCTCCGGCTAGCTATTATTACAAGTCGAGCAAATCTCTTGAACAGGGTGTGTAAACGGAAAGGACTTGTTACTAAAAGATAACACTGATAAAAGAATTTGTTTTTTCACTTTTATTGCCGTCACAATTAATTAATTTCACATAATTACTCTTGATACACGCCCGACTGAAACTGTTATATTTTCAAATGTAACTATAATCACTTATTTGCCGCACATTATTAATTCGCGTATTTCACATCTTTTAACATCGAGAGATTCTGTTGAACTGTGCGACGTTTGCCTTGTGAATTATTCTGTAGAACTGCGCGTTACCCATCTCTGGCTCGGAATTTATACTCCCTCACCCCGATATGCCTAAAGATTATAATCGAGCTGCTACTGGTTAATAAAGCGCGCCAACATTAGCGTCTATTTTTATATCCAATCAAAATTACGAACACATGCTCTAGGGAAGATATTCCCTCCATTTCTAAAGAAAAGCGCGCTACTCTGACGTCATTTGTTTGTCTCTTCTAATTGATAAACAACTCACCCCCTCGCTACATTGTTACCCGCTACTATTGTCAGTTTCAGTGAGGCCGTGTAGACTTATTTCCTAACAATGCTTATAATTAACAAACATCTCAAATCATTGTCATACAATAATGCTAATTTACACTACAATCACTCTGGCATTCACAGTGTTGTGTTATAAAATACTGCGTCAGATCTTAAAATTTTCATCTGTGCCAACTTCCAATCTTTCTCTCTTTTTTAATACCCATGTTTCACTTATATATTTTAACAATGGTTTTGATACTAAGTTATATAGTCTTAATTTGATATCTCTTCTCACGTTTTTATACAAATGTATTTTAATGCATTCATTTATTTTATTAAATACTTAAACTTTTCTTCAGTATCGTCATTTGTGTTATTTGCTGATATTCTGGAGTTCAGATATTTGAAGTTGGATATTTGTTCAATTTACTCGTCTTCAATGACAACTTTTACTCTCAATTGGTGTCTTCCTTCTACGACAATGGCTTTAGTCTTTTTACAAAATATTTCCATTGAATTATGTTATTTAAATTATTAACTGATTTATGTAATTCATATTCGTTATCTGCCAACAATTTATGGTTGTCTGCAAATAATATCGCCTGGTTCTTCAACCCTGGAATGAAGGAAATTATAGGCAGAGGAAATGACGGACAGGAAAACACATGGTCAAATTGGGCAATCGCAGAGAATCGAACCCGGGACCTCCCGAATGCGAGCCTCACATGCTACCACGGAGATACCTCGTTCGGTTAGGTATACACCTTATAAAGCCTAACATGCCGACCTTCGTTGTCAACACACTGTTCCCATCGCTTTGTGGTTATACGGAACACGTGATGTAAGTTTTGAGGGTTATTAGCAAGCATGCCATTCTTATTCGTTGTTTAAGCTCATATACATCTGGCGCCCTGGTAGCGTAAACAAAAAAGTCAAGTGGAGTGGGGTCGGGGGAACGAGGAGCCCACATGTGATCCGCCGCTCTTCCGATCTATCGGTTAGGAAAGATCTCATTCCGGTAGTCCCGACTATGTTTACATAGTGGGGTGGTGTCCCATCTTCTTTATATTATCCTACCATAACTGTGGCTCCAGGAACAACTGCAGCATGTCCAGGTAGATTGTATTGTGTTGTATCGCTTTAAACCCCCCTCCCTGCCATGAACACGCGGACAGCAGAAGACTCTGGAGGAACGTGCCAGTCCTCATCCCTGACGCAAGCATGGTAGAACGACGTAATGGGTCGTCCATGCTTGCCATTGGCTGGTTTAAACAACGCCAGAGACCGCAATGCTTTAGAAAGCAAGAAGAGGAACGTGGTTCTCCCGGGCAAAGACAGCGACCAGTGAACGAGGAGCCGACATAGCGAGTAGACCGCCTAGCAAGCCTAGCTTGCATTTGGCTTGGCTAAGCATTTTCCGGCATGTTGGTAACAAGGGTATTTTGTGGACCGTAGCGGGAACAATGACACCGTAATATACATGTTAATGTTAATATTAATGGAAATTATGTCAGTAAATTGTAAATACATGTATGTTAAATATTAATTGGGATTAGCTAACCGTACTGGGGGAAGAGTCAGGTACAGAACGCCAAGAGGTACCGTTCAGAGATATCTCCGGGGGCAAAGCACCATGAGCTAGGCTAAACTTGACTGGCAGAGACGCTAGAGTGAGTGAGACAGCTATATTTTAGAAAAAGATGGCGAGAGGCTTGGACAGTAGCGGGAATTCCAGATGTATCAAAATAGGGACGTGAAGACAAATGTTTTCATACAACGCTAAGAGAAGAACCAATAAAATCAACGCTTTAAAACACCTAAGGTAAAGTAGCAGCACCTGCAGGGTGTATAAAAAGACAGTGCCCAGAGGTTCTCGCATCTGATTCTCTGATTTTATTACTTGCGTCAAGGAGTGAAATTCACGCCATTTTGATGACGGAGAGTGTGCAGAAGCTGGTAGAAATTTAGAAAGATAAGGAGCTAAATTGGCAACGGTACAGCTTTGCAGATAGGCTCCATGATTCTGTAATACTTGAGAGATAGAAATTAAGCTAGCGCTAAATAACTTTTTAACATACTAAAGTTGAAGTGAACTTCAATTTTATTTCGTCTCCTGTTTCCACGCCCTAGAGAATGTTAACAGTATAGGCCAACACAAAAGTGTTGTAGGACAATTTCAGCTCATCGGTGTTCACCCGAACATAAGCGCTCAAACCAGGGAGGAAGGAAGGAAGTCGAGGAGCAGCCGAGAGGTCCGTCATAGGACTTGTCTAAATTTAACTTCTTACATTTTGGCAAGCATTTTCAAAATTTAATTCATTATCGTTGTTTCTAAATTGTTTAGCTTGCCGGAGAAACATTCAATTCAATACCTTGTAACGTGCACGTAAATCGAATTGGCAGTTGAAGCAAACAGCAAACCTTTGTAAAGAGCCAGAGATTGTTGTAAAGGTAAAGTGAAAGCAAAAACGAGAACTATCATGTATTTAAAGGTGTAAACTATTTCACAATTATATGTATGTTAACGCTGCAGGCATAATTAAAAACTATATAATTTTTTAACGCTATACAACTGTTCTTGTTATAATAAAAAAAGTCAGTTCACTTGTTTGAGTAATTAAATCCTGAGCTGCCATAACAATCCACAACTGTGAGGCAAATAACATACCATTAAGGTAAACCGGGCAGCAGCTTCATTACTTTTATAGTGTGCTTTTCAACGTGTGCTTTGAAGGAATAATAATATAATCATCAGAGCACCGTTACAGTGTTTTATAATAAAGGTGGATATGTTGAACTGCATTAGGCCTTAAAAAGTCCTATTCTATCCTAATATAACCTTTATTGTGTTGTAGCAGAGCAGAAACAGGAAAATGTATTAGGACTTTATGGGCACCAGTATATTAAGCATGTGATATTTAAAAAAAATCGTTTCAAGCCCTTTTGGAAGTAAACAAAATACAATAATTTTTATATAAAGGCTAGCTTGAAGTAGGAGGGCTTTCTCTAAAATTCGTTTCTATCGTTGTAAGGCACTGAACTTAAATACCAAGTTTAATATTCATCCTATATTTCGTTTTTGGGTTAGACTGTGCCTACCTCAGCTCATCCAGAATAACTAACATATCTCAAGGTGCCATACATGTATTTAATTAAAACTAGGGTCGGGAAAAAATGACCAATTAAACGAGTTGCTAAACAATCTGCTATATTTAACAGGAACACTGTATCACACACACTAAGAGCCTCAAGGAACACCATGTTACACAGAAAATTTAGCAAAATAAATAAAAGCTCTCATAAAAGCACGCACCATAAGGACGTGAAGCGTGATAAGAAATTAAAATAGTAAATAAAAACTACCAGATCTAAGATTACTTAAGATTCCTAATTGTGAAACATTTCCATGAAATAATTCACCTGAGATGTAGCTAAAGGCACGCTTCACGTCTACAGCGGTAGGAATAAACAGTCTATGATTTGGTGTTCTCGCAACATAACAGATTACAACAAAAGTCTACCCACATTATCACAGTTTCCAAACACAATACTTTTACATACGCAACGAATTCTAAACGGTGTATTCAGATTATAAAAACACTAATACATAATTTATCACTCGAAGCTAAAGCAGAGTAACCTGTATTGAAAAAATCTGATGTGTTACACTCACATGACTTCCTCTACTCTTGTACAAACTATTTTTACAAACGCTTATTCTCCATATGCTTATGTTAATCGAGATGTTAATCTTATTACTAATTTTCTTGTAGATGCAAGGGGAATATGGTAGGTTTTAAGCGACAGTCAAATGTTTTAAGAGCTGGTTGCTATGTGGCGCATTCCATTCTCTTTGTATGTCCAGGACATAAAAAAATGAATAACAAATTCCCATTTGAGAAAAAAGTATTGGAAAATTTAAGGGAATAACAAGCAATATCTAGAAAATGGTTCACTCAACAAAACAAACGTATGTGACATAAATTGTGTATTTTAACGCGATCTACATCTTTTTGTAGTAAACGTTTGTCTTCTCTTATGGTTTACCATTTATGCAAAAGTCTTTCACAATGAAAAATACTTTTGGAGACATTCCCAGAAAATTTTAGATATACATTTCACTTGTCATGAAAGTATCTTAAACGTATGATATTTTAATCAAAATCGTTAGAGTCATTTTTGAGAAAATTAAAATTTTCGAAAAATGTTCCATGTAAAGGGTAATCTGGGGTGGGGGGATTTTCTTGAAAACCTTCGTGTCGCATCTCTGGAAGATACTGAACCTAAATACCAAGTTTGGTGTGTATCCGATTGTTCGTTTCTTAGTTATGCTGTTCACAGACACACACACACGGACATGTTTTCAAAAATACTTTTTTTTGGATTTAGGGGGTCTCAAAACATATATTTCCGGTGAAATCTCGGTATCGAATTTTTGGGTGGAATACAATACTTCCCCTACTTACTATACGTAGTAGAGAAAGTAAAAATTATTAAAACCTAAAGAATTTCTAACAAGAACCAAATAGAATTTGGAGAAAACAATAAAAACACGTACCTGTGCCTGCGATTCCATAATTATACACAGTAGAAAACTAAAACATCTTCGCTGCCCCGTTGTACGAGTCGAACTAGACGTCTGAGGCGACCAGAACAAAAGAGGCATCACAGAAAACCAGAATCATAGGTGCCGAAAATTTCCCTTTAGTTGTCTATATATTGAACGTCCAGAGGGGGGGGGGGAACCGGCACAAACATGTATTTCCAGTGAAATCTAGATAAACAATTCTTGGGTAGAATGTAATATTTCCTCTACCTTCTTTAACTAGAGGCTACAGAAAGTAATAGCAAACTCTTCTCAAACAGAAATAAATTCCATTGGAGTCGAAGCCCATAAGACACTTTGTTATCGCTGTTTCTCCGTCTCAGTTCCCAAAGGAGAGTACTGTTGACTGGGATATGGCATGTTTTAGTCTCGGTGTCATTCACCCCATGAAGGAGACGATGCCATTTCAGAAGAAGTGTTACATGGCATTGAAAGTGAAGAGAGCGACCTCATTCCATCAGAAAGGGATCGGAGTAGCCAATCGGAGATGGCAAATAAAACCAATATCCCGAATATACCATACAGCAAACCTGCTGAAGAGAATGTCAGTAGAAGAGAGAAGGCCTTATTACTCTGTTTTGCACTGCATGAATTGTGTATTAAATGCTGCACCTTGTTTTTACACATCCAAACCTTGAAATAGAATGGGACATTAAAAGAGAACTTGGTGAGTACGTTTGTAAGATTTAAAACGTTTGTACAATTTTTACTTTCTCTACAACGTATCCAGTGGGTATAGAGAGTATTCCATTCCAAAAGAAAATTCAATATCTAGATTTCACGGAAAATACAGGTTCTTTATTCTCCTGAATTTAAAACAGGAGCATTTGCAGAGAAAGGGCAATGTTAGTGTGTGTGTGTGTGTGTGTGTGTGTGTGTGTCTGTGTGTGAATAGCACCACTCAGTAACGACATGTCAGGTAGAGAGTTATAAAACTTGGTATTTAAGTGCATTGTCTGCCACAGATGCGACACAAAGATTTTAGAGAAAATAACCCCAACCAAAGTACCCGTTAGATGCAAAATATTTCGTCATGTTTTACTTTCTTAAAGATGGCTAAAGGATTTTGATTAAAATCCGTAAGTTTAAGATATTTGAATGACAAATAAAATGTGTATCTTGAATTTCTGAGAATAGCGCGTGAAGTCCTCCTAATTCGGAATTATTCTTGTATAATAAGGTAAAACTGGTAAACCCTAAGAGATAGTAGTGAAGTTCTCTTTAAAACATGGTTTATTTCAAATAACCTTTTTGTGTCATTTCCATATCCATTTGTTAATGGTTTGAATTTTTCAATACTTTTTTATTACTTTCACTGCCACGTACAGGTGTAGAAGATATTACATTCCACTCAAAAATTCCATATCGAGATTTCACCGGAAATACATCTTTTGAATTTCCTGAACAGAAAAAAACAGCATAACTAAAAACGAAAAGTCGGATAAGTAGCGACTATGTTCAGTATCATTCAAAGATGCAATACGAAGCTTTTCAAGGAACCCCTCCCCAAACTACCCTTTACGTGGAAATTTTTTCGAAATGTTTTATTTTCTGAGAAATAGCTGATGAAGTTTGATTAAAATACCGTGTATTAATGATGTTTATATGGCACATAACGTATATCTTGAATTTTTTGGGAACAGCCTGTGAAGTCCTCTTCATTCTTAAGGAATTTTGTATAATTTTGTATACTGGTATACGTTAAGCGAAAATGTACTATACGAAAAATTTAGACCATTTTTAAACACACAACTCAGGTAACTTTCTTTGTGGCATAAGCCATTTCCGAGATATCCGTTATTAATGATAGGAATTGTTTAATACTTGGCACTTCTTGCAAGCCCTGTCGATTTTAAGTTGTTTCTTGCAATGTCATGGAAACAATATGGAATTTTAACACCAGCGTATAGCGTCCAGTTGTTAAACATTCGACTATCGCCGTTCTCTTTGTATCTATAACGAAATGTGTACTGTAGCTATTTCCGCACAGGTTCGTTTGGATTTAAATGTACTATATAGAAAATTAAGCTTTATTAAGATTAGTTTGTATGCCTACTAATAAACGATAGAGGGTGGAGAAAGTCGTGCAAAATAACTCATCAGAATTTTCAAGCAGGACTGTTAAACTAAAGCTTGGTCAACAGTCGATGTTCTAGTCGAAAAGTCACACTGTTCTTCCATACTAGTAATTTATAAAGCAGCTAAGAAGATAAATGGTAATGTATAAGGAAAACGAAATGACTTATTTTGAACAACAGCGTTGTTCATTTGCTGACTGAAATTCTGGTGTTTCTGAACAAAGGCATTCCGAATTATTATTGCGTATTTAGATCCCCACGGGTAGAGAATGCACGTGAAATTGGTTCAAAGTCGAACTCTGACAATAGGGTTCATAACGAGGAAAACAAGATTGTGTTGACTGCAGCTTTTCAAAACAAAGGCCACGAAACTGTTTCATTTCCAGCACGCACCGTTAAACAGAAAGGCATTTGGTCTCCTTAGGAACATAATTACATGCGGAAAAGCAAACTACAGTCGTTCCAAAACAGAAGATCCGAACTGCGGTGATACATAATATATACACCGCGTTCGGAAAGGTCAGCAGTTCTACAGAACCCTCTTTTTTCCAATTATCGTTTTCAATGAGAACACCAAGTGGAAAAGCCTGTACAAATAAACTTGTGGACTTTATGAGATTTTATAGAGAGCAGTTAATTAAAATGCCTTTATTGAGCTGGTGGAACCCACCGTTAGCTTTGCACATTGTCCTTTAGATTTTTATGCCCTAGTAACCACGCCGACAAAGTTAACATTCAATTTCGTGAACAATGGCAAAAACTCCATTAAGTGACAAAACTGTTCCGCACAAAAATGTGTTCTGATTAGAAATAATCAAAGCCCCGGTCCTATATTCTTTCCTTTCAATTCCAGAGCTTTGATTTACCCTCGACTAGGAGCCTGGGCTGGAGAACAGATCCAATATCACTCTCAAAGAATGAAGATAAAGGAAATCTAAGGGCACATTATCCGGTATACGGTTCTACAAGCACGTGTATTGTCACGTTTAATGATTTAAGCTGAATTCTTTACTGCTACTTAATTAAGCATGCCTTGTTCTACAGAAGGTATCCCTAGTCTACCTAAAATGTTTAACAAAAATATCTGCAGCACTCATATGGCTTTCTCTACTCGTTCTTCTACAAACTGTTCTTACAAAAACTTATTCGACGCCGCTGCAACCTGTGCGGGTCGCATTCCGGAGATCTCGTGTTCAATACCCGGCATTTTCACACTCTGCCCCATGCGTTTTTCGTGGTTTCCCACCAGGGAGGGCCGCCGGGGGTCTGGGTGCTTAGGATGCGTTCGATCTGGAAACGTTAGGCATCCCGTCCATGCTTCCGCCCGTCGACATCCGAATCTGATCGTCCTTGGATCTTTTCCCTCATCCCACTCTCCCAGGGGTCACGGTAGAAGAAAAAAGGGCCGTTGCGTCCTCTTTGTAGTGCACTGTTAGGGTTGTGGCATCCCCTCAATTCGTCCATATCTGTACCTTTAGCACTCACATGACTTTCTCCACAAACTATTCTTACAAACACTTATTCTTATATCTATTTATTGTTAATGCAGATAAACGTTTATTAGTCACACATTTCATTGTAGCTACAAGAACATAGAAAGCTAAAACCATAGTAAAATATTTTCAAGGCCGGTCACTATATATACTACAGGGAGGCCCAATAAAGTATGAGCCGGATACGCGGCATTTTTCCGGTTCACGATGGTGGCGCCCGTTGCCATCTTCGGCTATTATAGGGCGTGAGCTGATAAAACATACAAGTTATTTAACTATATCTAACGCTAGAGCACCCAGAGGGGTCAAAATTATCCTTTTTTGCTTTTAATGATAGCATATTCGCGGAATGATGGAGCAACATTTATTTGTATGAGTTTTATTCATTTGGAATGTATTTTCATTATACGGAAATATAGCATATTTCCCACAGCTGATTATAATTTTTGCAGGTTTTATATTTAACGCTCAGAGTGCTCATATAGACCCTTTTAAGATAAAACTACAATTCTGTTTATTGATCTGCCTTATCTACATTTGTTTCATGTGTTCCCATACTTCAGTAATTTACTTTATGATGTAATCATTAACCTTTGTTCATATTATTGTGGTATAAATGGACAACAATGTACTCAACACGATTTGTCATTCCCTGAAAAAGCAGTTTATTTCACGTATTTCCTTATTGATGCCATTTTATTTTATGATGTAAAAATTAACTTTTATTCATATCGTTGTGGTATGAACTAACAACAATGCTCACCATACGACGTACTTTTGTTTGTCATTCTCTTGCAAGAATCAGTGTCACAAAGGTGAAGGTTGAAATTTATCAAAACGTCATTTACGTGAAGATAAGCTACTTTCAAAGTCAGAAATGGTTCTGGGGAATGATTAAGATGGTGGTCTCTGACGACTCAGAAGAAGAGTGTATACTGCAGACAACTAGAGAAGATGAACCATCTAGAAGTAATGATTACTGATTCTCAGCAGCTTGCAGAGTAGGTAACTATGTGAAGAGCCGCTCACTTCGTAGGACAACACACGATTATGATAAGAATGGAGATGGAAATGAAGACGAAATAATACAGACACATTGTAAATGTTACGTTCATAAATTCTGCAAGTGTAATAAAACTGCTTCCAAGTGCACTGCTTGTAAGAAGATGCTTTGTGGAAAATGGAAAATGCACAAAGAAAAGTGAACACAAATGTGTCTATTGTGTAGACGTATGAACTGGCTAAAATTGCTGAAAACATGAATAATTCAATTTTTCTATGCATTTAAAACTAAGCAAAGCCCCTCGTTTGCTTTCTCTTGTTTGGGTTTTACGGGTTTCAGCGAAATTTGTTTATTACTTTCTCTACTACGTATAGTAAGTAGGGGAAGTATTGTATTCCACCCAAAAATTCGAACCGAGATTTCACCGGAAATACATGTTTTGAGACCCCCTGAATCCAAAAAAAAGCATTTTTGGAAACATGTCCGTGTGTGTGTCTGTGTGTCTGTGTGTGTGTGTGTCTGTGAACAGCATAACTCAAAAACGAACAGTCGGATAAATACCAAACTTGGTATTTAGGTTCAATATCTTCCAGAGATGCGACACGAAGGATTTCAAGAAAATCCCCTCACCCCAGAGTACCCTTTACATGGAAGATTTTTCGAAAATTTTAATATTCTCAAAAATGGCTCTAACGATTTTGATTAAAATATCATATGTTTAAGATATTTTTATGGCAAATAAAATGTATATCTTGAATTTCCTGGGAATGTCTCCAAAAGTATTCTTCATTGTGAACGACTTTTGCATAACTGGTAAACCATAAGAGATAGACAAAATTTTACTAAACAAAAAATTTAGATCGCGTTAAAATACACAATTTATGTCATATATAGTTTTTTTGTTGAGTGAACCATTTTCGGGATATTACTTGTTATTCCCTTAAATTTTTCAATACTTATTTTCTCAAATGGGAATTCGTTATTAATTTTTTTGTCTTGGAGATGCAAAGAGTATTAATCTGTGGGAAATGGAATGGTGCTGCACCTAGCAACCAGCTATTAAGAGATATCTATGTGCTTAAATGCTACTGTATTTCCAAATTGCCCTTGTAAATATATATTCCCCTTACATCTACAAGAAAATTATCAATAAGATAGAGTCTGCAAATGTTTATCTCGATTAACATGAAGTAGATGGAGAATAAGCGTTTGTATAAATAGTTTGTGCAAGAGTAGAGAAAGTCATGTGAGTGTAACACATCAGATTTTTTTTAATAATTGATGTATTTTTTGTGTTTTATTGCATATGTATTCACCATTCTGTATCTTAACTGGGATATAAATCACGTAAAACGTTAAAATATAATCATTGAATACGCATAGAATTTTGAAATAATAGTGTAGAACATTAATGTTAATGTTATATAGTAGGGGTCAAAATGACTCATTTGGCGTTAGAGAGGGCAGGGAAACACTTGGGCGTGCTAGTGTTAAAGGTTTTACTTACCAACACGGAGGGACACTGAAACTGCCCACCCTTTGTCATTCCCTGAAAAATCAGTTTATTTATATACATTTTTGGCAGCTCTTTAAGAAACGATCGATCACTCGTCATAGTTCCTGTTGCAAACTGCTGGCAATTTACTAACGATATTTTGTTTTAATTGTTCCAGGGTATGTAGGTTTGTCATGTATACTTTGTTTTAATTTACCCAGAGACAAAAGTCGCAGGGGGTTAATTCGTGGACCGAGGGGACAACAAATCTCTAATAACAATAATAGTTCTGTTCTCAAACATACTTTCAGTTATTCTCATCGAAATAGACGTAGTATGGTTGAAAAAAGGTAAAGCTACACTCTCTGTCTGTCAATTCTCTAAAAATGGGAGCAAAATTTCATTCACTATGTGGAGTCGTCTATATAGTCGTTGACTATAAATTCGTTCCCCGCTCATGGTGCACCATATACTAATTTTTTTCGTCATTGGTGGGTACTTCATGAACAATATTAGGTTTGTCAGAGCTCCAATAACGATTATTTTGGTACACATATATCCATGAAGGTGGATGCAGCCTCATTCGAAAAAAATATTAAATATGGGTGTAATATGATGTAGTATACACTACTGAGACTCCACACATAAAATGTGCGCCTATGTACAGTACCACCTGATGAAAAGCATATGACAAGGTTATTTTATATGGTTTTAACTTCAACAATTTAGTAGCTCTTTGCACAGAGCCATATAAAATGCCTGACTGTTGTAAAGTCGTCTAAGCAATTTCTGAGGGGTGTCTCTAAACAGTGACCGATGTTTTAATGTTTTTTTTCGATAAGAAATCTACGCTCTCTGTTAGGTTTATTAGACTAAAAACCACTTCTGACCTAAATTTAGTTTACAGATTTTATATATTGTTGTACGGTCTGGAAGCTTTGCACCCAAGAAACGTTCTGAAAATCGTATTTGCATTTGACGAGTTGACTGCGTGAACATATACGAATTATATACAAATACACCTTGCGGTAGGCCATTGGCAGGTAAAGTGGGAATTGGAGGATGGCCATTAGCCCGGGAAAGAGCTCTACTCTTATCCTGGGCAAGGCCCGTCGCTGGTGGCCGAAGCGTCCCTAAGATTGCGGTGGAGGAGAATCCCCTGGGTTACCTCGGCTAAATATCTTGGGGTCCAACTCGACCCCACATGTCAGGGCAAAGGTCGGCCTTGGCACGCCGCACTCAGGCAGTTTTACCCCGTTTTTCCCTCCAGTATGCCTAATTACCTAAAACTACGCCTTTATCAAGCGATCACCCCGCCCGTGATTCTGTATGGATGTGAAGTCTGGGGATCGGTGGCAGCGACCACCATCCGCAAACTGCAGTCCGTTCAGAACAGGGCATTAAGAATGATTTATGATACTGGGCGTAGATTCCCGTCTAATATCCTACATATCCATTCTGGACTCAAATGCATCGTGGACATGGTGCGCGAGAGATCTCGCACTATGTCCACGAAACTTTCTGCCCATCCAAATCAGCTGGCGAACGCTCTGGGACATTATGATTACAGGGCCCCCAGAAGACGGGATAGCTACCATCTACCCAAGGATGCCATGGGACTGCTGACATAAGGGCTACCAATCCATCTCTTACACCCCCAAGTTAAGCTGCATTAGTCCTGGTCAGGATGAGATTCAGCGGTGACCTGCCCACAAGTCAATTCGGTTACCCCAAATTAAGCAGCACTGGGCTTCGTTATTAGCTGGATGAGTGACCGTTCAGCAGTAACCCGCCATTTGTTAACTTGCTTATTCCCAAATCCTATACTCATATCGTATTTTGCTTTGCTGCCAGTTGGCCTACTTGTCACAGCTGCACAAGTTAAGCAGCTTTGGGCTTGGCGCCACTTAAACGCTTATCCGCTCAAGTGGTTGACCAAGACCCAGGCAATGGTGGCATAGGAAGTAACGCTCCACCCACAGACACATGACACAAAAACTTGCGTAAAATTCTAAACCTATTTTGTTGGACAGGTAAGGCCGCACTAGTGGCTAGGTACTGTGGCGATTTTACACCCCGCCCAGGTAAACCTGGGCGACCTGCTCTCGATTGCTGAATTACTGAATAGCAAACATACTGAGCCACAATTGAGGCATTGACATGGGAAAGGTAGCAACTGCTAAACATTTTAATTTTCAGGTTTCTAATTGAGAAGGCAGAAAACAACAATGCCAATGGTAGTTTGTTCTTATGAAATCAAATGAAGATGAAAATGTAGTTGCTAGAGAGCTTTGTTTGTATGTGCATAGCTGTTGGCACAGACAAAAGCAGCTCCTTATAATGTCAGTGTTGCCAGTACCCGAGTGTAAAATGTCTCAAGTGTTGCTAATAAGTGTCAGCGATTGTTGCGATACAGATCCTTGTTTACAGTCAATATGACTCAAAAGTCTCTTCCAATAAGAATGTTGAGCTGAATTATTGATTCATCTTTACTAACTCGTTTATACACCAAACGAAGTATTTCTCAGGCAACATGCAAGTGCCAATTCAGTGTTGTGAATTCACTGAGGATATTAAAAGAAAACTTCAACAAAGTTTTGGAAACGGACTGCTCATATGCAAGGTGCGTTTATGACGGGTCCAATTTAATTATTTTTGAACACAACTCGTATAAAAATCAACACCTTTATCTGGATCAGACTATCAAGAGCTATTTTTCGGATAACAGCGAGAGAGTCATTTAATGAGATTGAAATGTGGAAGAATTTTTAAGAAAGGACAGTCAACAACGTCAATCACTAACTTACGGTGCTTGTAACACCTTGAAATAAAATCAGCCATCGCTGATGCCAAAAACAGAGACTTGTTATCCATGTTGGACTTCCTGAATGAAAAGTATCATGCAGATTATCAGAACATTTGTGCATAAATTATAAATAGCATTAATTCTGAATCTGGCTAAGCAGCGATTTCTATATTGTATTTTTCAGAAAATGATTTCACGACAAATTTGTGTCAGACTTTTCAAATTTCATGTGTAACACAAATTCTGAGTGCACACCTTATATTCCAAGCAGTTTCTGTAATAATGCTGGCGAGGAAGTGTTCATACATTTGTTTTGGCCTCTCCTTAAAAACCTTCTTTATTTCCCATGTCAATGCCTCAACTGTGATTGGACACAATAACAAATAACTCGTAACAACTGCACTACACCGACTCACAGTGAACTACAGCACATTATGGCCAACACGTGCTACAGAGCAGAGCAAAGCCAGCGTTTGTAGCGTGACCTTGATTGAAACAGTGGCGGGAAACACGTGTACACATGCCCAGTGGAAAAACACTATGCAACTGGTTCAAGTTCATGGGGTCTCTCGCTATATACAGGGCGTATTCTAATTAATAGCGCAAATCGAAGCGTTTGAAAGTATACGATAACAGAAGCAAACACGTTCCAGTAATCATGGGTCCACAAACAAACCATGTGAGGATTTTTACAGTGAATGTGTGATTATCAGTCACCACTAACTTTATTAAGAAATATGGTCCTAATAAGCGCAAATGAATTTGAAAAGCACTCTTTTCGTTTGTTTGCTATTTTAATTTACCACACAATTTTCTCATAGCTGAACTTAAAAGGAACACTATTCTACTTTAGTATGTTACATGTTATTGATATTCTACACTCTTCCTGTTAAAGAGGTGTTGTAAGTGTTGTCCTTACACCTGGATGCAATACTGTGCTCGTCTCTCCATTGAGTTTAAAATTCTTTCAAACACGCCCGGGTCATCTCAAGCGCGTACAATTCTTCAACGGCATCATGGAGGCCAAAGTACAGGTCCTCCTCGACCTATCCATCTTGGACCATGTCTCCACGTTAGATGTCTTTCTGCAGTAGCAGCAAAATGTGTCAGTGCTCATCATTCAAGTACCACATACTTCGACGTTGCTCAAGGGAAACGTCTTCAAGTAATTCACGTCAGTGGCGGCTCATAACCACACATTCACAATAATAAATCTCGCACACGGCTTGTTTGCAGAGCCACGTTTAATGGAAAGTTTTTGCTTCAATTATGTATACTTTCAATCTTTTGACTTTGCGCTATTTAATATGATACATCCTTATATAAACAAAAGGCTTAGAATTATAACTAATATAATTTTCCGGGCTGTTATGCCATGGTCTGCTGAAGAAAGATTTCCCAGACGTTTCGTCCACAACTGCGGTGGACATCTTCAGTGGCGCGGACGAAGTCTTCTCGGTGAAAGTATCGCAGCGTCTGATGCGTTGGCCGTTAGTGCCGCTCTCTTTATAGTGTGGACACTCTCTGCTGATTGGCCCGCTGGTATGAGGGGGCTGGCGCCGGCTGTGTTGTTGCTCTCTTCTGATTGGCTCGCAGTGTTTTTCGGTTTTGTATGACCTTTCTTGTTTTTGATGACTAGATGCCAGTTACTGTTGAGTTTCAAAGCTTCTTCTTTCCTATTGAAATTATTGGGATGTTTATAAATCTCTATTGCTTCGCGTTGTAGCCGGGTATGGTAATGCTTTATGGAGGAAAGAATGTTGGTGTCCTGAAATCTAATAATGTGTTCGCCCTCGGCTTCAATGGCATGTTCGGCGACTGCCGATTTTTCTGTATGGCCCAGGCGGCAGTTTCTTTTGTGTTCGCTAAGTCTGGTGTTTGCGCTCCGCTGTGTGGTACCAATGTACACTGAACCACAGGAACAAGGAATACGGTAAACACCGGCCGATGACAGGGGGTCTCGGGAGTCTTTGGAAGAGCGCAGTAGGCTGTTTAATTGTCTTGTAGGTTTGAATACTGTTTTGACGTTATGACGTTGAAGTATATGTTCAATACGGTCAGTGACATTTCTGAAATATGGCAGAAAGACAATGGACTTGCTTTTGGGTTGGTCCTGAGTAACCGGTCGGGGCTTGGCCGGACGGCAGGCTCTTCTCACCTCTTGGACTGAATAACCATTTGATTGTAGAGCTGTTTCTAGGTGTCGGATTTCTTGTGGAAGTAAGTGTGGTTCACAAATACGGGAAGCACGGTTTGCGAGTGTCTTAATCATAGCACGTTTTTGTCTAGGATGGTGGTTGGAGTTCTTGTTAAGGTAACGGTCTGTGTGTGTGGGTTTGCGGTAGACAGTATGACCCAGCGTGCCGTCAGCCTTCCTGCTAACGAGTACATCTAGAAAGGCTAGTTGGCCATCCTTTTCTTGTTCCATTGTGAACTGTATACGCTGATTGATGCTATTTAGATGTAACAAAAAATCTTGAAGAGCTTGTTCACCATGGGGCCAGATGACGAAGGTGTCATCCACGTAGCGGAACCAGGCTGTTGGTTTGAGTGGAGCTGAGTTTAGTGCCTTTGACTCAAATGCCTCCATGAAGAAATTGGCCACAACAGGGCTAAGGGGGCTGCCCATGGCAACACCGTCTATTTGCTCGTAGAATGACCGGTTCCACTGGAAATAAGTCGTAGTCAGGACATGGTGAAAAAGTGTAATGATATCATCAGAGAAGATGGGTTGTAACAACTTCAGAGTTTCCTGTACTGGAACCATGGTGAATAGAGACACAACGTCAAAACTAATTAGTAAATCCTTCGGTAGCAATTTGAGTCTGCGGAGAATTTGAATGAAATGAGTAGAGTCTTTGATGAGAGAGTCGGACAAGCCGACATGGGGTTGTAGAAGACCGGTTAGGTATTTAGCTATGTCGTATGTGGGAGAACCAATACCACTAACAATGGGTCTGAGCGGAACATCTGGTTTATGAATCTTGGGTAGCCCGTAAAGTCTAGGCGGCTGAGCTTCGGACTTGGTAAGGCGGCGTTTGACTTCCTTCGAAAGCGAGGAGTTCTTGATCAAAAGATTAGTTCTCCGTAGAATACGGGCTGTCGGATCACGTTTAATCTTATGGTAGGTTGCTGGTTGCAGGAGTTCAGAGATTTTCTGTTGATAGTCTTGTTGGTTAAGAATAACTGTGGCATTACCCTTGTCCGCTGAGCAAACAATGATGTCTCGGTTGGAGTTCAGCTTCTTTAATGCAGATCTCTCTTGATTGGTTAAATTACTGGTAGGAGGTTTGGCCTTCTCGAGAACCCTGGCAGATTCCCGGCGAATTTCATCAGCTGCAAGCCTTGGCAGAACTCGTATTCCTGCTTCAACACAGGCGAACACATTATTAGATTTCAGGACACCAACATTCTTTCCTCCATAAAGCATTACCATACCCGGCTACAACGCGAAGCAATAGAGATTTATAAACATCCCAATAATTTCAATAGGAAAGAAGAAGCTTTGAAACTCAACAGTAACTGGCATCTAGTCATCAAAACCAAGAAAGGTCATACAAAACCGAAAAACACTGCGAGCCAATCAGAAGAGAGCAACAACACAGCCGGCGCCAGCCCCCTCATACCAGCGGGCCAATCAGCAGAGAGTGTCCACACTATAAAGAGAGCGGCACTAACGGCCAACGCATCAGACGCTGCGATACTTTCACCGAGAAGACTTCGTCCGCGCCACTGAAGATGTCCACCGCAGTTGTGGACGAAACGTCTGGGAAATCTTTCTTCAGCAGACCACGGCATAACAGCCCGGAAAATTATATTAGTTATAATTGTGACACCGGCCGTGAAAACCTACGTTCTTACATGACTCGCCTCTACGGGGAGGAGGCATATCGTCTGATCCGTCGACTAGAAGTGCTACGCAAACAAAAATCTTCTTTGCTGTGTTCACTTGCCTTTCTTCTACGCTGCCGAGACTCGGGAATTATTCCTAAATTCCTACGACAGAAACGACATTTCACCACTGCTGCCGCCAACCGCATTTACAATCGCTCTGAACGGGCCTTGCTCCGAGAACGCATCCATCAGACCAGACGACAACTCTCTGCCAACAACAGTCAACTACTCATCTTACATCTTCAAGTGAGTAACTCACTACACAGTTTTGATTGGGACAACACGGACAGAATCACCTACAGCTCTACGACATACTATCACAACAGCATGACCACTCGTCACAAGAAGAAGTTTGATGGCCTTACTGCCTCCATCAAACCGCCGACAACTCTCAACCACTGCCGCACGGTAGTGAACTTATCGTATCACCAGCTGTCACCTCCCGAAACGTCACTCCTTGCTAAAGGAGGTAACTACGCTGTTGTCACGCCAACGTTGCCAGTTGAAGACATCATTTCTCACATTGAAGCAGGAATACGAGTTCTGCCAAGGCTTGCAGCTGATGAAATTCGCCGGGAATCTGCCAGGGTTCTCGAGAAGGCCAAACCTCCTACCAGTAATTTAACCAATCAAGAGAGATCTGCATTAAAGAAGCTGAACTCCAACCGAGACATCATTGTTTGCTCAGCGGACAAGGGTAATGCCACAGTTATTCTTAACCAACAAGACTATCAACAGAAAATCTCTGAACTCCTGCAACCAGCAACCTACCATAAGATTAAACGTGATCCGACAGCCCGTATTCTACGGAGAACTAATCTTTTGATCAAGAACTCCTCGCTTTCGAAGGAAGACAAACGCCGCCTTACCAAGTCCGAAGCTCAGCCGCCTAGACTTTACGGGCTACCCAAGATTCATAAACCAGATGTTCCGCTCAGACCCATTGTTAGTGGTATTGGTTCTCCCACATACGACATAGCTAAATACCTAACCGGTCTTCTACAACCCCATGTCGGCTTGTCCGACTCTCTCATCAAAGACTCTACTCATTTCATTCAAATTCTCCGCAACCTCAAATTGCTACCGAAGGATTTACTAATTAGTTTTGACGTTGTGTCTCTATTCACCATGGTTCCAGTACAGGAAACTCTGAAGTTGTTACAACCCATCTTCTCTGATGATATCATTACACTTTTTCACCATGTCCTGACTACGACTTATTTCCAGTGGAACCGGTCATTCTACGAGCAAATAGACGGTGTTGCCATGGGCAGCCCCCTTAGCCCTGTTGTGGCCAATTTCTTCATGGAGGCATTTGAGTCAAAGGCACTAAACTCAGCTCCACTCAAACCAACAGCCTGGTTCCGCTACGTGGATGACACCTTCGTCATCTGGCCCCATGGTGAACAAGCTCTTCAAGATTTTTTGTTACATCTAAATAGCATCAATCAGCGTATACAGTTCACAATGGAACAAGAAAAGGATGGCCAACTAGCCTTTCTAGATGTACTCGTTAGCAGGAAGGCTGACGGCACGCTGGGTCATACTGTCTACCGCAAACCCACACACACAGACCGTTACCTTAACAAGAACTCCAACCACCATCCTAGACAAAAACGTGCTATGATTAAGACACTCGCAAACCGTGCTTCCCGTATTTGTGAACCACACTTACTTCCACAAGAAATCCGACACCTAGAAACAGCTCTACAATCAAATGGTTATTCAGTCCAAGAGGTGAGAAGAGCCTGCCGTCCGGCCAAGCCCCGACCGGTTACTCAGGACCAACCCAAAAGCAAGTCCATTGTCTTTCTGCCATATTTCAGAAATGTCACTGACCGTATTGAACATATACTTCAACGTCATAACGTCAAAACAGTATTCAAACCTACAAGACAATTAAACAGCCTACTGCGCTCTTCCAAAGACTCCCGAGACCCCCTGTCATCGGCCGGTGTTTACCGTATTCCTTGTTCCTGTGGTTCAGTGTACATTGGTACCACACAGCGGAGCGCAAACACCAGACTTAGCGAACACAAAAGAAACTGCCGCCTGGGCCATACAGAAAAATCGGCAGTCGCCGAACATGCCATTGAAGCCGAGGGCGAACACATTATTAGATTTCAGGACACCAACATTCTTTCCTCCATAAAGCATTACCATACCCGGCTACAACGCGAAGCAATAGAGATTTATAAACATCCCAATAATTTCAATAGGAAAGAAGAAGCTTTGAAACTCAACAGTAACTGGCATCTAGTCATCAAAAACAAGAAAGGTCATACAAAACCGAAAAACACTGCGAGCCAATCAGAAGAGAGCAACAACACAGCCGGCGCCAGCCCCCTCATACCAGCGGGCCAATCAGCAGAGAGTGTCCACACTATAAAGAGAGCGGCACTAACGGCCAACGCATCAGACGCTGCGATACTTTCACCGAGAAGACTTCGTCCGCGCCACTGAAGATGTCCACCGCAGTTGTGGACGAAACGTCTGGGAAATCTTTCTTCAGCAGACCACGGCATAACAGCCCGGAAAATTATATTAGTTATAATTGTGACACCGGCCGTGAAAACCTATGTTCTTACAAAAGGCTTAGAACTTCATTTTCGACATTTAGACTCCATTTAAACTCTCATTTTATTAAATAGTCAGTGAAACGTTTTTTTCTTCAAATAAATGAAAAAATTACCCCTTGCTACAGCACGAAAAAATTAGTTCGTTGTGTTCAGTAGCTTCTGAGATAATGGTACGTGAAGCTGTTAAATTTATCATTTGGGGTGTAGAGCATTTGGCTCCCCTTAACAAGCTATATATGCGATACACTGTATGAGGACAAATTAACGGGCACGCCGCGCAATTTTCCTGGTAAACCTTTATGTTGGCTGTGCTAAAACCAACAAAGGTTATGATTGTCTTTTGTTTATCGTTTGTTTTCGTGTGTTGCCGCTGTTAATTCTACTGTATAACACGGTATTGAGCTGCAGACTGTCCAGGCCAGACAAACCATCAAATTGCTGTTGCGGCTTCTCTAAGCAAACCAACTAACTCACTGGATACCGTTATGTCCGAATGCAGGAGATTTCATAGCAACAATGTGACCATTGACTGGTTTAAGTCAAAACGCTTCTTCCGTAACCTGAACATATACTCGTGGACAAATACTTTTCGTTTTACTTTATCTACCACTTGCCTATGTAATACAGAAACAACTTCAAACAAAACTTCGATTCTGAGATTTCACCGGAAACGCATGCTTCGAGATCCCCTTAAACCACCCCTCAAAAAACCTTCTTAGAAGGTTCGTGTCGATGTGTTGCATTCACACGACTGTTCTACCTTGGAAAATTCACACACATGGTGTTTGTTTAAATTTTCCAACTACACGTTGAAAGCAACACGTTTTCAAAAAATCTTATGTGCTAAATCCACATGACTTTGTCTACCCTCCATCGTTTATTAGAGGGTATACAAATTAATCTTACAAAAGCTTATTTTTCTATCAACTTCATTTTAGTCGAGATCAACCTTTGCAGAAATAACTACAATACACATTTACTTATACATACAAAGGGAACAGCGATAGTCAAAAGTTTAAGAACCGGATACTATATGCTGGCCTTAAAATTCCACACTGTTCCATGATATCGCAAAAAATAACTGAATGTCGACAATACTTCAAAATAATAACAAAGTACTGAACAATGCGTACCATTAATAACGGATATCTCAGAATGGCTTATGCCACTAAAAGCTTCTTTGAAATAAATTGTGTCCTTACACAGATCTAAATTTTTTGTGTAGTACGTTTTCGTCCATCGCTTGACGCTTACCCATTACACAAGATTGTAGAAAATTACTTACAAATGACTAGGAGTTCACAGGCTATTCCAACAAAATTTAATTTATACATTTTATTTGTCATATAAAATATTTTTACTTTCTCTACTACGTATAGTAAGTAAAAGTATTGCATTCCACCCAAAAATTCGATACCGAGATTTCACCGGAAATACATGTTTTCAGACCCCCTGAATCCAAAAAGAGCATTTTTGGAAACAGATCCGTGTGTGTGTGTTTGTGTCTCTGTGTGTGTGTCTGTCTGTGTGTCTGTGGACAGCATAACTCAGAAACGAACAGTCGAATAAACACCAAACTTGGTATTTAGGTTCAGTATCTTTCAGAGGTGAGACACGAAGGTTTTCAAGAAAATCCCCCCACCCCAGACTACACTTTACATAGAACATTTTTCGAAAATTTCAATTTTCTCAAAAATGGCTCTAACGATTTTGATTAAAATATCATACGTTTAAGATATTTTTTGACAAATAAAATGTATATCTTCCATTTTCTGGGAATGTCTCCAAAAGTGTTCTTCATTGTGAACGACTTTTGCATAACTGGTACACCATAAGAGATAGACAAAATTTTACTGCACAAAAATGTAGATCGCGTTAAAATACACAATTTATGTCATATACATTTTTTTTGTTGAGTGAACCATTTTCGAGATATTGCTTGTTATTACTTGAATTTTCCAATACTTATACTTTTTCTCAAATTCGTTATTCATTTTTTGTCGTTGTAATGCAAAGAGAATGGAATGCACCACCTCTTAAAATATTTGACTATAGCTTATAGCCTAGCAATTGCCCTTGCATCTACAAGAAAATTAGCAATAAGATTAACATCTCGAATAAGTGTTTGTAAAAATAGTTTGTACAAGAGTAGAGAAAGTCATGGGAGTGTAACACATCATATTTTTAATATATGGTATTTTAATCAAAATAGTTAGGTGGTCATTTTCTATAAAATCAAAATTTTCAAAAAATGTTCCATATAAGGTGTAGTTGGAGGTAGAAGGATTTTCTTGAAAATATTTGGTCACATCTTTGGAAGATACTGAACTTAACTACCAAGTTTGGTACTTATCCGATTTTTCGTTTTTGAGTTATGTTTTTGACAGTTACACAGAGATATACACGGACCATTTTCTTAAAATGATGTTTTCAGGAGGCATCCAAACATGCATTTCCGGTGAAATCTCGGTATCGGATTTTTGGCTGGAATGCAATACTTTCTGTACCTGACATACACATGGTAGAGAAAGTAATAATTATGTTATATGCCTTTATGCAATACAGTTTAGGTATGTCTATTTAGAGAAGACTGTTAATCTCGCTTGCTGATGAACTGCAGATTCAGTATACCCTCATTGAGGATTGTAAGTAATTAAATGAATCGTTTACTGTTTGAACTGTTGTCAATTGAACTGCTGCAATTAACAAAATGTACGGTTTTTGCATGTAGCGATATTCTCTTACGCGCTGTCGAACACAGACATCCCTCGTGGAAAAAAAGAAATTTAACAACAAAAAATATGTAACACAAACCCATACTACTCCGAAGCGTCAATATATATTTATTTACTTTCCTCCTCAACTGCAGGTTTAATGAATAGAGTATAGGCACACAACAGAGAGAAACACCTCGAGCACTGCATCCTACGTGAGATCTACTGCTGCTAAAACCCCCCAGGAGGAAGGGATGAACTGAAGGCTACAGGCCGCATGCAAACAACCTACAGGCTACCTGTCCAACAATGCATCCCAATGGAATGAAAGGGAAATTAGGAAAAGGAAACCACCCCAGCATCCGTCTACCCACCAGAAAAATCCTCCTCGAAAAACTCAGGATCAGAGCGGGTAGTCGACGGGAGTTGAACCGTGGCTTCCCGAATGCAAGCTTCACAGGTTACCGCGGAACGAACTCGCTCGGTAGGGTGAATACATTCTTTCTCGCATTTACCTGCTTGTGCCGTGGGCCAAAAGGTAACGGCGAAAAAATGAGGTGCTCAATCAGTTAGCTGTATGGCTATTTTTCCCGATGGTAACATTTCACAACTAGTTCTGATAAGATAGGGAAGAGTAGGAGAGGGATGGAGACTATTGTCTTTCGAGAAGGCCTCTAACAACTGGAACCTCATCTAAAAGCGGCTAGCTACCTGCAACTCCTTAAGCAATGGGATGAACACCGCAAGTTGGCCACACTGGATCTTTTTGCTTCTACCGTGACCACTGGGAGGAAGGGACGAATGGAAAGACCTGAAGGGTGACCAGATGTGGATGACGATGGGCGGCGCTAGTGTGGTCGGGATCCCTAACGTTTTCAGAACGAACGAATCCTATGCTGCCCGGGCCCAACCACAAGCCACCGAAACTCTGGTGATCCCTTCGGTGCGGGACTCACTTGGATTCGAGGCCAGGGAAGAAACCGCTACACAGCCCACAGCCACGGCCCAGCAGCAACCCGCCGAACACTGTCGCCTGATCCTACAACCCTGAAACAGATGATAAGGAAGCTGATAGTTACAGGAGGGGTATGGGAATCATGGTAGAAGATGAACCACTCCAGCGTTCCCCTGCCGACCCGGGGAAACCACGGAAAACCCGTGGATCAGAGTGGGTGGTCGGGGTTGGAACGCCGGACCTCTCGGATACAAGTCACATGTTACCGCAGCACCACCTCACTCAGTAAGCTTATGTAAAGAATTCACAGTGGGAAAATAAGTGATGATGAGAGAAAGGAATGCGATTGTTAGGCACCAATTTTTACGTCATGATAATAAGTTTGAAATCACAAAAGAACTTAAGAGGCGTTGAGGTTCCACATTAAAATCAAAACACGAGTAATCCACTGCTCCCTTTTCGTTAAACCTGTTCCCTAAATCCACTTCTCTCTTCCTACTTTACGCACGGAATCACTTTGAGCTGAATGTGACAATAAACCTGTTTACTATGAGAGAGATATATAACACATCAACGTGAGCAGCTGCTCTAGTGTATGCAACGTTGCTACAAGGCTAAGGGGAGTAGAGGAGAAATGAAATATTGAAAGATGTTCCCTTTCGGCTTACAAAAGAAGGCGGATTACTAGCAAACTACAAGCTATTTGATCCAATAATTTAATTTATTTTAAGCAACTTTTTAGCAGGCTAGAAGAATTGTCATCAAGGAAAGTCTGTGAAGCACGGACCTCCATTTGGATGACAACGTTCTACCTGAAGAGAATTTAAAAAAACTCCATTATCATTTCATTCCTCTGCTTATATAAATAATTCAACGTTACGCAAAGTGTTACCCATAATTTTCAATTTCTTGATTAATTAGATTTAACATGCCATCACTTAGGGAATAGGCTGTATGTCACGTTACTAATTACTTTCCCCAAAGGGGGTTCGAAATCATAAAATCCGAATATGCCGCTTATTACTGATTTTTATGAAAATTGCAAAAACAAACACAAATAGTAGTCCATCACAAGGGAGTATGAAACACATGGGCTAATATGGCACCGACAGAACGCACGACAAAGGAGCTTGTGTACATTCGGTCAATTTAAAACTTGCCGGCGTCTGAGAGATGGAGCTCGAATCGGGTACTGCCGTAAGCGCTTGGGACAACCGGGCTTTGTTCACAAGACTGCGTATATTTTTTTAGTAGTTATAATGGGGAACACAACTATAATCACAAAAGCCTTCCGAGAAAATATGATTAAACCTCTTCACGTTTACTGTAGCACTCTTTGCTCAGTGGTAGAGAATTAGCTTACTGCTTCGAGGTTGCAAGTTCAAATCTCTATGGAGCTCCTCAAACTTTTTACTTTCTCTACTACATATAGTAACTAGGGGAAGTATTGTATTCCACCCAAAAATTCGACATCGATATTTCACCAGAAATATATGTTTTGAGACACCCTAAATCCAAAAAAAGCATTTTTGGAAACATGTCCGTCTGTGTGTCTGTTAACAGCATAACTCAGAAACGAACAGTCAGATAAACACCAAACTTGGTACTTAGGTTCAGTATCTTCCAGAGATGCGACACGAAGGTTTTCAAGAAAATCCCCCACCCCAGATTACCCTTTACATGGAACATTTTTCGAAAATTTTAATTTTCTCAAAAATAGCTCTAACGATTTTGATTAAAATATCATATGTTTAAGATACTTTCATGACAAATAAATGTATATCTTGAATTTTCTGGGAATGTCTCCAAAAGTATTCTTCATTGTGAACGACTTTTGCATAACTGGTAAACCATGGGAGAGAGACAAAATTTTACTACACAAAAATGTAGATGGCGTTAAAATACACAATTTATGGCATATACACTTTTTGTTGAGTGAACCATTTTATAGATATTGCTTGTTATTCCCTTAAATTTTTTAAAACTTATTTTCTCAAATGGGAATTCGTTATTCCTTTTTTTTCTTTCTTGGATATGCAAATAGTATTAATCTGCGGCAAAGAGAGTGGTGCTGCACCTAGAAACCAGCTATTAAGAGATATGTCTATGCTTAAAGGCTACTGTATTTCTATATTGCCCTTGCAAATACAAAACAAGGGTAACATAGTACGCCTTAATCGATAGTCAAATTTTTTTAGAACTGGTTGCTATGTGTAAAATGTAATTCTCTTTGCATGTCAAAAGATCGTTTCTGCAAATGTTTATCTCGATTAATATGAAACAGATTGAGAATAAGATTTTGTAAAAATAGTTTGTACAAGAGTAGAGAAAGTCATGTGAGTGTACACGTCAGATTTTTTCCTTTCGCTTTAAACACACGAGTGAAAATGTAACAGGTTTTCTTTATGTTTTATGTATGGGGCATTGTTTAATAGTCCATCATACCGGTAGATTTCAACCATGATAATTTATTGCTCGGGAGGAGGTTTCACGCTCAGTCAGTTTAATTTTATAATCACAGACTTCACCGCAATTGTATTTGTTATTAAAACGAAGCAATGCAAGCAATGTTATTTAACTATATTACAGTCAAAAGAGTTGTTGAAATAAAAGATAACAATCCACAACAGAGGATCGAACTCAAGCTGCTTACGCAGAAGTTAAGTAGCTTAACTACAGCAAGCACGATGTGGAGGTAGCCGAAATCAGTACATTGTGGCTTGTACTATTTAGTTAGACAGAGCGGCGCACAAAAATTGACGATTGTGAACCGTGTGCTCCCTCGAAGGGAGAGATGCTCACTTTTAGTTTGATCGAGTGTACATGTATCAAACTAGACAAGAGTTAGCTCACAAGAAAGCAACACCTGCAATCACAATTTATTTTATTGCGACATTTATAGATATTTCAGTTTTTCCTGGCCCGTGATCTTACAAAGAAACGCAGTTGGCGAGTCAACACGCGGTTAGTTTCTTATATTTGACGTAGACAAAATCACGAAAGCTTGGCAGTGCTTCCAAAAATAAAATGCTAATGTTTTGAAGAATTCAAATGAATAAGAGCAGTTATCTTGCAAATAGCTGAATGCTACAAAAATATTTTTTAAATAAATTATTTGTTTTAAAGGTATCTATATACTTTTGCAGAAAGTCGTTGTGTATTTCTTATAATTTATCAAATATTCAAAATTATAAAAGCAATCCTTCATAATGAACCAGAATTTAGTTCATTGCCAGAAAATTAAAGATATAGGTACACTTATTTGTCATGTAAGTGTCTCGAATGCATGGTGGTGTAATCAAAATTCCTAGAGTAATTTCTCAGAATATCAAAATTTCGAAACACTTTCCATCTAAAGGGTAATTTCGGGTTGACGAAGATTCTTTGGAAGATACTGAACGTAAATATAAAGGTTTTTATTTATCTTACTTTTCATCTTTGTGAACACACACACCAGTGGATCATTCTCTTAAAATTATTTGTTTCACTCAGAAGGCCTCAAAATATTTATGCGGAAATATTAATTTAGATGTAATTGTGGCACAGAAAGTGGGGATCGAAACATCTTGCTTATCTGTTTTTACTTTCCCTAACACATACCTAGTATGTAGAGAAGGAATTGTATTCCATCCAAAAGTTCATGTCGAGATTTCACCGAAAATACAGGTTTGACGCCTCCTTAATTAAAAAATCTGATGTGTTGCACTCACATGACTTTCTCTACTCTTGTACAAACTATTTTAACAAACGCTTATTCTCCATATGCTTCATGTTAATCGAGATATCGAGTTGTTAATCTTATTGCTAATTTTCTTGTAGATGCAAGGGGAATATTGTGACGTATGCAGAGATTGTCGCGCATACATCTCTCTGGTCACCTAGATTCGAGATGGCGGTTAAAGCTTGGGTGGGGGATTAGCAGTTTAGGTGGGGGTAGTTTGGTTAGCGTCCCCCACGCTTTAGGAAGCGTTGCTTGGGGCAGAGAGTCAGTGAGTTGCAGTCAACCAGTACAGACGTGTAGTCGCCCTCTCCGTGCAGGAATGCATGGCGGCCTCGCCCGACAGGCATGGAACTAAGAATGTGGGGTAAAGTATTCAGTTTTATCTAATAAACTCTCTGTCATCTATATCTGTATTGTCTTATTTATGATAGTGTAAAGTTCCTTCTTCCTATTTTGAGCCATGTAAGTGTCCTTTTGCCAGTATTTAATAATATTTCTGCCCTTTCACTTTAGCTGCGTCCCTAGTCGTAGCCTCGCCATTTTACAATTTTGTTAATTTTCTGGTACCTCTAAGCGAGTCGCCTACCTCCCGTTGAGCATGTGATTAGAGGCTACGACAATATGGTAGATTTTAAGCGATAGTCAAATATTTTAAGAGCTGGTTGCTATGTGGAGTATTCTATTCTCTTTGCATTACCAGGACAAACAAAATGTATAACGAATTTGAGAAAAAGTATAAGTATTGGAAAATTTAAGGGAATAGCAAGCAACATCTTGAAAATGGTTCACCCAACAGAAAAAATGTATATGACATATGAAAGTCGTTCACAATTAAGAATACTTTTGGAGACATTCCCAGAAAATTCAAGATATACGTTTTATTTATCATGAAAATATCTTAAACATATGATATTTTAATCAAAATTGCTAGAGCCATTTTTGAGAAAATTACAATTTTCGAAAAATGCTCCATGTAAAGTGTAATATGGGGTGGGGGTATTCCCTTGAAAACCTTCGTGTCGCATCTCTGGAAGATACTGAACCTAAATACCAAGTTTGGTGTTTATCCGACTACCCGTTTCTGAGTTATGCTGTTCACAGACACACACAGACAAACACACAAACACACACACAGACACACACATGGACATGTTTCCAAAAATGCTTTTTTTGTATTCAGGGGGTCTCAAAACATGTATTTCCAGTGAAATCTCGGTATCGAATTTTTGGGTGGAATACAACACTTCCCCTACTTACTATACGTAGTAGAGAAAGTAAAAAACAATTTTAAAAAGTGGTGCAAGTGTGTGTGTATCTGTGTCTGTAACCATAATAATTCAAAATCGAAATGTACAACAAATACCAATCTTAGTATTTAGGTCCAGCATCTTCTAAGGATGCGACACAAGTCTTTCAACAAAACACCTTCCTCTAAACTATCCTTTACATGGAAGGTTTTTCGAATTTTTTTTATTTTCTCAAAAATTACTCTTAGCGATTTGGATTAAAATGTTATATGTTTAAGTCGTATGTATATGAAATAAAATGTATATATTGAATTTTTTGTTAATAGGCTGCAAAGTTCTCTTTATTCTAAAGGAATTTTATATAATCGTTATAACTGGTAAACCACAAGAGATAGACCAACAACTACAACATAAAATATTTAGATATTTCTAAAACACAGCTTTTGTATCAAATAAAACTTTTCTGGCATTAGCCATTTCCGAGATATCTGCTGTTATTAGTTTTAGTGTTTCAATAGCTTTGTCTTTTTTAAAGTGCTGCCACGATATCATGGAAAAAGAATGGAATTTATAGACGAGCATATAACTAGCTTTAAAATCTTCTGACACTCGATTGGGTATCCTCAACTCCCTTTGTACCTTCGACAAAATTATAAGCGAGCTATTTCTGCAAAGGTTTTAGCTCGATTAACATGAAGTAGACAGAAAAGTAAAGCTTCGTAAGAATAGTTCGTGAAGTTACATAAAAACAAACGATAGTGGATAGAGAAAATCATTTGAGTGTAAACTTGAGATTCTTTTACAATAGAGTTGTTTAGATATCCTCATCCTTTAGCTCTTCGCTTTTCATCCGTACTATAGTTTTCATAATGTGGCGTTGATTTTTAAATAAACAGTTATAGTTTTAGCAAGAAAACATTTCCCATTTATGTAGCTTTGACAGAAGAGGAATAAAGATTATTCTCAGCACTCTGAGAATGGCTATGAGGAAGGGTTTACAAGGAACAATCACTGAAAACTAAGAAAGGCATTTATAAAATCCTTTTATGTATTTCCTCTGAAAATTAAAACACCAGTGCGTGTTTAAAATAACCCATGAACTGTTAAAAGGAAGACAATGTAAGATACTACGAAGCACTGAGATGTTTTAAAAGAAATGAGGTTCTACGGTAAGATTTTAACGTTTTGAAACCTCAACATTCAAACAAACGATTCTAGATGATATTACTAAGCGCTCACTCTCCTCTCCCTTCCCCCCCTCTCTCTCTCTCTCTTATGGAGCTCATTTTCGCGACGGATGTGTTAGGAGATACCTCATGGCTCGATTTGTGTCTCATTCCTGTACCATATCAACTTGCTTCGGCACGTCCGCAGAGGCCTTAGTGCCAGGCAACTGTACCTCTGCTTCTATACATGACAGGCAGATTTTAGCCTCGATACGTGTCCACAGAGACCTTAGTGCTATGCAGGTGTACCTATACTTCTATACGTGATGTGCAAATGGCAGCCTGTCCATACATCCACAGAGGACTTAGTGCTAGCAACAGTACCTCTGCTTGTATACGTGACGTGAGATGGCAGCCTAGGCGTGTGTCCACAGCGGCCTTAGTGCCAGGCAACATCTGCTTCTGTACGTGACGGGACAGATGATAGCTTCGATATGTGTTTACAGAGGCCTTAGTGCCAGGCATTTGCAACTCTACTTCTTTACGTTCCGTACAGATGGCATTAGGGTGCCGTTTCAATCTACCTGCTTTCTTTATCTGTGGATAACTGGTAGAACATCAGCTATTATCATATATTTTCATTTTTAATATTGTATTACCAAGGAGTAAGACAAGGATGTTGCCTATCACCTCTGCTTTTTAATATTTATATGGATGACTTAATCAAGAAGTGGAAATTACACGTCCCCCACCAGAATTTATGTAAGACCAAATTTAGCTATAAGCACTTTACTTTTTGGCGACGATGAAGCCATCATCGCCTCAACAAAGGATAACCTTCAGAAACCAATATATATTCTGGAAACATTGGGTGAAGAGTATAACTTAGAAATATCTACAGAGAAAACTAAAATTATGTCTTTTAAAGGAGATAAATCTAAGAGCAATAATACGCATAAATAATAAGGCCCTTGAACAAATTACTCACTTTAAATATTTAGGGTGTGATATATCTTATGTTTATGATAACGATATAGATAATAAAATTAATATACATTCAAGGATGCTGGGTACGATCCCTAGAACATTACATTATAGAAAAGACACCCCAATTAAATTTGTATAAAGTAATGGCGGTGCCTAGTTTAACACATGGCTCTGTGTGAGTAATACGACAGAATGATAGAAGGAAAATACAGACAGCTGACATGAAATTTCTGAGGGGAGTGAAAGGATGCAGTAAAATGGAACACATACGAAGTGATACCACACGAGAACAACTCAATATATTTGCGATACAAGACAAGATTAATGAAAATAGGCACAATTGTTACTTAACAGCATGGGTGATGGCAGAATACCAAAGTTGGCAATCGATTATAATCCTCGAGGGAAAAGAAGTATATGGCGCCTGAGAATGAGATGGTCAGTTATGCCGGAACAGGCTATTGAGCCTAATCCGTGAAGTAGTAAAGAAATCACGAAAACGCCTAGTTAGATTGGTCGACTAGCAAGATTTGAACTCAAGACCTCCCGAATAGGGCTGCAGACATTTCACTCGATACTAAAGCTTCTTGTAGGTTTTATTTCGAAGTTATGTGATTACTAAGCAAATATTTAATTTAACATAAGCTGTATTTCCCAGCGCTCGATGTAGTTTGCCCAAGAGAAATCTATGTAAATGTGAAAATATCAGCAACTCACATGGAATATATACGATTATAAGGAATGACTGAATAATTTTCCCAGCCACATTATTGGTTGAAGTTCCATTGCTGTGTGGAATTCACGGTACGTATGAAGAACCCTTTTTTTCTAGCCACTGCTTTCATCAAATAAATCCAACGCGATATGTCGATCCAGCCGCTGTGGGGGAGTAGGGGGGAGAAGCCACCACATGTAACGTTTGACAAAGGACCAAGGGAATCATTTCTGCTATGACGGAATCATTTTCCTTTTTGCAAACAAAAGTGCTTGCTTTTATTTAATTGAACAGGCGCTTTTACATCACGGAGACAAAATGACACGTTCTGGCATGCATAGGATGTTTTGTGGAACCAAGCCTACTGTTCCCAGGCTTTCCAACAAAAGCCCTTCCTCTTGTAGTTAAAACAGTATGCTTCAACTTCACTCACCCTTTTCTTTGTCTTTTTTTCTCCGTTATTAATCCGTTTTCTGTGTTTCCATTATTACGATTTACATCATTATGCCGAGACAATTGCTAGCAAATTTGAGAATGCCGCAAAATATGAAAACGACTATCTATATGGTTTTGTGGTTAGCATGCTAGCCTCCAAATCCAGAGGTCCCGGGTTTGATGATTCCCAGCTGGAGGTTTGGAACTTTTCTTTAGCTAGGATTATTCCCCATCCTCCCTAGAGTCTGAAAGTATGAGTAAATTGTGTGTATGTGTGGGGGGTGCGCGCGAGTGTGAATTTAATTTTTATAAATAAAACCCAATGATTAACACAATAGTTAACAAGTGAACATCATTGCCAATGCTCTGTATTTCACACTCCAGTGAGTGACCGGAAGAGAGAGGAATGTCCTGTGTTCGACACTGAATTGAGCGACCGGAAGAGAAAGAGGAGTCTATGTTCAATACTCAAGTGTGTGACCGGAAGAGAGAGGATGAGCCCTGTGTTCGACAATGAAGTGAACCATCACTGAAGAAACAAGAGGAGTATTTTGTTCAATACTCTAGTGAATGATCATTGAAGAGATAACAGGCTGCTTTGTTGTGGCTTATTGAAGTGTTACGCGCAAGAAGGGGCGACTGGGGAAGAACTGAACAGTCACATTATCCATGTTTCATTTTCGTATAATACCTCGGGATCATTATACTGTCTTGTAATGTTTAAGCTTCGTACCTTTCCCTGTTATCAGAACAAAAGTTATTTAGTGGTTCCAAGTATAGTTTGAAATTTTGACAGTTTGTCTTCTGCACCATTATTTTCAAGCTAAGTTATATCGAATTAAAATTACTGTAAACGTGATACCAGGTGTTTTTTATTTTTAAGACCATTTTACACCTGGTTTCATATATACAAATACACGCAGTTACTTTTTATTTACTTTCTGAAAATTTTCAAACTATTGGTTACAAATTGAAATTTATATGCCAACATTTGGATATAGTGTTTTTCGATTCTGCAAGAATTACCATCTCATATGCAAATTATAATAGATATATCCCAGCTTTATTTTCAATTAAAATCCCCTCTATATTTAAAAGCTGGTATAATTCCATTACTATGTCGTTAATATAAATATTGAATAAAATATTTAAACTCAACACACTTGTGGAAATCGTTTATTTATTTTAAAAACCATTGCATTACTTCTGGTCAGTAGAGACCAATGGAAATGTTTCTTCCATTAATAAGCTCTTAACACTTTCTGTTATCTGAATGCAGAAGCCTTTATTACATTGTTTACCACTTACCAATAGCAGATAAGAGGAAATATTGTATTCCATTCAAAACTTCAATGTCGAGAATTCACCGGAAATACATTTTGGGACCTCCTGGATCCAAAATAAGCATTTTTAGAAAAAATATCTCTTTGTGTGGCTCTGTTGGCGTCTATGTGTGTGTTTATGTACCTCGTGGCCCAAACAAACCGTCCTGTGCAGTTTTATGTTTCCCGCATACATAGCTGCAAAAGAAGTTGCCGCATCACAGCTGTTCAAAGGGGCAAGCAGGTACAAAGCGAAAGGTCACTCAGGTAGTGTTCCTGTCTGCAGGATTTAATTTAATTCTAACGCAACTTTAAGGGTAAACAAATATAATAAAAATAGAATTTGGTTTAATCTTGTTAAACCTGCGGCACCAACTGGTGCCATATAACTTGTACTTATTGTAGATTAACTGTCGTCGAACTAAAAGCCTTAACACGTGTGCTCAGGTTTGCGTCAAGCGGCAATTCTGAATTCTTATTAATAAGCAAATTGCTTATTAAATAACCGAAAAAAACCCTGCCCCACACACACACACACACACACACACACACATACATAGGTACTCTCACATTAAAACATCAGACCTTGGGCATACCGTGAAATGATTCTGTTTAAAGACAACTTTCTGGAGCCCAGCCGGGAATCGAACCCGGAACACCTCATACAGCAGGGAGTTTCTCTACCGAATGAGCTTTGAGGCCAGTAATTGCAGCTAAGGTGTTCGTTTTCAAGCATTGGTATTTCAATTAGTATCTGTCGGTATGGAGTCCCCTCTGCAGTTCTGCTTAAGCAAACCTTTTGGCATCCGCGCTATCCATTATAAACTAGCTTCAGCTGAGGACGGCTTGTGTGGGCCACCTAGTATGTCTGTGAACAGCATAACTCAAAACAAAACTCCGATTAATACCATTGGCATTTAGGTTTAATACCTTCCAAAGATGCGAAATGAAGATTTAAAAAAAATGGAATTTTCTGAAAAATGACTTAAAATTTTGACTAAAATAACGTATTTTTAATATACTTACATGATGAAATGACAAATAAAGTTTATCTGTATAGTGAATTCTTTTGTAAATAGTCTGTGAAGCTCTGTTCATTCGGGAAGAATTTTGCCGAATTTTGTATAATTGGTAAACCGTAACAGACACACAGACGTACTACGCATAAAATGTATGTCTTTAAAACACACAATTTCTTTAAAATAAAGTTTTTGCAGCATTAGGCGTTTCTGAGGTACCCCTTTGTCACTGATTTTTAATTTTTCGAGACACTTCATTTTTAAAAGCGTTTGTCGCGATATCATGGAAAAGGTATTGAATTTCTAGGCCAGCATATAGATACCCGGTTTTTTAATATCTGACTATCGATTCGGTTTCTCCTACCTTCTTGTACCCACAACGAAATGTATTAAGTATTTCTGCAACGGTTTATCTCAATTAACATGAAGTAAGATAGAAAAATAAGCTTACGTAAGAATATTTTCTAGAGGTTATAACAAAGTAAACGTTAGTGGGTAGAGAAAGTCATATAAGTGAAACATCAGAATTATTTTATGTGTTTACTGAGCGGGATGACTCAGGCGATAACGTCTGTGGCCCGTATTTGGGAGGTCCTGGGTTCAAATCTCGAGCCGATCAACCCTACTGAAGGTTTTTTCGCGGTTTTCCTTGGTCGATGGGTTGGATGATTTGTTCCAAGAATTTTCCTATCATCCCTTTCATCACTAAATTTAATTTCTTTCTTCTTCACCGGCACATCAGGCATTGGGCTGATTACCCATCCTAGATATGCTATGTTCTAGAGATTGGATGCTCCTCGACATGCCACTGAACCAAGGCACTGGCTTATAAGTCCTTGGGGATGTAAGTTCTACAAAGTGGAGAGTAATCAGTTAATGAAGAAGTTTGGAACGTTTTAAGCAGTTTCTCTATTTACCCCATTAAATGCTTTTTCCATGTCTGTAAATTACACACGTAGTCAACATTTCTCTCTCTTCTTTTATTCTTTTGGTTACAATATAGTAAGATAAGCATTTAGCTGCCAGAAATAATCAATACGTAATTAGGCGTTGCATTTATTCACAATAGTACAGGAAAGACGGAAAACCTGCTTGAAATGAGAAGCAATACATTTTATTGTTGTGTCACTTAAGAAATTGTGGACAAAGAAAACTTCTGTGAAGTTTTCCTTTTCTCCAGGGAACAGGGGACAACTGGACTCAAGATCAGAGCAGGGTTTTGTGACGATCAAAACTAAAATAGATCAGTCCAATGCAAAGAACAGCATACCAACTGCTACTCACCAAGGAGATCTAGGAGAAAGAATAGGACTGGAATTACAGGGGAGTGTAGCAGGGGAGAGAACGTAGAAATAAGGTAAAAAGTTAGAAAAGAATGTGGTGAACTTCCATAAACTCCCTATGGTTTCTCAGAAGGGTGAAAGAAATTACTACTGCTACTTCTAGAACAGTAGTTACCAAACTGTCAATGGCAGTCATTTTTTCGCTGTCGTTTTCTTTTTTTACATTTCGTTTTGCCCTCCCAACTAATTCCTTCCCATGCTTCTTCTTGCGTGTCACTAGCTTTTATTGAGTCCGTGTTAAGAATCCTCAATTGTTTTGAGCGTTTCATTCTTCCTAAAGTGTAACAATTATTGAAATGTCACTAGTGACTTTGGGTTTAAATCTACAAAGTCAAAATAATGACTTGTATTTCTAACAGTGTCTATGTATACACTGCATTAAATTATACAGTGTCTTTCATAAGTATGATAAATAAAGATAAAATTAACTACTTTTTTAAAAAATCTAGGACTAGTCAAATTTAATGTTTTGAAAGCGGAAGTTTACAAAAAAGAAACAAAAACTATAGTCATTGTTGTACAGGGTGTGATTTCATCGACAAAAGGTTTATATCACAATAAAAAGCTCCGGTTTATGGTAACAGTTTAATTATTTAACAATTTTGTTCACAATTTACACAACTACTGTAACAAATGAAATTCCAATTAATTAATAAGGTGTAAAAGTGCTCCCCATTTACAATCTGGTTTGGATGTAGGAGTGTTTATCAGATGGGGACACTTCGCGCACTACGACCAGCTCGATCTATTGTGGCTACACTCCCGGGGAGGCAGGGATGAGTTGAAGGAGCCGCAGGAGGTCTCAGGTAGATAGGCTCACAGAGACGCGCAGAAGTCCCTAATATTTCCAGTTTGAACTCCCGCTCACTAGTAGAGGCGAAGAATCCCGAGGGAGGCCAATGAAGGCTAACGCACCCTGGCGTTCACGGGGAGAGATGCCTCCAGTGCGCAAGCATCCACGTCATCTGCCCGACATCGCCAGCACCGCACGACCTGAAAACACACCTGAAACGTGAACGGGAGAGATGAAAGGAGAAGAAATGGGGGAAAGGAGAAATCGTCGTAGAATACACAATACCGGCATACGCCTTGGCGATCAGGGGAAAACCACGAAGAACCCTATAGTCAGAGTGGGCGGTCCTGGCAGTGGCTAAGCCGAAGCGTGAGTTCTTGTTGAACATTTTGAAACACTGTCGGTGGTATACTTCTGCATTCTTTCCTATCCTCATGTTAACTCTTCCATATCAGCAGGCCTCGTAACAAAGAATCCACATTTCAAATATTTCCATAAAAAGTAATCAAGCGGAGAGGTCTGTTCTCGTAGCAACCAAACCTTTTGTAGGAGACAAATGAAATTATTCGTGCAATTAAATATTATATTAGTGTTTTATTTAAACACAGCTTTGTATATATACAGGCTGCCACCACGGACAAAGCATATTTGATAATAAAATTGAAACGAGAAAAACAAGGAACGTGTAAATGGATAACAAATAAGCGAATTTCAAAGTACAAATCCAATTTACCAGATAAAAAAGAAAAACAAATACTATTGCTAATAACTATAATCATTATTTCATAACTTTCCTTTAAAAATATTAAATTTTAAATATTCGAGCATTTTTAAAACAATAACTTAATTTTAGACTTATTTCCATTTAATGTATCTAAAAATATCTGTATAAAGAACAGCTACGTTTACTAAGGCGAAAATTGATTAAAAACCGATTTCTTGTTAACACTCATTAATTAGATACTTCTCTTTAATTTGGTACGCATTTTATCATTGTAGGTACAATCCTTATATTTTAAATATATATATTTTTAAATGGTATTACAACTAATTTTGTATTATGAATTCTGCATCATTTGACAGCAAAAATCTAACTCCTACACACTATGCAGTAGAGAGGTAAACGTTAGTCCATCTTACGTAATCCTGTGTAAGGTGTGTGTGTATGTGTGTCTGTCTGTCTGTCTGTCTGTGAACAGCATAGCTCAAAAACGGAAAGTCGGATAAATATCAAACTTCGTATTTGAGTTTAGTATCTTCAAAGGATACGACACGAAGATGGAACGTTCCATTTACATGGAACATTCTTCAAAAACTTTTATTTTCTAAAACACTTTGACTAAAATACCATATATGAAATATATTTTCATGATAAATAAAATGTATACATTGAATTTTCTGGGAATAGCCTAGGAAGTCCTCTTAATTCTGAAGGAATTTCGATAATGTTATATAACTTGTAAACATTAAGCGGTAGACGAAAACGTACCACATAAAATTGTTGATCTCTTTAAAACACACAATTTACTTAATATAAGTTTTTTATGGAATAAGCCGATTCTGAGATATCCGTTATTTAAGTTTCGAATTGTTCATTTCTTAGTCATTTTTTACTTTCTCTACTACGTATAGTAAGTAGGGGAAGTATTGTATTCCACCCAAAATTTCGATACCGAGATTTCACCGGAAATACATGTTTTGAGACCCCCTGAATCCAAAAAAAGCATTTTTGGAAACATGTCCGTGTGTGTGTGTCTGTGTGTCTATCTGTCTGTGTGTCTGTGTGTCTGTGTGTGTGAACAGCATAACTCAGAAACGAACAGTCGGATAAACACCAAACTTGGTATTTGGGTTCAGTATCTTCCAAGGATGCGACACGAAGGTTTTCAAGAAAATCCCCTCACCCCAGAGTACCCTTTACATTGAAGATTTTTCGAAAATTTTAATTTTCTCAAAAAGGCTCTAACGATTTTGATTAAAATATCATATGTTTAAGATATTTTTATGACAAATAAAATGTATATCTTGAATTTTCTGGGAATGTCTCCAAAAGTATTCTTTATTGTGAACGACTTTTGCATAACTGGTAAACCATAAGAGATAGACAAAATTTTACTACACAAAAAATGTAGATCGCGTTAAAATACACAATTTATGTCATATACATTTTTTTTGTTGAGTGAACCATTTTCGAGATATTGCTTGTTATTCTCTTAAATTTTTCAATACTTATTTTCTCAAATGGGAATTCGTTATTCATTTTTTTGTCTTGGATATGCAAAGAGTTATAATCTGTGGCAAAGGGAATGGTGCTGCACCTAGCAACCAGCTATTAAGAGATATGTATGTGCTTAAAGGCTACTGTTTTTCTATATTGCCCTTGTAAATATATTTTCCCCTACATCTACAAGAAAATTAGCAATAAGATAGAGTTTGCAAATGTTTATCTCGATTAACATGAACTAGATGGAGAATAAGCGTTTGTAAAAATACTTTGTACAAGAGTAGAGAAAGTCATGTGAGTGTAACACATCAGATTTTTTTAAAAAGTCCTTTCAACACTCAGTTGTTTCTCACAATTGCATGAAACAGTATGAAATTTTAAGGCTATCGACCAGTTCTTAAATCTTTGGGATGGAGAGTAGAGTAGCTCATGCAAATGTATCACATAACATCTTTTAATACACAGAAACACACATGGTATTACATTTTACGTGTTTTTCAAATTATTTCATTTTATTAGTTTTAATGAACTTTTGAAAATTGCACCTATTTTTTTACTTTTTCATAATATTTGCATATTTTTATATGCACTTAGTGGTGCAATTTTTCTGTATGTTACCTGATATTTTCATTGACGTATGATTTAAACTAGCGGATAAATAATTTTGTGAAGTCGTAAAATTTTGGGCGTTAATGAAGAAGCTTGGGAAAAATGTTTAAATCTCTGAGTTTGACACTTTATTAGTCGCACAAATGAAAACTTATTTTCACCGCAAAAGCAGGTATCCTACAAAAAAAATCGCTCTATTTAATGCAGAAAAAAATAATTCTGTAAACCACGTACAAAAGTTGAAAAATCGGTATACCTTTCAAACAATTGTAAAATTAATAATATGCGATGTATTGAAGCCAAAACAAACTATAATACTATTTTTTCCTTTATCTATGAAAAAAATTCTGATGTTTTACCCTCACGTGACTTTCTCTACTCTTGTACAAACTACTTTTACAAATGCTTATTCCCCATATGCATCATGTTAATCGAGATGTCGATATGTTAATCTTATTGAAAATTTTCTTGTAGATGTAAGGGGAATTGGTAGGCTTTAAGCGATAGTCAAATATTTTAAGAGCTGGTTGCTATGTTGAGTATTCCATTCTCGATGCATTACCAAGACAAAAAAAATTCTGATGTGTTACACTTTCACTACTCTTGTACAAACTGTTTTTACAAACGCTTATTCTTCATATGCTTCATGTTAATCGAGATATCGAGATGTTAATCTTATTGCAAATTTTCTTAAGATGCAAGGGGAATTGGTAGGCTTTAAGCGATAGTCAAATATTTTAAGAGCTGGTTGCTATGTGGAGTGTTCCATTCTCTTTGCAGTACCAGGACCCAAAAAATGAATAACGAATTGAGAAAAAGTATTGGAAAATTTAAGGGAATAACAAGCAATATCTCTAAATTGGTTCACTCAGCAACAAAAATGTATATGACATAAATTGTGTATTTTAAACGATATCTACATTTTTGTGTAGTAAAATGTTGTCTATCTCTTATGGTTTACCAGTTATGCAAAAGTCGTTCACAATGAAGAATACTTTTGAAGACATTCCCAGATAATTCGAGATATATATTTCATTTGCCATAGAAATATCTTACACATATAATATTTAATTAAAATCGTTTGAGCCATTTTTGAGAAAATTACAATTTTCGAAAAATGTTCCATGTGAAGGGTATTCTGGGGTAAAAGGATTTTCTTGAAAACCTTCGTGTCGCATCTCTGGAAGATACTGAACCTAAATACCAAGTTTGGTGTTTATCCGACTGTTCGTTTCTGAGTTATGCTGTTCACAGACACACAGACACACACACACACACACACGGACATGTTTCCAAAAATGTTTTTATTGGATTCAGCGGACCTCAAAACATATATTTCCGGTGAAATCTCGGTATCGAATTTTTGGGTGGAATACAATACTTCCCCTACTTACTATACGTAGTAGAGAAAGTAATAAGAGTATTATTTCCATTCATTTAGCTACTAGGATTTTTAAAATTGAATACGAATGCTTTTTCCCGCCTCTGTATATATAAAGAGAGTTTTAAAATTAATTGGTTGATTTATTTCACTTAATTAAAATAATTACTATTAGAATGGGCACACGTGTTAATTTTTGACATTCTAATCAACGGTGAATATATGGTTTAAATTATACAAAAAACAAAGTATTTCTAAAACTCTGTAGGTTCCCCCCTTAGATCTAAAACTGAATGCTTTCTACAAAGGAGTAGCAGTACATATCACGGAGAAGCCTCGGAAACCGGGCCTAGCACCGCACGTAGCACACACAGTGTGGCTCGCATTGTTTCTAACATGACCCCTGGGAGGAAGGGCGACTAAATCCGGACGACGATGTGCGCAAGCATTGACAGCGTCCCTAGCTACTGCAGATTGAATGCATCCGACTACGTAAACCTTCCCACATGCCCCTAGAACTCAAAGATGCCACTCCAGCACGGAATCGAACCCAGAACCGCGCACGTTACACGTTATCTCGCTCGGTCTATAATGCACTAAGTTTGTTTATTCATTACAATTTCCCTGTATATATTTTAAAATGCTTGATGTTAAATATTAGTGGTCAAATTTTAAATGAAGAACTGCCTGTATAATGAAGGCTTCACTCAAGGTTTGTATTTACTGATACATCATATTTCTGAGTGTCATTTGGAGAATTGTTGTCTTTTTCGTGCAAGATCTCAAGAGCCATAGAGGTTTACAACGCTAGGTTGTCATACAGTACATACTACAGGTCAGCCTCTCCAGGGATTCTAAAAGCAAAGAAGTGCTTCTTATGTCCACTTCAGAGCACACAAAAATAATGGTTCTTGTTTTCTCTCTGCGGACCGCTTCCGCTTTCTAATGGCACAGTTTGAACTCTGAATGGGGGTATAAAAGAGATTTCTTGTGTTCTTCTGTAACACGCAATACTCGTTTTACAATAAACTTACAGTAATCGCTCTGTAATCGACCGCATTTCGATGTTTGAAGGTTATGTTGCGTGATCATGTACCCTAGGTTAATTACTAATAATAAACTGCAATTATTGACTCTTTCTTTGCCATCATGTGCTACAAGGAATGCCTTAATTGATCTGGGAAAGAGAAAAAAAACCTTATTCTCTTTCAAGATATAAATCCAATAGATTATATAAATTGCACTAAATAGAATAATTAATTCTTATCAGAATGTTAACATTTACGAGGGCTGACCAACAGTATTGCATTCCACCTAAAAATTCTACCGGGACTTCGCCGGAAATATATGTTTTGAGGTGCCCTGAATCCAAAAAAAACATTTTTGGAAACATGTCTATGTGTGTGTGTGTCTTATGTGAACACGCAACTCAAAAACGAAAGGTCGGATAAATATCAAATTTGACGTTTGAGTTTACTATACTCCAAGCAATCGACACGAAGATTTTCAAGTAAATCCCCCCATCCCAGACTACCCTTTACATAGAACATTTTTCGAACATTTTTATTTCCTCAAAAATTGGTGTAATGATTTTGATTAAAGTACCATATGCTTAAGATGTTCTCATGGCAAATGAAATGTATATCTTCAATTTTAGGAGAATTCCTCCAAAAGTCCTCTTCATTCTTAATGACCTTTGCTGGTAAACCGTAAGAGGTAGACAAAATTTTACTACACAAAAAAATGTAGATCTCGTTTAAACACACATTTTTATGTGGAATGGACTATCTCCGAGATATTTCTTGCTGTCAGTTGAATTTTCCAGTACTTATACTTTTTCTCAAATGGCAATTCGTTTTTCTTTTTTATTATGTCCTGGACATGCAAAGAGAATGGAATGCTCTACATAGCAACCAGCTCTTAAAAGATTTGATTATCGCTTAAAGCCTATCACTTACAAGAATATTAGCAGTTTCTACAATTTTTTTTCTCAGTAGTTTGTACAAGAGTAGAGAAAGTCATGTGAGTGCAACACATCAGATTTTTTCTTGTAGCTTGCTTGATAGTTTCCTGTCCGTAAAATTAACATTTGAAAATAGCGGGGTTTTTATGTGCAATGCCCATAGATAACATCACTCTCGTATCGGTAGGTAAGTAGTAATGTTCTGTTCTGTAAACCCTGCTTACATTTCGCATACCACAGAATGAAAGTGACACGAGAGGGACAGTACATCACAGTAATATTCTGTTTGCGTTTAAACCATACAGCTTCTGAAACCTACGAAAAGCTGCAGAAAGCGTACGGTAAAAATACAATACCTCTTGCAACAGTTTTAGATGGTTCAAGGAGTTCAAAGAAGGCTGAGATCTCTATACAAGGTGGGTCTCGTGTTTCGGTTTCTGCTGCGACTATTACAGCACCATGATACACGTCAGTATTGGCTAAACTGAGGAAGCACATTAAGGAAACGATCAGAACTTCATCGGACTGAGTGGCAACTTTATCATGACAACGCGCGGCCTCACATCACAAATCAAGTCATGCAGTTTCTGGCTAAACGGAGCATTACCTGTCTACTGTGTTATAGTCCCGATCATGCAGCCTGTAATTGTTTTTATTCTCATCAAAGTTCCAGGGCGCTCAATTTGAGAACTCTGAAGCAATGCTCAAGAAGAGTGAGCGATTCTTAAGGACCTCACAAAGAATGGCCTGCACCATGTGTTCGATGGCTGGCAGAAACGCTATAAAAAGTGCATTGAAGTAGGAGGGGATTACATTGAAAAAATCACGTAAACATTAAAATAGAGCAATAAACATCTATGGGAAAAAAACCAGTCTCTTGTTCATCAGCCGTCGTACATAATCTATTCAGCCTTAGAACCGAACGATTTGCACAAAGCATTTTGTATTCCTCCGAGTTAGCCTCATGTTTGTATCAACTGTGAGGCAAGAATTGCGCAAAACAAGGGTGAACCTAGTTTTAAAGAACTTCAATTTTTACTGTTAGCTTTTTGGGTGGGCACGAGTAGTAAAATATTATTAATTAGGCTAAAAAATTCAGTAAGATCCTTGTGTCAGAGAAGAAGAATTTCAACCTGAATATTCTGTGCACGTCATACACCTTTTCCAATGAATTCCGATTCCTCGTATATTTCATTGCCAAGTAATTGATTACTCTATGACGCCAAAGAGTCTTCTTCGTGACTCTGAGAAAGGAACTCATCAGGTAGCATAGGGCAGATGAGGCTAGCGAAACGGCGAAGATGAGGCTAGCGAAACGGCGAAGCTACTGTTAAGGAAAGTCGTTGGAGTAAAAGGGAATGTGATACCGTAATTAATAACAGAAAGATACAAATAATTAAATAAAGAAATGATAGAAAAACAGAGAAATGCAATAAATAATTTACGTATATTAAATCAACGTATAATGTAGTAAGCTTCAGTTGAAATATTTGTCCGGAGAAAACGCAATTACCAAGCCATGCTAAGGAAATGCATTAGTAACAGCCGAGTAGCGAACGCATTAGCGTAAATATTCCTGGAATACAGTTAAGGTTGAGTTCAGCACGTTTGCAAATTCACGTAGACAGGAATTCTGTAAATTAGAAAGGGGCATTTTCTTAGATTTAAGCAAGGCACGGTATAGAAACAATTTCGATATGCATACGTGGAGTTTTAGAATTGGATCGCGTAAGTAGTAGGGATAGTGATAGGTAGGTGGAATTTAAGTTAAGAAAAGAGCTGCATTCTAAATCAGAGACCTGTTTTACCTAGACTTATTTAATTAATCCTGTGACTTTATCGTGTAACGACTCTTGTGATTACTCTTGTGATATTTAGTTTCATTTTTAGTTGTGTTGCGCCTAGTGACGCTCTTGAGTTAAAAAGATTTAGCAGCTATTGTGAGTGATCTTTCCGAGTAAAGTTTCTGCCTCTTATGGCAACTGACACTTTGCTTATTTGCCATTATAGAAATAATTTAGTTCTTTAATTCAACTATCGGCGACTCTCTTCAAACAGAATACTTTAGTTAACTTTAAAATCTATCAGCTATCTGAACTACCGTTATCCTTTCACAGTACACTAGCGCATACCCTGAGACGAAGAACTCATAGCTATACCACTGAAGCAGATGGGAACTAGGCAACGCAAAACGAGTTAGGAGATAATGACATCGTAGAACTCAACAACAAAACAGGTAACATTAAATATTATCAAAATTGATGCTACATTGAGATAACAGCATAAAATTAGAAGAATTTCGGGATCGGCTTCAAATGTATGCTGTACTTACTTGGCTGTAAAACAGAAAGCTTAACTTCCTAGCACGCATTATCTAATAATACCCGAAAGGGTATTACGGCACACGATTGTGATACGTCATATGCATTTGGTTGCCTTGCTCTGGTAATTACCAAAATGAGCAGCTTGAAAACAAAAAGAATAGGTTTCGGGCACATCTAAGGCTTACTCGATTACCTAAATTAAATACAATCATTGTTTTATTTTAAAGCTACTCTAAACTATTTCACAGAAGCAGCTGTATCAATATACAAGTTAGCTTTATATCATTTCTGAGGAAATATCACTTCACTAATTCAGTTTTATTTAAGCTTCTTATGACAAAGGCACGTTTACAAATATTTTATGTAAAGGCGTTCACTTTGAGAAACAATATTGGTAAGAGAACTTGCAGACATTTCATTAATTTCCAAGACTTTATGCTTTAACTATATTTCCAAGAAATAATATAAAGGCTACACCGACTCCACATCCTATTCCATTAATGCTGCCTTTTAATTTTAGTAAATAAGTTTCTTATTTGTAATTGCATATCACAGCACGAGAAAATAATTTTTAGACCATCCTCATATTTCATTCCATAAGCTTTTTCTTTCCTGTGCCACATTTTAGCTTATCGATAACGAAATTCATATTTTTATTCCTTTGTGCCTGATTTAAAGGCAGTTGTGTGTGCTGTAGGTCTATAAAATTGTATTTATTGTCGAGCTGCACAAATTTTCATCGCTTCTAGAAGTATCAAAGATGCCGATGGGAGCTGTTTTAATGGAATAATTATACAGATATCCGTAAAAAAACTACGGAGTTTTAAGAGATCATTAAAATCTTTCGTTAATCCAGATAAGATCATAACAACTAAATCCTTATCTCAAAAAGTTTTATGCACGCCGGTCTATCTATGACCATGTGATTGGTCCTTTTATTTTTACGTAAAATAACATCAATGGTCATGTATGTTTTCCCTCAGTTGATTGATATTGAGCCTAATAAGGGGCCTGTCTACTTTCAGCAAGACGAGGCTCCATCACTACTACAGCGTGCATAAGCGGGTAGCACTCAATAACCGACTCGGAAACCGATGGATTGGAAGGGCAGGGCCGATTCCTTGGCCTCCTAGAGGTCCGGATCTCATTCCCTTAGACTCTTTCTTTTGGGATATATAAAGAATCTTTTTATGCGGAAAATACTAAAGACGTAAATCACCTAAAAGGATTATCACTTCTGTTACAACCATCGCCTTGGATATGCTGGACATGACGTGGAAAAACGTCGATTAAGTTTTGATGTATACCATGCCAGAACTGTGGCAAATTTTGAAATGCACTAAATTGTATAAAATATTCGGTTTTATTTTTTTATTTCACCCAAATATTTAACTCCAAATCTCCGTAATTTTTTATGGATACCCTGTACTTCCGTGCATAGAAAAGTAGAGGAACTGCTTTCTACGGCTTCACTTTGAGAGAAAAGTAACTCAAACCCTTACGTTTTGTGTTTATAAATTCACTTTTTCATAACGTCTAATGCAACAAATTTAAAATTCCTTTTTATGAGTATCAAAACATCAGTGCCAGCAACGGGACTGCTGTTCATTAGAACGGCTAAGGGCTCAATAGAAGTGTAGTTTTGTTTCGGAGCAGGCTTGATAACTTAACTTCACAGGTAATACAAATGGATAAAAAAATTTCTGACGTGATACATGAATTTCTCTATCCTCTATCGTTTGTTATTAGGTATTGAAACTAATATTATCAAACATTATTTTATATATACTACATTTTAATCCAAATAAACCTTTGCAGAAATAGCTACATTACACTTTCATTATAATACAAAGAGAACAACGATAGTCAAATTTTTAAGAGCTGGACGCTATATACTGACCTTAAAATTCTATATTCTTTCGCAATAAATAAATGAATGCTGATAGAAACTTTAAAAGAACGATCAAGTAATAAGCAATTCGAACCAATAATAACGGAAATCCCAGAAATGGTTTATGCCACAAAAATGTTATTTCACATAAACTGCGTGTTTTAAAGGCATCTACAATTCTGTGTTGTACGTTTTCGTCTATCGTTTAACGTTTACCAGTTATAGCAGATTATATAAAATTCCTTCCCAACAAAAGGGGTTCAAAGGCTATTTGCAGAATTTTAAGATATACACTTTATTTGCCGTGTAAATATCTTTAATATATGGTATTTTAATGAAAATCCTTAGAGCCAGCTTTTATAAAATCAAACATATCGAAAAATGTAACACGTAAACGGTAGTTTGGAGTAGGAGGACTTTCTTGAAAATCTTCGTTTCGCATCCACGGAAGATATTGAACTCAAATAGCAAGTTTGGTTATGCTATTTGGAGTTATGCTGTTCCCAGACACACATACACACAAACACACACATACACCGGACCTTTTTCTAAAAATGCTTTCTTGTTTGGGTTCAGGAGGCACAAAATATACATTTCTGGTGAAATCTCGGTATCCAATTTTTTGGGTGAAATATACGTACGTGGTAGAGACAGTAAAAAAAGGGGAAAAAACAAATAGTGATTTGCCTCTTGAGAAGAGCACAAGTGCTTAAAAATGCAAACCAACAACAAAGGATATCTCGAAAATCTTAACGCCACAAGCAATTTTATTTGACATAAATTGTGTGCTTTACTGAAATCTACATTTTTACTTTCTCTACTACGTATAGTAAGTAGGGGAAGTATTGTATTCCACCCAAAAATTCGATACCGAGATTTCACCGGAAACACATGTTTTGAGACCCTCTGAATCCAAAAAAAGCATTTTTGGAAACTTGTCCGTGTGTGTGTCTGTGTGCCTGTGAACAGCATAACTCAGAAACGAACAGTCGGATAAACACTAAACTTGGTATTTAGGTTCAGTATCTTCCAGAGATGCGACACGAGGGTTTTCAAGAAAATCCCCCCACCCCAGATTATACTTTACTTTTAATTTTCTCAAAAATGGCTCTAACGATACTGATTAAAATATCATATGTTTAAGATATTTTCATGACAAATAAAATGTATATCTTGAATTTTCTGGGAATGTCTTCAAAAGTATTCTTCATTGTGAACGACTTTTGCATAACTGGTAAACCAAGAGATAGACAAAATTTTACTACACAAATATTTAGATCGCGTTAAAATTCACAATTTATGTCATATACATTTTTTTGAGTGAACCATTTTCGAGATATTGCTTGTTATTCCCTTAAATTTTTCAATATTTATTTTCTCAAATGGGTATTCGTTATTAATTTTTTTGTCTTGGATATGCAAACAGTATTAATCTGTGGCAAAGAGAATGGTGCTGCACATAGCAACCAGCTATTAAGAGATATGTCTGTGCAATGTTGCTGTATTTCTATACTGCCCTTGCAAATACAAAACAAGGGGAACGTAGTACGCCTTAAGCGATAGTCAAATATTTTTGAACTCGTCGTTATGTGTAAAATGTAATTCTTTTTGCATGTCAAAAGATCGTTTCTGCAAATGTTTATCTCGATTAATATGAAATAGATGAAGAATAAGAATTTGTAAAAATAGTTTGTACAAGAGTAGAGAAAGTTATGTGAGTGTAACACATCAGACGTTTTTGGTGTTGTAACATTTGGTTAGATAGGTTCATTTGTTATGCGACAGTCATTTATAATGAGGAGGACTTCATACTAGCACAACATTCTAAATATAGATTTTTTTGTCATTTTAGACATATGCCATTTTAATGAAAACCGTTATGTCTATTTTATACAATTTTTTCCAAAAAAGTTCCATGTAAAGGGCAGATTGGGGTGGGGAAATTTTCTTGACAACGTTCGTATCCATTAAAGGGTAGTTTTCGGGCTTGTTGGCCGTGGTCCAGTAGATGAGCTCTCACCTAACGTTTCGCTCGTGACACCGACGAGCATCTTCAGAGGAATGATTCACACAGTTGCTGCAGAAACGGCCTACAAGCCCGGAAACTACATTTACTGATCAACGCCGGCCATAAAAGCCTAAGTATGTAATCTTCGTATCGTATTCGTGGAAGCTTTTGAACTTTAATACCAAGTTTGGTATTTAACTGACTTTTCGCTTTTGAGATATTCTGTTAACATATAGACAGACGCACACGGAAACAGATACAACACGGACCTTTGGATAACTTTTTTGTGTTTCAGATGTCCTCAAAACACGTATTTTCGTGAAATGTCGGTATAAAATACAATACTTCCTCTACTTATTGTAAGTAACGTATTAGGAAGGATTATAATAGGTCTTTTATTAACCTTTACATGTTCACTAAAGTAAGTTTTCGTCTGCCTGTTATTGTTTTATTTAATTATACAAAGCTCAATCAGAATGGGGCAAACTTCCCAAGTAATTCATTAGACAATTGAAGATGTACATTGTATTAATGTTAGAATGTCAAATAAATTTAATCAAAATGCATTTGTTACACATACATTAGAATCATTTTGAGATAATGAAAAAGAACGAAACAGTTCCCATGTAATCAGAATGGTATCTTTGATGATGCTTAACCTTTTATTTAATTTTCAGTAGTTATCAATACTGTTGCCATGGGTAGTAACTTGACATTCCTAAACGTAATCTCGTTGCTGTGAAATAAAACTGATGTGATACTTTCACATGACATTCTCTACCCTTTATCGTCTATTAGTGGATACACAAAATATTCTTATTAAAGATTATTTTTCTGTCTACTAAATCCAAATAAACCTTTGCAGACATAGCTACATTACACATTTCGTTATAGATATAAAAGAAACAGCGACAGTCAAAAGTTTGAGAACTGGACACCCTATGCTAGTCTTAAAATTTCATACTGTTTTCATGCAATCACGAGAACAGCTGAATGATAATTTTAAAAAATGACGTATTGAACAACTCGAAACATTAATAACGGATATCTCGGAAATGACCTATGCCACAAAATAGTTACTTGAAATAAGTGGTGTGTCTTAAAGAGATCTACATTTTTTTGTGTAGTACACTTTCGTCTATCGCTTGACGTTTACCAGTTATACAAGACTGCACAAAATTCCTTCCGAAAGAAGAGGACTTCATAGGTTATTCCCAGAAAATTTAATATATGGTATTTAAATCAAAATCGTTAGAGATATTTTTGAAAAAATAAACATTTTCGAAATTTTTTCCATGTAAAGGGTAGCTTGCGGTGTCGCATCTTTGGAAGATACTGAACCAAAGTACCAAGTTTGTTATTTATCCAACTTTTCGATTTTGAGTCATGCTATTCACAGACGCACACATACAAGCGCATGCGGACCATTTTCTAAACATTTATCTTTTTGTGTTCAAGGGGCATCAAAACATGTATTTCTGGTGAAATCTCGATATAGGATTTTTAGGTGGAATGCAGTATCTTATCTAACCACTATGCATGTAGTAGAGAAAGTAAAAAATAAAATTGTTCTGGAATGTTTTTGTTAACTGTATCTGAATTATCTTGTGTTAAATTTTATGCACTGCTAGCCCCTTTCCTCTGCAGGTCAGTGTATTGTGTTGCGGCTAAAATAAGCTCACCATTACTGCATTACATAATATATTGTTTATTCATACCTAACCGTATACAGCTGCTTAATAATTCAAAGTGGTTGCCTGTCATTTTGTGGCTACATAGAGTCTCGCAATGATTCTGGTCTAATTCCCCTTTAGCGGTATGCATTTGCAAGCGACAGCGCTACACATTATTACAACTATGTTGCAACTATTACTGTATGTAATAAAATTAGAAAATAGTGATTTTACGCCTCCTCGGACACAGTAGCTATTCTCTCTTTGTTGCCTGGAGTATTTTGAATCTAAATCCAAATACGTGCAATTGTGTATCAGACTGTTTATAGTTATACCGTTTAAATCCGAAATCTGTCAAAACCAGTGTTAACGAGAAAACTAATTCAAACGTATTGTGTTAGTTGAAACTAATGTTACGTAAATGGCACTATTTAATAAAAGGAACCCATATTTCGAATTAATTTCAGCAGAAAAAATCTGTTGTGATACATTCACATGACGTCCTCTACCCTCTCTTATTAGGTCATAATCAAATGTTTAAGAACTGGACACTATACCTTTGTCTTAGAATTACACACTGTTTCCATTCAATCGCGGGAAACAATTAAATCTTGAAAGCGCTTTAAAGAATGACCAAGAAATCAACAATGCCAACAATTAACAACGGATATCTCGGAAATGGCTGATGCCACAAAAAAGTTATTTGAAATAAATTGTGTGTTTTAAACGGGTCTACAATTTTTGTGCAGAGCATTTTCGTCTATCGCTTAACGTTTACTAGTCACACAAGATTATACAGAATTCCTTCCAACTGAGGAGGACTTTAAAGGCCATTCCTGGATAATTGAAAAAGTGCATTTTATTTCCAAGGTAAATATATTTTAATATATGGTATTTTAATCAAAATCGTTAGAGCCATTTTTGAGAACATAAAAAATAACGAATTTTTCCCATGTAACGCGTAGCTTGCAATGGGGAATTTTCTCGAAAAGCTTCGTATCACATCTTTGGGGGATGCTGAGCTTAAAAATCAACTTTTCGTTTTTGAGTTATGCTGTTCATAGACACACAGACACACACACGAACATATACACACGCGTGAGACTTTCCTAATGAACTTTCCTTTCTGGACCCCAATCTTAATTTTGTAATGGAATATATTTAAAAAATGTATGTTTAGGGATGTTTATTTTTAATGCTTCTTAATTGAATTACAATTTGGGATTGTTAAACAATCTTTCAAAATATACGAACATTCTTAACATTAAACATTAATATGGGTATTGCGTTCCACCTAGACCACTCCTAGACTTTGATAATGCATAACAATTTTTCGAAGTTGGTAATAAACGCACCTCTTTGTTTTTATAATGTGCCCTTTGTTGTTCATGTATTTGTCAACAAAATGCTTCTATGCATTACTGATTACTTAATCGCACAGTTCAACATTTCAGTCTGAAGCAGAAAGAAAGAAAAAAATCTGATGTGTTACACTCACATGACTTTCTCTACTCTTGTACAAACTATTTTTACAAACGCTTATTCTCCATATGCTTCATGTTAATGGAGATATCGAGATGTAATCTTATTGGTAATTTTCTTGTAGATGCAAGGGAAATATGGTAGCTTTTAAGCGATAGTCAAATATTTTAACGCTGGTTGCTATGTGGCGCAATCCATTCTCTTTGCATGTCCAGGACATAAAAAGTATGAATAACGCATTTGGAAAAAGTATAAGTATTGGAAAATTTAAGGAAATAGCAAGCAATATCTCGAAAACGGTTCACTCAACAAAAGAAATGTATATGACATAAGTTGTGTATTTTAACGCGATCTACATTTTTTGTGTAGTAAAATTTTGTCTATCTCTTATGGTTTACCAGTTATGCAAAAGTCGTTCACAATGAAGAATACTTTTGGAGACATTCCCAGAAAATTCGAGATATACATTTCATTTCTCATGACATTATCTTAAACATATGATATTTTCATCAAAATCGTTAGAGCCATTTTTGAGAAAATTAAAATTTTCGAAAAATCTTCCATGTAAAGGGTAGTCTGGGGTGGGGGGATTTTCTTGAAAACCTTCGTGTCGCATCTCTGGAAGATACTGAACCTAAATACCAAGTTTGGTGCTTATCCGACTGTTCGTTTTTGAGTTATGCTGTTCACAGACACACACACAGACACACACACAGACACACACACAGACACACACACGGACATGTTTCCAAAAATGCTTTTTTTGGATTCAGGAGGTCTCAAAACGTGTATTTCCGGCGAAATCTCGGTATCGAATTTTTGGGTGGAATGCAATACTTCCCCTACTTACTATACGTAGTAGAGAAAGTAAAAAGACTTTTAGTCTTGTTCCTGGTCTTCAAACAAATAGTTTGCAGTATGATTTAAATACAGATGATGTAGAAAAGGGTTTGCGTATACTACAATGGTGCGACAATGAAGTTGAACAAAATATTTTCTCAGATGGGTCGCAAGAAGAAAATGCTTTAGAAATAAAAATGATGTACATATGCACAAGAAAGACGTGATTGATAATACATTAATGATAACGAGGTAAGTGATAATGGTAATCTCATTTTATTGCCAGGAATGGCCAACTCGCTCACCAAAAGAACAACTCACAATTTGGTTGATTTTGCATAAAAAAACGTGAGTAGAAGTTAAGATTGTAATATGTATTCTTTATTTCATGGTCATTAACCGTTCAATATTCAGCATATTATAAAAATCTTATGTGGTACACTCACATAAGTTTCTCTGTCCCCTATAGTTTATTGATGGGTGTACAAACTATTTTTATGAAAGTTAATTTTTATATCTCCTCCATTGTAAATCAAATAAAGCTTTGCAGAAATGGCTACATTTCCTTATAGACACAAAGGGAACAGAGATAGTCAAAAGTTTAAGAGCTGGCCGCTGTATGCTGGCCTTAAAATTCCATACTCTTTCTATGTAATCGCGAGAAACAACTGAATGTAGACAGGACTTTACAAATATTCTGGTGTGTTACACTAACATGACTTTCTCTACTCTTGTATAAACTATTTTAGAAACGCTTATTCTATGTGTACTTCATGCCAATCGAGATAAACATTTGCAAAATCTTATTGCTAATTTTTTGTAGATGCAAGGAGAATATGGTAGGCTTTAAGCGATAGTCAAATGTTTTAAGAGCTGGTTGCTATGTGGAGCATTCCATTATCTTTGTATGTCCAGGACATAAAAAAACGAATAAAGAATTACCTTTTGAGAAAAACTATAAATATTGAAAAATTCCAAAAATTAAAAAGGAATATCTCGGAAATGATCCACTTTAAAATATATACATATATATATACATATACATTGTGCATTTTAACGAGATCTCTTATGGTTTACCATTTAAGCAAAAGCCATCAGAACGAAGAGGACCTTTGGGGATACTTCCATAAAATTCAAGTTATACATTTCATTTGCCATAAAATATCTTAAATATATGATATTTTAAACAAAATGTTTAGAGCCAGTTTTGAGAAAATAAAAAGTTTCGAAAAACGTTCCATGTAAAGGGTAGTTTGGGGTTGGTGATTTTCTTGAAAATCTTCTTGTCGTATCCTTGGAAGATAGTAAACTCAAATACCAGGTTTTGTATTTATCCAACTTTTCGTTTTTGAGTTATGCTGTTTACAAACAGACACACACACGGACATGTTTCTAAAAATGCGTTATTTGGATTCAAGGATCTCAAAATATGTATTTCCAGTGAAAAATCGTTATGTAATTTTTGGGTGGGATTCAATACTTCCTCTATTACTATACGTAGTAGAGAGAGTAAAAATTGAAACATGTGAATTCAAAACATAGATTTAATATGACTGATGGGCATTTAGAATCCGTTTTGGTAATAGGCAGCACAAATATCTGCAATTATAGCACAGAAAAGACCGTTTCATTCTTCTCATTGAATATCAACTGCTATTAATGGAAACATACTTCATGTAACAGGTGTGTGTGTGTGTGTGTGTGTGTGTGTGTGTGTGTGTGCATGTGCGCGCGTGTTTTACATTGACATGAGGCTATGTATGAAAGACCTATCATTTGTTAAGTATTTTATTACATCAGTTATTGATATGTAAGTGTAGATTTTTGTTCGACAAAATACTGTGTTTGAAAACTAATGTGATCTGTGAGCCTCGTGCCTGTGATTTAAGGTTTACTCGTATAGCTTCGCCATTCTTCGATTAATTCTCTGATGGTTTTTGTGGCCCCGTTATGAAAACCACAATCCTGATTTAAATGGTCACGTGTCGAAGATTTAAAAGGCTCAGAGAGAAAAAGCCACAGTATGTAATTGGAGCTAAAGGTTCAAAGTATTTTTGAACATAAAAACTACTTTTTGAACTTATACTTGTTCTACCACGTACATAGTAGGTGGAGAAAAAATTGAATTCAGTTTTATTTATAACACTCCTTGTACTATGGTTCTTAGCGTCCTATTCTTATATTGAGCGTGAAGTAGGTACCATACATTTTGCTAAGAGGCTACTTTATCAGGCTTCAGGTTGTTTTACGTGCCATAAATCTACGACCATCGGATTTATTTCCCTAAAGAAGCTATGCAAAGTATTTTTACGCCCGAAAAAGTCCATCACCCTCCGCCGGGTTTGAACTCGCGACCTGGGACCTACTGTCCATTCCAAACCAGAGTGCCTTTCACTGAAAACAAACTCTTTGTATTATCCGCGCGAAAGTAGTCGCAATCCCCGCCCATAATGTCTGCTTGTTCCCCTCCCACGTGCTTGTTGAACACTATTTAATCTATAAAAAGGCGCCCTGCGTGAGAATCGTAGTTCAAAATCCAACCTGAGGTAACAATCAATTTTATAAGTATGCGGCAATGAACATTTTACTTACGTTAATCACAATCCTCGGGCAAAAGTGGAACACCCAAATCCGAATCCTTCTAAGATGACTCAACTGCCGTATCAGAATCAGAACTACTCTCCAAAATAATGACAAGCTTATCCACAATTCTACAGTACTGTCGCACTTAAACCAAGCTCATACATTTGATTCTCCTCTTCTATGTTGTATAATGCCTGTTTATATTCCCTGGTCGCTTTCGTTACACTTCTCACTGAAACGCCTGTAAAATCCGACATTAGTTTCGTAATATGCAATAATGCAAGTGTCGGGTATTTTTGTAATAGTGAGTTGAATGTATGAAGTATTGTTTGTTTAGGCCACTTTTTAACTGTTTCCCGTTTCTGTGTTTGAACAGTTTATTCGCACTACACGCACCTTCCTCTGCCATGTGAGCTCAAATACCAACTGACTAAATCACAAGATTTGACCTGAGCTGAGCATATGTGTGTTACCGTATTATGAATGACTGTTAGCTTATCATATATCCTGTGTTACGCAAAGTGTTTATTCGGTACCCAGATAGCACCTCTAGGAATTAATTGCTGCATTTCTTGTGTATGTAAAGAGAGTGGCAGTCGTGCATGTCGGTTGGTATTAACAAGCAAGATGCTCTCTGCGTTAGTGCAATAGCAGGGAAAATCATGTTTTGTAATCTCTTAGCAGCTAGTATATATCCATTACCTTTAACGACGAGTTCTTATGATAACCGCAATAAAATGTGCAGTTCTATACCTTTCCTGCTCTAATATTTCATAATACAATACATGTATTAAGGAAATACGTACGTTGGCTTAAGAGTATATTCTTGGGTTCGTGACAAACCGAAGCACGTGCTTCTGTTTACATCAGAGGGAACTCTGGTTTGGAATGGACTATAGACGCTAGTATGGTGCCCCTAGACCACGGAGGACGATTATAGTATTAAGTAGAGAAGTTATTGAATTCCACCCAAAAATTCGATACTGAGCTTTCACAAGAAATACATACTTTGAGGCCCCCTGAATTCAAAACAAACACTTTTAGAAAAAGGTTCCTGTCTGTGTCTGTGAACAGTATGACTCAAAAACGAATAGTCAGATAAATCCAAACTTTGTATTTAAGTTCAACATCTTCCAAAGATCGACACAATTTTCATGAAAATATTACTACCCCAAACTACCCTTTACATGGAACATTTTTCGAAATTTTTTATTTTCTAAAAAGTAGTGTAACGATTTTTATTAAAATACCATGCATGAAATATATTTGCATGACAAATAGAGTGCATATCTTGAATTTTTGAGAAATAACCTGTAAAGTACTCTTCATTGGAAGAAATTTTGTATAATATGGTATAACTGGTAAACGTTAAGCGATAGACTAAACCGTACTGTAGATTTCTTAAAACACACATTACAAATAATTTTTTATGGTATCAGGCGCTTCTGGGATATCCATTATTAATGGTTCGAATTGTTCAATACTTTGTCATTCTTTTCAAGCCCTTTCGATATTCAGTTGTTTCTCGAATTGCACACAAAAAGAATGGAATTTTAAGGCCAGTACATAGCGTCCAGTTCTTAAACATTTGACTATCGCTGTTCCCTTTATATCTATAACGGAATGTGTAAAGCAACTATTTCCGGAAAGTTTTATTTCGATTAAAATGAAGAACACAGGAAAGTAAACTTTCGTAAGAATAATGGTATACCCACTAATGCGCACTAGAGAGTAGAGAAAGATATGCGAATGAAGATTTTGACACAACTTCAGATTTGGGTAACCTTAACGGTAACTCGTGACATGTGTCTTATTTTATCGAAGTTAACTCATCCCACATTAGTTGGGCAAGTTATGCAGCAATTTTGTAGCTGCAGCCCTTGCTCGGACAGGGAAGGCCACATTTGCCGCTGGAGGGTCCCTCGCACATACACTTTATGTTTGAGTTGGGTCTCCAGCGAGACGAACACTATGTTAGATATAAGTGCAAACAAGAAGCATATCCTGAACCTTGTATACACATGTTCGCTGCGGGCAAGGGAAGTGCAGTGAGCGTGAATGATCGTGGAAACCACACGCAATCACAGCTGTCGTTTGGTGTAACTGCGGTCAGCTCTGTTATCTGTGCCCAGCATTCTCCCATTTACATGAATATCGCAAACGAATGTAATTTGAGCTGCACTGCTGCCTGCCTACCATGTAAAGAAGCGACGCTATGTATTCCCGTTGGCCCTTCCTGTAAACGCTACATAAACATCACTCAAAATAAAACTCTATGTGCTGAAATTAAAAAAAATAAGGCTTCCTCTTTTTAGTGGTTCTCGACCCTACTATCGAATATCTGTTGCGAACTTGTATGTTTTTTATTATTGTTTTTCTTTCTAAAGAGCTGCAATCTGTTGGGACGCCAACGAGCAGTTAGGATTAAATGGTTTATGCTTTTAATACTTTTTATGAAGTGCCAAATGGTAATCGTCCAATTCTCAACATGTACAGTCTAGTGCTTGTGGTTGCCTTTAGTGTTTTTATTTATTTAATGTTGGCACAAACTCCTTCCACAGCGGCCCCAGGAAAACCCTCTCTTATTGATTTGAATTCAAGTCCGACACAGACGCATTAGTCTATGGACAAAGGTCAAGCCAGGTGAGCGGCGAAAGGGGAGGAGCACGGAAACGGAAACATTTCACCTGAGTGCTGGGAGTCATGTTTCGCAAAGACAGTCCACACCAGCCTCTGGATGATTCCGTCTCGTATTGGTTTGAGTCAGAAGTCTGGCACTCAAATATTAACCTATGAACATTGACGAGCCATATATAATTGGCAGATGATGTGATATTCACATTTTAAAATAAGAAATCACATTTTAGATATATTACATATTGATTTGCAGAAGGTTCTATATCAAACGATATTATAAAAATATGCGTTTAATATATCAATCAACAAAACCAAAGTTTTAATATTTAAAGACACTTCAACGAAATCCACATTCTTTGTGTAGTAAGATTTTGTCTATCTCTTACGGTTTACCAATTATATAAAGATGGTTCAAAATAAAGAGGACTTCAAAGGCTATTCCTAGGAAATTCAAGTTAGGTATACATTTTATTTGTCGTCAAAACAGCTTAAATTTATGGTATTTTGATAAAAATCGTAAGATAAAATAAAAAAGAATGACATATTCCATGTAAAAGGTAGTTTTAGGTGGAAGGGATTTTCTTCAAAATCTTCGTGTCGCATTCTTCGATGGTTCTGAACTTAAATATCAAGTTTTATAGTTAAAGGACTTTTCGATTTTGAGTTAGATATGCTATTTAAAGACACAAAAGCGGTTTTTTTTCTAAAAATGGGATTTTTCCGTTCAGGGGGTCCCAAAACATGTATTTTCAGTGAAGCCAGAATTTTTGGGTGGAATACAACAGTGCCTCTACTTACTATAGTACATAATAACGATGATGATGAACATGGCACTTTGAGCCCTTTGTGCCTCTTATCCTAGGCATTACTCAAGTCTAATGGTCCTTGATATATGCCCTTCTTATCTCCTCAGGTGCGAAAAAGAAGACCCTAGGGATACATATCTAAACTTAGTGAAACCTTCGCATTCATATAGCGCATGCTGAGAGGTCTCAAAATTTCTCACACATTGCCAATATGAAAGGTCCTGTGTAAGCCCCATTATGTATAAATGTCTGCACAGAATGTTGCGGTCTGTAACATAGCCCACAACTCCTGGTTTAGATCTGGTTAAATTTAGGAGAAAATCACTCACTTTCGGTCAGGCCCTGATAACAAGGCATAGGCCTGCCTGGTGGTAGCTTTCATACTCCATATTTCAACATGAGCCCACGCCATAAGCTGGGTTATCTCATACTTGACAGTTCTAGACGACACGCCGCAGAAGGGCTCAGATTATATAAAATAAGCCCTGATCCTCTCTTTGCAAGAGTATCCGACATATCTTTTCCTCCAATACCAGCATGCCCAGGAACCCAGAGAAGTGCAACCGGACAGTGGTACAGACTCTAACTTCCTCTGGCATTGCCACACGAATCTAGATGTAATATTAACCGCCCTAAGGGCTTACAAGACTGCCTTGCTATCCGAGCATAAGTACCTACGCCTCCGCTCGTCTGCGTGGCATAGTATAAACATGGAGGGTACAGGCTAAGATGCGTATATATCGGCCTGAAAAACCGTGGCAACACTATCAAGGGGGATACCAAGCCTGCTTCCAGGACCTACTATAAGTACGTAGCACAGAGAATAAAACTCCGATGTGTTACACTCACATGAGTTTCTCTACTCTTGTACAAACTACTTTTACAAACGCTTATTCTCCATCCACTTAATGTTAATCGATATAAACATTTGCAGAAACTGTCTTGTTGCTAATTTTCTTATAGATGCAAGAGGAATATGGTAGGTCTTAAAGGCCTTAAGCGATAGTAAAATCTTTTAAGAGATGGTTGCTATGTGGAGTATTCCATGTTCTTTGCATGTCCAGGACATAATGATAATAAACCAATAATAACGAATTCCGATTTTAAAAAAGGGTAAGCATTGGAAAATTCAAAGAAATAACAAGGAGTATCTCGGAAATGGTTCACTCGACAAAAAAATGTATGACATAAATAATGTGTTTTAGCGAGATATACATCATTTGTCTAGTAACATTTTGTCCATCTATTACGGTTTACCACTTATGCAAAATTCATTCAGAATGAAGAGGACTTTTGGGGACATTTACAGAAAATTCAAGATGTACATTTCATTGCCATGAAAGTATCTTAAACATATGATATTTTAATCAAAATCGTTAGAGCCATTTTTTCAGAAAGTAAAAGTTTTGAAAAATCTTCCATGTAAAGGGTAGCCTGGGTGGTGGATTTTCTTTAAAATCTTTGTGTGGCATCTTTGAAAGATAGTGAACCTAAATACCAAGTTTGGTATCTATCCGACTTTTCGTTTTTGAGTTATGCTGTTCACAGACACACACAGACCTTTTTCTAAAAGTGCTTCAGGAGGCCTCAAAACATGTATTTCCGGTGTAATCTCGATATCAAATTTTTGAGGGGAATGCAACACTACCCTGCAATACTTACTATACGCAGTGGAGAAAGTAAAAATGAAAAAGCGCTAGCTACCTGGTTAAAGGAGGTTAAATTCACAAAAAAACATCACCTGTTATCACAATTTGCTTTGCTGGGATTTTTATCGATATCCGAGTGATCTTACACAGAGGGCAGTTAGCAAGTTGACACATGGCGACGGAAAATTTAATGTGAGATGGCAGTGTGATCACGTGACGCTCTCTAATTGGCCAGTTTCTTATGTTTGATGTAGACATAAACACGAAAGTTTGGAGTTTGCAAACCTTTATGTTTACGTTATAAGTTTATGGCCGTATTTATATCAACATCAGCCAATGTGAACGCGTGCATTAAGATAACATAAAACAGTTCTATGTTTAACGCTATGTTTTTGTTTAAGTTTCATTGTGAATGCCCTATATATATGCGCTGTATATAACTGATACATATAGGTACTGGTCTTTGAAAGACAAAATCAATCTGAAAAATCTGATGTGTTACATTCACATGACTTTCTGTACCCTCTATGGCTTATTAGTGGGTATACAAATTATTCTTACGAAAGTTTATTTTCCTATCTACTTTATTTGAATCGAGATAAACCTTTCCAGAAATAGCTTTTTCTAAAAAAGTCTTTTTTTTATTCAGGCAGCCTCAAAAGATGTAGTGCCGTTAAATCTCGGTATAGAATTTTTGAGTGGAATGCAATATCTTCTCTACGTACTATGTGCGAGGTAGAGAAAGTGAATAAATACCACAGCCGAGATTGAACCACGGACTTTCCGCTTTCCATGCGTTTACTCTAACCAACTGAGCTACATGCCGGTACGATATTAAACTCCCGAAATGGCTCGGAGTTTCTCTGTTAAGCCACAAGGGGTTCCAAAATGTTGAGATAATTACCTCAATTGCGACTTACAATCTTCTAGGTATGTTAAGTCCCGCGCAATATAGAGTATAGCGTATGGAGGGGGAAATTTCGAGCACTGCGAGTTACTGCAGCTACCACCCCAAGAGGAGGGGATGAAGTGAAGGAACCACAGGAGGCTACAGGCCGCAGGCAGACAGGTCATAGATACAGGTGGAAATTCCCAGCAGTTCTTCGCTCTAAGACCGTCCTACTACTGGAGCTGGCAAGAGAGGTTGATAAACGACCCATCGAAGCAAGTAACTTTCTGTGACAACGGAAAATACTCTTTCCTTGGAGCAAGCATCCGCACCATCTGTCCGGCACCGCCTCACGCCACGAAAGCACACTCGAAATGTGAGAAGGAAACTGAATGAGAGAAAATCAGGGAAAGGAAATCGTGGTAAATGAGAAATGCACCTACCGAACCAAGGACAAAGACAAAACATCAGAGGTCCGAGTAGACGGTCGACAGGAATTGAACCCGGGAACTCTCGAATGCAAACCTCACACGTTACCGGGCAGGTAACTCGCTACAACAGGATTAAGGAAAGTAGTGGCATGAATTTCTGAACATGGCCAGCTCAGAAAACGTATGCGTAAAGTAGGCCTCTACAAGAATGAACCAATTTTTACTTTCTCTACTATGTACATAGTAGGTAGACAAGGTATTGCATTTCATCCAAAAATTCATATTGAGATGTCATCCGAATTACATATTTTGAGGTCCCGTGAATCCAACAAAGGCATTGTGTGTGTGTCTGTAAACAGCATAACTCAAAAACGAAAAGTCGGATAAGTACCAAATTTGGTATTTGAGTTCAGTATCTTTCACGGATGCGAAACAAACATTTTCAAGAAAGTCTCCCTACCCAAACTACCGTTTACATGAAATATTTTTCGAAAATTTTATTATTCTAAAAAACAACTCAAACGATTTTGATTAAACTGCCATACATCAAAGATATTTGCATGGCAAATAAAATTTATATCTTGAATTTTCTGAGAATAACCTTTGATGTCCTTCTTTCGGAAGGAATTTTGTATATCTTGTATAATTGGTAAACGTTAAGCGATAGACGAAAACGCATTACACAAAAAAAATGTAATGTCTTTAAAACCAGGTTTATTTCAAATAACTTTTTGTGGCATCATTCACTTATAGATATCCGTTATTAAAGGTTCACACTATTCAATATTTAGCCATTGTTTTAAAGTCCTGTCAATATTCAGTTATTTCTCCCGATTTCATGAAAAAAGTATGGAATTTTAAGGCTAGCATGTAGCGTCCAATTCTTAAAACTATCGCTGTTCCCTTTGTATCTATAACGAAATGTGCAACGTAGCAATTTTTGTAAACGTTTATTTTGAATAAAATGAAGTAGATGTAAAAATACCTTGTATACCCACTAACACACGATAGATGGTAGAGAAAGTCATGTGAATGTATCACATCAGACTTTTAGAGTGTACAACGAGCATCAGGAAACTGCCTTGCATAACCCTTTTGACTGCCCCTTCCTGGCAAGAAAGTGATTTACTCTTTCTGTAAGCAGAGAAGATGTAGGAAAGGATGCCGACATTGGAACCGAGATACTAAAACTTGTCCAGGAAACAGATTTTGGGAAACAATAAAGCCATGCTTTCCAATGGGGTTGCACAATACGCCTTTTAATCCGACAGCGTGTGGTCGACGAAACTTCAACAATTTTCCCGTTATCTATCTACGCAACTATGTCAGTCAATAATAATTAATTTTTCTCTCACATATGTCGTACTTAGGCTAAGGGTTTGAAAGTAGAATCAGGCTTAAACTTTGAATGTAATAGCCGAGAGGTACACTCGCTTCCATTTATGTCGTCCCTGCAGCTTTGGAAGCCAAGGAGGAGGTGCGTGTATCTGTTTACCTTTTCCCACGTGCAGTGGATATATAACTTTGAGCACTCATCACTTATAATAACCATGTTTAAATAATGCATAACTAAGTAAAACGGTATTTTGCACAATATTTCCACGAAAAATTATTTTTAATGCTAACATAATGTAAAGCTGAAGTATATTATACTTTTAACTCTCAAACGGAACACATTTACTAGAAATTATTTTAATAATCTGCCCAGTCTCGTTCTTATCCAATACCTGGTTTAGCCGCCTAGGCACCTGACCACTTAGGTGCTGCAAGAAGATTTGATTCTAAACTCATGTTCCCACATTTCATGACTGTTTTCAGAGGGTGACGACTGATTCAGTGCATAGGCGATTAAATCAGGTATTGGTCAAGGACGGAGATTGGACGGATTTTTACTTTCTCTACTACGTATAGCAAGTAGAGGAAGTATTGCATTCCACCCAAAAATTCGATACCGAGATTTCACCGGAAATATATGTTTTGAGACACCCTGAATCCAAAAAAAGCATTTTTGGAAACATGTCCGTGTGTGTCTGTGTGTGTGTGTCTGTGAACAGCATAACTCAGAAACGAACAGTCGGATAAACAACAAATTTGTTATTTAGGTTCAGTATCTTCCAGAGATGTGACACGAAGGTTTTCAAGAAAATCCCTCCAACCCAGACTACCCTTTACATGGAACACTTTTCGAAAATTTTAATTTTCTCAAAAATGACTAACGATTTTGATTAAAATATCATATGTTTAAGATACTTTCATGACAAATAAAATGTATATCTTGAATTTTCTGGGAATGTCTCCAAAAGTATTCTTCATTGTGAACGACTTTTGCATAACTGGTAAACCATAAGAGATAGACAGAATTTTACTACACAAAAAATGTATATCGCGTTAAAATACACAATTTATGTCGTATACATTTTTTTTTGTTGAGCGAACCATTTTCGAGATATTGCTTGTTATTCGCTTAAATTTTTCAATACTTATTTTCTCAAATGGGAATTCGTTATTCATTTTTTTGTCTTGGATATGCAAAGAGTATTAATCTGTAGCAAAGAGAACGGTGCTGCACATAGCAACCAGCTATTAAGAGATATGTATATGCTTAAAGGCTACTGTGTTTCTATATTGCCCTTGCAAATACAAAACAAGGGGAACATAGGCCTTAAGCGATTGTCAAATATTTTTAGAACTGGTCGCTATGTGTAAAATGTAATTCTCTTTGCATGTCAAAAGATGGTTTCTGCAAATTTTTATCTCGATTAATATGAAATAGATGGAGAATAAGAGTTTGTAAAAATAGTTTGTACAAGAGTAGAGAAAGTCATGTGAATGTAACACATCAGAGTTTTAAAATAATGTCTAGTATGTGTGTCCTCTATGAGAGTAAAAAGCATAATTATTTCAGTTTTTACACTGTGAAAGATATTTATTAGCTCCACGTATGACGCCAATTTGAGAAATAGGTTTGTTAAGTCATTTGCACCACGCTTTGGGCGTCAATTTGAAGTAGTTAGTTGCTGCTACGTATTGAAAGTCAGTTTGTAGATGCTGTATTATATTTCAACTGTTGGGGAGCCGAACACTTGAAGTAGTTGCAACCGGACGTATGGTAAACAGTTTCCGGTAGCCTTCGCCTCAAATGTATTTTCAGGTGGCCTTTGCCCCAAGTTTAAAAAATTATAGCTATCTTTTGATATTATATTTATGTTTGCCTCGGCTGCGTCAGTATTATTGTTAGAGACACGTTTCTTTTAGGCAGGGTTGTGATGTGACAAGAATGTAGGCTTACACAGATTTTTAAGTTTTAATTCACTCCTTTTTATTAATCTAAGACACAAATTAAATAGCATTTCACTGATATAGAGAGCTGTGAGATTCTTTAATTAATTACTTGTACTTTTTAACGCGTAAACTTATTTTTCGTCTCACACGAATACGTATTAAATCTCTCGAGGACGCACAAGCAGCGCATCCAGTTATGAGCACTGTCTGCAGGTAACACGTCTGGTTATGAGCACTGTTTGGAGGCAACTGAATTGATTTCAACGGTCTAAACTTGTGAATTTCTGTATTTCAAGTCTCTGATTGGCTATTTTTACTCCAATAGAATACCTGCATTTAACTAAAGCTTATCTGGTTGTTGATTGGCTATTTTTATAAACTCACTAAAACTAGATTAATTCTTCCAAGAATCACAAGTAGCATTTAAACTCTCAAACTCATTGTTGCCTCAAGGTTACCTCATTGTTAGCAACGTTTAACTTATTATTCTCACAGCTTCTACATTATTAAATTACGTAGTGCATTCACATAACATTATTGAACATGTTTACAATAATATAAGCATATGCAATGACTGTTACATACATTTTACAAATTATTACATTCACACTGCTTCAAGACGGGCTGTTATTGAATTTACATATTATATAATTTGACTGAAATCATTTAAGTGTTAATAATACTGCCTCAACATTATGATATTAAACATACTTTTCCATGGAGAAAGTGTAAAATAAGGTTTTATTTGTTATAAATTTAAACATGGTCATTATATGTAAGTGACGGTGACTAAAGTATTGCTCAAAGTTATATGTTCACATGTGAATAATCTAGAATTGTGCACGTAAAACAGGACGCCACAGCATGCACAAAAAGGTACACAGATACAGGCACCTCCTCCTGTGAAGGCCAGAAGAATGCCTACCCAAAGCTGCGCGGACGGCATAAATGCAAACCAGTGTACGTAGGTCATGTTTTTCTATGTAGCCAGTTTAGAATAACCCTGTATCCCTATAAGCTTTGTAGTAGTACAGCACGAGGGCTTAGCGACCATACATCACGTGTAAATACCTCCTGGGTATACAATAAAAACGTTATACGTGCCTTATCCATCGCCATATGTCTATCTAGCCAGTAGGATCCCAGCATTAAATACTCTACTAGCAGTAGATTACTATGAGGGTGATAGGTGTCGCATGATGGGCATTACTGGGTGAGATTTGGCTCCATTGATTGACACCCATCAACGAGTGCAAACATCAAAGATGGATGAAAAGGTTGTTCTCTGTTGCTGGTTACAGTACGGCTTTGTAGAACCGAGCGAGGTGGCGCCAGGTAACGTGTGTGACCCGCATTCAGGAAGTCCCGAGTTCGATCCCCGGGGATCACCACTCTGATCCGTGGGTTTTCGGTGGTCTCCCCGTACCGGCAGGAAAATTCTGGGGTGGTTCATCTTCTACCCCGACTTTTCTGCCCCTCATTTCATGTACCCATTATCTTCCATGTCATCTGTTACAGGGTTGTAGGACCAGGCGACGGTGTTCTGGGGATTGCGGCTGAATGGTAGCCATGCGCTCTGTAGAGGTCTCTTTCTGACATCCTCCAAGGACCGTTCGGTTCGATACCCGCCTTTGGGTGCTTTCATGCGCGGTCCTTCGGGATCCAACCTTAGGCTCGTCAATAGGTAGGCTCGGGCGGCGTTGGAGGCGTTCAATCTGGAAACATTAGGGACTCCTTCTGTGTTGCGCCCGTGCCATCCGGATCTGGTCGCCCTTCGAGTCTCTTCCCTCACTCCTCCACCCCAGGGGTCACGATAAAAGCACAAGAGGCCAGTTGGCCTGCGTGCGAAACTGTGCCCAGGTTTTAGGGAGCCCCTTCCGTTCTCAGTGCCTTTAGCTTTACGTTTTACGACTTTGTAGATACCAATATTCCGTATAAAATTAACTGTAAATCTAAATTTAAGAATAGCAAATAAAATTATTGTAGAATATCTGTGCAAGAAGTAAAGAAAAGCTAGTAAAAACAGCATAAAAATTCGGACAAATGTTATCACACTTTATTTTTATCATTTGATTATTCAAGATAAGATTATAGAGAAGAAATATGAAACGCATTATATACCAACTTAACATATGAAAAGAGAAATAAAATAAAAAAAGATTTATGTGCTGCATTCATATGGTTTTCTCTACCCTCTATCATTTATTAGTGGGTATGCAAACTACTCTTAAGAAAGCTTAGTTTTGTATTTTTTTTATAATCGAGATAAACCTTTGCAGAAATAGCTACATTACACATTTCGTTACAGATGCAAAGGGGACAGCGATAGCCAACTGTTTAAGAACTAAGCGATGTATGCTGGCCTTAAAATTCCATGCTCCTTCAATGCAATTACGAGAAACAACTGAAAATCGACTGGACTTGAAAAGAATCACAAAGCATTGAACAATTCGAACCATTATAATTGGATATTTCGGAAATAGCTTATGCTAAAAAATGTCGTTTGAAGTAAATCGTGTTTTTTAAAGATATATATATATATATATATATATATATATATATATATATATATATATGCTTTGTGTATTTGGATATGGCTATGGCTTAACGTTTACCAGTTATGAAGATTATACAAAATTACTTTCGAATGAAGAGGGTTACACAAGTTCTTCCCAGAAAATTCAAGATATACATTTTACTTTTCATGAAAATGTATTTAATATGTGGTATTTTAACCTAAATCGTTAGTCATTTTTGAGAAAATAAAATGTTGCATGTAGGATTTATTAATCTTTTCCTTTTCGAGCCATGCTGTTTATAGACTTATACACAGACACACACACAGACACGGATCTTTTTCTAAAAATGCTGTTCTTGGATTTAGGGTATTCAAAAACTGTATTTATGGTGAAATCTCGGTATCGAATTTTTGGGTGGAATGCAATGCCTTTTCTATCTATTCTGTACTGCACAGCATTACAGTTTCTTTTTTAGATTTTTTTTTTTTTAATTTTTGCTTGTGACTTTATAAGATTTGCAACGTTCCCACTTCAGTACTAAATTAACCAAGCTGTTCTCCACATATATTCTTTGTAAGATGTTCAATATACCACATTAATTTGCAAGTATTACTTATACTGGTAGTTACTAAAGTGGAAAGCTATCCTGTTGCAAGGAATGGTTAGGTAACATGAATTGGAAGCTATCACGGCAATATATCTAGGAGTTCATATGATAACATTTGAACACCAAATATATTGTATTGTATGGGAATAACTCTAGATGCTACCACTAATCAGTTGGTAAAAATGGTGGCAAAGGACGGTTTACTGTTAAACAATGAGCGAAGTTGGTGCTTCTATACGCAGAAACCAAGAGTGAAATTATTGTTATACAAAGACGTTTCCGCAGCATTTCAACACAAGCGGGCTCCATCTAAAAACAGGATCGATAGATTGTCAAAGACATTTGAAACTTAAGGAAGTGTGTTAGAGCCAAAGCGCCTACATGCTTCTCAAGCCAGATTGCCGAAGAATGTGGAAGCCGTGAGAGTGGCAATGGAGTGCAGCCCCAGGAAGTCAACAAGAAGAGCTGCAACGAACTTGGAATCTCTGGCCACTTTATTCAACATATTATTCAAAAAGATTTTCAGTTATTCCCGTATAAGATGACAGTGCTGCGCTCTCTATGCGGGCGTGAAATAGAAGAAAGACGTACAATGGTGACCGTATTAAACATGTGCTCCATTAATATCCAAACTCCATGCTTTTGTGATGAAGAATGTATGTGACTTGCAACTTTAGGTATATAGTGTAGTACTCAATAAAACCGAACTATAAGTGGTTCAACATTTGGTGCGCCACCTTGTATCTTAAGCATAGTGCACTTTAATCAAAGTCGTTGAACATTTTTTGATAAAATAGAAAATTTCGAAAATTCTTCCATCTAAAGGGTAGTTTGGGGTGGGAGGATTTTCTTGAAAATCATCTTGCTGCATTTTTACATGATGCTGAACTTAAATACAAAGTTTGGTATTAATGGGCATATCGTTTTTGGATTATACTGGTAATACAGACACATACCTACATACGCATACGCACACGCACGCTGGATGACATACTTCTAAAAATGTTTTTTATTTATAAAATCTTAAAATATGTATTTCCGGTTTAATCTTCATATCAACTTTTAGGTAGAACTACAATAATTATCCACCTACCAGGAAATAGAGAAAGTAAAAATAAAAAATGAAAATATCAAAACATAATTGCGTGCTATTTAAAAAAATCTGTGTGTTACACTCACATGCCCTTCTCTACCCCTGTACAAACTATTTTTACAAACACTTATTCTCCATCTACTTCATGTTAATCGAGATAAACATTTGTAGACTCTATCTTATTGCTAATTTTCTTGTAGATGTAAGGGGAATATGGTAGTCTTTAAGCGATAGACAAATCTTTTAAGAGCTGCTTGCCATGTGGAACATTACATTCTCTTTGCATGTCCAGGACATAAAAAAGAAAACTAATAACGAATTTCCATTTGAGAAAAGGTGTAGGTGTTGGAAAATTCTAACAAATAACAAGGAATATATCGGAAATGGTTTTCAATTTACCAAAAAAGATGTATATGGCATATATTGTGTGTTTTAACGAGATCTATATTTTTTGTGTAGTGAAATTTTGTCTGTCTCTTACGGTTTACCAGTTATTCAAAATTAATTCAGAATGAAGACGACTTTTGGGGATATTATCAGAAAATTAAAGATATGCATTCCATTTGCCACGAAAGTATCTTAAACATATGATATTTTAATCAAAATCGTTAGGGTAATTTTTGAGAAAATCAAAATGTTCGAGAAATGTTCCATGTAAAGGGAAGTCTAGAGTAGGGAGATTTTGTTGAAAGTCTTCGTGTCATATCTTTGAAAGATACTGAACCTAAATACCAAGTTTTGTATTTATCCGACTTTTCGTTTTTGAGTTATGGTGTTCACAGCCACACAAACGGACCTTTTTCTATAAATTGTTTTTTGGATTCAAGGGGGCCTAAAAGTATATTTCCGGTGAAATATCGATATCCAATTTTCTGGATGGAATAGAATACTTCCCCTACTTACTATACGTAGTTGAGAAAGTAAAAATGAAAACCTATATGAATACAGAGTAAAATGCAAAAAACACAGACGACCAGAGAACAACATAGACAAGTCCTAAATTGATAAAACAAAATCTTCCGGGCTGGAAGTCCGTGGTCTAAGGGTAAAAGTACTAGCACCCACCCTTAGACCACAGCCTTCCAGCCCGGAAGATTTTAATGTTTTATCGATTAACTCCGGCCGTGAAAGCCTTCGTACTTATTTAAGTCCTAAATTGATAACTAATTGTTCTTTCACAGATGCCGTGTGTAGGCAAAAATTGGATAGGTAAAACCAGACTGAAAAGTGTAATGTCTTAGCCGGGATTTGAACCACGATTTGTAAATCGCCATTGATGTATGTTACCTCAAAATAAATTTGATAACTCCTTTTAGTTTATCTTAAAAATTGCGAGTTAGCTGGAGAATTTAGTATTGTATTGGCATATTGCAATGGTAGCACGGTAGGTTAGAGCAATAGGGCATGTCTCAAATCCCGGCTATGGCACTGAATTTTTCAGTCGGATTCTGTCATTCCAACCGTAGCCTGTACACGGCTTGTGTGAAAGAACAATTGCCATTGATTCACCCAGTACTTCCTTAATTATAATACCTGTACTCAAGGTATTTACGAGATTATAAGTCGCCTTTGGGTGCGTTTTCTGCTTTAACTGATTAACCTCCGCTTTCTAGGTTCTCTGGCTGTCAGTCGGTGGAGCTGTGAATAAGTCCTATTCCTAGCTACCTAGCTTAGTTGAATCACAGAATATCAGGGAAAGGCAAATTAATAGGATTAATTTTTTAACGATTAGATTTTTTTATTATAAATAAACAAAGCTATCGAAGCGGCTACAACTTGCTGCCCCTTTGATTAATAATGAGATTATCTTTAAATTGAAGTTCCCATCTTCCCACTACTTTGAACATTACAGTGGACCTAGCTAATTATGTCACACTATATTTCCCTCCCACACGCACAAATTACCTGCCGCCTATTTTTTTAAACCTAAGGGACTAGGGGAAACCTGGGAAGGAAGTTCGGGGGAAGTGGGTGAGGTTCCGCACGAGCAGCCTAGTTAATGCGCGCCCATGACGGGTGTAAGTGCTGCTGTTCAGTGGGCAGGAGTGGATAAATGAGGATTACCAGGTAACTCTGTCATGATCAGGGCACTGCCAGGGATCTGGTGGATAAGAGTGGCTTGGGAAGCAACTTTTTTGAGAGCTTAGGAAGAGGCCACAATGTTAATAGCGCCGGCTCAATGGTGGCCCGTAAGCGCACCATGGGGATCCATGTCCTTGGCGTATCATCTGCAGCCGCTCGCAATCCGCCACTTAGCTATTAGGGAACTTAGTGAGAGAGTGTCGAAATCTGGGGCGAAACTCTTTATACAGCGCTGCTGTGACGCTAGTTTTCGCGCCCTTTTACCTAGGCTCTGTTTAGCGTTCTATAAGAAAAAAATCATTTTTATTTGTAAGTCAGGCTTCTGTCTAGCTTCTTTGGGAAACCCATGTCACTCTCTCCCCCTCGCAACTTTTGCTTCTCTTTCTATTTCTGGATAATTTATCCAACTCCCCATGGGACCGTGACTCTTCCTGGAATTTTTCCTCTATATCTATCCTTGTCTCTCCTCGAACCTCGCTTTATACTCATCGTGGCTTTGCCGATTTCCGTGCTCCCTAATGTGCTTCGTTGGTGGACTTTTGCCTGCTGCTAGCTCGCTTCCTAACTAATTACGCTGCGTATTCCAAATCTAAGGTCTGTTTGGTCATAATAACAACATCGCTCATGAGACAAGGTTATTATTGACAGTATACATATATACTTTACGTTTCCACATAATCGCCGTTCACATGTATACACTTGCAGAACGCTGCACCAGCTTCTGTAACACCTCGGCATAGAAGTATGCCCCCTGGGACTTGAAACAGTTGGCAACGCTCGTCTTGAGTTCATCGCCGGTTTGAAATCGTTGTCCACCCAGCCACCGTTTCAAAAGCAAGATGAGGAAATAGTCGATTGGTACCAGGTCGGGACTATACGGAGGGTGGTCAAACGTTCCCAACGAAGCTCTTGAATCTTCTCTTTGGTTTGGCAGCGGTGTGCGGGCGTGCCTTGTGTGCAGGAGGATGATGCCAGGCGATAGTTTCCCGCGTCATCAGTTTCGGTTCGCATGTCTCAGTTTGGTAAGCGTTGCACACTACACATCAACTCTAATTGTTGACCCACGGTCCATGAATCAATCAAAAAGGCGCCATTTTTGTCCCAAAACGTGGTAGCCATCATTTTGCGATTCGTGTACGGCAATTGCGCACACATTTTTGATTTGGGTGAACCGGAACGGCGCCGCTGCACTGACTTCTGTTTCGATTCTGCATTAGTGTACGCTATCCATGTCTCGCCACCAGTAACAATATGGGAAAACAAACCATCTCCATCTTGTCTATAGCGCTCCAAAAACTGTCGTGCACTACGGATTCGTTGCTCTTTGTGCTGACCGGTGAGCAGTTTTGGCACCCACCTCGCACAAAGTTTCCGATATCCAAGCTGTTCAGTGACAATCCTCTACAGTGAGGTTTGAGCAACATTTGGGAATTCGTCAGCCAGACCACTAATCGTCAAACGCCGATCACTTCGAAGTTTTTGTTACACTTGCTCAACCATGTCGTCGGTCCGAATACTGGGCCTACCACTCTGCTTTTTATCGTGCACATTTGTGCGGCCATTTCGAAATTCTGGACATCAGTGTTAACTGTTTGTCACTCATTATGTCCGGTCCATACACGAGGCATAACTTACGATGGATGTCTGCAGCTGACGATCCTTTTGCAGCAAAAATCTAATCACACCACTCACTTCACAACCGGCGGGGTCTATGATTGTCGAGGTCATTAAGACCTGCCTTTACCGACTGGCAAACGCCTGCTGTGTCACACAGTTCCTCAGGAGTCGGTAGACAGCGCTGCAGGCGTGAACGTAATTCAGGTTTACCATTCGTTAAATATTGTTCACCGGACGTTAGTTTTGGAATACGCCTCGTACAATATTACCTAACTATGTATAACATTTCATAATACAAGTTATTTTACAGTATTTCATTATAGTTATTAATTGTGATTATTGATTTCCTGTTACTTACAGTATTTTTTTTGTCGGGTGTGTGTTTCCCTACAGGACTTACAAGCCAATATCTTGAGTCAGTAGCCTGTCGAGGACTAGATAAGCTTTGGTTCATGGCATATCCAAGATGGGCCACCAGCCCAATATCTGGTATGGAGGTGAAGGATGAGGAAATGAAATGTAGTGATAAAAGGGGTGATAGAAAGTTCGCGGATCAAATTATCTAACTTAGTATTTGGCTAGCGACCTTCGGTCAAATTGGCCGGCTCCAGCGGTTTGAACCCGGGACTTACAAAATGCGAGACTAAGACGTTTACCACCTAGGCCATCCCGCTCGGTAGAGTGTGTTATCTCAAAATGAATTGGAGAACGTCTTGTGGTTTGCCTGAAAAGATGTGGCTCAGAAGGGCAATTTAATGTTGTGGTGGCATGGTTGCTCAGATGGCTAAAGCAAGAAAGAAAGCGAAGATCTCTGATTTAAATACCAGCTGTGACACTGCATGTTTCAGTGTGATTGTATCTTTCCAAGTCCTACATTAGTTATAGCCAGAAATAAAAGAAGTTTAATGAGGCCAAAATCAGGTGGCCACAGTAATATTTTAAGTTTAGAAGGAATATGGATACCTAAACCCTTAAAGACGACGCCGACATGTTACGTCAGACTTGGTAATATGGACGATACTCTAAGGTATTGCGTTTTGAGGTTCACGTTACCTCAAGAAATCGTAAATCTCTGGGGCATCGAGGAGGAACGGCGGTATCCACGCGGCTTGTGACGTGCTGGAAACTGCAGGTGTGTGTAGTTATGACCCAACATCCAAGTCGAGGCTAAATTAAACCCCGCAGACCGCGATAGGTGATATGAAGTTGATTATTCAAGGGACTAACTCCTGCAGGGAGCAAACTCAATGTCAGTGGTTCTCTACCTTGTAGCCATCAGAAACCTTTGTGACGTGTGGCACGACAGCTCCCAGCCCACCTCATCTTGCACGCTACGACTCAACACTTCGCAAACGTGCCTTCTTAAGTAGTAAGCTATCCATCTTCAGAGCCTTCAGACTTACGTGAAATAACTATGAGACTAGTTTCGCAGTATCACTTTCTAGTTTATAATTGCTTCTTTGGCTAAAGTTTGAAATGAAATACTTTGCGGAATTATTATAATACTAAATGATGAAACGACCTTCTGTGCATACAAAATATAGGTATGATCCCCACCTTTGTTGTTACTTTTTACTTTCTCTACTACATATAGTAATTAGGGGAAGTATTGTATTCCACCCAAAAATTCCATACCGAGATTTCATCGGAAATACATGTTTTGAGACCTCCTGGATCCAAAAAAAGCATTTTTGGAAACATGCCCGTGTGTGTCTGTCTGTGAACAGCATAACTTAGAAAGGATCAGTCGAATAAACACCAAACTTGGTATTTAGGTTCAGTATCTTCCAGATGTACGACACAAAGGTTTTCAAGAAAATCCCCCAATCCAGATTACCCCTTACATGGAACATTTTTCGAAAACTTTAATCTTCTCAAAAATGCCTCTAACGATTTTGATTAAAATATCATGTTTAAGATACTTTCATGACAAATGAAATGTATATCTCGAATTTTCTGGGAATGTCTCCAAAAGTATTCTTCATTGTGAATGGTTTGTTCATAACTGGTAAACCATAAGAGATAGACAAAATTTTACTACACAAAACATGTAGATGGCGTTAAAATACACAATTTATGTCATATAAATTTTTGTTGTTGAGTGAACCATTTTCGAGATATCGCTTGTTATTCTCTTAAATTTTCCAATACTTTTTCTCAAATGGGAATTCGTTATTAATTTTTTATGTCCTGAACATGCAAAGAGAATGGAATACTCCACATAGCAACCAGCTCTTAAAATATTTGACTATCGCTTAAAGCCTACCATATTCCCCTTACACCTACAGGAAGATTAGCAATAATCTCGATTAATATGAAGTAAATGGAGAAAAGGCGTTCTTAGAAATGGTTTGTGCAAGAGTAGAGAAAGTCTTGTGAGTACAACACATTAGATTATTTTGTGTAGTATATTTTCGTCTATTCTTAGCATTTACCAATTATACAATATTATACAAAACTCTTCCCGAGTGAAGAGGACTTCACTAGCTATTCCCAGAAAATTCAAGATATACATTTTATTTGTCATATGAATGTCTTTAATATATGGAATTTCATTCAAAATCGTAGAGACAGTTTTAGAATATCAACATTTTTGAAAAATTTTCTATATTAAGGGTAGTTTGGGTTGGGGGAATTTCTTGAAAATCTTTGGAAGATACTTAACCTGAATATAAAGTTTGGTATTTATTCGACTTTTCGTTTTTGAGTTATGCTGTTGGTAATTAATTATTTAACATAAGCTGTGTGTAGGACAAGGTTGAAAAGATAGAACACGACTGAGAAATTCAGTGCCATAGCCGGGATTTGAAGCGCGGACCTTCCGGCAACATGACAACACGCGGACAGTTTTTTCATATAGGAACAGTTAACCTACTTGAAATACAACCAAGAAGTGAAAGCAACACTCAAATGTTTATAATTATGTATATACCCTCACTTTAGAAAAACATTTATCGAATCTATAGAAAGCAGATATAAGAATAACCTTCTAAGTCAAGTTTCCCTTGAATGATCCGACTGACTACGCCACTGATATATGAATCCGTTCCCGCAGTCGCGGGGGATCGGCCTGGAGTTTCTCTTTTAGATAATGCTAACAATGCGAAGCAATATACAAGGCATATTTTCAAAGTAAGTACCGCTTTAATATTTTGCTGCTGCGGTGGTGTAGTCGTGTTTTTGAGCATGCGCGATCACTTCCTCCATTTATTAGGAAACCAACGCAGCTGTGAGCGTCACTTTGTGTTTTCCTGTTGTTAGAGCGTTTCAAAATGTTGAAAACAATCGAACGACCAGCCGATTGTGAAGAAAGATCGTTGATTCGTTTTTTGAATGCGAGAAAGGTTACGCTAGCAAACATTCATCGCCAGTTGAGTGAGGTTTATGAGGAAACAATAACGAGTGACAATGCCCGGCCACACACACGGTCAAACAAACCCAAGATCCCATCGCCTCATTTGATTGGGGTTAATTCGACCATCCTCGCCACAGTCCGGATTTGACACCAAGCGATTTTCATCTGAAGAAATTCCTTGGTGGCAAACATCAACGATGATGATGTTGCGAAACAAGAATGCAGACTTAGCTTTCATCACAGGCGGCATCATTCTGTGATGAAGGCATGCAAAAATTGAGTTCCCGTTACGACAATTGCCTGAATAACGGCGTCTATTATGTAGAGAAGTAGTGCAAGGTAGCGTAATGATGATAATAAAATATTTTGAAAACAATATTCAGTTATATTTTTAAACAATGTGGTTCTTGTACTCGTATGCCATAAAATCTATTCCAAATGATTCCCTTCTGCGTGTGCTTGAATCTGCAATCAATTGAACACAGTATTGAACACTGACGAATTTCTGCATTCATCATGAACTGGAAAACATATGCCCGATGCTGCCTTTCAATTCGTCGAACGCATGAGATTGCTTGTATTAATTAAACCTAATCTTTGAATACTCCCCACAAGCAATACGAATCACATGTAATAAAAGGTCTGATGAGATAAATCCACATGACTTTCACTACCCTCTATCTTCATTAGTGGGTATAAAATTCCTCTTACTAAAACTTATATTTACTGCGTTTTAATCCAAATAAACCTTTGCAGAAATAGCTACATTACACATTTCATTATAGATACAAAGGGAACTGCGATAGTCAAATGTTTAAGAACTGGATGCTATATGCTGGTCTTAAAATTCCATACTGCTTCCATGCAATCGTGAGAAACAACTGAATGTCGAAAGGATTTTAAAGAACGACCAAGAGATGAACAATTCGTACCATTAATAACGGTTTTCTCAGAAATGACTTGTGACACAAAAAAACTTATTTTAAATAAATTGTGTGCCTTAAAAGAGATTTACATTTTTTGTGTAATACGTTTTAGTCTAACGCTTAACATTTACGAGTTATACGAGATTATACAAAATTCCTTTCAAATGAAGTGGACTTCACAGACCATTCCCAGAAAATTCAAGATATATATTCTATTTGCGATGTAAATATCCTTAGTATATTGTATTTTAAGAATAATTTTTACAGCCATTTTTAGAAAATAAACATTTTCGAAAAGTATCTCATATTAAGGACAGTTGTTTGGTATTTATTCGACTTTTCGTTTTCAAGTTATGCTGTTCACAGGCACACACACACATTCACGTGTTTCCAAAATGCTATATTTGGTTTGAAGCCGACATTATAAAGTCAATAATTATCATAATAATCTGGGAAGGATAGCGAAATAAAACAAATAATAAAATATTTAAAATCACTGCATGTATTAAAAGGAGAAGCATTGGGAAAATTGTTGACTGTTAAAAGCGACAGAAAGATCAGACAGGCACAGTTTAGCTAATTAGGGACCAGCCCCAGGTATAAAGGGTAAATCCGCTGAAGCCAGTTTCTCTTGGAATTAATGGGTGCAGTTGCACTGGCCAGGATGTGAAGGTCACTAGAAGCTTCATGACGCTCAGTTTTGGTGCGAGATGTTTAAGGGGAGAGAGGGGAAGTTAGGAGGTTTTTCCTTGTATTGCCCGTGTGGTGAGAAGATTCTCGCTGGGACGCTCATGTGGTGAGGACATACTCTGGCTGGGCCCTCTTGGGGTGCGGAACAATATTTTCTGGGTCTGGACTTGCAAGAGGATCGAACGTTCAGCTGTAATTGATAATCTTTGGTCTTGGAAAAGACACAGTAACATCGTAAGAATTTAAAAGTGATCGGCAAATCTTAAATCTCATTTTAATGGTGAATAAAAGTGTTCCAAGAAAGCGTTCGTGTTTCTATGTACATACACTCATGCATACCCAGTGCTTAAGATCTCATGCTCGAGCAGCCGTGGCAAAGTATAAAAAAACCACTAGGAGGAAAAAAGCAACAACCGTGAGGCAAAGGTATTGCTTCAGTGGTTGGAGGACGTAGCGTGTCTGCGTCAGGTTTCAGGGGCTTTTAAAACAGGGTTTTTCGGTGAACTTTCAACATCGAATTTTTGGGTATAATGTAGTACCATTTCTACCTACCACGTACGTGGTAGAAAAAGTAGGTAAAAAGGCGCTGTAATGCGTGGCAGCGATTTTCTTGGCATTCTTTCCACAACCCCTATATAGTCTATTTTTTTTTAATTTAGAAGAAAACCTTTTTAAGCATTTACTCATTCTCTTTAAACACTTGAAACAAAATATGAATTTTGGAATTGTTAGGAACGGGACACCAAGGAATTGCTGCATAAATTCAAGCTGACTGTCCACATGTGATGGTTTCGTTCGAGCAAAATGTAACACAATAAGCACATGCGTTCTATAGCATACACCATGATAGCTACACACAATAAACATAAATGACTCACGTTATTTTCACTACACATAATGTCAAAATACAACACTGAACCTCAAATGCCGTTTCCCTCCGTGAATACGTGAGCAAGCCCACCGCAGAGCGACGTCATTCAAAACGAATCTGCTATGATTCATACCTGCGCGGCAACCAAGTGTGTTATTTCAAAGTAAATCCTGCGAGCTTTATAAGTCTATAATAGTTTTACTTGCAAAAATAAATTCTTGAAATATTATATTTTTATTCCCATTCTTTTAAGTTAAGCATTTGACAATTTTTATGATGTAAACTTAGTAACAAAATATACCGTAGAAGTTGTGGTAAAGTTTTGTGGGAACATGTGGCTCCAAAAATTAACTTTAAATAAAACATAAACACATTTAAATCTTATCCTGGTTGAAGACAATAAACTCTGATGTGTTACACTCACATGACTTTCTCTACTCCTGTACAAACTATTTTTACAAATCGAGATATCGAGATGTTAATCTTATTGCTAATTTTCTTGTAGATATAAGGGGAATTGGTAGGCTTTAAGCTATAATCAAATATTTTAAGAGCTGGTTGCTATGTGGAGTATTCCATTCTCTTTGCATTACCAGGACAAAAAAAATGAATAACGAATTTCCATTTGAGAAAAAGTATAAGTATTGGAAAATTTAAGGGAATAACAAGCAATATCTCGAAAATGGTTCACTCAACAAAAAATGTGTATGACATAAATTGTGTATTCTAACGCGACCTACATTTTTTGTGTAGTAAAATTTTGTCTATCTCTAATGGTTTACCAGTTATGCAAAAGTCGTTCACAATGAAGAATACTTTTGGAGACTTTCCCAGAAATTTTGAGATATACATTTCAATTGTCATGAAAATATCTTAAAGATATGATATTTTAATCAAATCGTAGAGCCATTTTTGAAAAATTAAAATTTTCGAAAAATGTTCCATGTAAAGGGTAATCTGGGGTGGGGGATTTTCTTGAAAACCTTCGTGTCGCATCTCTGGAAGATACTGAACCTAAATACCAAGTTTGGTGTTTATCCGACTGTTCGTTTCTGAGTTATGCTGTTCACAGACACACACACGGACATGTTTCCAAAAAATGCTTTTTTTTTGATTCAGGGGGTCTCAAAACATGTATTTCCGGTGAAATCTTGGTATGGAATTTTTGGGTGGAATACAATACTTCCCCTACTTATTATACGTAGTAGATAAAGTAATAAAAAGTATATAATATATTTAAATTTCTTAAATATATCACCTGTAGAATTATATGCTCTTGAGTTAAATTTTAATTTTTGATTCTGAAATTTATTTAGCTGGGATGGTTAGAAGAAAAAGTAAACGCTTCTTTAAATTTAATACATTTTCTTTCTCTCCTACAACTTCACGTACATAGTAGGTACAGATGTTATTACACTTCACCCAAAAGTTAGATACAAAGATTTCAACCAAATACTTGTTTTGAGGCCCCGAGTACAAATAAAGCATTTTTGGAAACATGTCCATGTGTGTTTGTGTGTGTGTGTCTGAGTGCAGTATGTTCCAAGGATGCGACATATTCAAGAAAATCCTCCTACCCCCAATTACCCCTTAAATTAGAAATTTTTCGAAAAGTTAGATTTTCTAAAAAATAGCTCAAAGGAATTTTATTTAAAATGCCAAATACTAAAGACATTTACATGAAAAATAAAATGGATACATCGACTTTTCTGGGAATATCCTCTGAAGTAATCATTCGGAAGTAATTTTGTATACTCTTGTTAACTGGTAAACGTTAAGTGATAAGACATAGACGTACTGCACAAGAAATGTGATTCTCTTTAAAAGACACAATTTATTTAAAATAAGCTTTATTTGTGGCATAAGCCATTTCTGAAATATCCATTATAGTGGTTCGAATTGTTCATTGCTTGGTCATTCCAAGTCCCGACAACATTCAGTTGTTTCTCGCGATGGCATGGAAACAGGCTAGCATATAGCGTCCAGTTTATTTCACTATTGTATCTATAACGAAATGTGTAATGTAGCTATTTCTGCAGAAGTTTATCTCAATTAAAATGAGGTAGATCTAAAAATATGCTTGAGTAGGAATGATTTGTTTACTCACTAATAAAGATAAGAGGGTAGAGAAAGTGGTGCGAATGTATCACAATTTATTTTTCATCCTTTTATACAGATTAGATAATATTTCCACTGAAGCGAGTCACAAAGCAGTAAAACAAATGAAAGCCTTAATAATACACGGTTTTTCAGCAACAAATATAAATGCATAAAATAGACAAATTTAATTTCTCACCTTAAATGTTTAGAAAACTTTCCAACACAATTTTAGATCTACGCGTGAAATTGGAGGGCTTGGGCCAATGTAAACCCTCGGTTTTGCTCCAATAACTAATATGATTACATTTGTGTGAAATCAATTCAGTAATCAGAGCTATTTGATTTCGATGCATAGTATTTATTGGTTTATTCACTTTCTACGATGGGAAATGGAGTATTGGTAGTAATAACCTCACAGCTCTCATTTTCAATTACCGGGTTATCAGCAACCCATAACTCTGTGCATGACAATGGGTGTAATCTGCGCAAGAAATGTGTTATATTATATAAACTGTTTTATCACAGAAATGGTAGCACATTCCAACGATGTTTCTTGCTTGACAGTGACTAAACAACATCAATTTAAAACATGCGATTTGTTACATTACATGGCCGAGCGAAATGGCTGCGCGGTAACCTTCAAGGCTGGCAACCGGGAGAACCTGGATTCGATTACTGGTACCGCCACTCTGACCATGGGTTTTTCTTGGTTTCTCCTGGTTGGTAATGTGAATGCTGGTATGATTTCTTTTTCAGGCAGACTTACTGACTGTGTAGTGTAGGTCGGTATCGGACGGATAGCGCGTATGCTTGCTTATTCGAAGTTCTTCTCGGTCGTTCCAGATGCCTACCTTCCCTGAGCCGGCTCAGGTAGGTCGAATTCTCCCCGGTTCCGCCAGAAGGAAGCCTTTACTGAGCAGCCCGCATTCGGGAGTTCATGGGTTCGATTCCCGCGACCGACCTTTCTGTTGCAAGAGTTTCTTCGGGATTTCCCCGGGTTGCTAGGAGAAAGCTGAGAAAGATAATTACATTCCCGCATTTCCTGCCTCTACATTCTCACTTCACTTCATTTGCTTGGTCTATTTCAGGGTTAAAGAGTCGGAGGGACGTCTTGGCATTTACATAACAGGGTAAAAGGATGCTCTGAGTCCCGCGAAATACTGGCGTTATTCGGGTCCCAGACTTCCCAAAGGATGCGTAAGCCCACAGGCGGAGGGGATAAAGACCAATGGGCTCTGGACTGACTACATAGTCCGCACCCTCGGACCGCAGTAGTCATGCTCGTAGGGCTTTTCCATTAGGGCAGCACCTATTTTATATTCTGCCCCTCCCCCCTGTGTGGCCGAGACTGGCTTAGGACACCATCCTCCCCTCGTCTCCTGCACGCAGGGACGGAAGTGGATACGCCGCTTACGCGCGTCAGCCCAATAAGGAAAACCCTATCAGGCAAGACTACCAAATAAACTTGGTGGGGCCGACAGTATATCTAATTACTGCCTACCAGCTCTCATTTATGGCTGGTACCAAACTTCCATGGATATCGGAAATCACTGTCCCGCCGAGTCCAACCCAATCCGAACAACTCACAGGGGGAGGAGAGGCCGGATGCACCAGCTGCCATGTGGAAGTATAAATCTGTAAACGGCAGGGACCCTGCCCTCTGCCTATCGTGCCTCCTGGTCCGGCCACCCTCAGGGGCCTAGGTACAGCAGTTCTGTGTAGGTCGGGGTGCTAGGTCCCCTTCTGCTCCCATGCCTATTATAACCTATCCTAACCTCAAATACATGTTGGTCCCTCTAAAGCACTGATGCCATTTTGTGAACAATCGATGTCATTCTCCGCCTTTCTCCCTCCAACTTCATGTGTTGGGAATAGTCTTTACGGCGACATAGATTCAACTAAATGCAAGCTTCTTAAACTTTAGGCAAACCGATGAACAAAATCTTGTGTATGCTCCAGTGGCAAATCTACTCTAAATGTTCAGCCTGGATAAAGTTGTGTAAGATATTTATTTTGTACACAATTTTCTCTTAAAATGAATGCACTAATGTTGATCTCGCCCTGTATATTACCCAACAGGCACCATATATTACCGACACTGTAATTTTGTCGGTTGTTCAGAGAAAAAGGATATTGTAGATCTATGGAAGAAAATCAGTCAAAGGAAAATATGAAAAGTTTGCTTTCCTATACAGGATATTGTGCCCTGCCAACCTTGGGGCGGTTCATTCTGCAAACAAGATTGATTGAGAAGCCTGTAATCATCTTACAGCGCGCGACAGTGGCCCTCAGGCCAAGTATTTTGTTTACTGTGTTACAGAGGAAATTCTGTGCTGTGCTTTAAAGAATCGCCTCTTAATATAATGAGCTGTACAAGCGCTTTCATGCCATTGTTTGCGGAATAAACACCGCGCCTTTCCTCTGAAACAAATAGAGATCAGTCTTACGGAAAAGTGAAACTATGTTGGTTTAGAAAAGTGTTCGTATACTTGATTAGTCTGATTGATTATTACCAGATAATAAGGTAACAGTACAACTCGCAAATTTAAATTGTTGAGAGGTCAAATGACAAGTACTCTAGCGATTAAATTACGCTCCGGATTATACCTTCTCTCATCCTTATCTACAGTAGACAGAGCTAGTGTTGTGTTCCAACCAAAATTTCGATACCGAGGTTTCACTGGAAATATACGTTTTGAGGCTACCTGAAAAAGCTGATGTGATACATTCACATGCCTTTCTCTACCTTCAATCATTTATTAGTCTTATTACTTCCTCTACCACGTTCATAGTAGGTAGAGAAGGTATTGCATTCCACCGAAGAATTCTATACCGAGATTTCACCGAAAATACATGTTTAGAACTCCCCTGAATATCAATGCATTTTGGAAACATGTTCGTGTGTGCGCCTGTGAACAGCATAACTGAAAAATGAAAGTCATATAAATACCAAACTTGGTATTTATGTTCAGTACCTTCTAAAGATTTTCAACAAAATCCACCCACCTCAAGCTACGATTTACATCGAACATTTTACGAAAAATGGCTCCAAAATTTTGATTAAAATACCCTATATTGATGATATTTACATAACAAATAAAACGTATATCTTATTTTCTGGGAATAGTCTTTGAAGTCCTCTTCATTTGGAAGGAACATTTCATAATCTTGTATAGCTAGTAAACATTAAGCGATAGACGAAAACGTACTACACAAGAAATGTGGATCTCTTTAAAAGATACAATTTATTTCAAATCATTTCTTTTTTGGTATAAGCCATTTTCGAGGTATCCGTTATGAATAGTTCGAATCGTCCATTACTAGGTCATTCTATAAAGTGCTTTCAACATTCAGTTGTTTGTATGGAAACAGTATGAAGTTTTAAGATGACCAGTTCTTAAAACATTTGACTATCGCCGTTCCCTTTGTGTGTATATATTTACACGAAATATATACGAAATGTGTAATTCACTTATTTAGGTTTATCTCGATTAAAGTGTAGTAGGTGGGAAAATAAGCTTTCGTGAGAATAATTTGTAGACCCACTAATAAACGATAGAGAGCAGAGAAGGTCATGTGAATGTAAGAGTTTTCCTCATCTCCAGATATTCCACCTTTTGCTCTCTCTTTACCCAAAATGCCACTCCTGCTACATATGATGATGATGATAATAATAATACTAATAATAATAATAATAATAATAATAATGTTATTATGAACTCGACGCATGTTCTACTATTCTTACGAACCACCAAGAGGACGAGGTTTGTATTTTCCATCTCCAGAGTTTTGGAAGCGCATACACAAAAAAGTGCATTAAACACTAAACAAGGAAGGTCTGGTATTGATTCCACCCCGGCAACATTATTTCCATTTTTAATTCAATGGCTTCCTCATGTAGCCTCTCATATAAGGAACAGTGGAGGTAATTTTCCCCACCTCCACTTCTCCTTCTAACTTTGGAGTTTTCTCAGCACATCTCATGAATGTTAAATATACGCCACTGCAACTTTATTAGAGGAGGCAAATGTTTTGTTTCAGGAATGTTATATTTGCCGTGCTTTCGGTAAAGGCACAGGTTCTAAAAGTATGCACTATCGTATCTGGAATCATAGTATAGCTGAAAATACATTTTACAGCACCATCGTATATTAAGTAAAATTAAATCGAGTTTTGTTTATTAACGCCCTTTACCTGCTGTGGTCCCATTCTGTGTTGGACGTGAAAAACCAGTAATTTTGCTCAGAGGCCTCTTTATCAGGCTTGAGAATCTACGACACGGGACCACCGGCTTTACTTCCCTTCCGAAGGAAGCCAAGCCGAGGATTTAGGCCCTAAAAAATCCATTGCCCTCCGCCCTCCTACGTTGCAGCAAATAGTGGAATTATTTCATTTCAGCCAAAACTGGATACCGGGATTTCACCGAAAGTACGTGTTTTGAGACCCTCTGAATCCAAAATATTAGAAAAAAATATCATGTGACATACACGCATTTCCTTCTCTACCCTCTATCGTTTATTAGTAAGTAATTATACTATTCTTACTAAGGCTTATTTTTCTATCTAGTAAATTTTAACCCAAAAAGCCTTAGCAGAAGTACACTATGTGATCAAAAGTTTCCGGACACCCCACAAACATACGTTTTTCATCTTAGGTGCACTGTGCTGCCACCTACTGCCTGGTACTCATATCTCCGACCTCAGTAGTCATTACACATCGTGAAACAGCAGAATGGGACGCTCCGTGGAACTCACGGACTTCGAACGTGGTCAGGTGATTGGGTGTCACTTGTGTCAGAAGCCTGTACGCGAGATTTCCACACTCCTAAACATCCCTAGGTCCACTGTTTCTGATGTGATAGTGAAGTGGAAGCGTGAAGGGACATGTACAGCACAAAAGCGTACAGACCGACCTCGTCTGTTGACTGACAGAGACCGCCGACATTTGAAGAGGGTCGTAAAGAGTAATAGGCAGACATCTATCCAGACCATCACACAGGAATTCCAAGCTGCATCAGGATCCACTCCAAGACTATGACAGTAAGGTGTGAGGATTCCATGGTCGAGCGGCTGCTCATAAGCCACACATCACGCAGGAAAATGAGAAACGACGCCTCGCTTGGTGTAAGGAGCGTCAACATTGCACGATTGAACACTGGCAAAACGTTGTGTGGAGTGACAAATCACGGTACACAATGTGGCGATCCGATGGCAGGGTGTGGGTATGGCGAATGCCCGGTGAACGTCACTGTGTAGTCCCAACAGTGAAATTTGGAAGTGGTGGTGTTATGGTGCGGTCGTGTTTTTCCTGGAGGTGGCTTGCACCCCTTGTTGTTTTGCGTGCCACGATCACAGCGCAAGCCTACTTTGATATTTTAAGCACCTTCTTGCTTCCCACTGTTTAAGAGCAATTCGGGGATGGTGATTGTATCTTTCAACACGATCTAGCACCTGCTCATACTGCACGGGCTGTGGCGGAACGGCTACACGACAATAACATCCCTGTAATGGACTGGCGTGCACAGAGTCCTGACTTGAATCCTATAGAACACCTTTGGGATGTTTTGGAACGCCGACTTCGTGCCAGGCCTCACCGACCCACATCGATACCTCTCCTCAGATCCGCACTCCGTGAAGAATGAGCTGCCATTCCCCAAGAAACCTTCCAGGACCTGATTGAAAGTATGCCTGCGAGAGTGAATGCTTTCATCAAGGCTAAGGGTGGGCCAACACCATATTCCAGCATTACCGATGGAGGACGCCACGAAATTTTACGTCTTTTAGCCAGGTGTCCGAATACTTTTGATCACGTAATGTATTTCACTACAAGTGCTTCAATATTTCTTTAAAACTATATAATTCAAAATGCACCTCTTATAAGCATTGTAATTATCTTTTATATCCCCCAAAAATACTTCGAAACTTTTGCTTAATATACTAAGGCTTTTTCTCACAGAATCCTTTAAACCATTCAAATGCTCAAGAGCACAGCTTATGACGTGTGTTTACTTTCAATGCTGTTTACTAGACTTTGATATTTATTACACTTTTTATTGTATTAAAATCTTTCACACGATGTAGTGTAACCCAATCTTGTTCAAAATTTCAGCAGTGAAGGGAGCTGAAAAACGTTTAGCTACACCTTTACATTGTTCAAGATACCATATAATTAATTTGAATTTCTATATGTCAGTTTGTGTATTAATATTTAAGGAATATGTTAACATTTTTATGTTTTCAATATTACAATTGTTCCATCGTGTAGGCTCCTGAATAATTAGGATAATGAAAGATAAATAATATTTTTACTTTCTCTAATACACACATTGCAGGTAGGGAAGGTATTACATTCCACCCAAACATTCTATACCAAGATTTCAATGGAAATATATGTTTAGAGGACCCCTGAATCTAAAAAAACATTTTTAGAAAAAGGTCCGTGTGTATCTGTGAACAACATAACTCAAAAACGAAAGGGTATCTTCCAAGGATGCGACAACAAGATTTTGAAGAAAATACCCTACCCAATTACCCTTCGCATGAAACATTTTTCGAAAATTTTGATTTTCTAAAATGTGGCTCCAACGATTTTGATTAAAACACCATATATTAAAGATATTCACATGAAAAATAAAATTTATATCCTGAATTTTCTGGGAATAGACTGTGAAGTCCTCTGCATTCGGAAGAAGTAGCTGGTAAACATTAAGCATTAGACGTAAACGTACTACAGAAAAACTGTAGATCTCTTTAAAATACAATTTATTTCGAATAACTTTTTTGTGACATAAACCATTTTTCAAATATCCGTTATTAATATTTCGAATGGTTTATTTCTTTATCATTCTTTTTAAGTTCTGTCAACATTCACTTGTTTCTCGTGATGTCATGGAAACGGTAAGTAATTCTAAGGCCAGGATATAGCGTCCAGTTCTTATACATTTGACTATCGCTGTTCTGTTTGATCTATAACGAAATGTGTAATGTAGCTATTTCTGCAAAGGCTTATTTCGATTAAAATGAAGCAGTGTATCAATAAGTTGTGTAAGACTAGTTTGTAAACCCACTAATATGGGTAGAGAAAGCCGTGTAAATGTATCACATCAGATTTTGTTTCTTAATGAATGTTAAAAATATGTGATTTAAATTTAAAGCTCACTTATAATTGTGGGAGAGCAGCACGTGACAAATTATTTAAAAAATTTAGATAAAAACTGCAGGATTTCGGAATTTGCCTAGGGGGACACTTAAAGGATACTGGTACCAAGGTGAAAATGAGAAAATTTTATATTTTTGAATTACATAATAAAATATTCTGTAGATATCTGTGAATAACTTTGGCAAAACATTTTTTACGATCCGCCTTTTTTAAATGCCCAGCGACATGTGCTCTCTTTTAATCTCATTGAACCCTTTCTGTATGGGTTATTCCTCAGTTTTACATTTTTGCGCATACAATTTATTACTTTCATTTCAGTTTTGCTCTATTTTTTATGAAAATTAGCATATCTAATCTAAAATGTGCTAATCTAAAGATTCAAGAATGCAATTGGTTTATTCATCGGCTCATAGAAATTAGTTTATACTGTAAAAACAAGAAAAGTTTAACACCAACTTCATAAAACAAAATGTTATTTCTTTACAACTAATAACATTAACTTAAATCAAATCCTTACATTTATTTACACTGTTCTAAGGTATTATAGAATGTTACTATCATGTTTCTCTGACAAATTTGAATGAGTAAGGTTTAGAAAATTTGTAATTTTTTGCTAATTAAAATATTTAATTGTATTATATGAGAAATTCTGAGCTTTTGCGCAGTCATTTGTTTGTTTACTCATATTAAGTTATCAAGCGAATAGCTTTAAAATTAAAAAAAGTTAGAAAATTAGTTCCAGTGTCTCTTAAAGAGGAAATTCCAAATTATAAACTAAAGAAAAAAACTATTGTTTTTGTCAAGTTCCGCCATTTACTCTGCACTTAATCATTTTCTATTCAATACTTTGTTATTTTGTTATGTTTTTATCAGGCGATGATTAATGCAAATAAACACTTATGCGTCCAGTTTCTAATGTATTTGTTGGCCTTCCACCAGCTGAACTCAAGATTTACAGTAATGTGCCTCGGGCTTTCTTCTCTTCAGGGTTCAGATTATCTGACCGAGGGTCATAAAGCTGGCTGAGCCTCTGATACTCTGACCTTTAATCTGGTTCTATCATAACGTGACGTTAATGTGCACGCTATTTATATCAGAGAAGCCGTTATCGGTGGTATATTCGAGAACATCCGCATCAGGGCAAGGGACTGTAATGGGGCAAAAGCTCCGTTCACATCTGAAGGCATGGAACAGATGTATATACAGAGTGTCACAAAATGATGTATACAAAATTTAAAATGTTATTTCTCAGCAGTGAAATGAGACAGAAATAATTTTTTTTTGTGTTATATTCCTTAAACTTTCTTAAGCCCATACATGTTTAAAATGTCCACCTTCTGCCACAGTACACTCCCAAAAACGACGTCGAACCGAACGACATATCGTCTGGATTGTTGGTAATGGAATGTTATTGATGGCATGTTCAATCCGATCTCTCATTCCTTCCAGTGTTTGTGGTTTTGTGGCACATACCGCCACAAAGCCACACTTCTTTAACTTCTTTAAAGTTCTCCAAAGGTAGCAGAGTAGATGGGTTAAATCGGGAGATCTAGGCGGGAACTCCGCAGCACTTCCTATTCATCCTAACCATCTCTGATTGAATGTTCTATAGAGAAAATTTCTCAAAACGACATGGAAGTGAGGCGGAGCCCCATATTGTTGGAAGTAAACCTCATTACCATTATCAAAGAGATAATTAAGACATGGAATAATGATTTCCAACATTTGCAGGTAAGTCTGATCTGTTATAGTCTCTTGGAAGAAGTAAGGCCCCCTTTGAAAGACAGACCACACCATACCGTTACTCCTGGAAGATTGACGGCACTTTCTTCAACGATGAGTGGATTTTTCTTAGCCCAGTACACACAATTATGCCGATTAATTTTGTCATTAAGTTTGAGTGTGGCTTCATCTGACCAAACAAATGAGTCCTGAAAAAATCTTCCCTTTCGTCACACTTGATCAGGAACCACTCACAAAACTGCAGTCGCCTATTTGGGTCGTCCTCATTTAGTGTTTGGAGAAGTCTCTGAATGTAAGGCTTCCATTTTTGATCTCGCACAATTCGATGAACATTAGCTTTCTTGATACCACCCTCACTGGCATTTTGTTTGTTTATAAGCACATGAAGAACGATGAACGTAAAATTAAAATTAAATTGAGCTTTATTTATGGACGCTCTTTAACTGCTGTGGTCCTTAGGGTCCCATTCTATATTGGGCGTGAAAGACTGGTAATTATGCTCAGAGACCTCTTTATCAGGCTTGAGGTTCTTTTACGTGCCGTAAATCAACGCACGGGACCACCGACTTTACTTCCCTTCTGAAGGAAGCCATGCTAAAGATTTTATGTCCGAAAAAATCCATCCCCTCCACCGGATTTGAACCCGCCACCTCGGGAACTAGAAGTAATTACTACACCACGGAGGATAACACGATGAAAGTATTGCTATACGTTTTCGGTGCCTTATGGATCATACACAACAAAAATTTTATTTCTGTCTCATTTCGTTGCTGATAAATAGCGTTTCAAAGTGTGTACATCAATTTGGGACACACTGTTTGGAGCAACAGAACTAATAGAATATAAGCGTGACTGCAACAGACTCTTAACTTCAAAATTTCTTTGTAAAAAGGACGAACCTGCCCTTTTCCAGAATATTTTAATTCCCCTCTTTCATAGTTTTATTTATGTTATTCAGGGAATCCACAACAGACTCTGTACACTCAACAGGCAAATGTTCAAAAGGCAATGGTGGGTACACCAGTTACAAGACGAGTGTTTAAAGTAAGTACCGCTTTAATATTTTGTCGCTGCAGCACTGCAGTTGCGATTTTGAGCATACATGATCACTTTCTCCATTCATTAGGAAGCCAGACGCAGCTGCCAGCGATCGTCACTTTGTGTTTCCCTGTTGTTAGAGAGTTTCGTAGTGTTAAAAGCAATCGAACGACCCGCCGACTGTGAAATCATATTTGGATTCGTTTTTTGATTGCGAGAAATGTTACGCCATCAAACATTCATTGCCAGTTGTGTGAGGTTTATGGGAAAATATCAAGAGTGATGAAGGGGTGAGGAAGTGGGCTAGACAGCTTAACGAAGGTCGTGAAGATGTGCATGATAAGCAATTCGACCAACCTCCCTACAGTCCGGTTTGTCACCAAGCGATTTTCATCTGTTTCTTCTGAAGAAATCCTTGGTGGAAAATCAACGACGATGATGTTGTGGAACAAGAAGTGCAGATACACAGCGGCATCATTCTTTGACGAAGGCATACAAAAACTGGCTTCTGTTACGATAAATGCCTGAATAATGACGGTGACTGAGAAGTATTGTTAGGTGTAAGGTAATGCATGATAATGAAGTATTTGGAAAACAATGCTGTGTTACTTTCTAAAAAAATTATTGGTGCTTACTTAAAACCACGCCTTGTAGCAAGCTTTAATCAATTAGGCAACGTTTTCGTAATTAGTCTTTGCGTTCTTGGTTACAAAGATAATAAATGTGAAAACAAAGGTAATACTTACATCAGTAGTTAGGTAATATTTTTTAAGTCAACTGACTTAAAAAGTTTATATAAACACAGCCATTCATATTAGAAATTGAAATCTAACACTCAGTGGAATAAAATGTTTAAAAAATTCCATTGTTTCCTCCTTTATCTCTTTGTTTTTTATCTTTCTTTTATTTTTTCTGTTTGCTGTAAGTTTAACGTCCTATAACCAGGTAGGACATATCAAACGATGAAAACTGAATGGATGAAATGATACTAAAAAAGCCTGGGAGTCATAGACCTTAGAGTTAATCGACATTTGTATTTTTAGGATAAGTGAAAACCCGGAAAAACTTTATCCGGTTAACTCACTCTCAAACCCAAGATTCAACCTCGGGACATCTTGAATGTGAGGCAGATACGCTACTCCTACATCACGAGATGGGCTGTGGAAAATATATGCATATTATTATTATTATTATTATTATTATTATTATTATTATTTTAATGACTCAAAAATGGATTCTTCCAATGAATTCAATCCTTTCCAACCCAATCAATATTGTTGTTTCTAACTCTCCCCATATGGCTTATGTCCTACGGGGATACCTCATTTCACCATTTCTGATGTGGAGGCACCCAAAATACCGAGTATAATGCCTCCGATGGTAGGGTGATGAGAGGACCTACAGCTTCTAACCGAGGACTCCGAAACGCGTTGGGCCTTGAGGATACACACATATAAGCATATAAGAGGTGAAGGCGTGGATACTGCAGACCTAAAATCGCCACTACAGAGCTGGGAATCGATTCCCGGACCCTCAGTCCGAGAGCCGGAATCGAAACCACTGCGTTACCCCGGCACACCTAATAAATTATGTTATCACTACTAATGCTACTTCCTCTACACAAGGAATTAGTACCACAAATTGAACAATGGCACAATGAACATTACTATTACATAAAAGGAATAATAATAATTATAATGTTGAATAAAATATACATTTATGAACAAAACTATTGTTACACCTATTAGACTGTTGATTTATTTATGCCACAGCCTTCAATATACTATAGAATGTTATGATTGTATAAGTGATTATGTTGTTAGCACTGGCGTTGAGAAGGTTAAACAACAATGAACACCAAAGAAAAAGTGACTAAAACTCACCACGGCGCATCTATACTGTTATTGCCACACAAATTACAGCTGGGTACTGTATAATTTCTTATTCAGGACTGTCTAACAAATAGTATATAACAACACATGTTTAAAAGTGATTTTATTTTGCGCATAAACACTTGTGTCATAAATAACTTTCAAATAAATAAGTCATTGCAAAAAGGTAGAAAATTGGGCATTATTAAAAGTGTTAAGTGCGATCCTCTGACTTACCTACGTAAACTTGAGAAAACGTATATACGGGATGACGAATATTTAGGAAAGGGCTAATTCTTTGACAATAAATTATTTCAAGCAAATTTCGCATTTAAATACACCACAGTTTCTTTATGCAAGAAAGAGTTTCTGTTTTTAATATGTTCTACTTCATATAATATTCAGGGACAAAACGAGACTTCAAAGGATATTCTAAACAACCTCAAGTTATAAAATCCATTTGTCACGTCACTTACTCAGACATGAAAGTCGTTAGAAACTTTTTTTTTTAAATTTATTGAAAACTTTTTACAACCTCTCGTCTCCCACCAAGGCGGCCAGAGTTCGATCTCAGGGAACCGTATGCGAGGTTTGTGATGGGCGAAGCGGCGTTAGGGTTTTCTATGGGTTCCCCGGTTTCCCCCGCAATTCATGCCACCAACTGCTCCATCACGACCTTTCCTTTCATCCATTTCACCGTCATTTCATATCACCTCCCTCCTCGCTCTCATACCAAGTTTCGGGCTGATCACCCATCCTGGTTCTTTTGTCCAATCCAAAAGTCTGTCTGCTCCCCGACAGGCGTCTGACAGGCATTACTTTGTAAGTCCTGGGGGTGTAAGTCCTTCAAATGGGGAGGGTAAACCAAGAAATAATAATAAGAAAACTTTCTATACATTGCGGTATCGTTAATTTTAATCATACACATACAGTTATTCACAAGGAATCGTAAACGTGTGATGAATGTGCAGCCCAACGACGGTGGTCAGTAGCTATACGAGTATAGTGTGAGATGAAATTTCATATTAGAAGGTCTGCATGTCGTTTTCGTTTAGTCTTGTTCGTGCTCGCTCCTGTGATATATTATGAGGTACCTGTGTTAGTGTTTTTGTTCGTATTCACTGAAGGATTGGTTTGGACTGTGAAGCGGAAGGAATTCGGCGCCGATCCAGTGAATCTGGACATTGTTCCTACGCCCCACGAAGAGGCGCTCCCGGAAGGAAGAGATGAGATGAAGGAAGACACCGGGTGGTAGGAACCAGGAGTGACGGCACAGCAATGATAGGGTCCCGGCAGACGGTCAGGCATACCGGGGAGATCACCCCACATTAGGTCTAACACCCCCGCCGGAGGAGGTCCTTATACCCCGGCAACCAGCCGAAGGCCGATGGACAGAGAAAGTTTACAGACAACATACTTTTTCCCCTGCCACGCTGCACCAAAACCCTGAAACAGACCAAACGGGGTGAAGGATGAATGAAATGATTAATGGAATGAAATAAAGGGACAATAAATTCGGGGGGTGAAAGAAACCACTCCAGCATTCGCCTGACGACCCGGGAAAACCCTGAAAAACCCATGGGTCAGAGTGGGAGGTCGCCGGGATCCATCCCGAGACCTCCCGAATGCGGGTCACTGACGTTGCCGCCTGAACCATCTCGCTGGTTCGCTGAAGGAAGTGAAGAGGCGTATGTAGCAGGACTGGAGGGTGTATCTACTTATAAAGTATTGAATTGCGAATGTAAGAAGGTGCACTCGCTATTAGGCGAAGAACCCGATTCTGTACAAAGACGTATTTCGAGAAAATAAAATAAAAAAACTAATAAAACCAGTTCAGAGATAGTAAAAACAGATAATCGGGCACCAATTTATTTATTATTATTTTTTGTGTGGTTTAGAGGATCTCAAATCTCGTTACCAAATGCTTAAATGCAATATAATGCTTGCTCAAACTACCTTAGCTACTCGGTACAGAAAATATTGTAGAAATTAGGAGGAGTTTTTATTGTCCCCGTAGTACTTCGTTATTATCTGTCAGAAAAGTGTTTAATAGACCATCGTTTTATGCTTTTAGGTAAACTGGCAAGAAGTAACTGGAAAAGGTAATTTAGACAAAATGTGGTTGTTTTAATTACCACAAATTTTTTGTTGGTCGGCTCTAGTAGCAGTTAACGTTACCCGCAGACCCACCGCATGGGTTTAAAATTTCCCTTCACCAGCCAGTAATAAATCATCTTAATTGAATTTAATGCTGTTCACCATTTTATGTGCGGAGAGTTTTTAAGTCTTAGAAGGCAGAATTCAACTTCTGACCAATGAAAGTGAGCTCAAGTTTTATTTTTTTTTCATAAATTACTCCTACGCCTGCTGCTGGCGACTCCCACTCTTGGCAGAGAGTACAAGTGTAAAGGATTTATACTACACCGTAATTCAAAATTATGGTACATGGAATAACAAACGGATAACATTTTGGGAAAGAAATCATATGTAGATGGGGCAATAGATTTGGAAACTTTGCCTTACACAGATATTTTCGAGCCATCCGGATTCACAAGCTTAGTATTATGACTAACTTTCACTGATGTTTGCATGAGCCAAGAATGTTTTGCAATGTTCGTTTGAATTAGAAGTGCAGAACTATACATCTGTATGTAATTTGCAGCTGTACACAAATTTACGCAATAATCCTGAAATTACGGACTAAGTGTAACATATCAATCAAAAACTCTCGGTCTCTACAATGTTGCAAAAATATTAAATTCAAAATTATTTCGTTAATTGCCAAAATATTTGCAAAACTTGCATCGGTTTCACAGGAACTGGCTGTTGTAAGTTCATTGTCACCTATATTTGTTGCTATCAAACAGAAGAATACGTTGATCACACCGTTGGTAACAATGTAACCAAATGTTTACCCATTAAAAAGAAGACGGTGCCAGAAGCTTAAAACTAGATGCGCTTAAAATTAAATTATATTGTTCTGCTGATTGTGTAATTGCAAAACATGATTCAATTTTACAACAATTTGCTGTTTTAAGCTTATGGCCACCTACATTTGTTGTAATCAAATAGAAGAAAGCGTTTATTTACCGCTGATAGGTAGATCACAGCGTTCACCAAATGTTTATCCGCTAAAAAGAAGACGGTGCCACAAGCATAAGATGTTTTTATACTATTTTGTTCTCTTCATTGTGTTATATTGTGTTTTTTTAATATTAATAGTCGTTTAAGAGGACGTCCACGGCGGCGTGGTGTAGTGCTAAGGGATTCTTCAACAGCAAGATCCAGAATACGAATGATGGTAGACAATATTCCCGAAAGACATGCAAGTCCCTGAGGCTACAACATATTCAAAATGAAAACTGTATTGCAGAGTGGGAATTTACTTACAATATTGAGTTTTAAGTTATGTGAAATTAAGTTCATATACCTATATGTAATATATTCTTATACATAAAAATTATTGGTAAATAGTTTCTGCTTTCAACAATTACAGTATTTAATTGACAGTTAAAGCTGGGATTAGCCCCTAGTATACATAATTGAAGCTGTACATGAAATTACACACCAGTCCCGTCTAAGAGTACTTCAATCTCTACAGTGTCGCAAAAATATTAAATTCTAAAATTACTTCGTTAATTGCCCAAATAGCTGCAACGCATGCGTTGATTTCACAGTAATTGGCCGTTTTAAGTACATAGCCATCTATATTTGTTGCAGACAAACCAAAGAAAGTGTTTACTTATCATTGGTACGTTGATTACAGTGTGTGTAACTATGTCAACAAAAATATGTATCCGCTAAAAAAAATGACGGTACCACAAGCTTAACGGTATATTACCGCATTTTCACGAATCCAATGCGCACCTTTTTTGCCAAATGCAGCATTCGAAATAGTGGTGCACATAAGATTCAAAGGCGCATTAGATTCAGTGCATAATCGTTCCGCAGTTCGCCGGTAACTGCTTCAAATTTATCATTAACCATCAATGTCGTCCTCCGTGGTGTAGTGGACCGTGCTAGCCTCTAGTTTCCAAGGTCCGGCGCAGGGCGATGGATTTTTTCGGGGTAAAAATCCTTAGCGTGGCTTCCATCGGAAGGGAAGTAAAGCCGGTGGTCCGTGACGTAGATTTACGGCACGTAAAAGAACCTCAAGCCTGATAAAGAGGCTTCTGAGCAAAATTACCGATCTTTCACGCCCAATATAGAATGGAACGCTAAGAACCACAGTAGTTAAAGAGCGTCCATAAACAAAACTGAATTTGTATTTGTATAACCATCAATGCATTGTTGTCATCCTCACTTGGTTACATTTATTGTTGGCCTATTATTGCAAGGGGCTTTGGAAATACAGAGCCATTTAGTAGGCAATAAGGAAATGTAGGGCAAACAAGAATATCTTATGATGCCTTATTCAAGTCTAAAGTGAGTGAAAGAAATGGTAACGAATGGCAGGAGGAGAGTTCAACGTAGCGGAGAGCAAAGTTCGCTTACTAAAGCTACCAGAAAGGTATTTATAATACTGGCAGTAGTAACTTCATAGTAGCTTAGGTATGTGATACGTATTCACTTTAATAGGTGGTGGTAATTTCTTTAACATTGACTGTGTCACCTAACAATAGGCTACTTATAAATTCTACGTATGTTTTGAAACGTTATGCACAAATCTACTATGGTACAAAATAAATTTATTTCATCATTAATGTGCATTACATTCGCCAACCAACTCTTTTTTATTATTGCAAATTTCAAATTTGGAGTTCACATTAGATTCAGTGACGCATCTGTTGCCCGTTCGATTTTGAGGCAGTATTTTTAACGCTTGAATTATATAATATGTAAATTCAATAACAGCCCGCCTTGAAGCAATATGTATGTAATAATTTATAAAAATGTATGTAACAGTCATTGCAAATACTTATATTATTGTAAACATGTTTAATAATGTTATGTGAGTGCATTACGTAATTTAATAATGTAAGAGCTGTGAGAACAATAAGTTCAACGTTGCTAACAATGAGGTAACAATGAGGTAACCTTGAGGCAATAATGAGTTTGAGAGTTTAAATGTTGCTAGTCATGATTAGGGCGGCAATGATGTAAATTTTTGAATAGTTTAAAATTAGCCAATCAACAGCAAGAAAAAGCTTTAGTAAAATGCAGGTATTCTATTGGACTAGGATTAGCCAATCAGAGACTTAAAATACAGAAGCTTACGGGTCTGGACGGTTGAAATATGTTCAGTTGCCTGCAGACCTTGGTAGTGAAGATGTGTTATCTAAAGAAATATTACGTATTCGTGTGAAATAAGCATACGTGTTAACAAAGTGCAAATATTAAATTAAAAAATCTCAAGCTCTTAATATCAGTGTAGTGCTATTTAATTTGTGTCATGGATTAATAAAAAGAAGTGAATTTAAACTTATAATCTGTGCAAGCCTACATTCTTGTCGCACCACGCGCTGTCTAAGAGATTTGTGACTCTAAAGTAATACTGAAGCAGCGGAGGCAAAAACAAACATAAATAATATCTACAGAAGCAGCTTAATAACAAAGTTAATATAATATTTTTAAAGATTAGAGCGTTACAACAAAAATACATCTTCAAAAAAATCGGCTTCTCATACGTAGCAGCATATTACGTCAGAAACAATCTTCTTCAAAATTGACGTCCATACTTGGAGGAAAATAAATAAATAAACGCCAAGTACAATAACTACTTCAATTTTCACTTGTAGTCGAAAGAAAATTGTCAAAAACTGAAAAAATGAATATAAAAATATAAAATAAGCATTTTTAGATAAAGGTCCGTGTGTGTGCGTGTGTGAACACCATAAATCAACAACAAAAACCTGTTACATGGTAAACCTATTAATTAAGTTCAGTATCTTCCAGAGATGCCACATGAAGATATTCAAGAAAATTCTTTCACCCCAAACTACCCCTTACAAACAAAACTTTTCGTTATTTTTTATTTTCTCAAAAATGGCTGTAGCAATATTGATTAAAATACCAGAGGGTAATGACATTTTCATGACAAATAAAATGTAGGTTTTTATTATTCTCTGAATAGCCTATGAATTCCTCTTCATTAAGAATGGATTTTGAATAATTTTATATAACTTGTGAAATATAAGAAATAGACAAAACCTTAATATACAGAAAGATTTCGGTAAAATAAGCACCATGTATGACTGAATTTATGTGACACCCCCGAGATATTTATGCCTATTGGTTTGAAATTTAAATTACTAGTTTTAAATATCTAAATCAGCATTAGTTTGTTTCTCGTGGTCATTGAAACAACATGGAAAATCACTTCAATTCGCAGTCGCATAATCTCTTCCGGTCGCTCGCTAACGTTGAATTCAGGACTGCACTTCCATCCTCGCGGACACAGCTGCTATTTGTTCGGACGTTGCGTGACCTCAACGAGGCAATATCAAGCTGAAAGAAAGGATAAAATAAATAATACTGAGTCCAAACCACAGACAGTGGCCAGCCTCTTTTATATAGCGACATCTAAGGCTGATAATAAGGCCACAAAGGAGATTTCCGCTTCCATCTTTAAGATTTCCGTTCAGTTCGAAAGCATCGAAGGGTTAAGTGCTTCTTCTGAATACCACATTTATTACTTACTCTACCACGTACATAGTAGATAGAGAAGGTATTGCATTCCATCAAAACTTATGCACCTAGAATTCACCAGAAATACATGTTTTGAGGCACCTGAATCCAAAAAGAAAGCATTTTTTAAAAAAATGTCGTGTGTGTGTGTCTCAGAAGTCAGATTTCAGAACTTGGTATAAGTCCAGTATCTTCCAAGGATGCGACAAGAAGATTTTAAAGAAAATCCTCCCACCCAAACTCCCTTTACATACAGCATATTTCGAAAATTTTGATTTTCTAAAGAATTAACTTTTTGATTAAATGAAGTATTTTAAACATATTCAATAAAAACAAAATGTATATCTTGAATATTCTGGAAATAGCCTGTGAAGTCCTCTTCACTGGAAAGGAATTTTGTATAACCTGGAAAAGTTAAGCGATAGACAAGAACATACTGTACAAAAAATGTAGACCTCTTTAAAACACACGACTCATTTTAAATACGTCTTTTTTGGCATACGTCATTCCTGATATATCCTTTATTAATAGTTCTAATTGTTCATTACTTAGTCATTCTCAAATTCCTGTCAACATTCAGTTGTTTCTCGCGATTAAATATCAGAATGACATTTTTAGGCCAGCGTATAACGTCCAGTTCTTAAACGTTTTGGCTATTGCCATTCGCTTTATATCTGTAAAGAAATGTGTCGAGCTATTCTTGCAAGGGTATATTTGGATTAAAATGAAGAAGATAGGAAAGCAAGTTTAAGTAAGAATAGTATGTATACCCACTAATAAACAATAGAGGGCACAAAAACTCATGTAAATGTATCATATCCGTTTTTTTAAATAGTACATTACATTCATTATTATTAGCACATGTTCTCTGAAACAGCTGCTTGTCGAACTATTAACGTACTGAAAAGTAGCATTTTAAGGGCATGGGCCGCTAAAGTCATCATGAAAGCCTTTAGCGACGTAATAAACAAACTCCAGATGGTAGTGTTATCAACTTCATTCACAAGAGAAATACTGCTTACCTTGCACCAGTCTTTAAATGCAATGTATCACATGAGATTCTTTTTGAAATAGTACATTATATTCATTATTATTAGCACATGCTAATATGCTTTTCTCATATTGCTATCGAAAGTTTACTAGCAAAAGCTCTGAATCAAGGTTTCTAGCTCGGACTGAAATTTTCTCGAGATTTTCAACCAATTTTCAGTCAAAGCTTGTTGTTTAAAAACGAGCGGTCAGAATAACCACTGCCACTTGCTTCCGTATCTCTATTGTTACTGTCAGTGCTTCCTAGGAGACGGTACGATTCATAGCGTGGGATTCAGGTATTATCAACAAATGACTGACTATGCCTTTTATGCTGAACCGCACTTATATTGCATTAATTTATTTTATTTAATATAATTTTGAGAGTTTTTACTAAAAAGTATTATAAGCACCACGTACGCAAAAAGTTTAGCGGATTCATCCAGTATTTCGTCTGCTAAAGCCTTTGCTATTTTGCTTACTTCATACATAAATACTATTAATACTAATCCCTTTGAGTTTAAAGCTCTTATGGAATAACAAAGAATATTCTCCAATATGCATTTGTACAACCAGGACTTATCAAATATGAGTATTTTAAATCAGCTATACTGCTAGCTATTAGAGGTTTAAATTGGATTAAAACTCTGGGGAGTAGATGCAAACTGACAACAATTTGGAACAGCTGATGGCTTCCAATAGTAATACTAGTAATGCTAGTATTAATTATATTAATTTTCATGCTTGTTATTATTTTTTGTTATTTTAATTAAGTCAACAGAATTAAAATACATCGGTATAATTATTAACAGAATAATCTGATGTGATACATTTACATGATTTTCTCTACGCTCTCTCGCTTATTAGTGGAATAACAACCTTTTTTACTAAAGTTTATTTTTCTATCTATTACATTTTAATCTAAGTAAATCTTTGCAGAAATAGCTGCATTACATATTTCATTATGGATACAAAGAGAACAGCGATAGTCAAATGTTTAAGAATTGGACGCTATATGCTGGCCTTAAAATTCCATACTGTTTCCATGACATCGTGAGAAACAGCTGAATGTTGACTGGACTTTAAGAGAATGACCAAGAAATGAATAGTTCGAACCATTAACAACGGATAACTCAGAATTGGCTTATGCCACAAAAAATAGCTATTTGAAATACATTTTGTGTTTTAAAGAGAGCTACATTTTGTGGAGTACGTTTTCGTCTATCCCTTAACGTTTACCAGTTATGCAAGATTGTAACAAATTTCTTCCAATGAAGAAGAGTTCATAGACTATTCCCAGAAAATTCATGATACATGCTTTATTTGTCAATGTATGATACTTTAATCAAAATCGTTAGAGCCATTTTTTAGAGAAAAACATTCTTCGAGAGATGTTCCGTATAAAAAAACATTTTGGGTTGGGAGATTTTCTATAAAGTCTTCGTGTCGCATCTTTGGAAGGTATTGTACCTAAATACCAAGTTTGGTATTTTATCCGACTTTTCGTTTTTGAGTTATACTGTTCACAGACACACGTAGGACCTTTTTCTAAAAATGTTTTTATTGATTCTGGGGTCCTCAAAACATCCGGTGAAATAGCAATATTGAATTTTTGGGTGGGATGAAATCCTTCTCTACACTAGGTACGTGTTAGAGAAAGTAAAAACCTATACAATAAGGATTAATTAATAACAGTGAAGTTGGAATACACGTCCTGATTTAGCCTAGCATATTTTACGGATATATTACAGATTTATGATTTTTTAATTTTATTTGTTTAGGGTCGCTTTAATAGCCCGCATATCACGACCATACATAAGATTGCATCACATATGGAGTCAAGATTTTATAAATTTCAAATTAGGTTATAATATTTTATAAATATTAACGTATTGTAAGATATGTCAATGTCTCTTTCATTATATTATTTTATTACTTTCTCTATCATGTACGTATTAGGTAGAGGAGGTATTGCATTCCATTCAAAATTTCGAAGCAGATTTCATCACAAATACACGTTTTGAGCCCCCATTGAGAATAATTATAGAACAAGGTGGGCGCGTGCGTGTATCTGTGAACAGCATAACCCAAAAACGAAATGTAGGACAAATACCAAATTGAGTATTTATTTTCAGTATCCTCCAAAGATATGACAAATATTTTCAAGAAATCCCTTTAAAACACTTACTTTATTTCAAATAACTTTTATGTGACATCAGCCATTTCCAAATATCCCCTATGAATGATTAGAATTGTTCAACATTTAAGACATTCTTTTAAAGTCCTGTCGATTTTGAGTTGCTTCCTGCGAAGTTTATGGAAAGGGTTAGGAATTTTAGGCCAGCGTATAGCGTTCAATTATAAAAGATTTGACGATCACTATTCCCTTTACAACTATAACAAAATGAGTAATACAGGTATTTCCGGAAAGGTTTATCTCGAATAAAACGAAATAGATTCGAAAATAAACTTTCATAAGAATAATTTGTATACCCATTAATAAGTGATGGAGGGTAGAGAAAGTCATGCGAATGTAACACATCAGAAGTTTTTTTCCTTTTATTTAGCTCGATAAACCGAGAGCACATTTTCCTCTCTCCAACCCAACTAAATGTCTGCCGGAGCCGAAATCACGTCCTGCTAGAGGAGGAGGAAGCAGCTTGATGTGCCCGCCATATACTTGAATGTCATTTTTGCCTGCCTTATGGTTCAATATGAAATTACTGATAGGCAAAAATGCAATAAGAATAACACGAATTAGATAGAATAACCATTTTTAATGAGTGCCAAAGTGTTTAGCTATGCCTCCGAATTTATAGCTGGTAGAAAAAGTTGTTTTGTACCGCATTATTTTTACTTTCTCTACTACGTATAGTAAGTAGTGGAACTATTGCATTCCACCCAAAAATTCGTTACTGAGATTTCACCGGAAATATATGTTTTGATACCCCTGAATCCAAAAAAAGCATTTTTGGAAACATGTCCGTGTGTGTGTCTATGAACAGCATAACTCAGAAAGGAACCAAGCTTGGTATTTAGGTTAGGTATCTTCCAGAGATGCGACACGAAGGTTTTCAAGAAAATACCCCCACCCCAGACTACCCTTTACATGGAACATTTTTCAAAAATTTTAATTTTCTTAAAAATTAACGATTTTGATTAATATATCACATGTAAAAATATTTAAATGACAAATGAAACGTATATCTCGAATTTTATGGGAATGTCTCCAAAAGTATTCTTCATTGGGAACGACTTTTGCATAACTGATAAACAATAAGAGATAGACAAAATTTTACTACACAAAAAATGTAGACCGCGTTAAAATACACAATTTATGTCATATACAGTTTTTTTGTTGAGTGAACCATTTTCGAGATATTGCTTGTTATTCCTTCAGATTTTCCAAAACTTATACTTTTTCTCAAATACGTTATTCACTTTTTTATGTCCTGTACATGCAAAGAGAATGGAATGCGCCACATAGCAACCAGCGCTTAAAACCTACCATATTCCCCTTGCATCTACAAGAAAATTAGCAATAAGATTGATATCTCGATTAACATGAAGCATATGGAGAATAAGCGTTTGTAAAAATTGTTTGTACAAGAGTAGAGAAAGTAATGTGAGTGTAACACATCAGATTTTTCTTCCAATAATTCATGTGCTGCTAGTGATGGCTTTAATTTGCTACTTCTACGCTTTTAGACATATAAAATTAGCTTAGTAGATATTAGTTTTACAGAAATGAGATCAGTTGCGATTCCGTTATATTATGGTAATAATAATCAAATTGGGCTGTTATTTCTATAAGTGGGATATATTGTAGCGTTTGTAGCTTTGTATTAATATACGTTGTGTAGAATCATTGTTGATAACAGTCTGGTTACGAATGGAGTGAACGTTCTTTGAGTTCGCGAAGTTTCCGTTTTTAATATACGCATGCGCAGTTGGAAGAGTCGCGATTATTTTGGCGTGGGTAAGCGGCAGTTCGTAGCCGATCTGGTATTGCAGAGCAGGGGCTGACTTCGTGAACTGAGAAAGGCGACGGCCCCAATCGGGTGAGCCAGATGGAATTGTCCTATCTACTCCATAATGTAAGGTGAGTATCAGTAAATTTATGTGTTCGTTCTTTTCATTCTTCGTTTAACAACTTTAGGTACAGCCCAAATTTCCTCAGCCTGCCAAGCGAGTGCCCTGCGTTGCCATGATTTAATTCCTACCTTCGTTTCCTTTCTCTATAAGAAAATGCAATTAGGTAGAACTTTTCAGGTCATCGTAGTCCTCTGGTTCGACGTCCAGCGAGGCAGTTGGAGAGATGACGCCTAGAATTACACCATGCGTTTGGTTTTGCACTAATGTCTGCTGCATGTTGGTGAAGTCATCCGCTTATTGCAATGTGTAAGTTACAATATATGCATGTTACTGTTTAGGTGATAAATACCGAGAGAGGTATCGCCGCGGTATCGTGTGCGACTCGCATTCGCGAGGTCCGGCGACCGTCCACTCTGACCAATGACTTTTTCGTGGTTTCTCCTGGTCGGCAGGTGAATACTGGGGTGTTCCTCTGCTACCACGGATTTCCTGCCCCTCATTTTCTGCACCCATCATCTTCTTTATTATCATATGTTTGAGTGTTGTAGGACCTGGCGATGGTGTTCGGCGGGTTGGGCTGGGTGGTGGATATGCACTTTCTAGACGTTTTTGCGGGACTGTTCAGTTAGGATTCGCCTCCGAGGGGGCCTCAACAGTGGTGGGCCTGGGGAGCGTTGACTGCGTCCGATCTGGAAACGTTAGGGGCCCTGTCCATGCTTACGCCGGTCATCCAGATATAATCGCCTATCGGGTCTCTACACTTCTCCCTCTCCCCTATGGGTCACGGTAGAAACAAAAAGTGTCGCTATGACCTACTTGCGGTACTCTGGCCCCGTTGTGAGGGCTCCTTTTATGGCACTTTTGGCACTCATTCGTTTTCATTTCACTGTTCCTCATAAAAGTCTAAGCATGTGTACAGTAGTTAAAATTTTTACTTCTGTGCCCGTTTAACACTACTGTGCAGATCACTAAAATAGGATATGCAACCCCCACGTAGGAAACCTGTGAAATGGAATACGACATCAAACATCCATGTGGAGCTTACACGTGTTATTCCATGTACCGCCCCCTAAACAAAAAAAAAGTCAGGAGGGTAGTGAAAAACCTGACCTCGTTCACTAACTGCCTCCCCTCATGACGACAAAGTTGGCGTGTTGTGTGCGATTAGCGGCGACAGAATTACAAGAGTTACAGTTTTTGAGGACCTGGTTATTGCTGAAAGGTACGTGACACAGAACCAAGAGTCGTTTTTACCCCTTTAAACAAGAGGTGACATAATTATATCTCTTTTTATCTCTCCCGCTCTCTCCTGGCGTCGGAACCGCATCTCGCAAATGCTTCTTGTATTCATTACGTGACATATTCGAGAGCAGAGTTATTAGTAATAATGACTGGCCATTCATTTCTCCATTGTTTATCTCCTGCACGCTTTCAAAGGGAAAAACCTGTAATATAAATGTTTCGTACGTGACAGTTCCATCTAGAAACGAAAACTGACTTTTTTTTAAATACATTCTCTGTTTACAAACAAAGCGGTAAAGATTTAAACAATACAAACGTGTATTTTTATGATTCAAATCCCGTGCCATGAAAGACCATTAAGTACATTCGAGTGCGCGGAAACGTGCTTCTGGTTTCCTATGACGTGTTTCTGTATTTAATGCTGTAAAAATTGGAGAACATTTGTCAAGCGGATTTCATGTTAATAAAGGATTACGCCAGAGTTGCGTATATCTCCTATATTATATAAAATGTACATAGAAAAACCAATAGAAGGTTGAAAAAATATGGGAATTCCGATAAACGATGACTCAGCAAATGGCCCTGCAATTGTGTATGATCAGTAAATTCTGGCCCATATTGTTACATGTTGGGGTGAAAGCCGAAAAGGTTACCAGAAGATGATTAATTTAGGTCACCCCAACACACACATGGGGGGACGCAACTCGCTCGCAGCAAAAAGTCCGGGACCTTGGTGTGTAATTTAAAGGGAAGGCGTGGGTTTTATATTACACTAAAAGATTACATAACACACATTACCTGGGATTTATTCACAAAAACGTTTGGCTTCTCTACATAGTTAACAAAGGAAAAAGGATGGAGGGAGATGCCCCATACCATAGACCGGCCACACACGACTGGTTCCAACGACCACTTACAACCACTTACACTGCCCCCACTGACCGTGTCTAGCCAAAGCCAGACAGAGCTGGTGTCATACCAGACAATTTCAAACAGAGCTCTCCCTTTGGCATGTTCTGCACCGAAAGGAGAGACCGTTAAGCTGAAATATATCTAAGAGACTCAATATTTGCTACGTCTGGTAGCAACAAAACAGTACAACAGTGCGTCTGGTAATGACAAAAAATAATATGCCACAATATGAGAATGTGAATATCTGACAAGGAAATTGATTCAAGAATACAACAAATGCGACCTAAAAGTACGTATGGATAAACACAAATATATGACCATTGCAGATGTTCATCAGAATTTGGTGTTGGATGACGAAATGGGGATTATGCCAGGGTATATTATGGGATAAACAGGTCTAAAATAAAGTAAAACTACAAGTTTTAAAACAGTAGTTAGAAATATTATAACCTATGTCTCTGACGTTTGTGCTCCGAACTACGATTTGAAAAGAAAATATTTGGTAACAGAAATGAATAATTGGAGATCTATTAGGATATCAAGATAGTATTATGAATGCGATTATTAAAGAAAATGTGAATGTTCAAAATAAAATTTTAGATTTTGTTCAACAGAAACAATTAGAATGGTATGGACATGCTGAAAGAATGGATGAATGATATAGTGGACGTTATCGGGAAGTAGGAGAAACGGAAAACCACATAGCACATGGATTCAAGCAATCAAAGGGACAATTATGGATTGGAAAATTAGAAAGATATATGGTGCAATAGGCAAGAATGGAGAAAAGTAATAAGAAGATGTTAAAAACTGTAGTCTGAGGTGCTGGAAAAGTGTTTGTACATTGTAAAACCAGAAATATACAATGTTGGCAGAAACGCCTTATCATCTATGATCTACACCAGCCAATTTATTATTGTTTTGAATTCAAAGGTTGAACCTAGCTGAATGACGAAAAGGGAAAAGTATGGAAACATTTCACCTGAGTGGCTGGAAGGCATGCCTCGCAACGAAGGTCCACACCAACCCTGAATGAATCCGTCTCTTATTGGTTAGAAGTAAAACGTCTGGCACTCAACATTAACTTTTGAACACAGTTCGGTTTCAGGCTCAGGAGCGAAGGAAAAGGGGTGAAGTAAAACAAACATTAGAGTGGTAGAGGAGGTTTAGTATTTTCCTACCAGCATGAACCACTGTGCATTAAATCGGTACGATTTCATTCACTCGGCAAAATATCTCATAAGGCAGTAATTTGTGGTTAGCATTCGAGGGGTTGCGTATTCAAATCCTGTTGCCGAGCACTTTGAATAGGGATTCTTCTTGGTTTTCCTTAGTCTCGATAATACCGGATTGGATATTGTATACGACAACTAAATGTTTCACCCAACAGAATATAGAATCATAGATTATTATTAGAGTTATGAAACATGTCTCTATAGACTTACAACCTGGGAGAAATGGGTAGGCATATGCACACGGGTCTGATGTTACTGATGTTTAGGATAATTTGTGGCATTTCTGCAAGATAGTAGCTCCAGGATAAGGTCCCGGGTACGATTTCCGCTAGGCCGGTCATTCTGACCTTGTGTTTTGTTGAAGTTTTCCTTGATTGTTAGGAGAATACTGGGGGATTATAGGTACATTGCTTTTCTTCCATACTGCGGCCACCTTCTATGTACGTGGTAGAGAAAGTAAAATTTTGAATCGATTTCATTTTAGAGAATTAAAAAGTAATTTTGTCCTCAGAGGAGCATAAAGCAGTTTGAGACAATGCTCTTGAGGTTTATTGTTGGCGTTTAAACGTTGCTTATTTGTTTATTTTCTGAGTTTGAAACTTGCAAACAGTATACCATCTCTATGTAGAGAGCGCACAAAAACTACCTTAAGTTTGATTACAATTGTGCACTCTTAGGGAATTTTCCCCACAAGTGCTGCTACAGAGCTATTTTATCAATATATTGTTCCACCCTTTGTCTCACACTTCTCCAATAACGGTGAACTTTCATGGGATTTTCCGCAAGCCTTTCTCTCCATTATTGGTTATTAAGTATAGGTAATCTATTGGATTCAAAAGTACAGGGAGAGGCTTAACGAATTGCGGGATGTCATTACTGTTCCTTTTTGCTCCAGTTGATTGGGTGTTGGTTTTAGATATAGAACAAGAGATTATTTGATTGTTTGTGGAAGAAGATTTATACAGTGATTCAAGGTAAAGATTCCAGGTTTATAAGTCTTCAGGCGGAAACTATTTTATGTGCACATTCACACGACTTTCTCTACACACTATCATTTTTTACTTTCTCTTCTATATATACTAAGTAGAGGAAGTATTGCATTTCACCCAAAATTCGATACCTAGATTTCACTGTAAATGTATATTTTGAGGCATCCTGAATCTATGTAACCATTTTTGGAAACATGTCCGTGTGTGTGTGTGCCTGTCTGTGAGCACATAACTAAAAAACGAAAAGTGGGATAAATACCAAACTTCGTATAACTTCTTTCAAGGATGAAACACGAAGATTTTCAAGAAAATCCCTGTGCCTTCAGCTACTCTTTACACAGAATATTTTCGAACATTTTTATTTTCTCAAAAATGGCTCAAATGATTTGAGTAAAATGCCATATCTTTAAGAAATGGAATGTATATCTTGAATTTTCTGGAAATGTCCCCAAAAGTCCTCTTTATTCCGAATGACTTTTGTATAATGGTAAATCGTAGGATATAAACAAAATCTTACTACACAAAATATTACATCTCGTTAAAACACACAATTTATGTAACATACATATTTTTTGTCGAGTGAACCATTTCTGAAATATTCCTTGTAATTTGTTTGAGTTTTCCCATACTTATATTTTTTCTTAAATGGGAATTCGTTATTCGTTTTTTATGTCCTGGACATGCAGAGAGAATGGAATGTTCCACATAGCAACCAGCTCTTAAAGGATTTGACTATCACTTAAAGCCTACCGTATTCCCCTTGTACCTACAAGAAAATTAGCAATAAGAGAATACGCGTTTATAAAAATAGTTTATACAAAAGTAGAAAGAGTCTCACATCAGATTTATTAAACAGTTTTTATAAACTCTCTTACAAAGCTTATTATTCTATCTGCTTCATGTTAGTTGGGATAATCTTTGCAGAAACATCTTCATTACAAATCTGTTGTAGGTACGGCTGGACCCGAATTGATGCCAAAGCAGACGTGTTGATTCCCATCAACTAACAACAAAGACATTACATTTTCCTTTTTTTATAAAGACTTAAGACCATCTACAAGCAGTACATGGTTAAAATATTTGGCTCATAGAATATAACCTATGCAAAGCTACAAGTATCAAGCATAAATAGAAAAATCATTAAAGACGGGAGAAACTTGTAGCAGATTTTCTCAAGATATTCATAAGTAATAATGATGGAATTAGATAGCTCTTACTAATTTCGTTTGTCCCGAATTTTAGGGGGAATAGTTTTCTTGTCGCTTCTCATTTTAATGTAAGTTTTGGCTTGAACACATTTCAAAGTCTCTATCAGGTGGAATATGTGTGAATGGGAGGAGTAAAAGTGAGCGCTCAGTTTGGAGTGGAATACCTCACAACAGTTGGTAGTTCTTTTAGTACTACTACGAAATTTAGCCCATATAATGGGTAGAAAGTTGCTATCTGGGAGAATATAGGTATGGAGTACCTACAGAAAGCGGGAATAAACGGGAATCAACTCTTTCCTCTTCAACCACAGGGGACGCAAAACGGCATTACCGGTACGTACTCTGAGGTGCATAAAACGTGCCTCATTTCCCTTGATCGCAATAAAGTTTTTCCCTCCGTAAGGTTTCCACCTTCAGATTACTAATCCTTGACTCCGCCCAGCCGGTATCAATTCTCTGGGTAACTGGTCTGGCAAACAATTCAGACACATTAAAATGAACTAATCAACGATACAATAACCGATGTGAAATGAAGGGGTGGTTCGGATACCACCTCTATGAAAGTGTTTCTCTACGTTGTTACACAAGAAAAGGCTAAACCAATACGACATAATTCCAGAGGAAGTAGTGAAGAATTATTTGCGTGTGTCGTTATACTGGACAACAACTAAGACATTTATATGAGAGATTTCATTAGTGACATTATTTCAAGATTTTTATTATATTATATTTTTCAGGCAAATTCAATGAAGCATTGTCATAAGATTACTCCGCTATTGAGAACACGGACAATTAACTTGTAATGTTACCCTTGGCTTTTCGGGCATATTTTTGAGGAGGTAAAGCACTATGACAGTCACTTCACTAAGTTTCCACTGTGGCTTAACTCATGTGATCTAGTTCAATTTTCTCTGTCACTTCGTTTTTCTTAGCGACACAGCCATATAATACAATACGCGCCAAGCACCCTCTTCTTTGGATGATCCACTCGCTGGGGAATTGGAACACAATATGTCTCTAATCTCTCACACTACTATACGTCTGTCGTCACAAACTCATTTGCAGAACCGCACTTGATGTCGCATCAAAAATTCACTCACCAACTCATCAAGAAGTCACTTATTTGTGAATACGCTCGCTTATTTAGCCGCTGGAATTTTGCACAGAGTTTTAAAAGGTTCGGGAGGCGGGGAGAAAGAACCACCCAGAACAATCCCGTTATCTCCCGATAACACCCCTGGAGTTTACGCTGGGCGAGAGCGCTATCCCGTGGGCTTAAATTTTCACTGATGAGTTTGTCAATCGGTCGCTGCCAACCTACCGATAAGCTCGGACCACAGCCGTTGCTTCACAATACCTTGGAAAAAACTAAACGCACTCGTATTATCGACCCCCTATGTCTACATTTGTACCCCATTTCATCAGTCTCAGAAAACTTTGTACACTTAACCTTAAGGTATGAGTGAAAGTTTTAAGCAAACACCACCGCTATTCTTATTTTCAACCGATTATATGTATAAGTATAACCCTTAGGGGAGGAGTTCCGACCGCTTCAGCTGCCGCTGTGGGAGCGCTGCGTAGCCCTAGTACTCGCGGTATTTCTGACGTTACTAGAAGTACGTCGGGCCCGAATATCTTAGCTCCTCCTGAAAGGGAGCTGTTCGGATTGGGCTGGTCTCGACCGGGCAGTGGTTCCCAATACCCATGGGATATTGGGTATGTCTGGGCTGTGATGATCAGGCGGAGTTATGAGACAGCCAACTGTCCTCTGGTACTAACCTGGAGAGCTGGTGGATGATGTGTTAAATATTCGTCGGCCCAACGAGGTTCTTTGGTAATCTTCCCTCTGGGGTAGACGCGCGTAAGTGACGTTCACTTCCGTCCATGCGTAAGCAGGGGAGGCCTCATAGGGTTTCAGGTATTGGCCTCATGGGAGGGAAAGTCACTCGGTTGACGCTTTCCCATGGGCAAAGAGGGGGTTTCGGCTCCGGGTAGACCTTGTTTGCCACAATGTATATGCATGCGTTACACAACAGAGGGGAACAACTCGCGCACTGCGACCTACATAGGTTTATTGTGAATATAACGCCCCCAGTAGGAAGGGATGAAGTGAAGGAACTACAAGAGGCTACAGGCCGCATGCATACAGGCCACAGAGACGCGCAAAAGTTCCTAAAAATTCCAGACTTTAAGACCCGTCCTACTGCTGGAGCAGCCTAGAGAAGATGATGAATGACCGTTTACCAAGCAGCCCTCGTGTCCATGAGAAGTGCTCTTTGCTTTGATCAAGCATCTGCGCCATCTGTCCAGCACAACTTAGAAGTAAACCTGAAGCATGAGAAGTAAACTAAATGAAAGGAAATGATGAAATAGATATCGTGGTAGACGAGATAACAACACCCCGGAATTCGCCTACCGACCAAGTAAATCCTTGAAAAACCCAAGGTAAGAGTGGACCGGCGACGGGAATCGAACCCACTATCTCCCGAATGCGAGTCTCACACGTTACCTCAGAGTCATCGATTTCGGTTTCAACCTCTTATTTGGGAATTGCTGGGTACGACAGTTATTAGTAATTTATCAAATAAAAATACAGATTTTTCAAAATATCACTGCAGGTTTTAAAATTTAAGACTCAACCACGGTGTACTTAGACCCTGAATTGTAATATTTTAGACTGAGATTCATAATCTTAGTGGACCATCCAGAAATATCCAGTTTGAATATAAATATTTTACAACTTTTTGGTAGGACTTATGGAAGCAGAAAGAGAATTCCTTAAATATGTGTACCATATTCCCTGAGCATATCTGTCACCTGTCACACATTTGGAATCCATGGGACATAATCTGCGTCGTCATTTCTGTTAATTTCCTGTAGTCGCTGACTAAAGCGTGGATAATCTCATATGGTAACGTTTCCTAGCAATAGCCTCCCCCCTCCCTCTACCACTTTTAATGTAATGGATTCCATAGTCCATTATCTCTCGTCTCCAGGCAGGAAGAGATGCTTAACAGAATAGATTGACAAGAAGAGACGGACTTAATTTCAAAAAGCGTCGTTTTCTCCTGACTGACAGAAAATAGCTCTGTTGTAGTAGCTACCATGGCACAAAGTAGGTATACTGTGCCTGTCCTAAACCGCAAAACTATCACCATGAGCTTTGATGCTCAATAAATCAACCTAAAACATTAGAAGTTGAACATCGAGCATGTCTGCCTAACTTTCAAGAGTCGCAGAGTTCGAATCTCAATTAGGGCGAGTTATACGGAGAAGCTTCCTCCGTTATTTTTCCTTATCCTGAGTGGACGAAATGTCGGGCAACTTTAGCTCAATGGACCCCGGGATTTCATGCATTTCATTCATTCATCGTCCGAAATGAACTACCCGTTAAAACTTAACAATAAAGTCGAACAGCATTCCAGAAATATGATTGGTAGCTTTAACATGATTTTGATTATCTAAGGGCCAAGATGGTGGCACCGTGGCTGAGTAGTTAGACCGTTCGCCTCATACCAAGTGGCATGGGTTCAATCCCAGAGACGCGTATCTGGGATTTGTGGTGGACAAAGCGGCGCCTGGGCGTGTTTTCTCCGCATTCTCTCGGCTTCCTCCACCATATTCATTCCACCGGTGCTCCATCATCACCCTTCCTATCATTCAACTACATCTATCATCCACTTCCTCGCTCTCATCTCGGGCGTGTGGCTGGTTACCCACCCTGGCCTCTCGCTCTCTGATCCGTATAGCCTCTGGTCCCCGTCTGGTGTCTGCCCCGGGCGTTGTAGTACATCGTGAGGAGTGTGAGCCCTTGGTTCAGGGGACCGTTAAGGAGGGAAGGCTTTGGCTCATTTGAGCCGTTTGTGTCTTGTAGTTAGTAAGGGCCAAGTTATAATTAATTTAAAAAAAATCTCATGTGATACATTCATATGACTTTCTCTACCATCTATCTTTATTAGTGGCATACAAACTATTCTTACTAAAGCTTATTTCTCTATCTACTACATTTTAATGCAAATAAATCTTTGCAAAAATATCTACATTACACATTTCGTTATAGATGCAAAGAGAAGAGCGATAGTCAAATGTTTAAGAACCGGACGCTATATACTGGCCTTAAAATTGCATTCTGTTTCCATGCAATCGTGAGAAACAACTGAAGATCGATGAAAATAAAAGTAGTGAACAATTCGAACGTTTACTAACGGATATCTCATAAACGGCTTATGCTAAGAAAAAGCTTATTTTAAGTAAATCGTGTGTTTTATTTTATTTTATGTATGGGACGTTTTCGTCTATCGCTTAACGCTTACCAGTTAAGCAAGATTATATAAAATTTGTTCCGAATGAAGAGAACTTCATATGCTATTCCCAGAAAATGCTAGATATACAATTTATTTATAAAATAAATATCTTTAATATGTAGTATTTTAATCAAAGTCAGTAGAACCATTTTTTAGAAAATTAAAATTTTGAAAAATGTTTCATGTAAACGGTAGTTGGGGTACGGGATTTTCTTGAAAATCTTCGTGTCGCACCTTTGGAAGGCACTTAATCTAAATACCAAGCGTGGTACTTATCCAACTTTTCGTATTTGTGTTATGCTGTTCACAGACGCACGGACCGTTTTCTAAAAATGCTTTTTTGATTCAGGGCGCCTCAAAACATGTATTTCTGGTGAAATTCCGGTATCGAATTTTTGGATGGAATGCAATACCTTCCCTACCTACTATGTATGTGGTATAGAAAGTAAAAGTCGTCAATCGATCGATCGATCGATCGATCGATCAATCAATCAATCATTCTTCACTAAACTTCAATTTCTTCATTTATTCTTCCCTCTGCTCCTTTTATTCTTATCTCCACAAATTGTCCATTTATCTTACAGTTGGCTATCATCTGTTATATTTTCCTGTTCCGAATCTTTTCTCACTCCATCTTCCTTCAACTGCATGTCTTGGCAAGTCCTTACTTCTCATTCTATTTCTCAGTCAATTGTTTTCCCCTCTTCATCAGTTTAGCATTGCTCTACTTCGTTTAATCTTTATATAAAACAGCTTCATTATTTGTATTTCACATAAAACAAGCTTCAAATGCTATACTTTTATTAATATATAGGGTGTCTATAAAGTCCCAATACATTTTCATGTTCCTGGTATGCTGCAACACAATAAAAATTATATTACGATAGATTAGGACCTTTTAAAGACTAACACACTGTTCCTATTAAGTATTCCGCTCCTATTCGTTGTTTCAGCTAATACACATCTGACATTCTGGCAGCGTAAACTCGGCTTTTGATAAAACCCCATGCAAAACAAGTCGAGTCGGGGAAACGGGAGCCCACATGCGACCCGCTCGTTAGAGAAGATAGTCCCGTACAATGTTTGCATAGTGGTGTGGTGCCCTATCTTGTTATAAATGACAAGGATGGCAAGGATACCTCCTGCCGTATCTGTGGTAAATTGTCTTGTGTTAATAATGAAGGTGGACATGTTGAACTGCACTAGGCTTTTAAGGTCCTACTCTATCCTAATACAATGTTTATTGTTTTGGAGCAGACCAGGAACATGAAAATGTATTGGATCTTTATGTGTACCCCGTATACGAGACTCCACTTTTAAATAAATAACTTGTATTTATCTCCACAATCATTCATGTGCAATGATAAATTTAATTGGTTGCCTCATTAATGCTTAATCTTTAGGATTAGGTTTATGATTAAGGAGCAAGGGTCAAGGGCAATGCTAGGCCTATTTTGCCTTCCAAACCTCCAGAAGGAATGAGGCCAGAGAGCACGATTAGGCCAGATCTGATGGCGGAAGGCGCAGTACAGGGTCCGTATCGTTTACAGATAGAGCATCCCCGAACATCTCTTTGATGTCCCCACCCTAGGTTGGGGTAGAAGGTTTCGTCCCAGTAAAGAAACAGCTCTTTCCTTAAAGCACATCAACCACATACGCCACACAACACCAACCATCGTGCCAGGGCCAGCAATCCTAAAATATGATAGGAAATGAAATGAGAGGTAATGAGAAACATGAACACTCGTGGTAGAATGTAATCCATCTCAGCATTCGCCTATCGAGCTGAAGAAACCAGCATGTCAGGGTGCCGGTCCAACGGGTATTGAATCCGGACTTCCAAATGTGAGCGATTTATCTTAAACGAGAAATTATACCCGTGGTCTAGAAATGTTTAGCCACGTCTTTCTTTACAAATTTCCATTAAGAACCTAATGCCATAGAGTTCTCCTATGTCACTAAAGGCATGTATTCAGTGTCAAATTGTTATGACGTCGTAAGAGTTCATTAAGACCTACCTATTTATTGAGCTATGGAATGTCTGCAACCTCAAACACTCCTGAGATAAACATACCTCTCTACCACTCAAAGGCTTCTCATTCTTATTGCGATAAAGGGTTTACCTTTATTTTAAGGGAATTAGTCTGTAAATTTTCCAAGCTGTAAAGTGTTGTTTGAGTTGGGGGATTTTCTTGAAAATCTTTTTGTTGCATCGTTGGAAAATCTTAAATACTAACTGCGATATTTAACTGACTTGTTTTCTTAATTACACCCTTCACAGACAGATATACAGACACGCGCACATAGACCTTTTTGTAAAAATACTTACTTTGGATTCAAATGGTCTCAAAATATGTCTTTCCGGTAAAATCTTGCTATCGAATGTTTGGGTGAAATACAATATTTCCTCTACTTAAGTAAACAGTAGGGAAAGTAAATAAATATGACAACGGCGCGAAGTTCCTACGGGCTGCTGCGGTGAGCGCAACCCGACCTTCTTACCTGGCCGGCTGGATGCGGCTAATGACCGGCCCTTCAGAACAACAACCCGCGCAATAAAACCATTATATGATGCTTACCTACAGCTTGGGTAATTGCTGCTGCAGAAGATTCCTTTCGGCAAGTTATAGTACCCTCCGCTTCTAGAACGTTCTCCTTTGTATGCGGGGTTATGTAAGGGGTTTACTAGCATCCGGTTGGACAGTTGAGTTCACTTAGTTTAGAAGTTAGGAAATCAAGAAGTTACGACGTTAGAGATTTAAAGTGTCAGGCCAGTTGTGACTCAGCAGTTCAGTTGGAACTTGTGATACGACGGATCAGTTTTCTGTTCCGAGTGTGTGCCAACAGTGACTCAAGTGTGACATTTGTGCTACAATGATTCTCCAAGTGATAAATAAAGTATTTTTCGCAGTGACTGATGTCTTCATTTGTTATAATATGGTAGTAACTTTAGAATCTGTTTATGCATTTTCTTCACAGAATACAATGAAAAATCTCATGTATTACACTTACTTGACTCTCTCTACCCTCCATCATTTATTAGTGGGTAAACTAGTCTTACTAAAGCTTATTTTTCTATCTGCTTCACTTTAATGCAAATACAACTTTGCAGAAATGGCTACATTACACACATTTTCGCTATAGACAAAGGAAACAGCGATAGTCACATTTTAAGAACTGGACATTATACGCAGGCGTTAAAATTTCATACTATTTCCATGGAATCGTGAGAAATAATCGAATTCTGAAAGGACTTTAAAGAATGCCCAAGAAGTGAAAAATTATAACAATTGATAATGTATGTCTTGGAAGTGGATTATTGTAAGTCGTTAAGTTAAAAATGAAAAATTTACGTGGTATAGAAAGTAAAAATCTACATTTAAAAACATTAGATTACATCTACCCTCGTGCAACACTATTATAATTCTTAAAATTCCTCATATAAAAAGTCTTATAATGCACTTACGCAGTAAACTTTCCACACGAGCAAGCATACATGCTACTTGTGGCCCAGCAACTGCGTTTTACGGCACATTTCTGCTAATGACTTTTGAGTTTGTATCCTGCTTCTCCCAAAGTAGTTTTAGATCGAACAACTCCGGACCAGCCAACTTCCACCACTTTCTGAAGAAGTCTGTGCAACTTCATGGTCTGTATGGGTTGTTCTTACCGGTTTAGGGGCTCCACATGCTTATTTGTGACCATCTGTGGTGTTGCTCCTCCTCGCAATTCCACTTTATCTCTAGGGCCGGTCGCACGATACTCCTTGAAGTTCTGTTAGAGATCTCTTTTCTAAGCACTACGCCTTTTTTCTCAATTTATTCGTCTATCATAGCATATAATTAAATGTACTTATGTTGTAGTTGATTAAAGAAGAAGAGGAGCTACTGAAACTTTAAATTTCTATACTTTTGGTCCATTGTTTTTAATTTTCCACACAGTCTCCAGAATGCATCGTAAAGTAATGTATTTTTTCATATTTTTAGAATTTTTATTTTGGTTGTAATAAAATAATTCATTATAGTAATTAGGGATTCATTAGAAAAAGCTTTCATTTTTACTTTCTCTACTACGTACAGTAAGTAGGGGAAGTATTGCATTCCACCCAAAAATTCGATACCGAGATTTCACCGGAAATACATGTTTTGAGACCACCTGAATCCAAAAAAAGCATTTTTGGAAACATGTCCGTGTGTGTGTCTGTGTGTGTGTGTGTCTGTGTGTGTGTGTGTCTGTGTGTCTGTGTGTGTGTGAACAGCATAACTCAAAAACGAACAGTCGGATAAACACCAAACTTGGTATTTAGGTTCAGTATCTTCCAGAGATGCGACACGAAGGTTTTCAAGAAAATCCCCCCACCCCAGACTACCCTTTACATGGAACATTTTTCGAAAATTTTAATTTTCTCAAAAATGGCTCTAACGATTTTGATGAAAATATCATATGTTTAAGATAATATCATGAGAAATGAAATGTATATCTCGAATTTTCTGGGAATGTCTCCAAAAGTATTCTTCATTCTGAACGACTTTTGCATAACTGGTAAACTATAAGAGATAGACAAAATTTTATTACACAAAAAATATAGATCGCGTTAAAATACACAACTTATGTCATATACATTTCTTTTGTTGAGTGAACCGTTTTCGAGATATTGCTTGTTATTTCCTTAAATTTTGCAATACTTATACTTTTTCTCAAATTCGTTATTCATTTTTTTTATGTCCTGGACATGCAAAGAGAATGGAATGCGCCACATAGCAACCAGCGTTAAAATATTTGACTATCGCTTAAAAGCTACCATATTCCCCTTGCATCTACAAGAAAATTGCCAATAAGATTGACATCTCGATATCTCGATTAACATGAAGCATATGGAGAATAGGCGTTTGTAAAATTAGATTGTACAAGAGTAGAGAAAGTCATGTGAGTGTAACACATCAGATTTTTAAATAAGTGCATTTAATCACAAACTAAAATTATTTTCTGCTAGCTAAGAAGTCCTATTATGGGATGTAGCATTAAAGTATTACTAGCTTTTACAGTTGCAGCGGAAAAATGATGTGTTATTGCGCTTATTAGTACGTATACAAATTACTCTTACGAAAGTTTACTTTTCTATCGTCATCATTTTAATCCAGATAACATTTTCCTGAAATAGCTGCATTACACGTTTCATTATAGATACAAAGGGAATAGCGATAGCCAACTGTTTTAGAATCAACGCTATATGCTGGCCTAAAAGTCCCATACTATTTCCACGCAATCGCGAGAAACAAGGGGATATTGAAAGGACTTTAAAAATGACCAAGTATTCAATTCGAACCATTAATAACGATATCTTGGAAATGGCTCATGCCAAAAAAAAGTATTTGAAATAAATTGTCTATCTTAATGAGTTCCACATTTTTTGTGTAGTACGTTTTCGTCTATCGCTTAACAGTTACAAGGATACAAGATTATAACAATTTCTTCAGAATTAAGAGGACTTCAAAGGCTACTCCCAGAAAATTCAAGGTATACATTTTATTTGCCATGTAAATATTTTTCTTATGTGGTATTTTAACCAAATTTTTTTTTGGAAAATAAAAGATTTCGAAAAATGTTCCATGTAAAGGGTAGTTTGGTGAGGGGGATTTTCCTAAAAATTTTGCTGCCGCATTTTGGGAAGGTACTGTAGCTAAATGCTAAGTTTGGTGTTTATGCGACTTTTTATTTTAGACACAGACAAACACACACACAGACTTTTTTAATTTTTTTTTATTCAGGGGGACTGTATTGGTATCGATTTTTTGGGTGGAATGCAATACCTTTCTTACCTGCTATGTACGTAGTACATTGTACACCACAACAGCTACGTCGAAGCAGATGATACAGCTTCCTTATATGTTCGAAAGGCACCCCGTAACAGGTCAGTGGGAGGGGAGTTCTAGAAACTTCTACCTGTGACCCGATAGAAGTTTCGGGTAGTTTGGTAGGCAAGGTATACTTCTCCCTGCCACTCACCTATTAACAACCTCCAGCCGCCGCAGAAGCCACGCCCTGCCCGCAGCTGGAGTAAGGAAGCAAATACACCGTCACGATATAATATGATTTTTCATGGAACCTTTATATAACTTTGTTTTCCGAGGGTTAAAGTAGAGAAAAATTATATATGTTCATGTATGCTGGCGTGCAAAAATATGGCCTATAACGTAACGTAGCTGTTTATATCGGTACCGACAAATCTAACCCCATTCTCTGGCGGCTTGACCTCTGCTTTCCGAGCATGCTTCTTACTACTGGATTGGCAGGGTAATTTACCTCCACGAAAATATGACCGAAATGCAATATTAGAACTTAAACGTTGTATTTTTATTCTACACTATCGTCTTCTTAATGTAGATTTTCTTATTTCCCTCCGATGGCGGCAATAACTTTAAGAATACGCATCTGTAAAAGCAAGCCAAAAATTGCTAGAATTTAGAAATATGAATTTTAGTGTGTATTAAACACTACAGACTCTCTATTTTATTTCTATGTAACTTTCATAGTTCTACGACTTTAAAGCATGCCATGTAGTGTTTTAAACGTCGGCCTGCAAGCTTAGCTTACTATAAAATCGTAGTAAAAACCATAAGCTTTGCCAACATTAAAGTGAAGAAACCATTCAAAAGAGGGTTCAGGAATCTTCAAAGAGTAAATTAGCTACAGAGGAGCAGAAAAGGAGAAATAAGGGCTCTTGTATGCATTAAATGCTTTTTAAATAGCATAAGGTCAGAAAAGGTTAGAGTTTTTAACCTCTCTTTTCTCGAGTTTTCGTTTGTCATCACATTCTCACTTTCAAATTATTCCACACGTGCACTTTCGGTATGAACGAATGAAGTTTTGTATACCATCGTATAAATTACAGAATAAAAATGATGAAATAAGTATTTCTTCACGTGTTTATTCTGACATTAAACAATAACGTTCATATATTGTAAACTTTTAAGCAAATAATTGAGATTTCACATTTGACCTTTATTTTCTTCTAAACTAGGAGAATGATTAAAACTTATCTCTATAATTTATTAACATACCATTAAATATGTTTACCAGAGGTTTACCAGTTTGTCGCAGTAGGGATGGCTGGAGTTCGTAGAAAGTACCCTCCCTCCTCGGCCAACTTCAGCTGAGAGATTCAGTCTGCCGACTACCAGAGAGAGAGAGAGAGAGAGTCAAAGATTCCCCAGGGTTGAAGCAGTAACGCGAAAACAGTTCACAGAACCATAGTTGCTTCAGGAAACAACGCCGGGGCCGTTCGTCTGATTTCGAATTTGTCTGAATTAATCAACGAGGGTATTTTGTAATTAGATTTTCAAAATTATAATTTTAAGATGTATATGTGTGTATTTTCCGACTGCCATATTATTCCGGATTAGAAGGGTAGGCTAAACTAAAGTATTTTTATATTTATTGAGAAGAAGCAATGACAACTAATAAATCTAAACCATTTAATTTGGTGACTTAATTTTCGGAGTTTCAAATTGCCAGATGGACACCAGTTTTACCTTTTCCTCGTAACTGCACATACATATTAATTGTTTTTACATTAAATTTTAGAGCCAGAATGCTCTCGCTTTACAATACGCTCTGGTCTTTGAGTTTTCTTAATGTTATTTTAGATTAAAAGTTTATATGAAATTTCTTCGGTACTGAAGAATATTTAACACATTTGTTAATCCTTGAAAATATAAAGAGAACAAGAAAGAAAAATAATCAAGCCTCTAAAACAAATTGTACCACATTTATCTAAACAATCCTGTGAAGTGCCATATTCAATTCCTAGTCATTTTAGACCTTAACGTGTAGGTTGTGAAACGATCTGGCTTCTGGACGTCAAAAGTGAAAAGCTTAAACAAAAATTCATTGTCATACACCACCAAGTTTCCATTGGTCTACGTTTGTGGTGAAGTTGAACTGCGTTTGCATTTCAATAATTACCCAAAGTTAAATACGAGGGTGTCCCAGAAGTACCCGACCTAACAAAGAAAACACAAAAATTTTTGAAAAAAAATCTTTATTTCTCTATATAGTCTCCTTTCAGCTCGATACACTCTTCACAACGATGTTCAATAGCTTCGATACCCTGTTTATAGTGAGAACCGTCGAGTACTGCAAAATCTTCACTGGTGGCAAATCTTTTACCACCAAGCCATTTTTTCAACTTTGGAAACAGAAAATCATCAGAGGGGGCTAAGTCTGGCGAATAGGGTGCATGAGGAAGCAAGTCGAACTTTAACTCATTGATTTTGGCCATGGCGATAATGGACGTGTGAACTGGTGTATTGTCTTGATGAAACAGAAGTTTTTTTCGCTAAATGCGGCCTTTTTGGTTGATTTCATCATTCAAACGCTGCAATAAGTTTACGTAATACTTGCCATTGATTGCTTTTCCTTTTTGAAGAAAATCAATGTAAATTATTCCACACACACATTCCAAAAAACTGATGCAATGAATTGTCTGCAGATGGAACTATCTTCGCCTTCTTTGGAGCCGATTCTCCCCTTTCAATCCACCGTTTTGGCTGTTATTTCGTCTCAGATGTGAAGTGATGGACGCATGTTTCATCCATGGTCATGAGTTGACGCAAAATCTCGGCTTTATTGCAGGGAAGCATCGCCAAACACTCGACTGAAACATACTCACGACGCTTCTTGTGTTCGATTGTGAGTAAACGCGGCACCCATCTTGCGCACAGCTTTCTCATGTCTAAATTTTCAGTTAGTATGCGATGTACAGCACTTTTTGAAATGCATACGATGTCTGCTAGCTCGCGCACTTTCAGTCGACGGTCATCCAATACGATTTTGTGGATTTTCTTCACAATTTCTGGCGTAGTCACCTCGTTTGGACGACCGCTGCGATGTTCGTCTTGGCAGCTCGTACGGCCTCGCTTAAACTCTGCCACACAATATTTTACTGTTGTAAACGAAGGAGCAGACTCCCCCAGAGTAGAATCTAGCTCAGCTTTAATATTAGTTGGACTAAGGCCTTTCAAATGAAAGTATTGTATCACATAACGATGGCCAGGTTTATCCATATATACATATTTACAAATTTGCTGAGAGCGTTCATTATTGATGGCTGCTATACAATTACTAAACAATGTAGCATTGTCAAACTTCGAACTTAAGCTTTATAAGGGTGGTACTTTCTACCATAGTCATTTGTTTGAAACAACCGCTAGATATACGTTAGGTCGGGTACTTCTGGGACTCCCCTCGCATTTTATTTTGACTATAGATGCAGCAAGAAAGACAATTACTTTTATTTTAAATGTAATTAAGTGTTTATTAATCAATTAAATTACAGTCGTTCTTCTCGCTACACAAAGTGGCAGATATAAACACGTGATTTTAAATGGCAGTACCCTTAGCAAGGAAACGAAATCGTTCAGACATCTGCTGCTGTTCAAAATGGTTTCTAATCATCATCCTTTATATTTATGCGTTAGCAACCTTAACTGGAATCAACACGTTACTCGGTCACTAGGTGAAATGTGCGGAATGGATAACAAGGTGGCCTACTGGACGCTGTCTTCCTGCTGAGAGTTAACCCCAGTGCTCGGTTTCTTCTCATTCTAAAGCTATAGATATTCGATATTCCCTTCCGCTACAGAAAGGCTCAGGGTTTCCTTCAATATTATTGTTCAGTTTCCATACTGGCAGCTTCTTTTTTCTGTTACCGACGTAGTGCCTTCTTTCCCAATTTCCTTTCATCTCTTTCAGAAATGCTTTTTCCAGAATATTGGCTATCAATGTTTATCTATCCTTCATCGGTTTTATTTCTCTTACTCTTTTGAGTCCCTTCTGCTTTTGTTCATTTTCATCTGTATTTTTATTACGCTTCTGTAAACTTCAATGCTTGGGACGGAATTATTAGCATTTGCATGTTTTCCTAATCTGAATCTATGATTATAACGGAAATTGCAAAATTTTAATATGTAAACGTGTTCTCTTGCATCTTTAATCGTAGTTGAGATTGATAACTTTCTCTTGTGTGGATCATTCAGTAACATTTCACAAACGAGGTGGCACCGCGGTAACGTGTGACTCCCATTCAGGAGGTCCGGGGTTCGATTCTCAGCGATCGCGTACTCCACCCGATGGATTTTTCTTGGTTTCCCCGGGTCAACGGCGAATTCTGCGGTGGTTCATCTTCTACCACTACTCTCCTGTACCCATTATCTTCTTTGTCTTCCGTTTCAGGGTTGTAGTACTAGGCGACGGTATTCGGCCGGGTTCCTCTGGGCGGAGGCCGTGCGCTCCTGGTATCGTTGCAGGACTATTTAGTGGGCTATCGCCTCCGAGTGGGCCTCCGGGTGGCGTCAGATGTGTTAGACCTGGAAATGTTAGAGACCCGGTCATGCTTGTGTCCGTGGTCATGCTGATCTGGTCGCCCTTCGGGTCTCTCCCCTCCTCCCTCCCAGGCGTCATGGTAGAAGCAAATCTATACATTCATTCATTCAGTCACTGTTTAACCCCATCTTATGTAGGACTTACACCCCCCAGGACTTACAGGCGTGTGCCTGGGGTCAGAGGCCCGTCAAGGAGCAGACAGAATATCCAGGATGGGTGATCAGCCCGATGCCTGGTATGGAATGAAGGAAGTAGATGAAACGAAACGATGGCAAAATGGTTGAAAGGAAAGGTGATGGTGGAGCAGTTGGTAGAATGAATGGCGGGGGAAACCGTAGAACCCGGAGAAAACCCGCCCAGACGCCGCTTCGTCCACCACAAATCCCACATGCAGGTCCCTGGGATTGAACTCGGCCGCGGCGCCGCCTGCAAATCTATACAAGGTATATAAAACTGCCTTCGAATGAAGAGGACTTCACAGAAAATTCAAGACATACATTTTATTTTTAATGTACGTAAATATCTTTAATATGCGGTATTTTAATCAAAGCGTTGGAGCCATTTTTTCATAAAATAAAGAATTTCGAAACCTTATCCATATGAAGCATAGTTGGATTAGATTAGATTAGATTAGATTGCATTCTGTGAGTTCACTAGCAGCCATAAAGGCTTGTGAACATAGAACATGTCAAGGAAATGTACAAAAATTATATATAAACATAAATATTACATAGAATATGGAACATTTGAAATAAAATACACATATTATATGCGTGTTAAGGAAATGTACAATAAAGTTACATATATACATAAATATTACATAGTATACAGAACATTTAAAATAAAATAAAGACATATTATATACAAAATGAAACAAATCAAGTGTAATTTTGTACAGAGTTGAATACCTCCTTACTGTTATAAGGTTAGCATACGTATAGGCAAGAACAGTTATTTTAACATTCACTAGGATTTTACCTTTGTTCTATTTGATTTGTAATGCATAGCATTTACTGTCAGTTCTTAATATACATACATTTAAATAGCTTCATTAATTCTAGAGCAGGCATCAAATATGACTGGCAATTGTCATTAGTATTTACTAATACTACTTACAGAGCTATATAAGTATTATCATCAGGACAATTTGTCATTCAGATAATCTTGTACAGAATAATATGCTTTTGAGCATAAGTACTCTTTAACAGCAGTTTTAAAGACATTGAAATTGTCAACTTTTCTCTTAAGATCATTAGGGAGAGTATTAAATATTTTTATGGTCTCGTAATATACACCTTTCTGGAAGCAAGAAAGCTTTGCACTGGGATGATGGATGTTACCCTTTTGTCTAGTGTTTATCTCATGAATTTCCATGTTTGTAATAAATGTGGTTCGATTGCATACATAGAATTTTAAGATTGAAAATATATACATGTAAGGTAGGGTTAATAACTTTAGTCTTCTAAAAAGATGTTTGCAAGAGTGTCTGCTATGAGTGCTGGAAATGATTCTTATAACCTTCTTTTGTATGAGGAATATTCGTAGACTTTCTACCGAATTTCCCCAAAATAATATTCCATATTCAATGATAGAGTTAAAATATGCATAGTATACTAATTTAAGTGTATCTATAGAACTGACATTTACCAATGCTCGGATAGCATAACATGCAGAACTGAGTTTGGGTATGATATACCTAATGTGAACTTTCCAATCTAAATATCTGTCTACTTGGAGGCCCAGAAATTTAATGTTGTCTATTTGTTCTAGTGACATGTCATTAATCCCAATTTCTATTGGCGTGTGTAGTGATCGATGGGTTATAAATTTAACAACTTTTGTTTTGTCTAGATTTACAGATAATTTGTTAGCTTTAAACCAGTGTGACATACAGTTCAAAACATAATTCAATTTAATTACACACTCATTCAAGTTATTACTAGTCACCAGAACACTCGTGTCATCAGCAAACAGAATTATACTTGCAATATCCTTTATATAAAGTGATAGGTCATTTATATAGATCAAGAATAATAAAGGTCCTAGGACTGAACCTTGGGGCACTCCATGTGTTACTGTTTTCCATTTTGATGTATGTTTTCCAAATTCAATATCATTGACAACTTCAACACTTTGTTTTCTTTCATTTAGATATGATACGAACCAACTTAGAGTTTCATTTTTTAGTCCATAGAATTTCAATTTTGCTATCAGAATATCATGATTAACACAGTCAAATGCCTTTGCTAAGTCACAAAAAATCCCACCTACATGCATTTTTTTGTTTAATGCAGTTAACACTTCATGAGTAAGTTTATAAGTTGCATTATTGGTCGACATTCCTTTTCTGAACCCGAACTGATCCCTGACAAGTATGTTGTTACATTCAAGGTATTTATAAAGTCTATTAAACATCACCTTTTCAAGAACCTTAGAGAAAATTGGCAAGAGAGATATTGGTTGGGGTAGGGGATTTGCTTGAACTCTTTGGAAGAGACTGGACTTAAATACCGAGTCTGGTATTTATCTGACTGTTTTTGAATTATGTTGTTCTCACACACAGACGTTTTTATAAATGCTTATTTTTATTCAAAGGGCCTCAAAGCATGTATTTCCAAGGAAATATCGTGGAATTTTTGGGTGGAATGCAATACGTTCTCTACCTACTACGTATACTCGAGTGCATAAAATGTGGTCCATAACCGAACGGAGCTGTTTTTGTTGGTACTGTCAAAATATAGCCGCACCCCTAACATTCCATCTCTGTTTTTCGAGGATAACTCTAACCACTGGATTGGCAGGGTACTTTACCTCCCCTAAAGTATGACCGAACTGCCAAATAATAACGCCTGCTTCACCACCGTTTTCTTAATACCGGTTTTCTTATTCCATTTAGTAGCATTAAAAGCTTAACCTTAGTCTCCATGTCGCTGTTGAAGGCTTTCATATATGTCAATCTCGTAGCTGTCGTTCAGATTAACCACACATGCAAATAATTCTTCATGCATTCCTCTAGAAGGCCGAATTATTTGTAATTGTTTAGACTTTCCTTGTGTACCAATCGTAGCGAAACTGTTTCATAGAGGTGGTATCCTAACCGCCCCTTCATTCCACATACATTATAAACATCGTTCACTGGCTAGTTTATGCCTATGTATTGTTTTTCAGGCCAGTCATATAGAGAGCTAATACCGGCCGGACGGAGTCAAAAGGTGAAAACCTTACTGGGAGAAACACACTACATGGCATCTAGAGAAGTGGACCACTTTTTATACACAGCGAGTACTTGGTAGAGAAAGTAAAAATCTAAGTGTTTGGGTAGAATGTAATAATTTCCTTGGATGACTAAGAAATAGAGAAAACAGTAAAATAATTTAGAGTCACTATAAAATCGTAAAGTATAGAGAAAATCCTATCCAGTGGGTATTACATTAGAGATTTTGTAAGCGTGTTTTCTGATCGGATAATAAATACAGGTCTGTAAATTGATTTCACTATTGTAGAATATGTTGGCATTATTTTCGGTTAGAAATCTGAAATATTTTCCAATTTGAATAAACACAAACGCACATAAATCATGCTTCCCCCCTCTAAAAGGTTCAAAAGAACGTTTTTAAGCTTCTTTGCCCTAAGTATGAAGTTATTTTTTCCTGTTGAAATCGCTTCCACAAAATTACATGGTTCATCAATTTAAAGCTATAATTCAAAACTGGCTTTATAAATATTAATGAAACAGCAAAGAATTGCGTTAACGAAACAATCCTATTTAAAGCTGGAAAAGGGAAAATCCGATGATTAATGGTAGTGGCAGTGCGGAGTGTAAACCCTGAACTGTATCAGCACTAAAATATATAATCTCTGTCTTTGAAATAAGCGATGTGTAAATAAAACATTGCCCCTAATGCAGTATTACACTGTGCTTTTGATCCCATTAATTACCAGCAACTTCTCATCCCCAATTTTAAAACGGGCGAGGGTCTCAAGGGATCGATGTTTACTTGGTTATTTTCCGGTAGACCTTACTCTTTTTTTTCCGTATATCACGTAGCAATTAAGTTAGCTAACCGTTTAATCTCACCAAAACATACCCGACCACAAAAGACACCCATTTTCTCTCTTATATCGTGTTCTTTTTCCATTCCATTTCTTGACAAATGAAACAGTGTTATAAACCCGAGCATTAGGTCATTTATTTTTAAATCAAATATCTGCCTTTTAATATCATGGCCACAAAACACGTTTGGAAGAAGAACAGTTACAATTCTGTGGAGTGTAAATTGAGAACAAAAGAGCATTTATAATTTCTGGAGTGGATAAAACATGAGGCGTGTTTTCAACGTAAGTACCGATAAGTTTTTTTAAAAAGAACATTTTTTTGCAAATACTTCATTATCATGCATTACCTTACACCTTACACTACTTCTCCATTACTCCATCGCCATTATTCAGGCACTTGTCACAACGGGAAACCAGTTGTTGTATGTATTCGTCAAAGAATGATGCCACCTGTGATGAAAGCCAAGTCTGTGGCTCTTGTTTCACAACATCATCATTCCCGCGAAGGAATTTCTTCAGATGTGGTGCCAAATCCGAACTATAGGGAGGGTGGTCGAACTGCTCTCAACCAAATGATGCGATCAGATCTTGAGTTTGTTTGCCTCCCTGTGTGTGGCCGGGCATTGTCGCTCATTATTGTTTTCCCATAAAACTCGCACAATTAGTGATGAATGTTTGTTGGCGTAAATTTTCGCATTTATAAAACGAATCGCTGATCTGACCTCACACTCGGCGGGTCGTTCGATTGTTTTGAACATTTCGAAATGCTCTAACAACAGGAAAACACATAGTGAAGATCGCTTATATCTGCTTTGGACTTCCTAATGAATGGAGAAATCGATCTCGTATACTCAAAATCGCGACTGCAGCGGAAAAAATATTAAAACTGACTCACTTTAAAAACACGCCTGGTATATTTCTAAAAGAATTAAGTTAGTGTGTTTTCATTCTCCAACTTATTAAAACTATACTTAAACCCTTGACTGCTTCTTTGGTCTAGTGATTCGCATGCTAACCTCCAAATGCATGGGTTCCGTTTCAATTTCCGGCTGGAGGTGGGAACTTTTCCTTAGCCAGGATTATTTCCAATCCTCCCTAGAGTCTGGAAGTGTGAAGGAGAGAATGAAGTGTTGAGAACTTAAAAAAGGATAATGTAAAGTAAAACCAATGTTAACACAAGAATAAACGAATGAACTTCATTGCCAATGGGCAATTCTTGAAAGGCAAAGCCGTTGATATGATACTAAATGCGGCATGTAAATGGTACAAACAAATAGATTCAAACAGAAGAGCAAATGTGGAACTCCTGTAATGAATACTTGTAAACAAAACACAATGAAATAACTAATAGCGTTAAAACAAGTATAATGCCAATAATTTAATTTTAAACAGTACAAAAACTGGAATAATATACCTTAGTTTAAATAGAGTTAATTCAGATTAAAACAAATCAACAAAATTCTTAGGTTATGTATTTCGAATCTAATTTGTGCTGGCTAACCCAAACATATGTTGTTAAGAAAGTAAGGGTTTGTTTATGTTAAGAGTACTTAAAAAGCTCATGTATTACTTTCGCATGACATTCTCTACCCCCTATCTCTTTCAAGTGGTGTTCAAATTATTGTTATGAAAGTTAATTTCCCTATCTACTTCATTTTAATCGAGTTAAACATTTCCGCAAATAGCCGTACCTACACAATGAATAGAGACAATAAAATGTTCTAGAACTAGTCGCTATATGCTATATTTTCTACGTAGGCCCGTGACGGGGTGCCCTCGGGAGGGAGAGATGAGGTGGGAGAAGAGAGAGAGCGGCCGGAACAGGAGGCACGACAGGCAGAGGGTTTACACATCCCTTGGGGGCCCGGGGCCGGAGACCGGGGAGGAAGGTTTACTCAGAGCATCCTTTTCCCCTGCCATGCACATTCCGAGACTTCCCGCGAAACTTGCAACCCTGAAAGAAGCCAAGCAGATGAAAGGTGAAATGTAATTAGAATGGAGATGAAATGGAAGGACAGGAAATTCGGGTATGAAATTATGCGTCCCAGCATTCGCCCGGCGACCTGGGAAAACCTCCGAGAAAACCTGTGAGTCAGGAAGGTCGGCCACGGTCAACCCACGGCCTCCCAAATCCGGGCCACAGACTTTACTGCTTCATTCGTCCCGCTCGGTAAATATACTCAACATATGTTATTTTAATGGAATTCGTTAGATGCAGTTTAGAAAATAAAGAATTTTGAAAAATGTTCCATGTAAAGGGTAGTTAGGGTAGGGGAATTTTCTTGAAAATCATCGTGTCGTATCTTTAAGGGTTTAATTCCCTTATTAACTTTACTTATTTAAACCCTTAAAATAAATCTTTAGATGTTGAAGTTAAATATCAAGTTTAGTATTTATGTGACTTGTCCTTTTTTAGAACCCCTTGGGTTACCTCTGCCAAATGCCTCGGAGAGTCACCCTCGACCGCGGCCTCACTTTCGCTCCACATGTCAGGGCAAAGGTCGACCTCGGTCACTCCGCGCTCAGACAGCTGTACCCTGTATTTCGCTCCACAATGCCCACACACCTCTAACTACGCCTGATTCTGTATGGCTGCGAGGTCCGGGGGTCGACGGCAGTGACCACCATCCGCAAGCTACAGACCGTCCAGAACGGGGCACTTCGGATGATCTATGATACCGGGCGTAGATTCCCGTCACATTCTACACACCCATTCCGGTCTCCCATACATCGTGGACGTGGTGCGGGAGAGAACCCGTACCATGTACACGAAAACCACTTACCATACCAACCAGCTGGTGCACTCTTTGGGCCGCTACGACCATAAGGCACCAAGGCAAAGAAAGAGTTACCGGTTGCCGAAGGACAGCTTGGGCCCCCGAGGCTGAGGTCTGCCAATCCTACACATCACAAGTTTCCCCAAGTTAAGCACCATTGGGCTTGGTCATTAGCTGGATGAGTGACCATCTAGCAGCGACCCGCCCTGCTGCCAACTTGTATGTGCCCCATACCATTACCCAATTCTCCCATCCTGCTTTGCTGCCATACCGGCCTGCTTAATTTGACGACCACACAAACGGTCGCCCAAGATAAGCAGTATTGGTCTTGGTCACCACATGGTCGCTAGTCAGCCCAGGTGGGAACACCGAGACCCAGCCAATGGTAGCGCAGAAAGCTAGACTCCGCCCAAGACAGGAATCAAAAGCTTGTGTACATTCTTTATTACCTTCTTTATGGTACATGTAAAGCCGCATACGCGGCTAGGTACTGTGGCGATCACATTCCGCCCAGGTGAACCTGGGCGACCTGTTCTCGATTGCTGGATTGCTGGATTGAGTTACGCTGTTCACAGAGACACACGGACCTTTAAATGCCCTTTTTTATTCAGAGGGTCTCAAAGAATTTATTTCCCATGAAATCTCGATGTGGTATTTTTCGGTGGAATGCAATACATTTTCTATCCACTTTGTACGTGGTAGGAAAAGTAATAATTCCTGTGCTATTTCAGGGGAAGGAAAAGGACATTTTGTCTAAATCTGAAAGTGTACAAGGATGAATACAAAGGGCCATGGATGCAGGGGACACATGCTTTCTGGATAAAGCATTTTAAAATGAAAGCTGAAGTCATATGGGAGTTATAAGCGACAATAATGGAAAAATTTCATTCATATGTCTGTACTGACAATAGACGAAAGGCATTTTTGTATTTGACTTGCAATCGAAGCTCAGCCCTGAATAAGGTGATAGAAGGCACAAAGGTGTTAAGGATTCTCTGCTTCCACCTTTTATTATTCGAAAAGGCATGCAAAATCCAAAAATTGCAGTCAGCTACATCAGGAGGAAGTAAAGAAACTGTGCTCTATCTTTGAACGACACAAGTGTTAACACTTGAGAGCAAAATTGCCATATCTCTGCAAAATTTGTATGCCTTATTCTGCAGCACATGTATTATTCATCTGCTCTCGTTCGATCACAGCTCTGGGCGTGGAGAGACATTTACATCTTAGCGACATCACAATGCTGCAAATGGAAGCGCGAATCCGATGGACCGAGAATTTTCTTCCCCCTGTAGCAATATGAGAAATTCATCTACACGACTCGCAGATTGTCGAACCGATGCAAAGGTAACATGCTCTGAGTTATACATTAGTGAAACGCTTTCTGCTTTTTATGTTCTTTGTTAGCATTCTTGCAGAGCTGTTGTAAGTGCGGAGTGGTGCGCGTTTGACCCATATGGTGAAATTCGTGAAACTTCATAAGCGTTTTAGGAATTCAAGCAGCAATAAATGCGGCATATCTATCTTGAAAGAAAAATATATGGAATGTAAATCATGTAGCATCATTTTAAATTTGCCAGATTTAATTTCAATGGAACTCCTGGTCGCCTTGTCGAAACATAATTATGTTCCTGACGCCATCAAACGTTGTTCCCTTAAAAAGATGAGTCTACCGCTTGTTTTGTCTATCGCTTAACTTATACTAGGTACACAAGATTATACAAACTTCTTTCCGGATAAAGGGGAGTTCATAGTCTATTTCCAGAAAATTCAAGATATACATTTTGTTTATCATGTAAATATAATTAATATATGGTACTTTAATCAAAATCGTTAGAGCTAATTTTTATAAAATAAAAAAATTCGAAAAATCTTCCATGTAAAGGTTTGGGGCTGAGGGATTTTCTTAAAAATCTTCGTGTGCATATTTGTAAGCTACTGAACTTAAATATCAAGTTTGGTGTTTATCACACATTTCATTTTAAGAGTTATGCTGTTCAGAGATACAAACACTTGATAAACACACACACACACAGTTCTTTATTACATTTTTTCCCTCAAGCTTATTTTTCTATCTATAACATTTTAATTCAAGCAAACCTTTGCAATAATAGTTACATTACACATTTCGTTACAGATACAAAGAGAACAGCGATAATCAAATGTTTAAGAACTGGAAGCTATACGCTGCCTTAAAATTCCAAACTGTTTCCACGCAATCGCGAGAAACAACTGAATCTTGACAAGACTTGAAGAGAATGACAAAGAATTGAAAAGTTGAACCTTTAATAACGGATGTCTCATAAACGGCTTATGCCACAAAAACTTATTTTGAATAAATTGTTTGTTTTAAAGAGATCTACATTTTTACTTTCTCTACTACGTATAGTAAGTAGGGGAAGTATTGTATTCCACCCAAAACTTCGATACCGAGATTTCACCGGAAATACATGTTTTGAGACCTCCTGAATCCAAAAAAAGCATTTTTGGAAACATGTCCGTGTGTGTGTGTGTGTGTGTGTGTGTGTGTGTGTGTCTGTGTCTGTGTGTCTGTGAACAGCATAACTTAAAAACGAACAGTCGGATAAGCACCAAACTTGGTATTTAGGTTCAGTATCTTCCAGAGATGCGACACGAAGGTTTTCAAGGAAATCCCCCCACCCCAGACTACCCTTTACATGGAAGATTTTTCGAAAATTTTAATTTTCTCAAAAATGGCTCTAACGATTTTAATGAAAATATCACATGTTTAAGATAATGTCATGAGAAATGAAATGTATATCTCGAATTTTCTGGGAATATCTCCAAAAGTATTCTTCATTGTGCACGACTTTTGCATAACTGGTAAACCATAAGAGATAGACAAACTTTTACTACACAAAAAATGTAGATCTCGTTAAAATACACAACTTATGTCATATACATTTCTTTTGTTGAGTGAACCGTTTTCGAGATATTGCTTGTTATTCCCTTAAATTTTCCAATACTTATACTTTTTCTCAAATTCGTTATTCATTTTTTTATGTCCTGGACTTGCAAAGAGAATGGAACGCGTCACATAGCAACCAGCGTTAAAATATTTGACTATCGCTTAAAAGCTACCATATTCGCCTTGCATCTACAAGGAAATTACCAATAAGATTGACATCTCGATATCTCGATTAACATAAAGCATATGGAGAATAGGCGTTTGTAAAAATAGATTGTACAAGAGTAGAGAAAGTCATGTGAGTGTAACACATCAGATTTTTTGTGTAGTATGTATCCCTTGAAGTTTACCAGTTATACAATATTATACAAAACTCCTTCCGAATGAAAAGGACTTCATAGGCTACTTGTAAAAAATTCAAGATATACATTTTATTTGTCACGTAAATATATTTCATGTATGGTATTTTTAACCAAAATCTTTAGAGCCATTTTTAGTAAATCAAATTTTTCGAGAAAAAAAATATTACTTTTAAGCAGTAGTCTGGGGTAGGAAGCTTTTGTTGAAAATCTTCGTGTCGCATCTTTGGAAGATACTGAACCCAAATACCAAGCTCGGTTTCCGTTTTTGAGGTATGCAAACACACCACGAACATGTTTCCAAATATGCTTTATTTAAATTCAGGGGGCCTCAAAACATGTATTTCCGGTGAGATTTCGGTATCGAATTTTTGGGTGGAATGCAGTACCTCCCCTACTTACTATACGTAATAAAGTAAAAATTGACCTCTAAAGCCCTAAAAATGGCATTCAACATGTTCCTCTTCTACAAAGGTTTCAGTAATTTTCTAAAGTAATCTATACTGAGATTGCTGCTAAAACAACTGAGACTAAATGTAGTAATTTATGTTAAAGTGATCGTATATTTTAGAGGAAAGCAATAATTTCGTGGAATGAAGACCTAAAATAGATGCTTCTTTTAATTTTTTAAATACATTCCCTTTATTAATGCACCAATTTCCTCTTGTTTTTGTTTTTATGTCTCGTATATTTTACTCTGTGCTGTATTTTACTGTGGCATTTTTTGTGCCTACGCCCTTTTATTCCAGCTGCTTATTAAGGCAAGGACGTTTTTCTGATGAATGCGGGAATTAAGGGGTATTATGTAAATTATTACGGGAGCTTTTAATGGTTTTAGCAATTAAGGTAGGATTTGCTTTTCGTCTGCGCTAAGCTGCAAAAAGGAAGGTGCCATCAATGAGACTATTATTATTATTATTATTATTATTATTATTATTATTATTATTATTATTGCTATTATTATTATTAAACTGCATTAAATGTTTTAATCCTGGATATAAACTAATAATAGACATCAGCGAAGTGAACAACTCAGAATTTCTTTACGAATTCTGATGATGTTAGGTTAAGTTAGTTATTTTAGATTAGATTACGTTACGTTGGGTTACTTTATATTAGATTACGTTACGTAGATCTGGGTTTGGTTAAATTGTGTTACGCTACGTTGTGTTGGGTTATTTTAGATTAGATTACGTTACGAGTTTCCGTACGGTAGCTCAGCGGTTAGTGAAACCGGAAGATCCTGGTTCATATCCCTCTATGGCATTGCATTTTCAGTCCGATTATAATCATCCTATTGCTGCAAAACGTTTTATTTTTTAGCTACTTAAGGGGTGGTTAGTTTTAAAAGGTGGATTTTCCATCTATTTCGGATGATTTGAGACGGAATGTCCCATTTATATTTTATTATCTGTATTCCATGTTTCATTAATACTTGTTTTATGGGTGACATAAATTCTTAAGATTTTCATCTCGTGTGCACCTACCTTTTATATTGCTTACTTTTCCTTTAATAACTACCCCCACCCTCACACTGGAAATATATCTTGGTACCGAACCAGAAGATAATTGTAAGCTCAGTAACTCGCCAAGGAGTCAGGCTGAGACTCACTGATCCAGTCTAGATAGTAGTAGGAATATTACGGAGGTACTTTATATAGCAACATTCCTCTTATTGGAACGCTGAAAGAAAATGGTTTGACTTATGTGCGTATTGTCTTCAAAAACATAAAGGAAATTCAAAAGGAATTCATAACACCGAAACAAAGGCCGCTAAACCCTTCTTTGCTTGGCTTTGATTGGAACAAAACACTTGTTTCATACTATCCCAAAACCTACAACGTATTTTATTAGTTTTCATAATGTATTACGAAGAAATAATCTATAAACGAATGATATTCGAGTGGAATTCTATAACGACAAAAACCGCATGCTAAAACGTTTTTCAAATTGTAAATGTGAGAGGTACTTGAATTTTATTCATAAATGTTTATAAATTTTTTGAATATGACTTCCATTCTTCATGCATATTTTCTATTATAGACAGGGTAGATCATTTAAGTTGAGACTGTACAATATCTCCAAAACTAGGCTTTGTAGAAAGAAATGTCTTGAATAAAAGTTGCTTAATTTATGGGGGAAGTAAATGTCATTAGTCGTGATTTATTTGGAGGACGCTGTGATGGTGAATTTAATTTTGTAAACGGGAACCTACCTTTTTATGTTGTTTTATCACTCCTCATAAGAACTAAACAACATTTGTATAAAGCACTTCGCATTTGTTCTTGCACCAAAGTAAACAACGACGAAAATTCTAAATGGCTCTGTACTAAGAGCACAATGAATGGTTGGAACATCATTTGTGGGTAAAGTTATGTTTCGTAATTGGGAACCAATATTTTTTATCTTGTTTCTTATGTTTCATCACAAAATAAACAACTGTTTATAAACCAATTTCTAATAAGAAAACAACCTACAAAATATAGATTCTCAATTAAAAAAAATTAAATTGACCCTAAAATGACTATCATAACGTCCTCCAAACAAACCGTGACTAATGGAATTCACTTTCCCCCATAATATCAAGCAACTTTCATTAAAGACATTTCTTTCTACAACGCTTACTTTTGGAGATATTTTACAGTCTCAACTTAAATGATCTACCCTGTATAAGAAAATGTACTTCATTATAAAACACATAACCATCCTTAGTAACCAAATGTCCAAAACGTTGCTTAAATTGAAGCCGTTCTCGGCGCGACAAGTTTAATGCCGGTTCCTGCTTCAAATTTCTATCATACTTAATGTTACCTGCTCTGTTGAATTTTATGATGTCATCTCATAGTTTGTTCTGCATTGTCAGGTGTGCCAGCTGCTGTAGTGGTATAGCTACGAGTTTTTATCTCATGGAATGCGTGAGTGTATTTTGAAAGGATAACCCCAATTTAGTTAAGTGAGAAATTTTAATGTTGACGTAAATGCTCCGTTTGAAGAGAGCCGGCGACTATTGAATTGACGAATGAAATTACTTCTATAATAATAATAATAATAATAATAATAATAATAATAATAATAATAATAATGCGAAGCGTAAGTTGCCGTAAGTCGCAGAAATGTTACTCCCTCAAGCGCGTCACTAGACGCTACACTATTTAAAATGAAAGTGACAGTCGCAAGGATCAACACACGAATAGGTCAGAATAAGCAAATAAGTGAGTCCTGATTTAGAATGCACGTCCATTTCTTAACTTAAGCTCCGCCTACCTATCGCTACCCCTGCCAACATCATTTTTCTTGCGTCCAATTTGAAAGCTCTAAGTATGCGTATCTGTCACTGTTTCTACGTGAAACCTCCTCGAATCTCAGAATTTCATTCCCTTCCTTACAGGATTTCTTCCTGCGTGACTTTGCAAACGTACTGAAATAAACCTAAGTACACTTCAGGAACTGTTATACTAACGCGTTCGCTAGTGGGCTGTTACTAATGACTTTGTTTAACATGACTTGCTAAAGACCTTTTTCTTTCCGGAAAAATCGTTTCAACTCTAGCTTATTACATTATACATTGATTTCATACACAGGAATTATTTATAGAAATTGTTTATTTAATTGCTATAATTTCCTTATTTTATCATTTATATCTTCCCGTCAAAAATTACGGCATCAAAATAAGAAATATAAAATGGGTGATACACGTCCACCATGCGAGTAAAAACGTTACAGTAACTCCCGCAACGGGTTAATCTCCCCTTAATCACAAATTAAGTTTATATAGGGTCTTTCAACAAGAGTGTTTCATCTTTGAACTTAAATAAAATACGTTCTATAAAAGATAGAGGTTTATTTCTTTTTATTTTGGAACATAATTTATGTCATTACGTGTGGAAGAGAACATCAGTTAAGTGACCGCCGCGACTTCGTTGGGTTGCGCGTATACGGTTGACCCAATTTTCAGTGACAGAAGAACGTAAATTAGGTCCAACTTCACGAATAACACGCGTGATGTTATTCATAAGATCATTTACTGTTTCTGGCGTGTTGACATAAACTCGAGATTTAACATAACCACACAAGAAGTAATCCAACGGCGTTAAATCACATGACCTCGGGGGACAGTTTACATCACCACCACGGGAAATGATGAAACCTCTGAACTACTCCTTAAAAAAATCGATTGTTTCGAGAGCAGTATGACATGTTGCACCATCTTGCTGGAACCACATGTTTCTGAGATCCATACCATCCAATTGAGGCCAAAAATAGTCCCTTATAAGAGCCCGGTATCTTACTCCATTGACAGTTAGAGCTTCTCCATCTTCATCTTGGAAAAAATATGGATCAATGATTCCATCATACCACACAGTAACCTTTTGGGGATGAAGTGGTCGTTCTTGAATCTGCATTGGATTGTGATTGCTCCAATAGCGGCAATTTAACACAACTATCCATCCGAAAGTGGGCTTCGTTGCTGAAGATGATTTTTGGACAAAAATCTGGGTCAGCTTCCAATTGCTCCATAACCCAGTCAGCGAATACACGGCGCAACTTATGGTCATTGGGCTTTAGTTCTTGAGTTAACACCATTTTTTAAGCGTGAAACTTCAAGTCCAGATGCAGAATTCGCCAAGTTGTGGTCGGCGAAAGCCCCAATTCTTGCGCTCGACGAGCAATTGATTTGTTTCCGTTCTCGCGTACACTCTCACGAACGGCGCCTATGTTTTCGTTGGAGCGCTTACGTCGATTACGTAAGGCGTTCTTTGATCGCTGACAGAACCACTTCTTTAAAGCTGTTTATCGATCAAATGTCGAATCGTTCTCTCGCAGGGACGATTATGCACACCGTAAACTTCACGCAATACAGATGATTTGGCGAACAGATGATTCATTTTGATAATAAATTTTCACAATTTCTACGCGTTGCTGAATGCTGTAACGTTCCATAGCTATTTGTCAATAAAAACTGTAACCACATGAAAAAAAATGACTGCTGTAACTCAATAACAACGGCAGCTATCACATGTTAAAGATAGGACACTCTTGTTGAAAGACCCTATATTCATCTGGATACACGCAGGTGTTATGTTTCAGGAAAGAGAAAGTGCACATTTATAAGCCACTTTTCTACGAAAGACGAAAGTGCATCTGCACACCATGTCCTTAAAATCGCAAACAACCAGGTTTAATTTTACATTGGAGAGCATTTGCTGCACAGATTCCGAAAGAGGTTCTTTTTGAAGCGTGCTGAAGTGGAGTGGCTCTGAGATAAGGGCACAGATTAACCTACTTGTCAACTCTACCGTTGCTCTCTTCATTATGGGCTCCTTTTTCCTCCTCTTTGTGCCGTGTTACCATGTTCATCACCTGCCTTATCACTACGCAGGCAAGCGTTATTAATAGCTTGTTAATAACGGCTTCGGAATTAACTTTCAAAGAATGATGAAGAGTGATTCTGCGACATGGCGTCCCGGAACGAAATAAGAGGGGGGGATCTTACAAGAATAATGAGCTGTTTTGTCATCTAACATCGACAGATCATTGGAGCAGATTTTAATACATTGCGCTAGATGAACACGATGAATTTTTGATGCTCATAATTGTAAAATATTTGATAAATGTAATGTTACAAGTTGAAAACTTCATTTGTGTGCACGCGCATAAGTGTCGATGTGTGTTATAGTATAGTAATTTCCTTAATACAGAGGCCACCCACGGCTACTACCGAGCCGGCCGAAGCAGCCGGCACTCCCGCCGAAACAGTTATAATATCCCCGTAACCGCCTCATGTTCTCATGGTTACAATTACAATAACACTATGCACAACCTTATAATAAAATGTGTTGGAAATGTTATCCTTCTCTATTCACAAATTTCTGGCATCTTCTTAGGATATTTTCATTCACATTCGAGAGCTCAGTAGCCGAAATTGAGTGAATTTTTGCTTGGTATTTTCTTTTATTTCTTCCAATATGGGGGGTTTTTGGAATACACTTTACTGTTTAAGTTCCCCCATGAATGAAATTCGTATACATTTAAATCAGATGATCTTGAGGGCCAGAATTTTTTGTTAATTACCCTGTCTTAAAATTTTCCTTAATTAAGCTTAATGTCTCCTCAGCTGTATGAGCGGTAGCAAACCTCTTGTTGGAAATTCTCAGACTAACATATACGTCGGTCAGGTGTTCAAGAAAATGGTGTAGGTCATTCCTATACCTTTCTGAATTAATTCTTTGTTAAGAAAATATAGGTTCTATTATACAGTATCTATTTACTGCATACTGCATACTGCACGCCAATATTCGTGTAAGTGAATCTCATGTGTAAAATCGGGTTTCTCTGTACTTCAGTGTGTTATTTTACGACGTAAAAACCATGTAAACGAACCATGCTTCGCCAGAGAAGTTACTCTATCATTGACATTTCGCAAAATCCAGTTACAGAAATTTACCCGACTCTGATAATAGCGTGCAAAATAAAGTGTACATAGTCTTATTACATATTTAGTTTGAGGTACAGTCGAGTGAAAGGAAACGTGCCAATGATTTTGGATTCTTATAGTGTCATATTTATAGTGTTGGTAGAAACTTCTTTTCATCTGTGTTCCACATTAGCCCTGGTGGAGCTAATATTTTATTGGCTTGAATTCAAATTTGACATACACGCGTTAGCGTATGAAAAATGGCCAGGCCTAGGTGAGTGGTAAAGGGATAGAAGTAAGAAAAAGATTCACCTGAATGGCTGGAAGGCATGCCTCACCACGAAAGTCCACATAAACCTCTGTATGAGTCCGTCTCGTATTGGTTTGATCTCATAAGTCTAGTAATCAAACATTAACCTATGAACGAAGGCCGGTTTCATATTCAGGAGCGAAGGAAAAGGGGGGAATAAGACCAACAGTAAGTAGAGTGCTAGAACCAGGTGAGAAGTGGGTGCTGAGTGTAGCACAGGTGGTTTAGTATTTCCTTAGCAACATAAACTGCTGCACATTATATCGGCACGATTCCATGTACAAGTGGCATACTGGGCTGAAGCAATTGACAAAATTTTAAAAAGCTTTGAAGTTCCATACCTTTACCATAACATCACGATAAACAACTGAACTGTAACAGTACTTGAAAATCTTATGGCTTTCTCTACTGTATAATTTATTGATGGGTATAAAAATTTATCCTACGAAAACTTATTTTTCTGTCTACTTAATTTTAATGAAAATAAACGTTTACATAAATAGATACATTACACATTTTGTTATAAATACACAGCAATAGTCAACTGTTCAACAACTGAACGCCTCATGCTGGCCTTAAAATTCCATACTGTTTCCATGCAGTCGCGAGAAACAACTGAGTGCTGACAGGAGTTAAAAAGAACGACAAAGTGTTGAAAAATTCGAACCATTAATGAGGGATACCTCGTAAATCGCTTACTGCACAAAACATTTACTTCAAATAAATTGTGTATTTTAAAGAGATCTACATATTTTTTGTACTACGTTCTCATCTATCGCTTAATGTGCCAGTTATGCAAGATTATACAAAATTCCTTCGGAATGAAAAGGACTTCAAAGGCTATTTCCAGAAAATTCAAGCTATAAATCTTATTTGTCATGTAAATAGCTTTAAGGTATGGTATTTTGATCAAAAGCGTTAGAGACAGTTTTTAGAAATTCAAAAATTTCGAAAAATGTTTCATGTAAAGCATAATTTCTGGTGGGGGATTTTCTTGAAACTTAAATACCAAGTTTGGCACTTATCCGACTTTTCGTTTTTGAGTTATGCTTTCACAGACACACGGAGCTTTTCTAGAAATGCCTTTTTGGAATTCATGGGGCCTCAAAACATACATTTCCGGTGAAATATCGGTACAGGTTTTTTGGGTGCATTAGAGTACTTCCCCTACTTATTGAATGCAGTAGAGAAAGAAGAAACATTTGAAATAAATTATATGTTTTAAAGAAACTTACATTTTTGTGTATTAAATTTCTGTATATCTCTTACGATGTACCAGCAATACGAAATTATCCAGAATTCATTCAAATGAAAAGGAATTCACAAGCTATTCAAAGCATATATTTGCGGTGAAATCTGAATAGCAACATTTCGAATTAAATAAATACTTCCTCTACCTCCTAGAAGTAGGCGCTAGAGAAAGTCAAAATGTATAGCGAGCTTCAGTTACCTACGATCGTCTGTGTTGTACAAACTAATTGGGACTTTGGAGAATCCGATTTGCTGCTTAAACCCCTAATATGCTGGCAACTTCTCTGCTCTCGCAGCGCAGCGGACGATCTACTCTACTAATGACACTTAGTGTATGTTCACAGATGTTTTAGCAAGGGGGTGGGGTTAGTACCTGCTAGAGCCAGAGTCGCTCAAGCGTAATGGTACGTGACAGTCCCTATACAAGACAATACTCCTTTGTCGACAATGATCCTGTTGTGGCAGAAAGCGCCACCAGGTTTGGGGCCATATACACACACCTCTCGCCTGGCTAAGCGGGAAACGAAATGCCCTATCCCGCCAACACTAGCTTTGTTAAATTCATGAACCATTACTTCAGAAACTATTTAAGATATCAGACTAACATTTTTATAGGATATAGATACATGCCTTATAAGTTTCTGATCTAGCACTGTAGAATAACGTAATTAAGGTAAATAGAATTTTTTCTCAATTATATACTTCTTACTTTCTCTACTACGTATAGTAAATAAGAGAGGTACTGCATATCATTAAAAAATTCCATACCTAGATTTCACCGATATACATCTTTTGAGGGTCCTGAATCCAAATAAGCTATTTTTACCTTCTCTACTACGTATAGCAAACAGGCGAAGTGTTGCATTCCACCAAAAAATTCTATACCAAGATTTCAGGGGAATACTAATTTTTTGAGGTGCACTGAATCCAAATAAAGCATTTTTACATTCTCTATTACGTACAGTAAGCAGGGAAAGTATTGCATTACACCCAAAAGTTCGATACCGAGATTCTACCGGAAATACTAATATTTTGAAGTGCCCTGAATCCAAATAAAGCATTTTTGGAAACGTGTCCGTGCATGTGTCTGTCTGCAAACAGTATAACTCAAAAAGGAAAGGTCGGATAAATACCAAGCTTAATATTTGAGTTTACTATCTTCCAAGGATGCGATAAGAAGTTTTTAAGAATATCCCCCAACTCAGTCTACCCTTTACATGGAACTCTTTTAAAAAATGTTTATTTTCTCAAAAATGGCTCAAACGATTTTGATTAAAATATTATATGTTTAAGATATTTTCATGACAAATGAAATGGATATCTTAATTTTGCTGGGAATATACCCACAGTCCTCTTCATTCTCAATGACTTTTTATAATTAAGTGACAAAATTTTACTACACAAAAAATGCAGATTTCCTTAAAACAACTTATGTCACATAATTTTTTTCTGGAGTGAACCATTTCCGAGATGTTCCTTGTTGTTTGTTTGAATTTTCTAATACTTATACTTTTTTCAAATGGGAATTCTTTATTCATTTTTTTTGTCCTGGTAATGCAAAGAGAATGGAATACTCCACATAGCAACCAGCCCTTAAAATATTTGACTATCGCTTAAAGCCTACCATATTCCCCTTGTACCTACAAGAAGATTAGCCATAAGATAGCTTCTGAAAAGTTTATCTCGATTAACATGAACTAGATGAAGAATAAGCGTTTGTAAAAATAGTTTCTACAAGAGTAAGGAAAGTCATGTGAGTACTAAGTATCAGGCGTTTTCATTTTCCATCTGTGATTTCTTCATCTTCTCTCTCTTTAGAATAATTAAAAAAGTATAGATAAAAGTTTTCTGACAATAATTCACCATGTTATAAGTATATGAGTTATGACTTTTTCTGTCAAGTGGTACGGAATTCAAACTGCACAAAGGCAGTGCCAGTACGGTTTTTAAAATGTATTTAAAATATAAATATTGTCCCTAAAATGAAACAATACACATGAAAGTAAAGAGAAAATTCAAAATTATAAGACCACACATAGCGTTATTTATTTTTCTATGTTTGCGATTTAGACTCACCTAAAATACCATTGAATACACACTATAATCACCAGTTTTCGTCTTTAGCAGAGAGTTTTGTCCTATTGCTGGATTAAAACAGCTAAGCTCCAAATACATCGGAAATTTACACCATAAATTTAATCTATTTCTCAAGGCTTACACATAACTGAGTTGTACGTATCACTCGTAGTTACACTAGATTGTAGTTCCAGAATAGAAATTACAGCATGTTGGTGGACGTTATCAAATTCAGCTACCTGATGCATAACATATATTAACAATAGTAGAATACTGAAAGAAGAGGAGAGAGAGAATATAAAGCAAAATGTTAATACCACTTTGGAGAAAGAGGAAGAAGAGAGACGGCGATAGAAGCCATTATAAATACATTTGGAAGAATACGACTTGGATTGAGGAAGCAATGTTCACAGGGAGGAGTTATGAGGATGGAGAGGTAGTAAAGAAGATTTTCACTTCAAGGAGGGGAAGTAGAGGACAACTACTAGTAACATTTTAACGGATAAGGGAAGGAGGAACAGATACAGAAGTAGGGGTCTTGTAGAAAGAAGTTACTAAGGGCACATAGGAAGAGGAAGTGAGTCGTTGAAGAAGAAAGAGAGGAAAGAAAAAGGTGAAGTGAAAGTGAAGCGTAGTGTTGTGAAATAATTGGGTAGAAAGAAAGCTATAAGTAAATAAGAATAAATTATGCTATAAAGTTATTAATGGAAGTGATCTGAACGAAAGGAACTATGTTTTTTACTTACGAAAACTTGATTGTGGATTAGTACTAATTACTGGTAATAAGATTTATAGAAGGTGATAAGGTGTTATTTAAACGAATAAAGGTGCAAAAAAACATTAAATAAGAAAACTTTGTTCAAATTTAAAGTACAGGGTTATTCAAAAAGAAGGAACAGACTTTACATATTTATTTATAATGAAGAAAATAGATGGCGACACATGCAATACATCACTGAATAGAGAAAGGTTCAAAATGTTATTTTGTGTGTTCAAAATGAGCACCATTTGTTGTGTGAGGACAACCAGTGCTTTTCCATTTGCATACGCAACAATCTTCTACGAATTTATTGTATCAATTGTAGATTTTTTATGACGAGGCGGCTCGTTGCTGAACTTACAACGAAATTCAAAGCTGCAATGAAACAATAGATTCACTCTTTGCATAATGCAGCACACAAAACGACTTTTCCTGTGGCGTCACCATTTTCCGGTAAACAAACACAGCGCTGCTGTAGGTACTGAATGAAACTAATAGGAGGGGCTTAAAACTTTGAACTTTGCTCTATTCAATGATGTGTCATATGTGTCGCTATCAATTGTTGTTCATTAAGAATAAATATGTAAAGTCTGTTCCTTCTTTTTGAATAACCTGTACACTGAAAATTTAAAGAAAAGGGGTGGAATAAGGTAGCAATTAGAATGTGATACAAAGTAGATAAGCAAATATTTACTGGCTGCAAATAGCGGTTAGGATTAAAGAATAAATAACTGTGTTTAGACTAACAATATTATATATAGACAAGAAAGAGGACAGGTGTGAGAAGGTAATAGCAGTAGTGATTCAATAGAGGAATTTAGAAGAAGTTAGAGATAGTAATAAATAAGGTACTGCTTTGTTCCAGTAGGAAAGTAGAGTTTTACCAAGAGAGGAGTTATTGTATTTAGATCACTCAAAGCTTAAAAAGTTTAATATTAAATTAGTTTTAAATTGATGTCTATATTAATATACAGAGAGAAAATTTGCATGTATGCATGTGTGTGTGTCTGTATGTAGGAGACTCTCAAAACCCACTCCAACGATTTTCATTATTCGTTCACGACTGAAAATCCCAATGCTTTCTAACGGACACAGTCTATAAACCATCTAATTTCATAAATTAGAAAAAAATTAAAAAGGATTTGCAAAGCCATTGCACTTGAATAAGAACACATTGGAGCTATAAAACAACATGTCTGCAAAGAAGGCCTTGACTTTTTGTTGAGAATGCCATGGAATAGAAAGTAGTTATTGTTACTTCAGAGAATATGCATGTAAAATAAGGCATACGCCATGGATATTTCTTTTCAATTAATATATGTTGTGTCGCAGCGGCTATGGGCTTAGCTTATCGGGAGGTCGGCGCCGGGCGGTCGTAGTAAACAACCATAACTGCCGCTCGCCAGCGTAAACACCAGGTGCGCTACCGGCAGACAGTTTCTTCTCCCCTCTCCTCCAGAAAGTGTGTCGAAACAGTTCTAGAACGTTCGAGAACCTAGTGGAAAGATTCCACTATATAAACGAACATTCTCGCGAGAGTTAGGAGTGTGTCTGTGGTTTCGACATCAACAGGGAGTTGGTGAAGACTGTTGCTACGTGCAGCGAGTCCTACTGCGGAGCGACGTGTTGTGGAAGTCCTGTGTCCGACTCCCGAGTGAAGTGAACCGTTCGGCGTGAAGAGTCACGAAGGAAGTGAAGCGACAAGAATTGAACTTGTTGACCTTAGTGAAGTGATAGTGTGAACGAAATGAACCCTCAGTGAAATTGAATCGGAGAAAAACTAAACAGTTACAGTGAGAAAAGAGAAGTGACAGCTGAAAAACTGGACAAAGTCATAATATATATGCGGAGTTTCATCATTTAGCAACTAAGACACAGTAAAACAAAAGAGAATCGAATCTACTAACGCCAACATATTTTAATAACCCTCAAGTAGGAAAGTTTTGCTTTATTCTCTTTATTTGTTGTAATCAAGATCGTTAGCAGAGTATGTTAATAGTTGCATTAACAGAGAATATTGTGTACATCTAACACTAGAAATGAACCAAACGATATCTTATAATTAACAATAGAGAAGATTCTTCTTCCTGATGTTCGTAGACTATCGTCTTTTCCAAAGCAATTAACTTGGTGGCTTAGGAATGGAAAATCTCCATATTCACCAGCTTCATTTACATTTCCTTGTATATGTTAAGGGTTTGTGTATTATGTGAAAATTGTGAAGTTTTTACTTTCTCTACGATGCACATAGTAAGTAGACAAGGTGTTGCATTCTACTCAAAATTCGATACCGAAATTTTACCGAAAATACATTTTTGCGATCCCCTGAATAACAAAAAAACATTTTTAGAAAAAAAAGGTCCGTGTGTGTCTCTGTATTTAGGTTCAGTACCCTCCAAAGATGCGGCACGAAGATTTTCAAGAATATTCCCCATCCCAGACTACCCTTTACATGGAAAATTTTTCGAAAGTTTTTGCTTTTTAAAAAATGGCTCTAACGATTTTGATTAAAACTTAATATATTAAAGATATACGAGGTGTGATCAAAAAGTATCTGTAATGACATCATAAATACTACACAACAGTTTGTTTTGTCTAATCTGCACTGTCACCCTCGAAGTAGTCTTCTTGGGAGTTGATACAGTGTCCCAGTGCTTCTACTACTGCTGCAAGCACCTCTGGAAGTCCTCTTCTTACAACATGTTCAAAGGCTTCTGCGATTCGCGATGGATGACATCAATGTCCTCAAAACGGTGTCCTCGGAGCTGCATTTTTAGTCGCGCGAAAAGAAAAAAAGTCCGCTGGTGCCAAATCTGGAGAATAGTCGGATAGGGAACGTATTCATGCTATTTTTATCCAAAACTTGGCGAACAGAAAGGGCTTTTTGCGCAGCACATTGTCATGATGCAGGAACCAGTCACCACTCCTCCATTTCTCCGGCCGTTTGCGTCGCACATTCTCCCTTAATATTTGCAGCACTTGTTTGTAGAACACTTGATTCACTGTTTGACCCTGTGGCACAAATTCCTTACGTACAATGCCTTTAATGTTAAAAAACACAAACATCATTGACTTCACTTTGGATCGAACTTGGCTACCCTTTTTCGGGCATGGAGATGAAGGACTCTTCCATTGTGAAGATTGTTGCTGGATCGTACCCATAAATCCATGTTTCATCACCAGTAATAATTTTCTCCATAAACTGTGGGTCATTTTATAGCTGTTCTTTAAGATCTGTGCAGGCAATCACACGGCTTTCCTTTTGGCTATTTGAAAACAGGCCGGGCACTTACTTGGCGGCAATTCTTCTCATGTCCAAATTGTGTTTTAAAATGCTTTGAACACTTCCAAAGGAGAGTCCTAATGAGTCAGATATTTCTGTTATTGTAATGCGCCTATCATTTAAGACCATTTCCCTCACCTGATAGATATTTTCATCAGTTTTGCTGGAACAGGGTCGCCCCGAACGATCTGCATCTTTAACTGATATCACACTACTTTTAAATTTCGAAAACCACTCAAATGCTTGAGTTTTGCCCATAACTTCCTCCCCATAAGCTGTTCTTAACATTTAATAGGTTTCTGTTGCAGTTTTACCGAGTATAAAGCAAAATTTGATGTTCGTTCTTTGTTCTTCGTAATCTGAACATTTTTGCTACGCGAAAAAATCGCAGCACAAGCAAAACACGTGTTTACTTCAAAGCGTCTACCTCGTCACTGCATGGTCACAGGAAGTCACGTGACCTCTCATTTTTATCGGGAAGGACCGCTGCGTGTACAGTCTGGGTAAGAATTAAAGAAATCTCAGCGTCAGCATTGTTGTGAAGCCATTCCGGAAACTTTTTGATCACACCTCGTATACATGACAAATAAATTGTATATCTTGAATTGTTTGAGGATAACTTGTAAAGTCTTCATTCGGAAGCAACTTTGTGTAATCTTGTATAAATGTTAAGCAATAGACGAAAACGTACTACACAAAATATGTAGATCTCTTTAAAACAATAATTTACTTCAAATAAGTTTTTATGACACAAGCCATTTCTGAGATATTCGTTATTAGATGTTCAATTGTTCATTACTTGGACATTCTTTAAAGCCCATTCACCATTCAGTTGTTTCTCTCGATTGCTTGGAAACAATATGAAATTTTAAGGTCAGTTTTTCTGTGCGTATCTTTGGAGTTTCCTTCAGCTTGAATAAACACCAAGATGTTTCACTTTTTTGGCATCTATCATGTATAGAGATGCTGTCAATTGACATGCAGTGTCTTAAGATGGCAAAGATTGCCTTTTAAAAAGCCCACTGGGGTTTTACAAACAGCGGAACTTGGCGAGTAATAATACTTTCTGTTAAAGGAAGAACTAAACTTTTTAAAACGTAAAAGATAAAATGTTATCCTTTTCCCAAGTTTTTAAAGTTTCAGTCATAGGATTCTTAAAATCCATTCAGCATTAAGTTGTTTCTCTCGATGGCTTGGAAGCATATGGAATTTTAAGGCTAGCGTATACCGTCCAGTTCTTAAACATTTGACTATCGCTGTTCCCTTTAAATCTGTAACGAAATGTGTAATGTAGCTATTTCTTCAAAGGTTTATGTGGATTAAAACGAAGTAGATAGAAAAATAAACTTTAGTAAAAATAGTTTGTATACCCACTAATAAATGATAGAGGTTAGAGAAAGTCATGTGAATGTATCCCATCCGATTTTTTTTATTACTTTTTGTTTATCAGACACATAGGATACGTTGTCCATAAACACACCACATATATATTGTATTATGTATTATCCTAGAATGTTTAGGGTAAACAAATGTTATTTAGTATGCCCATCGTAGGTAGGGTTCCAAGGACGTAGGATAACCTTGAACTGACACAGGAGAGAGTTATGATCAACCAGGTCCTTTCTCTTGCTGAGCATGTCAAAGAGTTCTACCCAGACCTAGTAAACAAAAGACTATTGATTGCAGGACAGGAATGTAGTGTCGTGTGGCCTCCACATTACATGACATGTTACGCTAAAGAGGGATTCCCCCTAGACAACATGTTCAACTCTTGTTAGGAATTTAAGCGATTTGTCGAACAATACCCTGATTGATTGGGTCCTGCCGCCATGGGGTGTTGATGAGATTATTGTAATGACAATGAACTCCAAAGGTGCACTTCGCCTCTGCAAATTGTGCCGGCGACTGCTGCATAGGTAACGAAGTGTCGACAAAAAGCGTTTCCAAGATCGAAGCTCCTAATTTAACCCCATTATAACCGCGTGAAAGGGACTCAAATTGCGTCCGAATGCGTTCATCGGAGATAGCAGCCAAAAGTCATCCCTCCCATTCCCCTGAAGCAAATGCTGCTGCACAGGGTCCTTCACAACACAATCTTGAAGATTAACTTCACCGTTTCACCTCTGTGAATTTGTTTACAAAACTAAACGAAAATAAAAACTTTTTTTTTTATTTTCTCTATGGCTTACCTATAATAAGTAGAAAAAATATTGCACTGCACTCAAAAAATAACTAAACAAAATTCAGATTTCAGTGAAAATACATGTTTTGAGGTCTCCTAAATAACAAAAAACATTTTTAGAAAAATTCCGCGTCTGAACAGCATAACTAAAAGAGTTGATTAAACACCAAACTTGGTATTTAAGTTCAGCTTCTCCAAGAATGCGACACGAAGATTTTCAAAAAATCCCCCTACCCAAACTACGTTAACATGAAAAAGTTATCGTTATTTTTTATTTTCTCAATAGTGCGTCTAACGAAGTTGATTAGAGTAGGGGAAAGGTCCCTATATTGAACCGCTTACGCCTAAATAGTAAATAATAATTATAATTTCAAATCAACATTTTCAGAAATACAAGCGTTAAAGTGACAAATCATTGAGCTATCAATATCCTCAACACAATTTAAAATTAATACAATTATCAATTAAGTAACATTTAAAAAATGAGATGGTGTAAATCGGTTCAAATTAGGAACGTGGTCCTTAAATTGAACCACCCGTGTCTTAAAATGAACCACATACTTTTAAGTTTGAGTATTTTTATTAATACAAAATACACATACTTATTGTACATTCAAAACAAATATGATATCAACAACAAAAGTAGAGTCCAAAATTGTGATAAGAATAGCAATTTCCTTGAACATTTTGAATTTGTATATAATGAAAATCACTTGGTTTTTAGAATAGGTATTATTTGCAAATATAGAGTGTTTACTAATTTTTACTCCCATACAAAAGACTCCAATTATACACAGCCTTCACAATAAAACACTTTCTTCTTAGCACTAACTTTTGCACACTTTGGTGAAGCCCTATCCTACAACTCATACACTGGATCATGGCCATCATTTCAGACAATTCACATTCACATATTCATGTCAGCGACTGTTTTTAGCATGATTTTTTATAACTTAACATATTATATCGATATTTATTCACAAGATACACTATTCGCAGTTGAACAGTCCTAGAAATTCAATAGGTTTCCTAAATTGGACAAGCTCAATATAGGGTTCAAACGGTGGTTCAATTTACGAGCCACGCCATTTTGGAATCTTTAGCATCTATGTGACTAGGAGAGATGCTGCTTGAAAAAACGTATGCATGAATATTGTTGCTAAAGAAACACTTCATAACATGCAATATATAGATGATCTCAAACTTTCCTAATTGGTCGTATAAGCTTAGCTAGACGAGTCAAATATTACTTCTGAAGTACCAAAAGCACACAACACTTCATACAACTGAAACCACAGCTCAAATGCAAAGTCAACAACACCAAGAATTCATAGCTGTACACGCTACGCTTCTGCTAGGATTATGGTGACATCTGTCGAATAGTTTAGAAAATATCGGGGTGGTTCAATTTAAGAGGCGGTTCAAATTAGGGACCTTTACCCTACCATATGTTTAATATATTTATATGACAAACTATATATCTTGAACTTTCTGGAAATAACCTGTGAAGTCGTCTTCATTCTGAATGAATTTTAGCTTTCTTTACCACGTATATAGTGGATAGAGAAGGTATTCCATTCAACCCAAAAATTAGAGATTTCACCAAAAATATATGTTTTTAGGCCTCCTGAATCCAATTAAACCTTTTTTAGAAAAATGTCCATATGCACGTGTGTGTGTCTGTGAACAGCATAACTCAAAAACGTAAAGAGGTACCAACACCAAACTTGGTATTTAAGTTCAGTACCTTTCAAGGATGCAACACGAAGATTTTCAACAAAATACTCCACTCCAAACTATCCTTTACATGGAAGATGTTTGTAACCGTTTTCTAAAAAATGGCTCAAACGATTCTGATTAAAATGCCATATATATTAAATATATCTAGATGACAAATAAGATGTATCTGGAATTTTTTGGGAATAGCCTTTGAAGTCCGCTCATTCGGAAGGAACTTTGTATAATCTTGTATATCTGGTAAACGTTAAACGATAGACAAAAACGTGCTAGACAAGAAATGTAGATATCTTTAAAACAACATTAATGATTTGATTTTAAATACGTTGTAATTCTTTTTAAGTCCCATCGATTTTCGGTTGTTTCTCCGAATACATGGGAACAGTATAGAATTTTAAGGCCAGTATATAGCATTGAGTGCTTAAACATTTGACTATTGCTGTTCCCTTTTATCTATAGCAAAATGTGTAATGTGTAGCTATTTATGCAAAGGTTTATTTGCATTAAAATGTAGCAGATAGAAAAATAAGTTTTATAAAGAGTAACTTTTATACACATTAATGAGCATTAGAGGGTAGAGAAAGTCACGTGAATGTATTAGATAAGATTCTTTTTCTATCTGATTCAGGTTGATCATATAACAATTTGCAGATATCATTTAATTACGTATTTATTATAGGTACAAGAAGGATAGAGGAAACCAGGTGGATAGATTTCGCTATAAAATTCCACGACAACGCGAGAAACCAGTGAATAGCGACATGCCTTCAAAAAAATTAGAAGGCTTTGAACAATGTAAAGTAAATTAACGGATATTTTAAAAATAGCTGATGCACCATAAATCATTTTTGGAAATAAATTGTGTGCTTTAAAGAGATCTATATGCATTCTGTAGTACGTTTTCGTCTTTCGCTTAACGTTTACCAATTATACAAGGTTATATAAAATTCCTTCCTAACAAAGAGGACTTCATAGGCCATTCTCAGAGAATTCAAGATGTACATTTTATATGGCATGTATGCACTTTAAAAATAAGGTATTTTAATAAAAAATTGTTAGAGCCATTGTTTGGAAAAGTAAAACATTCAAAAAATGTTCCATATAAATGGTAGTTTGGAATGGGAGAGCTTTTTGAGCAATTCTGCGTCGTATTCTTGGAAGATACTGAACATAAATACCAAGTTTTGACTTTTCTTTTTGAGCTGCTGTTCACACACACATACCCAAGTGACACTGATAATGAGAGATGTGGTGCTATTAATTTCTTTGGTTGAAGAAAGACCCGTTGTTTGGGACAAAAGTTTAGACACTTATTAATCCAAGACTAAAACAACAATTGGTTGGAAAGAAGTTTGCCGTCGACTAAATCGTGTTTTTGAGAACTTGAGCAACGGAGATAAAAATAAGTACTTTAAGTCGTTTGGGTTTATTTTCCTTAATTTGTACTCCTTTATAAACTATCCCTTTTGGAACCCATTTTGTAATATTTTTGTAATATTGTATATTAAAATGTTCTAGAATAAGGGAAACAATAAAATTCGTGTCGTGTTTAGGCACAAAAACGTTAGGGTGAGAACTGTGTGTACCCTTAAAGCTCGTGTCTACTTCTGTCGCGAATAATTGAATGTTCTACTTTCCTGAACAACTCAGTATTTTTGCATTAATGCTACTATATATCATTCAAAAAGTTAGATTTTCGTTATATTAGTGTTCTGCTTTTTACAATAACTCTATTCATCACCCAACAGAAGAAAACTAAAAATTCTAACACGAGTAACTCCATAAAGGCGATGATTACTGAAAAAACTCCGTAGGGTCGACAGACGTTCTAGCTGGCTATCTTCCAGGCTCTCCACCCTGATAACGGAGGACATAGAAGTGTCTTACAGCACCGCATGGGCACTGCCGAAATACCCAATGGGTTTCAGGAACCAGTGGCCCGTCCAGACCAATCCAATCTGAACAACTCCTTTTCGGAAGTGACTCAGTTGCTCGGCCCAACCTACTTCTGGTAATGTCAGAAGTACCACGAGAGCTGTGGGTACGCAGCGCTCACACCATAGCAGCTGAAGGGGTCGCAACACATCCCCTACGGTAGGATTCATTAAGGCCTAACAGCCCCGACGTACCTCTGATAACGCCAGAAGTACAACGAGTGCTCTGGGAACTCGGTGCTTATACTACAGGAGCTGAAGCCGCCGCAACCCCTCCCCTAGCTAGGGTCCGTCAAGACATAGCATGCGCGACATACTTCTGGTAACGTCAGAAGTACGAGTGCTCGGGGTACTCAGTGCTCACACCACAGCAGCTGAAGAGGCCGCAACCAATCCCCTAGCTAGAGTCAGTCAAGACAGCATGCACGACGTACCTCTGGTAACGTCAGAAGTACCACGAGTGCTCACATCACAGCAGCTGAAGCGGCCGCAACCCCTCCCCTAGCTAGGGTCCGTCAAGACAGCATGCACGACATACTTCTGGTAACGTCAGAAGTACGAGTGCTCTGGGTACTCAGTGCTCACACCACAGCAGCTGAAGCGGCCACAACCCCTCCCCTAGCTAGGGTCCGTCAAGACAGCATGCATGACGTACTTCTGGTAACGTCAGAAGTACCACGAGTGCTCACATCACAGCAGCTGAAGCGGCCGCAACCCCTCCCCTAGATAAGGTCCGTCAAGACATAGCATGCGCGACATACTTCTGGTAACGTCAGAAGTACCACGAGTGCTCTCGATACTCAGTGCTCACACCACAGCAGCTGAAGCGGCCACAACCCCTCCCCTAGGTAGGGTCCGTCAAGACATAGTATGCGCGACGTACTTCTGGTAACGTCAGAAGTACCACGAGTGCTCTGGTTACTCAGTGCTCACACCACAGCAGCTGAAGCGGCCACAACCCCTCCTCTAGCTAGGGTCCGTCAAGACATAGCATGCGCGACGTACTTCTGGTATCGCCAGAAGCTACCACAGTGCTATGGGTACTCAGTGCTCACACCACAGCAGCTGAAGCGGCCACAGCCCCTCCCCTAGGTATGGTCCGTCAAGACAGCATACACGACGTACTTCTGGTAACATCAGAAGTACCACGAGTGCTCTCGATACTCAGTGCTCACACCACAGCAGCTGAAGCGACCATAACTCCTCCCCTAGGTATGGTCCGTCAAGACATAGCATGCGCGACGTACTTCTGGTAACGTCAGAAGTACCACGAGTGCTCTCGGTACTCAGTGTTCACACCACAGCAGCTGAAGCGGCCACAACCCCTCCCCTAGGTATAGTCCGTCAAGACATAGCATGCGCGACGTACTTCTGGTGACGTCAGAAGTACCACGAGTGCTCACATCACAGCAGCTGAAGCGGCCACAACCCCTCCCCTAGGTATGGTCCGTCAAGACATAGCATGCACGACGTACTTCTGGTAACGTCAGAAGTACCACGAGTGCTCACATCACAGCAGCTGAAGCAGCCACAACCCCTCCCCTAGGTATGGTCCGTCAAGACAGCATACACGACGTACTTCTGGTAACATCAGAAGTACCACGAGTGCTCTCGATACTCAGTGCTCACACCACAGCAGCTGAAGCGGCCACAACCCCTCCCCTAGGTATGGTCCGTCAAGATAGCATACACGACGTACTTCTGGTAACATCAGAAGTACCACGAGTGCTCTCGATACTCAGTGCTCACACCACAGCAGCTGAAGCGGCCACAACCCCTCCCCTAGGTAGGTCCGTCAAGACAGCATGCGCGACGTACTTCTGGTAACATCAGAAGTACCACGAGTGCTCTGGGTACTCAGTGCTCACACCACAGCAGCTGAAGCGGCCGCAACCCCTCCCCTAGCTAGGGTCCGTCAAGACATAGCATGCGAGACGTACTTCCGGTAACGCCAGAAGATACCACAGTGCTATGGGTAGGCAGCAAGTTATTTGGGGAATTTAATGTCGTAACGGCACCTTACCATGGCATCTCAGGTGGTTAGAGCACCCGCACGCGGAGGATTCATAGTACAAATCCCGGCTATGCACTCAATTTTTCAGTGTGATTCTTTCAACCCTTGTCCTACACACGGCCTTGTGTGAAAGAACAATTAATTATGTATATACGGTGTTAAGTGTTAAGTTTCGCTTAAAACATCTGTAATGCATATATGTGTTGTAAAAACTTCATGTTTAATTGAAGAATGAATTGTTTTCTTGGAGATATTCATAAATACGCAGCGATTTACAATGCAGTAAATACCGCTTTTCTAATGGACATAAATTGCTCCGGGTAATTTTCGGCGAGACGAGAAATTTAATTACCTGTGGAGTTCCCCAGCACTCGATGATAGGTAATTTTGGCCGCATGCAGTGGTGTGTTGATCATATCAAGTCAATTTAGCTCTTTACCAATTACACACTCTAAAAAACAATAAAAACGAGAAGGATACCTTTTTAGGGGGGAGTTTGATTACCGTATAACTCCGTGTTCAACGAGTGTTGACTTTTAAACCATTTGCTGCCAATTGTTTAAAGCAATAACACTGGTACAAGCGTTTCCCATTATCGTGTCGCAGAGGAAAAAAAACAACAAAACTTAACCTCTGTAGCTTTTGACATTTCTTTGGTGTGTGTACAATAGAACGTGATGTGGATTTATCATTGCGGCACATTTATTGTAAAACTTTCCTCGTCTTATACTTACCGGAATGAAAATGCTTTCTCTCCCCCCGGAAATTGACATTCCAGGCAGGGCTGAAAGGAGCACGCGGTTCGATTATCGTCTACAGCAAAACATTTCCAGGCGAGTTTTCTATTGAAATGTTGATTTTTAAAAGTAATCACAATGCTGTGGGGAATATAAAGACATCCTATGTTTGCTTTTGAATACACAATAGTTCTTTATGAATTCCTAATTTGGGAAAATAAGGGGATTATTCGATAAAAAACTGTCAAAAACATTAAAAATAATCTCATGTGTTACATTCACATGACTTTCTCTACCCTACATAGCTTATTAGTGGGTATACAAGTTATTCTTACGAAAATTTATTTTACTAACTACTTCATTGTAATCTAAATAAACCTTTCCATGACAATGCGAGAAACAACTGAAAACCGACAGGACTTTAAAAGAATAGTCAAGCATTGAACAATTCGAACCATTAATATGGAATATCTCGGAAATGGCTGATGCCACAAAAGGTGTTTGAGATAAACTGTGTTTTGAAGAGACCTAAATTTTTTGCGTAGTACGTGTTCAACTATCGCTTAACGTTCACCAGTTATAGGAGGCTGATTAATAAGTCAGTGACTTTTTAAAGAGAATAACAGTTTTTTCCAAAAAATAAATTTTATTTCTCCTTTCAATTCAATACACGTTGTCCAATGTTTCTCCAAATTTTAACCCTTCAAAAATTTGATTTTTCGAAGTCTGCATAATATGAGGTTGCTTCTGCCATGATGTGTTCACTGGACGTGAATTTCTTCCCAGCGAGCCAGTTTTTTAGGTTTGCGAAGAGGAAGAAGCCGCTCGGAACCAAATCTGGAGAATATGGTGGGTGAGGTAGCAGTTCGTAGCCCAAGTCCACAAATTTTGCGATGGCAATGGCTGACTTGCGTGCGGGTGCATTATCCTGGTGAAAGAGAACCTGTTTCTTCACCAAATGCGATCGTTACTTTAACAGTTCCTTGTGAAACTGGTCCAGCATTGCGGCATAATATGAACCTGTGATCGTTTTACCCTTTTCCAGGTAGTGGATGTCTATCACGCTCTGTGAATCCCAAAAGACAGCTGCCATGATGTTTCCTACCGACGGAATGGCTTTCGCTTTCTTTGGAGCGCCGAAGGAAATCCACTGCTTTGACTGTGGATCCAAGTTTCATCAACCGTGGCATAACGCCGCAAAAACTCATTTGGTTTCCGCTGGAACATGTTCAAATATCCCTGTGAGCAGTCGCGGCACCCATCTTGCTGACAGCTTTCTCATGCCGAAAAATTCGTGCAGAATGTTATACACCCATTCCCTCGAGATGTTTACGGTCTTGGCTATCTCACGGATTTTCACTCGGCGGTCTTCCAACACAATATCGTGAACTTTGTTCACCATTTCTTCCGTAGTGACCTCAACCATCCGTCCTGTGCGCACGGCATCCCTTGTGCTCGAACGACCACATCGAAATTCTGTGAACCATGCCATGTGATGGAGAAAAGTTCCCGTAATACTTGTTCAGCTTTTCTTCCGTTTCCTTCACCGTCTTACCACGCAAAAAGCAGCGCTTTATCAGAACACGAAATTCACTTTTCTCAATTTTCTACGAAGCAGCACATATCTGCTTATTTTAGGCACTCTCAACAATTTTCTAAGAAAGAAATGACGAATTAATGCAATTATACCCAGAATAGATGCAAGAGTTGGGTGCGAACAAAAACCTGATTAGAACGCCTTCTCTCGTCAAAGTCGTGGACTTATCAATCCGCCCTCTGCAAGATATCTGCTACACAATTTCTCCCGAATGAAGATGACTGTAAAGGTTATTCCCAAAATATTTAACATACCAAAATTGGTATTTAAGTTTAATATATTCAAACGTTGCGAGGCGAAGATTTTCAAGAAGATTCTCCACCCCAAGCAACCCTTCACATGGAAAAAGTTTCGAAAGTTTCTACTTTCCAAACAAAAGCTCTAACATTTCAATTGAAATATCACAAATTAAACATATTTACATAATAAATAAAATGCATATATTGAATTTTCTAGGAATAGCTTGCGACGCTCTCTTTATTGGGAAGGAATTTTGTATAATATTGTATAACTGGTAAACATTAAACGATAGACGAAAGCGTACTACACCAAAAATGTAGATCTCTCTAAGACACACAATTCTTTTGTGGCATGCGCTACTTCGAGATAGCCTTTATTAAATGTTCGAATTGTTAATTTCTTGTCAAAATTCAGTTATTTCTCGCGATTGCATTGAAACAGTATGTAATTTTAAGACTAGCATATAGTGTCCAGTTCTTAAACATTTGAATATCGCTGTTCCCTTTGTATTTATAACGAAATGTGTAATGTAGCTATTTATGCAAAGATTTATTTGGATTAAAATAAGTAGACAGAAAAATGAGATTTAGTAAGAATAGTTCGTATACCTACCAAAAAACGATAGAGGTAGAAAAAGTCATGTGAGTGTTTCACATTAGCGTTTTAGAAAAAGGTATGTGTGTGTGTCTGTGAACAGTATAACTCAAAAACTAAAAACCGGATAGATACAAAACTTGGTGCTTGGTACTGATGCGACACGAAGATTTTCAAGAATATCTCCCTCAGCAAATTAGCCTTTCGTGGAAAACTTTTCGAAATGTTTTATTTTCTAAAAAAAGACTAACGATTTCGATAAAAGTACTATATATTATATATGTTTATAGACAAATAAAATGTATATCTTGAATTTTGGTGAATAGCCTGTGAAGCGCTCTTCATTCAGAAGAAATTCTGTATAATCTTGTATGACTGGTAAACGTTAAGCGATAGACGAAAGCATACTACACAAAAAGTACATCTTTTTAAAACGCACAATTTATTTCAAATAAGCTTTTTTTGTGCCAATGCCGTTTCTGAGGTATCCGTTATTAACAGTTCAAATTGTTCATTTCTTGGTCATTCTCTGTTTTGGGCTGAAAACCTTATTCAAGGGATTTTCTGCCCATATTATGGAAATGATTCGTACAATATACGTGTAAGCTACCCTCGTGACCCGAGTGTGGCATGCCTAAATACTAACAGAACAAATATTTCCATGCGTTGTATTACCTCATGTGTTAAGTTCCGATTTGTTTCTGCTGGATGCACAGATTCTGGTCACCGGAATGGGTAAAAATAAAGGCCAAGAGTGAGTCACCACGCCGGACTATTCAGAAAGTTCCGATTTGTTTCTGCTGGATGCACAGATTCTGGCCACCGGAATGGGTAAAAATAAAGGCCAAGAGTGAGTCACCACGCCGGACTATTCAGAAAGTTCCGATTTGTTTCTGCTGGATGCACAGATTCTGGCCACCGGAATGGGTAAAAATAAAGGCCAAGAGTGAGTCACCACGCCGGACTATTCAGAAAGTTCCGATTTGTTTCTGCTGGATGCACAGATTCTGGCCACCGGAATGGGTAAAAATAAAGGCCAAGAGCGAGTCACCAAGCCGGACTATTCAGAAAGTTCCGATTTGTTTCTGCTGGATGCACAGATTCTGGCCACCGGAATGGGTAAAAATAAAGGCCAAGAGTGAGTCACCAAGCCGGGCTATTCAGAAAATTGTGTCAGCTAAATCATCTTCATTCATCAGCTTCAGTTAACACTGCATGTTACACGAGTGCCTCTACTCCTTCCCTCATCGTTTTACATGTTTTCATTTAGACACAACGGTCTATGGAATGTTACATTGATTCACCCAAAGAAACGCAGCCAAGGTCTATCAAGAACTATAGTCCAGAAATTCTTAGGGTCATGTACAAGGCAATAACGTGAAATCTCAACTCTTTAATTTCTTTTAGCATAAAGTTACATGCAACAACTTTCAATAATGAAAACCTTAAACAATTTAAAAGTATCGAAAAAGTATCGAACGTTTATCTCAAAGTATTAGACATACTTCGATACTACCGGGTATCGAGATATCGAAGCCCCATCCCTACTTATTTTCTAGCTAAATAAGGAACATAAATCTGAAATGTTTAAATTTATGAAAATTGCATCACAAGAAGCATTTCTGAAATAGCTTAACTTTGAGTTTTAAAACGCTTATGCAGGAACGACTTAACATATATGCACTAAACTTTACAACCACATTTCCTTAAATAGATGTAACATGTGGTAACAGTACCCAAAACACTCAGTAGAATATTTCGGGTTTTGGAAAACTCACAGTTTCGTCCCCTTATACCTGCCAGAATGAGAATTCTTTCTCTCCCCCCGGAAATTGACATTCGAGGCAGGGCTGAAAGAGGCACGCAGTTCGATTATAGTCCACAGTAAAACATTTCGTGGCGAGTTTTCTATTGAAATGTTGATTTTTAAAGAGGAATAGCAATGCTGTAGGGAATATAAAGACCTCCTATATTTTATCGTTATTATTGTGCTTTTGAATACACAAACGATCTTTATGACTTCCTAATGTGGGGAAATAAACATTTTAGGGTCGCCAAGCTTTTATTCGTTTTTTATCTTTGAAGACATTACTTTGCTTTTAAAGCAACCTAGAATGTTCTATGCCACAATTTTAGATGTAGCTCGTTAACTACCGCCACTCGAATTCCAAATAAAGTATGAATAAGAACACAAGAGAGGAGAATAAAAACAATAGGAATTAGATAAGTGTGCTGTACATCGCATTCTGTTAAGTTTTATAGCGAAAACTTTTCAAGACGGAAACGAAATGATCCTAATTTTTCCCTTTTAGTAAGGTTTCCATATTATTCAGACATTCCAAATTGTTACTTCCTCTACCAGTATATACAGTGTTTTCTTTCACACTGTGGCCACCTCACGGCTGCCGCAGCTCAGACTCTCGTCGAAACAGTTATAATACAGGGTTATTCAAAAAGAAGGCACAGATTTTAAATATTAACTTTTAATGAAAGATAATAGATAGCAACACATACGACACATCATTGAATGGGAGACAGTTCAATGTTTTAAGCCCCCACCTATTAGTTCCATTCAGTGGTTACAGTGTCGCTGGATTTGTTTACGAGAAAATGGTAACGCTACAGGAAAAGTAGTTTTGTGTGCTGTAGTATGCAAAGAGTGAATCCATTGTTTCATTGCAGCGTGCATTTCATTGTAAGTTCAACAAAGAGGCACCTCGTCATAAAAACTTTACAATTAATACAATAAATTCGTAGAAGATGGTTGCGTATGCGAACGGAAAAGCACTGGTCGTCCTTGCATAACAAATGGTGCCTTCTATTGTCGTTCATTGGAAATAAATATTTAAAGTTTGTAGCTTCTTTTTGAATAACCTTCTATATCCGCAACCGCCTCACGTTCTTAGTCACAGTTACAATTACAATGATAATAAACACATACCTTATCATAAGAGATGTTGGAAAGTTTTCCCTGCTCTATTCGTATACTTCTGGAATTTTCTAACGAAATTTTCATTGGCATTCGAGAGTTCAATATCCAAAACTGAGTGAATTTCTCGCCTGACTAAACTAGGAATCTAAAAATTATACACATATCTGAGAAAGCGCCACATTTTTACCCGACTTCTCTTATCAGAAAATGGATAGCTTTCTTCATAATACACCGATACAAAAAAACAAAACAAACAAAAACAAACAAACCAGACAACTCTGAAGGAATATTTGGAACTGTAACCCTTTCTTTCGTCCTAGACGCATCTCTACTTAGATATGTACGTTACAAATAAATCTCATATATCTTAATGACCTACATTTGCAGTTTCCTCGGAAGTACAGTATGCCCAAAATAAAGTGCATAAAGCAGTTGCAGTTTCTTTGGAAGCACAACATATCCCAGAACAAAGCAATTTCCAGTTTAAGCAGTTGCAGACGGCTTACGTTTCCACTTTTACAGTATTATTGAATAAAAAATTACACATAAGGTACATAATTTCCCCCGGAACCGAAGTTTTTTTCTGAGAGGCAGAATTCCGGAGTATTCACTGACCGATGTGCGCCGGTTTCACTGAATTTAGGTAACAAATGTAGACTATGCAGTTAAAAGTTTAATTTATATTTCCTCTCCCATGTTCAGATGATTTTTTCTGATTGTTCTTTCAGATAACGAGAGGTTTTCCAAAGGGTATTACTTGAAATCTGAGATAAGATCATAAGTTTGTAGTAGGCTTGTTAAAGCAGTCGCGCTACACTGTTGTTTATTAATATGTTTCATGACAGGCTTTAAAAATTAAGTAAAATAGTTGGATGTATGTTACGAAAGGCTGAATTGGGATAAATCTACATTGTCGATTATTAAAATTCTCTGTAAAAAATCATACTGCTACGAACTAAAAAAATAGTATGAGCAAACTTAATATTCCCTTATCATAGAAACATGTGGTACACACGAACCAAACAATTGTATACCACCGTGCGGGATGACGGCGACTCGCATTCGGGATTTCCGGGGTTCAAATTCCGTAGGCCTACCTATCTGACTGGTTTCTTCGAGGTTTCGCTCAGTTGCCAAGGTAAATACAGGAGGAGATGTTTAATACCACAATCCAAATTTCCGCCTTAAGTCTAAACCAATAGTAAAAATCAGAGGTGATACATTCATATGACACTCTCTACACGTTATCGTTTATTAGTAGGTGTACAAACTACTCCTACAAAGCTTATTTTCATATCTAATTAACTTTAATCCAAATAAACTTTTGCAGAAATAGCTACATTACATTTGGTTATAGATACAAAGGGGAAAGCGATAGTCAAATGTTTAAGAACTGGACGCTATACGCTGGCCTTAAAATGCCATACTGTTACCATGCAATCTCGAGAAACAACTGAATGTTGAAAGAAGTTTAAAAGAACGGTGTTTTGAACAATTATAATCCTTAATAACGGATACCTCGGAAATGGCTGATGCCACAAAAAAGGCTATTTGAAATAAATTGTGTGTTTTAAAGAGATCTACATTTCTTGTGTAGTCCGTTTTTATCTATCGCGTTACCGGTTACAAAAATGCTTCTGAATAAAGAGGACTTCACAGACTAATCCCAGAAAATTCAAGAGATATATTTTATTTGTCATGTAAATATATTTAATACATAATATGTTTCTCAAAATCGTTAGAACCACTTTTTAGAATATCAAAACCTTTGGAAAATGTTGCATGTAAAGGATGGTTGCTGTTGAGATTTTCTTGAAAATCTTCGTGCGCATCTTGGAAGGTACTGAACCTTAATACCACATTTGGTGCTTATCCGACTTTTCGTTTTCGAGTTATATTGTTCAAGACACACACACACACACACACACACGGACCTTTTTCTAAAAATGGGTTTTTGTATTCACGGTGCCTCAAAACTGTACTTCCGTTGAAATCTCGGTATGGAAGTTTGGGTAGAATGCAATACCTTCTCTACCTACCAGGTACGTGATAGAGAAAGTACAACTGAAAATAGATGATAATGGCAAATGCTTCTCTATCTATCCACAAACAATGAAAGCAGGTAGACTGGACGGCACCCTAATGCCATCTGCCCGACGCAGAAGCAGAAGTACAGTTGTCTGGCACTTAGGCCTTGTGGACACGTGGCGAAGCAAGATAGTATGGTACGTGGATGAGACCTAGAAGGATAGCAGTACGCCAAACACCGATTAAAGCGGTATATCCTAAAAGATCAAAATCAATTACGAGCCAGTACGTCACATTTGAAACCGAATGTTTAAACATTCGTTGTGAATACGCCGTAACGTACTTTAACTTTGAAAGAAAATGATAACTTAAAATTGGATTCACACCAAACCTATTCATCTGTTTGCTGGAAAAAAGTTTAAATACTCGAATATTAACAACCGAGCATACTAATGGCTCGCTGTTAGGTTACTACAGCTAACTGTTGCTTGTCTTTCTGATACACATGATTGACCAAGTAGAGAAATGAATGCACATTAGTTCTTGTTGGCGGAGAATTTTTTCAGAAAAAGCAAAGCTTACAACTTTGAAAATACGCAATATTATCTATTTTAAAGCTTGTTGAAGAGAAATTAGTACCGTATTCATTTTAAGCCTTTATTTGTTTGCATTTATCAGTACGAATATTCAAATAAAAAATCATGACGTAACTTCATAGTTTGTTTGTCACAGAACATACGTATCCTATACCATCCCTCGATAAAGTTTGTTAGTTGGATTCCATAACACCCATTAAATTAAAGAAAAATATTGTTTCCCTTATGAGTTTCAGAAGAAGAAATATAATACTTACCTATTTTATTTCTCTTAAAAATGGTAACTAAAAGCTAAAGGTACTACTACAATGATGTTTTTATAGGGTCATTGGACATAGCTGAAGTTTAGTACTTTTCCATTTCATTACTTTCTTATTCTAAATATCTGTATTTTTTCCGTGCATATTTGTATATTTTGACCTTTTTGGGGATCTCCACGCTATCACCGCTGCGTTCTCCACAGTCTTCAACACCTTCACCACCAGCTACCTACAGCGATTCGACACAACAGACACAAAAATCAGTGGCCTGGGCGAGGTCATCATCAGCCTGCCACAGATCTCACCACCGCCAGCTCCAACAGATTGCCTGGAAGTGTTTAGGCGCACGTTGACGGGTCTTGCTGACCTGGTAAAAGTCCTGCTCAAGGCGACGAACGAATGAATTCCGATACTGAACGACCTGGGCAGGAAAGACTCCGGAACGACACGCTTGCACAAGCAAGCTCTTGGACATATGGCACTAAATACCAACCCAAACAATCCTCTACTTTTCTCCCGGAAAGAAGGAAAAACTGATTTCATTTATGGACACTCTTTAACTGCTGTGGTCCTTAGCGTCCCACTCTATATTGGGCGTGAAGACCGGTAATTTTGCTCAGAGGACTCCTTATCAGGCTTGAGGTTCTTTTACGTGCCGTAAATCTACGACATGGGACCACCGGTTTTACTTCCATTCCGAAGGGATATTTACGCCCGAAAAAAAATCCATCGCAATCCGTCGGGCTTGAACCTTCTACCCTGGGAGGGAAGGATGAGGGGAGAGACCCCAGGGCAACCAGACAACGGGCGCAAGCTCAGACGGCCTCCCTAATGTTTGCAGATTGAAGCCTCCAAAGCAGACCACTCCATTGTGCCCCGAGCCTCCGGGGGTCCCCGAAGGAGCTCATCCCAGAGGCGGGTTCCAGCCAAGCAGTCCCTGGGCGACGTCAGGATTAAACACTCACAGAATGCACAACCACCGTCAGTCGTAACCTGCAGAACACCGTTGCCTGGTCCTACATCCCTGAAACACATAACAAGGAAGAGGATGGGTACAGGAAATGGGAGGTAGGAGAGTCGTGGTAGAAGGTGAACCATCTCAGCATTCGCCTGTCGATCCGGGGAAACCACGAAAAACCCATGAGTCGAACCCGAGACCTCCTGAATGCGAGTCTCACACGTTATCGCGGCGTTACCTCGCTCGGTAAGAAAGAGAACGTAGCGTAAAAACAAATTGAGTATTTTCTTGCGCGGCTCAAATATCTCTTAAAATCCTAATTAAATCACTTAAACCGTGTGTGGAAATCAGCATAGCGTATTAAATATTAGGATGTTATATACAAGACTAGAAAATTTAAACTATTGCATAGTTTTAATGTTGGACATTATATTATTTACGCTTCTATTACCTCAGAAAATGCAAATATTTAGTCTACCAAAACTAATCCAGGGCAAATATATGTTTCTGAAGCATAGTCATGTTGTTTACAGTCCATGAAATGGTTTGGAATGAAATAACAAGTTTTATAGAGACAGGAGACCCGGCATGCTGAAACAAAACTGTAGATGTCTCGTATATGTAAAATAGAAATATGAAACTCGACAATATGCAAAATAGTTTACCATTGCTCTAGGCTAACCTCCGCGCACCTAGAAAAGTTCACATGACTGTGTGAGAGAGAGGGACAGATTTAATTTCACAAACTTTTCTCTACGGTGACAATTTTTTTGCCTTCCAGCTACGATGGAAAACTATATTATTCCGTATTTCCTCCGTGTAGTTTCTACCTGATAAACATTTACTGCACATAGCCCGAGGTTCCTTTGTCTTCCTTTGGTGTTACACGGGTCAAGCAGCCGTACGTCGTATAGAACATGCAATCTAATATTTGAATGCTGCAGTGGAAGTTAGTGGCACGAATAAATAAAATAGTCGGTGTTATCGACAAAACTTATCACAAATAACAGAGTGTGAAATGTTATAACACGCAATAAACAGAATGCATTTCATAAGTGTCAAACCTATGAAAGGAGTGCACATTGTAGCAGTGATGCACTAGTGAGATAAGTGTATACACGTAATATTCATAATGAGATACAGCTTAATACAAAAAAGAGCACGAACAACAACATATCATTTAATCCAAATAAACCTTTGCAGAAAAAGCTACATTACACATTTCGTTATAGATACAAAGAGAACAGCGATAGTCAAATGTTTAAGAACTGAACGCTGTATGCTGGCTTAAAATCGCGAGAAACAACTGAATGTTAAAAGGACTGCGAGAGAATGACCAACTAATCAACAATTCGAACCATTAATAACGGATATATCATAAAACGCTTATGCCACTAAAAACTTATTTGAACTACGAGGGCTGTCCAAAAAGTACCGACCTAACAAAGAAAACGCAAAAATTTTGAAAAAAAAAACATATTTATTTCTCTATACAGTCTCATTTCAGCTCGATACACTTTTCCCCGCGATGTTTAATAGCTTCAAAACCCTGTTTATAGTGAGAACCGTCGAGTTCTGCGAAATAGCCATTAACTGAAAACTCCACCTCTTCAATGTTGGCAAATCTTTTACCACCAAGCCGTTTACTTCAACTTTGGAAACAGAAAATAATCCGAGGGGGCTAAGTCTGGCGAATAGGGTGCATGAGGAAGCAATTCGAACTTTAACTCATTGCTTTTGTCCGTGACGATAATGGATGTATGAACTGGTGCACTGGCTTGATGAAACAGAACCTTCCTTTTCGATAAATGCGGCCGTTTTTGCTTGATTTCATCATTTAAACGCTGCAATAAGTTTGCATAATATTCGTCATTGATTGCTATTCCTTTTTGAAGATAACCAATGAAAACTATCCCACGCACATCCCAAAAAACTGACGCCATGACCTTGTCCGCAGATGGAACTGTCTTCGGCTTCTTTGGAGCCGATTCTCCCCATTTTCAATCCACTATTTTGACTGTTCCTTCGTCTCAGGTGTGAAGTGATGGACCCATGTTTCATCCATGGTTATGAATCGACGGAAAACCTCGGCTTAATTGCAGTGAAATATTGCCAAACACTCGACTGAATCATCCTTACGACGCTGCTTTTGTTCCATTGTAAACGCGGCACCCATTTGCGCATAGTTTTATTATGCCTAAATTTTTAGTTAATGTGGGATGTACAACACTTTTTGAAATGTCTACGACGTCTGCTAGCTCGCGCACTTCCCTGATTACACCATACAATAGAGTCTTCCCAAATGTCTTTCTGTCTATTCTTGCAAATTATTCGCAATTCAACTCTCACTGGAATATATACTTAAAAAGATAACCTACATAATTACATAATATTCTTCAATTCGTAAAAATTGGGATTATATCAGCTTTAATGGTCCCAAAGCTATATAAATAAATTAATCATTTTGATGTTTTGTTTTATACAGGTGTTTTCAAAAGCCCCTTGACGTGTAGCTGCTTACAAAGGGAGTCTACCTGAGTTACCGTTACCCCTTCAGCCCATACTTGCTAGATGGGGGTACATGGTTGGAAACTGCAATGTTTTACTCTGACAATTTTGATGCCATACGCTATGTACGAATTTGGAACTCGTTTGTAAACGAAGATACATACGAAGCACTTTATTTATCAAGGACCAAGCGAAATGGCTCTGCTGTAACGTGCGAGGCCCACATTCGATAGGTCCTGGGTTCGATTCCTGGGTCCGGCCATCCTACAATGGGTTTTACGTAGTTTTTCCTGGTTGGCTAGGCTAATACTGGGATAGTTTCTTCTAACACGAATTTCCTTTCCTTCATTTCCTATCGCTTCGCTTCCCCTTTCTTGTTTCAGGAGGATTAGGGGATGTGCAGTGTTCGAACAAATGGAACAGACGTTTTAAAGTTGGAAAGTTCTTGGCCTTGCCAGACGAGCATCTTCTCTAAGCTGCCTCAGGTTTGAGTTCTCCCCAGTTCCACCAGCGGGAAGCCTTCTTTGAGCATCCCGCCGGTGTGACCGGGTCATCAAGCTTGGGATCGTTAAGGAACTCTGCGCGTCTCTGTCGGGCCTACCTGTGTTCTATAACCTCCTGCTGTTCGTTCACCTCATCCGTTTCTCCTAGGGGTGGTAAGTAGAAAATTCCGGTTGGGTCGAGGTGCGGGTGTTCGCAGTCATTCATTCATATTTATCAAGGAGACAAGGATGATAAATATCTTAAAAGAGGTTTTAGGAACTCATTAATGGTTTACGAGATTGAAACTGAAGTTTCGTAACAAAATATTTAGTTTAAACTCCTCTAGCCCGTGCATTAATTTGACCCAAGAGGTATGTTACACCCCATATTTAAGCAGCATTCAAGTTTATATTAATCTTTCATACCTCTTCATATCTAAAATAAATAAACTGAACAATGATTTATCTGTAATTTACGAACATAGACAGCTAAACGGTATTGTACAGCTTCAAACTGCTTTGGCTCGTGTTTTATGCCGCCCGTACACAACTTTGCAATTGCTGGAAATATCTGTAGCAATTGTATCCATCCAGGTAAATCAGTCCCACGACTGCAGGAGATGGACGATAATGCCATAGTCTGCACACAATCGAGCGGGCCGAGGCTTGTAAAGCCATTGATGGCACCACCAAGACTTTTTTTTGACCACGAGTGGCCTCTTATGTGCACCAGGAGCTCTTCAACAACCGGTAGCTGTTGCCGAAATCACAACGGCACTTGGAAACGACCCATTTCGTTGCCAATAACACCCGGGGATTCGTGTACTATGTTTTACGGTCATGCAGAGAGTGGGAAAATATTGCGCTCGAGTTTTGTATGTATGGATGGCCCATATATATTGTGTAAGTTCTTGGTAGCCTACTTTACAAAGCAGATCTGCTGGTTGACACTTACAGGCGTATTATAGTACACATATAGTGAGATTGTAAAGAGAGAAAGCTTCAGTGTATGCGTGTTTGTGTATGCAGCGTATCCTCGAAAACCACACAACCGATTTTGATAATTCCTTCACCATTGAAAAGACCTATGCTTTACCACGGGTATGGCCTGTAAAAGACCTTCCACTTTGATTTCATAATGTACAGCGATTCGTGAGCTGTAGAGAAAGCAACGCATCTAGGTTGGTGCCTCGAAGAATACACCCTGCAGGCTGGAGGCACGAAGTTGGCAGCCCCATACCAGCTTAGCCTGTGCAGCGCTCGTAACGCAGGCAGGGAATTAGTCTCTTACTGAAAGTCTACATATCTTAAGCCGGATATATAATATTTGAAGACAAGATAACAACTGATAGGACCAGGATATGTATATTGTTAATGACAGAAATTTCAAATGTATGAAAGAGCAGAAGAAAATTTAAATAAGAGTATTAAAGCTTATAAGGAAACAAGTTTTAAAACAAATAAAACCATGGCTTTAGAAGGGAAAGACCAGTTGACAGTAAAGTTTGAAGACGAAATAATTGAACAAATATCTACCTTCAAATATCTGGGCTCCACAATATAAAAAATAAGGATATTTTTGAGGATATTGAAGAAAACATTGAAACATTTTATAAAATGAATGGATGCAATAAAAGACACTGAGAAGAGATGCCAAATATAACTTAATATGAAAGCAGCGTTTAAATATTCAAGTGAAACATGGATATTAAAAAAGAGAGAAAAATCAAGGTTGTACTCGGCACAGATGAAGTTTTTATGAATCTGTTCTAGTAGTGACGAAAGCCGACAGACTAGGAAATGTGGATATCAGAGGACACCTACTAGAACAATAATATAGTCGAGGAAATGTACTAAGAATGACACTTTCGAGGTTTCCTAGGCAAGCATTGCTTAATAGACCATTTGGTATAAGAGGATTTGGACTACTCCGATGAAGATGGAGGGGTCAATTTGAAAATTAGCTTCGGAACAGGTCGTCTAGCCTAAACTAAAGGATTAAAAGGGATCTAAAACGCTCTTGTACTTGAATACGAACACATGCCTGCAAAGACGGCTTTGAATTTTAGTTGAAAATGCCATGAAATAGAAAAAGCAGTTGTTACTCCACAGAAAATGCATGTAAAACAAAACATATGCCACGGATATATTATACCAAGCAATGCATTGTAGATGGCCACGATTTAGCAACTAATTGGATTTGCTTATACGCATGCGATACCAAAGTCACCAAGCGGGATGACTGAGACGGCAACGTCTGTATACTGTAATCTAACAAACTAATCGACCATTCTGATTGTTTCCAGCCTGTGGCCTTTGTTTTATTATAGCAAAAGTTGTATTTCATATTTTCCCATTTTCTCAATGTAATTTGTGTATAGGTGGGCGCTCCTGCGCAGTGCAGTTAATGCAGGTGGTAGGCGCTTGAGTCCCTGTTGCCTACACAGAGAAGGAGTGGGGGGAATTTTGAGAAGAAACTTTGAGGTCGTAGACGTGCAGATTCGAGAGACGTTTTTACGACCATAAAACATATATTTTCGGTGAAATGTCGGTATTGAGTTTTTTTTTTGGGTGGAATACAATACCTTACCTACCTACTATGTACGTGACAGAGAAAGTAAAAATCATGACACTATAGGTTAGAAAACGCAACAGAAAACAAACGCAACGCAAAACATTCGAGTAGATGGGTTACTTTTTCACAGAATTTATTAAAAACATTTAATACAATTGTCTTCTCTCCACTTCCCGCGTTTTTTTCTCAACAGTGGCGGAGAATTCTCAGCCATGACACTCTTGAAAGTAAAATTTTCTCAACACTTGCACCACATGGCAAGGAGTACACTAGTGGCTTGTAGGGAGACCGGAAGCGAACTACAGCGCCTGTGCTTAGCCTCATACAGGCCCGCCCATGGGGCAAATTATGGCGCAAGTTACGCCATCAGGAGCATTATTTTGGGCGGAGGGTGAAGTAGGTGTTATTGTCCTCACCGTTGGAAAGCCAATTTTAAGTAGGTTGTATGCCTCAAGTACGATACAAAGTTCCGGTAGTCTTCGCCCCAACGATTAGGAATCAATTTTGTATTTTATGTTTCTTTAAATATTATTTATATTTATGTTTGCCTCGGCTGCGTCAGTATTAATTTGTAGAAATATGTGTCTCTTTGCAGGGAGTGGTGCGGCTAAAGAATGTAGACTTACACAGATTATAATTTTTACTTCACTCCTTTTATTAAATCACACGATTAAATAACACATCACTGATATACAGAGCTGTGAGATTATTTATTAGTTACTTAAACTTCTTGAGGACGCGTCTCGCGTCCAGTTAAGAACGCTGTCTATAAGCAACTGAACTTATTTCTACCGCCTGAATTTGTAAATTTCTGTATTTCAAGTCTCTGATTGGCTAATCCTACTCCAATAGAATACCTTCATTTGACTTAAGCTTTTTTTTTGGTTGTAGATTGGCTATTTATAAACTGTCTCAAAAGTTACATTATTGTTGCTCCAAGAATTACTAGTAGCATTATTACTTTCCAATTCATTATTGCCTTAAGGTTTCCTCATTGTTACCTCATTGTTAGCAACTATTCTCACAGCTCCTACGTTATTAAATTACATAATGAATTCACATAACATTATTAAATATGTACATAATAATATAAACATTAATACAATGACTGTTACATAAACTTATTTATACACATACTGTTTTAAGGCGGGCTGTTATTGAATTTTATATTATATAATTAGACTGAAATCATTTAAGTGTTAAAATACTCCCTCAAGGGGAATTAAAAAATTTGGGAAATGCTAAAGTAATAAGTAAATTAATTAGATAATATAAATACATTTATTACATTTTAATAGAGTGCTGTAATTGTTAACACAGTTTGTATTTTTAAGTTTGTTAATCTAAATGCGCTATATCAAAAAAATTATGATACATTCACATGGCCTTATCTACCCTCTATCGTTTGTTAGTTGATATACAAATGTTTAAAAACTGGACGCTGTGATATTAGCCTTAAAATTCTATTTCCATGAAATCGCGAGAAACGACTAAATGTTGACAGGGCTTTAAAAGAATGGCTAACTATTGAAAAATTCTAACCATTAATAACGGATATCTCTGAAACGGCTGATGCCACAAAAAATCGTTTGAAATAAATTGTCTGTTTTAGAGAGATCTGTATTTCTTGTGCAGTACGTTTTCGTCTATCACTTAACGTTTACCAGTTATACAAGATTACACAAAATTCCTTCCGAATGAAGAGGAATTCAATGACTATTCCCAAAAAATTCAATATATACATTTTATTTGTCATTTAAATATCTTTAATATATGGTACTTTACTCAAAATCATCGAGCTATTTTTTAGAAAATGAAAACTTTCGAAAAAGCTGCAATTAAAGTCTAGTTTGGGGTGGGTGATTTTGTCGAAAAAAAACGTATCGCATTCTTGGAAGGTATGAACTTAAATGCTAATTTTGGTTTTGATCCCACTTTTCGTTTTTGAATTATGTTGTTCACACACAAAAATACATATATGCGGACCTTTTTCTAAAATGTATTTTTTTATTCAAGGTGCCTCAGAACATGTATTTTCGGTAAAATCTGGTGAAATAAGTTTTTGGGTGGAATGCAATATCTTCTCTACGTACCTGGCAGAAAAAGCAAAAAACAAAAAAAAAAAACAAAACAAAACAAAAAAAAAAAAGCATAATGCTAAGTACATGAAAATCATACTGTATGTTATAATGTGGCGTATCAAGGAATTAAATATTTGATATTGAGCTTTCAGAAAAATTTGGGAGGATGATTGCTTGGGAGGAATACGCCATAGCCTTTGGGGCAGGGATGGGAACCGCTGGCCTCATAAACCCTCTGCTGTAGCGGTTCATATTTTGTTTCATAAATTCGACTGACATAATAACGGGTTTTTTAAACTTCTGTACAGAAGAATAACCACAAAACGTTACCGTTCTGAACCCAACCGAGACAACATGTTAAGCGGTAAAAGCTATATTCGCTCACCAGCCAATGAGACACTTCCTTGTCACGTGGTTTTTACAACTCATTTGAACTTAAAGTGAACCAGTTTAGTTTTCGAGTGACTTAGTAATATGAAACATGCTGTAATCATTTTATTTTTGATAGACCTGTTACTTTGTGATCAGTAATCACGTCATTAAAATATTCAAACCCTGAAATCTTGAAACTATATCTAAGAGACAAAATGCTAATCACCTGTAGGCACGTAAAATACAGTATATTACGTAATTAACATTATTGAGCTGCTAATGGTAAAAGTCTGGTATGATCCACCAGAAAACAAAATCTAGGACATCACCCTTCTGAAGCATCGCGCACGAGAGAAGTAGGCTCCGATTTCTGGAGGGAGAAACGTAGAAGTCTCGTTTGTTCCCGACAAACAGCCAGAAGCCCCAGCAACAAGGTGCCTGTCGCTGTCAGATTATCTGAATGTCATGACACAAGGGAAAGATGCAAAGCTTTTTCTTACGCTCGTATTCCTGTTAGTGTGCGCTCTTTCATATTTGCCTCCTTTTGTTGGCTTTTCGCTTTTCATGTAGGAGGAATGTTTCTGTAAAAAATATTACAAATGCGCAATCTGTAACTGCCAGCATACGAGGTACAGAAGTGAAGTTATGACTACTGTATGTACTACTTCATTCTTCTATACGAAGAAACCTAGATCTGTTTTGGACATTCCCATTTCTATGCTGTTTTATCAATAGCGTAGCCAGAAAATTATTAAAGGGGTTTATGTATAGGGGTTCATCATTACTTTCTCTACCACGTACATAGAACGTAGAAAAGAAATTGCATTCTACACAAAATTCGACGGAGATTTCACCGGAAATAAACTACGTGATCAAAAGTATGCGGACACCTGGCTGAAAATGACGTACAAGTTCGTGGCGCCCTCCATCGGTAATGCTGTAAGCCAATATGGTGTTGGCCCACCCTTAGCCTTGATGAAAGCGTTCACTCTCGCAGGCATACTTTCAATCAGGTGCTGGAAGGTTTCTTGGGGAATGGCAGTCCATTCTTCACGGAGTGCGGAACTGAGGAGAGGTATCGATGTAAGTCCGTGAGGCCTGGCACGAAGTCGGCGTTCCAAAACATCCCAAAGGTGTTCTATAGGATTCCAGTCAGGACTCTGTGCAGGCCAGTCAATTAAAGGGATGTTATTGTCGTGTAACCACTCCGCCACAGCCCGTGCAGTATGAACAGGTGCTAGATCGTGTTGAAAGATACAATCGCCATCCCCGAATTGCTCTTCAACACTGCGAAGCAAGAAGGTGCTCAAAATAGTATCAATGTAGGTCTGCGCTGTGATCATGCCACGCAAAACAACAAGGGGTGCAAGCGCCCTCCAGGAAAAACACGACCACACCGTAACACCACCACCTCCGAATTTCACTGTTGGCACTACACACGCCGGCAGATGACGTTCACCGGGCATTCGCCATACCCACACCCTGCCATCGGATCGCCACATTGTGTACCGTGATTCGTCACTCCACACAACGTTTTGCCACTGTTCAATCGTGTAATGTTGACGCTCCTTAGACCAAGCGAGACGTCGTTTGGCATTTTCCTGCGTAATGTGTGGCTTATGAGCAGTCGCTCGAGCAAGGAATCCAAGGTTTCTCACCTCACGCCTAACTGTCATAGTACTTGGAGTGGATCCTGATGCAGTTTGGAATTCCTGTGTGATGGTCTGGATAGATGTCTGCCTATTACTCTTTACGACCCTCTTCAAATGTCGGCGGTCACTGTCAGTCAAGAGATGAGGTCGGCCTGTACGCTTTTGTGCTGTACATGTCTCTTCACGTTTCCACTTCACTAACACATCAGAAACAGTGGACCTAGCGATGTTTAGGAGTGTGTAAATCTCGTGTACAGACTTCTGACACAAGTGACATCCAATCACCTGACCACGTTCGAAGTCCGTGAGTTCTACGGAGCGTCCCATTCTGCTGTTTCACAATGTCTAATGACTACTGAGGTCGCGGATAATGAGCACCAGACAGTAGGTGGTAGCACAATACACCTAAGATGAAAAACGTATGTTTGTGGGGTATCCAGATACTGTTGATCACATATTGTACATGTTTTGAGATCCACTGGATCTATGTTCGATCACGGCCTACAAGCCCAGAAAAAACGTCATATTTTATCAAATACAACCGTTTTGGAAACATGCCCTTGTGTGTCTGTGTGTCTTTGAACAACATAATTCAAATATGAAAAGTGGGATAAGCACCAAACTTGGACTTTAAGTTTAACATCTTCCAAGAGTGCAATACGAAAATACCCCAAACTATGCTTCACATGGAAGATTTTTCGAAAGCTTTGACTTTCTAAAAAATGGCTGTAACATTTCGATTAAGACACCATATATTAAAGATATTTACATGGCAAATAAAGTGCATATTTTGAATTTTCTGGGAATAGCTTGTAAGGTAAGGAATTTTTGTAAACTTGTATAACAGGTAAACGTTAAGCGATAGACGGAATCGTACTACACAACCTCTTTAAAACACACAACTTAATTTATTTTAAATAATTTTTGTGATATAAGCAAATTCTAATATATCCGTTGATAATGATTAGATTTGTTCATTACTTGGTCTTTGTGTTAAAGTTCTGTCAACATTCAGTTGTTTCGTTCAATTTCAAGAAAATAGTATGGAATTTTAAGACTAGCGTATAGCATCCAGTTCTTAAACATTTCATTTTGGTTGTTCTCTTTGTATCTATAACAAGATGTGTAATGTAGCTATTTCTGCAAATGTTTATTTGGATTAAAACGTAGTATAAGGTAAACCGACTAATAAACGATATAGGGTAGAGAAAGCCATGTATCCCATAAGATCTTGTAAATAATTTTAATCAATTCAAGTGATAAACATGCATTAAACCTGAGTTGAAATATTTAAGTAAATGGATTTTATATTCACAGGTTAAGGCGCAGGATATTTTTCGTATTCTAAGGGGCAAATGTGTTGTGAAATGGGAATTAATGACCAGTGTGAAGTACTTTTATATTACCGCTGCAGCCAATTTTATTTCACTACCAAAATGAATTTGTATTTTTCTATAAACCGGAAGATATTGCACTGAAATTTAGTACCCGAACGAAAGCATTTCCCCATATATTAACACGGTTATACCAACGCAATCTAAAGTACAGCTTCTGTTTGTGTAGAATGTGTAACAGGGAAGATGAAACTGCCCTGCATGTTATATTCCAATGCGATACATTAAAAACGGACGATGCAAGCCTTTAGGGAGTTCATACCCCAAAGTAATAGTATGAAATAAGCATCTAGTTGAGGGGCTCCTAAACTCTTTAAGAGAGCAAGTTGGCTGACGTAGTGCAACTGGGAGAAATACTCACAATAAACCATTGGCTTCGGTAGGATGATTCAGACCATCTCGTTTTGTCACCAGGTTTAACACATAAATCAAACTTATACGTCTTTATGGTGCTTACAATGTGCAGTCTTCCTTTTAAACAACACATGGTCGCAGTATTTCTGGAATTGAAACAAGCTTTTGATCGAGTGTGACACGCCAGTCTGATTTACAAACTTCGAAGCATTGAGTTGCCGAATTATCTCTATTATGTGATTGATAGCTTTCCCTCACGTCGTACTTCTCAAGTACGAATAGGTACTAATCTAATCCTCTGTTCGCCCAGTAATGTCTGGAGTGCATCAAGGTTCCATTTTAGTACCTGTGCTGTTCAATGTCTTCATCTATGACATACCTGCTTTACGACTTGTCAACATCGCCATGTACGCTGACGATATTGCCGTTTCCTACACTTTGAGGACCGTTTCTCCATCCCCACTGTGTACAGATGTTTCTTGAGGTTCCCATGGCTGCTTCTTGTCCTATTTCAGGAATGTAGTATTTCTGTTTGGAGATGGTGTGGGCATCACAAGCTTAGTTACTTTATCTCCTCAGAGTTTAAGCTTAAGTCAACAGTTTTAGTGTATGGTAGGTGCATATTTTCGAAATTATGGAGTATATTTTAAAGATTTTGACGGCATAAACGCGTGGATATTTTAGATATTTTTAGTGTATACAAATCCGATGTCTACTCAGAATCACCACCTGTGTGTCAGTAATGTCAAACTGTGTTCACTTTTCAGCACATCATCATAGGCTGTCCAAAATTTCGAGAACAAGGACAACAGTGCTCTACTCCAAACAGTAAGGAAATACTTAACAGCGTTACTTTATGTAAAAATGTTATCAGCTTTGCAAAATCTATCATGTGCCAGTCTATCTAGAAACTTAATGTATGTAATCGCGATATGACTGCAAATTTTAAGCGAGTTAAATAAAATAAACACATAAATCAATACGTGCTAGTTTATTCAGTAGTATTATAGTACACAAACAAAAACGTTATTAACAACATCGCACCTTTCTTAGGTTAAAAGGTGCAAACCTCATTTCCGTCACTTCCTGTATATAGGTAAATCGTTTTCTGTAAAACGGTTCAAAGTTGGGATGTCTACCAAGCCAGATATCTCCTATTTATCACACAATAAAGCCAAACGATTGGGCGTGTAAGCGCATTGAGGTAAGTACTTCTCAAACTGTGTTAGTGACGGCGTTAAGGTTACGATGAGTGGTGTACGGCCCAATATTATCGTGCTCGAACGTAACTTCTCTTCTTGGGAGGCAAAGTCTTTCCTGCAAATAGTGAAGCGAAGGAGGTATTAAAGGAGTCAGCGACACGTAGAACGTTCAAAATCTTCTTCCAAGCGTTACGGATCGCAGTCAAGATTGATGGTGCTCGAGGGGTGCACGGAATGAGGCTCATTTTCCACGGATTCTCTTTCCTAGCAGAAATGATTGCACCAATCAAACACTGAGGACGTAGCAACATTGTCACACCTTCTTCGGTATACACTGCAGCAGCATATAAGGTATCTGCGGGAGAACCAGGTCAGTTAGGAAGTTTCAATTTCAGTTCCTAGGGTGCAGTATATTTTGGATGTCAAAGTTTTAGCTAGAGTAATATTTCGAAGCTGAGTAAAGTTTAAGTTTCCTATTTGTGGGGAGATTAATATACTAAACTATATAGAAGTTTGCGTATTGAAATGCTTAAAGCTTGGCGTTTTCTCGTTATTAAATGCATTTCCAAGAAGAATGTTTTGAAACTATCATCATTAACTAACATGTCCACAAATTCAATGCATAATTATTTTGCTTATTCTTAGAGTTGTTACCTTCCCTAGCACCTAAAGGAAATACTCCGTTACATCCAAAGTTTTTCTTTTTTACTTTATTACATTCCACCCAAAAATCAATACCGAAATATCGCCGGAAACACAAATTTTGAGATACCCTAAATCAAAGTAAATTTAAAAAAACATCCATGTTTGTGTCTGTGAATAGCATAACTCAAAAACGAAACGCCAGATAACTACCAAACTTGGTATTTAAGCTCATTATCTTACAAAGATTTGACATGAAGATTTTCAAGAAAATTCTCCCCTAAAACTACGCTTTAAATGGAACATTTTTCAAAAATTCTTATTTTCTAAAAGATGGCTGTAAAGATTTTGATTAAAATACCATGCATTAAATATATTTAAATGACAAATAAAATTTATATCTTGAATTTTTTGGGAATATCCTGTGATGTCTCTTCGTTCGGAGGAAATTTTGTACAATCTTATATAACTGTAAAGGTTAAGCGATAGACGTAAGCGTACTACACAAAAATGTAGATCTCTTTAAAAACACTTATTTCAAATGAGCTTTTTGTGGCATAAGCTATTTCTGAGATGTCCTTATTAATGGTTCTATTATTTATTACTTGGTCATTCTCTTAAAACCCTGTCAACATTAAGTTGTTCCTCGTGATTTCATGGAAACATTATGGAATTTTAAGGCCAGCACACAGCGTCCAGTTCTTAAACATTTGACTATCGCTGTTCCCTTTGTATCTATAACGAAATGTGTAATATAGCTATTTCTGCAAAAGTTTGGATTACAATGTAGTAGATGGAAGTATAAGCTTTAGTAAGAATGGCTGTATACCCACTAATAAATACAATGCATACAGAAAGTCATGTGATTGTATCACATTGGATTATTAATGTGTTTACTATTTAGCCGATCAGCAAGATTTATATAGAAGCCAGTAAAAAAACTTGAGTTTTATTTATGGACGCTTTTTAACTGCTGGGTCCTTAGCGTCCCATTCTATACTGAACGTGAAAGATTGGTAATTTTGCTCAGAGGCCTGTTTATCAGGCTTGAGGTTCTTTTATGCCGTAAATCTACGACACGGGACCACCGGCTTTACTTCCCTTCCGAAGGAAGCCATACTAAGGATTTTTACGCCCGAAAAAAAATCCATCGCTCTCCACCGGGTTTGAACCCTCGATCTCGGGAACTAGGTAACCACTACACCGCGGAGGACGACTATAGAAGCCAGTAATGAATTAGGTTGTTAATTACTTTACATATAATAAGCTGAGGATCTTGTCTCCAACATATGTGATAGATAGCAAGAAAACAACATTAAGAATTCAATAATGATTACAGGTGTATGGTATTAACAATCGGATTTGGTTAGGTAGTAGTAACAAGGTATTAGACAGATAAAACAAATATAACTATTTGATCTCAGTTAATGACAGAACAGGATTTAGATGAGTGAGGTTAATAATTCGTCTGAGGAATCACTATTCCAAATGAGTATTCAGGAATTCTTGAGAGAGTTTTCATTTTAATATTCTCTTCTGTGCGTTCCGAAGTCTACTGCGATACGCTACAGCGTCTGGTACTCCGCCTAATCTTAAGAAGAGTTTCTTTGAGAGCAATTTGAAGTACTGTTGTATGGGAAAAAATTTAAATTCCTGATGTAGCTGGTAATTTCTTACCAACCATGGAACCTTTGTAATTGTGCACAGAATTTTCTTTTGTTATAACCTGAAGTTGATGAATGTTATTCTTTCTAGCTGCATTCCTCACGATACCGTAATTATTAGTGGGAAAATATAAATAATTAAATAACGAAATGATAGTAAGATAAAGAAATAATTGCAATAAATAATTTCCGAATATTTAATCAATGTATACTGTAATAAGCACGAGGTAAAAACTTTTTCAGGAGAAAGGGGTTATTAGCGAGTCATATTAAGGAAATGTCATTAGCAACAGCCGACGAACGAACGCGTTACGATAAAAGATTCTTAGAATGCAGTTAAGGGATGAATTCTGTAGGTTTTAAAGCCACGTAGATAGAAATTCTGTAAATGAAATTCTTAGATTCGGGGAGGTTCTGCATAGTAACAAGGTAAGAGACACCTAGGTAGGAGTTTTTAGTATTGGCCTGCGTAAGAAGTAACGTTGGTAGGGATATAGATATGTGGGCGGAGCTTAAGTTAAGAAAAGGAATGCATTATAAATCAGAGTTATTTGTTCACTTAATCCGGTGGCTTTTTCGTGACGACTTGTGGGTTCTTTTAAACGCCCAGTTACGCGCTTGAGTGGGTAAGATTTAGCGGCTACTGAGAGGGATCTTTCCGAACAACATTTCTGCTATTTACGGCAGCTGATGACTCGCTTAGTTATTGTTATAGAAGTATTTAATTCGTAAATTCAACAGCCGTCGATTCTTCTCAAATGAACGGTTTAGTCAACATTAAACATTTCTCAGCTAACTAAACTGCTGTTATCCTTTTAAAATACACTCATGCATGCCCCGAGAGAAAGATCTCATAGCTCTACCAGCGTAGCAGCCGACAGCAGAATCAACAGCAGATATTGGAGACGACGTCAAAAGCTGACACCGGGCATTCATCGTCACACAGAAGCGGCGGGTGAGATTATAGGACGTTTGAGAAGCTTGTATACTGAGCACTCCACTCCAAGCGGTGATCTCTCGTGAATAGGGGTATAGTTTTATGATTCTGTAAGTACCTACTGCTGAAATATAGGCTATATGAGGATTTCAGGTTACTAGTCTAGCACTACTCCTAGATATTTAACTGGTGTTTTGGAGGCAACCATGTAAGCTGATTTTCCTGGACCCAAAGATTCAATATTCAGAAACACATGTTTTGAAAATCCCTGAATTAAAAAAAATTTGTTAAAGCTCAACGTGTTTGTGTGTATGCCCATATGTGAACAGTGTAATAAAAACGAAATTTCGGTTAAATGACAAAGCTAGTACTTTAAGTTCAAGTCTTCTAAGGATACAAAACGACATTTTCAAGACAATCCCCGCATTAACCTACCCTTTATATAGAAACACTTTCAAAAAATTTCATTTTGTTAAAAATGGTTCTAATGAATTTGATTAAAGTACAATATATTTAAGACATACACATGACTAATAAAATGGATATTTTGAGTGTACTATGAATAGCCTGTGAAGTCCTCTTCATTTTGAATGAATTTTGTATAACTGGTGAGCGTAAAAGATAGTCAAAATCTTACTACACAGAAATGTAAATACCGCTAAAGCGTACATTATTTATGTCAAACAACATTTTTTGTGGCTTGAAGCAGTTCAAGATATTCTTTCTCATTAATTTGAATTTTCAAATATATATAATTTTTCAAGTGGTACCTCGCTAATCTTTTTCCTCGTGGTCGTGTAAGTTGCATGCAATTTCAAGGCCACATAGCAAAAATGCTTTTTAAAAGTCTGTCAATTTAGCCTGCTGTAACATTATTCTAGCTACAGCGAACTGTATAATCCCTTCGGCATGTTCCAGTAGCCTCCATTTCTAGAACATTCCGCTTATGCGAGGTCCATATTAGGGGCTACACTTGCCCGGGAGTAAGTTAAGACGTTATGAAGCTGAATGCTGAATCTAACAGTTTCGGCAGTTAAAAGTGGATGGTGTCGAGTGCAGATCAATTGTTGATTGTGAATCCGCAGTTTAGTTGTTAGTTGGACTCAGCAGTGTAGTGGTGATTCGATTAGACGAATCAGCTGAATTGTGTTCTGTTCCGAGTGCCTGTCAAAAGTGTCTCAGGTGTAAAATTTGTGCTACGTTGAACACGTAAGTGACAAATAAAATGTGTTTAACAGCAACTGGTGTTCTCATTTGTTACTGTATTCTTCTTACACCACAACGAAACGTGTAAAGTATAATGACATTTTATCTCGATTAGCAAAACGTAGATAGAAGAATACGCGTTCGTAGTTTGTAGAAGAGGAGTAGAGAGAGAGTCATATGGTGAAATACACAGGTTATTGGTATAGTATTTAAAACGTATAAATATAGTTTAAAAATTACCTGCGGTGCAGTTTATTATTTTTGTTTCAAGATTTTACTCTTGAGCCACCAAGACATGCTGCCAGAAACACACACAAGGTAGATAAGGTTTAGATTGCATTGGAAGCGGAGGATTGGGCACCGAACCAGGAAGGAGGATATTGTAGCGACGCCCCACAAGGGAGCGCTCCCGGGAGGGAGGAGAAGGTGAGAAGAGACACCGAGCGACCGGAACCAGAAGTGACGGCACAATGAAATTGCTTTTTCCCTGTCACGTTGTACCGAAACACCATTGCCACTACTTACAACTCTGAAGTAGACCAAATGGGGTGTAGGATGAATGAAATGATGAATAGAACGAGATGGAGGGACAGGAAATTCAGCAGATGAAAGAAACCACTCTTGCATTCGCTCGACGACCCGGGAAAATCCCAAAAATCCCACGCCTGAACCATCCCGCTCCATATAAGGTTTGTTTACTCTTAACTTCAATCAAATTTGCCCATCATCTAACACAAGCTGGGCTTTTGAGTTAAGGGCTTATGCTTATTACAGCTTTTACAAAAATTGCGGTTCTTAAGATGAAACTATGTGTGCTAAACGTTATAAGGGAATAAGAACAAAGACGATATTAACATATGAACATATAAGCACCGAAGGCACGCTTCTCTGTTTTCATCGTGGGGGAGGCAAAATTCTCAACAGATCCTCTCCGTAAGTGGTTTAATGGTACACCGGGCGTGTAACATACCCCTAAGGCGTTCCTAAGCAGACAATCTCTGTTAACCTCGGACGTGCCTTTGAAATGCCTAAACGCTGCGGGCACTTAAAGGCCGTGGTTTGGCGATGATAACACGACTTGGAGTAAACTTCAGTAGGACGGCAACCATTGAGTGGAATAACAACTCGGCGTTACAAACAGATCACTGGACCCGCTGGACTGCAGAGCGTCTCGAGGTGACGGCGCTGCTCTTTGATGACAAACCCAACTGCACCTTTAAGAACAAACTACCAATTTAAACACATCTGTCTCCAATAACTGTTGAAGCCCAATGCGGAAACATATCAAGTAGACTTTTTACTTTCTCTACCGCGTACTTATTAAGTAGAGAAGGCACTGCATTCTGTCAACAAATTCGATAACGGGATTTCACTGGAAATACGTGTTTTGGGGCTCTTGAATAAACAAAAAAAGCATTTTTAGAAAGAAAGTAAGTGTGGGTATGTATCTGAGTAGTATTAGTCCCGGATGAGCCAATTGATTTAACGATAATCCTGCCGCTAGGGGCGCTAGTGTCGCTAGTGTCGCTGCGTGCGACGGCGGCGGCGGTAAGTTTGAAAAGCGCCCTGAGCGGTAGGATTATCGTTAAATCGGTTGGCTCATCCGGGACGAGTTGAAAGAATTGAGGAAGTGACGTGTAGTGTTTTGATTGGTTCGTTAATTTGGGGTGGGAGATGGAGGAAGGGAGATGGAGGAGTATGGAGGTCGCGTGATGGAGAGGAGCTGGGTGGCGAGGTGTTGTCTGTGCGGAGGTCGGTACTGAAAGAGGGGTAAAGATGGGGAGCGAGGGATAAAAAGTGTAACAGAAAGTGACGTGTGAAGTTGTGATTGGTGGGAATAAGAAGTGATTTTATTGGTGGAAAGGAACAAATGAGAGTTGTTGATTGGTAGGAATAAGAGGGATTATGATTGGTGGAAAAGAAAAAGTTGTGGGAGTGGGGTATGTTGGAGGTGGTGGGAAAGGTGAGTTTTGCTAGCAGCAAGATTTGCAAAAGCCTGTCTTGAACTGATCAGCAATTTTTGAACGTCGGATGGTAGTTTTCTTGAGTGGATAGAGAGATGGGGGCGATATGAGATGCGGTGGCGAAAATGGGGACTAGACAAGGTTGTTGAGACAAGAGGTTTAAGGACGAGGAAATTTGGAGGTTAGTGGTGAACACGGCGGTCGCAAGAGGTGGGGGTAAGGAGATGCAGTGGTGAGAATGGGAACTAAAAGAAGATGGGGGTAGCAAGAGTTTTAGAAGAGTAGATTTTGAGGTTAAAATAGTGGGAACTAAAAATGGCGGAGGGTCTACGACAAGGAGATGCGGTGAGAACTAAACAAGATGGCGGTCGCAAGAGGAGGGTAAGGAGATTTGAGGTTACAGTACGAAAACACGAAAGGATATATTCCTACGCCAAGCAGGTCCGAAAAATAATTATGCGTGTGGTACTTACCTGTTACCGGTGTGGATGCGTCACCAAAAGCGCGGCACGCGAGGCGGAAAAATAAAAGCAAACTGTTTTTGAAAATGCTTAACCAGCTTTAAGATCAACCAACATCACTACGCACTGATATACCTAGGTTTTTAAAGCGGTACAGACACCCTTTGCAGAGGCGTAATTTAACTATACCAAAAACCTGGTACTGGACCATCGTGATGGTCGCTAGCGTACGTAGGAGCAGGGTTCTCAAGCCGGTCGAAAGCGGTCAAAAACGTGTACGACGTAGGTGTTCGCAGTAGCTGCTGTCGAGTCAACCGTCGAGGTGTGAATAAACGAGATCTGTTCTCGCCGGCAATTTGGTTCGGAGATGTGAGCAGCGGCGAGGTGTTGTGTGTGCGGAGGTCGGGACTGAAAGAGGGAAAAGATGGGGAGCGAGGGATAAAAAGTGTAACAGAAAGTGACGTGTGAAGTTGTGATTGGTGGGAATAAGAAGTGATTTTATTGGTGGAAAGGAGCAAATGAAAGTTGCTGATTGGTAAGAATAAGAGAGGTTATGATTGGTGGAAAGAAAAAGGAATGGGGTATGTTGGAGGTGATGGGAAAGGTAAGTTTTGCTAGCAACAAGATTTGCAAAAGCCTGTCGTGAACTGATCAGCAATTTTTGAACGTTGGATGGTAGTTTTCTTGAGTGGATAGAGAGATGGGGCGATATGAGATGCGGTGGCGAAAATGGGAACTAAACAAGGTGGTTGAGACAAGAGGTTTAAGGACGAGGAAATTTGGAGGTTAGTGGTGAACATGGCGGTCGCAAGAGGTGGGGGTAAGGAGACGCGGTGGTGAGAATGGGAACTAAAAGAAGATGGCGGTAGCAAGAGGTTAGAAGAGTAGATTTTGAGGTTAAAATAGCGGGAACTAAAAATGGCGGAGGGTCTGCGACAAGGAGATGCGGTGAGAACTAAACAAGATGGCGGACGCAAGAGGAGGGTAAGGAGGTTTGAGGTTACAGTACCAAAACACGAAAGGATATATTCCTACGCCAAGCAGGTCCGAAAAATAATTATGCGTGTGTTACTTACCTGTTACCGGTGTGGATGCGTCACCAAAAGCGCGGCACGCGAGGCGGAAAAATAAAAGCAAACTGTTTTTGAAAATGCTTAACCAGCTTTAAGATCAACCAACATCACTACGCACTGATATACCTAGGTTTTTAAAGCGGTACAGACACCCTTTGCAGAGGCGTAATTTAACTATACCAAAACCTGGTACTGGACCATCGTGATGGTCGCTAGCGTACGTAGGAGCAGGGTTCTCAAGCCGGTCGAAAGCGGTCAAAAACGTGTACGACGTAGGTGTTGGCAGTAGCTGCTGCCGAGGCAACCGTCGAGGTGCGAATGAACGAGATCTGTTCTTGCAGGCAATCTGGTTGAGAGATGAGAGGCGCGGTGGTAAAAATGTGAACTAAATAAGATGGCGGAGGCACGAAGTTGAGGTTAAGGAGCGGCGAGGTGTTGACTGTGCGGTGGTTGGGGTCTGAAAGAGGGGGAAAGATGGCGAACGAGGGATAAAAAGTATAACAGAAAGTGACGTGTGAAGTTGTCATTGGTGGGAATAAGAAGTGATGTTATTGGTGGAAACGAACAAATGAAAGTTGCTGATTGGCGAGAATAAGAGAGATTATGATTGGTGGAAAGAAAAAAAGGTGTGGGAGTGGGGTATGTTGGAGGTGATGGAAAAGGCAAGTTTTGCTACCAACAACATTTGCAAAAGCCTATCCAGAACTCATCAGCAATTTTAAATAACTAGTGTTTCGGGGGTTTTCTCTGGTTGGTAGACGAATGCAAGCTGTTTCTACCATACTTATATTATTGGTCTTTTTCCTTTTTTTTTTTTAAAATGACTAGTTTTTTTTCTTTTTTTTTTTTTGGGGAGTTTTCTGCGGATGGTAAACAAATGCAAGCTCTTTCTGCTTTTTCATAGGTTTTCCCTGGTTGGTAGGCGTTTTCTGTACTGGTTGACGAAGGCGTTTCTAATTTTGGAGGTTTTCTCAGGTTTTTAGCGGTTGTCCCTGCCCGGTAGGCAAATGATGAAGTTTTACCTTGTCGGCGCACGGATACTAGGCACGTACTGGCGCGCACACACACACACACACACAGAGACAGACAGGCACACACACACGGACATGTTTCCAAAAATGTTTTTTTTTTTTTTTTTTTTTTTGATTCAGGAGGTCTCAAAACGTGTATTTCCGGTGAAATCTCGGTATCGAATTTTTGGGCGGAATGCAATACTTCCCCTACTTACTATACGTAGTAGAGAAAGTAAAAAAGTATTGAAAAATTTAAGGAAATAACAAGCAATATCTCAAAAGTGTACTATCTTGTTTTCAAGGGTTTTCCAGATCGGTAAGCGTTAGAATACTCTTAGAGCTTTTTTCAGGTTTTTTAGCGGTTGTCCCTGGCCGGTAGGCAATTGATAAAGTTTTTCTATAACGTCGTCGTTTTGGCTTGTGGCGCACGGTTCCTAGGCACGTACTCGCGCGCGCGCACACACACACACACACACACACACACACTAAAATAGTAGCGTATAAAAAAAACTGATTTGTTACACTCACATAACTTTCTCTACTCTTGTACAATCTAATTGGTAGCTTTTAAGCGATAGTCAAATATTTTAACGCTGGTTGCTATGTGGCGAATTCCATTCTGTTTGCATGTTCAGGACATAAAAAAAATGAATAAACGAATTTGAGAAAAAGTATAAGTATTGGAAAATTTAAGGAAATAACAAGCAATATCTCGAAAACGGTTCACTCAACAAAAGAAACGTATATGACATAAGTTGTGTATTTTAACGCGATCTACATTTTTTGTGTAGTAAAATTTTGTCTATCTCTTATGGTTTACCAGTTATGCAAAAAAGTCGTTCACAATGAAGAATATTTTTGGAGACATTCCCAGAAAATTCGAGATATACATTTTATTTGACATGACAATATCTTAAACATATGATGTTTTAATCAAAATCGTTAGAGCCGTTTTTGAGAAAATTAAAATTTTCGAAAAATGTTCCATGTAAAGGGTAGTCTGGGGTGGGGGGATTTTCTTGAAAACCTTCGTGTCGCATCTCTGAAAGATACTGAACCTAAATACCAAGTTTGGTGTTTATCCGACTGTTCGTTTTTGAGTTATGCTGTTCACAGACACACAGACACAGAGACACACAGACAGACACACACACGGACATGTTTACAAAAATGCTTTTTTTTTTTTGGATTCAGAGATTCTCAAAACATGTATTTCCAGTGAAATCTCGGTAACGAATTTTTGGGTGGAATGCAATACTTCCCCTACTTACTATACGTAGTAGAGAAAGTAAAAATGAATAACGCATTTGAGAAAAAGTATAAGTATTGGAAAATTTAAGGAAAATGGTTCACTCAACTAAAAAAAAATGTATATGACATAAATTGTGTATTTTAACGCGATCTACATTTTTTGTGTAGTAAAATTTTGGCTATCTCTTATGGTTTACCAGTTATGCATACTGAACCTAAATACCAAGTTTGGTGTTTATCCGACTGTTCGTTTTTGAGTTATGCTGTTCACAGACACACAGACGCACAGACAGACAGACACACAGACACACAGACAGACACACACACGGACATGTTTCCAAAAATGCTTTTTTTTTTCTGGATTCAGTGATTCTCAAAACATGTATTTCCAGTGAAATCTCGGTATCGAATTTTTGGGTGGAATGCAATACTTCCCCTACTTACTATACGTAGTAGAGAAAGTAAAAATGAATAACGCATTTGAGAAAAAGTATAAGTATTGGAAAATTTAAAGGAAATAACAAGCAATATCTCGAAAAACGGTTCACTCAACAAAATAAATGTATATGGCATAAGTTGTGTATTTTAACGCGATCTACATTTTTTGTGTAGCAAACTTTTGTCTATCTCTTACGGTTTATCAGTTATGAAAAAGTCGTTCACAATGAAGAATTCTTTTGGAGACATTCCCAGAAAATTCGAGATATACATTTCATTTCTCTCGACATTATCTTAAATATATGATATTTTCATCAAAATCGTTAGAGCCATTTTTTAATACAAAGAGAACGGGATTTCACAAGTGAAACAGTACTGTGATAACGATACCACTGAAACAAAAAAAAAATCTGATGTGTAACACTCACATGACTTTCTCAACTCTTGTACAAAGTATTTTTACAAACGCTTATTCCCCATCTAGTTCATGTTAATCGAGATAAACATTTGCAAAATCTATTTTATTGCTAATTTTCTTGTATAAAAAAAAAATCTGATGTGTAACACTCACATGACGTTCTCTACTCTTGTACAAAGTATTTTTACAAACGCTTATGCTCCATCTAGTTCATGTTAATCGAGATAAACATTTGCAAACTCTATTTTATTGCTAATTTTCTTGTAGATGTAGGGGAAAATATATTTACAAGGGGAATATAGAAAAACAGTAGCCTTTAAGCACATACATATCTCTTAATAGCTGGTTGCTATGTGCAACACCATTCTTTTTGCCACAGATTAATACTGTTTGCATATCAAAGACAAAAAAAAAATGAATAACGAAGTCCCATTTGAGAAAATAAATATTGGAAAATTAACAAACAATATCTCGAAAACGGTTCACTCAACAACAAAAATGTATATTACATAAGATGTGTATTTTAACGCGATCTACATTTTTTGTGTAGTAAAATTTTGTCTATCTCTTACGGTTTTTCAGTTATGAAAAAGACGTTCACAATGAAGAATACTTTTGGAGACATTCCCAGAAAATTCGAGATATACATTTCATTTCTCACGACATTATATTAAACATACGATATTTTTCATCAAAATCGTTAGAGCCATTTTTTTTAATACAAAGAGAACGGGATTTCACAAGTGAAACAGTACTGTGATAACGATACCAACAAAACTAATTATTATTCACCCACTGAAACACATAAAAAAAATCTGATGTGTAACACTCACATGACTTTTCTCATCTCTTGTACAAAGTATTTTTACAAACGCTTATTCCCCATCTAGTTCATGTTAATCGAGATAAACATTTGCAAACTCTGTTTTATTGCTAATTTTGTTGTAGATGTAGGGAAAATATATTTACAAGGGGAATATAGAAAAACAGTAGCCTTTAAGCACATACATATCTCTTAATAGCTGGTTGCTATGTGCAGTACCATTCTTTTTGCCACAGATTAATACTCTTTGCATATCAAAGACAAAAAAAAAATGAATAACGAATTCCCATTTGAGAAAATAACTATTGGAAAATTTAAGTAAATAACAAGCAATATCTCGAAAACGGTTCACTCAACAATAAAGATGTATATGACATAAGTTGTGTATTTTAACGCGATCTACATACTTTCGTACTCACCTATAAGATATAGAGGGTAGAGGTCGTACGAACGTAGCACTTTGAGAATCTATATTCAACAGTTGGTGTTACTCCTTAGAAAGGAAGTATCTGCTGATTTTTATTTAATTCTTTACATTTTACATAACACGTATGCACTGGCACAACACAAAAGCACTACACACAATACTCAGTTTTAATATTTGCACTAATAACATCAGGAATAACTGAAGTCTGCAAACAGTCATTTCCCATGTGCAGCCTTACGTACAGAAAACGTGTGTGGCTGATCTATGTGTAAAAAGAGCCTGAGAGCGGATGTACGTCAGCGGTAAAATCTTTTAAATGCATTTTTATTGGCGATGGTAGAAATCGTGCAGTGGTGGATCGTGAAAATTCATATAAATGGATGTATCACCTCATAATAAGCCTCTATATACCAAGAATATTGAGTTTTTAAAAAGTCAGCAACTGTACCTGTGTTTCTATACGTGAACGTCAGATGGCAGCTTCGATACGTGTCCACGGAGACCTTAGTGCTAGGCAACTGTACCTCTGTTTCTATACGTGAACGGCAGATTGCAGCTTCGATACGTGTCCACGGAGACCTTAGTGCTAGGCAACTGTACCTCTGTTTCTATACGTGAACGGCAGATTGCAGCTTCGATACGTGTCCACGGAGACCTTAGTGCTAGGCAACTGCACCTCTGTTTCTATACGTGAACGGCAGATTGCAGCTTCGATACGTGTCCACGGAGACCTTAGCGCTAGGCAACTGCACCTCTGTTTCTATACGTGAACGGCAGATTGCAGCTTCGATACGTGTCCACGGAGACCTTAGTGCTAGGCAACTGTACCTCTGTTTCTATACGTGAACGGCAGATTGCAGCTTCGATACGTGTCCACGGAGACCTTAGTGCTAGGCAACTGTACCTCTGTTTCTATACGTGAACGGCAGATTGCAGCTTCGATACGTGTCCACGGAGACCTTAGTGCTAGGCAACTGCACCTCTGTTTCTATACGTGAACGGCAGATTGCAGCTTCGATACGTATCCACGGAGACCTTAGTGCTAGGCAACTGCACCTCTGTTTCTATACGTGAACGGCAGATTGCAGCTTCAATACGTGTCCACGGAGACCTTAGTGCTAGGCAACTGTACCTCTGTTTCTATACGTGAACGGGAGATTGCAGCTTCGATACGTGTCCACGGAGACCTTAGTGCTAGGCAACTGCACCTCTGTTTCTATACGTGAACGTCAGATTGCAGCTTCGATACGTGTCCACGGAGACCTTAGTGCTAGGCAACTGCACCTCTGTTTCTATACGTGAACGGCAGATTGCAGCTTCGATACGTATCCACGGGGACCTTAGTGCTAGGGAACTGCACCTCTGTTTGTATACGTGAACGGCAGATTGCAGCTTCAATACGTGTACACGGAGACCTTAGTGCTAGGCAGCTGTACCTCTGTTTCTATACGTGAACGGCAGATTGCAGCTTCGATACGTGTCCACGGAGATCTTAGTGCTAGGCAGCTATACCTGTTTCTATACGTCAACGGCAGATTGCAGCTTCGATACGTGTTCACGGAGACCTTAGTGCTAGGCAACTGTACCTGTGTTTCTATACGTGTCCACGGAGACCTTAGTGCTAGACAACTGTACCTCTGTTTCTATACGTGAACGGCAGATTGCAGCTTCAATACGTGTCCACGGAGACCTTAGTGCTAGTGCTAGGCAACTATACCTCTGTTTCTATACGTGAACGGCAGATTGCAGGTTCGATACGTGTCCACGGAGATCTTAGTGCTAGGCAACTATACCTGTTTCTATACGTGAACGGCAGATTGCAGCTTCGATACGTGTCCACGGAGACCTTAGTGCTAGGCAACTGTACCTGTGTTTCTATACGTGAACGTCAGATGGCAGCTTCGATACGTGTCCACGGAGACCTTAGTGTTAGGCAACTGTACCTCTGTTTCTATACGTGAACGGCAGATTGCAGCTTCGATACGTGTCCACGGAGACCTTTCGCTTCAGGTGACAAAATAACACTAGGCACTTGTGTGCCGTGGTGTAAGCCGCAATCACGGTATTGGTAGCGTGGATCTCCTTGGGGCTCTCCTCGGAGTTACCTCAACACCACGTACATGACCTGGTTCGTCACGGGTACGCAGGTCTGCACTACCACTTCCTCGGCGTTGAGCAGGCCCAGGAGGCGATCGTACCGGTACACCAGCTAGCACGTGGACATGTTATCGCGCTGTGGTGTTGCGTGTGCGAGGTATGGAAACTCAAGGACGCAAAACATGCACGACCGAGGGTTAAAAAGCAGAACAAGTAGTGACGTGGAGCGTTGTGATTGGTGTAAATAAGACGATCTCTGATAGGTGGACAAATTGAAATAACGTGATGTGATAGGCGAAAATAAAATCAAAGGTGATTGGATGAAAAATGACGAGAAGGAATTAGCGGTGAATTTGTGAACTAAGATGGCGAAGATTTTTTTTTTTTAAAAAAAAGGATAATATAAGTACGGCAACTGTAACGGTTTACGGCAAACGCGCGCCGCGCAATGCGTCACGCCCGGGCAATAAAACAAAAATCATATTGAGCAAGATGCCCGGCAAGATGTCGAGAGAAATGAAATGTATATCTCGAATTTTCTGGGAATGTCTCCAAAAGAATTCTTCATTGTGAACGACTTTTTCATAACTGATAAACCGTAAGAGATAGACAAAAGTTTGCTACACAAAAAATGTAGATCGCGTTAAAATACACAACTTATGCCATATACATTTATTTTGTTGAGTGAACCGTTTTTCGAGATATTGCTTGTTATTTCCTTTAAATTTTCCAATACTTATACTTTTTCTCAAATGCGTTATTCATTTTTACTTTCTCTACTACGTATAGTAAGTAGGGGAAGTATTGCATTCCACCCAAAAATTCGATACCGAGATTTCACTGGAAATACATGTTTTGAGAATCACTGAATCCAGAAAAAAAAAAGCATTTTTGGAAACATGTCCGTGTGTGTGTCTGTCTGTGTGTCTGTGTGTCTGTGTGTCTGTCTGTCTGTGCGTCTGTGTGTCTGTGAACAGCATAACTCAAAAACGAACAGTCGGATAAACACCAAACTTGGTATTTAGGTTCAGTATGCATAACTGGTAAACCATAAGAGATAGCCAAAATTTTACTACACAAAAAATGTAGATCGCGTTAAAATACACAATTTATGTCATATACATTTTTTTTTAGTTGAGTGAACCATTTTCCTTAAATTTTCCAATACTTATACTTTTTCTCAAATGCGTTATTCATTTTTACTTTCTCTACTACGTATAGTAAGTAGGGGAAGTATTGCATTCCACCCAAAAATTCGTTACCGAGATTTCACTGGAAATACATGTTTTGAGAATCTCTGAATCCAAAAAAAAAAAAGCATTTTTGTAAACATGTCCGTGTGTGTGTCTGTCTGTGTGTCTCTGTGTCTGTGTGTCTGTGAACAGCATAACTCAAAAACGAACAGTCGGATAAACACCAAACTTGGTATTTAGGTTCAGTATCTTCCAGAGATGCGACACGAAGGTTTTCAAGAAAATCCCCCCACCCCAGACTACCCTTTACATGGAACATTTTTCGAAAATTTTAATTTTCTCAAAAACGGCTCTAACGATTTTGATTAAAACATCATATGTTTAAGATATTGTCATGTCAAATAAAATGTATATCTCGAATTTTCTGGGAATGTCTCCAAAAATATTCTTCATTGTGAACGACTTTTTGCATAACTGGTAAACCATAAGAGATAGACAAAATTTTACTACACAAAAAATGTAGATCGCGTTAAAATACACAACTTATGTCATATACGTTTCTTTTGTTGAGTGAACCGTTTTCGAGATATTGCTTGTTATTTCCTTAAATTTTCCAATACTTATACTTTTTCTCAAATTCGTTTATTCATTTTTTTTGTCCTGAACATGCAAACAGAATGGAATTCGCCACATAGCAACCAGCGTTAAAATATTTGACTATCGCTTAAAAGCTACCAATTAGATTGTACAAGAGTAGAGAAAGTTATGTGAGTGTAACAAATCAGTTTTTTTTATACGCTACTATTTTAGTGTGTGTGTGTGTGTGTGTGTGTGCGCGCGCGCGAGTACGTGCCTAGGAACCGTGCGCCACAAGCCAAAACGACGACGTTATAGAAAAACTTTATCAATTGCCTACCGGCCAGGGACAACCGCTAAAAAACCTGAAAAAAGCTCTAAGAGTATTCTAACGCTTACCGATCTGGAAAACCCTTGAAAACAAGATAGTACACTTTTGAGATATTGCTTGTTATTTCCTTAAATTTTTCAATACTTTTTTACTTTCTCTACTACGTATAGTAAGTAGGGGAAGTATTGCATTCCGCCCAAAAATTCGATACCGAGATTTCACCGGAAATACACGTTTTGAGACCTCCTGAATCAAAAAAAAAAAAAAAAAAAAAAAACATTTTTGGAAACATGTCCGTGTGTGTGTGCCTGTCTGTGTGTCTGTCTGTCTCTGTGTGTGTGTGTGTGTGTGCGCGCGCCAGTACGTGCCTAGTATCCGTGCGCCGACAAGGTAAAACTTCATCATTTGCCTACCGGGCAGGGACAACCTCTAAAAACCTGAGAAAACCTCCAAAATTAGAAACGCCTTCGTCAACCAGTACAGAAAACGCCTACCAACCAGGGAAAACCTATGAAAAAGCAGAAAGAGCTTGCATTTGTTTACCATCCGCAGAAAACTCCCAAAAAAAAAAAAAAAAAAAAAAACTAGTCATTTTAAAAAAAAAAAAGGAAAAAGACCAATAATATAAGTATGGTAGAAACAGCTTGCATTCGTCTACCAACCAGAGAAAACCCCCGAAACACTAGTTATTTAAAATTGCTGATGAGTTCTGGATAGGCTTTTGCAAATGTTGTTGGTAGCAAAACTTGCCTTTTCCATCACCTCCAACATACCCCACTCCCACACCTTTTTTTCTTTCCACCAATCATAATCTCTCTTATTCTCGCCAATCAGCAACTTTCATTTGTTCCTTTCCACCAATAACATCACTTCTTATTCCCACCAATGACAACTTCACACGTCACTTTCTGTTATACTTTTTATCCCTCGTTCGCCATCTTTCCCCCTCTTTCAGACCCCAACCACCGCACAGTCAACACCTCGCCGCTCCTTAACCTCAACTTCGTGCCTCCGCCATCTTATTTAGTTCACATTTTTACCACCGCGCCTCTCATCTCTCAACCAGATTGCCTGCAAGAACAGATCTCGTTCATTCGCACCTCGACGGTTGCCTCGGCAGCAGCTACTGCCAACACCTACGTCGTACACGTTTTTGACCGCTTTCGACCGGCTTGAGAACCCTGCTCCTACGTACGCTAGCGACCATCACGATGGTCCAGTACCAGGTTTTGGTATAGTTAAATTACGCCTCTGCAAAGGGTGTCTGTACCGCTTTAAAAACCTAGGTATATCAGTGCGTAGTGATGTTGGTTGATCTTAAAGCTGGTTAAGCATTTTCAAAAACAGTTTGCTTTTATTTTTCCGCCTCGCGTGCCGCGCTTTTGGTGACGCATCCACACCGGTAACAGGTAAGTAACACACGCATAATTATTTTTCGGACCTGCTTGGCGTAGGAATATATCCTTTCGTGTTTTGGTACTGTAACCTCAAACCTCCTTACCCTCCTCTTGCGTCCGCCATCTTGTTTAGTTCTCACCGCATCTCCTTGTCGCAGACCCTCCGCCATTTTTAGTTCCCGCTATTTTAACCTCAAAATCTACTCTTCTAACCTCTTGCTACCGCCATCTTCTTTTAGTTCCCATTCTCACCACCGCGTCTCCTTACCCCCACCTCTTGCGACCGCCATGTTCACCACTAACCTCCAAATTTCCTCGTCCTTAAACCTCTTGTCTCAACCACCTTGTTTAGTTCCCATTTTCGCCACCGCATCTCATATCGCCCCATCTCTCTATCCACTCAAGAAAACTACCATCCAACGTTCAAAAATTGCTGATCAGTTCACGACAGGCTTTTGCAAATCTTGTTGCTAGCAAAACTTACCTTTCCCATCACCTCCAACATACCCCATTCCTTTTTCTTTCCACCAATCATAACCTCTCTTATTCTTACCAATCAGCAACTTTCATTTGCTCCTTTCCACCAATAAAATCACTTCTTATTCCCACCAATCACAACTTCACACGTCACTTTCTGTTACACTTTTTATCCCTCGCTCCCCATCTTTTCCCTCTTTCAGTCCCGACCTCCGCACACACAACACCTCGCCGCTGCTCACATCTCCGAACCAAATTGCCGGCGAGAACAGATCTCGTTTATTCACACCTCGACGGTTGACTCGACAGCAGCTACTGCGAACACCTACGTCGTACACGTTTTTGACCGCTTTCGACCGGCTTGAGAACCCTGCTCCTACGTACGCTAGCGACCATCACGATGGTCCAGTACCAGGTTTTTGGTATAGTTAAATTACGCCTCTGCAAAGGGTGTCTGTACCGCTTTAAAAACCTAGGTATATCAGTGCGTAGTGATGTTGGTTGATCTTAAAGCTGGTTAAGCATTTTCAAAAACAGTTTGCTTTTATTTTTCCGCCTCGCGTGCCGCGCTTTTGGTGACGCATCCACACCGGTAACAGGTAAGTACCACACGCATAATTATTTTTCGGACCTGCTTGGCGTAGGAATATATCCTTTCGTGTTTTCGTACTGTAACCTCAAATCTCCTTACCCTCCTCTTGCGACCGCCATCTTGTTTAGTTCTCACCGCATCTCCTTGTCGTAGACCCTCCGCCATTTTTAGTTCCCACTATTTTAACCTCAAAATCTACTCTTCTAAAACTCTTGCTACCCCCATCTTCTTTTAGTTCCCATTCTCACCACTGCATCTCCTTACCCCCACCTCTTGCGACCGCCGTGTTCACCACTAACCTCCAAATTTCCTCGTCCTTAAACCTCTTGTCTCAACAACCTTGTCTAGTCCCCATTTTCGCCACCGCATCTCATATCGCCCCCATCTCTCTATCCACTCAAGAAAACTACCATCCGACGTTCAAAAATTGCTGATCAGTTCAAGACAGGCTTTTGCAAATCTTGCTGCTAGCAAAACTCACCTTTCCCACCACCTCCAACATACCCCACTCCCACAACTTTTTCTTTTCCACCAATCATAATCCCTCTTATTCCTACCAATCAACAACTCTCATTTGTTCCTTTCCACCAATAAAATCACTTCTTATTCCCACCAATCACAACTTCACACGTCACTTTCTGTTACACTTTTTATCCCTCGCTCCCCATCTTTACCCCTCTTTCAGTACCGACCTCCGCACAGACAACACCTCGCCACCCAGCTCCTCTCCATCACGCGACCTCCATACTCCTCCATCTCCCTTCCTCCATCTCCCACCCCAAATTAACGAACCAATCAAAACACTACACGTCACTTCCTCAATTCTTTCAACTCGTCCCGGATGAGCCAACCGATTTAACGATAATCCTACCGCTCAGGGCGCTTTTCAAACTTACCGCCGCCGCCGTCGCACGCAGCGACACTAGCGCCCCTAGCGGCAGGATTATCGTTAAATCAATTGGCTCATCCGGGACTAATACTACTTATCTGTGAATGGCATAAATCGAAAACGAAAGTTCCGATAAACACCAAACTTGGTATTTGAGTTCAGTACCTTTCAAATATGCAAGACGAAGATTTTCAAGAAAATAACCCATCCCAAACTATCCTATATGTGCAACATTTTTCGAAATTTATTTTCTAAAAAATGCTCTAACAATTTTGATTAAAACTTCATATATTAAGGATATTTACATTACAAATAAAATGTACACGTATCTTGAATCTGGGAATAGCCTTTGAAGTCCTTTTCATTAATCTTGTATAATTGAAAGACGTTAAGCGATAGACTCAATACTTGGCCATTCTTTTACATCCTGTCGATTTTCATTTGTATCTCTGATGTCATGGAAAGAGTATGAAATTTTAAAGCCAGCGTATCGCGTCCAGTTCTTAAAATTTGACTATCGCTATTTTATTTGCATCTATAACCAAAGGTGTAATGCTATTTCCGGAAATTGTCTCGATTAAAATGAAGTAGATAGGAAAACAAACGTTCGTAAGAATAAATTGTACACTCACTGATAAACGATACAGAGTAGAGAAACTCATGTTGTTGTAACACACCAGAAGTTTTTGTTATATTTTCGCTGTTTAATCTCCACTTGAGTTGCGATAAAATTGAATTTATGGATCATAAATGGTAGCATGGTCATTTAAAGCAGAAACTTATGTGCTATTCAAAACCCAGAGGGAAATCAAAAGTCAGTAATGTCTCTTGCTGTAGAACCACAGTGTCGTTCTAAGGGATTCTATATTGACGTATTTCATCACATTTGTGATTCGCATTAGTATCCAGTAAACAATGATGGCTATGGTTGCTAATGCACCATGAAAAGAAACTTTCCACTTTTGTCACTCGTCAGTCGAGAATCACCGAAATGGATTGACTATGTGTATGACAATTTTGCGCTCCATCGACTCAACAATCGTAATCCGATAGATTGCGATGAATGAGAACAACCGCCGAGTATGGGATAAGCTTGCAACAACGAGCGGTGAGCCTTTTGCGGCCATTGGAAAGCATATCACGTGACCACATAACTTTGGCAGTCATTTAGCAGCGGCGCTGCGGTCTTCGCTTTTTGGCACTGAGGTTAAGTAGGGCACGACTGCTGGCGACAGCCCGACATAAATACAGAAATCACGCTTCAAAACGTTCCAGTGCTCGGTCACAAGGAAACAACAGTTATGGCATCACGCCGTTGTGAACGGCAAAGTGATCAAAAATTGTTTGGTGTCGATTGGCGCGCGTGAGGTGAAACGTGGAATGACAATATAATCATTATACCGAGTTGGATTTTAATTATCTCGTAAACCAGAGACATTCAACCTGTGCTGCAGATAACAAGAGAAGTATGCAATGCAGCTTCAAATTGTTTTCGTGTGATATCGACAATTGCGAACGTTCATCAAAATATGGGGTTTTTCTTCAAACCACGAAGAATGTGTATACAGTTCTGTTCTTTGAATTCCTGTGTTTCTGTGAATTAAACAATAATCCTAAAACAATGTTCACCTCTGTTATCATTCTCATTTGCCTCGTTCAGTTTCAAAGCAAATTACGTTATACAAATAATTATTTTGGAATTGGGATATGTCATCTTAACACAATTTGACATCTTGAGGTTTACGGAAAATATGCGAATCAGTTCAGGGAATTTAATGTGTACCGTCATGCTTCCATGGTAGCTCAGTGGTTATAGCAACCGGACAGAAACCGGGAGATCCGTGGTTCTAATCCCTGCTGTGGCATGGAATTTTTTAGTCGTCTGATTCTACCTTTCCAATTATTTTGTACTTTTTCTGCGGTTTAAAAGTTTAGGAAACAGGTAACTATTCGACAAAAAAAATCATTGGAAATTCACGCTTTGAGGTTCTCTGCTTCCGAAATATTTATTTATGATACAAGATCTATAGGTGAGATTTTATCCTGGAGCAGAATAAAATTGCTTTGAACACTATGTTTTAGAGAGTCGTCAAAATTTATAGACAATATAGATTATTGTCTCTCTCTACACGTACATAGTAGGTAGAGAAGGTAATGCATTCCACCCAAAAGTTCCATTCCAAGACTTCACCGGAAACACAGCTTTTGAGATCTTCTAAATCCAGAAAGATATTTTTAGAATAAAAGGTCTGTGTATGTGTGACTATGAACTTAAAAGCGAAAAGTCAGATAAACTCCAAAGTTGGTATTCAGGTTCCGTACCTTCTAAAGATGATACACGAGTATTTTCAAGAAAATCCTGCCAACTCAAACTAACCTTTACATGGAGCACTTTCGAAATTTTTTATTTTCTGAAAAATCGCTCTAATGACTTTGATTAAAACACCACATATTAATGATATTTACATGACAAATGAAGTATATATCTTGAACCTTTTGGGAATAACCTATGAAGTCCTCTTTATTAGGAAGGAATTTTTGTATAATCTTGTACAACTAGTAAAGTTAAGCGATAGAAGAAATGCAGATTTCTTTAAAACACACAATTTATCTCAAATTATCTTTTGTTGTGGCATAAGCCATTTCCGAGATATCCGTTATTAATACTTCGATTTGTTCAACACCTTGTCACTTCTTTTTAAGTCCCGTCGATTTTCAGTTTCTCGCGATTACATGAGAACAGTGTGGAATTTTAAGGCCAGCATATAGTGCCCACTTATTAAACATTTGACTATCGCTATTCCCTTTGTATGTATAACGAAATCGAAACGAAACTGTGTGAAATCGGAGGGAATTTCGAATTCTGAGTGTCCAAGGCTATCTGTGCCAAGTTTGGTCGAAATCGATACAGGTGTAGAATCCTATAAGGAACATACACACATGTACAGAATGATTCAAAAATACGTTTGCAAAGTTTGGGGACGGGTGCCTTACACCGAAAGGAGAAAAACAGTTAATGTAAGCATATGTCCCAAAATCTTTTGTTTTGGCATTATTAATTTAATAATTAAAGTTTACGTTCAACGGCTGCCAAGTCCAATCCAACAACTTCTAGTTCCCGAGGTCGTGGGTTCAAACCCGCCGGAGGGTGATGTAACTTGTTATTCAAGTTTTGTTCAAACCCAAAGTCACCAGCTCGTAGAGTCATCCCATGTCTAACTCAATTTTTTAAATCTTTGGATAATACGAGTTTTGCACTTGACGGCCTCACTTGCTTAAAGGCCAAGAGTACTTCCCGTAGACGCTAGAGGTGTGCTTGTCGACAGGTGGTTCATCGCCCTCTTTAGGCAGCTCTAGTGATGTGACGGACCTTCGAGCTTGGAATTGTGGAATAGAGGGGACTTCCACTTCTGCCTGGTTGCGGCCCTTAACCTCCTGTGGTTCCTTCACTTCATCCCTTCCTCCTGGAGGGGGTGGTAGCCAGAATAGATCCTTGTAGGTCGCAGTGCGCGAGGTGTCACCCGCCGTGTATAACCCATACCTAAATACCAAGTCTGTTGGTTAACTGAATTTTCGTTTTTGAGTTTTGCTGCTCACAGACACACAAATACACACACGTACCGTTTTCTAAAAATACTTTTATGGGATATAGGGCCTCAAAACAGGTATTTTCGTTGAAATTTTGGCATTAAAGGTTTGGCTGTAAAACAATACTTCTTCCTATTGCAGTTAGGCGACGGGGAAAGTGAACATTGCAGAGTATAGCTTCAACTGTTCTTATAAAATTTCGCGATATTTTCGTGCCCCTACTCTGCATATGAATCGTCTTGACCTTACGACTGCGCACTTATTTTGACGAACGAGTAGTCGCAAAGCAGGGAGCTTAGCAAATTTGTGGAGCCCCGCTCCGGATCCAAGGCTGGTGCAAAATTTAACGTTTTAATTTCGCTCTGGAAGCCATTTCAGAAGCGAATAGCCTACTTCGTACATTAGCCCATTTAAAGTTCGTCTGCTGAGAAAGATGAAGAAGCACGTGCACAAGACATGTTGTACCACTCGGCAGACTCCGAGCAGAACCGTCCGCTGGTTGGTCTCGTCATCCGCTTCCTCCTTTTGTTATGCCGAAGTTTTTTAGATCTCCTCTTCGCATTTACTTAATTTGATTGATTCAGGTTTTTCCGAACCTTTCCTTTCCTCTCTTTTTACCACAAAATATACAGATTGGAAAGCCTAACCGAAAATTCACTGCTTTATAAGGACATATCCTAAAAGGTGAAGGACAATAAGCTCGAATGGAAATGCAATTTTGATTAAAAATGAATAACAGTAAAGCAACTTTATGTATTCGTTTCATATGTTTTCATTCTTTTCATCCAACTTATTGTTTCCCTTACTTAACTTATAGTAAGAAGAGGAATCCAAAACTTCCATACCAAGATCTTACCGAAATACGAGGTGTGTTTTTTAAAGAACGTACCGCTTTAATATTTTGCCGCTGCAGCGCTGCGGTCGCGATTTTCAGCATGTACTATCACTTCCTCCATTCATTAGGAAGCGAGACGCAAATGTGAGCGATCGTCATTTGGTGTTTTCCTGTTGTTAAAGCGCTTCGAAATGTTGAAAACAATGGAACGATCTGCCGACTGTGAACTCAGATCGGTGATTTATTCTTTGAATGCGAGAAATGTTACCAGCAAACATTCATTGCCAAGGTGTGAAGCTTATGGGAGAAAAATAATGACTGACCATGCCCGGTCATACACAGCAGAAAAAATTAAAGATCTGATCGCATCATTTGTTGTGAACAATTCGACCACTCTCCCTACAGTCCGGATTTGGCACCAAGGGATTTTCATCTGTTTCTGTATCTGAAGAAATTCCTTCTTGGAAAACATTTAAACGACGATGATGTTGTGAAACAAGAAGTGCAGACTTGGCTTCCATCACAGGCAGCATCGTTCTTTGACGAAGGCATACAAAAACTGGTTTCTCGTTACAAGTGCCTGAACAACGCTGGTGACGGTGGAGAAGTAGTGTAAGATGTAAGGTAATGAATGATCATAAAGTATTTGGAAAATAATGTTCTGTTGTGTTTTAGAAAACCATCAATACTTACTTTAAAAACATGCCTCATACTTGAGTTAAGAATGAGATTTGTATTGGTCTCTAACACACCCGCGCACGCGCACACACACACTATCACAAATTCCTATAAATCCATTTTTGTTGTAATAAAGCGGATGAAATTTGTGGGTTTTGCAATAAAGCATTTAGTCATTTTATGTCTTCCCATAGAACAACAGCCTAACCAGACCCAATTAGGCTAGGTTTCAATCCAAAGTATTAAAATGTAATTGCTAAAACACTAAAGCATATATATTTTAATTTTTAAAAAACCCTCATTAGGTATTTGTAATGGTATTGAAACATGCAAGTAAACCTTTGCTTATAATCAAGAAAATGTATATCTTTCCATTCTTTCGTAATTTTATTCAGATACACTGATTTTTAAAAAATATAAACTTTGACTATAATACATTTTTCCAAGAAGGAAAAAATGAGAGTGGAGATTGTCATTGAAGACGAAATAATTGAATAAATTTCTTCCTTTGAATATCTGGGCTCCACAATATCAGTGAGTAATACAATTTAGGATATGAGGAAAATATTTAAACATTTAATAAAAACAAATGGATGCATTAAAATATATTTTGTCAAAAATATGGGAAGAAGTGACAGATTAAGCTTATGTAACTCAGTATTAAAGCCAGAGTTAAAATATGCAAGTGAAACATAGGTATTACAAAAAAAGAGAAAAATAAAGGTTGGAAGCGGCACATATAAAATTTTTAAGATCTGCGTTAGGAGTGACTAAAGCAGAGAGACTAAGAAATGTGGACATCACATAACAGCTACCGGAACAACATATGGTAGAGGAAATAGAAGGATGCCATAAAAACTGAGAAATTCGATAATCCGGAAGAAGATGGGGAGCTCGATTTGAAAATTAGCTTCGGAAAACGTCATTTGGCCTAAACCGTGTATGAAGGAAAAAGAAGAAGAAGAAGAAGCAGAAGGCATTTTTGAAGTAAAATAGTGTTTCTTTAAGTTGGAAAAATTGTCCATCCTATTAAGTAATATTGTAGGAAATACCAAACTACACAAAAATAAACTGCACGGTATGTGCCCCATATTAGATAATACGAGATTTTGCTGGCAGCAGCTCAAAATTCAGTTTCTGCCTCGGATTGAAATTTCCTCGGGATTTTCATCTATATTTTCAGTCACAATCTTATTACTTTCTCAATTACGTATGATAAGTAGGAGTATTGTATATTGCATTCCACCCAAAAACTGGATATCGAGATTTCACCGGAAATACATGTTTTGAAGCCTCCTGAATCCAAAAAAGCAATTTTAGAAAAAGATCCATGTGTGTGTCTGCGTTTATGTGTGCCTGTGAAGAGCAAAACTCAAAACCAAAAGTCGGATAAATAGCAAACTTGGTATTTAGGTTTAGTATATTTCAAAGATGCAACACAATGTTTTCAAGAAAACCTCTCCAACACAGACTACCTTTACATGGAACATCTGTCGAAAATTTTGATTTTCTCAAAAATGGCTTTAACGATTTTGATGAAAATATCATATGTTTAAGATAATTTCATAGCAAATGAAACGCATATGTCCCAAAAAGTCCTCTTCATTCTGAATGCATTTTGCATAAATGATAAACCATGAGAGACCGACAACATGTTACTACACAAAAATCTGATGTGTTACACTCACATGACTTTCTCTACTCTTGTACAAACTATTTTTACATACGCTTATTTTCCATATGCTTCATGTTAATCGAGATATCGAGATGTTAATCTTATTGCTAATCTTCTTGTAGGTGCAAGGGGAATTGGTAGGCTTTAAGCGATAGTCAAATATTTTAAAAGCTGGTTGCTCTGTGGAGTATTCCATTCTCTTTGCATTACTAGGACAAAAAAAAATCCCATTTGAGAAAAAGTATAAGTATTGGAAGATTTAAGGAAATAACAAAAAATCTTGAAAATGGTTAACTCAACAACAAAAAATGTATATAACATAAATTGTGTATTTTAACGCGATCTACATTTTTTGAGTAGTAAACTTTTGTCTATCTCTTATGGTTTACCAGTTATGCAAAAGTCGTTCACAATGAAGAATACTTTTGGATTCGTTCCCAGAAAATTATAGATATACAATTTATTTGCCATAAAAATGTCTTGAACTTATGGTATTTTATTAAAAATCGTTAGAGCAATTTTTGGGAAAATTTTCGAAAAATGTTCCATGTAAAGGGTAATCTGGGGTGGGGGAGTTTTCTTGAAAATCTTCGTGTCGCATCTCTGAAAGATACTGAACCTAAATACCAAGTTTAGTGTTTATCCGACTGTTCGTTTCTGAGTTATGCTGTTCACAGACAGACACACAGACAGACAGGTACACAGACACACACACGGAAATGTTTCCAAAAATGCTTTTTTTTTATTCAGGAGACCTCAAAACATGTATTTCCGGTGAAATCTCGGTATCGAATTTTTGGGTGGAATGCAATACTTCCCCTACTTACTATACGTAGTAGAGAAAGTAAAAATGTATATGTCGTTAAATCACACAATTATATCATATATATTGTGAAGGGAACCATTTCGGAGATATTCCTAGTTATTTGTTTGAATTTTCCAATACTTATAGTTTTTCTCAAAGGGGAATTCGTTATTCGTTTTTCTTATGTCCTGGACACACAAAGAGAATGGAATCCGCCACATAGCAACCAGGTCTTAAAACATTTGACTATCGCATAAAGCCTACCATATTCCCCTTGCATCTGTAAGAAAATTAGCAATAGGATAGTTTCCGCAAACTTTTATATCGATTAACATGAAGTAGATGGAGAAAAAGCGTTTGTGAAAGTAGTTTGAGTAGAGAAAGCCATGTGAGTGTAACATGTTTTTAGAAACGACCGCTCAGAATAAGCACTGTCATCTACATCCGCCTCTCGTATGTTGCGGTCAACACTTCCTAGGAGGCGTTGGTACGGTTCTTAGCGTAGGATTCAGGTGGCTGTGAGAATATGTCAATAAATGACTGACTATGCCTTTTATGCAGGGTGATTTATGAAGTACTGACACATCTATTTCTTTAACTGTTTAGAGACGAGTTATGCTCGATTTTAACCGGGTGCATAGATGCATAGCCGAATAAATGTAACCATGCTTCATCTGTCAACCATGTGATGGACAATATGGCAGGATTTTGCACAATGAACGCCTGAAACCAACGACAATAATGCAGTTGTCTACCCTTATCTGGTTCCTGTAACTGATGGACAACCGTAATCCTATATGGTTTTAGGCCTGCACTTTTCACAGCTCTCTGACACATTGAGTTTGGGTGACTGATCCAGACTCTTACGTCAACAACCGTGGGAAGCCTAGATGAACGAGTTTTGCCTTTTCCACTCACCAGAGATCCAGTTGTTTCCCAGTATTGTGTTGCTTTGGAGAGGATTCCAAACACCAAAGTCTCTCTGGTATGTCCTTTGAGTAGCTGTAATTGAATTCGTAATCCAGTAGTGCTTTACATGGAAGAGTCGTTCATTTAATGTGTACTCCATTTTCACGTTGACTAGAACAAAATCTCAAAAACAGTTGCCGACAACAAAACTAAGAATTACGAATAAAACATGAACATCTGCACATCTAGTGACAGGCAATCGAAACTCCAGAAGCTTCTCCTTAATTTGGTGCTAAAACTGGGGCATTGAGTGAATTTCGAACAGAATAATTAAAGAAATAGATGTGTCAGTTCTTCATATATCACTCTGTATGTATAAAGCACATTTATTACATTTATTTATTTCATTTAATATCATTTAGAGAGCTTTCACTAAAAACTTTTGTTTCCGGACTTCATACAATAGCTATTGTGTGCTAATTAAAGATTTGTAATTACATGCCTTACTAATGAGGTAAAATTTGCTTTATGGAATTCTGGAAGGCATACAAGTCCAATTGATTTGCGATAAATATATTATCAGTTTATTTTAACGGAGGTTACTTTAATGTCTTACTTTCGATGTGGTATCATTATTGAAGTGACTACGGTATGTATAATCTATCAGTAACTATACATAAGGTATTTTATTTCAGAAAAATCCAGTCATCTGGATTCGCCTTATTCTGAATAACACTTGCTTTGAAGTATACTAGAGCCGTCAACAGAACGCGAAGGTATATTGGACATAGGGAACAAAAATATCAGAAATCACATTTCATAGGGTAGAAGTTAATTTCAACTTGATTCAGAATTTGAAATTGGTAACGCATATGGAAATTTTACATTCCATATAACTACCGTCACATACTAGATGAAGAAAATTAGAATTTTTTGACGAGCTTTGCTCATAACTCCGAAATCCGTTCTCAAAGAGTATATACGCCATCCACAACCAATTACCCGTTCCTCTACACCGTTCTATTACACAGTATCCTTGACAATCATACGATGGAAGTAATGCATATAATAACTTACGTAACAGGAAAACACTGCTGGAGGGCTGCTTCTCTTACCTGCAACAAAATACAAAACAAAAGTAAATGAACAGAACATATAAGAAGTGAATTAATTATATAGAGTAGTATAACAAAAGCTCCAGAACACATCCCGAGAGAATATGCATATATTTTAGAAAATAACTACAAACCATTATACCTATAGGGGAGAGGGAGAAGGTTAGAACAGGTTAGAAGGTCAACACAAGAAAACAGTATGTAATTTTAAGGCCAGCATATAGCTCCAGTTCTTAAACATTTGACTGTCGCCATTTCCTTTGCGTTTATAACGAAATGTGTACTGTAGCTATTTCTGCAAAGATTTATCTCGATTAAAATGTATTAGATAGAGAAATAAGTTTTGTACGAATAATTTGTTTACCCACTAATAAACGATAGAGGGTGGAGAAAGTCATGCGAATGTACGAGGGTCACTATTTACATTTTGAGCCTTGGCAACTCTGAATGTTTTAGGTGCCATCTGACGTTTCCAATGGAAAGTGTGACATTTTTGACCATAATCTACTTCAAACATTTTGTCAATAGAGCGTCATTAGTTTTTTTTTACACTAACGTGAAAATTGTGTCAACAAAAAAATGTCATTAGCTCGTGAAAATGTTCGTGCAATGATTTATTACGACTTTCGACAGGATTATCAAGACAAGAGTGCATCGATCAACTAACTTCAACATTTGGCGACGAAGCTCCATCCATTGCCACTGTGAAACGCTGGTATAACGAATTTAATCGTGGCCGCCGTTCGCTCAATGATGAAGTTCGCGAAGGTCGTCCAAAATCAGTTGTTGTGCCAGAAAACATTGATGCTGTGCAAAAACTAATAATGAAAGATCGTCATGCGACATATTGTGGGATTGAGGCAATCCTAGGCATTAGTTCAACCAGCATATATAAAATATTGCGTGATTATTTAGCCGTGAAAAAGGTTTGCTCTCGTTGGATCCCACATAATTTGACGGAATCTCAAAAAGATCCTCGTGTCGATTGGTGTACAAAAATACTCAAGAAATACAATGGGGGTGCCTCAAAAGACGTATAGAAGATTGTAACAGGTGACGAATCATGGATCTATGCGTATGAGCCGGAACGTAAACAGCAGTCTACTGTAATGGTGTTTCAAGGTGAAGCAAATCCAACAAACGTTGTTCGCACTCGAAGCACTTCGAAGTAAATGGTCGCCTGCTTTTTCAGCAAAACTGGCCATGTGACAACAGTGCCTTTAGAGGAACGTAAAACGGTCAATGCCGAATGGTACACAACCATTTGTTTGCCGAAGTCTTCGGTGAAGTAAGGAAAACCAACAAGAACCGTAGGTTCGTTCTTCTTCAAGACAATGCGAGCGCACACACATCTCGTGTAACAATAGAGTATTTCAAGGCTCAAAAAATCGAATTGATGGGTCATCGGCCATACAGTCCTGATTTGGCACTTAATGACTTCTTTTTGTTCCCGAACATCAAGAATAAATTGCGTGGACAACGATTTTCGTTGGCAGAAGAAGCCGTTGATGCCTTCAAAAATCATGTTTTGGAGGTGTCTCAAGAACACTAGAATAAATGCTTTGACAAATGGTTCAAACGGATGCAAAAGTGTATTGATCATAAAGGAGAATATTTTGAAAAACAATAAAGCAGTTTTCAATCAGAAATTACTTTGTTTTAATTATTAAGCTCAAAATATTAATAGTGCCCCTCGTATTACATCAGCTTTTTAAACTCTGTTTTTTCGGGTTTTCATTTGTCGGCACATTTTCAGATTTTTCCACACGATGTACTCTTCGGTATAAATCAATCTGTATATATCTTCATAAATGGCAAAATAAATAAATTATAAGCTGGTTTGTGTAAACATGCATAGTTGGGATGTTAAACAGTAACTAAAAAATTGAAGTCTTGCATTTGACATTTGTTTTCTGTTAAACTATTAGTTTAATTAAAATGCATCTCTAAAATGTATTAATATACCATTAAACAGTTTAATCATAAAATGTTGTTTTTAATAAAATTGTATTTTGTGGAACAATTTAATTTAAACAGTAAATAACGCTATAAATTGTAATATCTAAGGAAGCAATATATTGACTTAGTTTAAGCTTTCTGGGGGGGGGTTATTTAATGTTATTTGTATACCTATAAAATAGTTGCATACAGCTGGATTGCTTAGAGCTATTCCTTAAGGGCTTTATTTAGTGGTGTAAATATCTGTTTCTGAGAAATACCTCAGCCGTTGCGAGAGAGGGAAGATCTCTCTTCCATTGTATTATGCACGTGCTTTACCTCTCCCCATCTCTCTCCGGGCGGGACAGGCATTACTTGGGTCATTTTCAGGTAAGAGAGGGCCCGTTTGTTATTGTCGTTCAGAGTTGTGGCAAAAGGACTTCGTTTTATTTAATATTGAAGTAGGTAGGCTTTGATTTTGTGAACAGAAAAAAAAGTCCGCCTCAATACTTGTATTTCTGGTGAAAACGCGGTATCGAATTTTTGGGTGGAATGCAATACCTTCTCTATCCACTATGTACGTGGTAGAAAAAGTCGCGGGTTCAAACCCGGCGGAGGATGATGGGTTTTTTCGGACGTAAAAACCCTTGGCATGATGGTCCCGTGTTGCAGATTTACGGCACATAAAAGAACCTCGGCCTGATAAAGAGGTCTCTGAGCAAAATTTCCAGTCTTTCATGCCCAATATAGAATGGTACGCTAAGGACCACAGCAATTAAAGAGCGTCCATAAATAAAACTCAATTTAATTTAATTTTAATTTAGTGATAAAGTAAACATTCACATTTTGGATTCTGGGGGCGTCAAAATGTGTATTTCCGGTAAACGTTTAATATTAAACTTTGGGTATAACATAAATACTTTCCTAGTAAGTAGTACAGAAAACCAGAGTATGTCCTGGGTGAGAAAATGGCTTTTGCTCGTCTTTGAAAGTACACTGCAGATCCTCCGCTGTTCCAGAGAACAACTAACACGAATGCAGATAAAAGTAAAGTAGTTAGCCAGTGAGAGAACTCAAGTTTTGCTCGGACCCGTTGCTCGAAGCGGAAAATTACTTGACGCAAGAAACAAAAGCTGACTTTAATTTAGGTAGTTAAGGTAGCATCAGGAAAGCATTGTTACTGTGGCAATGCTGTTCTTCCGATATTTAATGGCTTGTCCCTGGGATTATCTGGGACAAGTTTTTATAGCACAAGTTAATTTAGTGATTTACTTCAGCTAACATTTTAGTGCTAGCAATAAAAGGAAGCCATAGGGCTTCAGAATAATTTCTTTGAAATATTTTAACCTCTACATGCTGACAAACCTAACATTAGAGACGTTTCCCACAGAATCTTTCAAATGTACTATACGTGACAATATTAGGAAATTTAGTCCTAACCTATGGAACAGAGTCATACTTGGTGAGGAGATGGCGATAAACGTGCTTTGGTATGGATTATGTCGAGAATGACAAGTTGGCAAGCTTTAGCGGGGAGGGAGAACTCCCGAGCTGCATCGCTAACGTGTATACATTTCCAGTCTGTCCCTATGATCTGCACGGCCAAAATTCTTAGGTCCAGCCTGGCAAGAGCCTGGTCCAAGTCCGAGAATAGGTTATGCTGTATTATTGTCTCGTGCCCGATTGCCTAATTTTGTTTTAAATAAAATTCTTTTACAATTACTACTACCCTACAACCATCACCAACACCAGCACCACAACCACCATCACCACCCTTATCACCAACACCATCACCACCATCACCAACATCGCAACACCATCACTACACATAACTACCACTATCACCACCATCACTACACATAACTACCACTACCGCTACCACCACCACCTCTACCACTACTACCATCAGCACTAACACCATCGCTACCCACATCACTACCATCATAGCACTACCACCACCACTATCCTCATCACTACTATCATCACCATCACCACTACCACTAACCACCACCGTCACTAACCACACCATTACCATAACCGCCACTACCATAATCACTACCCACACCACTACCATTACCACCACCACCACTGCTACAACCCGTCGTCCTCCGTAGGTAGTGGTTACCATCCTAGCCTTAGTTCCCGAGGTCGCAGTTTCAAACCCGGCGGAAGGCGATGGAGTTTTTCGGGCATAAAAATCGTTAGCATGACTGGGACTCGGGTTCGATTTCTAGAACTGGCTTGGGGATTCTTTTCCCTGATTTAAGACAGAGATGCATTGGGTCCTTGGGACAAATTGAGGTGTCGCTTTACACAAATAGTGGCGGTTGAGGTCCTGGAATACGAATATACTGACCGCATTACTGCATTCTGTGCAGAATGTCCTGAGTGTGGGTGGACGGGGGAGGTGGAGTTTGCAGGTGCTGTGTATTATGACGTTATGCCTAATGGGCCGAAGCGGGCATTTATTTATTATTATTATTATTATTATTATTATTATTATTATTATTACTACTACTACTACTACTACTGCTAGGTATCTATGCATTTTGTGATGATAATATTATTCTGGGCATCTCAGCATCACGGTCCACATTGTGACATATTAATTATTTTGTATTCTTTTCCCTTTAGATGGAAAAAGTTTGGTTACTTTTTATTTTCTAAAAAGGTGCGACAATGATTTTGAACAAAAAATACCACATGCTTAAGTTATTTACATGGCGAATAAAAAGCGTATGCTGAATATGGTAAAAACAATTTTTTCGTCTTATATTTCAAGCCTGAGCTCGGCCCGAGTCCAACAAACAATTTTCAAATTAAGCCCGAAACAGGCCCGCAGATCAAACCGAGCCTATAATCCAGCCTGCCTTAGAAAGGTTCTTGATGTAAACAAAAGCAGCGCATGAAATACTGCATTACACTAGCCCTGAGCAAAGCATACGCTTTATCTGAAGGCACGTGCTTCTGACCTGAACCACCTGACCGGCATAAATGCACAACAGCAGTGTTTATTTCTGAACGATCACACTGTCTTCTTTTCATTAACACTGCTACTTCGTTTGTCAAAAGGCATTATTTTACATTTGTTGTGCTGTAACCTATAACCAAAACACACTTTGAAATAATTTGATGTTGGTGCATTGGAATATTGAAGAACAACGCGCTTTAATTAACACGTTTCCTGCAGACCAAGTAGGAATTATAAACTATTTAAATGATTGAAGTAGTATTATAAACAGTATGAAATGATAGAACCGGAATGATAATAAAATTTCAAATACAACTTATTCATCAGAATATGAAAGTGATCCAATCTCGCCCAATGCCTCCTCCTCCTTCTCCTCCTCACATTTAGTGCCAAGCACAGATTTTTCGCGTTTCCTTTTCTTTGAAGCTGATGACATTTTCCAGTTTTGTGCTTTTCCACGTGAATGGAGTTGACACTTTTTACGAAAACACCAGTAAACTCGGACGTTAAATTAATGTCTTTTATGGCCAAATGCTTCTTACAAAACTTTGTGAATACATTTGATACAATAGCTTTTTTACCATTTTTCAAAATTTTTCCTTTGGGATGTTTCACATGTACATTTAATTTATCGTCTTCTTCAAACTTTACATACAATTTATACAATTTGCTGCTCCCTCCTTGAGTTGCGTTGTTTTTCTTCCCCACTTAGGTTTAACATCATGTTGTATATAAAATGGGGAAGTATAAACCATCCACTATTTACTTTTCTCCCTTGTTACCCTTTTTCATCCTTTGCTTCACATTTCTTTTAACAATTTTAACCTTATTTTTCCTAAAAGTTTTGCTTTCCCTATATATTCATTTGATCTTTAATTAAAAATCTTTCTAAATTTTAGTTCTATTAGTAATTTTTTCCATTGCTCTAGTATTAAATTATCTCTTCCCTGATCTGTATCATCACATTAATAAGTATAATGCCAATTATCATAATAATATATTACATTTAGTACATCTCTCCCCTTCTTCTCCCTGTTAGAGAATTACACCTGTCCTCGCTCATGCATTCCCCATTCTGGCCTCTTTGTTGCATACTTCGATGTAGTTTCTTTTCCCCATTCCGTTTTTAAATGTCTATAATCTACCAATTAAAATTTTTTCCTTGAAACTACTTATAATTTCTTGCTTTTCAATATCCTTCACTCTTGTTCTAATTTCTTTCTAGCAACCCTTACTTTTGTTATTTCTTTCTGCCCATATTTCCCCCATTCCTATTCATTGATATAAATTTTGATTATTCATAATAATGATTATTATTAAACTTAACCATCGTTAACTACACTGTAATAAACAATTGAGAACAAGCGAGCACTGCTAAATACAACAAGATTAACTAACTGTATTTCAGTAATAGAAAATGATGCATACGCATATCTCTATTAAGTTTTTATTAATTACATATATTTTTAAAATGCGGTGTGAACTAAAATGTAATATTCTAACAATGCTTTATAACAAAATAAAATTTCAAATAATATAATATAAAATTAATTTCTGTAGTCCGACATGGAACTACGTGTTGTACCCCACGGCCGATGCACACAGCCTGCCATGCGCTTTTGTTTGCATTAAGTTCCCTTCCAAGGCCGGCGGGACTATAAGACCGACAAGTTGGCCAAACCCCGTGTAGACCTCTACCCTATGACCCTCCAGAACATATACTGTTAAGTTGTTCACAATATACACTTCCATGTTCTACCTTTTTCAGTGCCCTTCAATCCATACCGTTTCTTTTCCTGTTAGCGTCAGCGGAATCAGTTTATCACCCTTTGATTCAATTACTTCAAGACACCAAGTTACAGCTATAAGTCCTCCTATTCTGTTGCTCTCTTCCTCTCAGCATTCTTGTATTCACTGGTACTGATGTCTGTTGGCTAATTGGTCTTTCACCGCAGACCACTAGCCGCCCCCATAAGAAAGACTGAGATGTTGTTTCGGGAAAATGACTAATATTGATTTCTGAGTTGTATGTATGTGCCATTCGTGAGCTCTCCTCCCAACATTAAACTCTCATTGAGGGATGAGTATTGTGTCTCTTATTTTCTCAATTACTCACCTAAAGCAAATGGAGAAAGTATTGCATGCTACCAAAAAATTCAATCGTGAGTTTTCATCAAAATGCATGATTTGAGGCCTCTTGAATAAAAAAATTAAAAACCGATCCATGCTCGCACCACAGATTGCTCCTTGCATAAAAAAATACGTTATTTACTATTTTCTCGAAACTTTTTTCAATTATTTTGATTAAAATGCCATACGATTAAGACGTCTTCATGGCAAAAGAATCTGACGTGTTATATTCTCATGACTTTTTCTACCTCTATAGTTTATTAGTGGGTATGCAAACTATTCCTACGAAAGCAGATTTTTCTATCTACTTCGTTTTAATCCAGACAAACATTGCCCGAAATAGCTACAGTACACATTCGTTGATATCGCGTCTCGCGTTTCGATAGTACAGGTTAAATGGAGCGCACTGTTGCCACATGTACTCTACATGCGCTCGCAACTTTGGCACCCGGTTGCGATCGGTGTACCAATTTAATGTTATCTTATGAATGATACATCACCAAACAGTGAAATATCTACACATATAAGACATTTAAGTTTTTAGTACCTACTTCGAAATAGGATTTTACAGGCAAAAAAATATATATTATGTTAGAAATATGTAAGTATAATATCATAATAGCTATAATTTGGTAGGTTATCATCACTGTTTTCCCTTAACAAAATCACATTCAACGTGTTTGGAATGTTTTCAAGCAAGTTATAATGAACAATGCGCCTCACTCCACTTTGCGCTCTTCCATTATAGTGGGTTAACCCAGCATTTTTTTTTCCCAACCCGGTTCCTTAGAGGTCTTATCATTCGTTCCTTTTTTATCCTACACACTACTGCTTCTGACACCCGAGTAGCCTTAGCTGTTACTTTTATTGCTTTATTAACAATCATTTTACTGAAAAATAATCTTAACACATCCATTGTTACTTTACGTTTCTTCTTAGTTTACCAAGATTTCGTCTCCTCCTAGCTTCTCCATGCCATAAATATTTAATGTAAAATGTTAAATAAGTAACCTACATAACATCTTACAGTGTTCCACTCGCTAAAAACGTAGACACTTCATTACAACTGATGTTAACCTATGCTGCCTATACTATGTTTGCCATACATAATGCATGCAAGAAGTTATAGGAATACAGTTTCTTTTAAAAACTGTCTCCAAACCTCCTCAACATTTTCTTTCGCTTGGTCATCGTTGTAAAGTCAATTAAAAACATTTTCGCTGGCTTACTTTTCTAATGTATAGGTATAGAATTTTCCGAAAATACAAAATTTAAAAATGATAACGCTCATCTTATTAAAGATAGAGAATTCAAACTAGACAGATATTAGCACATTAGTTTCCTTTAGCTAAAAGAAAATAATGTTGTTCTCTACCCTTTAGTTTGTTAGTTGCTGCGTGATAAGCATAGAAACAACAAATGTCGGACTTTTACTGAACAACACATTTTTTTAGAAATTTGTGCTTATAGAAATCTATAAACGCTCAAAATATTATATAATCTGACAGAGAAAAATATTCTGTATAGGACAATGTGCTCAAAGCTGGAATTTATAGCAACTGAATATTTACACCATGTTATTATTCATTACCAATTTGGCGACAGCGCGAAAGTAGAAAAGGACGAAACTAATGGCAAAATGTATGCGTTAGATAAGGACAGACATATCCGGTTTATCTCCATACTGTATTTTAATGTTGAGATAAGCTTTAGGTACAACGGGAACAGCGATAGTCAAATGTTTTAAAGCTGGACCCTATACGCTGCCCTTAACATTTCATACTGTTTCCATGACATCGCGAAAAACAACCGAATGTCGACAGGACTTTAAAACAATGACAAAGTATTGAACAATGCTTAACGTTACCGCCTGAAACATTCAACACGATATGCTATTATTATATAGTCAGGTGTGAAATTTGAAACACCCTGTAGCTTCATATGGGGCCATAAGCCATTAGCATATGTCCTAAAACAGAACCGTAACAAGCTGAGAGCATTCTCTGATTAGTAAAATCGTGTTTTTATTCGAAATCAGGTTGCATAACATCAAGTGAGGGTAATGCATCACGACAGACTGTCCGAACAATAGCATGAATTATAATATTTAATGTCGACCCAAAAAAGACTCACTCTGGCTCTAGCATCAAGCTCAATAAAAACAACTGAAACTCCTGCTTGTGCTGGTAATGGTTTTCGGTCTCACAATATAATATTACTGTTTATTTTATCATGCTTGCTTTTAATGTACGGCCGATGTAAACACTAACCCACACATACGTACTGATTAAAACTTCTCTAACAGACAAAAAGCATCGGTAATTAGCATTGCTTCTACTTCATTGCTTTTTAAAAATTCTGTAACTCTAGAAGAGTAAAAACTGTAGTTATAGAATGTGTACCTACCCTTTGCTCTGTGTAACATTAAAAAAAATCATATAGGTGTACTTTTGTATCACTTGTCAATACAGAATTTAAACCGGCGGATTGGTAAAAATTAGGGAAAATGCTAAAAAAATTGCAATTTAAACTTTTTAATTTATTATGAAGTCCGATTCTCTAGGAAAATGTCTAAGAATATATTACTTTCTGTACTGCGTATAGCGAGAAGTGGAAATATTGTTTTCCATTCAAAAAACACGATACCGAGATTTCAATGAAAATACACGTTTTGAGGCTCCCTGAATAAAGTTGGTCGGTGTGTGTGTGGGGGGGACAGCATAACTCAAAAACGAAAAGTTAGTTAAACACCAAACTTGGTATTCAAGTTCATTTGTCTTCCAAGGATGCGACACGAAGATTTTTAAGAAAATCTCCCTCGCCCTAACTACCTTTAACATGGTACATTTTTCGAAATTTTCAATTTTTCAAAAATGATTTTGACTAAAGTACTGTATATTAAAGATGTATATCTTGAATTTTCAGGGAATTACCGGTGAAATCCTCTTCATTCGGAAGGAATTTTATATCACAAAACTGTTAAACGTCAAGTGATAGACGAAAACGCACTACACAAAGTCCTGTCGACATTCAGTTGTTTCTCGGGATTGCATGGAGTTTTAAGGTTAGCATATTACGTCCCGCTCTTAAAAAATTGGCTGCCGCTATTCCCTTTGTATTTATAACTAAATCTGTAATGTAGCTATTTCTACGAATGTTTATCTCCATTAAATTGGGGTATATATAAGCTTTTGTAAGAAAGTAAATATATCCATTAATAAATGCTACATGGTAGAAAAATGTGAATGTAACATAAGTATTTTCTTTGTTATCGGAATGAAAATGAGGCAGTTATGCTATGATTTAAATATCCTTGAGCGGAGGGCGTGGTTTCTTGAAAACTTTCTCTCAAAACTTGGTGAACACATGTTAATAAGTTTCTAAATTACCTAAGCATTTTAATTAAGAATGCATACTACTTTATGAAAAAATTATATGATACATTAACATGACTTTCTCTACCCTCTGTTAGTGTGTGTACAATTTATTCCTACTAAAACTTATTTTTCTATCTACTACATTTTAATCCAAATAAACCTTTACGGAAATAGCTACATTACACATTTCGTTATAGATACAAAGGGAATAGCGATAGTCAAATGTTTAAGAATTGGACGCTACAGGTACGCCTGGTGGCTCATGCTACAACAATGCTTACTTGAAATAAATTGTGTGTTTTAAAGAAATCTACATTTTTTGTAGCACGTTTTCATCTTTCGCTTAATATTTACCAGTTATATAAGATTATCATAACTTCTTCCAAATTAAGTGGACTTCATAGGCTATTCACAGAAAATTCAAGATGTACACTTTATTTCTAATGTAAACGTCTTGAATATATGCCATTTTAAACAAATTCTTTATAGCCAGTTTTTAGAAAATAAAAAATTTTGAAAAATCTTCCATGTAAAGGGTAGTCTGGCATGCGAGGATTATCTTGTAAATATTTGTGTCGCATCTTTGGAAGGTATTGAACCTAAATATTTAGGTTCTGTGGAGAGGTAAGAGCCAATGCGCAACAAGCTAGGCATTTGTACCAGGAGAGATATCCAAATAGACGGTAACCAACGCCAAAAACTTGCAAGAATTTCAACCTACGTACAACATTGTCACTTGCAAGGACGAGAGACCCTCCAGTGACATCCAGTGTTATTGCGGAAGCTGTTTTAAATGCCATTCGAAATAATTCGCATACTAGTACACGCCAATTGCACAAGAGGTAAACATTAGTCAATCGTTTGTGGTGCGAGTACTGCGAGCCATCAAGTTTTATCCATATCATTTTCACCTACACCAAGTGCTCCACGGGAGAGATTTCGAAGCTCGGGTGCACTTCTGTGAATGGATGCTGACTCGAGCGGCAAATGATATGGGTTCGTCTTTAGAATCCTGTTTTATGATCAATCAAGATTCCACAACAACAGGACCGTAAATCGTCACAACATGCGTTATTGGAGTGTTGATAACCCTCACTGGACAAGAGAGGTAGCTTTCCAAGAGCAGTGGGGAGTGAATGTCTGGTACGGAATCTTAAGCGACCATCTTATTGGTCCAGTTTTCTTGAGAGGCACCTAGCAGGAGCACGCTACCTGGAACCTCACTGTAAGAGGTCCCCTTGCTAAGGAACCATAGAAGGCTACAGGCCGTAGGTAGATAGGTCGCAGAGACGCGTGGAAGTCCCTAACATTTCCAAGCTCGCAGATCCGTCGCACTGCTGAACCCGCCGAGAGAGGGCGATGAACAACTCACCAATCAAGCAACCCTCTGGTGTTCACGGGTAATACTCTTTTCCATTGAGCAATCATCCGCGCCATCCATCCGGCACTGCCAAACACCACGAAATCTAGAAGCACTCTTGAGAAATGAGAAGGAAACGGAATGAAACGGAAATGCTGTAGAGGAAATTGGGTAGAGAAGAAACAACCACAGCATTCGTTAGTGGATCCCGGGGAAACCCGAAAAACCAACGGGTCAGAGTGGGCGGTCACCGGGGATTGAACCCGGGACCTTCCGAATGGGAGTTGCAACGTTAACGCGGCGCTACCTCGCTCGGTGAATTTACAGGTAGCAGATTTTCAAGCTGAATAGTAGGCTATAATGGTATTTTACACGTTAAAGTAGTAAAACAGCAGCGAAGCATGTTATACTTAATACCACGTTGTAGTGGTACACTCGTCACCGCAGCTTTGGGAGGCATTCTACTGGCCTTCATGGCTGGAGTATATTTTCGCACATGCAATGGTCTGTTCTAGATTGTACACATATGAATACATAAATTTAAATAACAGCTTTACTCATCACTTACAATAATACGTTTAAATATGTAACTAAATAAAACCTTGTTTTGCACAATATCTCAACGAAAAATAATTTTAATGGCAACATAATGTAACACTGAAATACATTATAGTTTTTACTCTCAAAGAGGACACATTTACTGGATATTATTTTAATAATCTGTCCAATCTCCATTCTTGTTCAATAGACGGTTTAGACGCCTATGCACTGAATCGCTCGTCGCTCTCTGGGAACACTGTCATGAACTTTGGGAACATTTGCGTTTAGAGCCAGAGTTCTTACAGCACCTAGTGATGCAGAGCCTAGATGGACAAGGGCCTAGGCATTGACAAGAATGGATATTATTAAAGTAATGTATAATAAATTATCATCTATGAGAATAAAGGGTGTAATTGACTTCAGTTTTACATTATATATGAAAACACTTTTTTATGAAGGAATTGTACAAAATAGTGTATTATTCAGTTATATACTTATATTGGAAACATGAGTCCTATAACGTCTAGTAAACGGGTTCTCTTTGTGATAAAAAGTGCAATGCATTTCAGTTTTACTTCATATTGCCATTAAAAATATTTGTTCTTGGAGATATTGTGCAAAACAGGTTTTCTTTTGGTTATATATTTAAAAATGTTTTTTTTTTACTTTTGCAAGTGATTACGAGTAAAACTATTCCTTAAATCCAGAGTTGTGCATGTAAAGCAGGACGCACTGCATGCGCGAAAAGGTAACGCATACCCCCTCTTTGCTATACATACTCCACTTGTGAAGGCCAATAGAATGCCTCCCAAAGCTGCGGGCATAAATGTAAGCTAGTGTATAAGTTAAATGAACACTCCATGGAGTTATAGCACGTTACAGTGCTAACATAGTAAAACAGGAGACGCACGTTACATAATGTTGGCAGAAAGTGGTTAACCTCTGTGTTCCACACTAGTCCTGGGTGAGTCATTCTCGTTGGTTTTAATTCAAGCCCGACACACACGTATTGGCCAATGAAGAAAGATGTCGCCTAGGTTAGCGGCGAAAAGGAAGGAGTACTGAAACATGATAAAGAGGCCTCTGAGCAAAATTTCGATCTTACACGTCCAATATAGAATGGGACGCTAAGGACCACAGCAGTTAAAGAGCGTCCACAAATAAAACACAATTTAATTTCACAACAACGATCCACACCAGCCCCTAGGTAGTCCGTCTCGTATTGGTTTTATGTCCAAAGTCTGGCACTTAAACATGAACCTATGAACTCAAGTCGACTTCGAGCTCAGGGACGAAGGAAAAGGGGAGAGTAAGACAAGCATTATGCAGAGTGGTATACCTTTTTCACTCGAAGTTTAAAGTAGAAGTAAACAAAATTTTATCCAGCACTCCACTGAGAACATAGCAGCAACACGTGGAGGATGACGGGAACTAAGTATCCGCGAGAGGAAATTGCTTCAGACAGTATGCGAATACGGTACACTGCACATCTTTGGGATCATTAGCTTTTAAATATCTTACATCCTAAACTTCTAACACATAATTCTAAGAGTATACAAATGAAAGTGATACCTGAACAGTTAGACATCCATGGTTAAGGACCCTATTCTTAACTTCAGTTTTTAGAAGTCATTAATTTAATGACTAATATCAGTATACCGCCTTTGCTTTGAGGTTTTGTGAGTCACCAAGTTACAAACTGATGAGCAGCATGGTTAAGAAAACAAGCGCGACCCGAGCAATAATTCCGCATCACTAACAAAGAAGCTCAATTGTTGTTAAACAAGAGGCGGTCCTATTATTTGATTAAAGTTGGGTTATTTGTTAAAAACATTTAACACAATCGTTTACTTTCCATTTTCCTCGTTTATGTTTTCCACAGTGGCGGAGGATTCTCAGCCATGACACTCTCGAAGGTATAGTCCATTTTCTAATTAGACTGACGTCGCAACTAAGATGTTCACAGCAGTAAAGAGGAACAAACTCCTAACACGTGTTTTACTCCACATGGGGAAGATATTCTGATGGCTTTGATTGACCAAAGTTAGATATGAATGGATTCCTACTGGATGGAGTCGGAGTAGCAACAAACTCTGCTCTAGCCAATGTGACATCCTTCCTTGGCTAGAGCAGAGTTCGCTGCTAACCCGATTCCATCGAGTAAGAATCCATTCATATCTAATTTTAGCTAATCAAAGCCACCATTTTATCTTCCCCACGTGGAGTAAATCACGTGGTAGCAGTTGCTTCCGCTTTATTGTTGTAAACAGCTTAGTTGCGACGTCAGTCTAATTAATTTTCTCATGTGACAAAGAGTACACTGGTGGCTTATCCGGAAACCGGAAACCAACGCATAGCCTCTTAAATCCTCTGGTAATACGGCTCAATTAGTTATAGATGAATCCAACAAACACATTTTGTTTCAAAAATGTAACTGTTACAATTATGCGTTTTTTTAAATTTCTCTGCACAAGATGTGACGGTATTACTTACAAATGTTTGTATATTTATGTTTACTTCATGTGAAGCCATCTTGTGACGTCATTCATTTGTTCGGTTTGTAGCTCCATCTGGTGTTAGCAATTTGCAGCAGTGTTAGTGTTCGAAAGAATGCGACTGTTATTTGATTTAATTTTTGTTTACTGTCCTCCGGCTAGCTATTATTTCTCGGTCGAACATATCTCTTGATCAGGGTTGTGTAAACGGAAAGGAATCTTTTATCCAAAAAGAATACTGATAAAAAAATTTGTTTTATAATTTTATTGTCAAACACATTCACTATCACCTTTACACATTAATCTATACACTCGCCAAACTGAAACTGTTATAACAACTTCTTACTGATAATTCTTTTAATCCACGTACTTCAATCTTTTGTATAATTAACCTTACAACACTTTAGATTATTCATAATTCTGCTGCGCGTAACTTGTGAATCCATACCCGACGTTTGCCGTACAAATACTTTCGACGAACTGACTGACTGAAGACGACGTGTAGTGTACACAGATTTTTGATGAACTGAACTGAATTTACCTCCAACCTACTGCTTTTATACTCATACACACCGATATGCCTAAAGATTATAACTGAGTTGCAATTGGCCAATAAAACGCGCCAACAATAACGTCTATTTTAATATCCAATGAAAATTATGAATACATATGCTCTAGGGAAACGTTCCAGAAGATTCTCAAGGAAAAAACGCGCCAACATTACGTAACTTCGTCGTTTCCAATAATGATAAACAGCTCACCCCCTCGCTGCATTATTGCGCGCTATTATTGTCAGTTTCAGTAAGGCAGTATAAACTTACTTCTCAACAATAATTACAATCAATAAACATCTCAAATCAATGTCACATAAAAATGCATATTCATACTATAATCACTCTTTACATTTAAATAATTTGTGATACAAATTACTGCATCAAAGAATAACCACAACAATGTTACTATCTGAACCGAACTGTTTTATGTAGAGGAAGAGACGACATGCCAAGCGGGAAAAGTTGTAGTTTGCCCACCAGCCAATGAGGTTTTTGTTTACAACTCCTTTGAACTTAAAGTGAAACCAGTTTAGAAGCAGGTAAGGGGTTGGGGCGGGGCCTGGCAGAGGCGGTTTATTGTTTCCGCACCAACGTAAACCACTGTGCTTTACATAGGTATGATTCAATGCACTAGACTGTACAACTCGTGAATATAAAAGAGAGAGATACCTTTCGAAAGTTAACATTTTATTCCCCTGTATGATTGCTAGCATTGCTTTATGAAAACCAATGGTCGTTACCGCAATTTCACTGATACATGAGCAATTCTAGAATGAATATGCCCATAGGTAACTAGGTAGTTAGTGGGAGAGAACATGTTCGTTCATTACTATCTGACGCAAATCGATGTTGCTGGAATGAAAATAAAAACTGTATCTCTACCATTCGCTTAGCATTTTGTGTTAAATCTACATAGTATATAATGGGCTCACACATATGTTAACCATGAATGCTTTTCAACTAGAGTTCCCTTCATTTATTGCCACATAAAGAAAAAAATGATGAGCAACAAACACATGAAATTCGCTGCCCAATAGCCTACTTTCAATATATATACTATGGTGTGTCCCATAAAGTACCTAATATTTAGCCCAGGAAAAAAAATGTAATTTAAAACTTTAGTACACGTACACTTGGGAGCAGAAAAAGTTGCCTATTCCGCTATATGGCGTAATTTTTACTTTCTCTACTGCTTACCTGTGGTACGTAGAGGAAGTATTGTATTCCATACAAAACTTCAATGTCGAGCTATTACCGTAATGAGAAAAAGTTCCCTGTTTGAGTTTATCATTGGTAGAGAAAGTAATATGAGTGTATTGTGACGCAGCGGCTATGGCATAAGGTTATTGAGGTCGGCGCGGGCAGTCAGTGATAAGCAACGATAAGTAGCGCTCGCCAGCGTAAACACCGGGAGCACTATCGCTAGACAACCAGAACCTTCTGGATGTTTCTCCTTCTGGAACGTTCGAGAACCCTGTGGAAATTTCCATTGACTATATAAGCGAGCGTTCTCGGAAGCTGAGTCAATCAGTCGATCAGTAGGCGAGCGAATTGGCCGGTCAGTTTCCTGTGCGACGAGGTATGCAGTTCTACAAGAGTCTTTGTGGCGACTGCTGTGGAGCGAGAGATTCTGGAGGTCTTGTGTTCGACTCCCAGCAAGCGCGCCGTCCAGAATAAGAGGCTACGTCACGAAGGATGTGAAGTGACGGGGAATTGCACTAGTTCACCTTAGTGAAGTGACAGTATGAACTAAGTGAAGTCCTAGTGAAAAATGAACCAGATCAAAACAGTAACAGTGAGAGCTGAGAGAAGTGACAGTTCAGAATCTGGATAAAATCTAAGTATCACATTAGAGTTTACCTACACGATGTACGCGTTTTATGACATAAAAATCTGATGTGTTACATTCACATGACTTTCTAAACCCATACTTCAGCAAACTAATCTTACAAAAGCTTATTCTTCTATCTACTTCATTTCAATCGAGAAAAACATTTTTAGAATTGGTTTTATTACACATTTTTCCTTGTAGGTACACGGAAGCGATAATACAATAGACTTAAGCGATAGTCAAATCCTTTAAGCGCTGGTTACTATGTGACGCTTTGAAATTCCGTTAACTTTGCATTACTACAGAAAAATTGAATAGCGGTTTTCCAATTGAGAAAAGTATAAGTATTTGAAAAAGGAAACCGATTACAAAGAATATCTCGGAAATGGTCAATATCACAAAAACTTTTATTCGCATTACGAGGTGGAGTTTGGTGCAGTAAGATTTTGTCCTGGAAAGGTAGAATCATACACTGAAAAATCCAATGCTATAGCCGGGATTTGAACCATGGATCTTACGGTTTCCATCTGGTTGCTCTATAAACCCCGGAAATTAAAGTACTTGCAGCATTGTAAGTCGCCAATGGGGATGTCATCTCCATGCAATTTGAGATCTCTTAGTGGTTTCCTGGAAAAATATACGAGTCAGCTGGGAAATTTAAGTTCCTACCGACATGTGGCCATGGTAGCTCAGTTGTTTATAGCTTTCGGACGGAAACCGGAAGATCCGGCGTTGAAATCCCGGTTACGGTATTGAAATTTTCTGTGGTCTGATTCTGCCATTCCAACCTTGTCCTACACACGGCTTGCGTGGAAGAAACGTTATTTCCAAGATTTTGTTTATATATTAGGGTTTAGCAGTTATACAAATTGCAGTCAGAATATAAGGAGTTCAAGGAATTTTCTCATAAAGGTCAATATATAATTTTATTTTTCATGTAAATATCTTAAACAGGTGGTATTTTAGTCAAAATTGCTTTAGCTATTTTTGAGAAAATCGAAAATAACAATTTTTTCCATTTTAGGGGTGGGGAATTTTCTTGAAAATCCTTATCTTGTATCTCTGGAAGATGCAGAACTTAAATAACAACTTAGGTATTCAACGAAATCTTCGTTTTTAAGTAATGCTGTTCACACACACACACACGCGCGCGCGCGCGCGCGTGGACCTTCTTTTAAAGATCTGATATGTTGCACTCGCATGACTTTTTCTACTCCTGTACAAACTATTTTTACAAATGCTTATTCTCCATCTACTTATTTTATTTCTAGAAACTATCTTATTGCCAATTTTCTTGTAGGTCCAAGGGGAATATGGTAGGCTTTAAGCGATAGTCAAATGTTTTAAGAGCTGGTTGCTATGTGGAGCATTCCATTCTCTTTGCATGTCCAGGGCATAAAAAAAAGAATAACGAATTCCCATTTGAGAAAACGTATTAAGTACTGGAAAATTCAAACAAACAACAAGGAATATCTTTGAAATGGTTCACTCCAAAAATAAAGGTATATGGCATAAACTGTGTGTTTTAACGACATCTACATTTTTGTGTAGTATAATTTGTGTATCTCTTACGGTTTACCAGTTATGCGATAGTCGTTCAGAATGAAACGCTTTTGGGAACATTCCCAGAAAATTCAGGATATAAATTTTATTTGTCATAAAAATATCTTAAATATGTGAAATTTTAATCAACATCGTTAAAACAATTTTCGAGAAAATAAAATTTTCGAAAAGTGCTCATGTAAAGGGTAGTCTGAAGTAAAGGGATTTTCTTGAAAATCCTCGGGTCGCATCTTTAAAAGATACTAAATCTAAATACCAGGTTTGGTATTTATTCGACATTTCGTATTTGAGTTATGTTGTTCACAGGCACACAGACACACACGCTGACCATTTTTAAAATTTTTTTTTATTCAGAAGGCCTCAAAACATGTATTTTGGGTGAAATCTCGGTATGTTTAAGAGAATGAAAAAGTGCACATAACAACCAGCTCTTTAAAGATTTGACTATGGCTTAAAGCCTACCGTATTCTCCTTGCGCGTACAAGGAAATTAACAATAAGTTTCTGTAAATGTATATCCCAATTAACATGAAGTAGATGGAGAATAAGCGATTGTATAAATAGTTTGTACAAGAGTAGAGAAAGTCATGCGAATGTAACACATCTGATTTTAGAGAAAATAAAAAGTTTCGAAAAATGCTCCATGTAAACAGTAGTTTGGGGTGGGGGAATTTCTTGAAATTCTTCATATCGTATCTCGGAAGCTACTGCGCCTAAATATTTGGTATTTATTAAATTTTTTGTTTTTGAGTTATGCTGTTCCACAAACATACACACAGAGGGACCTTTTTTTCTAAAAATGTTTTTTTTATTCGAGGGCCTCAAAACATGTGTTTCCGGTGAAATCTCGGTATCAAATGTCTGTATGTACTGCAATACCTTCTCTACCTGCCAGGTACGTGGTAGAGAAAGTAAAAACGGGTTAATTACACCTTATATGTATATTAGGTTGGTAAAAACTCCACCTTGAGACGTAAACATGCTTTTAAGTACATTATTGTATCAGCAGACTTAACACATTTTCAGTACATCCATCATCCCACTTATAGTCGTGATCTGCTTCCATTAGTGAACGCTAAAAGGATCATGCTGATGAGGTTACACATCACATTTTAGCGGTAGCATATAGGTAACTAAATGTCAACCATGAGGCGAGATAGTTAACAGGACCTTTCCGGTGAGCGTAAACCACCGCTTTGCTATCATCGCCGACTGCTCGGTGAGAGTATATCCTCAAGCTAATGAAATCACGCCGCTAAGTTAATATTAACTTTTGGTGATATAACTACACTAATCAAATCTGTTCGCCAAGATCGCAATTTCCTGACGAAACAGCTACATCTGCTTTGACGCGCACAGTGATATGTTTAATGCACTCCGTGAAATTAACAATTTGATGTAAGGTATCAGCAGCACTCCTTCCATTATAGCATAACTTTGTCTTTCCAAGAAAGTCGCTGGTAGTTATAAATTGCAGCGAAAACCGTCAAACTAGAACTTACTAGCAAATTCCAAGTCTGAGAAATCTGAATGCGTTACATTCTCATGACTTTCTCTATCTGTTATTGGTGGTTAGACGAACTATTCTTACGAAAGTTTATTTTTCCACCTACTTCATTTTGATCGAGATAAACCTTTGCAGACATAGCTACATTACCTACACTTCTCAAGCAATCACAGAAGCAACTGAAAATTCACAGGACCTTAAAATAATGACAAGGTATTAAACAATTAATAAGGATATGTTTGAAATGCTTTATGCTACAAAAAAGTTATTTTAAATACATTGTGTATTTTAAAGAATCTAGTATTTGTTTGCCACTTAACGCTTACCAGTTACACAAGATTGTACAAAACTCCTTCCGAATACAGACGACTTGACGGGCTATTCCCAGAAATTTCAAGATATACATATTATTTGCCATGTAAATACCTTAAATATACGTTATTTTAATTGAAATGGAGCCGGTTTTGAGAAAATATATAATTTGGAAAAAATTCCATCTAAAGGATAGTTTGGGGTCGGGGAATTTTTTTGAAAATCTTTGTGTCGCATCTTTAAAGGATACTGAGCTTCATTACCAATTTTGGTACCTACCCGACTCTTCGTTTTTGAGTTACGATATTCACAGTTACACACACAGAGGCCTTTTTCTAAAAATGCTGTTTTGGATTCAGGGGCCTCAAAACATGTATTTCTGGCGAAATCTCGATATCAATTTTTGGATAGGATGCAAAACCTCCTGTACCTACTATGTATATGGCACAGAAGGTAAACCTGAATTCCCTACGAAATTCCAGTTCTAACGAATCTCTGTGGGAGGTTTTGGTTTTCACTAACATAATTGAGTTATATTAGAAAGTACTTACTAACAATCTTTAGAAACTTCTGGTATTGATTAACATTGAAACGCCGCATTCACAATGAAAATTAAGCGTCTAATGACGTAAACTTAAAAACTACATGACATGTATTGCAATGGAACTATTCAAGTGCATTCGTGTAAACATAAAATCCAGATTAAAATAAACATAGACTTATGCCTAAGCTTACATGAACCAAGCTTACAAGATTGTGACTACGTCAAACAAAAGAAGCTATCCAATCAGAGAGCGATTCCCATCCCATGATCATTCTGCCATCTCCAATCAGATTTTGCGTCGGCATGTGTTGACTCACTAGCGAACTTTCTTTGTAAAGATCATGGTCCAGTAATCACTGGGGTTTCTATAAAAATCGCAGCAAAACAAATTGTGGAAGTACGAGGCATGTTTTTAAAGTAAGTACCGTTTTAATATATTGCCGCTGCAGCGCTGCGCGATCATTTTCTCCGTGTATTAGGAAGTCAGACGCAGCTTCTAGCGATCGTCATTTTGTGTTTCCCTATTGTTAGAGCGTTCGAAATGTTCAAAACAATGAAACGACCCGCCAAATGTGAAATCAGATCAATGCTTCTTTTCTGAAAGCGAGATCAAGCAAACAGCCAAAGAAACTCAAGATCTGGTCGCATCACTTCCCTGGGAACATTTCGACCACCCTCCTTACAGCCCGGATTTAGCACCAGGTAATTTTCATGTTTCTTCATCTGAATAAAATTCTTGACGGAAAACATTTCAATGACGATGATGGTGTGAAACAAGAAGTCAGACTTAGCTTTCATTACAGGCGGCATCATTCTTTGATGAAACGGTACAAAAACTGGTTTCCCGTTACCACAAGTGCCTGAACAACGGCAATAACTGTGTGGAGAAGTAGTAAGGTATAAGGTAAGGAATGATAATAAACTATTAGAAAAATAATGTTTTCTGTTATTTTTAAAATAATCTTAAGTATTACATTCACATGACTTACTCTACCCTCTGAATCATGTTAGTGAGTATACAAATTATTCTTACGAAAGTTCATTTTGTGATCTATTCCTTTTAATCGAGGTAATCGAGGTTTCCGCAAATAGCTGCATTACACATTTCGTTATGGATACAAAGAGAACAGCGATAGTCAAATGTTTAAGAACCGGACCCTACAAGCTGGCCTTAAAATTTCATACTCTTTCCATAGCATTGCGAGAAATAGTTGAATGTGGACTGGACATTAAACTAATGAGACAATTGAGATATGAATGGTGATTGGATATGGTGACAGGAAAGGTACCCAAGGTACAGAAAAATAAAATACGATCAGGTATGCTTATGACACTATGATTGGCATTTGCAACTTATTTATTTTAATGTTATAGTTCACTTTACATATACACTATGCGATCAAAAGTATACGGACATCCCCACAAATATACGTTTTTCATCTTAGGTGCATTGTACTGCCACCTACTACCTGGTACTCATTATCCGCGGCCTCAGTAGTCATTAGACATCGTGAAACAGCAGAATGGGACGCTCCGTGGTACTCATGGACTTCGAACATGGTCAGATGATTGGATGTCACTTATGTCAGAGGTCTGTACGCGAGATTTCCACACTCCTAAACATCCCTAGGTCCGCTGTTTCTGATGTAATAGTGGAGTGGAAACGTGAAGGGACATGTACAGCACAAAAGCGTACAGGCCGACCTCGTCTGTTGACTTACAGAGACCGCCGACATTTGAAGAGGGTTGTAAAGAGTAATAGGCAGACATCTATTCAGACCGTCACACAGGAATTCCAAACTGCATCAGGATCCACCCCAAGTACTATGCCAGTTAGGCGTGAGGTGAGAAAGCTTGGATTTCATGGTCGAGCGGCTGCACATAAGCCACACATCACGCAGGAAAATGCCAAACGACGCCTCGCTTGGTGTAAGGAGCGTCAACATTACACGATTGAACCGTGGCAAAACGTTGTGCGGAGTGACAAATCACGGTACACAATGTGGCGATCCGATGGCAGGGTGTGGGTATGGGGAATGCCCGGCGAACCTCATCTGCCAGCGTGTGTAGTGCCAACAGTGAAATTCTGAGGTGGTGGTGTTGTGGTCGTGTATTTCCTGGAGGAGGCTTGCACCCCTTGTTTTTTTTTGCGTGACATGATCACAGCGCAGACCTACATTGATATTTTAAGCACCTTCTGGCTTCCCACTGTTGAAAAGCAATTTGGGGATGGCGGTTGCATCTTTCAACGCAATCGAGCACCTGTTCATACTGCACTGGCTGTGGCGGAGTGGTTACATGACAATAACACCCCTGTAATGGACTGGCCTGTACAGAGTCCTGACTTGAATCCTATAGAACACCTTTGGGTTGTTTTGGAACGCCGGCTTCGTGCCAGGCCTCACCGTCCTACATCGATACCTCTCCTCAGTTCCGCACTCCGTGAAGAATGGGCTGCCATTCCCGAAGAAACCTTCCAGCACCTGATTGAAAGTATGCATGCGAGAGTGAACGCTATCATCAAGGCTAAGGGTGGGCCAACACTATATTGACTTCCAGCATTACCGATGGAGGGCGCCACGAACTTGTAAGTCATTTTCAGCCAGGTGTCCGAATACTTTTGTTCACGTAGTGTATAAATAAGGGTCACCTGTCAACTATTTACTTGGTTACCATAGCAGAAAATATGCGTGACTTATCAGACGAACTGTATAAGACACTCATCATTATTTAAAACGTAATTGTTTATTCATAGCGCATACAAATGATTCAGAATGTGCATGTATACCGTGAAGGTTCTAGAAATAGAATAGTGCATCTTAATTCATTTTATAAAGTCAGGAATGGCCCTAAACAGGGAAATGGAGTATGTTAACTAAAGGTTGCTTTCGATGCGATGTTCAAGATTACATACCTAATTGTGGCTAAAGACAGCTTTAGCTGTAGTTAAATAAATTGTTGAGAGCAGAAACTATTTATCAAGAGTGTTCATACACTTATTTTCAGATAACTTAAAACACAATATCGTGAGTAAATTTCCACTTTACAATAGAGCTTTCATTTTGAATAGTGTTGTGGCCTAAGGGATTTGCGTCTCTTTCACGAATATTTTGTAGCATCATTCGTATTCTGGTTCTTATTGTTGCAGAATCCATAGCACTATATCACGTCACCGTGGACGTTATTATTAAACAAACCAATATAACCCAAAGAGAAAAAAAATTAATGTTGATGCAGAGGTCGATATCTCATGGCGGATGATGTTAATGCGTAATGTTAGGTACCAAAATATGTATAGCAAAAGCATCGCTGCGGCTATACGAAACATGGCAATAGTTGGCAGAGTTGCGAAATATTATACGCTGCGGTAATAGAAAAGCGCTAAACAGTAATTAATGTAATACAACTAAATGATAACCGCGAAGTAGTAAACAAATGTAATACAGAAGCAGACGACTGAAAAATTCAATGCCATTGCCTTTCCAACCTTGTCCAACATACGGCTTGTGTCAAGACCCTCTAGAAACAATCCAGAGGACCCTGCTTGTGTGGATTGATTCCAAATGTAATAAAATAATTATCTACGACGAGATAGTTAACAAACTAATTTAACTGAATAATTACCCGCTAAGTAGTAAACAAACTTAATACAACAAAATAATTATCTGCCGCGAAGTGGTTAACAAATATAACACAAGTGAATACAAATACGAGGATTGGAACTTAAATAGTGGCAACACTACTGTAGAGACGCTATTCAACGGAATCTAATATTGTCGATGATAGCACAGCTACCTTACCTCAGAGCAAATGGACTCTTCCCTCTCACTTCACCTGCGTGCGCACAGTCGAGAGAAACAGTCACTTGTGAGCTAGCGGTCTAACGTCGTGCTGTCACGATGTTTTCGAAACAGAAACAACGGAGTTGGATCAAGATTGAAAGTTCCAGTGGTCGTACAGCGCGAAAGTGTCATCAAGGTCTTCAAGAGGCTTGCGAGGTATCTGCATTGCCTTACAGAATAGTGGCACGTTGGGTAAAATCCTTCAACGATGGTCGGCAAATTGTGGCAGCCATGCATTGGCCAGGTCGTCCTAGCGTCAGTGAAGAAGAAATGCACGCTCTTGCCGCGTTGCTGGACAGTGCTCGACGCCATACGATTCGTGAGCTCCCTAAGAAACCGGATTAGTGCATAGGACTGTGCTTCACATCCTGAAGGAACGCCTGGGCATGGGAAAAATTGCATCACGATGGGTTCCGAATGATTTGACGGAAATGCAGAAATGGTTGCGCTGCTAGGACGTACTTGGAGCACTATGAGCGCGAAAGAGAGGCTTTCTTACGCGATATCATTACGCTGGATGGGACATGAGCCAAAACTGAAACGCGAATCGAACGAATGGCGTCATTATGAGTCGCCACGAAAATCGAAAGTTCGTCATAGCCCCAGCAATGTGAAAGTTATGGTGATTCTCGTGTACACTGTGATGGTGTTATCCTAACCATTACATTCCCACGGCAGATCGTCAAATCACAGTATTACCGTTCGGTTTTGGAGCACCACCTGCGACCAGCTGTGAGAAAGAAGCGGCAACACTTTCTGCAGTATCCGCCCATCATTTTGCACGACAATGCTCGGGCGCACACAGTGCAAGCTGTGGCTGATTTGTTCGGTCGATGGGACTGGGAGGTGCTGTACCATGCCTTCTGTACTCCCCGGACTTAAGTCCTTGTGACTTTGATATGATTTCGAAGATGAAGGAAGCACTTATGGCACTCGCTTCAGAACAGAGATTCGTCAGGCAGTAGACCTCTCCATTCGCACTATCAACAAAACAGGCTCTGCTAAAGGTATACCAAGACTTTCACTTCGCTGGCAACGGGTTATACACAACGCTGGTGACTACATTGAAGGGCAGTAAAGGTTGCTAACATGTATAGTTACCACTATTCAAGTTCCAACTCTCATAAATGCTACTGTAATTATGCGCAGGGTCATACTTGCTCTTTTGTGATGCAGTTGTCAATATTAAGGCTGTTTTGCATCAATGGATATAAAACGGAAAGAAAGATGAGAGTTCTGGAAGACGTATGTAACACAAAAATGGAGTTCTGAAGGAGAGGAAGAAGTAACGTCAGATAAGATAACCATAATTCAATAAAGACGCCGGAATACTTCATCGGAAGTGTGTAACAACTTTCGCATAAACCCAAATGCCGCACATTCGCGAAATATTAGCCCGCTGACGTTGCGCGGTACCCACAGTGACACATCGACTTCTGATGTGTTACACTCACATGGCTTTCTCTACTCTTGTACAAACTGTTCTCCATCTACTTCATGTTAATCGAGATATTAATCTTATTGCTAATTTTCTTGTATATGCAAGGGGAATTGGTAGGCTTTAAGCGATAGTCAAATATTTTAAGAGCTGGTTGCTATGTGGAGTATTCCATTCTCTTTGCTTTACTAGGGCATAAAATAAACGAATAACGAATTCACATTTGAGAAAAAAGTATAGGTATTGGAAAATTTAAGGGAATAACAAGGAATATCTCGGAAATGGTTCACTGAACAACAAAAAAATGTATTTGACATAAATTGTGTAGTTTAACGCAATCTAAATTTTTGTGTAGTAAAATTTTGTCTATCTCTTATGGTTTACCAGTTATGCAAAAGTCCTTCACAATGAAGGATACTTTTGGAGACATTCCCAGAAAATTCGAGATATGCATTTCATTTGTCATGAAAATATCTGAAATATATAATATTTTAATCAAAATCGTTAAGAGCCATTTTTGAGAAAATTAAAATTTTCGAAAATGTTCCATGTAAAGGATAATCTGGAGGGGGGGATTTTCTTTAAAACCTTCGTGTCGCACCTCTGGAAGATACTGAACCTAAATACCAAGTTTGGTGTTTATCCGACTGTTCGTTTCTGAGTTATGCTGTCCACAGACAGACAAACACACACATATAGGCACGCACACGGGCATGCTTCCAAAAATGATTTTTTTTTGGATTCAGAGGGTCTCAAAATATATATTCCTGGTGAAATCTCGGTATCGAATTTTTGTGTGGAATACAATACTTCCCCTACTTACTGTACGCGGTAGAGAAAGTAATTATACCAACACTTTTTATCCTTGTGGAACCGTCTTCTTTTTAGCGGATAAGCATTTGATGTCATGGTTACCAACGCTGTTATCTGCGTATCCTTCTGTGTGATTGCAACAATTATAGGAGGCTATGAACTTAAAACCACAAATTGTTGTGAAATCGACGCATATTTTGCAAATATTTTGGTAACTAACGAAGTAATTTTAGAATTTATTACTTTGGCGACATTGTAGAGGCAGAGCAGTTTCCATATGTGTAATATTCTTAGTCTGCACTTTCAGGATTAATGCGTAAATTTATGTACAGCCTGCAATTATACATAGTTTATACAAACGATACCGGTTTTCTGCCCCTGAACTTGAAAACTTCTGTTGGATCGTATCTTAACAAGTTAATTTTACTGCTTGATATTGTTACACTCGCCTTGAAACAAGAGATTTAGCCTTCGAGCAGTAGCGTGGTGTGTTTTTTAATTCCAGCCAATCCCAATCGCAAACTAGAAAATCAGTTCGTAGTTCTCCCTGCCTTTCGCCATGTTCATTGATTTCTGCTAACGTCATTAGCACAGGTATACAGGCTGCAAATTCCTAGAAAAGAGCGTGTTAGAGAGCTTGTGTGTTCCTCTCAACCTCTCCCCATTTCCTGTTGTGTCTAAAATAGCATGTATCCGTAGCTTCAGCGAGTTTTCTCCTCAGCTTCTGAAAGTTTGAGTTAATGTATTTCTGATAAGGGCTAGGGTTTTAGTATTCACCCGATCAAAGATAAAAAGGGAAACGAAGCGTTAAATAAGAATAAGAATATAAACAAAGCACGCTAAGATAATTGCAATAATAAGTAAACTTGTCAATAAAAAATAATACATATTATATTCTATAAGCAGCAACTGTTGCGAAGAGGGAAAGAAAATGTATAAAACTGAATCAGCTGGGGACCTCGGGTGTCCAGGCAGGGCATAGCTTACAAGTAGCCTAGACAAAAGAGCAAAGGCTAGGAAGAATGCACAAGCCGGACGTACGGAACATAAGGAGTGAAAACCATTAATTCATTCATTCATTATCTGTTTAACCTCCTCATATGTAGGACTTACACCCCCCAGGACTTACAGGCGGGTGCCTAGGGTCAGAGGCCCGTCGATGAGCAGACACTCATGGATCAGACAGAACATCCAGGATGGGGGATTAGCCCGATGCCTGGTATGGGGAGGAAGGAAGTAGCTGAAACGAAATAATAGTGAAATGGATGAAAGGAAAGGTGATGACGGAGCAGTTGGTAGAATGAATGGCGGGGGAACCGGAGAACCCGGAGAAAACCCGCCCAGACCACAAATCCACCACAAATCTCACATGCGGGTCCCTGGGATTGAACCCGGGCCGCCTCGGTGGGAGGCGAGCGGTCTAACCACTCGGCCACGGCGCCGCCGAGTGAAAATCAGAGTTTTAAAAATCAGCCAGACGCACAGAAAATGTAATCAGGCGATAATAATGCGGTAATTGCAGGCACAAGAAGCATCAACTTTCTAAAATAGTACAAATAATAAACGCGTGTTAAAATTTATCACACGGGCCAGTAAAGTCAATCACAAACCATGTGACTAGAAAAGAAATCTGAGAAAATAAGAAAATGCCCATGAAATAGAAATGTGTATAGGGCAGGAGTTCAATTTCCAACCAGAGTAACACAGGCATTACTTGTTATATGTAGTCTGATGGGTCATAACTGGGTGTCTTAGCGTTGCTGGGAAACATAAGTGGGCATGTAAGTGACGGATTCATCACTGATTAAATTTGAATGTACGGCAAAAGCTTAGAATATGGGGATCAAAGTCGAAAGAGTTTGAATGATAGGAAATAGCAATAACTTCATTAATTTTATTTGATCGCCGGCGTAACTAAATTTTATGTGACGGAAGCCAGGAAAATTGTTTTTCTTTATTGTGGAGCAACGTAAAGGGACAGTGACGAGGTAAACGAGCAGTTCTCTATCTCCTCTACACACCTTCTGAGAGAAGAGCCTCTCGTTTCCTAAAAATTACCTGTCCTGCTGGAGCTAGCCGACAAGTAACACCTTTTCCGGTTATGTCCCTCACCTAAGAAAATCAAGCCAAAAATCCCACATCAGGAAGCACTCAGTTTCAGACCCTAGATTTAGATTAGGTTTAGGATTAGAATTAGAAGGGGTTGGCTATCGAAACCCTAAGCAACTCGACTATTACTGATTCATAGTGCACCCCTGCATTTTCCTGTCTCTCAGAATCTCTGCATCCTTTATAAAGGAGACTAGATTTCTTACTGTAACCTTACTAAGTCCATTCAATTACACAAACCCTTGGTTCAAGTGTTTAATCCTTTGACCTGCAAGTGACTCTCAGTCACATAAGAGATGACTTGCTGGCTGCTCTCTCTTTTTGTATCCCATACAAGTCGGATTAACTTCTTTACTCATTTTGTGTAAGTGTTCCTTGAGATAACCGTGTCCTGTTATCATTCTAACTTCGTTGGACTCCATTCATAGAAAGCAGTTCACGAGTCCTGCCATTGCTTAAGTCAGAAATGTTTATTTTGGACATATCTGTGTCCTGCACCGAGCGGGATGACTCAGGAGGCAACGTAGTGGCCCGCATTTGGAAAGTGCCGGTTCGATCCCCGACTGCCCACTCTGATCCACGGTTTTTTTGGGGGTTTCCCGGGTCGTCAAGTGATGCTGGAATGGTTTCATTCATCCCCCAAATTTCCTGTCCACCCATTTCGTTCCATTAATCATTTTAGTCATGCTTCACCCTGTGTGATCTGTTTCAGATTTGGAAGTTTCGGTGCAGCATGGCAGGGAAAAACTATGCTTTCTGTGAACCTTTTTCATCCCTTGAACTTCGGTTAGTTGCCGGGGTATAAGGACCGCCTCTTGGGCGGGAGCGTTCTACTTTGTGTGGAACGGCGTCCCCGTCTGCCTCTCAGACTGCCGGGCGTCTCAATCTGGAATTGCGTAGTGTAGCGCTATACCGGAATTTCATGTGCGCTATACAACTTAAAAATTACACACGAGAGTAAGTCACAGGAGAATCACGAACATGTCACGAATGTGTATGTCTCCGATTTAGAATGCGTGAACTATTCTTAACTTTACCTTCGCCCACATATCACTACCCCTACCAATGTTCCTATATATGCAGACCAATCTTAAAACTCTACGAATGCTTATCTGAAGCTGTTGCTATGCGGTACCTCCACGAATACCAGAAATTTATAGAATTTCTGCCTACGTGACTTTTCAAACGTACTGAACTTAGCTCTCAGTGCATTCTAGGAGCTTTAATACTGTCTCCTTTACATGACTTGCTAATTCCCTTTTCTTACCAGACAAATCTCAACTCAGACTTATTACATTATACATTGATGATCGTTTTACCGCCAAGGAATACGTATGGGCCATGCAGCACCTCCTGAACTTGGAAGACTGTGTGGGGAAGGAAGTCAGATGTTCCGTTGATGTTACATATCCATTTGCGGAAATATCAGGAGAGTTTTCAACGGTTATTAGGAATAGCCGGAGCTGTACGGAATTGCAATGATAAGGGTTTCAGAAAATTATTCACTATAAAAATCCTGTATATCATTGTACAATAATTTCATAAAGAATGCGGGAGGTAAATGGAATTACAAATGTCATTCGAGTTTAAAAAGCTAACCGTACAAACGTCCGGTAAGCAACCATGTCTTCCTATTATCGTACGTCGTCTTCCATGTTTATACTGCGACTTTGTTTAGTTTTCAGTGTGATTCACTAATATCATTTAGTTAGTTTTCACTGTCATTTCACCTTTCCTAGCAGCGCAATGGACACCCGCGAAGCAGCCTCTTCTTCTCTTCCTCTTCACTCGCTGGGTCATCGAACGCAACACCTCTCTAATCTCTCGCAATAGACACACAAACTTACTCACTTGAGAGCACGCTGGCTTCTATACAGGTGCGAGAATTTATAATGATCCCGAAGGGGAGGAACTTCCAGAACTATCTATTAACTCGCGATAACGCTTTCGATGTTTACGTCGGGGGATATCGTTCCGCCGTCTCCTTAGCAACAATGCTAGTTACTAACGAACGTTGAGGCAGTATTTTTAACACTTGAATAATTTAAATTACATTATATAATATGCAAATTCAATAACAGCCCGCCTTAAAGCAATATGTGTATGTAGTAATTCGTAAAATGTATATAACAGTCATTGCATGTGCTTATATTATTCTAAACATGTTCAATAATGTTATGTGAATGCATTATACAATTTAATAATGTAGGAGCTGTGAGAATAATAAGTTAAAAGTTGCTAACAATGAGGTAACAATGAGGTAACCTTGAGGCAATAATGAGTTTGAGAGTTTAAATGTTACTAGTCATTATTAGAGCAGCAATAGTGTAAATTTGAGACAGTTTAAAAATAGCCAATCAACACCCAGAAAAAGCTTTAGTTAAATGCAGGTATTCTATTGGAGTAGAATAATCGCCAATCAGAGACTTGCAATACAGAGATTTACAAGTTTAGACGGTAGAAATCTATTCAGTTGCCAGCAGACCGTGATAGTAACCGGATGCAAGATGCGTCCTCTAGAGAAATATAATACGTATTCGTGTGAGACGAAAAATAAGTATATGCGTTAAAAAAGTGCAAGTATTAAATAAAAGAATCTCATAGCTCTCGATATCAGTGAAGTGCTATTTAATTTGTGTCAAGGATTAATAAAAAGGAGTGAATTAAAACTAAAAATATGTGTAAGCCTACGTTGTTGTCGCATCACGTCCTGCCTAAGAGAAACGCGTCTCTAACAATAATACTGACGCAGCCGAGGCAAACATAAATATTTAAAGAAGCAGTTCAATAACAAAGTTAATATTTTTTTAAACTTGGGGCAAAGGCCACCTGAAAGTACATTTGGGGCGAAGGCTACCGGAAACTGTTTAACATACGTGCGGTTGCAACTACTTCAAGTTTGGCTCCCCAACATTTGAACTATAATACAACTCCTCCAAAAACTAATCTTTCTCAAATTGACTTCCATACGTGGTGCAAACTCCTACAACAAAAATAACGTAACAAACTATCTACTTCAAATCGGCTTTCCAAACGTGGAGCTAAATTACGTAAACGACTCCAACAAAAATCACCTTACTTCAACGTGATTGCTAATTCTCTTTGAATTTCTAGATCTTTTCTCCTATTGGCTGCAAACTTTTCTCTTTCACAAGTCTGTAGTCGTATGCATAACTTTCTGAACTGTACCTCATGTGTTAGTTCACCTTAATGTCCATATATTATAACGGGTCTTCAGATATATTTGGCCTTTACCGCTAGTTGATTTAAATGAATCACCCCACTATTAGTTCCGCCAGCCTCTTATCTTAAAAGGGAGGCGCGGAACTTCACCTGGAACCGCATGCGTTTCGGACTTCGTAAACAGGTTGATGTACTGCAGCGAAGCAGAACTATTTTTGTGCGTTCTTTGCACGCGAGATGGAAGTGCCCACCGATCACAGAATTTGCATGTTTGAGTGCTATTTCCGAACTGGAAGGATACGAGGGGAGTCTATCGTTGCAATATTGATTTTCTCCGTTCTTACCCAGAATTTCCATCAAATCTCGAGACAAAATATGAAAACAAACATGACACAATTTTATTTGCTGCTGTAGAAAATGTTCAAAATATTCCAAGGATACGACACGAAGTTTTCCAAGCACAGCACCCATTCCCAAAATATCCTTTACATGGACGATGTTTGTAAATGTTGGATTTTCTCAAATATAGGTCGTACGAGATAGACAAAATACTATATAATACCATTAAAATATACAGTTTATGTCAAATAGATTTTTGTGGCATTAACCATTTCCGTGATATTCTTTATTATTGTTTTGAATTGTTAAATGTTTCATATTTTTGTAAACTACTAAAGCGATATTAATTTTTTTCTCGTGGTAATGCAAAGAGCATTCAAAGCCCTGATATAACTACCTGTTTTTTTTTAAATATTTGACTATCGCTTAAGCTTACTATATTCCGATTGTTCCTACAACGAAATGTGTAATAAAAGGACATCGTTTTAGTCCTTTGTTTCCTTATACCTACAACGAAATGTGTAGGATAGGGCAGGTATAGAAGCAGAAGAGAACTTAGCACCTCGACCGACGCAGATCTTTTGTACTTAGACCCCTGACGGTCCGCCCCCGGGAGGGAGGGATGAGGTGAGAGGAGAAAAAGGCTGGACCAGGAGGCGCAATGGGAAGAGGGCAGATTCCCTAGCATTTACAGATTTGAACTCCCCGGTTGCTGGCAGGTGCACTCAGTGCCCCTCTCCCCTTTGTGCTTACACATCCCCTGAGTAGTCCGGAGGACGAAGATTTCCTCAGAGCATCTTTCTCCTCTGCACGCCGAGTCCTCCTGCCGACACTTGCAACCCTGAAAGAAGCCAAGTAGATGAAAGGTGGAATGAAATGAGAATGGTGATGAAATGCAGGGACAAGAAATTCGGAGGATGTAATGAGCCTTCCAAGCATTCGCCTGGCGACTCATGGAAAACCCGAGAAAACCCATGGGTCAGGAAGTTCGGCCACTGGAATCGAAACCAAGATCTCACTAATGCGGTCCACATAATTTACCGCCTGAGCCATCCCTCTCTGTAACGAAATGTGTAAATGTATAGCGAAAGTTTATCTCACTAACAAAAAGTACATAGAAGAATGACCTTTTGTAAGAATATTTAGTAGGAGAGGGAGTAGACAAAATCATGTGCAATCCAGCAATGGAGAATAGGTCGCCCAGGTTCACCTGAGTGGAAGGTAATCGCCACAGTACCTAGGCGCAAATGCGGCATTATCTGTGCCATAAAGAAGGTATAAAGAGTTTTCACAAGCTATTGATTTGTGTCTGAGGGCGAGGTCTAGCTTTCTGCGCTGCCATTGTCTCGGTGATACCACCTGGGCGGACTAGCGTCCATGTGGTAACCGAGCCAAATACTGCTTAACTTGGGCGACCGCTTGTGTGGTCGTTAAGCCATGCAGGCCGGTGTGGCAGCAAAGCAGGATGAGAATTTAGGTATTGGTGTGGGGAAGCAGGGCGGGTCGTAGCTAGATGGTCACTCATCGAACTAGTGACCAAGCTTGATGCTGTTAAACTTGGGGGAAATTGTGGTGTGTAGAATTGGCAGCCTTCAGTCTCGGGGGTCCAAACGTCCTTCGGCAACCGGTAACTCTTTCTTCGCCTTGGCACCTTATGGCCATAGCAACCCAAAGAGTGCACCAGCTGGTTGCTATGGTAAATACTTTTCGTGTACATGGTACGGGTTCTTTCCCGCACCACGTCCACGATGTATGGGAGACCGGAGTGGGTTTGTAGGATGTGTGACGAGAATCTACGTCCGGTATCATAGATCATCCGAAGCGCCCTGTTCTGGACGGTCTGTAGCCTGCGGATGATGGTCGCTGCCGCCGATCCTCAGACCTCCTAGACATACAGAATCAAGGGCGGGATAATCGCCTGATATAGGCGTAGTTTGAGGTTTGTGGGCATTGTGGAGCGAAATACAGGGTACAGCTGTCTAAGCGCGGTGTGGTCGAGGTCGACCTTTGCCCTGACATGTGGAGCGAACGTGAGGCCGCGGTCGAGGGTGACTCCGAGGTAACCCAAGGGATTCTCCTCCGCCGCAGCTTCAGAGACCGCTCGGGCCGCCAGCTACGAACCTTCGCCAGGAGAAACACAGATCTCTTCCCTGGGCTGATAAGGCTTTGGGTTTTATAATTACCTTATATGCCTTTTATTCTTAATCCCTAATTATTTTAAGCTTTGTAAATTGTAACTATTAATAGCAGGGCCTATGAATAGAATAAGGAGTGGTAACTTCGCAGCTCTACCCAACGCGGATATTTTGTGCTTACCGAGGCTATAGGGCGCAGGCACGCCGGCCAACAGAGACGCGCATTCCAAGCTTGAAGACCCGATCACACTAGCTAGCTGCTCACAGAGCTTCCCTTTGGCGGAACAGGGGAGAACTTGACCCACCTGAGGTGTTTCAGAGAAGGCTGTCATCTATCAGGACCGAGGAGAGCTTTCCAACGAGCAAGCATCTGCAGCATCTGTCCAACGATCACTACACAGCTTCTAAGCCTATCTGAAGCATGAACGGGAAGCGAAATAATAGGAAATAAGGGAAAGGAAATTCGTGGTAGAAGAGAAACTGCCCCAGTATTCACCTTGCCAACCAGAGAAAACCACGAAAATCGCTTGGTCAGAGTGGCGAGCCTCAGGAATAGAACCCAGAACCTCCTCACAATTAATGCGGAGCCATCTCGCTTGGTATTAACATAATAGAACCATATAAGCACTACTGGAAAACCAAATTTGAACCGTCAACTAGCAGCGTTGATTAAGGAATATCATGACAGCTAGCTAACGCTAATCAGGGAAATCTTCCTTGAGAGTGTTTGGCTTGAACTGAAATAGTTATAACCCTATAACAGTGATAAATTGCAGTACTCGCGAAGCTCCCAAAGGCCATAGATTGTCTCCTCAGTAACGTAATGTATTTCGAAGCTGTGATTAAATCAAGAATATGTTATTAACCCAGCAATGTTCTTTGTGTTCACACTTAAGTTAATAATACAATTTCTTGAGAGGGCTTCTGCTAATTTTGTAATAGAAACTCGACAGAGAGTTCCTGCTATTTCACTGATTTAATCTCCTAAATGAGGTTGCTTGAATCGAGGATATAGTCTAATCGAATTATGTATGCATTGCCTCGCACATGGTGACTACTTGTTATAAAGCAGATCTCAGCATTAAACAAGGCGAAAACTGCCAAAGTTAACATTTTAGTTTTTTACATTGTCTTACCAATTTGAATTTTCTCTTTAATTTAATATAGAGGATGATCCAGTTGACAGAAAAGTAAAACGTTATATATAAAAGGTTAATACGCATATCTCTTAGAATTTTGCGTAATACCTATAAGCGACAAGAATGGGAGTTAACAATCATGATGTTTCGGACTCCATCCGCGTGGCATGGCAGCAGTATCGTGCATAGCAGACAGCGCACTCAGTGTGTTGTATGGTATGTGAAATGTGTCATATGGGACGTGTGGGTCTCAGTTCTCCAAATAATGCAGTTATGCGTGTTGACTCGGCCACACACATGAAATGTGACTTTGTCCATGAACATCCTTTGATGTAATCACAGATCGTCCGCTTCCTGCCTCACACACCTCATGGCAGCAAACTTGACACGAGCTTCGTAATTATGCTGCATCAAAGTTTGCTTTTGTTGAGTATGGAAACATCTTAAGGTGATGTCTATCAATCCTCTGATAAATTTTGTATCGCATATTCTGTTGTGCTGATAAGCGGTGGTGCGGCGACTTCCGTGGGCTCTAAGTCATGATCTACCGAATACATTCCTCTCTGTTTCTGTCACGCATCCTGTGCGAGGCAGTTTGAAACCTTTCGCCAAGATAATGTACCAGTTAACAATGTCTCAGTGTGATGGGGAATACTGACAGTTGTACTGATATCTGAAAGTACACTGGGTCCATGATATTCTTGAAAAGTTCTCATACCACATGACACACTGAGCGCGCTGTTGTGGCACGACCGCTATTTTGATTCCTCTGCATTAACCTCTTGTTACTTTTCTGACATCTCAAATGGATCAATCTGTGTATCTGATCTTAATAGATGCATTATTTATACTTTATTTATACTTATTTATACTTTAAATATAACCCTAGATTCAACAAGTTCCCGAAATTGATTAATAACACAGAAATCAGTTACACAATGCAAATTACACGACATTTTCTTCAAAATAATTCCCTTTTGCAACGACACACTCTTCTCAGCGCGTTTAAGTGAATGAACGCACTGCTGGAAGCCATTTTGCGAAACAAGCCGTAATGATCTCGCCGCATTTATAGTAACTTCATCAGCGTTTACGATTTTTGACCTTCAGATGAGGTTTACACCCGCAAAGAGAAAGAAGTCAGGTGGTCACAGATCTGGAGGGTATGGAGGATGCTCCAAAATAATAATAATGTGCCTGGAAATGTAATTTATCTTCGATTACTAATGTGTGTGATAATGCGTTATCGTGCCAAGGAAACCAGATATTTTGTGCAAAAGTTCCTTCTTACTACTGCATCTCCGAGGTACGGGAGGACTTCCACATTAAAGCACGGATATGATGCCGCGATGATGGTGCAACAATTTGAAGCAGGAATGTAGTGGCCACCTTTGCTCATAGTCTCCTATATCTGCTGTTGATTCTGTTGCCGGCTGCTCCAGTGGTTGAGATATGAATATTTTCTCTCAGGGTATGCGTGGATGTATTGTGAAGGACAACACCAGTTTAACTTTTAGACCTTTATTGTGAAGTAAGATTTGAGTTATTGAAGTGGGTTGCCGACAGTTCTACTTGAAGAAATAAATTGATTCCGACTTGTAACACTCGAAACTATAAAAATTGAATTATTATACCTGTTAACTTCTGCACGACCAATTTTACGGTTTAAAATAACTGTTTCCGCAATAAAAGAAACTAGACGCATAAGTCGCTAAAAGGTTCACCGACAGGATAGGGCGCGGCATTGCGAAATCTTCATCACGCAAGCGCGTCACTGAAATATCACGCAAGATAGTACCACACTGATGTTACTAGAAAGAGAGAGAGAGTAACTCTCTGCTATAATTACATTGTCTTATTAGTTAGGCAACGCCTACATTAGAATTACTTCCACCAACATCATTTTTCACGCGCAACCAACATTCACCTCTTTTCATGCGCGTCTCTGACTCTGACTCTCTGACTCTTAGCTAAAAATCTCGGAAATACCTTCACCTCTCTAACTTTCAGAATTTCTTTTGCCTATGCGGCTGTGTAACGTACTGAACTTAACTCTAAACTGCCTTCCCAGAAACCCTTAAGCTAACGTGTTCTCTCCTTCTCGGCTTGCTAATGACTTTTGTTAATCTGACCCATAATTTCCCTCGTCTTTCCGGACAAACGTTTCAACTCAAACTTCTTACACTACATACTGATTTAATATACGGAAATTATTTACTGCTATTATTTCGCTTTCTTATGATTATTATTCCTTTATATAATTATTTATATTTCCCGTCCATAATTACGGTATCAACATACAGTTCTTTCGTTACAGTATGAGGAGAATAAACTCATAGTGGAAGAGACAAAAAGTACTAGAACAGTGCTTGGTTCATTCGATTGCTGTTTCAGCACAAAATTGTTAGAGCAGTTGTGTTTCTGAACGAGATATGTCTAAGAAAACATAAAACTTTGTATTTGAGTGTTTCTTTGTATTATCAAATTCGATACACGTTACCAACAACTAATTAAATAACACCATTTATTATCGTATACTTTAAATAGAGAATACACTGTGGAATTTTTAGGCTAATTTTTAAAAATCTGATGTGATACATTCACATGAATTTCTTCACCCTCTACCATTTATTATATGTATACTAACTATTCCTCCTAAAGCTTATTGCTTTCTCCACTACACATAGAAGTAGGGGAAGTACTTCATTCCACGCAAAAATTCGATACCGAGATTTCACCGGAAATACATTTTTGAGGCGCCTGAATTCAAATAAAGCATTTTGGAAACTGTCCGTGTGAGTGTGTGCGCGCCTGTGAACGGCAAAACTCAGAAACGAAAAGTCGGATAAATATCAAACTTGACATTTGAATTTAGTATTTACCAAGGATGCGACACGATACAAATCCTATGTTCCTTAATAAACAAACTTGTATAAAAGTAGATTAATAAACTTATAAGGCATACATCTACATCCTTTAAATGTAGATTAAGTCAGATGTAATTGTGGGCGTTCAATCAGATATCTTGGATTCTTGAGATTGAGTCATGAATTTAGCAGATTTAATATTGGCCCCTAAACAATGAAGCACAATTTCCAAACTATAGTTTTAATTTCGTGACAGTAATCATAGTTCGACTTCATGTCATCTTAACCCATCTTCGGTCCTTGGTGCGCTGGTTTCACTCCGACCATTTGAGAGTTGGCCGTGTATCAATACAATGTATGCAACATGAATCCGCTTAGGGAAACCTAGCTATAATAACGTGATAGCACTGCCGTAATTTTAATTTGCAAAATATACCAGCCTGGAATCAACTCCATCCCTTTTAAAATCTGCTGCCTGCAGGTTCTGCGTCTAGGAATTGCAACCCCAGGGCGACGGTAGGCATGCAGGATGTTACTCCCATCATATTGTTTTTCTCAGAGGGAAGGAACTTAGCAGCCATTTCCGTCACGTGACAAGAGAGGCAGTATCCCCATTAGCATAATATGGGTCATCATCTCGGAATAATGACGTCGTCCAAACATAAGCCCCCGATTCTTGGCGAGCGACTCGGCGGTTCATTGTTGAGGCGTGGATAGCCAAGCTTGCTGCTCCCAATGGCGTCCCAACATTAACGAAACGTTGACACACTATAACCTCAGAGATCGTTAACTTTAATAACTGACAGCTGGTGTTGGACCGCAGCGAGTGACGTATGGGATTAGTATGTGTTTGTGGGCGCACCCGTCGGTACTGCTCAACCAATGTGAACGAGGTTTGTAAACAGATGCCATTCAGCCATGCGTCCCGGATGAGAAGATAAAGTCAATCATTTACGCCCCCTCCCTCTGCCGTCATGCAAATAACGTTGCTCTCATGAAATTTCGCATAGACAGAGCCTACCTGGCACTCGTTCCATGCCTACAAGCGGGGGAAAAAACAGGCGTGCATGAACTCATCCACTAAGCAAATGTGGCAGCGAATCCACCCGGAATTGGAGCGCTGCTGCGCATGCGCACTGTTTTCCTAACCTTGTGTTCAATCTATGTATTTAGCTAAAGCATTAACGATCTTTACAAAAGAAGGAGGATATTTTCCCATGAGGTGATGAACTGAATGCCCAAGCGTATAAAGATCGCTAATGATAATTAGTTTACACCTGGTATCGAATCAGATTATGGTTCATCCGAGAGTTAAATTTATTTTTTATAAAAGAAATACCAAAATAGCTAAGAGAATGAACGGGATGACCCAGGCGGTAACGTCTGTGTCTCGCATTCAGGAAGTTGTGGGTTCCATTTCCGCGCCTGACATTCCTAACCCTTGGGTTTTATCGGGGATTTCCTGGGGTCTCTAGGCAAATGCTGGGAATGTTAATTACAATCCCCGAATTTCCTAAACTTCCATTTTACCTGCATTTCAATTCACTTCTCCCCTCATCTGCTTGACTGTTTCAGGTTTGCAAGTGTCGGCGGGAGTCTCGGCGTTGAATGGCTGGGGAAAAGGATGCTCTATGTAACACTTCGTCCCCGAAATGGGGACGACCTCCGAGTCCCTGCCCCCCAGTGGGTGTGCAAGCCTGTAAGGGGTAGGGGAACCGGTTGCACCAGCTGCAATCAGGGGATTTTCAATCTGGAAACATGTAGGGACCCTGCCCTCTGCCCTGACGTGCCCCTGGTCCGACCGCTCTCGTCTCCTCGCACCTCACCCCTCTGTCTTCATAGATATTATCATAAGCCGAGGAGTAAGTCCCCGTTCGGAATTTCACTCGCGTTATTTCACTAAATAAGAGGTTCCTCACTCTCTCACTTTCCTCCATCTCCTGCTACTTCACTCTTTCCTCCTTTGCAACTTCATCCCCACTCTCTTGTCAACCTACATATCATATGATGTTTTGAAAAAAGTTAATAAAAGTGCTGTTTAGCTAACCTCTGTGATACGGGGAGGGCCCGAGTTCGAATCTCGGTTAGGATAAGTTCCTCGGATATGACTTCTTCCAGGGTTTTAGCTTATCCTGTAAAGATGAACGTTGGTAAACTTTAAACTGTAAGTACCCCCAGCTCATCTGAATATCATTTCGCACATTTCATTCACCCATAGTCCGTTAAAAGAAGCTAAAATAAAAAAAAACAACAAAAACAAAAACAATAAAACTGTTTTTGTGCTGCCTCTGCGGTCGAGTAGTCAGCGTTCTGGCTTCTCAACTCTGAGTTTCGGGTTTGATTCTCGGCTGAAGTGGGGAATCTTTCTCAATCCAGAATGATTCCCTATTCTCCGAGGAGTGTGTTAGTAATGCCGGAGCGAATATGAGTGTGTGTAGTGTTAAAGTTAATTAAACAAGCCACATTGAAAACCCCAGTTCACCTACAGTTCAGACAGTAAAAACACGGTCAAATAAGCTGTTTCTCAAGTCAAAGTTCCCAACATGATCACAGAAGTCAAGGAGGCTACACATGAAACAATTAAAAACGGACTGCTTCTGGAAGAGTTAATAAAAATTAGAACAAAACTAAGGGACTTAATAGTATCCAAATTTCTGTCTGTTCCATAATTGGAATACGAAAGTTTCCTGTACAAACAGATTAAGTAATTAAATACTGTTAAGGGAAACTTAAAAACCTTTAAAATTTTATAAATAGCAAAGGTAGTGTAACGTGTAAGGTAATGACTGATAATAAAGTATTTAGCAAATAACGTTCTTTTATTTCTTGAAAAAATTAACGGCACTTACTTTAAACACACGCCTCATATCAATTAAAGTCTAATGTAGAGCCTTCAATTGAACTCGCGGCCGGCATAATGATAGTTTGCTTAGCACAGAAGCACGCTGTTTGCCGGCAGAGTTACATCTTCATAATCCCTTAAATTCAAGCGCATAGATTACTGGTGCAGCTTATATCTATAGTAACTACATACTTCGTCATAGAATATGGTGGAAATGTGTGTTACGTTTTACCCTAAAACGACGTATCCATTCTTAGGAATCGTTGTAAGGGATAACATATGTACAAGGGGTTCCGAGATTAAATTACATGATATCTTGCTTTCCCCAAGGGACGGGTTTTAATGGAACACAAAATAAAACAAATTTTATGTGATACATTCACATGTCTTTTTCCACCCTCCATCGTTTATTAGTGGGTATACAAGCTATTCTTACTAATGCTTATTACGTTTTTCTATCTACTATATTTCAATCCAAATAAACCGTTGCAAAAATAGATACGTTACACATTTCGTTATACATACAAAGGTAACAGTGATATTCAAACGTTTAAGAACTGGATGCTATATGCTGGCCTTAAAATTCCTTATTCTTTCCGTGCAATCGCGAGAAACAACTGAAAATCAACACGACTTGAAAAGAGTGAATTCAGCATTGAACAATTCTAAACATTACTAATAGATATCTGGAAAAGGCTGATTCCACAAAAAAAGTTATTCAAAATAAATGGTGTAGTTTAAAGAGATCTACATTTTTAGTACGCTTTCGTCTATCGATTAATGTTTACCATTTGTGCAAGATTATTTGAATTTCCTTCCGAATGAGGAGGATTTGAAAGCTATTACCAGAAAATTCAAGATATACATTTTATTTGTCATGTAAATATCTTTAATATATGGTATTTTTATCAAAAACGTTATAACTATTTTTCTGAAACTTAAAAGCATTAAAAAAATGTTGATTGTAATGGGCAGTTTGGGGTGAAGGTATTTTCATAAAAAATTTTGTGTCTCATCTTTGGAAGGTATTGAACTTAAATACCAAGTCTGGTATACACACACGTGCTTCTAAGTTTTTTTTTTATTCAGGTGCCTCCAAACTTGTATTTCCGGTAAAATATCGATATCGAAATTTTTAGGTGGAATGAAATACCTTCTCTGCCTATTATGATCGTGGTAGAGAAAGTAAAAGTGAGTTAAGTGTGCAGATATTATGGCTTTTCCTGTGAAGTGGAGCATAATTCTCAGTACAAAGTACAGTGCTTTCGTTTTGTGCCAAGGCCACAACCGCCTTATATGAGTATCGGCCGAGACGGCATTCGTTATTATGCCACTGCGCAGAAGCGGTGCAGGGCGTGTCAAGGGTACATTTATCAGATGTGAGCTGTCTCAGTCGTTGCTTTGTCTTCGTCTTGTGAAGTGTTTCGACAATGCTTGTGTTTTGTGTGATTTTCTTAGGAATGTTATTCTCTTCTTATCCACGGAAATGCCTTCCAAACCAATTCACGCTTGAACAGCGTATTTTTATGTACGATATATACGTGAAAACTGAACGTGAAAACAATAATGTAGACGGGTGTGTAGACAATTTCAGCAGCAATTTTCTGGTTATCCAGTTCCGGGTAGGGACAATCCGACATCAATACATTTACAACAACGGGATCGCGCTAAACGCTAAAAGATAAAGTTTATAGAAACAATCCCCACACCATAGAAGAACTTAAAAACAATATGAATGCGCAAACGATGAACACTACACAAGAGAAACTTAACGCATGTGAATAATAATTTCATCCGAAGATATCAAGAACACCTTCGCACAGATAGACACCCCTTTCATCACCACTTATAACAAGGTTAGTACTCACTACATATAAGTTACTAACGCTCGTGAGTGAGTAACGCGGGAGTTACGGAAAGGAAAACCCCACGTGTAGTAGAGTATGTGTGGAACACTCATTCGCGCGATCCGCCGCCTTGGTATAAAAGAAGACTCTGTAAGTGTCCAAAATTATAAAATATTTATTAAATGAACAAAAATTACATATTATAAGACTACCCAAAAATAAACATTTTATTTTTTAGCAATTTTCGCCAATTAGTCTTCCCTTAATGTTTTTTAGAGCTGCACCTTGAGGCAGTATTTTTAACATTTAAATGATATCAATCAAATTATATAATATAAAATATAATAACAGCCCGCCTTAAAGCAATATGTGTATAATATAATATGTAAAATGCATATGACAGTCATAGTATTAATGTTTATTTTATTATGTACATGTTCAATAATTTTATGTGAATATATTACGTAATTTAATAATGTATGAGCTGTGAGAATAATAGGTTAAAAGTTGCTAACAATGATGTAAAAATGAGGTAACCTTGAGGCAATAATGAGCTAGAATGTTTAATAATGCTACTGGTAATTCTTGGAGCAGCAATAATGTAATTTTTGAGACAGTTTATAAATAGCCAATCAACAACCACGATAAAGCTTAAGTTGAATAAAAGTATTCTATTGGATTAGGAATAGCCAATAAGAGACTTCAAATACAGAAATTTACAAATTTAGGTGGTAGAAATCAGCTCAGTTGCTTGTAGGCAGTATTCCTAACCGGATGCGAGACGCGTTCTCGAGAAGTTTAATACGTATTCAGTGTGAGACAAAAATAGCTCACGTGTTAAAAAGTGCAAAATTAATAAATAATCTCACAGCTCTCTATATCATTGAAGTGTTATTTAAATCGTGTCAAGAATTAATAGAAAGGAGTGACGTAAATATTACAAGCTGTGCAAGTCTACATTCTTAGCCGCAACACTCCTTACAAAGAAATTCATGTCTGTAACAATAATACTGACGCAGCCAAGGCAAACCTAAATATATAATATTTAAAGAAACAGTGAAAATTACAAAGTTAATATTTTTAAACTTGGGGCGAAGGCTACCGGAAAACTTAGTATCATACGTGGTTGCAACTACTTCAAGTGTCGGCTCCCCAACAGTCGAAATACAATACAACTCCTCCTAAAATTAAACTTCTTCAAATTAAATTTAATGGTGAAATTGCAACATAGTATATGTGGGTTGAGAAAGATACTTCAGGCCAAACAGAAGAGAAAGTAGCAGGCTATATTGTAGTGGGAATTATCGCTCTTAAGTCTGTAGTATATAAGACGTTCTTGAGGATGCATAAGGAAAGAAATGCTACACCAAAACCAAAAGGAAAGAAATCGCAACTAAAGAGGTCTCTATAAGAATATAGTAGAGAACTTAATGTCCAAATGCATTATTCATGACGCTGTTTTGTACTAACGTCCCTGTCGAAGTGATCGATGTATCTGGAGTAAACCTAAGGACAGTGAATTCAAAAGCACGCGCAGATTTGTGGAGAGGAAGGAAAAAAAAATACATGAAACTCAGGCAAAATTGATTATAACCACTGATAAATAATTTATAAACATCAGATTGCTAGGGAAGAGGGTGTTTATGAAGGAAGAATAAAAGTTCCGATATTTACATTCACATGACATTCTCTACCCTCTATCTTTATTAGTGAGTACACGAATCATTCTTACCTTATTCTTTTATCTACTACTTTTAATCCAAATAAACCTTTGCAGCAATAGCTGCATTACAGATTTAATTATTGATACAAAGGAAATCCCGATAATCAAATATTTAAGAATTGGACGCTATGCACTGACCTTAAAATTCCACACTGTTTCCATGAAATCGCGAGAAACAATGAATGTTGACAGGACTTGAAGAGAATGACCAACAAATAAACAATTCGAACCTTTAATAACGGATATCTCAGAAATGGCTTATGTCCCAAGAGTTATTTGAAATAAGTTACGTGTGTTAAAGAAATGTACGTTGGGCCATTTGTGGCTCTTCTTTCATCGAGTGGCTGTTTTACAGAGATGGCCGTAGTTCTTTTATGTATCTGCAATCATGAACTACAATATTCGGACCCTGCGTATTCTTACGCTGGCAGCCTACCTTACAGCAGAAATCGGCTGCACCAGGTTTCTACAGCGCTCGTCAGGTTGTGTCTTCTCCGCCAGTATTGGTAGCGCTTATGTTGGTTCCACGTCATCGTCACCTGACCTTCCCAGTGCGTACCCCGAGCGATGCATCAAGAGAAAAAATAGTGTGACAGTTAGTTCTCGACGACCAGCGAAGGACTTCTATTGAGCTTCGTGTCTGGGAGCGGCCGTCTCCACACTTTTCGGCCTTGTCTAAATTATCTATATCATATACTTTTGGCGTAAGATTCTAGATTCTTTTAGTGTGTGAAGCGGCATTTCATATATCTCATGGAAGCGAGTTTATGTCATCTTATCGCGTCTTAAATTTAATTTCAAAATGGCATATGTTGTGTGAGAAGGACAAATTCAAATGCAATCTGCTTCAATTGTAACATATCTGTGTTTCTACATTTGAATGTTAATATATTTAGTACCTCTGGGGCTGTATGCATTATTACTTTTATTTAAAGCTGCTTTAAATCCTTGTTCAATTTCTTTAAGTTCTGGTAGTACAAAACAATTATTACTCTGGGGGAATGCTTTATTTCCAGTGCATTCTATAATGGGTCCGGCATTTTAATTTTCTAGTTTATTTATCCTTTTTTATATAATTGTGACTTCCATGCACGACTACTTCTAAATCAGCCTTGCAAGAACGTTACAACGTCTATTTTCGTCTAGCGCGTAACATTTATCAGTTAAAAGAAATTATAACAAATTCTTTCCGAATGATGAGGACTTTACAGGCTATCATCGGAAAATTCAATTAATATATTTCATTTTTCGGATAAATATCCTTTATGTCTGACAATCTGATCAAAATCGTTAGAGCCATATTTGAGACAATAAAAAATTTCGAAACATTTTTCATGTAAGGTGTAAATGGGGTGAGCGGTTTTCTTGAAAAATGTCGCATATTAGGAACATACTGAACTTAAATACGAAGTTAGACAATTATCTGATTTTTCGTTTTTAGTTATGCTGTTCACAAATACATACAGGGTCCTTTGTCTCAAAATGCAGCTTTTGGATTCAGGGGACCGCAAAACATGTATTTGCGGTGACATCTCGGTATCTAATTTTAGACTGGAATGCAATAGCTTCGCTACCTATTATTTACGTGGAAAAGAAAGTAAAAATTAGAAGTATTTTAAAAGTCAAACTATTAACAATGAATATCTCGGAAAGCTTAACATCGCAAATATTTTTATTAAACATAAATTGCGTGTTTTAACGAGATTTACATTTTTGTTTAGTAGATTTTGTATATCTCTTATGTTTCCAATTATACACAAGTGATTCAGTATGGAGAGGCTTTCACAAACTCTTCACAGAATATTTGTCATGCATACATATGGTATTTTAATCAAAGTCGTTAAGTCGTTTTTGAGAAAATAAAAAATAACTACACCTTTACTATGTAAAGAATAATTTGGCGTGGGTGAAAATTCATTTTTTGCATCTTTAGAAATGCATATTTCATTTTTGAGTTATGTTAATCTCTCTTTCTCTCTCTCTCCCTCTCTCTTTCTTTCTCTCTCTCTCTCTCTCTCTCTCACACACACACACATACACACAAACATACGCGCCCGCGCGTACCTTTTTCTGAAATGTTTCTCGTTTGGCTTCAAATGGCCTCAAAACCTATATTTCCAGTGATAAATATAGAATTTTTGGATAAAATGTAATGCATTGCAGTACCCTCTTCGCATGTATGTGATAGAGAAAGTAAAAATGGCTATTGTGACAGTTTTTTATTTGTTGCAGCTTCCTGCCTTTGCAATAACTAGCGCGGAAAGCCAAGATAAAACCACCTTCCAGAAAAGTTTAGGTGATGTACGCATGCGTGTACGGGCACGCCAGCCGTGCAAGGCGGAAGTGTAGAGCAAATTAAGCCTAGAGTTACACCAAGCAACATGTGCAAAGACTTTACTGGTGGTACTATGGAGACGACAGGCTACGGCTGAAATAAAATAACATAGAAAAGATGCTAACATTAATTAGTACGTAAATGTGTTGTGATGGAATATCCTTTTGTCTAAAATCCCCAGGTCAAATTTAGGTACCTCCCAAAGACCTCTTCTGCTCTAATTTCTGGGCTTTTCCCCCGAGATTGGAATAGTTGACAGTCCTAGGCGCATCCAGAACGTAAGTTTTCCGATTTTGTTTCCTTTAAAGTAAACTTATTTAACCGATCTATGACGTTTCAATCATATGCCGGCTGGACAGGTCACGCCTGTGCCAGTAGCGCGGCAGCAGTGGCCCGAAATGGCGACTATTATTCATTCTCCCACCGTCTGCGAGGTTCTGTCAGTGATAAACTCCCTTACCGTACAAAACATAGCACTGATGGAAATTCATCGTTAGCTCTGTCAGATCTACAGGCCGAACATCACGAACAAACAGAGGGTGCGTCGCTGGTATAGGCAGTTTTCCGAAGTTCGTCAAAGTGTCCATGATGAAGAGTGCAGTGAGCAATTGTCCCTCATCAATGATGACCTTGTTGACCTGGCGAGGCAGCGCATCGTGGAGAACTATCGCTTCACGATTACGGAACTCAGTAGCATTTTTCGCAGATATTGCGATCTTTGTTGCATGAAATTGTCAGTAAGTACCTGCTGTTCAGGAAATTGTGTGCCAGGTGGGTGCCGAAAAACCGGACCCCACAAAACTAAATGCTTAAAAGCAGCACTGACATTTCTGCAGCAGTATCATGATGATGGTGACGAGTTCCTCGAGAGGATCTTCACGGGCGATGAGGCGTGGGTTTCGCACTTTACCCCGGAAACCGAGAAGCAGTCAATACATTGGCGTCACGTGGATCTTCGGTCAAGACGAAATTCAAACAGGCTGCGTCAGTTTAGAAAGTGATGTGTACGGTGTTCTGGGACAGGAAGGGCATTCTGCTCATTGACTTCCTGCCCAGAGGTGAAACAATGAACGCTGACCGTTACTGTGAAACACTGCGGAAATTGCGACGTGCCATTCTAAACAAGAGGCGTGGTATGCTTACTGCGGGTGCTGTGCTGCTCCATGACAATCTCGTCCACATACGTCTCGGCATGTAGCAACTTTTCTGCAGGGGTTCGGCTGAGAGCTGTTTGATCAGTCACCATGCCGTCCTGATCTTACTCCCAGCGATTTCTATTTTTTCTTGCACTTCAATAAATTCAAGTCCTCCGCTCAGCGTTTTGACAGCGACGAAGATCTGAAGACGACTGTCACACGCTGGTTCCATTCACAGGCGGCAGACTTTTGCGACACAGGAATACAAAAGTTGATCTCACGATATGACAGGTGTCTCAGTTCTTGTGAATATAACTATATTGAAAAATAGCTCAAACATTGCTGTCCTGTTGCCAATAAAGTTTTTTCATGTAACTATGTTTTCTTTGTTTTAAAAAAATAGGGAATCTTACTTTCTGGATGCGCCTCGTAACATTTTCAGGTGCTGATGTGGGCGTTAAGGATGTTGTATAATAATGGATTTGTGGTTTGGCTCTCCTTAGCTAGTATTACAGCTGCCAAAATGTTGCTCTTTAGTACTAATGTTGTAAAACTGTAATTAGTTACACCTGCTTATAACACAGCGAATGTTTTAGGAGTGGAACGTTACATATAGTGGTGGAGGTCACGGTGTTTTAATGTGAAATGTAACATTTATTGGCGTGCGGCACCGGGATTATTTCTGGGGTCGCGACACTGTCATATTTCCTCCTTATGATATAGATGGACGTCAAAATGTTGATCTTCTGCTTTGTTACACTATAACTTCTTCATCTGGGTTGCCATGAAAGTGCAGCAATGATACATCACTACATCACATTATGTCTGCAGTATCTCTTAGAATCCATGAGTTTACGAGGATGTTATTCCATTACAGTTTACTTTCAACATTTATTTTGAGGTTCATTTAAAGCCCTGAATGGGAGAGAATAAATAAGTGATTTACGAGACGATAGCACCAGTGTATGCTGCTTTGGGTAACAGTCCTTTTCTTACTTCGAATAAATTAGTTGCTCTGTACTTACGTTACACGTCTGGAAAGTTTTAATGCCCTGTGGCTCTTGCAAGTACGTAATAAAAGTGATACCTGCATAGTTGCACGAGTGTGGCATGGGAGTAAGACTATTTTCCTTAGAATGTTTGCTCTGCATTTTAATGTGCATACCAGACATAGTATATAACGCATTTTAATCTTTTAAAATAAAAACATTTTTAATATAATGTTCTCAGCATCTATATATGTGCATTTTCTGCATACTACTTATAACTTTCCGCAAAGTAATTGAAATGAAACTAAACTTTTCGTAGCCGTTTGTTATAACAAACCATAACATTTAAATGGTTTCAGTACCTAAAATATTAAAACGTTATTTAAATAATTGTTACAAGATTAGAGGTACGAGGGCGGATTGATAAGTCAGTGACTTTTAAAAGAAAATAACAATCTTTTCCCAAAATTCAATTTTATTTCTCAACTTAGTCTCCTTTCAATTCAATACAAGTTGTTCAACATTTCTCCAATTTTTTAAGCCTTCCAAAAACATGATGTTTCAAAGTCTGTAAAATATGAGGTTGTTTCTGCCATTATGTGTTCCTGGACGTGAATTTCTTCCCAGCGAGCCAATTTTTCATGTTTGTGAAGAGGAAGAAGTCGCTCGGAGCCACATCTGGAGAATATAATGGATGAGGTAGCAGTTTGTAGCCGAATTCCACAAATTTTGCGATGGCAATGGCAGACTAGTGTGCGGGTGCATTATTCCTGGTTAAAGAAGACCGTTTTCTTCACTAAATGGGGTCGTTTCTTTAACAATTGATCCAGCATTGCGGCATAATATGAACATGTGGCTGTATTACCCTTTTACAGGTAGTGGATGTCTACCTTGTGAAACCCAAAAGACAGCTGCTATGATTTTTCCTGCCTGCGGAATGGTTTTCGCTTTCTTAGGAGCAGGTTCGCCACAGGAAATCAATTGCTTTGATTGTTGTTTGGTTTCAGGTTGATAGTAATGGATCCAAGATTCAACCCAGACATAACGCCGCAAAAACCCATTTGGGTTGCGCTGGAACATGTTAAAATATCCCTGTGAAATGGTCACACGATTCCGCTTGTTCTCAATTGTGAGCAGTCGCGGCACCCATCTTGCTGACAGCTTTCTCATATCCAAAAATTCGTGCAGAATGTTACACACCCGTTCACTCGAGATGTTTACGGTCTTGGCTATTTCACGAATTTTCACTCGAAGGTCTTCCGACACAATATCGTGAACTTTGTTCACCATTTCTTCTGCTGTGACCTCAACCGGCCGTCCTGTGGGCACGGCATCTCTTGCGCTCGATTTCTGTGAACCACTTGTGAACCATGCCATGCGATGGAGCAGAGTCCCCATAATATTTGTTTAGCTTTTCTTCCGTTTCCTTCACCGTCATAACACGCAAAAAGTAGTGCTTTATCGGAACACAAAATTCACTTTTCTTCATTTTCCACGAAGCAACACTTATCTGCTTATTTTAGACATTATCAACAATGTTCTAAGAAACAAATGACGAATTTCCGATTATACTAGAATAGATATAAGACTTGGCTGCAAACAAGAAACCTGTAATTAGAACGCTATCTCTCGTCAAAGTCATGGACTCATCAAACCACCCTCGTATTTGTAAAATATTGTATAAAGTTATTCTCAACGCCTCTAGTTAGTGAATGTAATTTTACTTTCTCTATCTCTCTAACTCCCAAATTCGATAGAGATATTTCACCAGAAGCACACGTTTTGAAGTTCAGTGAACACAAAAGGGGAATTGTAGAAACATGCGTGTTCTTTTTGGTGGTGTTTAACGTCGGTTCTTTGTACATATGGCACACAGGCGGTGGGTGATACATGAAATGATATTTGGGAAAGGAATTTGGGAAGGAAACGACAGGTTTAAGTTTAGGATAGCTGGCAGGATTTCCCAGTTTTGAGGACTGAGGAGAACCGGAAAAAACAAACTTGTCAGGGTGGACGGCCCTGACGAATTTTAAACCGGACCTCCCATTCACGAGTCCGTGCATTAACGACCTCGGTTACCCATGTTGGTAAGTATGTGTTTGTATGCTTGTGACTACATAGTAAATTAAAATATGAAATTCAAATAGATGCTAGACTTTTATTCGCAACTATCCTCTTAAAGAGTAACCGAATATATTAATACCAAAGTAGATCCACAGAACTATTTAGAGGTTTTTTCAACATCCTAAAATTTTATCCCGTTATTCTGGATTCTTCAGAGAAAACGGATCATTTATACGCGAAAATGTCGTTCACAGAAGAAGCTGTTCAAAGCAAAAATACAAAAAAAAATCTGATGTGGAATATTCACATGACTTTCTCTACACTCTATCCTTAGTGGGTATACAAACAATTCTTACTAAAGCTTTTTTCTCTCTCTACTACATTTTAATCCAAATAAACATTTGCAGAAACACTGCATTACACATTTCGTTATAGATACAAACAGAACAGCGACAGTCAAATGTTCTAGAACTGGGCGCTATATGCTGACCTTAAAATTCCATATTGCTTCCATGACATCGTGATAAGCAACTGAAGTAGATAGTATTTTAAGAGAATGACCAAGAAATCAACAATTCTATCCTTTAGTAACGGATGTCTTAGAAATAGCTTATGCCACAAGAATTATTTGAAATAAATCGAGTTTTAAGGAGATCTACATTTTTGTGTAGTACATTTTCGTCTATCGCGTAACACTTACCAGTTATATAACATTATAGAAAATTCCTACATATAAAGAGGACTTCCCAGGCGATTCCCAGAGAATTCAAGATAGACGTTTTGTTTTTTATATAAATATTTTTAATATGTGGTATTTTAATCAAAATCGTAAGACACATTTTTCGAAAAAGAAAATGTCTAAAAATCTTCCATGTAAAGGGTAGTCTGGGATCGGGGGGAATTTTCACGATAATCTTCTTGCCGCATTCTTGAAAGATACTGAACACACACAAACGTCCTCCGTGGTCTAGGAGTACCATGCTAGTTTCTGGTTCCCGAGGTCGCAGGTTCAAACCCATCGGAGGGCGATGGATTTTGTTTTGGGCGTAAAAATCCTTAGCTGGCTTCATTCGGAAGGGAAGCAAAGCACGTAAAAGAACCTCAAGCCTGATAAAGAGGCCTCTGTGCAAAATGTTGTGTCTTTCATCCAATATGGAATGGGACGCTAAGAACTGTAGTAGAGTGTTCATAAATAAAACTCAATTTATTTGATACACACGGAACTTTTTCTAAAAGTTTTTTTAATCAAGAGCCTCAAAACGTTTATTTCCGGTGAAATCTCGGAATCGAGTTCTTGGGCTTAGTACAATACTTCCCCTACTCACTATAGTAGTAGAGAAAGTAAAAAAAGAAAACTCCCATATATTTGCAAAGAAAGAAACCACATAGCTTGAGCACACACAAGCTGCCATACTCAACAGTAGTTTACATTTTCTAAGCAAGATCTGCTAAAGTTTACTTCACCAAAGTGCATAGGAGTTAAGATTTTTATACTGTGAAGTAGGGCAAAATTTACAGTACAAAACAGCAGATGCTGTGCCATTTTAAAAGATGTATGTAAAATATAAGTATGAAGCGTATAATTATAAAATATATAAAATGAAAAAGAAAATTCCCGTTTATATCGCCGCATAAAAGCTAAAAACATAATTTTTTGGCAGTTTTTGACATGTAGTCTAACATTAACACACAGCCATGTACATGGTTTACAATCCTGAGTAGCCAATTTTCGAATTGTCTTGTACTCCTAAATTGTTTGTACAATGATTTTTTCCCGACACCATGCAATAAAAGCTCGTAAATGGAACAGAGATTTATTCATTATAATGTTACTCCTCCTGCCATGCGCCCATTGCTGCAGCCATATTTAAAGAGAGGCCATAAATGCATCAGGCAGTATGTTTGCAACGAATGCATTTTCGGACAACTTGAGCTGTGCACACTGTTGCGCTTTGGTGTCACTTCTGTAGCATACATATGATTGCACGTTATGCTAGCATGTATCCACTGATTTATGCATAATGGCTTTAATGAACTTGTACTGCTGTTTATGTGTGTGTGTGTGTGTTCGCAATCAACGCTCCAAAAGAGCTCTGCGGTAGAAGCGTGGACCCCAAAAAACGAGGAGAGTTCGTGATGTAATCACAGATACGCAGAAACGAGTTTGTTATCAAACATCTTTTAAAAGAAAACCATTCCCCCTTTTACTCACTCTCTCCCTCCCTACCTCTCTCTCTCTCTCCGAGGACGCGGGTTCAAACCCGGCGGAGGTCGATGGATACGTAAAAATCCGTAGCATGACTTCCTTTGGAAGGGAAGTAAAGCCGGCGGGCCTGTGTCGTAGATTTACGTCACGTAAAAGAACCTCAAGCCTGATAAAGAGGCCTCCGAGCAAAATTTACGGGTCTTTCACTCCCAATATAGAATGGGACGCTAAGGACCACAGCAGTTAAACAGCATCCATAAATAAAACTCAATTTCTTTTTCTCTCTCCCCATCGATTGTTATGTTTTATCGTATTGAGTCATCGCCTCTATTTGACACGGATGATGACGTCACAGCGCCTTAATTAGATGCGACGAGGACGGGATAGTAGTTTAGGTTTTAAGACAGGATAGCAAAGCTTGGCAGAAGGGTGTCCGAAAAGGGGCATGGTGAGAGTTGGCAAATTATTGACGTGCAACTCTAGTTACAAATTCAGTTTAATTATCTACACTACAAAAAGGAAACACATGTGAGGAAGATTTAGTTAGCTACCGGTTACCACATGTCTAACAGAGCTAGAGCCGTCAAAAAGAAAGTTTAAATACCCGAGGAGTATGCTGACTAGTGCTTTAGACAACACTGACGTAAACGGGTATCGGCATGATTTGCATAATCCACCCACATGTTGAACTCTCCATGAACCTGTGGTGATCATTTCCTCTAAGAATAATACGTTCTAACCTCTGCTTAGATAAGCATCCGGGAAAGGACTCCTAAGAATCCTAAAGCCAATTCAATTCAATGGCGTTGCTTAAACAAATTTTGTCCTGAATATCTCCAACTTTATAAAGTCAGATTTATACATTCTTGTGAAATGAAACTATAACCGTCACAATATATGTCTTTCCGAGGTCCTTTGAGTTCCAATCTCCACCGCCCCCAAGCCCTCCTCTTTATGACCGGTCCCGTATATATCGTCATTGTTTAAAAAATGCCCCCAGAAAATAAAATTTATATGCGTTTAGGATGACCAAATTATAAAGTAATACAAAATATAAAGACAGGAAAGCAACACTACGTTGACAAATTACGGCATTTATTGTGACTTTATGGTAATATCATGCTCATTAGGAACGTCGCACGAGGCTTAGCACTACTCAGACACTACCTGCAATTAAGGAATGTGGTACTGAACTGCACTGTTACTAGATGTCTCGCTGGCCTACCAGACCTACAGAGATCAATAAAGATTTGCATCACTTTCACAGTAAGTATTGTTTCATCGAATGGCCCCAAGTGTTATACCTAAAAGTATTGTACACCTCGCTCCAAGTGTTATACCTAAACGCCAGCGAGAAAACTGTCTCCTAAGTTTTTAGCAGCAGATTTGGAAAGAGGTTTGATGAGAATAGCCACAGGGTCAGTATGGCAAAGAGATGAAATGAATGATATAAACATATGGAAACGAATGATAAGAAGACTAGTAGATTGGAAAGAGGAAACTGAATCGAATTGTAAAACTAAACCTTCTAGCAAACGAAATAAAATTGAGTTGGGGTAAAGAGGTATATGTACTTAACTTAGAAGAAACAGGAAAGGAATGGAAGGGTTTAAATAGGGAGGCTGGAGGGCAGTGAAAATAACTGATGATTCTGGCAGGAGAATCTGCTCATTCTGTGGTTTGGTTGAAGAATGGAAACACATTTTGGCGGAATGTTCATAGAAGGATAACCAGCGAACAATTAAATTCACAGAAAAATTCTTAAGTCCTGATAGAAGGAGATTGGCATGTTGGGATCTACTGGCTGACCAGAGGAATTGTCAAAATATGGGCAATTTCCAGGCTTAAGTGCGCGAAATCAGATCATATTTCTTTATTTAGCGAGAGGCAACTTATCTGCATCTTTGTCTTTCTCTTTTGTTTCTTTTTGTCATCTTTAATTTGTATCTTAGATACGAGTATGCATGCACTAAGTATTTGTGCAATAACTTTAATAATCTGACACCAATAAAGATACCTTACCTATTTATCTATCTAATACTGCTAGCACTATCCGCGAACTATTCTTTTACATTCTTCCTCGGTTCAGTATAACCATTTTCACTTTGGAGAACATTATCAAGGAGAAGCGTACCATTTTAATAAAATTTCATTTCATATTGTACGTTAAAACCTGATTTTGAAGCTTAATGTTCTGATAATGAACCTGTTGCTTTATTTCTACCGAACCACAAGCTATGGAAGAGTAAGTTATATGTTTATTTAGGACTTTCTTTTTCACCGAAAACATTTTCGAGTTATCTTCGACGCTAGTCTGAACAATACGCTCTTGTAAGCCACCTCGAGGTTGTACAGTTAATAGAATCAGCTAGACGTGTTCAATCAGGGAGATGTCCTTTGCTTAGCACGGGATCCTCTGTGCGATTGCGTCCGCGCGGGGCTGTAGTGTCACAAGTTAATACCGTATTTTCTATGAGCCTACGTACTAAGTGAATCTCACTTCCTCCGTGGGATTGCAGCTTTTAGTCCTTAGCGAGATTGCACTGTTAAATACGACCTCGGCTAGGTCATGCCACTAACCCAGCATCACATTTCCTTTGGGTTCAGTTACCAAGTTAATACCTCCCCTGTTAGTGTAACCTTCACCCGTAAGCTAATAAGAGCCTCTGGGTGAGGATAAACACTTAGTTAATCTTGAGATCGTGCACCGTTAATTCGAATTGCCATTAATGTAATGCATTGTTTACCATCTTCTTTAAATAACGACATATATCTGAACCTAATAATTATATTTATGCAGTCCTACATTACAAACAGAGCCTTACTGTATTTAATATTGTGCCCATTGTGGCCCATTATGGCACTCATATCTCTAATACTAATTACGTGTTTCGTATAGCGTAACATAATACCAGTATTCCAAGTTGCTTTGGATTATACAGACAAGATAAAACTACTTTGTGGTATTCTTTTCTCTGAATAACGAAGATACAAAAACCTCTGTACGTTATTAAACAAAGTACCGAGCGATATGGCTGAGGCGTTGACGTCTATGGCTCGCATTCGGGAGGTAGCGGATTCAAACCATCTGATCGCGGTCGCTAGGCGAATGCTGGGTTGGATAATTTGATTTGAATAAATTTATTCATTTCATCCCTTTCATCATTATATTTCATTTCCTTCTTCTTCACCGCCATACAGATTTTAATATATCTTAGAAACTATTTTTTGAACAAACATACACTTTTTAAATGAAACAATGCCTAAACGTAGAGTAAATAAGAATGTCAATGGTATTTGTTGCAGGATCCTAGTGTAACTAGTTTACGAGAAATCGCATTTTGACAAGTTTCCAGACCGACAACTGTTTGTTCCATTCAACTAATTAGTTGCTAGGTACGATGTTGTTATGTTTGTTTACATTGTGTTTTTTTGTTCATTGATTGCATTGAGACTTTCTAGTCAGTTAGTTTGTGATAGTTCAAGCAGTAGGTCGTGTGTGGAAAATCGGATTTACCAATGCAGAAGAATGCCGACATGCTCATGGTGTATGAAGAATATAGGAAGAATGCAGTTCGTTCTTGTACGATGTACACGGAAACATATCCCAATAGACGTTATCTATCTTGGCAATTATTTATCAGCATATTCAACCAGTTACGTGAAAGTGAAAATGTAACACGTAGAACACGTATCAGAAACAAACAAGTGACTGATGAAGGGGGAGAAATTGTTTTAGCTGTTGTTGTAGTAGATTGACAAATTGGTTCCCCTACAATCGCACGAGGAAGTGGATCAGTCAGGCAAGTGTACTCCGCATTTTCCATCGAAATAGGTTCCATCCCCATCACATCTCTCGCCATCAAGAGCTGCATGGAAACGATTTTGAGAATCGTGTTAACTTTTGAGCATGGGCATTAAGACATGATACCCCAGATTCATCATGTATCTTATTTAGTGATAAGGCAACATTTACTAATCATGGCCAGGTAAACCGCAGAAACATGTACTATTGGTCTGTTGACAATCCCTGTTGGCTTCGTCAGGTGGAACGTCAGCACCCACGGAGTTTAAACGTGTGGTATGGAATAACGAACCATCAGCTCATAGCCCTTTTTTCGTAGAAGGAACAATTCACACAAGTATCGCAGCCTCCTAACAGACCATCTTACACAGGTGCTAGAAGACGTTCCCTGCAGATAAGAGGAACCTGTGGTATCAATATGATGGTTGCCCGGCCCATACTGCACGAATTACCACAGCTTGTGTTCTCGAATTGGAAGAAGAGGACCTGTACCTTGGCCGGCCCGTTCACCGTATTTGACACCTTTAGTTTTTTCTATGGGAAAGGCACACTGTCTACAAGGACAAACCAAATACACCAGATGATATGAAACGGCGTATTGCTGCTGCCTGCGCTGAAATTTCCACTGAAAAGCTAGAACGTGTGCAGCAGTCTTTCCATAACAGACAAGCGTGTATTGAAGTTGGCAGTGGTCATTTTGAATACAATCTTTGAGGGTCAATTTTCTCTTTACTGGTCAGAATCTGCAGTAATTGAGATTTCTCGTAAACTACTTGCACTAGAATCCTGGAACAAACACCATTGGAATACTCTACGTTTAGTTTTTTATGTAAATAGGCATTGTGCTGCATTTAGAAATTGTATGTTTGTTCAAACAAAGCACTTTCTAAGCCTTATTAAAATCTGTATAGACTACAAATACGAGCCCCTGACTACCAATCAGTAATGATACTTCCCATTTCCGAAATTTATGCGGTGCAAGTTTCTGGTGATTTACACTGTATAACTTCTCCATTATTGATTTTATCCCTAATTGCTTCCTTATGTTTACACTTCACACTTTATCTCATCAGCGATCTCAGAATTATCATTTCCAAAGTCTCTATTATCCCGTTCTTAATACCCATGGCTCACTTCCATATAGCAGTTTTATAACAGTAATATAAAAGGTTTTGCTATTACATGTAGTCTCAATTTAATTTCTTCTTCATTGATTTACCAAGTAGTTTTTTTACAGCACCATTTATTGAATTATATTTAATAATGAACGCATCAATACACCCTGTCTTTTGCAAAAGTTTCATGGAGCAGATAATTATCGAGTAGAAAGAGTCAAATATTGAAACCAGAATAAAAAGAAAGGATAAAGGGTTTCAGTCTAAATTAAAAAATGCTGGTTGAAGCTTTCTTCATTTGCTGGACGTGAGTGTATGCATAGTACGCCAAGTTTCTCATCTAAGACGTCGACCTCACTATAAATTGCCAGGATGCTGTCCTTGTTAACCCATTTCGCGTGGATGCATTCAGCCTACTCACTCCATTTCCGTTACAGCAAGTGAAGCCAAACACTGCCAAGGACCGAGGAGTCCTTTGTGTAGCCGTGTCGAACCCGCCGCGGCCACTTCAACCGGACGACCTCCTCCTCGCAACTTCTGTTACACCACTGCACATTGTGTAAACATTAAATCAATAGTCATTAAGCCAAGAGCGGCGAGCACATCCCCGCAGGGAGTTCTTGGAATAAAAACTTGGCGAAGCGGAATGCAAAAGTTACATCGGGAGCTGGATGCTACTAACAAGCCAAATGGGTTTAACTGGAGCAGACCTCTGTCTTTCTCCAGCGTACCGAAACGGAAGATGGCATTTGTATGAACTGTACTGTTGGGGGTTTATAATAGCCTGAGGTCGGATTTTTTGGATCCAAAAATGCGATTTTCGTGATACACAAATAGGATTTTACGCTAGAAGGGGCTCTGGCTTGCTGTGGTCGTTGGCATTTCGCTACGTTTACCCCACAGCGCATTTAGGAAGCAAAGTTTGTAGCACGTGATGTCCAAGCTTTCAGTCCTAAATAGTGCTTGGGTTGAGTCATCCAGGAGCTTACAGCGATGCCGTTGATGTGTGAGGCACTGGGGGAAAAAATCACACACGCCTCAGTGTAAATAACACCGGGAGGAGTTACTTACAAGTAGTGCTAGGATTTGTATGACCTAAACTTTACAAAAATATGCACACTGAAGCGAAACGTCAACTTTTGAAGCCATACCCTTTGCTTCAAATTTTGAGACCATTTAATATTATCTGCCCTGTTTATGAGTTTTATGATGTGGTCATCTCGTAGCTCGTTCTACGTTGTCTAGTGCGCCAGCTGCTTAGTATAATTATGGTTCTGTCTCTCAGAGTAAGCGTGAGTGTATTTTGAGAGAATAACACCAGTTTAGTTAGCTGATAAATTTAATGCCGACTAAAATGTTGAGTTTGAGAAAGGTCACCGGCTGTTGAATTTACGAATTAATTACTTCTATAACAATAATTAAGCGAAGCGTCACTTGCCGTAAGTCTCAGAAATGTTTCTCGGCAAGTTCCCGCACAATAGCCACTACATCTTTCTAGCACCGGCGTGTTCATGTGCGCTACACAATTTAAAAGTTACATACCAGAGTCAAGAACCCCAGGAACAGCATCACGAATGTAAGAACTTTGCGTAACTCAACCTCCGCTCACATATCAATACCCCTACCAACGTTATTTGTCGCGCGAACCAATCTTAAAAATCTATGTATGCGTATCTGAAGCTGTTGCTATGCGGTACTCCTTAAATCTCAGAATTCCAATTCCCTTTCTAATTTACAGAATCTCTGCTTACGTGAATTTGCAAACATACTGAACTGAAACCTTTTAGTGTATTCCAGGAAATTTTACGCTAAGCATTCGTTACTCTGGTTACTAATGACTTTTTTCTCCGGACAAATCTTTCAACTCAGCCTTATTATATTAAACTTTGATTTAATGCACAGAACTTATTTATTGTAATTATAATAATTACGGACACTCACATGACCTTCTGTACTAACTCTTGTAGCAACTATTGTTAAAAACGCTTATTCTTCTGTCTATTTTTATTTATTATTTTTTTTACTTTGTCTACTACGTATAGTAAGTAGGGGAAGTATTGTATTCCACCCAAAAATTCGATACCGAGATTTCACGGGAAATAGATATTTTGAGACACCCTGAATCCAAAAAAAAAGCATTTTTGGAAACATGTGCGTGTGTGTGTGTGTCTGTGAACAGCATAACTCAGAAACGAACAGTCGGATAAACACCAAACTTGGTATTTAGGTTCAGTATCTTCCAGAAATGTCACACAAAGGTTTACAAGGAAATTCCCCCACCCCAGATTACCCTTTATATGGAACATTTTTGGAAACTTTTAATTTTCTCAAAAATGGTTCTAACGATTTTGATTAAAATATCACATGTTTAAGATATTTTTATGACAAATAAAATGTATATCTTGAATTTTCTGAGAATGTCTCAAAAAGTATTCTTCATTGTGAACGACTTTTGCATAACTGGTAAACCATTAGAGATAGACAAACTTTTACTACACAAAAAATATAGATCGCGTTAAAATACATAATTTATGTCATATACATTTTTTTTTTGTTGAGTGAACCATTTTCGTAATATTGCTTGTTATTCTCTTAAATTTTTCAATACTTATTTTCTCAAATGGGAATTCGTGATTCATTTTTTTGTCTTGTATACGCAAAGAGTATGGTGCTGCACATAGCAACCAGCTATTAAGAGATATGTATGTGCTTAAAGGCTACTGTATTTCTATATTGCCCTTGCAAGTACAAAACAAGGGGAACATAGTACGCCTTAAGCGATAGTCAAATATTTTTAGAACTGATCGCTACGTGTAAAATGTAATTCTCTTTGCATGTCAAAAGATCATTTCTGTAAATGTTTATCTGGATTAATATGAAATAGTTGGCGAATAAGAGTTTGTAAAAATAGTTTGTACATTGTAGAGAAAGTCATGTGAGTGTAACACATCAGATTTGTTTATTTATGGACGCTAATTAACTGTTGTGGTCCTTAATGCCCCATTCTATATTGGGCATGAGGCCTCTTTATCAGGCTTGAGGTTCTTTCACGTGCCGTAAACCTACGACACGGAAACACCAGCTTTACTTCCCTTTACTTTCTCCACTTAAGTTGTAAGTACATAGTTTTAAACCATCCCCTTTTACTATATCCCTCTTTAAGAATTTTCAAGATATATTCTATGTCCTCTTCATCTTTTTTTACCTTCTCTACTACGTATAGTACGTAGGGGAAGTATTGCATTCTACCAAAAAATTCGATACTCAGATTTCACAGGAAATACATGTTTTGAGGTGCACTGAATGCATATAAAGCATTTTTGGAAATATGTCCGTGTGTGTGCGTCTGTCTGTGTGTATGTGTGTTTATCTGTGAACAGCATAACTCAAAAACGAACAATCGGATAAACACTAAACCTTGTATTTAGGTTCAGTATCTTCCACGAAGGTTTTCAAGAAAATCCCCTCACCCCAGATTATCCTTTACATGGAACATTTTTAATTTTCTCAAAACTGGCTCTAACGATTTTATTAAAATATCACATTGTCATGCTTTCATGACAAATAAAATGTATATCTTGAGTTTTCTATGAATGTCTCCAAAAGTATCTTCCTTGTGAACGGCTTTTGCATAACTGGTAAACCATAAGAGATAGACAAAATTTTACTACACAAAAAACGTAGATCGCGTTAAAATACACAATTTATGTCCTATACATTTTTTATTGAGTGAACCATTTTTGAGATATTGCTTGTTATTCCCTTAAATTTTCCACAATACTTATACTTTTTCTCAAATGGGAATTCGTTATTCTTTTTTTTTTGTCCTGGCAACGCAAAGAGAATGGAATACTCTACATAGCAACCATCTTTTAATATATTTGACTATCGCTTAAAGCCTACCAATTCCCCTAGCATCTACGAGAAAATTAGAATAAGATTAACATGAAGCATATGCAGAATAAGCGTTTGTAAAAATAGTTTATACAAGAGTAGGGAAAGTAATGTGAGTGTAACACATCAGATTTTTTTAAGTTACCTTTTTTACCCAGTTTATATTTACTGTGTTTTTACTGTTTTCGTTACGGCTTATTAACGGAATTACACAAAACACAAATACCCATGGCCATGGCGGGACTCGAACCGGCGACCCTCAACTAGCCGGAGCGCCGGATGTATACGAGAGCCGGCATAATCTTGAGAGAAGATTACCTGCTCACCCAGGAATAAAGGATATTATCCGGAATAAACAATGCTGTAAGGCACAAATTTGCATATGAAGTGTTTCATTTCAAAAGCCGACTAATAACACATTCTATTTATTTTTAAAAAGAATAGTTCTTGCCTAAGTCTTCCTAGTCTGAATTATTGAATTAAATAATTCCATTAAATAATTAATTGAACATTTATCTTAAATAACTGGTTTATTTTTAATTAAATTTTTAATTAAAGAGGGAAATGCGGTGGCTAGGTACTTTAGGTTACCAAATAGTGTTCGCTTTCGCTTAAGCAGTTTCCCATTAGTTTCAGTGAAAATGCAATTTCTGTCTTGCTAAATTACTCTCCTGAAGAAGCTAGCACGTAATTCCCTGTCTAGTGCAGATGGCAGCACTTGCAACTGTCGCGGCCCCCTGTTCTACACGCTACCTAGCTGGTTGTTTCACAGGTACCTTTGTACCACAACTTGTGCAGTGAATTAGTGCTTAAGATTGTTTTCGTCATAGAAGGTCTATTCGCCTAGATAGTTCATAGTTAAACCTGGAGTAACTGAGGCCAGTGATAGCTTCCTTCTGAGATCTACAACCCAAAGCTTGTTTGAACGATCTCGTTTTGTCTTCTATTTCTTTCTTGTCGTTCCCTTTGGTGTCTTAGATATCACGATTTTCTTGTATTCAGAATCGTCACTGTATTTCACTTTTAGTAGACTATTTATTTCACATCCTTAAAATATTAATATTTTGGTTTTCTCTCTACTTACCTGTAATAGGTACAGTAAGTATTGCAAAAAATTTGACACCGAGATTCCACCGGAAATACATGTTTAGAGGGCCCATTAATATAAAATTATAAAACCAATCATTTACAATGTGCGCGAGTGTGTATGTGTATGTGAACAGCATAACATAAACATGAAGATTTGGTTAAAAAATCTGATGTAACATTCACAATACTTTCTCTACCTCTATTGTCTATTAGTGGGTATGCAAATATTTCTTATCAAAGTTTATTTTCCTATCTAACTCATTTTAATCCAAATAAACCTTTCCAGAAATAGCTACTTTATACATTTCGTTATAAATACAAAGGGAACAGCAATAGTCAAATGTTTAAGAACCGGACGCCATATGCCAGCCTTAAATTCCATACACCTTCCATAACATTGCGAGAAGCAACTGATAATCGACAGGCTTTAAAAATGGCTAAGTATTGAGCATTTCAAACCATTAATAAGGACATCTCGGAAATGGATATTGCCACAAAAGAGTTATTGGAAATAAATTGTGCGTTTTAAAGAGACTTAGAGTTTAACTATTTCTACCACGTATACAAGTAGGGGAAGTATTGTATTCGTCCCAAAAATTCGATATGGATATTTCACCGAAATACATGTTTTGGAGCCCCCTGAATACAAGTAAAGCATTTTTGGAAACATGTCCGTATGTGTCTCTGTGAACATTATAACTCAAAAACGGAGAGTCGGGTAAATACCAAACTTGCTATCTAGGCTCAATATCTAGCCCAAAGATACAATATGATGATTTCCAAGAAAACCCCTCCACCTTAAACTACCCTTTACATGGAACATGCTTTGAAATTTATGATTTTCTACAATATGGCTCTAACGATTTTGATTAAAATACCATATATGAAAGATATTTACATGACAAATAAAATGTACATCTGAATTTTCTGGGAACAACCTATGAGGTAAAACATTAAACGATAGACGAAAACGTATTACACAAAAATGTGGATCTCTTTAAAACACGCAATTTATTTAAAATACATTTTTGTAGCATAAGCCGTTTCTGAGATATCCGTTACTAAAAGTTCGAATTGTTCATTTCTTGGTTATTCTTTTATAAAGTCCTTTTAACATTCAGTTGTTTCTCGCGATTGCATGGTAACAGTACGGAATTTTAAGCCCAGCATATAGCGTCCAGTTCTTAAACGTCTGATTATCGCTGTTCCCTTTGTATCTGTAACGAAATGTCTAATGTAGTTATTTCTGCAAACGTTTATTTGGATTAAAATGTAGTATATAGAAAAAGAAGTTTGAATAAGAAAAATTGGATACCCACTAAATAAATGATAGAGAGTAGAGAAAATAATGTGAATGTATCACATAAGATTTTTTGCAGTACGTTTTCGTCTATTCCTAAACGTTTACCAGTTATACAAGCTTATACAAAATTTCCTTTCGAATGAGGACTTCATAGGCTATTCGCAGAAAATTTAATATATACGAATTTCTCATGTACATATCTGTAATATATGGTATTTTAATGGAAATGTTAGAGCTTTTGTTTAGAAAATAGAAAAAATCGAAAAATTGCCCGTGTAAAGGGTGGTTCGGGGTGGGGGATTTTGTTAAAAAGCTTTGTCACATTGTTTTTAATATATTGAACTCAAATACTAAGTTTGGTATTTATCCGCCATTACGTTTTTGAGCTATGCTGTTCACACGCGCGTGGTCACACACAAACACACACATACACACGGACCGTTTGCTGAAAATACTTTTTTTTCAGAGGGCATTAAAACATGTATTTTTGGTGAAACTTTGACAGCGAATTTTGGAATGTAATGCAGTACTTCCCCTACTCATTATTAGTAAGTAGTAAACAAGAAGCTTGAAGAATCCCTTCACCTCAAATTATCCTTTACACGGAACATGTTTCGTTATTTTTGATTTTCTCAAAAGTGACCTTTACAATTTTTATTAAAATAATACATATTTAAGCCTATCTTTAATTTTCTGGGAATTACCTCTGAAGGCCTCTTTACTCTGAACCATTTTGTATAAGTAGACCATAAGAGATAGACGAAATCTTACTGAAGAAACCAATATAGATCTCGTCAAAGAACACAACTGATGGCAAAGAACATTTTTTGGGCGTTAAACATTTCCGAGTTATTCTTTGTTACTGGTTTAAATTTTAGTTTTTCTTTTCCTAGCTGTAAATTCCTTATTCTTTTCTTTCATTCTTTCTTTTTCGCGTTCATGCAAGGAGAACAGAATTTCAAAGCCATCAGATAGCGACCGTCTTTGAAAATATTTGACAATCGCTTACGTTATTGCATTTTTATACCTACAATGAAATGAGTAAAAAAATTTCTGATGTGTTACAATCACATGACTTTCTCTACTCTTGTACAAACTGTATTTACAAACCTTTATTCTCCATCTACTTAGTGTTAATCGAGATAAACATTTGCAGACTCTATCTTATTCCTAATTTTCTTGTAGATGTAAGGGGAATATATATTTACAAGGGCAATATAGAAATACAGTAGCCTTTAAGCTTAGATATTACTCTTAATAGCTGGTTGCTATGTCCAGCACCATTCTCTTTGCCACAAATTAATACTCTTTGCATATCAAAGACAAAAAAAATGAATAACGAATTCCCATTTGAGAATGTATTGGAAAATTTAAAGGAATAACAAGCAATAACTCGAAAATGACTCACTCAACAAAAAAAAATGTATATGACAAATTGTGTATTTTAACGCGATCTCCATATTTGTGTAGTAAAATTTTATCTCTCTCTTGTGGTTTATCAGTTATGCAAAAGTCGTTCACAATGAAGAATTTCTTGGGGGACATTCCCAGAAAATTCGAGATATACAATTCATTTGCCATAAAAATGCCTTAAACTTGTGGTATTTTATTCAAAATCGTTAGAGCTATTTTTGAGAAAATTATAATTTTCGAACAATGTTCAATGTAAAGGGTAATCTGGGTTGGGGGATTTTCTTGAAAACCTTCGTGTCACTTCTCTGGAAGATACTGAACCTAAATACCAAGTTTGGTGTTTATCCGACTGTTCGTTTCTGAGTTATGCTGTTCACAGGCACACAGATACACTCACGGACATGTTTCCAAAAATACTTCTTTTTGGATTCAGGAGGCCTCAAAACATGTATTTGCGGTGAAATCTCGGTATTGAATTTTTTAGTGGAATGCAATACTTCCCCTTCTTACTATACGTAGTAGAGAAAGTAATAATGAAGATTTATCTGTATTAAGAAGAAGTACATAGAAGAATAAGCTTTTGGAAGAATATTTTGTAGAGGAGGGAGTAGAAAAAGTCATGTGAATGCAACACATACAAATACACCTTAGGTAGATTTGGTTTAACACTTCATGACTCTGTATTCCCCTTCTATATCCACTTTCATATTTTTTTCTCCGCCCAGTTCCTTGTGCTACGTATAGGACATTCTATTGTAGTCTCAATCTCTTTTTATATGTTACCTGGTCTGATTGGTTTCCTTCCACTTCCCGCCGTTTAACCCTTCTCCAGCTGTTTTACTTCCGTTTAATCTTATATAACGACCTCTTCTGAGGAATATGTGAACTTGTTCTGTTTTCTGATGAAACGTGAAACTTTAAAGAAATTAGGCGGAATGGTGCTTGGAGCAAATCAATTACCTGCAACTCGGAATCCCATTTCGCCCTTTATGGTGCTCTAGAACATCGTCATAGGAGTTCTTCCCCGTTCTCTGTGCTACGGAAAGATATTTAATTTATTTTATTATTTTTTTTTTTTTGCAGCCCAAACTCTCCCTTTAAGACGTCTTCGCTCCAGTGACCTATATCGCATGCCCTTTCTTTTGTTTTCTGCTAGCGAGCTCAAATCTACAGAACTTCAAAGTGGTATTATCCCAGCTTTATAGCTTTTACTGGGGTTTATTCCTAGATATAACTTTAATAGAACAGGAGGATTTCTTGGTTATGGTGACTTAAAAGAAACTAAATTAGTGCTTTTTATCTTTTGATTCTGGTTTATGTTCTCCTCTGCTCTGCACTATCCTCATCATTATAAAATTTCACTATTACTAGGAATAATACCTGACTAGCTACTCTTTGGTTTCTCTATCCTAAGCCAGTGAAACACATTCATATGTCACTAAGATTCATGTGACCCATTCATTCTTATATTTTCCTAACCGATGCTAAGGGGATCAAAATGTTTATTTTGGAAATTATTTCTTAAGCAGTTTGTTGAATCCTTACCATGTACTTACAATAAAGAGGGGGAAGTATTGCATTCCACCCAAAACTTAGATTAGGAAATTCACTGGAAATACATGTTTTGAGTCCCCCTGGTCCCAAGGAAAGTGTCTCTGTGTGTAGTCCCATAAATGACAAATTTGATAGTTAAGATCTGTGCCTTCCAAAAATGCGGCACGAAGATTTTCAAGAAACTCTCTCACACCAAACTACCCTTTACATGGAGCATTTTTGTTGTTTTTATTTTCTACAAAATACCTTCAACCACATGTTTAAGATATTTTCGTCACAAATGAAATAAATATCTTGAATTTTATAGGAATAACCTGTGAGGTACTCTTATTCTGAATGACTTTCGTGTAACTGGTTAATCGTAAGGGATAGACAAACATTTTACTACCAAAAATGTAGATCTCGTTAAAAAACACAATTTATGCCAAATTTATTTATTTTGTAGCGGTAGCCATTTCTGAGATATTCTTATGTATTTGTTTGAATTTTCAAATACTTACACAATTCTCAAGCAGAAAGTTACCATTTTTACTACTGCGTAGTAAGCAGAGAAGGTATTGCATTCCACCCAAAAATTCTATACCGAGACTTCAACAAAAATACATGTTTTGAGTTCCCTCTGAATAAAAAAAGCACTTTTCGAAAGGATGCATGTGTGGATGTGCCTGTGTGTGTATCTGTGGAAAACATAACTTAAAAATAAAATGTTCCATAAGTGCCAAACTTGGTATTTAATTTCAGTATCTTCCAAGGATGCGACACAAAAATCGCCCCATCCCTTTAAATGGAAAATCCTTCGAAAGTTTATGTTTTATAAAAAATAGATCTAACAATTTTGATTAAAATAAAATGATATCTTGATTTCTTTGGAATAGCCTGAGAAGTTCACTTCATTCAGGAGAAATTCTGTATAATCTTGTTTAATTGGTAAACGTTAAGTGAGAGACAAAAACGTACCACACAGAAAATGTAGGCCTCTTTAAAAACACGCAATTTATTCCCAATGACCTTTATTGTGGTATTAGCCGTTTTCAAACTACCCATTAATAATAGTTCTAATTGTTCAATCCGTAGCCGTTCTTTTCAAAGCCTGTCGATTGTCAGCTGTTTCTCGCGATGCCATGGAAACGGTATGGAATTTTAAAGCCAGTACATAGCGTTCAGTTCTAAAACATTTGACTATCGCTGTTCTCTTTATGTCTATAACGAAATGTCCAATATAAGTATTTATGCAAAGGTTTATCTCGATTAAAATGAAATAGATTGGAAAGTAAACTTTGTAGGAATAATGTATAGTGGAATAACCATACTGTGAACGTAATCATATTGGATTCTTTAAAATGTTTCTATTTATTTAAATGTATTTACCGCTTGAATAACAATGTTTAACAAGTGTTGATTATGATCATATTGTGACTTTGTGCAGTTTTCAACTGTCACTTCACCAGAGTGATCTCACTGTCACTTAATAAGGTGATTTAGTTCAACTTTCACTTGACCTAACTCTGTTTTCACTTTCACTGACTTTCTTCATGACGTTTCGGTGTAATGAAATACGCACGACGTAGTCTGTTCCTCCGGACGATTCACTCGCTGGGGAGTCGAACACAAGACTCTCCAATCTCTCCTGAAGTAGCAGTACTCATTGCACATTGTAGCTGTCATCACAATCTCGCTAGAGCAGCTCCCTTCGTTGCTCCAGAACCGCACTCGCTGACTCATTCAACTAACAGACTGACAACTGTTAAATAAAATTCAATATTTTATTCATCTTGTAAATGTATTTAATATCTGGAGCTTTGATCAAATTAATTTGAGCCATTTCTTAGAAATTCAAAAATTTTATAAAAGGTAGTTGGGGTGGAGAATTTTCTTGAAAACCTTGGGGTCACATCTTTGAAAGGTATTGAATCTAAACAGCAAGTCTGGTATTTATCCGACTCCTCATTATTGAGTTATGCTGTTCACAAACACAGATTTACCTTTTTCTAAAACTATTTTTACTTTCTCTGCTTGTTGTTTCTTTTACTTGTTTTGGAAACATGTCTGTGTGTGTGTCTGTGAACAGCATAACTCAGAAACGTAGAGTCGGATAAACACCAAACTTAGTATTTAGGTTCTTTATCTTCCAAAGATGCAACACGGTTTTCAAGAAAATCCCCCCCACCCCAGATTACCCTTTACATGGAACATTTTTCGAAAATTTTAATTTTCTCAAAAACGGCTCTAACAATTTTGATTAAAATATCATATAATTAAGATACTTTCATGACAAATAAAATGTATATCTTGAATTTTCTGGGAATGTCTCCAAAAGTATCCTTCATTGTGAACGACTTTTGCATAACTGGTAAACCATAAGAGATAGACAGAATTTTACTACAGAAAAAAATGTAGATCGCGTTAAAATAGACAATTTATGACATATACTCTTTTTTGTTGGGTGAACCATTTTCGAGATATTGCTTGTTATTCCCTTAAATTTTCCAATACTTATACTTTTTCTCAAATTCGTTATTCATTTTTGTTTGTCCTGTTAATACAAAGAGAATGGAATACTCCACATAGCAACCAGCTCTTAAAATATTTGACTATCGCTTAAAGCCTACATTATTCCCCTTGCATATACAAGAAAGCTAGCAATAAGATTAACATCTGGATTACCATAAAGCATATGGAGAAGAAGTGTTAGTAAAAATAGTTTGTACAAGAGGAGAGAAAGTCATGTGAGTGTAACACATCAGATTTGTTTTATTCAGAATGTCTCAAAACATATATTTCTGATGAAGTCTCAGTATCGCTTGCTCTACCTACTAAGTACGTGGTAGAGAAAATAATTTGAACATTTATATTTATATTCAAACAAATTCAGAATAGCATACCTTCTATCTGTACATACACAGATTTTGCCATATTTCACTAAACTCTGGCTATAAAATCATTTAACAGAATGGGTACGTATTTGCTACAGCAAGGGCTATAGTATGAGTAGCAGTAAAATAAATGAATACATCAATGACAGCTCCTCATTCGGATGGGCAACTGTTTCAAACGGTTTATGTTTTTATGATTGCAGTGCTCTTGTTTGATGAATTGCAAATCTCGCTGCTAATAGCGTTCTCGGAGCGTTTTTCACTTCTTTTTCTAAAGGTTTTTACGTGCCTCTGCCGTTTTTGTAGCAGATCGCAGAAAGGAACTCTTTGCATCGCTATTGTATGAACGTTTGAGCGCTACCAATAACACCGCGCTTAGTAAATCACTGGATTGCTCATAGAGCTATAGTTTTTTTTACACTTTTAGTCATTTAAAAAACACAAAAAAGCATTTAAACATCACAGAAACATAGTGCTATATCGCTAGAAATAAAAGTATTTCGTTATGGCGTTCTTTACATAGTTACTAGTGTTTATGCAACCTCTAGATTAAAACTCTTAGTGTTACATTCACATGACTTTCTCTATTCTGTCGTTTATTAGTGCGCATTCAAACTATTCTTACAAAAACTTATTTACGAGGTCTGTCCCAGCAGTATCCGACCTAACAAAGAAAACACAAAAGTGTTGGGAAGAAACATCTTTGTTTCTCTACTTAGTCTCCTTTCAGCTCGATACACTTTTCCCGGCGATGTTCAATAGCTTCGATACCCAGTTTATAGTGAGAACCGCCGAGTTCTGAAAAATAGCCATAACTGCAAACCCCACCTTTGCATTGTTGGCAAATCTTTTACCACCAAACCATTTCTGCAACTTTGGAAACAGTAAATAATCAGAGGGGGCTAAGTCTGGCGAATAGGGTGCATGAGGAAGCAATTCGAAATTTAACTCATTGATTTTGGCCATGGTGATGGATGTGTGAACTGGTGCATTGTCTTGATGAAACAGAACTTTCTTTTTCGTTAAATGCGGCCGTTTCTGCTTCATTTCATCATTCAAACGCTGCAACAAGTTTGCATAATACTCACCATTGATTACTTTTCATTTTTAAGATAATCAATGATAATTATCTCACGCGTATCCCAAAAAACAGACTCCATGATCTTGCCTGCAGATGGAACTGTCTTCGCCTTCTTTAGAACCGATTTTCTCCCCTTTCAATCCACTGTTTTGATTTTTCCTTCGTCTCAGGTGTGAAGTGATTGACCCATGTTTTATCCATGGTTATGAATTGACGCAGAAAATGGGCTTTATTGCAGTGAAATATTGCCAAACACTCAAATGAAACATCCTCACGACGCTGAGTTTGTTTCATTGTGAGTAAACGCGGCACCCATCTTGCGTATAGCCTTCTCATGTCTAACTTTTCAGTCAGTATGCGATGTACAGCACTTTTTGAAATGCCTACTACATCTGTTAGCTCGCGCACCTTCAATCGACTGCCACCCAATACTTTTTGTGGATTTTCTTCACAATTTCTAGTGTGGTCACCTCATTTGGTCGACCACTGCGATGTTCGTCTTGGCAGCTCGTAACGGCCTCGCTTAAACTCTGCCACCCAAAATTTTACTGCTCTAAACGAAGGAGCAGACTCCCCCAGAGTAGAATCTAGCTCAGCTTTAATATTAGTTGAACTAAGGCCTTTCAAATGAAAGTATTGCATCACATAACGATGGCCAGTTTTATCCATGTTTACAAATTCGCTGAGAGAGTTCACTATTAATGGCTGCCAAACAATTACTAAACGACGTAGCATCGTCAAACTTAAGCTTAAGCCTTATAAATTTGGTACTTTCTACAACAGTCAATTGTTTGATACAAAAACCGCTATATATACGTCAGGTCGGGTTACTTCTGGGACTTCCCTCGCATTATCTACGACATTATAATGAAGATAAACATTTGCAAAAATAGCTGCATTGCACATTTCATTATAGATAAGGCAACAGTGATAAGCAGACCTTTAAGAACTAGATGCTGGCCTTAAAATTCCATGTTTTTGTTTTAGGTTTTAACATCCTTTAACAGGTTAGGTTATCTCTGGATAGTGTTTCTAGTGTTTACGCTGGGCGCTACACCTCCCGCCCAATACGGGGTGCGTCTTCGACCGGCCGTTGGAACAATAACGAGTATAGAAACAATGGAACAATAGGCAGTGTGGAATAAAAGCCTATTATGTGTCGCTTACCTGTTCCGGAACCTTAGTTTCGGCATGTTCTAGTACGTTATTGTTCTCGAAATTTCCGCTTGTATGCATACTTAATCCCAAACGGCGCTATTGTCGAGTTCAGTTAGAAGAAGTGACAAAGTGAAAAGAGGACAATGCAGGTGGACAGTGCAGTTCCATTGTGAGTCGTAATTTAGCAGTTCGACAGAACAGTTGTGTTGTATTCCGAGAGTGTGCCAAAGTACTCAAGTGAAACGTATGTGCTACGTTGAGTGCCAGTAAGTTTTTGGCAGAAATTGGTGTATTCACAATGCTTTAAAGTATATTACAACCTCCAAAAATATACCATTAGTTGCCCTATTATTTTGGATCCCAAGGTATAATCACAAACATGTTTGTGAAATTGAAGGGGAAATATAAAATTAATAAAGATATCCAAGATGAAATTACACAGAACTTTATAAAAAATCTTATGGTCATCTTTCGGAATCATGTGTATGGTTTAAACATTTAAAATGTATTATCGTTTAGAAAACACTTTATTTTTATAAATTATTCTCTTTTTATTTTAATAACTTTTATTGTCGTTTTTATAATCATTGTTACAATTCTTCTATCTTAATTTAACTTATAATTTTCAGCAAAATATTTTTGTAATATTTTTAGTTATGACCACTAAATTTATTGTTTATTATATGCCACTAGGCAAGAGCATTCATGAGTCAGACTAATGAATAAACTAACAAAGAATAGCTCGAAAATATTTAATGCCAAAAACAGCTTTCATTTAATACATATTGTATCCTTTAACCAGATTTGCATTTCCGTACAGTAACACTTCGTCCATCTCTCAGGGTTTACCATTTATACAAAACACATTCAGAATGAAGAGCACTTCATAGGCTACACCCCTGAATTCAAGATACACAATATAATTGTCATACAAATACCTAAGGCTTATGGTATTTTAATCAAAATCGTTTAACCATTTTTGAGAAAATCAAAAAAGAAAATAACTTTTCAGCTTGAGATGGGAGAATTTCCTTGAAAATCGTCGTATTGACGCCTTGAAGATGCAAAACTTAATTGTCAGGTTTGGTATTTTACCGACCTTTCGTTACTGAGCTATGATGTTCACATATACACGGACACATAGAGCGTTTTCTAAAAATGTTTTTATTCAGTGGACCTTAAAACGTGTAATTCAAGTGAAATTTCAATACAGAACTTTTGGGTGGAATACATTACTTCCTCTGCTTACTATAGGTAAGTAGCAGAAAAAGTAAAAATATACCTTCGCATTTCGCTTCTTGTAAAATATTTACTCATTCCTACACCGAACTAGTGTTAATTATTACGAGTAAGTGTTGTGAAGAAGCAAATAAGTTGCAGAAATCTTAAAAATCAGTAGAATGGTGTAGGTTCTATAAACACGGTATATCGTAATGTTTGGTTGTAGAGCACCTCATGGAAGCTGCCATGTTATTCAACGTAAAGTTGGCAATGTAACCTTCTGCGGTACTTTTGTTGTCATCTTCAATATGTGCTGATTAATCTACTATCGGCTGCTACAGTGGTTGTCTATGAGATCTTTCTATCAGGGTATGCGTGGATGGGGTGAGGATAGACAACAGTAGTTAAAATTACTGAGAAATTTAATGTATGCTATTATCTGAGCTAATGAAGCGAGTTTTCAACAGTTTAAGATGAATAATTAAACTGATTCTGAATCTTAGTCCGAGAAACTGTAACTATTGAATTATATTCTCTGCTAACTTCCGACATATCAAATTTATGGTTTAAAATAACTGTTTCATAATAAAATCTAGAAGCGTAAGTTGCCGGAAATAGCTAAAATGCTATATGGTGATTCCACTTTTAGTTACCGCTAAATATGTGAGACCGGGACGCGGTCTTTAGGCTCTACGTATTGCCGATACTTGATCACAATAGTAGAAAACCGTAAATGAAAGACGAGAGGCAAAATGTTAGAAATACATGCTCATTTATTAACTTAAGTTCCGCCTATTTTACAACTACCCCAACCAAGTTCCCACATTATACGTCGCCAAAGCTTTCACATCCAAAACACGTTTACTCTTTGACTTGCTGACTTCTAAAGGTTTTTTCTCTTTCTAGTTTTCAGAACTGATCTACGTGCACTTTCACGCAACTCTCTGATCTTTTATGATTACTTGAACCTTGAGCTAATGGGTTGCTTGTTGTGCGAGTTCGCGGAACCTAATTGCCTTAGCTACTCTGACATCTACCTAATTTCTTTTCCTCAATATCTAATTTGACTGGTAATGACTTCCTTATTCCCTTACAAAGTTGTAACCTTTTCTCTTCCACCATGCATTGATTTAATATAGGGAAGTTATTTATTGGAATTATTTATTTATCTCCCTATCATGTCTTTATTAAATTATTAATAAATCGAGTTAATAATTCCGGTATCAGACTGTAAAGTAGTCCTTTGAAAATAATAATGTGACTAAGTTTGACTTTTTGAATCAGTGGTAAGATTAAAACCATAAATAAACTAAAGTTTTAATGCTTTATCATATGAGTCAAAGGTGTTAACCCAAAACCGATGAGCAAGTAACACCCATGTATTGTACTGTATGGTGGCTATAGTATCATTTTTACTACTTTTATGTTAATATTTATCAAGGCGCAGCCGGAAATATCAAAATTATTAGTTTAAATTAACAAATGGAAACCTGATATAACATTTATGAACATTAATACAATGTCAGTTTATGTCATTTAAAACACTATCCGGATGCAATGTGATGTGTTTGAATATAAGATTTTTCCAGGTGCAAATTGGTAAACATGCGGTTTGAAACGTTAATTTTCGTTTTCCGTAGCACTTTCGTATTGAAAATAAACACGAACCCACATGTCAACATAGCAATGCATTTCTGGCACGTTCGCAATATTTTATGTCTTACGTTATGACAGTTAATGAAATACCAATTTCAGCCATGTATATTCGTTTAGCATTTTTAGCATTCTTTCATACCTTCACCCTTCTTCGCATTTACAAATGATAACATGATTGATAAAATGTCATTTCAATTTTACGTATCAGTGCGCAGTTATCATTTTACAAGCCTACACTCATGCGTGGGAATTTAACTTCATGTTGCATGATAGCATGTTTTGTAAACTTATGAGATTCCCTAAGATTTTATTAACTTTTAAATGTTTTAAGCTCTACAGATATCTTAAGGGGCACAGGGTAATCTTGGGATTTCCGAGGGCATGCCGATGGAACTAAGAAGTCTCAAAACAAATTTAAAATAAAAATCGTAATCCTTTAATCAGAGTTTCAGATCTACATAAAGTTTAACAAAGTAGATTAATACCGGTGGTAGAATTGACACCTGGTCTCTCGGAAGACAAACTCGTGCACAAACCATTACACCACGCAGTAACTGCTTCGGCAGTCTATAAACAAGTATTCGACCATTACCCTGATGCTATTATGCTTGAGTTCCACTTCTAATGGCTATTAAAATTAAATAAAAGTAAAAAAAAATTAGCTTGTTAGTTTCTTTCTGAGCATTTGGTGTCAACTGTGCTTATATTTTATTACAGTATTTTTTTAACATGCAAAGTTTCAAAATCCTTTAACCCCGGCTAGAAAATTATCAGCTGCAAACATAGATTTGGAGTACGTATGAGCTCTAAGCATTTCAAATGCATTTCTTCATCAAGTACTGTTATTTATTCAGATAATATAAAATTAATTAATTTAAACTTGGTTTAAAGCTGGTTTTTGCGGTATGTCTTTGTTGCCTAATATAATCTGAAATACAACTTGTCTCTCTGCGCGATTATCGATAGAATTTCGCTTTTACAGGTCAGCCAATAGCCAGAAGGACTACGGTGGGATGATACTCTCCAACTTCATCAAGAGCCATTAGCCTTATTGCTTTCCATTATGTATTTATTAAGCTGTCCTGCCTATTCTGGTCCTCAAGAGATACCAACTGGCCCCCATGTTTTCTTGGTCGTACCAGGAGAGGAAACCCATTTTAGGATTATTTCAACCTCCGCATCAATCCAGGTGCCCTGTTAATTATTCTGCGCGGATTCACGTGTAAACTTTATTTATCAGACTTCATTGATCAGATGAATGTCAGGTCCTTTAATGCAAACCAAGTCTCCTCAATTATTTCCACTTTTCTTTATCTTCTCATTTGAAACATTTACTTCATTATGTAGTGTATTACTTCCTCTGTTAGTAGATAGATATTCCAATAAAAATTAGTTATCCACATTTCACCGTAAATATATGTTTTGAAGCCCCTGAATCCAAAAAGAAGCATTTTTAGAAAACGTTCCATGTGTGTGTGTGTGTGTGTGTGTGTGTGAACAGCATAAGTCAAAAACAAAAACTCTGATAAATACCAAACTTGGCTTTTATGCTCAGTATCGCCCAAAGATACGACACAGAGAGTTTCAAGAAAATCCCCATCCACAAATACACCTTATATGGAACATTTTTCGAAATATTTGATTTTCTAAAAAATGGCTCCGTAATTTTGATTAAAATACCACATACGTAAATGACAAATATGCATATCTGGAATTTTCTGGGAATATTCTGTGAAAAAAATTTAGTTTTATTTATGGACGCTCTAACTGCTATGGTTCTTAGCGTCGCATTCTATATTGGGCGTGAAAGGCCGGAAATTTTGCTCAGAGACCTCTTTATCAGACTTGAGGTTCTTTTACGTGCCATAAATGTACGAAGTGGGACCACCGTCTTTACTTGCCTTCCGAAGAAAGCCATGCTAAGGATTTTTACGCCCGAAAAAATCCATCGTCCTCCGCCGTGTTTGAACCCGCGACTTTGGGAACTAGAGGCTAGCATGGTGGCCCTAGACCATGGAGGACGACTGAAATAATCTGGGAAATCCTCTTCATTGGGAAGGAATTTTTTATAACCTTGTATAACTAGTAAACGTTAAGCAACAGACGAAAGCGTACTACAAAAAATGTACATGTTTTTAAAACATAACATTTATTTGAAATACTTTTTTTGTGACATCAGCTAATTCCGAGTTATTCGTTATTAATTGTTTGAATTGTTGAAATTTTTGTCATTCTTTGATGCATGGAAGGGGTATGGAATTTTAAGGCCAGCATATAGCGTCTAGTTAATTAATTTAAGCTATCGGTTTGTATCTAACACTGGTTTTTAACAAAAATGTATCGAAACTTTGTAAACACTGTTTACCACCGCCGAATTTATTCTTTCATGCAGAAGAAGGAAGAATCCGGGTACCAGTAACGCGAAAGCATTCAATTGCGTATCCTTTTGTAACAGGAACTGAAATAAGTATAGTTGTTTTTGACTCACTCTGTGGTTCACATTATTACGCTGCGTTCTTTCATTGCACCTATTGATTTGAGAGAGAGAGGGAGGTAAAAAAAAACAGACTTGCTCATTAATTTTGATACAGCCATGATACAAGCCTGCAATGCGGATTCACATATGGACGGGGAATGGAATATTCGAGAAGAAAGGGAAATAATGCACATACATGGGTATATAGATTTGAGCCTTTATCCGCATTTTTTTCTAATTTTTGAACAGACTGTAAATTTGGAATTTACTTAAATTAAACAGTACCCGGAATTGGATGCGGTTTTGAACTCTATAGCGGCGCTTATCGTTATTTTCATCTCTTGGGCAAATATTCCATTATTGCATTCCATCATCAACAAAAATTAATTACGTAGCCATCTCTTGGTTAGTTGTATTGTTGCTTAAAATAGTACTTTACTTATTTTCGCCAGTTTCACTACTGATGAAAACTGTTTCATCGTTATCATCCATGCATATATAATTACACCGGGTTGTTTTCAAACAAAAGTTATTCTGTGACGTAACTCTACACTCCTATTTCTCACTCCTATTACTTCCTCCACTATATATAGTAAATAGGAGAAGTATTGCATTCCACCCAAAAAACTCGATATCGAGATTTCACCGGAAATATATCTTTTGAGGTTCCCTGAACCCAAAAGAAGCATTTTTAGAACAACTCCGCGCGCGCGGGCGCGAGTGTGAACTCAAAAACAAAAGTAGATGCTATTAAACTTGGAATTTAAGTTCAATGATGTGGGGTGTATGTATTATCACTCCAAACACATTATTGCGTCGTTGGAGACAGTGTTGTTGGGATAATTCTTTCGACTTGGGTTTTAAATTTCGTCTGGCGTGGCGACTCTCGCCACCTTCTGGCTGGCGATTCTAGCCAGAGGTAAAGGGGGTGGGGGAAGTGATCGTTACTTCTTTGTATTGTGTGATGAGCGTCACTTTTAGGTCAAATGTCTGGTATGGAAGGTTGTATGTGAATCGTGTGAATGTAGTCGCGTGTGTGTAGCATCTCCCTTCAATTTCTTCCTTTTTATCTTACGTGTGACATGTAGGGGCACCGTGTTTATATTCAATAAACCACAGGTAGTGTGATTAATGTGAAATTCTGTGTATTCTGTGATAATTGTCTCACGCCTGCTCCGGAACGCGTAGTTAAAGTTTCCTGTTCTTGTGCTTCCTCTGCAGCTAAGACTCCCAATGTATATGCCGGGATAACTAACATTTAATATCTAGCTGCAAACCTTTTGGCCTCACCCTAATATATTATATCTTCCAGAGATGCGACGCGAAGATTTTAAACAAAATCCTCCACTCTAACTACATTTTATATGGAATATTTTTCTAAATGTTTTATTTTCTGAAAAATGACATTATTAATTATGATTAAAGGTTCTAGATAATTACATGTCAAATTAATTTTGTAGAAACAGACTGTGAAGCCCATTTCATTCAGAAAGATTTGTGTATAACTGGTAAATGGTAAGCGATAGACCAAAAGGTAGTAAACAAAAAATTTGCTTCTCTAAAACACACAATTTATTTCAAATAACTTTTCGTCCATTTTCGAGATATCCTTATTAATGATTCAAGTCCTGTCAATTTTCTGTTGTTTCTCACGATGTCATTGTAACAGTATGGAATTTTAAGGCCAGCGTATGGAGACTAGCTCTAAAATATTTGACTATCCCTGATCCTTTTGTATCTATAGCGAAATGTGTAACGCAGCTATATCCGGAAAGATCTATCTCGATTAAAGTGAAGTAGGTAGGAAAATAAACTTTCATAAGAATAATTTGTATATCTACTAATAACCTATAGAGTGTAGAGAAGGTCATGTGCGTGTAACAATAAGGTAGACCAAATTTGAGAACACATTCCTCACACGTAGAAGAAAAAAATGAGGTATTAAATGGGCCCTAAAAGGCTTTATTTCTATTTTAGAAATTAATTTCTACAATTCTTCATAGTACGTTGATCATGGGAAACGCACGGGAAACACTCATACTACATGAAACGCCGTGTTTCATGAAACATTCAAAATGTCCTCTTCGTTTTACGTCTGGTAAAGTCGTACCTCTTACGCTCAATGCCAGTTTGGGGGCTTTATGGGGGAATTTGAAAGCTTTTGTGTATGGAACCACGGTGCAAGATGCAGAATGTCTTCGTGCTTGTATTGTGGAACGCTCTGAAACAATTCGCGATTCTCCGAGGACACATCAGCACATTAGCGATTCAGTGCGACGGCATGTTAGTGCATGTATCAATGCTAATGGAGAGATACTGAAGGAGCATCATCCGATATGAATACCCTTTGGAAGTGGTAAATATAACAAATTTTTACCAATGTTATGCCTTAACCAGGTCTGTATTTTTTCCGTACTAAGCTTATCTGTAGTACTCCTGTTATCTCATTAAGGTTCAGTAAGATTGAGGGGTGTTTCAAAGATTATACAGGTATCATAGGCTGTTTTTTAAAATCTAGTAAGTATCTCAAGCTATAGTATTTTGATAAAATACTTAGAACTATTTTAGAGAAAGTAGAAAATAATGAAGAAAATACTCGTGAAGGGTCCTTTAGGGAAGGAGGTTTCGCCTTGCATCCTTAAAATGTATCCAACTCAAATATGAGAATTGTAATTATCTACTTTTGGCTTTTGACTTATCTGTCCATAGGCAGACATAGAGTTAGACACATTAATTTTTCTGAATTCAGGAAACTATTGGCGGTCCATAAACCCATTGACACTGACAGTATTAAGATGCTCTGTTGAATAGCATAGTACAGGGTGTGCATAAGGTCTGGAATCATAGGAGAATGACTATTTTTCTGATTGTTTGTTCATAGGCTCATAATGTCACTGTCAAAAGAGCACTGAGTGAAGATGATTCTTCTTTGTGGACGAGAGGGCTGGTCACAGGGGGGCGTGCAGGCCGAGTTTAACAGGAAGCATCCAGAGAAGTTAGTAACGGAAGGTGCAGTTTCAAAATAACTGAAGAAATTTCGTGAAACAGGATTGATAAACGGTGAAGGCATTCCGGCAGATGAAGGTACCAGGACTGCGGTATTTGCAAATCTTCAAGCTAGTCCAAAGAAATCACTCCGGCGCACGAGCTTGGAAATCGGTGTTCCCTGTAGCATACAATTTTAAAATGTTCAAAACTCCATCCTTACAAGTTGCAGATCATGCATCATCTAACGGAGGACGATCCTGACCGAAGGGTTGAGATGTGAGAATGGTTTCTGCACCAAATAGCCAGAATTCATGTTTTCTGGAAACGGTAATGTTCTTAGAGACAAGGCAAATTTTTACGTATGTGGGGAGGCGTACAAACAAAAATTTAGGTATTGGTTACAAGCGAACCCACACTGGTACATCGCAGTAAAAGGTCAGGCTCTCCAAAAGTGATGGTGTGGTGTGGTTTATGGGGCAATAAGATTGTTGGTTAATTCTTCTTTGAATCAACAGTCAATGGAGAAAATTATTTCATTATGTTGGGCGATGAAATGGTACCAGAACTTCATGTTATCGCTATCCAGAATGATTTACGCAAGATGGAGCCCTACCTCATTATACATGTTTCGTTCGGCACTGGCTGGGTGAAATGTTTCTCGGACACTGGATTGGGAGAAGGGGCCCTGCGAAATGGGCACCAAGCTCAGCAAACCTGAACCCTATGGATTTTGCCATTTGGGGGATTGTGAAAGCTGAGGTGTATGCAGAAAAATTTCGGGATGTGGAGCATCTCCGACAAAGCATTATTGCAGCATGTGCTGCTCCTAACCCACGTATGTTGAGGACAATTCAAAAAAATTCTGCAAAACGTATGAAGAAGTGCGTTGAAAATGGTGGCAGACATGTGGAGCACATCCTTTAGTGTGAATATGTATGTGTATTATATCTTATGATTCCAGACTTTATGGACACCCTGGAGTTATTCGACTTGATTGGAGCATTAGTTTCCGTAATTCAGTTGAGATTTGAGGTTACGATGTTGATGTGCATGTGTTGTTAGCGTTTGTGTGTTGTTCGTGTTGTTTGCGAGACAATTAATAGTAAACTATCTACAGAGCGTCATGTGTTTATATTACAGATGTAATGAGGTTGCGTGGTTGTGAGGTACTTGAGAAGCGTTTCCCATCTAGAGAAGCCATTCGTAAACTGAATAAGAGATTTGAACAGACAGGATCATTAGCAGACTTCCTGGATCAGGTATTGCACTTGGCACTATTTCAACACCTACACTACATGAACATGTTGGACATTTTTATGATCCATTTTTGCATAGAAAAGTATGTGGGCCACATTCAGCATTTATTGTACGAGGTGCATTCAAGTTCTAAGGTCTCGCAGTTTCTTTTCATGGGACTGGGGCAGATAACCAACATGGAGTTTGGTTCACAGGATGCAAATCCTTTTATTTTATTTTTTTGAAATAGGAGACAGTAGAAGGATAAAGAGGTGGCTTATTTCGCCAGGGAAGGAGAAAGAGGCCTGGAAGGGAAGGGAAGTTCAAGAAAGGAGAAACTAAGGAGAAGTAATCATAGGGTGAAAGGTTAGAGCGGACCCGTTTAGCACCATGTTAGTCTTCGAAGGATGCAGTGCTGCCACCCAATGGGTGGAAGCGGGTAAACGATGGATCTTACAAAATGCTCTGGCTGCAACCTGGGAGTTAGCAAGTGACATTGAAGGAAGACAGAAAGTGAAGAAGGCTTTAATATTGATCTCGATGGTGTCGTCTCACTGTGCTGCTCAGTTAAAAGGCCAGCATTTATTTAGGAAATGACTCACAGTGATAGCTGATCTCGATAAACTGGTTCCTGGAGTCATTCTCCAGAGCCTGCGAGAGATGACATTGTCTAGCCGTGCTAATAATTTGGCGGCTATGGTCTGATGTTGAAGGTTTGCGGCGGTGATGGTTGCTTGTAGGTTCCTATTTTTATGAAAATATGAAAAAAATCCAGCACAATATAATACAAAGAAACCTAGTGGCAGCAGCTAGAGTAAAGCTTGCTTATGACAGTTTTCACTTTCTTAGATCAGTGTGTAAACATTCATTTTCTTCACTTGCGGGACGTCAAACTGATTGGCATTCATCGACAAATAAGTGAGGCTTGTATATGGTGAGCATGTCATGAATGTAAATCACGCGCGGAAATTCGTAGAAGCAGAATGTTATCTAAAAACAAATCTAAGCAGTCTCCACGTACTCATCAGTTGGTTTGAAAACATGATTTCTGAGAGGAACATTGGAATCGGAGGACAGTGGAAGACATCGCCTCCAAAGTCAGCATTTCTGTACGTTCAATGCACACCATTTTTCGTGATGAGTTGAAAGCGCAACAGAAGTTTTCCACTGGGCTAAATAGACTGCTAAATAACTATTTGCAGCAGTCATGCAAAGGCGTTAATGTTACAAAAATGTATACTTTTAGAGGGACATTTTGCTGGTAAGTGACTCGATGGTCATCTCTGTGATGTAAGTAGATTATGAGGAAACAAACTGAAGACGTTTAGGGTAAATATATCTCGTAGATCATGACAACTACGATAATGAAAAGTTTTAGAAAATTAAATAGGGATTGGTTTTAAAAATTTAAATGATTTCATTTTTTCAAAATATTCCGCTTTAACATCAATATATTTTGTATTGGATGGAACAAACCCTTAAAGCAATAATGCCACTCTTCCTGAGACGCTTCAAAAGCCAGGCTTTTATAATGCTCCGCTGCTTCATCTTGATGGTGAAAAAGTAATTTTAGACATTTTATCTTTAATTTTTGGAAACAAAAAGAAATCACAAGGTGCTAGGACAGGGCTATATGGTGGAGAGTCCATGGTGCTGACCTTTAGGGATCCAGATACTCAGTTGTTGGTTTTGCTGTATGCGACGATGCCTTGTCATAATGTAACATTATTTTTCTTTTTGGGCGTTATTCACAAACTTTTAAAAAATTGCGGTATACAGATACTTATGTACCAATTGGCAGTATCAGTACATCTATCTTCTAATTCTATAGTAGCAATATGGCCCGTTTTGGGAAAAATAGTAGCAACCATCTTCTTACCAGCACTGCAAATTCGTCGGATGTTTGTAGACTTAGGTTGTGTTCAAAAGGCTCAATGAACCGAACGACTTTTCTTTTCAGGATTATAACAATAAATTCAAGATTAATCACCAGTAACAATATTCCAAACCAAATTTGAAGTGCCGCCTTAGAATGTTTCATGAGTTTTCTGTACCAATCAACGCGTTGTTGTTTTTGATCGGGGTTCAGTTTATATGGAATCCATCGACAACAGAGGTTTCTCACGTCTAACTGTTGATGTAAAATGCTTCAGATTTGACTCATACCAATGCACAATGGCGCCAGAATAAATTCATTTTCTTCAAGCATTGCTCAAACAGCGGCAATATTTTTATCGGTAACAGTAGTTCTTTGGCGTCCTTCACGAAATTCATCACAAAAAAAAAGCCGAACTCTTTTGAATTCGCTGTACCAATTCGATCCCACGACGAATGCATTTCTAAGCCCATCTTCACATTGTTTAAGCGTTAATAACGGTCAAAGTCCGGAAATATTTTGTGGTGAAATTCATTTTTGGGTGAACACAAGATCTTTGAATGATAATAACTAACAAAAAGAGTAAATCGTGCAAACTACACGGCAATCAATTCTCAAAACAGAGCTGTCAGATATAATTAGATATAAATTCTTTTTAAAAACACGGCGTTATAAAATTTTCAGTATCGTTCTCGTACGCTATAAACTTCTGTATGCGTTATTTATCTCCGCTGCACCGATGTATAATAAAATATTTTTGCCAGTTTTGCCAATTGACTTCTACGCTGCTCTGTGCTTTTCCCGACGAAATCTCAATATCGTAGGTTTTTGGGTCGAATAGTTTCTCTGGGAGAGGTAGAGAATATAAAATCTACCTTGGTGAGTTTCGCTTCATTGCATGACGAAGTAAAGCATTTTAAAGAAATATAGTTTCAAAATACTTTCAGTAGAAAATTCAATACCTAGGATTCCCATACACAAGCAAAATGTGAACTGTTTTTTTTACCCTATCCCTAATGGGGTGATGCATTATGGAAACAGCTGGAACGTCCTTATACTCGTTTTTATCAAAGTTGAGGGAGGAAGGAACCGGAAATAATGTTTAGTATTCTGCTCTCGTGCAGCCTTGATGAGTCCAGTTATCTCATCACAGCGGAAAAAATTGCCTTCTCGTTTCGTATCCGGAGAACAAAATATGACAAATTGCATTTCATCTCCGATTCTTTCTAGTTACATGATACGAGCAAGCGATAACTGCACGCTGTGATCCTAAATATACAGTCTGGTGTCTATGCTTCTGGTTTCCTATGGTGTTTTTCTTTATTTAATGTTGGCAGAAACTTCTTATCGTGTATGTTCCACAGACCTGGGTGAGAACATCTTTTTGGTTGAAATTCAAGTCCGATACACGCACATCCTATGAACGAAGGGTTAGGTCTTGGTGAGCAGCAAAAGGGGAAGAGTACGCACAATTTGATCTGCATAGCTGAAAGGCATTCTTCCTCACGATTGCCCAATCAGCCCCAAGATGAGCCCGTCTCGTATTGGTTTAATGACAATGGTCTGTCACTCAAACATTCACACGGGTCGGTTTCAGGCTCAGGAGCAAAGAAAAATGGGGAGTAGGACAAACATTACGTGGAGTGCTATAACCAGATAATGGGTGAGGGGCTGGGAGGCAGACGTGTTTTAGTATTTCCTTACCAATATAAACCATTATATCGGCACGATTCTATGCGCTCTACTGCACACTAGTTTTCAATAGGTAATAATCCTACCCGGAAAAGATAAGCCAATTGCGAGAGAGGTTTTTTTCAAACTTGGACTTTGCATATACAAATTGTGTAATTGCAAGGAAATATGAATTGATTTAAATGAAGTATGTGGAGTACTTTCATTGCGTAAATGATATGAAGGGTGTGGGATAGAATTTGCGAATTCTGTCTTTGTTACACAAACACCTCTTTTTGCCGAAGACTACAAATCACATGACACTTCCAAACTTTCAAAGTCTCCATATAAATTACATCTTGAATATCATAAAAGGCATTTAGATGTTTACCTTTTTCACAATAAAGCTACTAGAGGAAAATGAGACACTAAAGCAATACTTGGTTGCACAGGAGAAAATGGAGAAAAAAAGAAACTTGGATGTACAAGATATTGAGAACAATGGAAGAAATAGGAATGGGGAAATATGGGTAGAAACAAAGAACAAAAGTATGGTTTTCTGGAAAGAAACTAGAGCAAGAGTGGAGGATATTGAAAAGTAAGAAATTATAAGTAGTTTCAGGAAAATGATCACTAATAGGCAAGAAGAAGGGGGGGGATATACTAAATGTAATGGATTACATGACATTTGGCATTATATTCTTGAATGCAAGGACACGGATAAAGGAAGAGAGAATTTAATACTAGAGAAATGGAAAAATTTACCAATAGAGCTAAAAGATAGGAAGAATTTTAATACAAGATCAAATGAATATATGGAGAAAACAGGAAAATATTTAGGAAAAATTAGGTTAAAGTGGTTAAAAAGACGTGAAGCAATTTGGAGAAAATATGGAAAAAGGGTAACAAGGCAAAAAAGTAAATAGTGGAAAATTATACTTCCCCGTTATATATACAACAGAATGTTAATATAAGGGGAAGAGAAATAATACGCAACTCCATTTTATTGTAAACATTATATAAATTGCATATAAGTTCAAAGTAGACAACAAATCGTTCAAACCTTTTTAAGCGACATTTTCGCTAAAATTTCATTTGGTTAGTTTGAATGTGATTAGTACTTCACGAACTTTTGTTGAGAAGGTGTTGGGTGGTATGCATAAAAACTAAGCAATTGCTTTTGCTCCAAATTTGTAGGAAAATCTAGCAAAATCCTCGATAGATATGCATAATAATAAGTAGCAATTGCTTTTACTTTAGCAAAAGCTACATCATGCGCGCCAAGTTAAGTAAAAGCTATGCACATAGCAATTGCTACGATTGGTATGCATAACACCTAGGAATTGCTTTTGCTTCATAGCAAATGCTATGAAAAATTGAAGCCTGCCTCAGTTGTGGCTTCGCTAGCCTAGCAAAAGGTTTTTCGTAAGCATAATTGGCTGCATTTATGAATATCCGGAAAATGAAGATCTACAAACCTAGAAGGAGTCCCGAAGAACGGGATTTCAAAAAGTTATATCGATTTAGCAGTGAAAACGTTACGTGGTTAAGTGATTATTTTGTGGGAGAAAATGAAACACGTGGTGGAACTTTGAGCAGTCAGCAGAAAATGAGGACATTTTTGAGATACATAGGAGACCCCGGTTTTCAGGTTGGCGTTGGAGAAGACATGGGTATATATAAAAGTACAGTGTCAAGAACGGTCACATACGTAGCAAACAAAATTGGTCAAAAAACTCGCCTCTGGGTGTCCTTTCCTTCAGATCAACAAAGTATGCACGATGCTAAGCTTCAGTGGCAGAGAAAGTTCAATTTTCCATTTGCAATTGGTGTTTTCGATTGCACACATATGAGGATTCCAAAATCACATCACGGAGAGGAATACGTCAATCGCAAAGATCTATAAATGTGCAAGCTACGTGTGATGCCGAGGAATGTTTCACCAGTGTGGATATTCAGTGGCCTGGGTCAGTGCATGACTCACGCATATGGCGTAACAGTGCACCGTACGCAATAATGAAAAGAAGTATAAACACAGTGTTGGTATCAGATGAAGGCTACGGACTGGCACCGTGGTTAATGATTCCATGTCGGAATCTGTTACACTGCAACAAATTGCGTATAATAGACTTATAAAAGCAGAACGGGGTATAATCGAACGTTGTTTCGGACAGTTAAAGAAAAGGTTTCCAATTCTTCATTACGGATTAAGACTGCATTTAGCGCACACCAACACTAATACAAAGTTGCTTCATCCTACATAAGGTGGTCAAGTATTTGGTTGATGATTTGGATGACTTGGACGGTGAGGGGGGTGATTTTGAAAATGAAAATGACATTGAAAATGGTGGTGATGAAGCTGCAGTACGTACAGAAGAAATAAGAAAGCGAAATGAAATTGCTGAAATTATACATTCTTTGTAAATCAGTTATACAAGTGAAAAAAATCAAACAGACTTTAAATCCACATAATTTGAAAATTCTGCTGTAAATGAAATATGGTTTAAAATAAAGTTTATGTGGCAGCTTTAGAACTAGTTGGTTTTGTTTTTGAGAAGTTCTATTTTTTTTTGAAAAATACTCGATTTGTATTCTGGTCAACTTCAGCTGTTCGCTGATAAGTAATCTCTGATAATCGGCGGTGGACAATCCTCTGCTTTTTTCGGTTTCAAACATGCGCAGACGCTTTGCAGGTCTCTCAGGTTGTTGTTCCCCCACTGATGGTAGAGTTGGAGCCTCATTTCCTGTCACACTCCCTGACACGCATCTGTTTAAAAAAACATATTGCTTAATTTCCTTTCTTGCCCTTGAAATTTCAGAAAGTGTGCGATATGTAATCAAAATGAGCGAAGAAAATTGTTTCTTTCAAAATCTTACCTGGAATCTTGTTTAGTGTTGGATTGTTATCTGCTGACAGTAATAAAAACAGTTGTTGCTGCCACTGATTCAGTTTAATTTTTTTGTTTCCTGTTGCCTTCATGTCGGTCTTTCTTTTCACTACATTTTTCATATTACTTATTTTCTTTGTTATTTGTTTGGAATTCATTTTTTTCCCACAAAGCTGCTCAATTTTCATAATTGCTTGTCCAATCGCTTCTTCCTTTTCTTGCTTTATTTTTGGAACTTGCGATTTATTTAACAACACCAGTTTGTCCTTAATTACATTCACAAACACATCATTAAACTCGTTGTCCACTTCTATATCAGAACCATCTGATGACATCTTACCAAATTTAACAAAATAACTCGATTAAGCGACAAGGAAGTACACTAAAATGCACAGCACAGTTTGAAAGGAACATGAAGTTCGTCCGCTTACATGACACAATTGGATTTGCGCATGCGCGCTAAGGGAATGATCACTTGGAGTGGCCTGGTAGCGGCAAGCAATTCCTACGCATAGCTAGCAATTGCTTTTAAGCAAAAGCATGCGTTTTATGCATACAATTTAGAGCAATTGCTTTAGCTTCCATCATTTGCTAGAGTGAAAGCAAAAGCAATTGCTAGGTTTTATGCATACCTGCCGTTGAGGTGAGAACTTAAAACACTCTAGAAAGTGCTCATTTGGCTGGTTGCTTTGGATAAACATCTCACTGTTGCAAAGCTTATTTATTCAACTTTATTCTTCAATGTAATATTTTAATAAGCAAATGAAATGGGGGCGGTGAGCTTAGTCGATTATAAAATTTAATATTTCCTAAACTTTAATTTCAGTTAATGTTTCTGTGACTCTTTCTATACGTTAGAGTTAGAGTTGTGAAAATACTATACATGTAGTACCTAAACGCATTGTATAATATTACACTAATCATAGTGCATATAATACACGGAACATTCACGACCGCAACATGCATTATCACCAAGCTTTATCTTCAAGCTGGGCACAGAAACTGCAATTGTCGTCTGATTAAAGGTCGCTTAATCTGGGAATTTATGAACTGTTATTCAAAGCATCACAATTATGGCATAAAATATTCGAGTTTTTCTTTCCGTGTTCTCGTGTAATCTATTGTGAAAGAGCATTACAGTTATTTTTGCTTTGTTTTTCAAGAATTAGAATAGACATTTTTCAGTAAAATATAAGCCTTCTCGAACTCATGCAAAATATTGCAATTGTCATTTTATTTTCGTTTTATTAATATTGCTACTTGTATATTTAATTTAGTAACACACAATAATTAATGGAATTGTGATAGACAAGGTTGGAAATGTAGAATCAGAGGACTGAAAAATTCAATGCCATAGCCGGGATTTGAACCACACAATAATTAGTTTATGTTTCGTTGGAGTTCATGTATAAAATTACTAGAGGGACAGAATCAGACGACCGAAAAGTGCAATGCCATAGTCAGGATCAGAACCACGTATCTCCCGATCTCCGTCGGGTTACTCTTAACTACTGAGCTACGATGGCAACATGCGTTAAGTGCGAATCAGTTGGAGAATTTAATGCCGTGCCAATATGTTGCCATGGTAGCTCAGTGGTTAGAGCAACACACGGCTTGTGTGGAAGCACAATTAATTCTATAAAATTATTGATATGACGAAATTAACATCATTTTTCAAAAGAAAAAAATGATTCATATTCCTTACAGAGATTCATATCAGCAACCCAACTAATAAACACCACGTATTATACTGTATAATACAAGTTGGTATTCATAAATATTCATCGAATATTAATTATTCACAGAAATGTAAGAAAAGGAAGCGGAGGTGAAGAGGAAGACTTCATCTACGAAAGGTAGCTCCAATAAATTTTGCAAGAACAACAGTATATAAAGGGTAGTTTTTCTTAAAAATCCTTGCGGCGCAACCTTGGAATAAACTGAACATAAATGCCAAACTTGGTGTAAAAACCCACATTTAGTTTTTCAGTGATGCAGTTCATAGACACACATGTGGATCATTTCCTAGAAATGCTTTTTTTTGCATTCAGGGGCCTCAAAACATGTATTTCCGGTGAATCTCGATATAGATTTTTTGGGTGAAATGCAGTACCTTCTCTACCTACTATGTACATGGTAGAGAAAGTAAAATATACAACAAAATTGATATTACAATTTTTATTTCTGTGACTGATTTCAATACACCCTTAAAATAAATAATAAAAATAATAAAAATAAATAATTGTAGTACAATATAATATTTGTGTTACATTTATACTTCCTTCGTTACTATCTAAGTATTACATTAATTTTTCATTAAGTGTGTTATTAATTCCTCAATAGTAATCTATTTCTGAACAACATTTAATTATCATTATTGATATTTTAATTAGATATCATAAAGAGTAAAAATAAAATTAGTTTTTGCATGGTCCAATTAGCGTTTATTTGAATTCATTTTCAAGAATGTACTGACAGTACCTAAAAGATATTCTTTGTTCAGAGTATTTTGAGGCAGTGGACAGGGGGAGCTAGCAAACCGGTTGCCCTTTCCCAGGTCGGCTGCATGTATAGGATCTTTATGATGGCTGCCGCACGGCCTCGCGGCGTCCTTATTTCCCATTTCCACAGTCTCAAAAGACTCTGAACAAAGAACAAATGTAAATATTTGAACTCAAGATAATTTATAATTTCATTGTACGACTTAAGCTTGCAAAGTAATCGCCAATACAGACGATATCATTTATAGTTCTTCGTAAACAAAACAGTTCTTAAAGCAATTAAACATTCGGCTAAGCAAAGCGTGTTAGTAAATACAATTGTCTGTAGAATTGAATAGAATATATATATTAATGTTGTTTTATAAGAAATACTAAGCCAATTTGTTGAATGCAACATGCATTTATCCTGCAAACAGCATAACAATTAGAGGTGGAAAAATAGTTATTTTACACAAGCAATTGCAATCGTTCTAGTTAAAACAAATCTGGTGTGTTACATTCACCAGCCTAAACAACAGGAACAAATTGAACGTACGTCTTCGTGATATAGGGGTGACGTGTGTGCCTCACAAACAAAAGATCCCATGTTCGAATATCGGTTGGTATGATTTCTGGATTTCGTGTATCCTCCGAAGACTGCTGTAGAGTAACTTATTCACGACCGATATTACGATTAAGGATGTTAAACTCACAAAAAATAAATAAGCATACAGTCAAGTGCATGGAATCGTGCCGATATAATGCCCAATGGTTTATGTTGTTAAGGAAATATTAAACCGCCTTTACCTGGTATACACCCTAATTAATATTTGTCTTACCCCCTTTTCCTTCACTCCTGAGCCTGAAACCGACTATGTTGATATGTTAATGCTTTACTGCCAAACTTTTGACATAAAAAAAACACGACACGAAGTCATACAGGGATTGATGTGGAGTCGTGGCAAATCATTTTCTGTACTCCTACCCTTTCGCCGCTCACCTAGGCCTGACCTTTGTTCTTAGGCTAATTCGCGTGTATCGAATTTGAACCAATAAGAGACTGGCTTACCCAGCGCTGGTGTAGAACACAGATAATAAGGAATGTCTACCAACATAAAATAAAGAAAAGCACAAAAGGAAACCAAAAACATTAGCACGCTTCCTGCACTCGACTGCACATGCTGAACCTTTTACATACTTGTGCATTTTTATTAACACCCCAGAAAATAAATGTAGTTTTTTACTGGTTTTCAAAGCAACAGATGAAACATGAGTTGCAGAGAGCGGACTGATGGGGAGAATGGGGCAGAAGGAGATTAAGAGAATGAGGAAAAGGAGTGGAAGAGGCAGACTAATGACAACGGAGATGGAAAGAGGCAGAGAGAGTGGCACAGGTACAGGAAGATACAAACGGAGATAGAAATAAAACGAGAGAAGAAAACAGGAATCTCCACAGTAAATGCAAACGAAGCTGAGGGATTGCTAGTGAAGAGGGGATAGCGTGGGCGGCACCTACATATATCTATTGAAGATACAACACCCAGGAGGAAGGGCCGAAGTGAACCACAGGATCTACAAGTCGCAGGAGTGATGCCACAGAGACGCGCAGAACCCTCTAGTGTCCACGGGGAATACTCTGTCCTTGGAGCAAGCATCCTCGCCACCTATCCAGCACCATCACACACCAGGAACCTATAAGTACACCTGAAACATGAAAAGGAATAAAGGACATATGAGGGAAACTAAATCGTGGTAGAGGAAAAACCACCACAGCATTCGCCTACAGACTAGGTAAAACTACGAAAAATCCAAGTTCATTATGGGCTGGCGATGGGAATCGAACCTGAGTCCTCCCGAATACGTGCTAATATACACTAAATTTGCAAGCTTTAATAGCACAAATTAGCTCTAAAACACTGACGACCTCAGAATGTTCATTGGATTGCAAAGCGGAGAGTATTCGGCACCGATCCAGGAAGGAGGATATTGTACCGACGCCTCACGAAGGGGAGACACCGGGCGGCCGGCGCCAGGATTGACGGCACAGCAATGACAAGGTTCCTACAGTTTACAGGTATAGACGCCCCAACAGTCGGACAGGCAGACCGGAGAACCCGCCTCACATAGGGTCCAACGCCCCCTCTGGTCCTAAACCCCGGCAAGCAGCCGAAATCCTAGGAACAGAGAAAGTTCACAGAGTGCATACTTTTTCCCTGCCAAACTGATGAAACTCCATCGCCAACAATTGCTAACCTTGAAATAGAGTAATTGGGGTCAAGGATGAATGAAACGATTAATGGAACGAAATTGAGGTACAGGAAATTTGTGGGGGTGAATAAACCGCTCCAGCATTGGCCTGACGATCCGGGAAAACCCCGAAAAAATCCATGGGTTAGAGTGGGCGGTCGCTGGGGATCGAATACGGGCCACAGACATTACCGCCTGAGCCATCTCGCTCGGTAGCTCAGAATGCTCTTCTGTTAAGTAGGAAGTTAATGTTCAGAACTAGCATTTCAATTATATTAGAGCATTAGCATGGACTGCCTGGTAGAGCACCATACCATCAGAATAATGCTTGTATATTTGGCTTGAGCAGTTACTGCAGATAACAGGAACGTCTCCAAGGAGATGTTACCGCGAACTTGTTCTAAACTGAGATTATAATCTGGAGAATTCTTCGCTTGAAAAGTACTAATGGGGAAGAATTTGCTCTCTCGCTCTTGCTGTTATCAAACGCAAAAACTCCATAAGATCATTAGTAAGTTTTAAAATTATGTCCTATTTCGCACAGAATTCTCTTGCAATCTTTAGAGAAGAACTGAACATGAAGCGATACCAATTTAAGCAACCTATGTGGTGAGTTATTAAGCGCGAACAAGTGAAGCTGTAGCCAGACAAAGTCAACTCTCATGGCAATTCCTACTGGGTGTAATTGATTCTGAAAGTCTTGGAAAGTCATAAAGGAGATTCAGCTGCTACAAAATGAATGTGTAAACTCTAAACACACCAATGCTTTATTTTAGTGCATTTGGTATCACGAGGATCTTGCTCCCACATCTTGCTCTTTCACCCTCCCCTCTCATTCTCTACTTCACTTCCTTTTTCTCACATCTACGCTCCCTCTACTTCTTTCTCTCCATATCCAATTCTCTCCTCCTCTCCTCATTTCCCTGTCATTCGTTCTCCCTGTCTTTCCTAATTCTTTGCCCTCCTTCCCTCTCTCACTCTTCCCTCTCTGTGTAACGCACATTGTCTCCAAAAAGCATTTGTTTCCGCTTAAAGGCATTCTAGGACCCATATTAACGGAGAGAAATATGAAAAAGAACAAAAAGTGTAAGGAAACAATTATACGCGAAAATGAAGGTTTAAAATTTCTTGCGCTATTTAAACACGATGCGCACGTGCGCAGTATGTGCATTAAAATAGCTAGATCATCAAAACAATTTGATCCTGATATTACAATTTGGGAGGAATTTGTTTCTATGAAGTCTTTTAAAAAATGTTTCAAACTATGTAAAAGTTAAGTATCGAGTACTCTTAAAACATGAATGTTGAACTTAGAGGTTTATCGGCTCCAACTATTTTATACTTCAAATTTTTAAATAAACTTATGATTTAATATACGGCAATACTACATACAAAAATAAATTAATCATCTTCGTTTTCAAAGTAGATACCCTTAACTTTTAGGTTTACACATACCACAATATTTTCATTTATATTGTGAAAAAACCAGATCCCTGCTTCGGGAATAGGAGGAGTGTTCTTTAGAACTAATGGGCGCATGATTGGTTGGAGAGAGATTTAGCAGGCATCTGGAATGCTAATCAAGAAAAATTCAAAACCGAATCTTTCCTCGGCAGCATAGGAACCTATTCGAAGGTGTTTGCGGGATATAAAGAACGAATAAGCCACTTTGAGCTAACATAGGTAAAAAGCATCCAGCTCATATCGCAGCCCCCAAGCTTCGTCTCTCGAAGGGGAAAGAAACTTCTAGAGCAGCCAACGCCTTGCTCGCCGGGACTCCACCGCCGCTCATCGGAGCTGCCATCACCGCCTCGCCAACCGGCCGAGTTTATCGCCAAATTCCCGCCACTCTGCCTCTCCGTTCTGGCTCAGCAGCTATGGACCTCGGTGGCCAGAGCAACCAGGATAAACAACCATTGGGGAACCAGGTCACGGGTCCTGGACATATTAGTGTTCGGCGGACTTTTTAGGGCACCCCTGCCGCTCAAGGCTAGCCGTAGTGCTCGCCCTGTGCCACTGCAGCCAGTATGGCCTCATCGCCGACACCTGTGACGTCGCTCAGGCTGCCACTACTACATGGCCACCTCGCTGATCGCCGACTGCCAAGCGCATGACCTGACTCACCGTCGCCGCCATTACGCCTCCTACACTTCACTTGCTAGGCTGTTTGATTGCTCCACCTCCGTACCACAACTCCGCGGCACCGATTTCCCATCACACATACACACATCGACACAAGTCAACTTGAAAAACGGACCATCAATAACTTAGTTCAACAGAATGCAGCCAGTTACGCCAATATCATGGACACCTCAGCATTGGAGAAACACATCAGCTCCAACTTCAACTCCACCATTGAGGCACGAGCATTACAGGACTAATCTCCACCATCTTTTGCCATGTTAAACCTCTACCATCAGAAACGCCCAAAGCAGCAACTATGACTACATAATCAACAACGATATCAAACCTCTCGGCTCACAAAACGCCATTCCACAATGACCATTATTGCTGAAGACATCACCAAGACACGTTTGGGCTTTCATCAAGGCAGGCGTCCTACGCCCACAAGTCGGACTTATTCCGATCTAACACGAACACCCTGCTTTGTTTCGGCGGTACCCGGCATCATGATTCCATAATAGTCCCAATAAAGAGAGCTAGCACAGTATTACCTACCTCCACATTTCTTGTTCCTTCCCAAATGCCTGTATACCTGTTAGCCATTAAACCTTTATTCCTGCCCCCCTCCCCTAAAGTGGCACCAGGTTGTAGTTGTGGAATCGGGTAGTGTTCTGTGCTGGTTACTTAGCGAGTTCTGCGAGCGACAGAGCAAGGGAAGGGGAGTGAGCGACCGGAAGAAAAGTAGGAGTTCTGCATTCCACACTGAAGTAAGTGTTCGTGGAAGCCAGAGGAGCGGTCTTGTGTTCGACACTAGTGAGCGATAACAAGCGAAAACAGGCTGCTTCGTGCGTGATTTATTGTAACGTTACGCGCAAGGAGAAAGTGAAGAGTGAAAGTGATTGGAGTCTTTTTCTAACACATACATGGTAATTAGGGAAGGTATTGCATTCCATCCAAAAACTCGATGCCGAAATTTCACCCAAAATACATATCTTTTAGGCTCTCTGAATAAAAAAGAGCATTTTTATAAAATAGTCGACGCGTGTGTGCGTCTGTGTGTGTGCCTATGAACAGCAAAACTAAAAAAAAAAAAAAAGAAGAAAATGAAAACTCTGATAAATACCAAACTTGATATTTAGATTCAGTACCTTCCAAAGATGCGACACAAAGATTTTCAAGAAATCTTTTACCCCAAACTAAGCTTTATATGGAGCATTTATAAAATTTTACTTTCTCTACTACGTATAGTAAGTAGGGGAAGTATTGTATTCCACCCAAAAATTCGATACTGAGATTTCACCGGAAATACATGTTTTGAGACCCTCTGAAACCAAAAAAAGGCTTTTTGGAAACATGTACGTGTGTGTGATGTGTGTCTGTCTGTCTGTCTGTGAACAGCATAACTCAGAAACGAACAGTCAGGTAAACACCAAACTTGGTATTTAGGTTCAGTATCTTCCAAAGATGCGACACGAAGGTTTTCAAGAAAATCCCTCACCACAGAGTACCCTTTACATGAAAGATTTTTCGAAAATTTTAATTTTCTCAAAAATGGCTCTAACGATTTTGATTAAAATATCATATGTTTAAGATATTTTCATGACAAATAAAATGTATATCTTGAATTTTCTGGGAATGTCTCCAAAAGTATTCTTCATTGTGAACGACTTTTGGTAAACTGGTAAACCATAAGCAATAGACAAAATTTTACTATACAAAAGATGTAGATCGCGCTAAAATACACAATTTATGTCATACACATTTTTGTTGTTGAGTGAACCATTTTCGAGATATTGCTTGTTATTCCCTTTAATTTTTCAATACTTATATTCTCAAATGAGAATTCGTTATTCATTTTTTTGTCTTGGATATGCTAAACGTATTAATCTTTGGCAAAGGGAATAGTGCTGCACCTAGCAACCGGCTATTAAGAGATATGCATGTGCTTAAAGGCTACTGTATTTATATATTGTCCTTGTAAATATATATTCCCCTTACGTCTACAAGAAAATTAGCAATAAGATAAGAGTCTGCAAATGTTTATCTCGGTTAACATGAAGTAGATGGAGAATAACCGTTTGTAATAATAGTTTGTACAAAAGTAGAGAAAGTCGTGTGAGTGTAACACATCAGATTTTTTTGTCTTGTATATGCAAAGAATATTAATCTGTGGCAAATGGAATGGTGCTGCACCTAGCAACCAGCTATTAAGAGATATGTATGTGCTTAAAGGCTACTGTATTGCTATATTACCCTTGTAAATATATATTCCCCTTACATCTACAAGAAAATTAGCAATAAGATAGAGTCTGCAAATGTTTATCTCGATTAACATGAAGTAGATGGAGAATAACTGGTTGAAAAAATAGTTTGTACAAGAGTAGAGAAAGTCATGTGAGTGTAACACATCAGATTTTTTTAAAAAAGACTAACGATTTTGTTTAAAATACCATATATTAAAGATGTTTACATGACAAAATGTATATCTTGAATTTTCTGAGAATAACCCGAAACCACTTCATTCGAAAGGAATTTTGTATAACTGGTAAACGTTAAGCGATAGACGAAAACCTACATCACAAAAAATGTATTTAGATCTCTTTAAAATACAAGTTTATTTCAAATAAGTTTTTCATGGTATAAGCCATATTCGTTAGTAATGCTTCGAATTATTCATTACTTGACTATTCTCTTGAAGTCCTCAACATTCAGTTGTTTCTCGCAACGTCATGGAAACAGTATGGAATTTTAAGACCAGCATATAGCGTCCAATTCTTAAACATTTGCCTATCGCTGTTCTTTTTGTATCTATAGCGAAATGTGTAATGTAACAATTTCTTCAAAGGTTTATTTGGATTAAATGTAGTAGATACAAAACTAAGGTTTAGTAAGAATAGTTTGTATACTCACTAATAAGCTATAGTTAAGCAAAGGTCTACCAGGGCAAGAGCCGAGGCTAAGCCCCCTCCTAAACTCCAGGCTGGCGCCATCCGAGTAGTTTTCGAATCCGTGGGCATTTCCCATGAGCCAATACCTAGAGTCTAAAAGCTTGCGCGAGGATGGAAGTGAATACACCACTTACACGTGTCATCTCAGGGGATGACTACTGAAAACCACGGTAGGGTGACAGAAATCTAGCATGCCGTCTACAGGCTATTCAGGGCGGTACCAGAGGACATTGAGACGTCTCACAACCCTGCACAGACATACCCAATCTCCCACGAGTCTCCGGAACTACTGTCCCGCCGAGCCCAACCCATTCCAAACGACATCCCTTCTAGTGAGGCTGGGACGTTTGGCCCGGCGTACTTCTAGTAACGTCAGAAGTATCAGGAGTGCTCAGGGTTCACAGCGCTCGCACTACGGCAGCTGAAGCGGTCGCAACCCCCCCTTACGGGAGCTAATAAGTGATAGAGGGTAGAGAAAGCAATATGAATGTAATACATCAGATATTTTGGTAGTGTTTAACGTCCATTCTTACTGCATACAGCACCACGGGTCATTCCACTGGTAGTACACGAAATTAAATAACTAGGAAAACAATTTGAGGCATTCCAGGTCTAATTTTAGGGAAACTCCCCGGAATTTGCTAGTTATGAGGAGTGAGAAAAACCTAGAATAAACCTCAGACAGGATAGACGGTCCTGGTGGAGTTTAAACTGCAGACCACTCGTTCACGAGTCCGTGCCTTAACGACCTCGACTACTCGTGCCGATGCTCCTACAAGCTTATGTTGTAAAGTAGGCAATGTGACCATCACAAGAGAGATTTTCAAAATATATAACGGAATAAAACTTTTGGTCCCATTTATATTTCCGGAAGGCTCTAAATCGCCATCCCTTACTACTCCGTCCCCAATGTGACAAGTGGAAAAAAGTGAAGAAAAAACAAACCTGTCGTCGGAGAATCAAACTACGGGTATTTTAACTCGCAGAGGTGGTCGTCAATCTTGTGAACTACTCCCGCACCATAAAGGCTAGATTAATTGCAAAATAACTAAAACTGTAACAGCAGTGAAACGGTGCATTAAGTGCTGAAAATAAATGAAATAGCCTGCTGTTGATTTACCGAGGGACGAGGGAAATGTTAGAGGATGCACGTGATCAACAGATCAGTCTTTTTTCACGGTCTGTTGAGTACATGTGCCCGCAAGATGGATGGGCTAGCTGCGAATATAAACAAAACTACACCAGAGCCGCTCATCATCAACGTTAATGCTAACAGAGCAGGTGAAAAAAAAATCGCAGCGCGACACTAGGGCCATCTACAACGGACAAAATAATTTTTTACCTTCTCGACAACATACATAAGGTATTGCATTCCACCCAAAAATTCGAAACCTAGATTTCACGTTTTAAGACCCCCTGAATAAAACAAAAGCATTTTTATATAAAGGTCTGTGTGTGTGTGTGTCCGCGCGCGCGCGCGCGCGCGCTCCTGTTAACAGTATAACTCGAAAACTAAAAGTCCGATCAATATCAAACTTGGTATTTAAGTTCAGTACCTGCCAAAAATGTGAATACAAAGATTTTCAAGAAAAATCTAATACCCCAAACTACCCTTTTACACGGAAGATTTGTCGAAAATTATTTCTTCTAAAATGGGCTCTAAGGATTTTGGTTAAAATACTATTTGTTAAACACATTTAAATGACTTTTCTGGGAAGTCCTCTGCAGTCAGAAGGAATTTTGTATCATCTAGTAAAGGTAACTGGTAAGCGTTAAGCGATAGACGAAAACGTACTATACAAAAAATGTGGATCTACTTAAAACATAATGTATTTCAAATAACTTTTTTGTAGCATAAGCCATTTCCGAGATATCATACTTAATGTTCCGAATTGTTCAATAGTTAGCCACTCTTTTAAATTCCTGTTGATTTTGAATTGTTTCTCACGAGGAATTTCTTCTCAATTATTTCTCACGTTTCTTGGAGGAGCAGCAAGCAGTTTTGCCATTGTAGGAGTAGTTAATGTGGTTTGGGAGAGATTGAGAGCGGAGATATAGTGATGCTAAATGTATGGAGGCGTAAATTAGTTATTTTTATTAATAGGGGGAAATTTTGAGTTTATGCAGATTGGAGGTGGGTTGGTGTTATAATAAAATGGAGGATGTGAGGGAAGTGAAATGTTGTGGGGTAAAGTGAGTAGATATGCAGTGATAGAAGATAGAAGGTTTAGTGCTGGGTTAAAACAGGTAAAAGTTTTAATATATAGTGATAAAATCTATAAAATGAAATATAAAGTAAATTAAAAGGAAGATAATAGAAATGTAATATGAAGATTATATAAAATCTTGTAAGGTAAATAAATGAACAAATAAACACAAATGCATAAATAAATATATAATGAATTAAATAAAATATCGAATTATTATAAATTAAGTAGTTACTATGAAAGCAATGGAATGCGCTACAATTTTTCATTAAGGAACATTTTTAATAAAATATAAATAAACTTATTAAAATGATTAGTAGTTTAGTAGAAGGTTTTGTGTTGGCTACCAGTATGTTTTCGCTGATTTCCAGTGAATATAGTTACATAGGAGTAGATAGTTGCTGGTTACCAGTTGCTAAGTTTGCTGGTTTTCAGCAAGTGTAGATAAATATAGAATTTAGAATTGTAATTAGGTTTATTTACGCCTTTACTCTAATCTAATAATTTTTATTCTCTTTCTTTTATTTGTATTTATTATATTATTATTTTGTAGACATTGTGTAGTTTGTAGTTGTTTTATCTGAAATAAATTGACGTAATCCAAATTTTAAATGAGTTGTGAGAATAACTGTAAGGTTTGAATGTATGTCCCGGTGTAGTAACCAAGGTACCGAGATAATATATTCAGATTTTATTTATTTATTTATTTATTTGTTTTTCACGATGCCATGGAAAGAGCACAAAATTTTAAGGCCAGTGTGTAGTGATCAACTCTAAAACATTTGAATATCGCTATTCTCTGTGTACCTATAACTAACGTGCGGTGCAGCTACTTCCGGAAAAGCTTATCTGGATTAAAATTAAGTAGATAGGAAAATAAACTCTTGTAAGGAAATTTGGATACCCAGCAATAAGGGACAGAGGGTAGAGAATGTCATATGAATGCAACACCTCAATTTTTTTTCTTTCTTCTGAGCTACATCCCGCAGTGTTTTAAATAATTCCTTTACAAATAAAGGATAACTGATCAATTTTAAAGTAGTTAACATGAAGCTGTTAGGAACCTGTACTATGATCTTAAATTAGGGCAATCTTTAAAGCCACCCAACGGTTTGCACAATGAAAGTGTGCAACTTGGATTGAGCGAAGAGGAGACAACGCAGAGTCGCAGAGTCGCCGAGTCTGCTACGGCAGGAGCCTCCACGTCTCCACCGGTGTCCGCCGAGGGGAAGCCATCGCAGTTGCCGTCATCCTCACAGGCATCCACGCCTGCGCAGATTCAGCCTCTACTTCATGGGAGGTACAGTGCTGTCATCCGAAAGATCCCGAGGGACCTGCGAGTCAGGTTCCTTATCCGCGCAGTACACCAGAAGTGGCCTTCAGGTTTGAAGGCAACTCTGTCCTTGGAACACAGGGACCTACATCGCTCGTAAGGATCGAGTTTGTGGATCCTGGCGACCACGAAGCTGCCTTGAAGGCGATCCTGCCCTTCTTAGGGCGGTGCTTACGCATCGAGGCTAGCCGAGTGGAACGCCAGGTGCCCTGCAGACGCTGCTGTGTTTACGGACACACCGAGACAAGCTGCTCAGCTCAACCAAGGCGCCACTACTGTGGTGCCGCCAGCAAAACGGCATCGTGCAAACAGCATGACCTTCGCCGCCGCCGCTACTGTGCCACATGTGGAGGGTCATCACATTTCACCGGCCAAGCGCTCTGCTCCCTGCATCCCTGCAGGAACGCACCGCCGAAGCCGCCAACTCCAGGACAGCTTCCAACGACCTCTACACATCCAGACACCAACACCATCACAAACGCCGATCATGAAGGAAGTGCAGGGTCTGGGCGACACCGTTCAGGATCTCCACGCGGAGGTCTTGAACATTGGTGCGCGTATTGCGACGCTGGACGACTTCATCACCAGCACCGGGAAGCTCCAAGAACTGCAGACCGCCATCACTGCTGGCTTTACCCAGCAACAGACCTCCGCCGCTGACCAGATGACAAAACTGCACATCATCATTGCTCGGCTGCAGGACCTGGAGGGTAGCTTCGAGGAAAGTAGACCAACATCATCACACCACTACCAGCAGAGAAGTCACCGCTGGTCATCAGCGACAACCAGAAGCGCATCCTTGCACAATGCTGTGTGATTGTGCAAGAGCAGAACAAACGACGACGGCAACAGGGCCAGAGTAAGTTCATCTTCACTATTCCTTGCCTAACATCTCCTTCCAACCAATTATATTTCCACCTCCCAACCTCTAGGCTGCAGTCAGGGCAATCTGTCATACCTGTAGCCTAGGACCGCACTTTACGCCGCTCCTGTCCATCTTAGAATCTTTCTCTAGGATACACGGGTGCTATACGGGACCGTACTACCTTTCCTACGAACTTCCTTTCAAATCTCACGACCTAACCGGTGGAGGAGTTTATAGTGAGTATGCCGACGCTCGGAGAGTCCCACACTCTGAGTCCCGACTCCCATCGGAGCTGAGGTCAGTGATTTAATCAATTTCTCCTCCAAAAAAAAAAAAAAAAAAAAAAAAAAAAAGCATACGACGACAACTTCCTCAATTTCACAATCTGGAAGATTATGCTCTTGATTAACTAATTGAAGAATCCAGCAGCTCTTAACCGGAAATCTGGCAGATAGCCATCAAAGAAAAACAAAAATGGCCGTGCGTAATTTTGAATTTGTAAGTTATAAGCTCTAGCAAAAATATACCTTTACAAGTGTACTATCTAGCTCCCCGACTTTGCACGAATAGTTTTCTAAACCCGAAGGACCATAATTAGCTTAATTTACGTCTGTCCGTTCTTAGGAAGTTATTTTACAATGATTTTGAAGTTTTTTAATGGTAATCCTAGCCTTCACCGCTTAAAATTGTAATTCCTTACTGCTCCGGAAAATACCGGAAGAAAAAGCCTCCGATATTCACGCAAAAGCTGAGGATGATATACTGGTTGAATGTTTAACTTTAAACTTCTATTTGATTCCAAAGCTATTTAATAAAATAAAAGTTATATAATTTTCACACAATACAGAAAATCATATTCAACGAAATAGACATGAAACTCGTAAATATGGAGCTTCAGCACTCCCAGGCCACCAAGTTAACGTCTTTGCTAAAGACGCATACTCTACGACCATACAGTAGAATAACATGTTCAGTTTTCAATAAAAAAAGCATCGGTTCTCGAGTTTATAACGGGAGCAGTATTCTCTCTTTATACAGTTACTTAACATGCCTTGCTAACGAACTTGATAACAATACAAGTGCGAAGGAAACAAAGCAAACGTTGCTTATATGAGCACAAACATTTCACGCATACATCTATAAAATTAGAATAAAGGTTATTCATTACATATGGGTATATCTGCAGTACTTGATAAATGACAATTAAAGAAACAAATACCACATGGATTCGTATCGTTATAAACAGGATCAATTGTTTCTTTTGTGTTTGCTTAAATGTTACCTCATGACCATGTATGTGTATTGCTTTCAATAAAATGTAGCCGGCTTTTGTTTTTATACTCAGTGGTGAACAGAAACTATTTTCTACTCCATGGCATTTTCAGCGAAGGCTTTGTAAACCCTTTTTACTTTGTTTACCACGTACATAATAGTAGGGAAGGTACTGCATTCCACGCAAAAATTCGATACCGAGGTTTCACCGAAAATACATGTTTTGAGACCCCCCGAATAAGACAAAGTTTAGAAAAAACATCCGTGTGCGTGTCTGTGTGTGTGTGTGGGGGGGGTCTGTGAACCACCTAACTCAAATACGAAGGTATTTGGTATTGAAGTTCAGATCCTCCAAAGATGCAACACGAAGGTTTTTAAGAAACTCCCTCCACGCCAAACTGTTCTTTACGTGGAAGATTTTTCGAAATTTTGGAGTTTTCCAAAATGGCTATAACGATTTTGATAAATACTGTTATACACCGGGGTGAGGCCAAAAGCTGTGCACCTAAAATATTAAATTCAGTTACCCCGGCATAAACATTGGGGGACGTAGCATCAGTGGCAAAAGACAGATACCAGGAAGTTGATGCACAAAACTAAGCAGACCTGGGATATTTAGAGCAATAAAAACACATAAATTCATATTTACCTCTAAATTCTTACACTTAACAAGGGTTACACAAAGGGTTGCGCACTGGGGGAGATGCCCCACGCACACATACCCATCACACACGCGCAACCATTCCCTCTGAAGACCTACATTAGACTCTGGCTACAAGTGACGCCAAACTACCACACAAAGAGGCTCTTCCCTCGACTTGCCTTCACCCCCCAACTAGGAAGATAAAATTGCCGCGCCGGACAAGAACTTAACACACAAACACAACAATTAGCTCAACAATATACATAGCAATAATGTGTCCGACGCGACAATACCACATGTTTAAGATATTTACATCACTAATAAAATGTATACCTTGATTTTTCTTGGAATAACCTATGAAGCCCTCTTCCCTCGGAAGGAATTTTGTATAACTTTGTTAATGTGGTAAACCATAAGAGATAGACAAAAACGAACAACAACAAATATAGATCTCTTTAAAACACACACTTCGTTTCAAAGAACTTTTTTGGTGGCATAAGCTATTTCCGAGATAAACGTTGTTTGTATTTGAATTTTCAGTATTTTTGCACTCTCTACTACGTATAGCAAATAGGGAACATATTACATTCCATTCAAAAATTCGATATCGAGATTTCACTGAAAATACATGTTTTGAGGTTCTCTGAATCCAAATCAAGCATTTTTGTAAACATGTCCATGTGTGTTTCTATCTGTGTGGCTGCTTGTCTGTGAACACCATAACTCAAAAATGAAAAGTCGGATAAATACCAAACTTCGTATTTGAGTTTAGTATCCTCCAAGGATGCGACACGAGGTTTTCAAGAAAATCTTTCCCACTCCAGACTACCCTTTACATGGAACAGTTTTCGAAAATTTGATTTTCTGAAAAATGACTAACGATTTGATTAAAATATCCTATGATATTCATGGCGAATGAAATATATATCTTAAATTTTTTGGGAATGTCCCAAAGTTCCTCTTCATTCTGAATAACTTTCGCATAACTGTTGAATCTTAAGAGATATACAAAATTTTACTACACAAAAAATGAGATCTCGTTACAACACACAGTTTGTCATACTTTTTTTTGTCGAGTGAACCTTTTTCGATATATTCCTTGTTATTTGTTTGAATTTTCCAATACTTATACGTTTTCTCAAATGAGAATCTATTATTTTTTTTTTATTCTGGACATACAAACACAATGGAATCTCCACATAGCAACCAGCTCTTAAAATAATTGACCATCGCTTAAAGCGTGCCATATTCCCCTTGCAACTACAAGAAACTTAGCAATAAGATAGTTTGCGCAAATGTTTATCTGGATTAATAAGAAGTAGACGGAGAATAAGCATTTGTAAAATATTCTGTAACACGAATAGAAAAAGTTATCTGATTTGCAATACATCAGATTTTTACATTTATTTAAAGTATTGTTTTTATTGAGATGTTTAACGCAATATTTTGGAAAGAGTATGGAATTTCCAGGCCAGCACACATCCAGCCGGCATTAAAATATCTGACTCTCGATCCCATTTTCTCTATCCCCTTTAGACTTCAACGAATCTGTAACGAAACTATTTCTGCAAAAATGTATCTCCATTACGATGAAGTAGATAGGAAAAACAAACTGATGTGATACATTCACATGAATTTCACTTTATTAGTGGTTGTACAAGCTATTATTACTAAAACTTATTTTTCTTCTACTTATTTTAATCCAAGTAAACTTGAAAGAAATAGCTGCATTGCATATTTAGTTACATCTGAAACAGAACAGCGAAAGTCAAATGTTCAAGAACTGGAGCCTATAGGCTGGTCTTAAAATTTCATACTGTTTCCATGCAATCGGGAGAAACAACTGCAAATCGACGGGACTTAGAAAGAATGACAAAGTATTGAACAAATCGAACCATTAATAACGTATATATGAAATGGCTGATGCCACATAAAAATTTATTGGAAATAAATTGTTTATTTTAAAGAGATCTAAATTTCTTATGTAGTACGTTTTAGTATATAGCTTAACGTTTACAGTTATACAAGATTATATAATATTCTTATATAATTATACAACATTATATAATATAAAGAGGACTTTACAGGCTATTCTCAGAAAATTCAAGCTATACATATTATTTATCATGTAAATATATTTAATATATGGTACTTTAAATTAAAATTGGTTAGGGACATTTTTTAGAATATCAAAAATATTGAGAAAAAAAAAGTTCCATGAAAAAGGTATTTTGGGGTGGGGATTTTTTTAATCCTCGTGTCACATCTTTGGAAGGTACCAAACCTGAATACAAAGTTTGGTATTTATCCAATTTTGCGTGTTTTAGTTATGCTGCTCACACACACACACACACGCGCGCGCGCGCGCGGACGATTTTCCTAAAGATTATTGTTTTTATTCATAGGTCCTCAAAGCATTTCCAGTGAAATCTTGGTATAGAATTTTTGGGTGAAATGTAACACCTTCCCTACCTACCATTTACGTGATAGAGAAAGAAGCAATAAGCTTTGGTAAGAATAGCTTTGGAAGCTATATCAAAATAAAGGATAGAAAATAGAGAAAACGATGTGAAAATAACACATTAGATTTTTACTGTTTTAGTAATTTATGAATTTAAATTACAAAGTGTTTGTGGCGCTCTAGGGTTTTGCACCATAAAACCTCACTTTACTCACAAACAAGATGTTTTATAGTCCCGTGACCGTCAGAATGAATAGGGTTTTTCAATGCTGAAGGAATTATTAAAATCGCGTGAGTGGTTTTTGAAATTACCCTTGATACACACACATACACATTTTCTCTCTTTATAAATTAAACATTATGTAAACCGCAGTATACGTATCTAATAGTTTACCTGAAGAACGCAGTACAGCCCCTAATGTGATGCTTTATAACGGAATACATTTTTGACGACATGTACGTCACGCAATCCTCTACTTTTATTCTGTTATTCCGAAAGACTACAGTACTAAAGGATTGTTGGCTATGAGGGTGGGGAAAGAAGTGAGGAAGTTTTTGATTGCCTCACACCTGGAGTTCGTGTTCGCCACCGCTACACGATTTAAAGCAGAAGGCAGCAAGTAGGATGTTAACTGCCTTGGGTGTAAATAATTCGTGAACTCTTCTCGACGTTCTTTCAGCGCGCCAACTGCCGAGTAATTGTTTTGTCAATATTGTGTCCCTTGTATTTAGCAGACACTGTAGACAGAATTTGCTTGCATCCAGCTTACCGAGAGGAAGGGTCTCACTTACAGAATAGAGGATGTCACCCTCGGGAGATAGATGTGGGAAACAAGCACACGTGCTGGGAAGACAAGCCGCAAAAACCTCGTCTTGGAACGTAGCATATCAGTCAGGTAGGTATAGGTTTATTGAATATGATCGCGTGTATTACATCGTTCACATAACCCTTGATATTAATACTTTCAAGCTTTTTTTGAATCTATATTAATATTATTAAGAGAGAAAGTTTCTGGCGTCTGTTTGTTTATATGAAATTGTCTTAAAAGCCGTTTTACAGATTTTGATAATTCTTTCACCATTGCAAAAAGCAATTCAATTTCATGGCACTTCAAATTTCACTTCATAAATTCCTAAACGTTTAAAAACGATTTACAGAGCCCTTGTACTTAAATACGAACGCATGTTTGCGACTTTTATTTAAGAATACCATGGAATAGAAAAAATCTGATGTGTTACACTCACATGACTTTCTCTACTCTTGTAAAAACTATTTTTACAAACGCTTATTCTCCATATGCTTCATGTTAATCGAGATGTTAATCTTATTGCTAATTTTCTTGTAGATGCAAGGGGAATTGGTAGGCTTTAAGCGATAGTCAAATATTTTAACAGCTGGTTGCTATGTGCAGTATTCCATTCTCTTTGCATTACCAGGACAAAAAAGCAATGAATAACGAATTCCCATTTGGGAAAAAGCATAAGTATTGGATAATCTAAGGGAATAACAAGCAATATATCGAAAATGATTCACTCAACAAACAAAATGTATATGACATAAATTGTGTATTTTAACGCGATCTACATTTTTTGTGTAGTAAAATTTTGTCTCTCTCTTATGGTTTAGCAGTTATCAAAAGTCGTTCACAATGAATAATACTTTTGGAGACATTACCAGAAAATTCGAGATATACATTTCATTTGTCATGAAAATATCTTAAACGTATGATATTTTAATCAAAATCGTTACAGCCATTTTTGAGAAAATTAAAATTTTCGAAAAATGTTCTATGTAAAGGGTAATCTGGGATAGGGGTTTTTTCTTTAAAACCTTCGTGTCGCATCTCTGGAAGATACTGAACCTAAATACCAAGTTTGGTGTTTATCCGAGTTATGTTCACAGACACACACACGGACATGTTTCCAAAAATGCTTTTATTTGGATTCAGGGGGGCCTCAAAACATATATTTCCGGTGCAATCTCGATATTACTTTACTTACTATACGTAGTAGAGAAAGTAAAACTAGTTGTTACTTCACAGAATACAAATATTCCCTGCACTCCGCAGAGTATAAAAACATAAGGCAGTTGAATTTTAATGCAAGGAATACACATAATATATATAGATGGCCATTATGTAAAACCTCAGGAAACAGCAGTCAAATGTTTAAGAGCTGGACGCTATATGCTGGCCTTAAAATTCCATACTGTTTCCATGACATTGCGAGAAACAACTGAAAATCGATGATACTTTAATAGAATGACAAGTACTGAACACTTCGAATCTTTAATAACCTCTCTCAGGAACGGCTTAATCCATGGAAGGGCTTATTTTAAGTAAATTGTGTTTTCTTAAAGAGATCTACAATTTTTTCTGGTTCGTTTTCGTCCATCGCTTCACGTTTACCAGTTATGCAATATTATACAAATATTATTCCTTCCGAATAAGACAGCTTCATAGACTATTCCCAGAAAATTCAAGATATATATTTATTCATGTAAACATCTTAAATATATGTTATGTTAATCAAAATCGTTAGAGACATTTCTTACAAAATCAAATATTTCTAAAAATGTTCCATGTAACGGGTAGTTTGGGGTGAGCAGGTTTTCTTGAAAAATCTTTGTATCGCATCTTTGGAATGCAATGAACCTAAATACCAGTTTAATGTTTATCCGAGTTTTCGCTACTGAGTTATGATGTTCACAAGCACGGGCACAGTTGCAGGCGCTCGTGCGCGCACACAGACATTTTTACTTTCTCTACCATGTACATAATAATCGTCCTCCGTGGTGTAGTGGTTACCATTTTAGCTTCTAGTTCAACCCGGCTGCGGGCGATGGATTTTTTTCGGGCGTAAAAATCCTTAACATGGCTTCCTTCGGAAGGGAATTAAAGCCGGTGGTCCCGTGTCGTAGATTTACGGCACGTAAAAGAACCTCAAGTCTGATAAAGAGGCCTCTGAGCAAAATTACCGGTCTTTCACGTCCAATATGGAATGGCCCACTAAGGACCATAGTAGTTAAAGAGCGTCCATAACTAAAAAAAAACGCATATAATCGGTAGAGAAGGCCATTACATCCAAAAATTCAATATCGTTCTTTCAACGGAAATATACGTTTTGAGGCCCGGTGAATCCAAAAAATCATTCTTAGAAGAAGGTCCATGTGTGTGTGTGTCTGTGTGTGTGTCTGTGTGTGTCCGCGCGCGCGTGTGAACAGCATAATTCAAAAACGAAAAGCTGGGTAAATACTACACTTAGTATTTAAGTTTAATAATTCCAAAGATGCGACAAGACGATTTTCAATAAAAATCCCCCACCCCAACTACCCTTTACTTGGAACATTTTTCATAAATTTTGATTTTTTTTAAAAATGGCTCCAGATGTGGAGGAATAAGTTCTGCATGATACTGAGAACAGCCCTTGTACAAGTTCCAGACAACTGGCCCGCCGACATGGTATAGGCCGAAGGACGGTTTTCTGTATCCTATATGATAACCGGCATTATCCCAATCAGCTCCAACGTGTGCAAAGTTTATCACGGGCGAATTTTCCTCCACGGGAAGGATTCTGTCCCTGTTTTGTGCAACAGGCCATATGCATTATGGGATTTCTGTCTTCAGTCCTCTTCACCGATTAGATAACCTTTGATAGAAATGACATCATTAACTTGCATAATCGTAATCCTCACGGAATGGCTTAAACGTCTCATCAGCAGCGGTTCAGCATCAATGTTTATTGGCAACCGACTACTTGGACCAGTTCTTATTCCACAATGCCTGAACGGAAACGTATCTGGACTTCCTGCAATACACTGTGCCTCCATTTCTGGAGAATGTGCCTTTGGCAATACGACAGCACTGTGGCTGCAGCAAAATGGAGCGCCAGCATTAATGTTCGCCGACACCTCAAAATCCTCCCCAGACGTTGAATAGGCCATGGAGGTCCTGTTGCTAGGCCCGCTCGATCATCGGGCTTAAACCCCCTCTATTTTTACTTGTGGGGACATGTGAAAGCCATTGTGTACGGTGAGCCTGATCTTGATGTTTAGACCCTTCAACAGCATGTCTACGTAGCCTGAGACGATGTTCGGACACAGCTCGGAACAATCGAACGAGTAAGGCAATCCATGATGCGACGTGTATTCGCGTGCATTGCATAGAGGCCACTTTGAACATCTGTTATGACATGGATGGGATTCAGGCTATGTACTGTGTGCCAGGGCACTTTGTTTGATGTCGTACTGTACATTTCATATCACAAGGTGATATAAGAGTTTGTGCTCCATTTCTGGTCAGGAATCACCCACTGAAGTTTGTTGCTGGACTTCAAACTCAAAGCTGTGTTGCACTAGCTCGCTGCCCGACATTGCACGGGTAGCAACGGGTATGTGTAGCGGATGGGGTTGTTGCGCTTCGCTTCACGATACACGTAATATCTCACCTTGATGAGTTCCAGGTTGAAGCTCTCAGAAGTTCTCTGCTTCGACTGTCAGCCGTGAGGCTGTGAATAAATCCCTATTCCTAGCTGTGTGCATCTCAGGATATTGTGGGTGAAGACATTAAGCTGAATCCCTTTATCGATTTCATTTATTCTAACACAACAAATTATCGAAGCGGTTTGCAAATTTTCCCCTTTGAATAACAATGAAATAATCTATAAGTTTTATTATACATCTTCCCGATTATGAAAAACTGACTTAAACCATATCTAGCAAAGAGGTAATGAAAATGCACACAGAGCCGTGAAAAAAGCCAAAAGACGACTATGTAATATAAACAGGCAGAAAATAGAATCGGAATGCAGACAAAGATCAACATTGGAGCTACAAAATGAAATAAAAACTAGGCGGGGTAAGGAAACATATTTTGGAACTGGGTATAAAACAGAGGACGGGAATAGCATGGCTTAGGTTGGGAGGGTGGAAAGCTCGCAAGATTGTTGATGATGACGGCAGGAGGATTTGCCCATTATGCGGGGAACAAGAATACTGGACGCATATTTTGGCAGTATGCGTGCAGACGGAGATTATTAGGAAAAAATTATTACCGGAAGTATTTTTGGTTTCCAACAGACGAGGACAGCATGCTGGAACTTGATTCTAAACAGCCAAAACTGGCCAAGCTTGGGCGCATACTTAATGGAAGTACGTGTACTAAGAGATAAGGTGTGTATATAAATTTTCTTTAAATATATGTGGTGCTTGAGCACTTGTGTGCGTGAGTGTGTGTGTGATTCAGAGTATTTTTCAATTTGATATGTATGTATATAGTGTAGTGATTATAAAAATAGTTATTTCTGGTTGATTCTGAAAGTCACGTATACAGACCAGGTATTTTCTAGAGAGCATGTACAGTCTTATGATCCATGCGACTGTGTTATGTAATTAATGTAATACTAAGTACTTAATAAATACCACCACTTCTACTACATCTTTCCGGTACTTTTAATGTTGCAGTGGATCTAGTCACTGTGTCACACGCTATCTCCTCCATCCATACGCACACACGCGTTACAGCACCTGTCACCAAATAGCACACATGAGAAAATATGAAAATGTTGAAATCTGGGGCGAACCTTCCTTTTATACCTTGCTGCTGTGTTGTTATCTTTGGCGCTGTTTACTTAATCTTTATTTCGATTGCTTCTTTACTTGGCGTGCCATGAGAAAGAAATCGTTCACTTCTAAAGTTCAAGCTTCTGTCTGACTCCTTTGGTAAAACTACTATCTCTGTCTCACTCACAGCTCTTAACTCTCTTTCTAATTGCTGACTTCTTATCCAACTCACTTGAGATTCCAGGAATTGTCCCCCTATCTCCATCCTTGTTTCTCCTCGGATCTCTCTCTCTCTCTCTCTCTCTCTCAGCTCGACTCAGTTTTGCTAATCCCGTGCTCGTTAGCGTGTGAATGTTGATGGACTTTTAACCCTGCAGTACTATAATATTACATATTTCTATCTTGATTATTGATCTATGATTTCCCTTTATTTACGTTTCTTGCCCTGTGGGGTCTTTGTTCCCCTACATATGGATGGTTTTTGTTATTCGTAAGAAAATAGAGAGGAAATTAAAGAGAAAGAGGGAGAGAGGGAAGAACACTGTTGCGTACTTAGATAAAATAACACAGCCTGCACCTCATAATAAAACGTAATATCTGAATATCGGAGTATAATCACTGATATGTCGATATAACTTCGTGTTATTCGCTATTGAATTCTTTACCATGTACATAGTAGGTAGAGAGGTTATTGCATTCCACCGAAAATTTTGATACCGAGATTTAACCGGAATACCTGTTTTGAGGACCTCTGAATAAAAACTAATTTTTAGAAAAAGGTTCGTGTAAGTGTGTGTGTGTGTGTGTGTGTGTATCTGTGTGCCTGTGAACAGCGTATAACTCAAAAACGAAAAGTTGGAGAAACCCAAACTTGGTATTTAAGGTCAGTATATTCCAAATATGCGACACGAAAATTCCCAAGAAACACCCTACCCCAACTACCCTTTACATGGAATATTCTTCGAAAATATTGATTTTCTAAACAATTGCGCCAACGATTCTAATTAAAATACTATGCATTAAAGGCATGAAAAGTGTATCTTGAATTTTCTGGTATAGCCTGAAAAGCCCTCTTCATTCGGAAGGAGGTTTGTATATTCTTGCACAACCGGTGAACGTTAAACGATAGACGGGTAGGGGATGTTCTAGAAAATCTTCGTGTTGCATTATTGATAGATATTGAATTTAAATAGAAAGTTTTTTATTTAACCGACTTTTCTTTTTGAAGCTATGGCGTTTATAGACACACGGAGATATGCATACACATGGAACTTTTTCTAATTTTTTTATTCAGGGGACCTCAAAACTTGTATTTTAAGTGCAATTTTGGTACCAAATATTTTGGTGGAATACAATACTACTTCTAGTTGCTATACCGAAGTAGAGAGAAAGTAAAATATTATGCATATTATGCAACAAATCTATAATGGTAGTTATTACGGCGCGAGTATGTTTATGAAACGCGCCTCCGCTCGTTTCATAATTTTCATACGTGTGTCTGAAATATCATTATAGTCAAATTGCATATGACAGTTTTTGGTGGAACAATATAATTTCAAAACTTTGAGATTTTCCAAAAAGATCCTACCTTGTTAATTGTACGTAATTAAATGATTATCGTACAGCAGTATGATGGCATGATCCTGAGGGCGTTTGCAAGTTGTGCAAGAGATGGTAGTACTGTTAAGCCCACGCCGTATGTATTGAGTTTTTGCAGGTAAGGTATATTGAATAAGATTAAAACAAAGGATATGAATTATTAGAATATTAAAATTACAATGAACAGAACTTATTTTATTTTAAATACACATATTTCATTGTTTATATGGAGAATGGATGCCAGTATACTGTTGCTTTAAAGGTATTAAAAGGTATGGGGAAAGTGCTCGCGCAGCCGGGTAAGATCATAATGAACCGCTGAAGTATAATGTATGTCATTATAGTTCAGTTACGTCACACGTAATCAGCGTATTATAGTGTGGTCGACCAAAGATCTTATTTACAAAATGAACGAAGCTCTTCAATAGAAAATAAAGAACTGTACACGTTTATGAAGTTAGCTCGGCATGCCTAGCTGCTGCATCATCCTTTGAGCGGATTAGAAACCAGCTGAGTGGCCAGACTACTGGTCGGATGGCGGTGCATGGGTTCGATTCCCGCGGGGTATGACCAGGGATTTTATCCTCTGATGCTCCCTCGTCTGAATGCCGCATGGCTCTAGCCTCTGACTGAAATGATTACAGGGAGAATTCCCAGGGGTAAATGCAGCTGCATCAGGGGGAACCAGGTCAGGTTCCCATCAACGGGATGAGTTTTCCGTCATCCCAATAGGGTCAAGCATGTTACGGTAGTGGTCTTTAATCTTCTTAACTATAGAAGCGCTTGTCCTTTGGTGTGTTATGTTTTGTGCAGGTGTTCTGAAGCTATATGGAGTGAAAAGTGACGAATACATCATACTCAACGTGATAAATACAGCACAAAGTAACTATAGTCGCTACCGAGCGAGATGGCTCCGCGGTAACGTGTGAGGCTCTCATTCGGTAGGTTCCGGGTTCGATTCCCGTCGACCGCACACTCTGATCCTTGGGTTTTCGTGATTTTACCTGGTTGGTAGGCGAATGTTGGAGTGGTTTATTATCTGCAACAATTTCCTTTCCATCATCTCTCTTTCATTTCGTTTTCTTCTGTTTCCGATGAGCTTCCAAGCTCCCTGGCATATAGCGGTGCCGGACAAATGCTTACTCAAAGCAAAGACTATTCCCCGTGGACACTAGAGAGGGGTAGTTCATTGTCATCTTTGGACAACTCCAGTAGTGGAAGGGTCTTCGAGACAGGAACAGTTCGGCACTTCCACGCGTCTCTGTGGAATGTCTGCCTGTAGCTTTCAGTAGCTTCTTCCCTTCCTCCTGGGGGAAAGACTTCTCTTAGGTCGCAGTGCGCGAGGTTTCCTCCTCCACTGTATTCCCTAAACCCCAACTATAATCGATCCAGTCTTAGAATCGAACTGGATGTAAACACAACATTTTTTCTATCTCTCCGCGTTAGTCTCGTGTTCGTATCATTTGTGGGGAAAAACTACTCATCATTATCGCACGGATGCAGAAGAGAGTTAAACGACACCACATAGAATTAAATGTAAGCTACTATACATATTGTGATAACTGATCATGGAGGCATAACCAATTGATATGATCATGTCAATAGAATGGAATCTAATCGTATACCCAGAATAGTACACAATTATACAACGAGGCGTTCTCCTAGGAGGAGATGGAGGGACTAATTTCAGTATAAAATATATAAAGTGGAGATGGAATAGGCCTAAAAATCTAATACATGTTGTAAATTATGCTATTATTTATTATTTCGTATTAACCAAATGTTTAGTACTGTTTGATTAACATACTTCTTGGAAGCCCACAGATACATGCGACTATTTAAGGTATTACGAACCGAGCGGGATGGCTCAGGCGGTGATGTCTGTGACCCGCATTCGGAAGGTCATGGGTTCGATTCCCGTTGCCCACCTTGACCCTTGTGTTTTTTTAGTTTCCCCGGGTCGATAAGCGAATGCTGGGAAGGTTCATTGCGTCCCCCGAATTTCCTGTCCTTCCATTTCACCTCAATTCTCATTTCACTTCACCTTTCATCTGCTTGATCTGTTTCAGAGTTGCAAGTGTCGTTCCTCGGAATGCTGGCGGTCTCCAAGGCCTGGGCCCCCGGGACTCGGCATGTGCAAGCAAGCCTGCAGGTGGGAGGTGCCGGTTCCACCAGCTGCCATCCGGGAAGTTTCTGTCTGTAAAAGGTAGGGAACCCGCCCTCTGCTGAGTTCGTGTCTCCTGGTCCGGCCGCCTTCTGTCTCCTCTCACATCATCCCTCCCTCCCGGGACATCCCGTCAGAGGCTTAGGCACAATGATTTTGTACATCCGTACCTAATACTACTCATACTCCTAAGGTATAGCGAGGCCTTTAGATTTATTCGGCAGTTGCCGCCAGTCATCTCGTGACGGCGATATCTTCAAGCGAGTTTATTACCAGTGCCTCTAGCAGAGGACTAGTGAAACATGGGTGGAAGGGGTGGGTTTCAATCGTTTCCAGGTACCTTTGCAGTATTTACATTTGTTATGTTGCCATGGTAGCTCAGTAGTTGCTCAACCGGACGGAAACCTGAAGATCCGTGGTTCAAAATCCCAGCTCTGGCATTGAATTATTTAGTCGTCTGATTCTGCCTTTCCCACCTTCTCCTATACACATGGCTAGTGTGGAAGAACAATTAATTCAAACTCAAGATCTGATCGCATTATTTGTTTGGGAACAATTCGACCACCCTCTCCACAGTCCCGATTTGGCACCAAGCGATCTTCATCTGAAGAAATTCCTGGTGGAAAATATTTCAACGACGATGATGTTGTGAGGCAAGAAGTGCAGACCCGGCTTTCATCACAGGCGGTATCATTCTTTGACGCAGGCATACAAAAACTGGTTTCCCGTTACAAGTGAATAACAGAAGTAGTGTAAGGTATAATGTAATAGATGATAATAAATTATCTGGAAAATAATGCTGTGTTACGTTTTTAAAACAAATTACTGGAACTTACATTAAAAACACACTTGGTATATAAGCTCAGCATCTTCAAAGGATGCCATACGAAGATTTAAAAAAAAGGATACTCCACACTAAACTACCCTTCACATGGAAACCTTTTCAAAAATTTTATTTTATCAAAATTTGTTCCAACTATTTTAATTAAAAAACTATATATTTAAGATATTTACATGACAAATAAAATGTGGATTTATCTTGAAATTTTCTAGGAATACCTATGATTTCCGGTTCATTCGGGAGAGATTTTATATAGTTTCGTATATCGGGCTAACCGTAAGATATAGACAAATGCTTACCACCCATAAATGTAAATCTATTTAAAACGCATAATGTACAGATTTGGGCAGATAAAACCTGCTCCGTCTCATTTTATATGACGGGAAGAAATTATGTTGGCGTTCCTTTCTTTAGCATGTTTAGTTTCATTGCTTTTGTTGTTGCTGCTGCTTGTTACAAACGATTGACAATGTTGTTTTGTACAGTAAATAAGTATTACTTATTCAATAGTAGAGCAAATATTCATTGTAGAGGCGTACATACAGACCAGTTCCTTAAGGAATCGGGACAATTATTCAAAGAAAAGCAGCATTCAAGATTTGGTGCAGAAGTGGCGTACGACTGGATCCATTACAAATGCAACAAGGAACAGAACGCCTTCTGTCCGCACACCTCAGTTTACGGCGGGAATTAATGGAATGATGACTAGGAGTCCTCGAAAGTCTACCACAAGATTGGCTAAACAGGTTCATGCGTGTAGGAGAACTTGTGGATGTGCGTTAAAGTCTTTGAAATTAAAACCGTACCAAGTGACAGCTGTACAACAACTGATGGAGCCCAATAAGGCGTGTAAACTTCTGCCTTTGGTTGTTGAACATCGTTACAGATGATCATAAGGACTTAAAGGGAAAGTCTACGAGCAGAATCACCATTCCATTGATGAACTGAAGGATAACATCAGGACTGCATCCCATGGGGAACTCACAGGTGTTTTTAATGAACCTGTTAAGACGCGCACAGAAGTGTTTAGATGCAAGAGTAGGGTACTTCCAACATTTATTATGAGGTAAATACAAGCATATTCATTTATTTATTTTACTCCATTTGAAGTGAAATCAATGTGATAACAGGGACCGGTTTTATCTGCCCAACCCTGCATTTTAAAATAACTGTTTCTTTGGTAACAGCCACATCCGAGATATCCGTTATTATTCGTTTCAGTTTGGCTTTTTCGTTTTTTAAAAGCATTGTCACTATTCAATTGTTTCTCGCGATGTAGTGGAAAGAGTATGAAATTTCAAGACTCAATATAGATATATACCTATAGAGAGTCTGCGTTCTCTATCCCCCTGCACCTAGAACAAAATGTGTGATGAATCTATTTCTGCAAAGCTTTATTTCGACTAATATGAAGTAGGTAAGAAAGTAAACGATAGTAGATAGAGAAAGTCATGTAAATGTAACACATCAGATATTTACCAGTTCCTCAATGGCATTACTTTAGATATGAGAATGTATTTTCTAGTTTTCTGGCAACCTGGATCTAACCAAGCCCCCAGGATGTCCATATAAAATTAGTCACGTGATATTATGTTTACCACATATCACTACGTGTGTCAGGTCAGAGGTAAATTATGGAGCTGCTTCCCTCTTGCGCCAAACACATGAGGGGGGTTTAAATGTCAGCTGCTTGCATTACGCTTGGGATGACAGTGGCTCTGTTGCATTCAGGTACCAGCGTGACAGATGCTGCTAAGTTTTCCTTTTGTATTGATCAAAATAAGGAATTTTGGAGGTGTCTCCCCCTGCCCAAGCCTTTCCGAAGAACGTTATTTTTTCAGAAATGTGGAACACATAGGGCTTCATTTTATTAGTGCAGTCATTCTCAGATTTCTCTTCTGAGACTCCCAAACTGATCTGCAAAGAACCTAGATTGTATACAATATTGGAAAGAACACTTTCATCTCCAATGTATGTGGTAATAAAACTATTGTAGAAGGACAACACTGTATTGTGCATTCATGTAAATTAATGCATCTAAATCATCTTGTAGATAGTACTGTGCTTTTTCTTCACACTGTGACCACCACACGGAGGCTCGCGCGCCGGCCGCCGCAGCTCGGACTCCCGCTGAAACAGTTATAACATACCCGCAATCGCCTCTGTTTCCATAGTTACAGTTACAACCAAGGATAAAAAACACATGCCTTATCATAAGAGATTTTGGAAATTTCGTCCTTCGCTGTCCACATATTACTGGCATCTTCTCAGGAAATTTTAATTTCTGCTTAAGAGATCAATATAAAATCCAGTGAATTTCTCGTTTGATGTTTTATTTTATTTCTTACAATTTATGGAGGTTTGTTGCACGCAATTTATTTTTCATTATCACCAGAGTCGAGAAAATTTCTGTACTTCTTTCCACAGGCGATTTCCTTGCATGACGCAAAAATTGGTGTGCAGTAAATGCAAACAGAATAACAGCACCTGTATTTTTTGAACAAACAACATATACAAAGAAATACAGGAATGACTTACATAATTTTTTAACAGCTGACCGAAGTTGAATGTCAGTATAGATTTTTCCAACAAGACTTTGCCACCGCGCATACAACTGATGGATAATTAAATTTAATTCAAGAAATGTTTGAAGACAAGTATAGCCCTCACGATCCCCTGATTTAACTGTGTGTGATTTGTATCTATGGGGAACTTGAAAACAAGGTGTGTGCAATAAACCCCGAGCAAGATCTAAAACACATTAGGAGAGAAGTTCACTGCATTTCGGATATTCAACTTTCCAATGGGGATGAAGATTTTCTGAGAAGATGCCAGGTAGAGAAGGAAAACACTTTCAACATCTCTTACGATAAGGTATGTGTTTATCATCATTGTATTTGTAATATTGAGGGGGTTACGGGGATAGAACTATTTAGTCGGGAATCCGAGCTACCGCGGCCGCCTTGTGAGTAGCCGTGTGGTGGCCACAGTATAAAGGAAAAACACTGTACTTCTTAAGTTTTCAATTCAATTAGAGAATGTTTTCAAAACATAGAAGTATAATTTACATACCAGCAGGCCACAGACGATATAGAAGTCTTCATTTAATAGAAGAACATTTTATGAACTGATAGACGGAGCTCGCGCCTTGTGACATTTTTTGGCGGAAAGACATTCCTTTTTTGGCGAAGGTTGTAGCGGTTGGCGATTGCCCGTTGTCTTCAATATCTGCTGTTCATTCTGCTGCCGGCTGCTACAGTGGTTGGCTATGAGATTTTTCTCTCGGGGCATGCGTGGATGTATTTTGAAAGGATAACACCAGTTTGAAATGACTGAAGAATTTAATGTGATCTAATACTTGAGCTATTGAAGCGAGTTCAGACTGTTTGAGATAAAGAATGGAACAGACTCTGAATGTTAGCACTCGAAACCATAATAATTGAGTTATAATACCTGCTACCTACTGCAGCATCAATTTTAGGGTTTGAAATAACTCTTCCCACAATAAAAGAAACTAGAAACGTAACTTGCGGTGAGCAGCTATAATGCTTACCGGCAAAACCCCTCGCAGCTACGTCAAATAACTGATAACCCAGCGTGTTCTTAGGTGCTACGAACTGCTGATCACTGAAAGACTGTAAGCCCTAAGGCTGTACACGAAAGAAAAGAAAAGACGCTAATTTTACCAATATAAGCTCTTTTATTAACTTAAAAATACCCCACCAACGTCCCTTCTAGCGGGGCTCAATCGTAAAAATCCTACGTATGCATCTCTTACTTTGTCATTATGGGGGTACGTCCTCGAATCTCAGAATTTTATTCCCTTTCTAATTTACAGAATTTCTGTCTACGCGACTGTTCCAATGTACAGAACTCAATCCTAACTACAATCCAGGAACTTTTATGCTAACGCGTTCGTTACTCGGCTGTTGCTAATGACTTTTCTTAACCTGACACGCTAATGGCCTTTTCCTCCGGACAAATCTTTTAACTCACGTTATTACATTATACATTGATTTAATATGCAGAAATTATTTATTGCAATTATTTCTCTATCTTACGGCTATTTCTTTAACTATTCATATCCTCCTGTCAAATATTAGGGTATCAAGGTACTCCAGAGACAACGTATTGATAATGTAATAACTATGGTACACACAGCAAAACGACTAATAACAACAGACGTAGCATGTCTCCAACTTCATTGTGTATATTAAATATGCTGGATGCACGTGTCTTTAATTATATAGGACATTGTTATTTCTTTCAGAGGAGATAAATATCTGTCTTTGAGCGCGACGAAACCCGTCAACAATGTCTTGTAGAACATTGTGTTCCGCTAGTAGGAAGTGCCGCTTGTCAAGTGAATCCGTCTCATATAAATCCCGCTTATGCTAGGCACCCAAATATTCTAATTTCGTAAAACCTAGTCCACGAGGAAGATACAGGTTAATGTTGGTAGCACAACCGTCAATACCAAATATTTTCAGCTCAAATACCTTTCATAATACAAATGAATAACACACCCATAAATTCGATCATAGCCACTTTGGCGATATGACTTTCATTTGTATGGAAATACTTACAGTTTATAACTATGTACAAAGTACTGTAATGCACCAGGTTGGTGCTAAAGGAATTAGATTAAACAAGCACCAGGAATTTGTTTGCTTCCTCTCTCTGTTGTTCATGATGAGAACCAACCACTTAACCTGGTAAGCAGAAAATGTTTATTGCACGTAAGCGGGATAGAGACCTTATGTTTACCCTTTAGAGCTTAAATACTTCACATCAGTAATCAGTTGTTGCTTTAAGTAGCAATAGATCAGGTGTGAATTCGTGCAATGGTCTGAATCCAACAGGCAAGTATTGCAGAGCCAGGCTCCAAATATTTTTTAGGGTGTACGTATTCTTTAAAAATAAACAAACGAATAAGACAGAAATCATCTCGATTTAAAAAAATGCTCAGCAAATTGCTGCTAAAGCGTGCGGTGTAGGCAAAGCCGTGTGTCTCGCGAGACACTCATATTAGCTTGCACTAGACAGTGTGGGAGTGAGAAAGGGGTAACAAAGTGGTTAACTGAGAGAGTATGCGTCAAGTAGGTGATGTGCACCAATTTGGCGGCACGGAATTTGTAGGAATGGTCCCGGGTTCAATGCTACCTCAGGTTCTTACATGGATCGTAGATCTAGGGTGTAGCGCATAACACGACTGGTTCATTTTTCTGCGCGTTTACTTTTAGTCACCTTGTATATCGGATTGCTAATATACTTTGCCACACACTGACATCAATCTACTGATGTACTTCAAACTATCGCGCCTATCTGCCGACACTTTTCTATCAATTTGCCTTAAACTGCACCCACATTTCTGTTGGGAATACCAAGAACAAGTGATTTTCGAAACTCTCTTGTTTTTTTATTTCGAGATTTTCTATCCCCATTTCGCTATCACGTGGTTTCTACCTTGTTTCTTATTGGTTGTCTATCTTAAGTTTCCAGATGTACTCGTATGCCTGCGGCTATCAGAGCACTGACCTTCGTTTCTACTCACCTGTCTTTCAGGCGACCTAACAGTACATGAACAAAAGCGACTTCGCTCGCTCGGCTGCTATAGGGAAAAAGCCTACCCCGCTTCCTGTCTACTGCTTTCACTGCCTCTCCAACCCATATTCATATTTACAAGCAATATTAATTTCCTAGTGTTATTTAATAACATTATTCCTACTGTTACTAATATTTACTTTCATGTTATTACGGCTATCATTTTATATTTCTAGCTGCGCAGAACGTACTGTTTGACAGCGCACAGTCAATAACAACGTTTGAATTGCCGCAGAACAAAGCTCTTCCCATTTGAAAGGTACTGTAATTCTGTATTCCTGTCACACACTTCTCAACAACCAATGGTCGATCTCGTATCAGCGATGTATGCGTGATTCTTGTTTACAGCTTTTCTACCATCGCTAATAAAACTATTTATACATCTATGCAGGTAGTATGAATATACATATAGCATGACGGAGTTCATTAAAGACTTCTCTGGTATTGTGCCATCTAGCAGTCTTTTTGATGCGGGTTCTTGTTATATGGTTATTTACTATTCAATAAACATGTGCGAGGGAAATTTCCTCTCTGCTTCGCAGCATGCTGCATAATTAAAAAATGCTGCTGACAAGCAGCGGCGCCTGGACGGCGAGAAGCCCTGGAGGGCGAAAGTGGGTGATGGTGTTAACTTCGGACACACTACGTTACAGGTTACTCATAACATGTCGGATAATGTGGCCTGGATTGAATCTCGGAAATGGATGAACGATTTTCTCCACTCTCCCATGCCCAGGCTTATACACAAACTCGTGCATGCAGGATTAACGTTATTAAAATTTGATGTGGGGTAAAGAGCAGCTTAAGGTATTGATGCCCGCATCATCCAGTTCTGTAGGACCAAAATAACCTTATCCTTTTGACCTACTGGAGGCCAGAACTTCAGATGTGCGTTTTAGCTCCAAATAAAGCCATAGAGTTTTTAACACATTACTGCAACGATACGATCTTAAGATAATGCTTATCACTGAGAGGATGTAATGTCCAGAATTAATTCTTTTGTTGTTTTAGATATTAAAGAAAAGATATTTTAGTGCTAATAAAGCAACCATGAGCGACATTTATGATACTTTATAACCCCCAGTGGACACTGATCACTCTTGTAATGTGAATACGTTGTTATTATTTTTATTTGCCCCACACTTTGGGAGCCAATTTGAAGTATGTTATTTCGTTGTATTGATATTTACCCCACACTTTGGGAGCCAATTTGAAGTAGTAGCAACCGCACGTATGGTACCCGATAGCCCTCGTTCCAAATGTACTTTCCGGTGGCCTTTGCCCCGAATGTTTAAAAAATATTAACTTTGTAATTTTTGACTGTTTCTTTAAATAGTATTTATTTGTAGGGTTGTGGTGCCACTGAAAAATGTAGGCTTACACAGATTATAATTTTACTTCACTTCTTTTATTAATGCTTGACACGATTTAAATAACACTTCACTGATATAGAGAGAGCTGTGAGATTTTTTTTAAATTAATTACTTGCACTCTTTAACACGTAAATTATTTTCATCTCACACTGAATACGTATTATACTTCTCGAAGACACATCTCGTGTCCGGTTAGGAACACTGTCTGCAAGCAACACGTCCAGTTATGAGCGCTGTCTACAAGCAACTGACTTGATTTCTATTACCTAAATTTGTAAATTTCTGTATTTCAAGTCTCTGATTGTCTATTCCTAATCCAATAGAACACTTTTATTTAACTAAAGCTTTTTGTGGTTGTTGATTGGCTATTTTATGAACTGTCACAAAAATTACATTATTGCTTCCAAGAATTACAAGTAGTATTGTTAACTTTCAAATTTATTATTGCTTCAAGGTTACCTCATTGTTAGCAACTTTTAACCTATTATTCTCACAGCCCCTACGTTATTAAATTATGTAATACATTCACATAACATTAATACACATGTATACAATAATATAAACATATACAATGACTGTAATATACACTTTTTATACATTGTTACATACACATATTGCTTTAAGGCGGCTGTTATTGAATTTATATATTATATAATTTGACTGAAATCATTTAAATGTTAAAAATACTGCCTCAAATGGAATGATAATAATTTGGAATAGAAATTCGGGAAGGAAGCTTTTCAGATCTAAGTTTAGGATACCCCCAGCATTTGTTTTGTAAGTTATACTTTTTCGTTTAGTGCATAAAGCAACCTAAAAGGATCATAAGAAAACAATTTACATATATTAGAACCTTACAAAATAATTATATAATCTCTAATATTAATAAAATGTTAAGTACTAATAAATCAATTGAAACTCAACATCTGAAGTACTCATTATTGCAGTTGCATCACTGCTTAAACATTACCACAGCACTATAAATAAGGAAATGGTACACTGCAGCCTTGCATAACTTCGTCTGAGTAATGGACTTCTCATTTAATCTATACAAAGCCACTCCTCAGGGATGCGAAACAAAGACTGGGAAACGATTTATTGATACGTTTCTATGCTTTAACATCTCTAATTGTACCTCTAAGCTTCAAAGTCCTAGTTCTTAGTATTTCATTTTTGGACTTTTGTCCCGCTTTGAATGCCACCTGACGTACAGTGTGCCAGTCCGTAGATAATTTAGAGCGCGGTCACAGTGTTAATGAATTTTTACTTTCTCTACTACGTGTAATAAGTAGGGGAAGTATTGTATTCCACCCAAAAATTCGATACCGAGATTTCACCGGAAATACATGTTTTGAGACCCCCTGAATCCAAAAAAAGCATTTTTGGAAACATGTTCGTGTGTGTGTCTGTCTGTCTGTGAACAGCATGACTCAGAAACGAACAGTCGGATAAACACCAAACTTAGTATTTAGGCTCCGTACCTTCCAAGGATGAGACACTAACGTTTTCAAGAAAATCCCCCCACCCCATATTACCCTTTACATGGAACATTTTTCAAAAATCTTAATTTTCTCAAAAATGGCTCTAACGATTTTGATTAAAATATCATATGTTTAAGATATTTTCATGACAAATGAAATGCATATCTCGAATTTCCTGGGAATGTCTCCAAAAGTGTTCATTGTGAACGACTTTTGCATAACTGGTAAACCATAAGAGATATAGAAAATTTTACTGCACAAAAAATGTATATTGCGTTAAAATACATAATGTATGTTATATACGTTTTTTGTTGTTGAGTGAACCATTTTCGAGCTATTGCTTGTTATTCCCTTAAATTTTCCAATACTTATACTTTTTCTCAAATTCGTTATTCATTTTGTTTTGTCGTGGTAATGCAAAGGGAATGGAATACTCCTCATAGCAACCAGCTCTTAAAATATTTGACTATCGCTTAAAGCCTAGCAATTCCCCTTGCAACTACAAGAAAATTAAAATCTCGATATCTCGATTAACATGAAGCATATGGGGAATAAGTGTTTGTAAAAATAGTTTGTACAAGAGTAGAGAAAGTCATGTGCGTGTAACACATCATATTATTTTAAATAAGGCTTGTAGGGTTTATATGGTATAGTGGTAATAAATAAATACCATTGTCTATTCTTTCTTAATTAGTATCTCTTTTATTTAGTCAAAATTTCCTGCTTTGATGTGTTTCATCTTATAGTGATTCTTATTTTGTCTAGCATTCTCCTTTCTTTGACTTTAACGTGAGGTAAGTGTTCCCCTCGCATAGTGACGTATTGTTGTGGTTACAGCATTGGAATTACAGTGAACTACAATGTATTTGCTAAGAGCCTCAAAGGTAAGTCTCCTGCGGTTTTCACTTAAGCACCCTCTAACCTTAGAACAGGTGCATTCAACATGATGTGGTGGTGCAAAACGAAGATACCTCGGCGGGGTACCAATCACATTAGCTTCTATTCTACAGCCACACTGCCTTTACTTACTAAAATGTACACATATGTAACACCTTTGTAGTTAATATAAATTTGAATTTTACTTAATACGTATTAGGAGTTAATATTTTCAAAAGGTAAAAAATAATTGCCCTTTACATTTTCTACTACATATAGTAGACAAGGGAAGTACTGTATTCCATAAAAAAAATTCGATATCAAGATTTCACCGGAAATATGGGTTTTGAGGCATCCTGATTCAAAAGAAAGAAACGCCGTTTTAGAAAAAAGTCCGTATGTGTAACAGTATTTGCGCGCGCGAATATAAACAGTTTCTGTTAAATACCAAACTTGTATTTAAGTTCAGCATCTTCAAAAGATGCGGCACGAAGGTTTTCAAGGAAATACTTCCCACCGTAAACTACCCTTTATGTGGAAAATTTTTCGAACATTTTCATTTTCACAAAAATGGCTACAACGATTCTGATTAAAATATTTTAAGATATTTTAACTTCAAATGAAATGTATAATCTTCAAATTTTCTGGAAACAGCCTCTGTAGTCTTCTTTATTCTGGATGAGTTTTGCATAACTGGTAAAATGTAGAAGACACACAAAATCTTACTACGCAAAAATGTAGATATCGTTAAAGTTCACAGTTTATGTCAAAGTATTCTTTTGTGGAGTTAATCATTTCCGAGATATTTCCTGCCATTGGTTTGAACTTTTCAGTATTTATACTTTTCTCAAGTGGGATGTCGTTATTAGCTTTGGTGTATACAGGGTTTTCAATAAGAGTATCCAATCTTTGAAATTAAATAAAACACCTATAAATGATAGAGGTTTATTTCTTTTTTGATTTTGGAACATAATTAATGTCCTTACGCGTGGAAGAGAACATCAGTTAAGTGACCAGCGACTTCGTTGGGTTGTGCGTATACGGTTGACCCAATTTTCAATGACAGAAGAAGGTAAATTAGGTTCAACTTCACGAATAACACGCGTGATGCTATTCATAAGATCATTTTACTGTTTCTGACTTGTTGGCATAAACTTGAGATTTAACATAATCCCACAAGAAGTAATCCAACGGCGTTAAATCACATGACCTCGGGGGCCGGTTAACATCACCATCACGGGAAATGATGAAACCTCTGAACTTCTACTTCAAAAGATCGATTGTTTCGAGAGCAGTATGACATATGGCACCATCTTGCTGTAACCACATGTTTCTGAGATCCATACCATCCAATTGAGCCCAAAAATAGTCCCTTATAAGAGCCCGGTATCTTTCTCCATTGACAGTTAGAGCTTCTCCATCTTCATCTTGGAAAAAATATGGACCAATGATTCCACCATACCAAAATCCACACCAAACAGTAACCTTTTGGCGATGAAGTGGTTGTTGTTGAATCTGTATTGGATTGTGATTGCTCCAATAGCGGCAATTTTGTTTGATAACATAAGCATCCATCCGAAAGTGGGCTTCGTTGCTGAAGGTAATTTTTGGAAAAAAACTCGGGTCAGCTTCCAATAGCTCCACAGCCCAGTCAGCGAATACACGGCGCAACCTATGGTCGTTGGGCTTTAGTTATTGAGTTAACACCATTTTGTAAGCGTGAAACAAGTCGAGATGCAGAATAAGTCAAGTTGTGGTCGGCAAAAGCCCCAATTCTTGCGCTTGACGAGCAATTTATTTGTTTCCGTTCTCACGTACACTCTCACGAACGGCGCCTATGCCTTCGTTGGAGCGCTTACGTCGATTCGTACAGGCGTTCTTTGATCGCTGACAGAACCACTTCTTTCAAATTTATCGATCAAACGCGAATCGTTCTCTCGCAGGGACGATTATGCACACCGTAAACTTCACGCAATACACGGAAGGTTTGGCGAGCAAATGATTCATTTTGATAATAAATTTTCACAATTTCTACGCGTTGCTGAATGCTGTAACGTTCCATGGCTATTTGTCAATAACAACTGTAACCGCATGAAAAAAATGACTGCTGTAACTCAATAACAACGGCAGCTATCATATGTTAAATATAGGGCACTCTTGTTAAAAGACCCTATATTTATTTTTTCCCTCCTAGTCATGCGAAGAGAATAGAATTTCAAGGCCATCACAGTCATAGCGATGAGCTCTTAAAAGATTTGACTATCGCCGAAACCTGGCATGGACAAGTGGACGGGACGTCTGAGGTTCAACTCCCGCTAGGACCTCCTCTCTGAATGAGGTATTTTACAAGTCTTGCTGAAACCTCATAACTGGTGAATGCCGTGGAGGTTTCCTACCACTTAGTCCTGGAGCGCTTCCTTCCCAAATTTCATTTTCCACTTATAGTTTCATTTCATACATCATCAGTGTCACCGCCTGTGCTGCTGTATGCACTAATAACGGGCGTTAACCGCCATTAAAAAGAGAAGTCGTACTAATGCAGTGCTAGTCTAACAAACGCTGGTAATCCGAGACAGGATATCTACAGTTGGCAACACTGTACCCAGCGAATTTTGAGGCTTAATTACGGAAAACAACGAAATATTCGGTTACATCTCCTTTAATTGAATTCCGTCTTCTTGTTCTCTCTCTCTACGAATTCTCTATTTGTTTTCTGAAAGAAGTAATCAACTGCGAAAAGATGCAGTCGCCATGTTTTGCCAACGCTGCGGAGATTAAGTTCCCCAGCCATTAGTTGACATAAATTTCCATTTCAATGGCATGCACTGCAATTCGTCTGCAGCGTTGGCAATAATACATGAACTCGGTTTGCTGGGCAACCGAAGCGGGCACGGTTGTCAGAGAACCACCTCCATTAATGATACATATTTACCGACTCTCTGGAAATTGTTTCGTTAACCACGCCATGCTTCATAATTCTGGCCTTCACTTTATTTTCAAGGGCCGACTGAGGTGAATACTTAAAAATGGACAGTCGTGTTAAAATGCATGAGCGATAGTGTTCCGAAATTACCCAGTCTGTCGCGACACGACTATTTATGCGCGTTGTTTAAATTTTTATTAGGCACTTTTGTGCAGCAAGCCTCATCAACGAATGCAGCAATGAAATGCGGCGCTTGTAGCTGGAGTGCTTGCTTCTAGCCTCGCTCTCCGTTTTGCGGTAACTAAATCAATTTGGTGTGTGTGTGTGTGTGTATGACACACACAGACATTTAGTCATTTACTGCCATCTGCAAATATTTGTATATTAAACGTTGCAAGTATAATTTTAGGTTTACAAAAATGTGAAAAATTTGGATTTGTTTGCACCTTTATTACAACGGGTCATCAAGAACTTCCTCCGCACCTTGCTCCTGACCACCGCTCGATAAAAGGTTGGCATCCCTAGGTTTATCGCATTTGATTCCAACGGGATGTTATGATTATCGGCATTATCAGCGGCTGCGAGCGCATGAGTTGTTTATTGTACTGGTTAGTATGGTCTACTATGCTGTGAGTTCTGACGTGTGCCTGAAGCGAAATCAATGTATTCCACAGAGGAACGTGGAAAACGTTTTTAATGAACGTGGAAATTATACTGAGAAAGTGAAACAAAATTTCGTTGTCAGTTTCCCTAACTCAAAACTACCACACCAATATACTGTGCGTGATTTAATTAATAAATTTCGGGAGTCAGGTTCCGTGCATGATGCTGTTAGAAGTGGAAGTCCCAGTGTGCTAACAGAAGAAAAACTATCGGATATATCGGACAGAATACTTAAAAGTCCACAGAAATCAATAAACAAATTGGCCCAACAATTTGATATTTCTTACGGTTCCGCATACAAAGCAGCCAAAAAAGAACTAGGTTCCTATCCATATAAGGTATCAGTCATCCACGAATTAAAACCCACAGATCACTGGAAAAGAGTTCAGTATTGTGAATGGTTTCAGAGGTTTATTTTGCACCATGGAATTGACGTGTTAGATAGGACATTTTTTACTGATGAAGCTTGGTTCCACTTATCAGGATGCGTAAATTCACAAAATACGTGAGTATGGTCTACTGAAAACCCTAATGTAATTCAGGAAACCCGTTTACATTCAGATAAAATTGGTGTATGGTGTGCGATCTCTTGCTCTCGAAGTATTGGGCCAATTTTTTTCCATAATTCAATTAATTCAGATGTTTATTGCTGGGATATTCTTTTTCCATTTATTTCACAGCTAAATTAAGATGAAGTGAACGGTGCATTCTTTCAACAAGATAGCGCCCCTGCTCATACATCACATAAATCCATGGGACTGTTAGTGGAATTTTTTGGAGGAAAGACTAATTTCTAAAGGTCTGTGGGCTCCGCGGTCTCCTGATCTTACCCCTCCGGATTATTTTCTTTGGGGAGCCGTTAAAGCTTCGGTCTATAAGGACAATCCAAAGCAATCGATGAGCTTAAAACGGCAATAGAAGATTACATAACATCTGTAACAAAGGAGACATTAATTACACTGTTCGAAAATAAATTAAAACGAGTGAATTTGTGTCTTCAAGAAAATGGTAAACATTTTCAACGTCTTTAAACAGGTTAGTTGCATATTATTTTTCTACATTACCTTTCATGCATAAATACAGTAAACCTAGCAGTTTTCTTAATCAGCGAAACGTTTTCACCATACGCTCGCGCCAGCCAGTGCTGCCACCAGAATTCCCGACTCTAGGGGAATCTTGGTTACACGGGAGGTGCGGAGCGACTTCTCGATGACCCGTTACTATAGCTTGCACTTTTGTGCTACACAACTAGGTTTTATTTTCCCTACCACGTACATAGTAGCTAGAAAAGCTATTGCATTCCACCAAAAAAAATCGATACCGAGATTTCACCGAAAATACTGTTTTGAGGCCCTACATAAAAAGGCAGCTTTGGAAAAAGGTTGCGTGTGTGTCTGTGTATGTATGAGCAACATAATCAAAAACGAAAAGTCGGATAAACCCAAACTTGGTATTTGAGTTCAGTATCTTACAAAGATGTGACACAAAGATTTTCAAGAAAATCCTTCCAATCCCAATTACCCTTTACATGGAACTTTTTTCGAAATTTTTGATTTTTTAAAAGAATGGCTCTAAGGATTTCGATTGGAATGTCATAAGGGAGAATCAGAATTAATTTCAGGGTTTAATGTTGAATATTACAATTTAACTAACTTCTTATATAAATTTGGTCATTAGAAGTAATTGCTAAGTTACTATAATTTGGATTAAAGACCATTACTTGCTTTCCAGTCATCTACCCTCCGAATTCTTTATTTAATTGATGAAAATACAAATTCTACTTTAACTTTAAAAACAATTGGATGTAATTGTTTACATAATAAATAATATTCATATCTTAATTTACTGGGAACACCCTGTGAAATCCTCTTCATTCTGTGATGTGGTATACTTCTGTTATATTTAATTTGTTGAGCCCCACGTTTGGGAGCCAATTTGCGGTGGTATACTTATAATGTTTGTGTATTTGTGTTTACTCCACGTGGTGAAGCCATTTTGTGACGTGATTCTTTGTTAGGTTTGTTAGCTCCATCTGGTGTTAGCAATTTGCGGCAGTATTAGTGTTTGTTTGAAAGAATGCTACTGTTATTTTATTTACTTTTGGTTCACTGTCCTCCGGCTAGCTATTATCCTTTTGGTCGAGCACTTCTCTTTATACAGGTTGTGTAAACGTAAGGAGTCATTTATCCAAAGATAACACTGATGAAGGAATTTGTTTTACACTTTTATTGTCGAACACATTCACTATCACATTTACACATTGATCTTGACACTCGCCAAACTGAAACTGTTATAATAGCTTCATTACTGATCACTGTTAATTCGCGTACTTCAACTTTTTGTATAATTAACTTTACAACACTTTAGATTTTTCATAACTCTGCTACGCGTAACTTGCGAATCGATAACCGATGTGTACTGTACAAATATTTCTGCTGGACTGAAGGCGACGTGTAGCATACAAATATTTTCGGTGAACTGACGGACTGAAGGACTTTACCTCTAACCTAGCCCTTTTTATATTCCTCTACCCCGATATGCCTAAAGATTATAACTGAGTTGCAATTGGCTAATAAAACGCGCCAACATTAGCGTCTATTTTTATATCCAATGAAAATTATGAATACATATGCTCTAGGGAAAATGTTCCAGCAAATTCTAAAGAAAAATGCGCCAACATTACGTAACTTCCTCGTCTCTAATAATGATAAACAGCTCACCCCCTCGCTGCATTATTGCGCGCTATTATTGTCAGTTTCAGCAAGGCAGTATAAACTTACTTCTCAACAATAATTACAATTAACAAACATCTCAAACCAATGTCACATAAAAATGCATATTCATACTATAATCATTCTTTACATTTAAATAATTTATGACACAAATTACTGCATCATCTGAAGGAATTATGTATCATATTGTATAACTGGTAAACGTTAAAGGATAGACTAAAACGCAAAAGCAAAAATTTAGATGCCTTAAAAACACACATTTTATCTCCAATAACTTTTTTTGTGACATACGTCATTTCTCAAGTATCCGTTATTAATGGTTTGAGTTGTTCAATTCTTGTCATTCTTTTAAAGTTGTTTAAGCTTCAGTTGTTTCTTACGGTTGCATGGAGAAGTTATAGCAGTTTAAACCAGTACATAGCATTGAATTCTTAAACATTTGACTATCGCTATTCTTTTTGCATTTATTACGAAATGCATAATGTAGCTCTTCTTCAAAGGTTTCTCTCGAATAAAATGTAGTAGATGGAAAATAAGCTATCGCTTTTATACACGTTTATAAATGATAAGCGGTAGAGAAAGGCATATGAATGTGATACATTAACAATTTTAATATCAATAATTCTAAAGCCACAAATGGTTATTTTATTGCGCATGTCTGTAGCTTTAGGTAAAGCAACGCGTTGTATTTTGAACTTAAATTTTATAAATCATTTTTTCAACATTTTTTCACTATTTAAAATGCTTCTTGGATCACAGTTTATAATTTATTAGCTTGAAATTTTCAGGAGAGGTTTGGAAACCTGAAATTTTGTAGTTTTTGTTAAAAAATATTAAGGAACTCATCTGGAATTATATCCTATAACTCACATTAAACAGTTGAAAAATTCAGTAACATGTTTACAATGTTTTCTTCTCTTAAAGTAATTAGCAGTAAGCAATACCTTCATAGTAATTCTTTATTTATGAATGCTGTTTTTGAAATTTATACCGCAAGTAACACAACACATCATTAGAATGTATTTAAATCTCCATAGCAATATATCCAGTAGTTTCAAGTTATTAATTGCTTAATTAATTACTTTCATGGTAAACAGAATGGTCCATACGATGAGCCAAATTAAAATTTTACTAACATAAATACCTATTTTTACTAAAGAATATGTAAGAAAACATTTTAAAAACATATTCTTTTACTGATGCTTCAGTTTTTAGGAAAAAAATTGTAAACTTATGAGAAGAAACATTTTTGTCTAATTTTAGTGTGTTAAATATATATTCTGATTAATATTCCTCAAATGATAAACCATAAAGAAAAATTACATTCAACATTTTTGTACTTACTGTTTTGGTTGCTTCTCTACAAAATTGGAACGAAGTGGAACAAAAATTGCATTGGGAGAAACATTTTGAACGTGTAAAAATGTGGGGAACAAAAAACGAAAGCGAGAAAAATACCTTTAAAGCTCTAAAAGGCTATCTGTCCTTGCGTGCAAAAAATTCAAAACTCCTGTAACATTACTTTTAATCATCATAATAACAAACAAATACGAATTAGGAAAAACTAGATTATTCATTCTTAGTAACAGACCTCCACAGATATGTAAAGTTTGCTGTTAAATAAATAAAATCAGCAGTTAAAATATATTCATGGATGTCAATGACAGCTTCACCATATACAATTCTCTCGTTCCCTTTGATAACCAATGAACGTTGCTGTATTGTCGATAAGATCAATTTATGAACCCATTTCTTTCACTTGTGCTTCAATCACACTTTTCTGGCCGACATTGAAACGCTGTCACATATTAGTTTGGCAAGCAGGCTTTGCATACATGCATTGAGCGTTGCATATGGCGCGTGTTAGGACAGATATCCGCAAGTTGGGCTCGCCTCTAGGCTAATCGCTCTGTGATCAAGAAACTCCATTAGCAGCATGTACCTAGGCACATCCGGTCCTGCCTGGACATGTCTAAACTAACTCTGAAACTTGGCAAACGTGCCTCGTATTAGTTCACAAAGTTATGGGTAACATGAGCACTATATGCTAACAAGCGCCGTTCTTTGCACGTAAAAGGCCAAACTCAGGTGATGCAAAACAGCGAAATCACGTCATTTATTTTATTGCGTAACTACACTTTTACACTTTTCTGGAAAGGTGACTCAGGAAGGAAGCATTTGAGGCTATGACCGTAACTGGGACTATAGGTTCTAGTCTATACCAACAATCAGGAGCTATGCAGATTGAGGGGGGGGTTGAAACAGGAATATTGTAACCGAAACACACGAACTGAGTCATACCTTCATTTGAGGCAGTATTTTATATCACAACACTGTGAATGCCAGAGTGATTGTAGTGTAAATTTGCATTATTGTGTGACAATGATTTGAAATGTTTGTTAATTACAAGCATTGTTAGGAAATAAGTTTACACGGCCTCACTGAAAGTGACAATAGGAGCGGAAAACAATGAGCGAGGGGGTGAGTTGTTTATTAATTAGAAGAGACAAACAAATGACGTCAGAGTAGCGCGCTTTTCTTTAGAAATGGAGGGAATATCTTCCCTAGAGCATATGTGTTCGTAAATTTGATTGGATATAAAAATAGACGCTAATGTTGGCGCGCTATATTAACCAATAGCAGCTCTGTTATAATGTTTAGGCATATTGGGGTGAGGGAGTATAAAAAGCTAAAGCCAGAGACAAGTATTGTTCAGTTCTACAGAATAATTCACAAGGCAAACGTCGCGCAGTTCAACAAAATCATTCACGGGTTACACGTCGCGCAATTCTACAGAATCTCTCGCGTCGTAAAGTTAGTTAATAAAATGTGAAATACGCGAATTAATAATGTGCGACAAATAAGTGATTACAGTTACATTTGAAAATATAACAGTTTCAGTCAGGCGTGTATCAAGAGTAAATATGAGCAATTAAAGATGTGTGACGGCAATAAAAGTGTAAAAACAAATTCTTTTATCAGTGTTATCTTTTAGTAACAACCCCTTTCCGTTTACACACCCTGTTTAAGAGATTTGCTCGACTTGTAATAATAGCTAGCCGGAGGACAAAGAACCCAAAATTCAAACTAGTAATACAATAACAGGCGCTCAGCAAATAAGATAACACGAGATTACCGCGACACATTCCATGGTGATATTTAGATATTTATCCTCGTGAGCAGGATACCACTGGGTTACTGAATAGGGGATATTGACTAAATAAAGGATTTGATGGAACACCATAACATAAAACAGAAACCTTGATGAGTCTGAATCACTACATTAATAAACTTAACCCAATCAGGAATACAAATTGTTACTTTCTCCACCGCGTTCATAGAAGGTAGAGAAAATTCGATACCGAGATTTCACCGAAAATATAAGTAAAATAAAAACAAAGCATATTAGAAAAAGTTCGTGTGCGCGTGTGTGTTTTAACACCATAACTAAAATAAATAGTTAGATAAATACCAAACAACTGAGTTGTATGCAGAAAATTGTTTGTGCAAATGCACTTTACGTAGCTGATTATAAATTATTATCAGTGGATTAAGCATGACATCCATTTTTGAGGCATACAATATGAATTGTTTTTACAAACTAATGATTAAAAACATGTCTCCAAACAGCTAGCATTTTTAAATTTAAAATGTGTAATAAAAATGTAAATTTAATGTATGTGCAATTCTTGTCCACCTTGGTAGTTCTTGTTACAAAAAACATTTCGGTATTGCTAGGGTTAATAAAAGTTATTAATCATTTTTGGGAAGATAATAAAGATTTGCCATTTAAAGGGTAGCTTATGGTTAAACATTTTCTTGAAAACCTTTGCGTTGTACCCTTGGAGGCTTCTGAACTTAAATATTTCACAAAATTGAGATTTAGTTTCTTGTTTATGCTGTTTATATAACTATTTCTAAAGACTACTCTATATTTCTATAGAGGGGGGCCCTAGACGTGTACTTTCCTGAACCATCAATATTAATTTTTTGATGAAATACAATACTTCCTCTAATTGCTATTAGATAAGTGGTAGAGAAACATAGTAAATATATAATAAAAAAGGCTGAATTAGCACAACATTTATTTCTTAAATCAACTGAAAAGAAATGACAGTAGTGTACGTTGCTTATATAAAACATAAAATTCCATACAAATATTTATTATTATCTTTTGAATTGCTTTAAAATAAAATTTAGGTGAAACGATTCGGAAAATTAAGAGCATATGCTTCGCTCATATGTACGAAACAATACAGCATTATCATTTCAGTTATATAAAATGTCCGGGGAAAATGCGCTTTCAGTCCACAAGAAATCAAAATTCATGTTTGGACACTTCTGTATAGGTCAGTACCGCCAGTTTCAACCACGTGACACACCATGGACAAAAGGAAAGAAAAGAAAAATAAAAGCCATCAACAAGAGAAGAACGTACCTATCGACGAACTAAAAGCTTTATATAAGGTCCCAATCCCAATGTCTCGTATGAAATACAAGACTTCAATCTTTAACAAGGTTTTCATTACAGCTAAGAGCTTTTACAACAATTTGATGTAGGAGGATGTGAGAGCAACTTGCAGCATGATGACGTACACTTGGGCATCATCAACGACAATGATGATTAAAGGTGATTATTTTTCTGCACTACAACCAATGTTACCTACTTTTACCCAATTTCTTCATACCCTGCCACAATAATGATCAAATATCAGCCTAAAACAATTTTATACACTACAACTGTAGGTTTTGTTTCAGAATCCTGTACAAATGACAAGGTGGAAGCCAAGAGAAAGTTCTTTTATCGCCATTTTTACTTTCTCTACTACGTATAGTAAGTAGGGGAAGTATTGCATTCCACCCAAAAATTCGATACCGAGATTTCACAGGAAATACATGTTTTGAGGTGTGCCCTGAATAAAAAAAAACATTTTTGGAAACGTCCACGTGTCTGTCTGTGTGTGTGCGTGTGTGTGGCTTAACTCAAAAACGAAAAGTCGGATGAATACCAAACTTGGTGTTTCAGTTTATCATCTTCCAAGGATGCAACACGAAGATTTTCAAGAAAATCCTCCTACCTCAGACTACTCTTTACATGTAACATTTTTAGAAGATTTTGATTTTCTCAAAAATGGTTCTAACGGTTTTGATTAAAATATCATGCGTATAAGATATTTTCATTGCAAATGAAACGTATATCTTGAATTTTCTGGGAATTTTCCCAAAAGCCTTCTTCATTCTGAATGACTTTTGCATAACTGGTAAACCGTAAGAGATAGACAAAAGTTTGCTACACAAACATGTAGATCTCGTTAAAATACACAATTTATCCCACATACATTTTTTTTCAAGTGAACCATTTCCGAGATATTCCTGTTTATTTGTTTCAATTTTCCAATACTTATACTTTTTTCAAATGGGAATTCGTTATTCGTTTTTCTTGTCCTGAACATACAAAGATAATGCAATGCTCCACATAGCAACCATCTTAAAAGATTTGATTATCGCTTAAAGCCTACCATATTCCCCTTTTACCTACAAGAAAATTAGCAATAAGTTAGTTTCTGCAATGTTTATTTCGATTAACATGAAGAGATGAAGAATAAGTGCTTATAAAAATGGTTGTACAAGAGCGGAGAAAGTCATGTGAGTGAAACACATAAACTTTATTATTACTTATATAAAATAGCTGTTCTATATGTAATTACCTCGATATAATATTAAAATCGGGTTTCTAAAAAGAAGCTTTGTTTTTAGCCTCCTGCAACTTTTTGATGAAGGGACTGAAAACCCCTTGACCCTTCACATATATTTAGTTTATATATTAAAGTTTATTACTCTTAAATAAATCCCAGCACATTACAAGGTAAAGCATTGCAAAAGTTATAGATCTGCGTTCAAACATAGCCACACAGTTATCATTTTGAATGTAAAGTAGAAATCATCATTACAGGGGTATTTTGTGAAGAGCTAGTCTACGTAGCTCTGTTGTTCCTTCCACTATGCAAATGCATTTCTGTAGCTTTGGCCAGGTCTGAAGAGCATTAAACGTGATATAAGCTTATTACTCTCTGGATAATTTCCTGATTGGTCATTATGTCATTATCCGCATCGGTAGTCGTGCTTCATGTGATCAGAATAGTAGAGCGTGGTAGACGTGAGGGATCGGATAGGAATGGCTGGAGAGCTTAATTACTGCGTTGCAGAGGAAAGTGCTGCCCTTTTGGCTGTATTGAAACATAGCACTTTTAATGTACCACACTCTGCAGGTATGTCTAAACATACTGTAACTCAAATAATAGTAGGGCAAATATTGTATTCCACCTAAAAATTCAATATCAAGATTTCACCGGAAATGCATGCTTTAAGACACCCTGGATCCAAAAAAGAAGAATTTTTAAAAAAGGTCCTTGTGTGTGCCTATCTGTCTGTTTGTTAACAGCACAATTAAAACAAAACTTCCTTTAAATATCAAACTTATTATTTAGGATAAGTACCTTTCAAAGATGCGACACGAAGATATTCAAGAAAATCCCTTGTCGCAGTAATCTGTTCGTGTTATCTCATTTGCTGGGCGCCTGTTATTGTTTTATTATTTTTTTAAAATTTGTCTTCCGGCTGGCTATTATTACTCAGTCGAGCAAATATCTCTGAGCAGGGTGTGTAAACGGAAAGGAATTGTTACTAAAAGATAACACTGATAAAAGAATTTATTTTCACACTTTTATTGCCTTCACACTTAATTAATAGTTCACATCCTTAATCTTTATACACGCCTGACTGAAACTGTTATATTTCCAAATGTAATTACTGTCGTATTAGTTGCCGCTTACTTCACATTTTGTAACTAACTTTACGACGCGAGAGATTCTTCCAAACAGTATGATGTGCACTTCACGATAGATTCTTCAAGACTGCGCGACGTGTACCTCGCGAATGATTCTTTAGAACTGCGTGAAACATGCTTATAGCTCGAGAATATATACTCCTTCACCTCGAAATGCCTAAACATTATAATAGAGCTACTATTGTTTACCAAATCGCGCCAACATTAGCGTCTGCTTTGTCAGCCAATCACAATTACTAACATATGTGCTCAAGGGAAGATATTCCCTCCATTTCTAAAGAAAGGCACGCTACCCTGACTCATTTGTTTGTCTCTTTTTTAGTGATAAACAACTTACCCCATCGGTTCATTATTACCCACTTCTATTGTCAGTTTCAGTGAGGCCGTGTAAACTTATTTCCTAAAAATGCTTATGGCTAACAATCATCAAAAATCATTCATACAATAATGTTAATTTACACTACAATCACTCCGGCATTCACAGTGTTGTGATATAAAATACTGCCTCACCCTCCAACCCAGATTACCATTTGCATGGAGGATTTTTCGAAATCTTTTATTTTCTAAAAAGTGACTCTAACGTATTTGATTAAAATACCATATATCAAAGATATTAAACATTACAAATAAAATGTATACCTTGAGTTCTCTGGGAATAGCCGGTGAAGTCCACTTCATTTGAAATATATTTGTATAATCTTGCATAACTAGTAAACGTTAAGTGATGAACGAAAACGTACTACACAAGAAACGTAGATATCTTTAAAAAAACAGTTTATTTAAAATAAGTTTTTTATGACATAATCCGTTTCTGAGATATCCGTTATTAAAGGTTCGAGTTGTTCGTTTCTTAATGATTGTCTTAAAGTCCTTTCAACATTTATTTGTTTCTCGCGATTGCATGGAAGCAGTATGGAATTTTAAGGCCAGCGTATAGCGTCCAGTTCTTAAATATTTGAGTATTGCTATTCCCTTTGTATCTATACGAAAGGTGCGAAATGATGACTCAAGGAAAAGGGAGAAAAAAGGAATTTCTACCTACCTTTTATAGGAAATATTTTTCTTATTTTTATTCTTTGAAAAAATGGCTGTAACCATTGTGATTAAAATAGTAAATATTTAAGATATTGGCATGACTAATAAAATGTGAATCTTCAACTTCTACGAATAGCCTAAGAAAGGAACTTCACAGGCTGTTCACAGTAAATTCTAGAGATGCATTTCATTTGTCATGTAAATATCTAAAACATGTAGCACTTTAATGAAAATCCTTAGGACCGTATGTAGGAAACATAAAATGAACGAAAAGTTTTTCAGCGTAAACTGTAGCGTGGAATTCGAGGATTTTCGTGAAAATATTCCAGTTGCATCATTGAGGATCTCGGCTTAAATACCAAGTTTGGTATCCTTCAAGCATTTTGTTGTTTTTCGGCATACTGGTAAAAAAACACACACACACATGTATATTATATATAAGGAATAGTTACAGTGTAATAGAAACGAATTACTTAGGTTTTAATTTATATAAACAATCCAGAAAAAAAACAATTTCATTGACAATGTTCAAAATATCACGCAAAATATACGTTCTATAGAACAGGACAGCAGATAATGTGAGAATAGTAAAGGGAGAAAGGGTGAGAGAGAAAGAGATAGAAAAATCTATGTAGCTAAAACAATAACGCGCGCAGCTCTGTGGGTTCTGCTAGTAAACCATAAAATAGAATCTATTTTACTGCATCTGGCAATCTTCATACATTTAATTGCACAGCTTCAGTTTCCCATCAGCTTGCCAGAAAAGGTCATGTGACAAGTGCACCCACTGAGAACAGTTTTTATAATATGTGTAGTTTTTTAACTTTTCGATGCAAGCACAGCAGTGAGCTTTCTTTTGTTCCAGGCTCTCTCCAAACATTCTTGTTTCAAAACTAAAGAGTACAGGAATAGTACATTGCTGTTGGAGGTTGTGAAGTACCTTTTACAGAATGGAGAAAAAGTTTTAATAATGATCAAATAGAGATTTTATTTCTTTATATTAAATTAATATTTTACATGCATTTTGAAAATATAAAAGGGTAGCTGGCTGCAGTGTGGCTTTTTAAACTCGAATGTCGTTTTATTTAATTTACCTCACCCGTTCTTTATCAAATAATTACACAATAATCTACAAGACTTTTATATAAACCCTCCCATTACACCTTGTAATTGTAATTTCGTACTGACCCGGCTATGCCTAATCCCCTGATATTCAACAAAAGGATGTGAAAACACCTGTGGAACGCCTCATTTCCAAGTTCTGGAAATTCTGCGTAGCTTCTGCGTTCCCTTTGGCTGTGGAACAATAATCGATCGGAATGGTCGAGTAGCATGCTAGATTATTTCAATAGCTGAAATTTGAAACCGTTGTACCTTCTCTTTTGTCCCTTGCTTATTTAATAACATAAAAACTATACAGTTTTCACATAATAAAAAAAAACCCTTAACATGTGCAGTGAAATAGCGTTGAAGCTGGTGAATATGTAGATTCCGCACTCCCAGGTCACCATTTTAACCGCTTTGGAAAAGACGTACAGTCTAAAGCCATCGATAAAAACAATATTCTCATTGTTAATTAAAACGTATCGATTCTCTTATTTCTAATGTTAGCAATGTTCTCTCTTTGTGTAATTGTTTAGCATGCCCTGCTAACGAAGTTGATTATACTATAAGTGCACAAGGAATAAAGCAAAATATGAGGGTTATTAAAATATTTTGACATTGCTACCGCATGCGTATCGTAGTTTTATAACCAGATTCGATTTTCCTTTGTTTCGCTGGTCTTAATTGCTAAATCGTGAGCATCTATGTACATGAAATATCCGCGGCATTTGCCTTGTTTTATGTGTATACTCTGGAAGTGACAACTATTTTCTACTCCACAGCATTCCAACTAAAACTCAAGGCCTTCTTTCCCAGCGGCAACGTCTGTGGCCCGAATTCGAGAGGTCCCGTGATCGATCTCCGACGACCTTTCACTCTGGCCCTTGGGGTTTTTTCGGGTTTTCCCGGGTCGCCAGGCGAATGCTGGAGTGGTTGCTTCAGCCCCCCCGAACTGCCTGTCTCTGCATTTCGTTCTGTTAATAATTTTATTTATCTTTCACTCCGTTTGATCTGTTTTAGGGTTGGAAGTTCGGCGATGGAGTTTCGGTGCATGTGACAGAGAAAAAGAATGCTCTCTGTGAACTTTCTCCGTCCCTAGGCCTTCGGCTGGTCGCCAGGGTATAAGAGCCTCCCCGGCGGGACATTGGACCCCATGTGGATCGGGCTCTACGGTGTGCCTATCCGTCTGAGGAGGAATTTATATCTGGAAACTGCAGGGACCCTGTCTTTAGTGTATCATCACTCCTGGTTTCGGCCGCCGGGTGTCTTCCTCCACCGTATCCCTTTTTCCCGGAGGCGCCTCCTCGTGGCGCATAGGTATAATATCCGGATTCACTGGATCGGTGTCGAATCCCCCCCCCCGCTTCACAATCCAATCCAATCCAGTCCAGTCCAAGGCCTTCTTCGTAAACATTTTCTTTTTTAACACCGATGTGTTTGTATTAAAAAACAAGGGCTTTGTAAATTCTTTTTAATATTTTAGTTATTAATGAGATGAAATCAGAGGGTGTTTCATAATCCCATGTCCGTCAGAAGGAAATAATTATCAAAATCAGTTGAGTGACGTATGAGATTACCCTGCATGCAACCGCCTACAAACACACCCACACATACACACAAATGTTATCTCTCTAAAATATTAATATCGATTTAGAGATCAAGACTCAGCTGACCTAATGCTAACAATTGAGTACTACACAAAATACTGTAGATCTCCTTAAAAACCACAATTTATTTCAAACAAGTTTTTTGTAGCATAAGCCGTTTCTGAGATATGCGTTATTAAAGTTTCGAATTCTTCATTTCCTAGTCTTTCTCTTAAAGTCCTGTAAGGCTTCAGTTGCTTCTCGCGACATCATGGAAACAGTATGGAATTTTAAGGCCAGCATATAGCGTTCACTTCCTAAATATTTGACTACCGCTGTTCTCTTTGTATTTAAATAAGAAAATGTGTGATGTAGCTATTTCTTCAAAGGTTTATTTGGATTAAAATGTAGTAGATAGAAAAATAAGCTTTAGTAAGAGTAGTACACCTACTAATAAGCGATAGAGCATAGAGAAAGTAATTTGATTATACTACATCATATTTTTCGTTTGTTCAACACTTGTATATTTACATGTTTAGTATACTATATTGTACCTATTAATAAATGTACAAATAAAGATATTATATACATTAAAGCAGTAGTAAATATTGGGGGTTGACAGGTAATTTAATTAGTTCTTTTAGAAAATTTACATGCCATGCGTTTTTTGTCAACAATGATTAAACGCCTGACTCAGCTCACTTTGCTATACACACACGTTTTGTCACAGATAGTAGCACGCAAAAAAAGTTAAATTGAGTTTTATATGTGGACGCTCTTTAACCACTATGGTTCCTAGCGTCTCGTTCTATATTGGGCGTGGAAGATCGGAAATTGTGCTCAGAGGCCTCTATATCAGGCTTGAGGTTCTTTTACGTGCCGTAAATCTACGACATGGGGCCACCGGCTTTACTTCCCTTCCGAAGGAAGCCATATTATAGATTTTTACGCCCGAAAAAATCCATCGCCCTCCGCCGGTTTGAACCCGCAACCTCGAGAACCTAGACCACGGAGGACGACGGCAGTTAGTAGATCGGTTATAGCGCACCTTCTGTAGTTGTAGTAATGTGAATGTGGAAGTTCTGGGAGGGTCTTTCCAAGTCTACTAGTTAACACTTCTAGTGTTGATGAATCCTGACTGGGCAGTTCGGACACTTTGTAATCCTGTTTGCCTTTTGGTTCTATAAATACTTAAAAGCTGTTTGTCATGCTGTCCTGTCAAATCCTATACACGAGGATAAACCTCCAAAAGCCACCCCGGAATAAGATATAATTGATGTATTTCAGCATCCCCCCCCCATTTGTAAACTCTACGTACGCCCCTGATAAGTCAAATAGCATATATTATAGCATCATGTAACTAAAGAACTTGGACTTTTTAAAACAACTATATAATCTTAATTTTTTTATTTACCCTGGTATAAGTTAAGGCTACATGATGTTCTCTTGTAAATGGTCTAATATTTAAATTTGAAATATTAGTTGCTAGAAAATAAAACAATACACTAATATTGCGATCACTTATCATTAGAATATAGCAGCAGGTTAGGTTGGACTATAAATGTATGTCCTAAAATTAAATTGAGCTTTTTTATGGACGCTCTTTAACTGCTATGGATCTTAGCGTCCCAGTCTATATTGGACATGAAAGACCGGAAAATTTTATCTGAGCCTTGAGGTTCTTTTACGTGCCGTAAGTCTACGACACGGGACCACCGAGTTTACTTTCATTCCAAAGGAAGCCATGCTAAGAATTTTTAATCCGGAAAAACTTCACGCCCTCAGCCGGGATTGAACGGGCGTCCTCGGGAATTATAGGCCTCAGACGAGAAAACGTTTGGCGGATGTTCTGCTCTCCGTAAGAGTGAGAGCTGATAGTACTACGTGGCAGCTGACGATGGAGTCATAAATAGATCTACTATCTACATTAAAAGCATCGCGTAACGTTAGTATCCCAGCGCGTTTCACTTGGAGCAGTGTGTGTTTTATAGTGATTTATAAAGTTATTTACAATGCCCAGTAAGAAAAGAACTCTTACAGTGAAGCCCAAGAAACAGTTGCTGACGTTAAAATCTGTGACGAGGAAACCAAACAAAGACAATTGGCCATTCAGCATTACTAGCAGAAGAGCGTATGTTTTCTAAGAAGCCTTTAGTCTTGTTGATATGATGAAAGTAGAGCCGTAATTTTTCTCAGATAGCGATAGAACTGTTGATGTCAACACATTCCTTACAGAAAATTCTCGTGAGAGGAACAAGTAAAGGCTAGCATGGTACCACTAGACCACGGAGGACGACACGTACGCCTTAGTTTTCCTCTTGAACTGTATAACGTTCCGGCAACCCTTATGTCTTCCAGCAACGAATTCCAAAGTCGAGCTAATGCTATAGTGAATGATGAACAGGTTTACAATGATAGCAAGAATGAAAGACTTTGCTGAGCGAGTTTCTCTATTATAACAGCCAGAAGGAGATTTAAAGCGGACATTAGATAGTTTGGGATGCAAGAATGGAGTTGGTAGACAAGTGACAAAGAATGTAAAGCTCTTCCTTCCCTAAACTGGGGCCAATGCAGTAATTTAAATGATGGTGTTACATGATCAAATTGACGGAGATTGCATACAAAGCCTATACACGTATTTTGAGCAGTTTGAAGTCTTAGAGTAGAAATTTCAGTTAAGTTAGTAGAAAGAGAATCACAATAGTCAAAATGTGGCATCACAAGTGTTGGTATAATATTTTGTTAACTGAAGTTGGCAGAAAGGTGTTCATTCGTTTTAAAGCATAGACTACTGAAAATATCTTTTCCATACATCTGTAACTTGCATGCTTCAGTTTAAATTTTGATCCATATAAACTCCAAGATTCTTTATTGTATGAAATGGGATTTCAGAATTATTTAATGCAAGGTGTTCTATGTTATTCAAATTCAGAGTTCGCATCAACCGCTCGTGTCGCATAATGATTGCTTGTGGCTTTCCTGTATTCAGCTTTAGTTCATATTTTAATGACCAGGTCGATAGTGAATTTAAACCCTCATTTACAGTCTTAATTGTGTCATCCATATTACTAGAATCACTGTATAAATAGAGTTGTAAATCATCGGCCAAAAGATGGCGTGTGCATCCATATTCTGTAAAACTAAGAAGGAGCATTATCGTACACTACAGGTTTACAATATACACAACAGAAAGTGTAATACTGGAATAATGCACACTGCAGAAGGGTTAACACCATACAGTAACATAACAAATATCTGTTGTACTAAGTCGCACTTGAATATCCTACGTACCTGAAAACACTGTGTAAAAGCAAAACGTTACAACAAAAACTTTCTTTCGGTGTTGTTAAAGTACCCTGAAAAAAGCTCCCAAACTCAAGAACAGCGCCCTCCAAAAATATAACGTCATTATCAAATGTACCTATTAATTAAATAAACAGTATTCCTCCTTAAATTATCAACATTAATAAGAATAATGTGAATTCTATAGAGTAAAATAAATCTAATTTTCTTTCTCTATTGAAATTGTCTAAATGTAAGGAAATTCCTAAACTTATTTAGGAACGGTCTAAACAAGTATAAAACATTATGACAGATTCAGTTCCGCCCAGCTGTTGGCAGCAACGTGTCCTTAAGTGTTTGCCAGCGATTTGTTGGGGAGCAGATGGGACGGGGCACTTTCTCCGACGTAAGTGCCGGTAGAGCCTTTCAGACGCAACCAGATAGTTATAGATGCTCTCTTCCTCGCCTCCCGCGAACCTTCTGGGATTCGCTATATAAGCGAGTACCGTGAGCTTCCATACCTGGAGGATGAAATTAGGCGCCGGGCTAGAAAACTATACGACCAATTGCCATTCCATCGGAGTGCCCTCGTTCGGTCTCTAGGGGACTATAACCCCAGAGAACGCCGCTTGAGGCATCACCGGGTTCCCAGCATAGTATGCGGGCACCCCGGGTAATAAAGGATTAACTCCAACCAGCAGCCAAAGCTGCACTCCTTTACAGTTCTACCACGAGTTGCTTGGTAAACTTTAAATTATAACCAAAACAATTTCGATAAAATCATCCACCAGCGGTGCATTAGGGCCGTTGCACCCTGACCTGCAGTCGTCGAGGAGCTCTTTGCTACCTCCTATCACCCCCACTACCTCAATCTCAACCGCCATCCTGCAAACCCCTATTCTATCTACCAGTGGTTGAACCCTAACAAGGGTAGGTACACTTTGATAACACTTCTTCGGGCTGCCCTCAGCCTGCCAACATGCTTCGGGCGGCCAGTCACTGAGTAAGTTAGCGAGTTGAGATATAACGTGCTATTCTCCGAATTATAGTGCTGCTCGGCGTGCGATTAATGAAGTTCTACTCTAGCGAGTGAATCGAAAGGAAGAAGAGGCTTCTATGCGTGTGATTCATCCACTTCTACGCGCCAAACAAAGTGAAGTGGCAGTGAAGACAGAACTAATTCACAATTGTAAAGTGAAGTGACTGAAACTGAAGTAATTCTCACTAGTAACTGAAGTGACATTCAAAAACTGAAAAGTCACAATATTTTCTGAAAGAAAATGTAAATATGCAGTGTATAAGATGTATATGCTTGTAGGGCTTAGAGAGAGCAGATACTCAAATCCTACTTCCTGCAGTTTTAAAAAAATGCTTCAGAATTGTATCTTAAGATGTTGTATAGCACGCACTGTCGAGGTTTGGAATACGTAACTTTTATAGGCCATCATCAAAATTTATGACATTTAATTAAATTATTCCACATGGTGCAGAAATTTAATTTTTGAAGAAGTAAAGGTATTAATGTTCACAAATAAAATAATCTATAGAATGCTGTAAGCACCCAAAGACTGGCTCTTTAATTTCCCCCCACCAGCATTTGCAAACTTCTATTCCACATATCTGTAGTAACATAAGGATATTAAGAAACTCGAATGACTAGTTATTTGAAATTGTTACTGATGTGTGTGATGTAATTTGAATAACTATATTTTAAAAAACGAGGTAAGTTATTAAACTAAAATGCTGGAAGGATTTTGAGCTTTAAAACATAAATAAAAACCTGATGTTTTACATTCACAACACGTTCACTACTGACTATTACGAATTTTATTCTCTCTTCTGCAAGCTATTGTTAAAAAGGCTTATTTTTGTATTTCAAGAGATAGATGTTTGTAGAAATAGCTTCATTACATATTTGGTAGGTACAAAAGATATAAAGTGTTGAAGCGATAGTTAAATCTTTAAAAAAAAACGGGTAGCTATATGCAGCCTTTGTAACTCAATACCCTTTACATGGCTTCGTGAGCGTCGAAAGAGTACTGCTTAGAACTTTAAAGAACTAAAGTTTAAAAAATTAAAGTAATATCAACGCATATCTCGGAAATGGTTAATGCTACAAACATTTGTGCGACATCATTTGTGTGCCTTAATGAGGGGTACGTTTTTGTGTGGCAGGTTTCTGTCTATCTCTTATGGTTTATCAGTTATACTGAAATATTAAACATTACTTCTCCAGGAGAACTTTATAAGTTTTTTGCAGAAAATATAATATACACATTTTATTCGCCACCATGCAGAATTACATTAAGTATGTGACATTTAAAACAATCATTAGACAATTTTGAGAAAAGGACAAATAATGAAACATTCATGTAACACTACATATCTTATATTAGAAAATATTCAAGTTAAAATACAAAGTTTTAATATTTATTCGATATTAAATATTGTTTTTGAGTTGTGCTGCACGCACACACACACATACGTACAAGCACGGACTATCTTTTTAACAATGACTTTTCTTTAGAGTATAGCAAAACATGTATTTCTGTTGAATTCTCGATATCGAATTTTTTATTGCAACACAGTATATCTATCATAGATATGTCGTAGGGGAATGTTCTACTAGATTTCGTTTAAAATTTGGTTAAAATTATCCCACACTTCCTGTTAAAACCATTTAAGTTTATGACATCACGATCGACGAACAGTGAGAAACAGAATTAACTTAGTCTCGTTTACCAAAAACGCCAAAATCAGGTTCACCAAAGATAAGCATGTAAAACAGAAACAAAACGCTAACGCGTAAACATAAAACGCACTGGAAACATGTGCAAAGCGGTAGTAATGTTACCAAACAAATGACTGGTGGTGGTGAATGTTACACCGGCTACTACATTAATGCATACGACCAACAAAGGAAGTGTCACTATTGTTGTGGTGACATCAGAAGCAAACGTGAAGGTCGCATTGAATGGTTCAGCAGGCTTTGTTGCTCGACACGCCCTTGCCCAGGAAATATTGATTGATTGATTTGTGGGTTTAATGTGTTGAAGCAAAGCAACGGCCATCTCCAAGGATGGTTTAGATGTGGCAACAGATGCATTCAGGTCGAGGTCCGTACCTGCTTCCGCATTGGCGAGATAAATTTGTTTTAAGTTAGAAAACGATGTATGGAATAACCTAAACAAAGAGTGTTTGGTTATAAAAATGACGTTCAAAGAAAACTTCATCAAAGAATGTGGTGTGTTACATTTACATAACTTTCTCTGTTCACTCTTCCACAAACTATTTTTATATTCTGTCTACATCTTGTTAATCAAGATAAACTTTCATTACTTACATTCGTTGTAGGCATAAGACGTATATAGTAATCCAAAGCAATTGTTAGATTTTTAAAAAGAGGGTAGTTATATAGGGTGGACTATTTAAGTTGAGACTGTACAATATCTCCAACACTAATCTTTGTAGAAAGAAATGCCATAAATAAAAGTTGCTTGATATTATGGGGGAAAGTAAATGCCATTAGTCGTGTTTTATTTGGAGAATGTCGAGATGGTCATTTTACCCTAATTGTAGGTTCCCATTAAAAAAATCTGATGTGTTACACTCACATGACTTTCTCTACTCTTGTACAAACTATTTTTACAAAATCTTATTCTCCATCTACTTCATGTTAATCGAGATAAACATTTGCAGACTCTATCTTACTGCTAATTTTCTTGTAGATGTAAGGGGAAAATATATTTACAAGAGCAATATAGTAAAACAGTAGCCTTTAAGCACATACATATCTCTTAATAGCTGGTTGCTAGGTGCAGCACTATTCCCGTTGCCACAGATTAATACTATTTGCATATCAAAGACAAAAAAATGAATAACGAATTCCCATTTAAGAAAATAAGTATTGAAAAATTTAAGAGAATAACAAGCAATATCTCGAAAATGGTTCACTCAACAAAAAAATGTATATGACATGAATTGTGTATTTTAACGCGATCTACATTTTTTGTGTAGTAAAATTTTCTACATCTCTTATGGTTTACCGGTTATGCAAAAGTCGTTCACAATGAAGAACACTTTTGGAGACATTCCCAGAAAATTCAAGATATACGTTTTATTTGTAATGAAAATATCTTAAATATATGATATTTTAATCAAAATCGTTAGAGCCGTTTTTGAGAAAATTCAACTTTTCGAAAAATCTTCCATGTAAAGGGTATCCTGGGGTGGGGGGATTTTCTTGAAAACCTTCGTGTCGCATTCCTGGAAGATACTAAACCTAAATACCAAGTTTGGTGTTTATCCGACTGTTCGTTTCTGAGTTATGCTGTTCCCAGACAGACACACAAACAAAAAGACAGACAGACAGACAGGCAGGCGGACAGATAGACACACAGACACACAGACGGACATATTTCCAAAAATGTTTTTTTGGATTCAGGGGATCTCAAAACATATATTTCCGGTGAAATCTCGGTATCGAATTTTTGGGTGGAATACAATACTGTATTTACTGTACGTAGTAGAGAAAGTAATAAATTGACTCTAAAATGACCATCACGACGTCCTCCACACAAAACACGACTAATGGCATTTACTTACCCCCATAATATCCAACAACATTTATTAAAGACATTTCTTTCTACAACGCTTAGTTTTAGAGATATTTTACAGTTTCAACTTAAATGGTCCACCCTGTATAATGGCTTTGAAATTCCGTGCTTCTTGAATGAATAGCGACTTACCGCTTGAATAAAGCATATGAAAATTCAGGCCAATAACAAAGAATATCTATGGTTAACTCCATATTAGCAGATTATGATACAAGAGGTAAAAGTAGAGTTTTATTTTGTCAGTAGGAGCAAAATAAATCCTCTTTTAACACATGTGGCATATACTGTATTTATTTTCTCTACTACGTATAGTAAGTAGGGGAAGTATTGTATTCCACCCAAAAACCTGGTACCGAGATTTCACCGGAAATATATGTTTTGAGGCCCCCTGAATCAAAAAAAAAGCGTTTTAGGAAACATGTCCTTGTGTGTGTTTATGAACAGCATCACTCAGAAACGAACAGTCGGATAAACACCAAACTTGGTATTTAGGTTCAGTATCTTCCAGAGATGCGACACGAAGGTTTTCAAGAAAATCCCCCCACTCCAGATTACCCTTTACATGGAACATTTTTCGAAAATTTTAATTTTCTTAAAAACGGCTCTAACCATTTTGATTAACATATCATATGTTTAAGATATTTTCATGACAAATGAAAGGTATATCTCGAATTTTCTGGGAATGTCACCAAAAGTATTCTTCATTGCGAACGACTTTTGCATAACTGGTAAACCGTAAGAGATAGACAAAATTTTACTTCACAAAAAATGTAGAACGCATTAAAATACACCATTTATGTCATATACATTTTTTTTGTTGAGGAGCCATTTTAGAGATATTACTGGTTATTCCCTTAAATTTTCCAATGTTTATACTTTTTCTCAAATGGGAATTCGTTATTCATTTTTTTGTCCTGGTAATGCAAAGAGAATGGAATACTACACATAGCAACCACCTCTTAAAATATTTGACTATCGCTTAAAGCCTAGCAATTCCCCTTGCATCTACAAGAAAATTAGCAATAAGATTAACATTTTGATTAACACGAAGCATATGGAGAATAAGCATTTGTAAAAATAGTTTGTACAAGAGTAGAGAAAGCCATGTGAGTGTAACACATCAGATTTCTTAGACAGTGCTAGAATTTGTAAAATATAAATAATACTGTACTGATTCCTGAAAGTAACAGAATTAGAAACAAGAGATATGGAGGTAAAATTCGAGAGGTCGATTGTTTTTTTTTTTGATTCGCTATCAGTCGTTTTCAGTGAAATTATTTCATCATGTTTTGCCTTACACCAGGCAATGAAGCGATTAAATGCTATATCATATTGCTTTCTGGATACTTTGGGTAAGTACTTCTAATGTTATTCTTTCTGCTGCTTTTGTAACTTTACTTCCATTTCAGTTTCTTCTGAATTCATAATTGCCGCTAGTTAATCTTGAAGATTAACGATTCAATAAACATTCAAGAAAGCTACCAATATAAGATGTAGGTTAACTCTACAACGAATTGCGATAACTTGAGGTATGGCGATTTGTATTGTGAGCAAATGCGATAATCTAAAGTTTTTAACTTTATATCAGAAGTTCTACTTTTAGTCCATGCTGTGTAAAAATTATTTTATAAAATAATTATTATTAAGGAAGAATAAAAAATGATTTTATATAAGTTATGTGTCTTACGAGATCTACATTTTTTGTGTAGTAAGTCTATTTCTTACGGTTTACCCGTTATATAAACGTCATCCAGAATGTTCAAGGCATAGATTTTATTTGCTAAGTAAATATCTTGAAAATATTGTATTTTATTAAAAATCGTTAGTCATTTTTGATAAAATAAAAAGTCACGAACCTTTTTCCATGTAAAGATAGGTTTAGAGTTCTTGAAAGGTCTTGTTGTCGCATCGTTGAAACATGCCGAATTTAAATAAAAAGTTTAGTAACTTAACAGACTTTTCGTTTTTGAGTCATGCTGTTTACAGATTTTACCTCTTTAATCAATAAAACTCTGCCTCCTCCCAAACCTGAATGTACGTTGGAGCACTTACATACTTTCTAAACTATGGCACAAAGGAATAGTCATTCCCATATTTAAAAAGGGCAATCAATTCGATTGCAGTAATTACCGAGACATTTGTTTACCTAAGTCGGGTTATAAGGTATACTCCATCTTAATCATGTGTAGAATAAACTAAACAAATGAGACTCTACTAGAAGAGGAGCAATGTGGGTTCAGAAAAGGACCTTCATGATACAGAAAAGAAGAGAGTTCAACTTACAGACTTATATCTTATTTGACTACGAAAAAGCATTAACATTTCAAGGAAAAAATTATGGGTTATATGAGAGAAATTGAATATTCAGCACATATTATTAAAATAATCCAAAACATCCATACAGACAACGTTATTTGTATTAAAATGGGTTGGGCCTTAGTAATACAGTTATTATTAGTCAAGGAGTGAAACGGGTTGCCCACTTTCCCCTGCTTTATTTTCTATACATGTATATAGACAAAATCATAAACAAATGACAGCAAAAATTTTAAAATAAATACTTTTAACTTAGATACAATACTTTTTGCGGACGACCAAGCCATATTTGCAGCTATATCTTCAGAAAGCTATTGGAGAACTCACAACTTAAACGAGCAAATAGATAAATTAAGATATCAACATATAATGAGGATGTCAGATCGCAGATTCCCGAAAATCGTATTCAGTTTGAGCCCCAAGGTTACAGAAACAGAGCAGAGCGTTTGAAGATGGCGAGACCAATTCTTGAAGTCGGAACTGGCTCGATGGCCTAATCCTTGTTGAAGAAGAAGAGTTCTTTAACCTCTAAGGTCATATCGGCGCCTTTAGCTTTTGAGCAATTACTTTGTGTTAATATTTCGTTGTTTTTTTACTTTGTATTTTCCTAATAATTCATTATATTCACACATACATTTACGCTTTCACTCATATTCTCTGGAGGATGCGGAATAATCCTCGCTAAAGAAAAATGCCTACCCACCAGCCGGGAATTGAACCCGGGACCTCTGTGTTTAAAACTGGCATTCTCTTTATATCTACGTTGATTTTCAGGTATCTGAAGGCAAAACAATAGGCCAATATTTCAATTAACATGTCTCAGAAAACCAGGGAAGTAAACATAAGTTGAACAATAACTTTCACTATAAAATTACAATAAACACATTAAATTCTGATTCTCCGCTCGTATCCCATAACTAGCAGTAAAATATACCGAGGCAAACATCAGATGATCCATTTGTAATTATATGGCCTGGAAAAACAGTTACATTTGGAAAGAAACTCACATAGGTAAGAGTTGCCTATATTTTACCGGCTCCTAATTTTTACGTTTGTAAAATTGGTATTTCTTGTAGCGTATGACATCTAGTGTTGCCATCGTTAACTACTCGCAATTCGGCACCATTATTTCAGTTCTGAGGGTTCTGTGATAAGAAAAGGTTCGTTTGCTGGAAGAAGAAAATTTTGTGGAGTTGTAATCTAATTTTTTAGACAGCAAGTAGAACTACTAATATAGTGCACCGAGTTAATAGCTTTAGATTACCACGCTAGTCAATAATCTTCATTGCTAAATATTTGATTTTGGTTTGAAGTCCAATCACTTAGCAATTCCTCTTTGTATTTGCACGTGTTTAATAAGTCGACGTTGTTTGATAGGTTTTACTTTTCATTGCCTTTATACAGGATTAATTTCTCATGGCACTCGCATTATCTGTTCACAATACAAATCGTTATACTTAACTTACCGCAATTCGTTGTAGAGTTAACTACACGTTATATTGGCAGTTTTCTTTGATCTAAAACGCCATTCCTTTATAAAACCTAACTAAAGATTAAATGGCGGAAATTCTGAATTCAGAAAGAACTGAAATGGAAATGAAATTACAAAAGCAGCAGAAAAATATCACTAGAAGTACTTAATCGAAAAATCCAGAAAGCAATATGGTATAGTATTTAAGTGCTTCATTGCCGGTATAAGGCAAAACAAGTTGAAAATAATTTCACTGAAAATGACTGCTAGCGAATCAACAAAATATCAAAACATCTGACCTCTCGGTGTTTAAACGTCATTTCTCTTGTTTCAAGAAAGCGTTCTAAACGTAATATCTATTAGTTTCAGGAATCAATATAATATTATTGATATTTTACAAATTCGAGCGCTGTCTAAAAAATAGTATATGCCACACGTGCTAAAAGTGGTTTTACCCCTTGTATCACAGTCTACTATTCTGAGTACGTGGCTAAGAGAATTGCGTTAAGTAAAAACAGACTTTGTTCTTCATAGGTTAAATGTGCATAAAGATAGCTTAGCTAAAGTTATTTAATATCGAATCTGTAATCATTGTTGTACATATGAAAGAACATTATAGACACAAAATCGCGGGATTGCCTATTATGTACCATTAACATTTAACAATGTCATACCGGTACAATTTAGGAAACTAGTTCTTAAAGGGTTTTCTTGAGTAATTAACTAGTATCGTGGTAGGTATTATTTAGCGACCAAATTCTAAAATGAACATTTATTTTTTAAATCATTTACGTTGGTACTACCTATGACACTGTTCCTTTTTACTTTATCTACTACGTACAGTAAGTAGGGGAAGTTATGAATTTCCACCCAAAAATTCGATACCGAAATTTCACAGGAAATACATGTTTTGAGGTCCCCTAAATCCAAAAAAGCCCTTTTAGAAAAACGGTCCGTCTGTGTGTGAACAGCTTAACTCAAAAACGAAAAGTCGGATAAATACCAAACTTGGTATTTAGGTTCAGCATCTTTCAAAGATGCGACATGAGGATTTTCAAAAAAAAAAAACCCACCCCGGACTACCTTTCACATGGAACATTTTCGAACATATTTATTTTCTCAAAAATGCCTCTAACCATTTTGATTAAGATATACATTAAAGATATTTTCATGACAAATAAAATGTATATCTTGAATTCTCTGGGAATGTGCCCAAAAGTCCTCTTCTTTCTGAATGGCTTTTGCATAAACCGTAAGAGATAGACGAAATTTTAATATACAAAAATGTAGAGCTCTTAAAGCACACAATTCATGCAATACACATTTTTTTGCGGAGTAAATCATTTGCGAGATATTCCTAGTTATTTGTTTGGATTTTACAATATTTATACTTTTTCTCAAATGAGAATTGGTTATTCGTTTTTTATGTTATTCATTTCTGCAAATGTTTATCTCGATTAAGATGAAGTAAATGGAGAATAAGCGTTTGTAAAATAGCTTGTACAAGAGCAGCGAAAGTCATGTGAGTGTAACACATCAGAATTCTTTCTGTTACAGAGCCTCACTGAAAGTGTTCATCATGGAAAATCACCTCAAAATAGGCGCGAAAAGAACAGCAGTCAGAGAACTTTTGAGTCAACAAATAGAGACAGTTTGAAAGTAGCAGAGGATAAAGTAAGACATAAAGCTGTGGCCAAAGAAACGTCTACAACAGTGGTGCCATCTGCAAAAAGGAGATACTTTGATGATGACAGCATTGCAAGGAAAACTACAAATAAAATCAACTGGTGAAAGTGAAACGTGGTTCTGTGAATTGTGTAATGAAGACAGAATGGAAGAAATTATCTGGTGCAAGAAGTGCAAAATTTAGATCCATGCAAAGCGTGCAGGTGTCAAGAAAGGAGTGGAAAAGTTCTTTTGCGATTCCTGAAAATAGTGGTAACCGCTAGTAGCATATCTAAACCGAATTAAAATCAAATACAGCAACTTTATATTCCTTCACTGTTTTAAAATGTAAGAATGAAAAGTTTAGTTGAATTTAGGAACCTACTGGTATAAATTAGGAATCCAGACTTTCAGAAGTATAATTTTTTTTGATACTTAAACGTTTTTATTTTCAATGTTAATATCAAAACCTAAAAATAATATATTCATGACATTAATATTGTTAAACTCATATTATAAAGGGAAATTGAGATGGAATAAACCAAATCCATAAACCAAATCTGATACAATTTGGACAACTTTTATCTGCAGCCTCATGCAAAGGTTCAGAATTTCAGGACAAGACGCTTCGACAAGTTAGTGAAACAGCCAGCTAAACTCGGTAGCTGACGTGAGCGCAGTCAACCAATAAAAACAGATAAACACAAGTCATACTGAACCCTGATCCAGAATGTTTTCTTACTCTCCGTGGGGAAAAGAAGAAACCTACAAGAGCCGTAACAAAATCGACAGAACTGCAACTAGTGTTTTATAGAATTTCTGTTGTGTTTTTTTTGTTATCGTTACGTAACATATTATTTATTATTTTAAATCAAAGGCAGAGCCATGTCGAGTAGTTACACCGTTAACTTCTTCCCAAAGGTAGGTTTTCATTCCAGTTGACATATTGAGGTTTGCTGCGGACGGTATTTGACGGTATTTCCTCCAGTCATTCGTGTTTATCTCGTCATTAATAGTTCATTTCCATAGTTGCACTGTTGTTTAGCATTGTATCTGAAAATAGACCGTTCTGCCTGCAGAAACGTTCAGTGGCATGCCTTTGTGGTAGATAGCATTACCATCACCAATATTTTATGATCTTTACGCTAACGCTTATGCAAGGGCGGCTGTCCCTCGAGGGCCGCAGAGCTACAACCCGTCTAACTATACTTGTGTCAGCAATCTGGTAAAGTGACGAGCTGCAGCTTTGTACGGATGTATATCCTCCTCTGACGTCAGATACCTCTTGTCTCCTAAAAATACGCAAGCCCCATTGCTCCGGGCTCAGCCCTAAAAAGCCAGAGAAGCTGTGGACGTTGTAAGGCTTTCACCTGACCTAAAATACGAGGCGTGTTTTTAAATTAAGTAACTACAATTTTTACTTTCTCTACCACGTACATAGGTAGAGAAGGTAGATATTCCAGTGCACCCAAAAATTCGTTATCGAGATTTCATCACAAATACATGAGGCCCGCTGAATCCAATAAAGCATCTTTGGAAACATGTCCGTGAGTACGTCTGTGTCTCTGTGTGGCCATGAATAGCATAACTGAAAAACGAAAAGTCGGATATATACCAATGTTGGTATTTAGGTCCAGTATCTTGCAGTGATGCGACACGAAGATTTTCAAGAAAATATCCCCAACCCAAGTACCATTTACATGGAAGATTTTATTTACTAAAAAAATGGCTCTAACGGTTTTGATTTAAATACCATATATTGAAGATGTTTACATGACAAATAAAATGTACGCCTTGAACTTTCTGGAAATATGTTTTGAGGTCCTCGTCATTCAGAAGAAATTTTGTGTAAACTTGTATAACTGGTAAACGTTAAGCGATAGACGAAAACGTACTACATAAATAATGTTACACGCAATTTATTTAAAATAATTTTCTGTGGCATAAGCCGTTTCTGAGATATTCGTCATTAATTTTTCCAATTGTTCATCTCTTGGTCATTCTTTAAAATCCTTTCAACATGCAGTTGTTTCTCGCAATTGCATCGAAACAGTATTGAATTTTAAGGCCAGCAAAATACTGAACTTAAATACCAAGTTTGATATTTACCGACCTTTATTTTTAATTTATGCAGTTTACAGGCACACAAAGTGACAGACGCGCACATAAAAGGACACACATACGGATCTTTTTCTAAAAATGCGTTTCTGGATACAGGGATCTCAAAGCATACATTGAAGTATGTGTTTTATTTTAATTTGTATGCAACACGCTTTCGGCGTCAAATCGAAGTACGTATTTTGTTGTAGGTTGTTGTTTGCACCACACTTAGGGTGTCAATTTGAAATAGTTTGCTTGTTTCAGCCCCACATATGGAAAGCCAATTTGAGAGAATGGTTTGTTACGTTATTTTTTTACCACGCTTTGGGCGTCAATTTGAAGTAGTTTTTATTGAAGGAGTTGAATTATATTTCAACTATTAGGGAGCCGAACTTGAAGTAGCTGCAACCGCACGTATGGTACCCGGTAGCCTTCGACCAAAATTTAAAAATATTAATTTTGTAATTTGACTGTTTCTTTAAGTATTAAATATTTATGTTTGCCTCGGCTGCGTCAGTATTATTGTTAGAAACACGTTTCTCTTAGCAGGGTTGTGGTGCAACTGAAGAATGTAGGCTTACACAGATTATAATTTTACTTTACTACATTTATTAATTCTTGACACAATTTAAATAACGCTTCACTCATATAGAGAGCTATGAGATTCTTTTTATTAATTAGTTACACTTTTTAACACGTAAACTTATTTTTAGTCTTACACGAATACGTATTATATTTCTTGAGGACACTTTTTGCGTCTGGTTAGTAACGCTGTCTCCTTTTCAGTTTTTGATTAGCTAATCCTACTCCAATAGAATACCTTCATTTAACTAAAGCTTTTTCTGGTTGTTGATTGACTATTTTATAAACTGTCACTAAAATTTACATTATTGTTACTTCAAGAATCACAAGTAATACTGTTAAACTTTCTTACTCATTATTGACTCAAGGTTACCTCATTGTTACCTCATTGTTAGCAACTTTTAACTTATTATTCCCACAGCTCCTACATTATTAAATTACGTAATACATTCACATAACATTATTACACATGGATACAATAATATAAACATATACAATGACTGCTACATAATTTTACAAATTATTACGTACACATATTGCTTCAAGGCGGGCTGTTATTGAATTTACATATTATAATTAGACTGAAATTATTTAAGTGCTAAAAATACTGCCTCAACATTTTCATTGAAATCTTGCTATCGAATGTTTGGGTGGAATGCAATACGTTCTCGCTACTGTCTAGGTGGTATAGAAAGTAAAACTGACAACGAATTACTTGTCAAGAAAGTAACATTTCAACAATATTTTTATGTAACTAGACCAAAGCTCAATGTATCTCTGAAAATCTCCCTTTTCATGCCCGCTTTTGTACCTCTGCTAGAACGAGAAAGTAAACAGGAAATTTGTCTGTATGTCACTCAAGGGAATATCAGCGAGTGCCGTAACTAAGGATATTAAAGCTTTTGAAAAGTAAGAGAAGGAAATAAATGTCACAAAAGGTGAATGAAATCTCAACGCGAGGTTCATAGCCGAGAAACCCCTTAGCGGATCCCAAGTTTGAAAATGAAACACTTTTCATTTCATTTGATAAAACATTACAACGTTATAAATATGCCAACACGAAACAAAAGGAGAGGCTGTTTTCATTGTTTAAGCTAAGGCCGAGTGAAGCGATTTGATTATAGGATTACCAGCTGGGTGCCGGACGTTGCAAAGGTACTTTTTAAATTCGAATGATAAGTTAATTAATTCTATGTACCCCTCCTGTTCTTTATGAAATCGTTGTACAACTATCTAGAGGATTTTTGATGAAGAAGACTAAGAGATATCAACCAACAGGAAATAGAATCGGATTGTAAAATTAAACCTTCTCTAAGTCTAGCAAATGAAATAAAACTGAATTGAGGTAAAGAGGCATATATACTTAACTTACGAAGAAAGGAAAGATCAGGAATAGCATGGTTTAGACTGGGGGGCTGGGACTGGGTACATATTTTGGCGGAATGTGACGGTGGGAGAAGCAGCGAACAATTAAACTCAAAGAAGAATTCTTAAAGTCCCCCAAGAAAGAGTTTGGCATGTTAGGAGCTACTGGCTGACCAGAGGAACTGCAAAACATGAGCAATTTCTTGGCTAAAGTGCGCGAAGCTAGGTCAAACTTATTCAGTTAGACAAAAGTAATTTATCTCTATTCTCCTTTTTCTTGTTCTTTTTGTTTTCTTTTCTGTTGTTTATGTCACCATACTTGTATCTCTAATAAGCATGTACGGTCAATGACCCATGCACTAAATACTTGTGTAATAATTTCAATAATCTGTAACCAATAAAGATACCCTACCCACCTACCCACCCACCTACCTACCTACCTACCTACAGCCCCCGCTATTCCTTTTAACGGATGAAAATTTCCCAGATATTCGCAGAAAAGGATGTGAAACATCGGCGGAACATCACACTTCCTTCACCATGCCCCGCAGTCTTTCAAATTATGGAAATGTTACAGAGCCTAAAAGTACTCTTTGGCGGTGGAACAATCATCGGTCGGAATGGTCGAGTAATTTTTTAGACCGACACACTATACAAACACGTTTTTAATCTTTTTCTACCTTTTCTTGGGTAATATCGTCGTATTGCGCCCATTGTGAATATGTCCCTCTGCCCCTTTCTGTAGGAAAGTCATTACATCCTTGAGATGCACGATGCCTTCTAATTACCTTCTTAATAAATACTGGTATTGCGCCGAAGGATAGCTCGTTCTTAAAGTTCATTGTTTCTATTACTGCGTTTACCAGGCAATATGTATTCCATGTGCAACAAATGCCACCGTGAGCCTCGAGTTATTGAACATTTCTGGATATAAAGCACTGTCGAAAACCATTCCCTGCAAAGTTTTAAACCACCAACTACCCGATTAGATAGCTCCTTCCTAATGACCCTCATCAGCCGGATACACCACTTTTCTTTGGTCCCATAGTTATGTGACAACATGCAAACAACTTAGTTTCAGATAATACGCAAACCTTAACATATATCATGAAATACAGGTGAAGCTGGTGAATAAGAACCCTCCCCAATCCCAGTCTAGCGAGTTAACCGCTTTGGAAAAGATGCATAGTCTGCGAACGTCGAAAAAATAAAATTGTGATTGTTCATTATCAAATATTAGTTGACTTGATTTCTAGTGTTAGCTGCGCAAGATTTAACATGCCTGCTAAAGATTTGATTATTATATACAAAGGAAATAAAGCAAAACTTTCATACTTGGAGTTTATTTGACACTTGACATTTGTGTTATATATATAACGGTCTTCACATTTATTCGGCCTTAATCGCCAGTCGATTTAAATGAATGACGTCATTCTTAGTTCAGTGAACCCCTTGTCTCAAAAGGGAGGTGCGGAATTGAACCTCGGACTGCATGCGTTTCCGAATTTGTTAAGAGGCTGATGTGCTGCGGTGGTGCAGAACTGTTTTTCACTTAGACATTTTTTGCGTTGTTTGCACAGGAGATGGAAGTGACCACCGATCATAGAATTAGCATGAATAGGTGCTAAATGGGGAAAACACTCTGCGCTGTAAAATCTGTCCAATTATTTGAATCACCAATCAGCATACGTACTGAGATTGAGAGTTAACGAAACGCAAGCGAAAGAAGTTCCAAATTTAAACGCTGGAAAGCTTAGATAAAAGTCCCATTTCACTAAGCTGACCTCGAGACTGTTGACATCCACCCCTTACATTCATCTTTCGCTACTCCTCTTCTAGAGGCACTGGTAATAACCTCGTTTCTTTAAAATGTTGACGACATGCGCAGACAACCAATGGCGGCAACGGCCGAATAAATACGAAGACCCCGCATATATATCATAAACTACACGGTTTGACCCTTAAGATTCGTTCCGGCTACACAGAGTTACAGCTGATTTCTCCATCGTTCTTTGGGTCCTCCTCCACTTCTTCTACCAGTTGGAGGTAACTTAATACTTGGAGAGGACTGTGGTGCGAGTCCGTTCTACGAAGATGCATGTACCATTAATCTCTTTTATTTTCCACCCTTGCTACTATATTTGTAATTCCTAATTCTTTCCTTATATATTCCTTCTTTGAAGATCCTGCAGAGTATATCCAGCAATTGGACGCAGCAATATATATTGCTTCAAATGGTATATCGCGGCATTTGTCTTATTTTACACGCATGTTCTATAGAGTAATAACAAAGATTTTCTACGCAATGGAATTCTCAACAAGTCAAAGCCTTCTTTGCAAGCATGTTCTTCTATCAATCTAATTAATTAGTAATTGCATACAAATTGACATTGAACACCTACAGATTAACGTGGAATCCAAATCACTCTGGGTTAAGTTGTGCCCCACATATCTTATGACGAGTCGGAGGGTCACTCGTCCAAGAACCGACCAAGCTCAATGCTGCTTAACTCGAAGATAGATCGGCAGCGACCCCAATATATTCACATTCAAGTACAATGGATTTGTAAATGCTTTTTAATATTTTAGTAATTTATAACATTAAAATTGGGTGTTTTATAGACCGTATCCGTCAAAACGAATTGGGCTTTCCAATGGCGAAAGAGCTATCAAAATGGTTTAAGTGATGTTTAAGACTACCCTACATACAAACTTTTCCTCTTTATATTATAGAGTATTTGGTAACTTGCAACTTGTGGAGGGAAGTGATGCAAATCTCCCCCAGGTAGCGGGTGAACAAGATTGCTGCTCTGTGGTAGACTTTACTGTTAAGTAATGATATTGTAGCTTGCCAGGGCTGGAAATGAACCCCGGATATCGGAGTGAGGCAACACTTAGGAACATGTTGAAATTAGGGTACGTGGTGAATCTTAACAGAACGCTAACGCCTCACAGCCTAGAATATTTAAGCTGACCGAATTGAGGTCACACGGGCAGACCACCACTAATTGTAACGGCAGAAACAATACTGGGTGCTACATGGATGACGAAACTCAGTGGGAAAGCACTGGCTGTGCAGCGCTCGGGAAGGGGGTGCGGATGCTAGTGACAATAATTCTAGGTAACGTTCCTTCCCATACCCTGAGCCCTTTACTCTAGTCTAACGGACCAAGGGCCGCTCTATAAGTACATCAGCTAATACATACACTACGTGATCAAAAGTATCCGGACACCCGGCTGAAAATGACGTACAAGGTCGTGGCGCCCTCCATCGGTAATGCTGGAAGTCAATATGGTTTAGGTCCACACTTAGCCATGATGACATCGTTCACTCTCGCAGGCATACTTTCAATCAGGTGCTGGAAGGTTTCTAGGGGAATGGCAGCCCATTCTTCACGGAGTGCGGAACTGAGGAGAGGTATCGATGTAGGTCGGTGAGGCCTGGCACGAAGTTGGCGGTCCAAAACATCCCAAAGGTGTTCTATAGAATTCAAGTCAGAACTCTGTGCAGGCCAGTCCATTACAGGGATCGGCATCCCCGAATTGCTCTTCAACAGTGGGAAGTAAGAAGGTGCTCAAAATATCAATGTAGGTTTGTGCTGTGATCGTGCCACGCAAAACAACAATGGGTGCAAGCCCCCTTCAGCAAAAACACGACCACACCATAATACCACCACGTCCGAATTTCAGTGTTGGCACTACACACGCTGGCAGATGACGTTCACCGGGCATTAGCCATACCCACACCCTGCCATCGGATCACCACATTGTGTACCGTGATCATCACTCCACACAAACGTTTTGTCACTGTTTAATCGTGTAATGTTGACGCTCCTTACACCAAGCAAGGCATCGCTTGGCATTTTCCTGCGTGATGTGTGGCTTATGAGCAGTCGCTCGACCATGGAATCCAAGGTTTCTCATCTCACGCCTAACTGTCATGGTACTTGGAGTGGATCCTGATGCAGTTTGGAATTCCTGTGTGATGGTCTGGATAGATGTCTGCCTATTACTCTTTACGACTCTCTTCAAATGTCGGCGGTTTCTGTCAGTCAACAGACGAGGTCGGCCTGTACGCTTTTGTGCTGTAAACGTCTCTTCACGTTTTCATTTCACTAACACATCAGAAACAGTAGACCTAGGGATGTTTCGTAGTGTGTAAATCTCGCTTACAGACTTCTGACACAAATGACACCCAATCACCTGACCACGTTCGAAGTACGTGAGTACCACGGAGCGTCCCATTCTGCTGTTTCACGATATCTAATGACTACTGAGGTCGCGGATAATGAATACCAGGCAGTTGGTGGCAGCACAATGCATCTAGGATGAAAAACGTATGCTTGTGGGGTATCCGGATAGTTTTGATGACATAGTGTACGTTGCTGGTAGTAAACATGTTTCTTATTCAGAAATTATAAACAGACTCGGCAAGAACACGAACGATTTGGAGATGTTCCGTGTCGGTTGTGGAGATCGTTTGCCTCTGTGGCCTCAATTCGGTCGCTTAGATATACAGCTGAGAGGCGTCAGCGTTCTGTTAATCTTTACTCGCCACGTACCCAATTCCTGAGTGTTGCTCACTCTGATACCTCGGGGTCGTTCCCAGCTCTGGGACCCCGCAATATACGCGGAAAAAAAAGTGTAAGGCATTATAGAGTAGAGATGCAACACCAAGCTAGGCATTTTGAGGTTAGAAACATGGGGTTACAGATGCATTATACTCATAGGAGTGCTGCATGAACATAATTTGAAATCTGAGTTAAGGAAATATCTTCATTTGCTAGTCATAATGAGATAAATCTCACACGACATTGCTGCACATACTGTCTTAACTAGAGTGCCAGTACACAATGGGAAATTAACCGTCACATGCGAGTAATGTACTGAACAAGAGGAGTGATCGGTTTCTCATTCGGAGACGCTAATATGACGAATCCAATGTTCACGCGCGTAGCGCAGTGAAAACGCTTCCAGGCTTATTGTTCCTATTCCCAAAATGCTTATTTTTGTACTGTATTTCTACTCTACAAGTTTTTTTTTGCGCACTGTTTCCCCAAACCAGGTATTTTCTTTACCTTTTCTGTCCTTAATCGCTTTTGGTGCATTTATTTATCTCTAAAGTGTTTCTTTGTTGCAATTAAGTGCAGGAAATACCAAACTCCTTTGACATTTTTTGCATGTACCGCATTTATACCGATAATCTATCATCACCACACACTTGGACCTTCTTTTCCGTGTGTATTTACACTTGTGAAGTAAATACAGAAATATTTACTGTATCGTTAGCGCAGTAATTAATTTGAATCGCCCACCGTTCTTTGTTTTGTTGCCCAATAACGAGAAATTTATTTTCAAACTAGCAGAAGCCGCAGCACTGCTCGCATTCTGAGTTAACCGCGGCGATTATTTCTTGCCCTTTCTCTCTCCCTCTCTCACTATATATTGTCCCCTCTCTTCCCTTCCCCAATCTTTCCCACTCTCACTCTCTCTGCCTTTCCGAAACCCCTTCTTTGCTTTCTCTCGCTGAGTCAGCAGCGTAGAAAGACAAGAATATTATATACATTTCCCAAAGGTAGCCAAAAACAATATACTGTTACATTTACATTACTTTCTGTAGACACTATCGTTTATTTCCACTACACTTACAAACGCTTTTTACTTTCTCTAGTACGTACATAGGAGGTAGAGAAGATATTGCACTCCACCCAAAAACCCGATACCGTAATTTCAACAAAAATGCATGTTTTGAGGCCCCAAAATACAAAAAAGTATTTTTAGAAAAAGGTTCGTGTGTATGTGTTTAAGTACTAAACTTGGTATTTAAGTTTAGTACGTTCCAAAGATGCGACACCAATTTTCAAGAAAATCCCCCATTCCAAAGTACCGTGTACATTAAACATTTTTCGAAATATTTGATTCTCTAAAAAAATGCTCTAACGATTTGGATAAAATAACATATATTAAAGCTATTTAAATGACAAATAAAATGTATATCTTGTATAACTGGTAAACGTTAAGCAATAGACGAAAACACACTGCACAAAACATGTAGATCTGTTTAAAACATAAAACGCATTTCAAATAGCTTCTTGTGGCATAAGCCATTTCCGGGATATCCGTCAGTAATGGTTCGAATTCTTCAATACTTAGCTTTGTTTTAAAGTTCTGCCAATTTTCAGCTGTTTCTCGCGATTTCATGAAAACAATATGGAATTTTAAGGCCAGCATATGACATCCAGTTCTTAAACATTTGACTATCACTATGCCCTTTGTATCTATAACAAAATGTGTAATGTAGCCGTTTCCGGAAGGCTGATTATTTCGATTAAAATGGAATAGATGGGAAAATAAACTTTCATAAGAATAATTTGTATACCCAATAATAAGCGATGGAGGGTAGAGAAAGTCATTGGAATATAATACATCAGATTTTTAATACCTAGTCATTTTTACTTTCTCTACTACGTATAGTAAGTAGGGGAAGTATTGTATTCCACTCAAAAGTTCGATACCGAGATTTCACCGGAAATATATGTTTTGAGACCCCCTGGATTCAAAATAAGCATTTTGGAAACATGTCCGTGTGTGTGTCTGTGAACAGCATAACTCAGAAACGAACAGTTGGATAAACACCAAACTTGGTATTTAGGTTCAGCATCTTCCAGAGGTGCGACACGAAGGTTTTCAAGAAAATCCCCCACCCCAGATTACCCTTTACATGGAACATTTTTAGAAAATTTTAATTTTCACAAAAATGGCTCTAACGATTTTAATTAAAATATCATATGTTTAAGATATTTTCATGACAAATGAAATGTATATCTCGAATTTTCTGGGAATGTCTCCAAAAGTATTCTTCATTGTGAACGACTTTTGCATAACTGGTAAACCATAGGAGTTAGACAAAATTTTCCTACGCAAAAAATGTAGATCGCGTTAAAATACACAATTTATGTCATATACATTTATTTTGTTGAGTGAACCATTTTCGATATATTGCTTGTTATTGCCTTAAATTTTTCAATACTTCTTTTCTCAAATGGGAATTCGTTATTCATTTTTATGTCTTAGATATGCAAAGAGAATGGTGCTGCACCTAGCAACCAGCTATTAAGAGATATGTCTACGCTTAAAGGCTATTGTATTTCTATATTCCCCTTGCAAATACAAAACAAGGGGAACATAGTAGGCCTTACGCGATAGTCAAGTATTTTTAGAACTGGTTGCTGTGTGTAAAATATAATTCTCTTTGCATGTCAAAAGATCGTTTCTGCAAATATGTATCTCGATTAATATGAAATAGATTGGGAGTAAGAGTTTGTAAAAATAGCTTGTACAAGAGTAGAGAAAGTCATGTGAGTGTAACACATCAGATTTTTTGAGGTACTGTCACCATTCAGTTAATTTTCGCAATGTCATTAAAATTGTCCGGCACTTCAAAACCAGTAATAGTGATACGCTTTTAAACCTTTGACTATCGCATCGGTTTCTGTTATCTTCTTGCTCCTACAATGAAATGTATAATGAATATATGTCTACCTGTGTGTCTAATAACATGAAGTGGCTAAAAGAAGTAAGAATAGCTTGTAAAAGGTGTAAAGGCATAGGATAGTGGGTAGAGAAAGTCATGTTAATGTACCACTTAGCCTGAAGTTGTTTTGTTAGAAAACTATAATACAATAAATATACATTGCTGCTCTATGTAGGAGTTTTAAATCGGACGGCTTTTCTAGTAACAAATTACATTAAAACACAATTACATGGGGCGTGAAAAATCAATGTTGAAGTGAGTGACCGCGCGGTTAGGAACAATTATTGCGGTATGTCATGTGTTTGTGTAACTAATTTATGCGACCGTAACCTAGACATCCCTGGGTATGTTCTGACAGTTGACACATCCATCCGCATCTTGTCGGCGTGGTTTAACGCTTGGGCCCGGTGTTGAACCTCAAATGGTATCGTGAATTATGTTCAGGAGCAGGATGGGCTAAGGCTGAGGGTGTGATATTACTGCCAGGAGCCGCGCAACTCCCCATACTGCTCTTAAGGGGTACACAATGTTGAAATTTCGACATTTTGACCAACATTTTCAATATAGTTTCCATACCACTCACCTATTAGATAGAATTATTGTATTTCATTCAAAGATTTGAGATTCCACAATAAATGCATTTTTAGAGATCCTTGAACCCTCAAATAGCATTTTTAGAAGACATTTCGTACGTGCTCGTATGAACAGCACAGCTTAAGGTTTGGAAAAGTGCCAAATTTTATACCTAAGAGGCAGCATTTTAGGATATAAGGAATATATGTGGACTTTCCAAGCGCAGAATCTCTTTAAATGGGAAGTTCATTGTTGCGGTAATTTTATTTTCTCTACCCTGTAACCCGTATGTTTAGAGGCGTTGAATTAAAAAAATCATTTTTAGACAAACGTCCGTGTGTGAGCGTTTCTGTGAACAGCTTAACTCAGAAACGAAAAGTCAGATGAACAATAAACACGCTATTTAAGTTACGAGGGCAGTCCCAGAAGTACCCGGCCTGACGTATATATAGTGGTTGTTGTTTCAAACAAATGACTATGGTAGAAAGTACCACCCTTAGAAACCTTAAGTTTGAGGTTTCACGATGCTACGTTGTTTAGTAATTGTTTGGCAACCATTAATAGTGAACTCTCTCAGCGAATTTGTAAACATGGATAAAACTGGCCATCGTTATGTGATACAATACTTTCATTTGAAATGCCTTAGTCCAACTAATATTAAAACTGAGCTAGATTCTACTCTGGGGGAGTCTGCTAGTTCGTTTAAAACAGTAAAATATTGGGTGGCAGAGTTTAAGTGAGGTCGTACGAGCTGCCCAGACGAACATCGCAGTGGTCGACCAAAGTGACAAAGTGCGCGAGCTAGCCAGACATCGTAAGCATTTCAAAAAGTGCTTTACATCACACACTAACTGAAAATTTAGACATGAGAAAGCTGTGCGCAAGATGCTTGCCGCGTTTACTCACAATGGAACAAAAACAGCATCGTGAAGACGTTTCAGTCGAGTGTTTGGCGATGTTTTGCTGCAATAAAGCCGAGTTTTTGTGTCGATTCATAACCATGGATGAAACATGGGTCCATCACTTCACACCCGAGACGAAGGAACAGTCAAAAATGTGGATTAAAGGGGAGAATTGGCTCCAAAGAAGACGAAAACAGTTCCATTTGCAGGCAGGGTCATGATGTCAGGTTTTTTTCTGGGACGCGCGTGAGATAATTTTCATTGGCGAGGAAAATCAATCAATGGCGAATATTATGCAAAATTATTGCAGCGTTTTAAAGCGTTTTCAAGCAAAAACGACCGCATTTAGCGAAAAAAAGTTCTTTTTCATCAAGACAATGCACCAGTTCACACATCCATCATCGCCATGGCCAAAATCAATGAGTTAAAGTTCGAATGCTTCCTCATGCACCCTATTTGCCAGATTTAGCCTCCTCTGATTATTTTCTGTTTCCAAAGTTGAAGAAATGGCTTGGTGGTAAAAGATTTGTCACAAATGAAGAGGTGGAGTTTGCAGTTGATGGCTATTTGGCAGGAAGCGACGGTTCTTACTATAAATAGGGTATTGAAGCTATTGAACATCGCTGGGAAAGCTGTATCGAGACTATGTTGAGAAATAAAGATGTTTTTTTCCCCAAAAGTTTTGTGTTTTTTTTCTTAGGTCGGATAGTTCTGGGATAGCCCTCGTAAGTAGCTTCCAAAGATGCGACACGAAGTTTTACAAGAAAATCCCCTACCCCAAACCACATTTTAAATTTTTGATCCTCTAAAAAATGGCTCTAACGATTGTTTTGGGATACCACATATTAAAGACATTTACATGACAAATAAAATGTTTATCTTGAATTTTCTGTGAATAACCTGTGAATTCCTTTTCATTCGGAAGGAATTTTGTACAATCTTGTATAACTGGTAAACGTTAAGCGATAGAATGTAGATCTCTTTAAAACACACAATTTATTTCCAATAAGCTTTCTGTGGCATAAGCCATTTCTGAGGCATGTGTTATTAAAGATTCGAATTGTTCCTTTCTTAGTCATTCTCTTAAAAGTCCTCACAACATTCAGTTGTTTCTCGCGATTGCACGAACACCGTATGGGATTTTAAGCCAGCATATAGTGTCCTGTTCTTAAACATTTGACTATCACTGTTCCCTTTGTATCTATAACGAAATGTGTAATGTACCATTTCTGCAAAGGTTCATTTGGATTAAAATGAAATATAAAAATAAGCTTGAGTAAGAATAATCTGTACACACTAATAAACGATAGGGGGTAGAGAAAGTCATGTGAATGTATCGCATCAGATTATTTTTAAACAACTCTAATGATTTTGATTAGAGTACCATATATAGTTCAAATTTTTGTTTAATGTCTCCTAACATCTACCTATAGTAGATAAGAGAAAGTAATGTATTCCTCCCAAAAATTGATATCGAGTTTTCACTCGAAGTGTATGTTTTGGGGCTCCCTGAACTCCAAGTGTGTGCCAGGAGTGTGTGTGTCTTTCTTTCGTTCGCCATGTGTGCGAATCGTTGATTAAGTACAAACTTAGTATTTAAATTCAGAATTTTCAACGATGCAATACAAATATTTTAAACAAAATACTGCAGAGCAAATTACCTCCATATACCGAAAAAAGTTTTTGATGTTTTAAATTAAAATTTCAAAGTTTTATATATTGAAATCAGAGCTAAAATATATTTTTCTGTACAATTTTCTGCGAATAGCCTATGAACCTCTCTTTATTTATATGATTATATTTTGCATAATTTTGCATAACACTCAAACCTTAAAACACAGAGAAAAGCTTAACCATATGAATAATTTAAAGTTAATTAAAACAAATAACTTCTGTAAAATAACTTTGTTTTAGTGTTCGCAGTTTTATAAATATTCCATTCATCTAACGCAGCTATCAACAAGTGCTGAGCAGAGCGGTTAGGAGCTTACCTGCTCAGTACATAAGCGTGATGGGAGCAACTGAAAGAGGAGCAAAGGGCAACTTGTTGATATCATTCTTACCCTCTCTCACCGCAGCGGCAATTCTGTCGGGTAGTTTTCATTTACCATGGAGGACAATACGTCAAAGTGTAGGTCAACAACACCAACTAGTTTCAACCCTGCTTCGGAGGAAACATATTTTATTACAGTACAATATAACATATAAAGTGCTTATTTTTGTAACACGATGTTAAAGCATTAACAAAGGTTAATCTAGAGCGCCATTATTCGTCTTGTCATGCGATTCAGTATGAAAAACATCAGCTTTGCTTGTACAACTAAAATGTATAACATTTATAAATATACATATAGTACATTTTATTGTACTGTGATTTATTACCACGAGGAAGTATTTTTATCACTTAAATGATATCAGTCTGATTATATAATATAAAAGAATAACAACCCGCCTTAAAGCAATATGGGTATGTAATAATATACAAAATGTGTGCAACAGTCATTGTATTACGTTTATATTATTATGTATATATATATAAAATCATGTTATGTGAATCTATTACGTAGTTTTAACAATGTAGGAGTTGTGAGAATAGAAGCCGAAAGCTGCTAACAATGAGGTAACCTTGAGACTTCAATATATTAGAAAGTTTAATAATGCTACCAATAATTCTTGGAACAATAATGTAATATTTAAAACAGTTTATAAATAGCCAATCAAAAACTAGAAAAACCTTAAGTTAAATAAAGGTATTCTATTGGAGTAGGATTAACCAATCAGAGACTTGAAATAGATGAAATGTACAAATTTAGGCGGTAGACGTCAGACGCTAGAAGGCAGCGTTCCCAAGCAGTTTGCTCGGTACGTATTCAGTGTGAGACATAAAAAAACTCATAACGGCGTGAATAATATAAAGTTTACGTGTAAATAGTACAAGTAACAATAATCTCACAGCTCTACAGTAGGATACATCAGTGAAGTGTTATTTAATCGTGTGAAAGATTAATAAAACGAAGTAAATACCATATAATTTGTGTAAGCCTTCATTCTTTAGCCGTACTACCCCTGCTAAGAGATACGTGTTTTTGCAGATTACTATTGACGCAGCAGAGGCATACATATATAATGTTCAAATAAACATTAAAATACAAAGTTGATTTCTTTAAACGTGGGGGCGAAGGCCACCGAAAAGTTTGTATCGTACGTGGGGCGAACACTACAAGAAAACAACCTCCCATACGTCAGGCAGCAAATAACCCTCTCAACTATTGCTCAATTTTTTATGCTGGCCAGACTCAAACTATATTATTTTGCCTTTGAACCCACGTATTATCATGTTTTAATACATGCTTTATTATTTTTGCTTGTATAATCCATTTTATGATGCAGCACTCAAATTAATCATGTCTCGCCATACTGAAGAGTGCTAATTGTATTATATACCGCAGCCGCCACGATCACCACCACCGCCACCACTACCATCACCATCAATAATAATAATGTATTATCATATGAGCAATATAGTTCCATAAAACAATATGAATTAAAACACTTCAAATCAATTTGTATCGCAAAGTTACTCCCGTGCAGTTACAGCAAACGCCCCTGAGTTTATAAACCGGCACGCTGCTCAGCTTTCCTTGTGGCAGACGCTAATAGGAACGAAGCATTTAAAGCCGGCTCCCTAGAGCTACATATTGAGGATGCCTTAACGTACATACTTTAAAAGTTTCGATTCTTGTTTGTTTTCCGCTTTTTGTTTGTGTTTTAAGAGCTTCTTAACACGAATAAACTTTTGAATGCTGTTTCCGCGTGTTATTACTAAGTAGTTATTACTTAATTTAAAGTTCTTCCAGGTAAATATATATATATATATATATCTTGAATAATATGCATAGAAGAATCGCTTTCTAGTTGAATAGTATAATTAGCAGGCAGCAGCATCATCATTCTTTGTGTCAATCAAAAACGAAACATCGGAATTAATACCTAAAATCATACTTAAGTCAGATATCATTTTAGCATGCCAGGGGAAGATTTTCAAGAAAATATCCAATCCAAACCAACCCTTTACAAGAAGAATGTTCTACATTGTACATTTACTCATAATGACTATTAAACATGTATTAAATTGGAACATATTTGTGAATTGAACGTAACAAATTATATGCATATCTTGTAATTCCTACGATGCGTGTTTCTGAAGTACTGTTTTAATATTTTGCCTCTTCAGTCGCAATTTTGAGCATGCGCGATCACGTCAATTGATTACAAGATCAGACACAGATATGAGCGATATTCACTTTGTGTTTCTCTGTTGTTAGAGCGTTTAAAACGTTCGATCGACCCGAAGACTGTGAAGTCAGATCAGTGATTCGTTTTTTGAACGCGAAAAATGTTACGTCAGCAAGCATTCATCGCCGATTGTGCGAGGTTTATGGGGAAATAATAATGAGTGACAAGCCCGGCCACACACATAAACAAACTGAAGATCTGATCACATCATTTGGTTGAGAAAATTCCACCACCCTCCCTACAGTTCGGATTTGGCACCAAGCAATTTTCAGTTGTTTCGTTATCTTAAGAAATTCCTTAATGGAAAACATTACAACGACGATGATGTTATGGAACAAGAAGAGCAGGCAGCAGCATCATCATTCTTTGACGAAGGCATAGAAAAACTGGTTTCCCGTTACGACAAATGCCTGAATAACGGGGTGACTATGTGGAGAAGTAATGTGAGGTAATAAATAACAATAAAGTATTTCGAAAATAATGTTCTGTTGTTTTTTAAAAAATTACAGGTATTATTTTAAAAACCCGTCTCATATGAATAAACTGGGAAGTCCCTTTAGCGAATACATTTATTATAATTTGGTGTAACTATAAAACGTTCAAAGGTACACAAAAACGTACCCAGAAAAAATGTAGAACTTATTAAAGTACGTGTTGTTTAAACATTTTCATAGGAGTAGCCGTTTTCTAAATACTCCATTTTGCAAGCTTAACAGGCACCCAAAAGGTAATTTTTTAATATGTCTGAATGTTTGCAATTATGACTTTCCCAACTGCTTATCTATAGTTAAGTAGGAATATTATACTGCACCCAAAGTTCCTATAAACACGAGATTTCACCATAAATGCTCGTTTTGACGTCCCCTGAATAAAGAAAACGTCTTTAGAAAAAAGTACATGTGTCCGTGTGTATCTAAACAGCTAACTAAAAACAAAAAGTCTGTAAATACCAAACTTGGTATTTATGTTCAGCGTCTTCTAAGGATGCAACATACAAATTTTCAAGAAAATCCCTCATCCAAAACTAACCCTTACACTTTTCGAAATGTTTGTTTTTCTAAAAAATCGTTCTAATGATTTTGATTAAAATACCATATATTTAAGCTGTTTTCGTTACAAATAAAATGTAATCTTCAATTTATTGAGGAATAGCCTCTTTTATATAATTTATAAAAACATAAGTGATATACAAAATCTTACTACATAAAAATTGTAGATCTTGTTGATATATTCAGTTTATGTCGAATACAATTTTTGTGGCGTTAACCCCAAGATATTTATATAAACAGCGAAGGTATTGCGTTTCACCCAAAATTCATTACCGAGATTTCACCGGTAGTACGTATTTTTAGCTCCCCTGAAAACAAAAGCAAAAATCATTTTTAGAAACGAGGCGGGCGTGATGTGAACAGCATAATTCAAAAAACGGGAAGTTATATCATCAAACTTGATATTTAAGTTTTCCATAGAACATTTTTCTAAATTTTTGTTGTCAAAATGACTAACGATAATAATTAAAATGCCACACATTGAAGATATCTACATGATAAATCAATTGTATACCTTGTATTTTCTGGTAATAACTTGAAGTTCTCTGTTTTCAAAAGTAATTTTGTGCAATCTTGTAACTGGTAAACGTTAAGCGCTAGACGAAAACGTACTACACAAAAAATATGGACCTCTTTAAAACAAACAATTTATTTCAAATAGCTTTTATGTGGCGTTAGCCATTTCCGAGATATCCGTTATTAATCGTTAAAATTGTTCAATACTTGGCATTATTTTAAAGTCCTGCAGGTTTTTAGTTGTTTCTCGAAACAGCGTATAGCGTCCAGCTCTTAAACATTTCACTGTTCTCTTAGTATCTATAACCAAATGCGTAATGTGGCTATTTCCGGAAAGGTTTATCTGGATGAAAATTAAGTAGATAGGGAAATAAGCTTTCGTAAGAATAATTTGTATACCCACTAATAAGCGACGGAGGGTGGAGAAAGTCATGTGAAGTCACTTCAGAATTTTTTCTTTCTTTCTTTCATATAGTGATCGGCTTTGAACAGATTTGACTATTGCTTTAGCTTACTGTATTCTTCAACCTACAGCGAAATGTGAAAGTAATGAAGGTTTATCTGTATTAACAACAAGTAGAGAAAGTCACGTGAATGCAACATATCCTATTATTACTTTCTCTATTACGTATAGTAAGTAGGGGAAGTATTGTATTCCACCCAAAAATTCGATACCGAGACTTCACCGGAAATATATGTTTTGAGACCCCCTGAATACAAAAAAGTATTTTTGGAAACGTCCGTGTATGTCTGTGTGTGTCTGTGAACAGCATAACTCAGAAACGAACAGTCGGATAAACACCAAACTTGGTATTTAGGGCCAGTATCTTCCAGAGATGCGACACGAAGGTTTTCAAGAAAATCCCCCACCCCAGATTACTCTTTACATGGAACATTTTTCGAAAATTTTAATTTTCTCAAAAATGGCTCAAACGATTTTGATTAAAATATCATATGTTTAAGATATTTTCATGACAAATAAAATGTATATCTTGAATTTTCTGGGAATGTCTCCAAAAGTATTCTTCATTGTGAACGACTTTTGCATAACTGGTAAATCATAGGAGATAGACAAAATTTTGCTACACAAAAAATGTATATCGCGTTAAAATACACAATTTATGTCATATACAGTTTTTTGTTGAGTGAACCAGTTTCGAAATATTACTTGTTATTCCCTTAAATTTATCAATACTTATTTTCTCAAATGGGAATTCGTTATTCATTTTTTTTGTCTTGGATATGCAAAGAGTGTTAATCTGTGGCAAACAGAAGGGTGCTGCACATAGCAACCAGCTATTAAGAGTAATATCTATGCTTAAAGGCTACTGTATTTCTATATATACAAATTCCCCTTACATCTACAAGAAAATTAGCAATAAGATAGAGCCTGCAAATGTTTATCTCGATTAACATGAAGTAGATGGAGAATAAGCGTTTGTAAAAATAGTTTGTACAAGAGTAGAAAAAGTCATGTGGGTGCAACATATCAGATTTTTTTCTTTTTCCTCTCTTTTGTTTTACCTCAAGAGCTTGTTACCAAGAATGGCGTAGTAACCTTGTTACTGTAACCAATACTTAATTTAAGGTTATTCCAAGCGTAAATACATCATAATTACTTAACTTATCACTTTTATATGAATGCTGTAGCATTTATCAGATATATGTGAACTTGTAATTGGTAGAGAAAGTCTTATGGAAGTCACATTACATCAGATTAATGTTTTTAATCGGTTTAAAAAACCTTTTATTACTTCTTAGCTAGAACTTGCCCATTTTCTACTTTAATGTTTTGTGTCTATTCACTTAAGGAAAGCTTAAATAACATGCTAGATAAACCACTGCTTTTCCATACACTTTAGTGTACAGTCGAGTGTGTGGAAACATGCTAATTATTTGTTTCCTGTGGCATTTTTCTTTATTTAATGTTGGCAGAATCTCCTTAACATCTGTCTTTTACATTAGTCCTGGGTAAGTGTATCTCTTATGAGTGTGAATTCATGTCCAACATCACGTACATTAGCCTATGAACAAAGGTCAGGCCTAGGCGAACGACGAAAGGGGAGAAGTACAGAAACATTTCAACTGAATGGCTGGAAGAAATGCTTCGCCACGACTGTCCTCACCAGTCCCTGTATGAGTTCTTCTGTATTAGGATAGGGTAGGACTAGAAGTAGAAGGGGACTTAATACCTCGACCTACGCAGATCCTTTGTGCCTAGGATCTTGACGAGGCGCCCCCCAGGAGGGAGGGATGAGGTGAGTGGAGACAAAGGACGGCCGGACCAGGAGGCACGACAGGCTCCGGGTGCTGGCTGGAGCAGCCAACCCCTCTCCCCCCATAGGTTTACACATTTTCTGGGAGGTCCGGAAGAGAAAGGTTCCATAGAGCATCCTTTTCCCCTGCCAGACACACGCCGAGACCTCACGCCGACACTTGTAACCCTGAAAGAGACCAAGCAGATGAAAGATGAAGTGAAAATAGAATGGAGATGAAATGGAGCAACAGGAAATTCGGTGGATATAATGATCCTTTCCAGAATTCACCTGGCGACTCGGGGAAACCCCCCAAAAATCATGGGTCAGGAAGGTCGGTTACGAGATCGTCTCGTATTGGTTTGATGTCAAAAGTTTGGCACTCAAACATTAACCTATGAACACCTGTCGGTTTCAGGCTGTAGCGTTGTTTGCTACGTCGTTGATGAGTGGTTGTGTATTCAGCGTCTGGTTCTGGAGGTGACCTCTTGATCTCCTCACAGTCTTGGATATGGAAATGTCGATTTCAGGGTCTGTCCTCTGTTATCCTTTGCTGCGAAGGAGAATCGTGTGTATGGGGAGGATTTGGAATTACAAGTGATTGTGGAAATAACACGAGCTATACTTTTCTAACACGATCACGGCACTTTGTTCCTCGAGATCACTCGCGTGGGTTCGTCTCCCGCGTCAGCACCTACGCTTTGTTTCCTGACAGGCACACGTCTTGGGTGTAAACTGATCACTAGTTACTCACTGTGCTCAGCTGGCGTTACTATTTACCTTTCCTCGGCACTACTTTACCTTCCGGTTGTGTGCTTGACCGTTCTTTAGATGCGCAAATTTGATTAGTGTAATTTCTCTTATTTACTTCCTTCGTGACTATTATTAACGGCCGCTTATCTACATTCACTCATGCCGCAATAAGTTCTTATCAATAAACAGCGGATAACTGAAACTTGCTTAACTTTATTTCGCAGTAACTTCGGCGAATAATTCGTAACCGCGTCTCATCTTCTTCTCTCGCATCACAAGCATCTTCAAGCGGCAAAATGTCAGAGTGACTTTCGAATCTCGCTTATACTACTATATATATACTACGGTGATAGCCTTCGTGATAATTTTCTTGGAGCCAAATATTCCTACAGTATAATTGGACACTTTACTTTACAATAGACCTCATCCTTCTTCTGTTGGCTGGGTGTTCAACTTTCGGACATTAACGAGTGCTCACTCCGTTCGTTACAAGACACTGCCTAGTATTTATACTTGGAAGAATACCCGCGCGGATACAAAAGAATGACGTGTTTGCCTACTCACGCATTTGAACCTGAGCAACGAAATTCTAACGGAAAGGTTCCCTTATTTTTACGGAAATCTTGCAAAAAACAAAGAGCAATAGCGGTGCTGTTTAATTGATAATCGTTAAAAATTAAAACAAACTTGGAATTTTTAAATGACCTTTTATTATGTAACTTATGATATGCTGAGGCTAAAATTACGAAAATTGGTTAAATTTAACATAAAATCAAGCAAGGGAAGGATTTTGGAGAGAGCATTGAAGTATTGGTACAGAACACTACACCGAGAAGAAAATAATATAGTAAGACAGTGTCTAGAATTTAAAGAAAAAAGTTTAAAAAATAGCGTGTGGGTGTACCGTTTGAAGAACATCCTAGAATCAAACGGTCTAGGAGAGATTTGGTGAAAAAGGGAAAATAATGAATTAAATCTTTGGAGAGAAGTAAAAAAGAGGCTAGAGGATATGGAAATACAAAAGAATGTGTAGTGAAATATCAGAAAAATCCTTTATAGTAGATTATAAAATATTGAAGTCAACATGGGGAAGGGAAATATGTAGAAAAAACAGGTAAGGAAGTAAGAGAAAGTACAGCATGGGTAAGAGTATGGAGGGTAATGGGAATACTACAAAATCAATGTCCTTTATGTGGAGAGCAGGAGTGTCTAGTACATATACTGCTTACATATAGGACCACTAACAAGTGGAGGGAGGAACAAATAAGTGACAAATGGTCAAAAGTTAACTCAAATATTGCAGGGAAATATTTATTAAGGAGTATGAGAAGGCTGAAGTGTGTATGAATAAAGTGAGAACAAATAGTTATGGACGGTGAAAAGAAATAATTAGATCCTAATATATTTAATAATTAGAAGTAGGAATAAAACCGTAAATGTTATAAGTTCTCACGAGTGGAAAAGACAAATTAGCCTGGACTGAACGCCAATCCCACTTGTGTCTTGTAACCAGCTAAACACAATAAATGAAAAAAGAAATAAAAATTTAAAAAACATAAATAAATTTACGACATCTCTTTAACAAATACTATTTAATTATTACTTTATATGCCTCAGGAAATATCGTTTCAGTGCTCAGGAGCGAAGGAAAAGGGCGGAGTGATACAAACATTAAGTCGAGTGCCAGAACTAGAAAAGGGGCGGGGGCTGGGAGTGACAGGCAGTTAAGTATTTCCTTACCAACATAAACCACTGCAAATTATATCGGCACGATTACTCGCACTGTCTGTTCATAGATTTCGCTCTAGAGACTGAACGAAACAAAGCAATAAAGGGTCAGAGTGTTGAATCTCCTTGATGGAGTTGTTACTATCTGCTTTGTATTTCTGTTATTTTTGGATAGTTCTAACATTACCACTTACTTTTCACGTGGCGTTCATATCTCAAAAGGAGTAATGGGAGCGAATATAAACTACAATGGTAGTCAGAAGGTTAGCGCAGGTGTTTGCTGTCGCGTTCTTGGGAGAAAGAGGAGGGGAAACAAAACTGAACACCTGTTCAGGGCTTTAGAGTTGATTACTCAGCATTTCATTCTCTCCTTTTAAAAATTCCTACCGCAAGTTTCGTGGGAACGACTGCAAAGCGCCTGTAATAAACCTTCGTAATAAGGGAGGTGTTTTACAGCTGGAGGGTGCAGGCATGAGAGAAAGGCTACACTCGTGTCCTTATTGTTCTCTTGCCGTAATAAGGACATAATGAGGCCATATCTCATACTCCACCTTAAGGACTCTTCATGTTGCGCTAGCATGGAATAGAAAATTTGTCTATGTCATTTACTATTTTGTTAGTTTAGATTTTTTAATTCATTTTGTTTTAAAAAAAATAATGTTATTGAATTCACTTGTATTTCTTCAGTCACTCTTCCAAAACAGTCTTAACAAAAGGCTAATCTTCTTAGGACTTCCTGTTAATCGAGATAAAGGTTTACGGAATTACTTCATTACGCGTTCCGTTGTAGTTATCAAGGGGACACAGTAGATAAGATTAGATTAGATTAGATTAGATTAATTGTTATTTCACACCATCCGTGTGAAGGACAAGGTTCGAAAGATAGAATCAGGCTGAAAAGTTCAGTGTAACATGCGGCGGGTCGGGAATGATGCCGCTCAGATTATACTAATTTCAGTGTAGGTGCTCAATTAGCCTTCTAGTGGTCACTGGTTCGAAGTCCGCTGGCTGCTCTGGGAAATAATGTAAATTAAGCCTATACCTATCGACTTTATCTTAGGAGTGGTGAAGGCAATGATGTACCCACGTGTTCGATTATTAGCTGCAAAGAGAGCAGAATACAAAACCATTACATATCCACCAACTTGGAAAAAATGTGATCATCACTTTATTTATTACTTTCTCTACTGCGTATATTAAGTAGGGGAAGTATTGCATTCCATACAAAAATTTGATACCGAGATTTCACCGGAAATACATGTTTTGAGGCGTCCTGCATAAAAAAAATGTTTTTGGAAACATGTCCATGGGTGTTTCTGTCTGTCTGTGAACAGTATAACTCCAAAACGTAGTCAGATCAAAACTAAACTTTGTATTGAAGTTCAGTGCCGTCCAAAGATGCCACACGAAGATTTTCAAGAAAACCCCCGCCCCAGACTACCCTTTACATGGAACATTTAGGATTTTCGCAAAAATGGCTGCAACGATTTTGATTAAAATACCATATGTTTAAGATATTTTCATGGCAAATGAAATGTATATTTTGAATTTTTTGGCAATGTTCCCAAAAGTTCCTCTTTATTCTGAATGGCCTTGTATAACTGGTTCTCAGTTCTCAAATTGGAATTCGTTATTGTTTTTTTTTTGTAACTCCTGGACAAGCAAAGATAATGGAATGCGCCACAAAGCAACCAGCTCTTAAAATATTTGACTATCGCTTAAAACCTACCATATTCCCCTTGCATCTACAAGAAAACTAACGATAAGATAATTTCTGCAAGTGTTTATATCAATTAAGTATAAAGTAGATGGAGAATAAGCGTTTGTAAAAATAGTTTAACAAGAGTAGAGAAGGTCATGCGAGTGCAACAATTCAGATTATTTTTGTTCTTCTCATACAAATATACTGTTACATGCTGGGTAGATGGCCTAACAGTTCACATGAAAATTAAATTAATTTCTAATACGCAGTACGTACAATGAGGGGGCGTATACTTACTCGGCTGCGGAGGACCGAACCGTCGTGTGGAGTTAAGAGGAAGGCGTGGGTTTTTGTACAAAATCCATAACACAAACCCACTCACACATTCCTAGATTCATTTCCCAACCGTTTGGTGTCCCTACATTATTAAATATGGAAGGTGGGAGGAGATGTCCACCGATCTAAAGCCCGGCTTACACACGCGGTCCGTTTCTCACGGAATCCTAACTGAGAGTGACACTATCCCCCACTACTCGTGGCTAGCAAAGCTACCAGCCAAGCTACCAGACAAGAGTAACGTAAACAACAATGTGTCTGGAATGACAATGTAGAACAATAATGTAATCCCTCAAATTATTAATATACCACAAAATTTATATATATAACGAAATGATTAAATGAGTAATGAAGCTTTATCTGTATTAACGAGAAGTAGATAGAAGAATAAATAAGCTTTTGTAGGAATATTTTGTAGATGAGTGAGTAGAGAAAGCCATGTGAGTCCAAAATATACGATTTTTACTTTTTCTACCACGTACATTGTCGTGCATGAAAATTGGCTAATTGCCCTAGATCACCATAGTGTTTCTCCCTCCGTAAAGTTTTACCCTTAAGGTAACCAACTTTCGACTCCACCCAGGAGTATCAGTTCTCTGATCTGTAAAGCAATTCAGAGAGAAAAAACTAACCAATGAACAACGTTTATAATGTATGTGAAATATGGAGGTGGTTCGGACACCAACTCTATAAAAGGATTTCACTACGATTGGTACACAAGGAAAGACTAAATCAATTGCAATATAATTCGAGCTTCTAAGAATGGAGTGAGGATTTACGTGCTTGTGTAGTTAAACTGAAAGACAGCTACGACATTTACATATATGAGATCTTTCATCAGCGGCATGGAGACGAAGGTAAAAGCTATTGTTGCGAAAATAGACAATAAGAAAACGGTAGTGTAGCATGAAAATATAGTCTTTAAGTTGTAATGTTACCCTACGGCAGTTCGGACATACTTTGGGGGAGGTTAATTACAGTGTCAATTCAGTGGCTAGAATTATGCTCGAAGAACAGAGGTTGTCACACTGGTAGGAGGTGGGACTAAATTTTGTCAGTACCAACATGAACAGCTTTATTCCAGAGTGCGCGCGCGCGCTGTGTGTGTGTCTATATTGAAGTAGAATAGTTCTTTATGTTGTTTGCTGCTACGTATGAAAAGCCGAATTGAAGTAGGAGTTGTTTTGTTATATTGAGCGAGTTGTTTTATTTATTTAGCTCCACGTATGGACACAATTTTAAGTAGGTTTGTTACGTTATTTGCACCACGCTTTGGGCGTCAATTTGAAGTAGTTTGTATTGAAGGAGTTTGCTGCTACGTATGGAAAGTCAGTTTGAAGATGATGTATTATAGTTCAACTGTTGGGGAGCCGAACTTGTAGTAGTTGCAACCTCACGTATAGTAAACAGTTTCTGGTAGCCTTCGCCCCAAATGTACCTTCAGGTGGCCTTTGCCCCAAGTTTAAAAAAAATATATTAACTTTTTAATTTAACTGTTTCTTTAGATATTATATATTTATGTTTGCCTCGGCTGTGTGAGTATTATTGTTAGAGACATGGATGTCTTGGCAGGGTTGTGATACGACAAGAATGTAGGCTTACACAGATTATAATTTTACTTCACTCCTTTTTTTAATACTGATACGATTTAAATAACACTTCACTGTTATAGAGAGCTGTGGGATTCTTTTTATTAATTAATTACACTTTTTAACATGTAAACTATTTTTTTCGTCTCACACGAATACGTATTAAATCTCTCGAGGACGCACAAGCAACGCATCCAGTTATGAGCACTTTTTGGCAACACGTCTGGTTATGATCACTGTTTGGAGGCAACTGAATTGATTTCAACCGTCTAAACTTGTAAATTTCTGTATTTCAAGTCTCTGATTGCCTAACCCCACTCCAATAGAATATCTGCATTTAACTAAAGCTTTTTCTGGTTGTTGATTGGCTATTTTTAAACTGTTTCCAAATTTACATTATTGCTGCTCTAATAATGACTAGTAGCATTTAAACTTTCTTACTCATTATTGCCTCAAGGTTAACTCATTGTTACCTGATTGTTAGCAATTTTAAACCTATTTTCACAGCTCCTACATTATTAAATTACGTAATACATTCACATAACATTATTACACATGGATACAACAATATAAATAAATATATATATATATATGACTGTAATATACACTTTTTAGATATTGTTACATACACATATTGGTTTAAGGCGGGCTGTTATTCAAATTTATATTTATATAATGTGATTAAAATCTTTAAGTGTTAAAAATACTGCCTCAATCTCTGTGAACAGTATAATTAAAAAACGAAAACTCTGATAGATGCCAGACTTGAAATTTAAGTTCAGTAACTTCCAAAGATGTGACACGAATATTTTTAAAGAAAAATCCCCGCCCCCAACTACTCTTTACATTAAACATCTTTGGAATTTTGTGTTTCTGCAAAAAATTTCTCTAACAATTTTGATTAAAATACCATATGTTCATGATATTTAAATTACAAATAAAATCATGTCTCGAGTTTTCTGGGAATAGCCTTTGAAGTACTCTTTATTCGAAAGGAATTTTGTATAATCTTGTATAACTGGTAAACGTTTAGTGATAGACGAAAACGTACTGCATCAGGAAAAATTTAGGTCCCTTTAAAGTACACAATTGATTCAAATCAATTAATTATATCACGTTTACGAATAGGCCATTCACACTTAACCCATTCCTTCTTACTTGCCAAAGAAAATGCTCCTCACTGCGAGACCTGCAATTGCTGTATCACCGTCGAACACCTCATCACTAAATGCAGAAGTTATACCATGGAGAGAAAAAGAGATAACATCCCTGAAAATATATTCTTAGCTTTAAACAACCTTACTCATTTCAAAAACATTATTTTTTTCTCGAAAGACATCAAACTGGATAACAAGATTTAAACACAGCACATCAAACAAAAATATATATTAGGTAATAGGCTGTACTGTTCTAGCTGTGTTCAAGCATTAATAATGTAAAATGTATGTTTAAAACAATGTATTATAATTATTGTATTATTTAATCAATGATAAGTATACAATTTATGGATATAAGTCGCGATATGACCTAGTAGTCGAAGGACTATAAATAAAGAAAAATAACAACTTCTTTTGTGGAATTAAAAATTTCCGAGATATCCGTTATTAATGGTTGAAATTGTTGAATACTTTTGTCTTTCTTTTGAATTCCTGTCGATTTTCAGTTGTTTTTTGCACTATCGTGGAAAGAGAATGGAATTTTAAGGCCAGTGTATAGCCCAGTTCTAAAACATTTGACTATAGCTGTTCCCTTTGTATACATAACGAGATGTATAATGTAGCTATTTATGCAAATGTTTATCTCGACTAAAATGAAGCAGATAGAAAAATAAGCTTTCATAAGAATAATTTGTATAGCTACTAATAAACAATAGAGGATAGAGAAATTCATGTGAATGTAACACATCAGATAATTTTTTGTCACTAATTTAAATATTAATTTGCATGTAGAGGATTCCAGTTCACTTCTTTAAAACTGTAGAGTTTAGAAGGAAACCCTTGTGTTGAATTCAAAAGTTTAGCATCATCAAAACAGTAAAGTACTGTTGAGACGGTACTCCTATTTTCTAGCCAATCCGGTCTCATTCTTTGTGCAAGTTTGGATGTTCAGGCGGGACTTCGACTGTTGATATCCAAAGCATACAAACATCGCCGAACAGTTCTCTCTAATTAGAGAGAAACTTTGACGTTATGTTCTGTTTGCAGCTAAGCTAACTTTATTAATTTACGCGCACCACTGGGCACCATTATCTTCTTCAGACAATACCCTTTTATTTTACAACTTAGAAGAAGAATGTCTCCTCTTATTATTCCTGTAGCTTTATTAGAATGTTACACTTACAGAGAGCTAACAGTGTTGCTGTTTCGGGAAAATATTGTCATAGCTCTCCTTACTAGCAACCTATCTTTGTTTTGTTTACTACAAATTCTCACCATTCGAGGTGAATGAAGGTAATACGAATATTTGCGTCTTTAAAGCACAGATCCTACGGAACGAGATTCGCAGCATTTTTAACTATGCCTAAATGACATACAGCCAGAACTGGATGTGCAAACGGAATCAAACCCCTGCCCTCTAAGGAGGTGACATCTTTGTCTGGTACAGTTTTATTGCTTTTAGTTAAAAATCCTATGTGATACATTCACATGACTTTCTCTAGTGTCCATCGTTTATTAGTGGGTACACAAATTACCCTTACTCAAGCTTATTTTTCTATCTACCACATTTTAATCCAAATAAATATTTTTAGAAATAGCTACACTATACGGGGTGATTTATGAAGAACTGACACATCTCTTTCTTTAATTATTCTGTTCGAAATTCACTCAACACCCCAATTTTAGCACCAAATTAAGCAAAATATTGTGGAGTTTCGATTCCCAGCCACTAGATGCGCAGATGTTCATGTTTTATTCGTAATTGTTAGTTTTATTGTCGACAACTGTTTTTGAGATTTTGTTCTAGTCAACGTGAAAATGGAGCACATATTAAATGAACGGCTCTTCCTTATAAAGCAATAGTGGATTACGAATTCAATTACAGCTACTCAAAGGGCATACCAGACAGAATTTGGTGTTCGGAATCCCCCCAAAGAAACACAATACTGCGATTGGTAAACAAATTAGAAACAACTGGATCTCTGATAAGTGAAAAGGCAAAACTCGTTCATCTAGGCTTCCCACGGTTGTTGACGTAAGAGCACGACTGGATCAGTGACCCAAAAAATCATTATCACGTTTGTCGCAGAAGACAGGGTACAGAAAATCAATGTGTCAGGTAGCTGTGAAAAGTGCAGGCCTACAGTCGTATAGGATTACGGTGTCCATCACTTACAGGAACTCAAATGTGAACTCAAATATCTGACGCTATTGGACTAGCGAAAATCCACATGTTATTCATGAAGCAGCTATGTACCCGTTAAAATCGGAGTTTGGTGCGCCATATCCGCACACAGAATAGTGGGACCAATGTTTTTAAACAATGTGAACACTGCAGAGTACCGACGGATTTTCATGGAGTTTGCTGAGCAACTAGATGATATGGAGCTGAGTCAAGGATATTTTCAGCAGGACTGCGCTACATCAAATGAATCCATGGCACCAATAGCAAGTTTCTTTGACGACCGAATAATTTCCAAGAACCTGTGGCCACCGAGATCTCCGGATTTGACATCGCGGACTTCTTTCTATGGGGTTATTTAAAAGACAGGGTTTATGCCACACGTCCCCAGACATTGGACGATCTGAAGCACAACATTACACAGGAGATTCAAGCTATTGACAACAGAGACCTCCAACGAGTGGCCAGTAACATGGAACGACGTGTTGAGTTGTGCCTTATGCAGGATGGAGGACATATTCAACATTTGCTATAGAAGTAAATAATCTCCCAAAATTCCTATGCATTTCAGGTATAATAAGTTGTCGCTAGCATAACTCGTTTTGAAACAATAAAGAAATAAATGTGTCAGTTCTTCATAAATCAACCTGTACATTTCTTTATAGAAAGAACAAAGGGAACAGTGATAGTCAAATGTTTTAGAATTGGACGTTATTCCTGGCCTTAAAATTCCATACTGTTTCCATGCAATCGCGAGAAACAACTGAATGTTCACAGGACTTTAAGAGAATGACCAAGAAATGAACAGTTCGAACCTTTAATAACGGATCTCTCAGAAACGGCTTATGGAATAAGAAAACCTTATTTGAAGTGAATCTTTTGTTCTAAATAGATCTTCATTTTTTTTGTGTTGTACGTTTTTCGTTTTTCGCTTAACGTTTACGAGTTATACAAGAATACACAAAATTCCCTCCGGTCTTTAGAATATGGTATTTTAATAAAAATCTATAAGCAATTTTTTTAAAAATAGATTTCATAGAATGTTGGATGTAAAACGTAGTTAGGGGTGGGGGATGTTGTTGAAAATCTCCCTGTCGCATCTTTGGAGGGCACTGAGCTTAAATATCGAATTTGGTATTTATTCAACTGTTCATTTTTGGGTTATGCTCTTCATAGACACACACAGCCACATATACACACAGACGTTTCCAGAAATGCTTTATTGTGTTTCAGGGCGTCTGAAAGCCTGTATTTCCGGTGAAACCTCGGTATTGAATTTTTGGGTGGAATGCATTACTTCCCCTACTTACTATACGTAGTAGAGAATGCAAAAATATTCCTCTGAATCTATAAATCCCATGGGAATAAAAGTTCCCATGCATAACATGCACTATCTGTACAACACTAAAAAAATTAAATTTAGTTTTACGAAAAAACTAAGATGTAATTATTGAAATTTGTGGATTTTTTGTTCGGCACATTTATCACACAAATCGCTGTTTTTCCAGAAGTTTAATTTTTTTGCACAGTGTGCTCGATAACTTAAAACGTTTATAAGATGTGTGGTGGAAACGTTACATATTTGTGATTCTCTTACTGAAGCCGTTCTGGGTGTGACACTTTTCAAGCCCTATCTTTCACTTCAATTTGCATCAATTTAGATACTATTTAGCGATACGTGCTCTCTTGATTAGTTCTATGATGTCATCTTGTACATCGTTCTGCTAGCTGCTGTAGTAGCATAGCTATGAGTCCTTATCTCAGAGTATGCGTGAGTGTATTTTGAAAGGATAACACCAGTTTTGTTAGCTGAAAAATCCTAATGTTGACTAAAATGTTCGGTTTGAGAAAAGTCTCCGAAATTGCATTAAAGAATCAAATTACTTCTAAAGCAATAATTATGCAAAGCGCCAGTTGCCTATGTCGCAGAAATGTTACTCGGAAAGATCACTCTAAATAGTCGCTAAATCTTTCTAACGCCGCAGAGTTCAAGTGCGCTACACGACTTAAAAATCTGATGTGTTACATTCACATGACTTTCTCTACTCATTTACAAACTATTTTTACAAACGCTTATTCTACATAAGCTTCATGTTAATCGAGATATCGAGATGTTAATCTTATTGCTAATTTTCTTGCAGATGCAAGGGGAATTGGTAGGCTTTAAGCGATAATCAAATATATTAACAGCTGGTTGCTATGTGCAGTATTCCATTCTCTTTGCATTACGAGGACAAAAAAATGAATAACGAATTCCCATTTGAGAAAAGGCATAGGTATTGGAAAATTTAAAAGAATAACAAGCAATATCTCGAAAATGGTTCACTCAACAAAAAAAAATGTATATGACATAAATTGTATATTTTAACGCGGTTTACAGTTTTTGTGTAGTAAAATTTTGTCTATTTCTTATGGTTTACCAGTTATGCAAAAGTCGTTCACAATGAAGAATACTTTTTGAGACATTCCTAGAAAATTCCAGATATACATTTTATTTGTCATAAAAATATCTTAAACATATGATATTTTAATTAAAATCGTTAGAGCCATTTTTGAGAAAATTAAAATTTTCGAAAAATGTTTCATGTAAAGGGTAATCTGGGGTGGGGGGATTCTCTTGAAAACCTTCGTATCGCATCTCTGGAAGATACTGAACCTAAATATCAAGTTTGGTGTTTATCCGACTGTTCGTTTCTGAGTTATGCTGTTCACAGACACAGAGACGGACGTTTCCAAAAATGCTTTATATGCATTCAGTGCACCTCAAAACATATATTTACAGTGAAATCTCGATATCGAATTTTTGAGTGGAATGCAATACTTCCCCTACTTACTATACGTAGTAGAGAAAGTAAAAATTACACACGAGAGTCCCTATCCAGAGTCACGTATGTATTACGTATGTATGTAGGAATGTGCACAAACCTTTCTTAAGTGAAGCTGCGCCCATATATCGCCACCCTACTTCTATACAGGCGGTCCAATCTTAAAATCCAACGTATGCGTCTCTCAACTTGTTTCTAAGCCGTATCTTGGTAAACTCTAAGAAGTTCCTTTCACTTTTCTAATTTACAGAATTCCGTTCTACGTGACTTTGCAAACCTACTAAACTAAACCCTAACTCCATTCGAAGAACCTTTGATTTTTACCCCTTTGAATTTGACCCTATTTCCCATTTTAAAGAAACTAAACTGACCATAAAGTGACTATCATAACTTCCTCCATACAAAACACGACTAATGGCATTTACTTTTCCCCATAATATCAAGCAACTTTTATCAAAGACATTTCTTTCTACAACGTTTAGTTTTCGTGATGTTGTACAATCTCAACTTAAATGGTCCACCCTGTATAATAATGTAAGACCAAATGAAAGAAAAAGCTTCAAAATGCTTTATAATCTTTCACCATTATGAAATAATTGCATTGAAATAAATAAACTATTGGTATTTGGTATTCTACCTTTTACTAATCATCAACTCATTGCTCAAATTTTAGGTTTTACATTTGTTCGATGTGGGCAAACCTAGTTTTGATTATTATTCTACTTTAAACTGAAAATTTGTCAGATATTAATGTAAAAACCAGTTTAATTCGTTAAAACGTATTCAGTAGTTTATAAATGGTAAGGTCTAAGAATAAAGCAATGAATGTCTTAAGTAACAACTAAAGCTGTTCCTTATTTTTGAACTTCGAAAATTATATATCAGTTATATGCTAAATTATAATAAAGTCCAAATGAATCCTATGAGAGTAATCTCCACTATAATGGGAAAGGTAAAAGGATAATAGAGTAACTGTTAATTCCCTGCTCCCTCTAATGAAACAATACAATTGAACTTAAAGAATAAATTAAAATTTATATTTTTAATCTCCCAAAACATTTCTCAGACTGTGTAACTGATTTACAAAAAAATAAAAAAAAGCAAACACTAAGATGTCACTTTCATCTGTATTCTACAAAACAGTGTCACTATTTCTAGAATAGTTTAAACAGCAAGTTAAGCTAAGCAGCTATGATGCAAGTGCTTAGCAGTTTAAATCGAGGGAGATGATTCAGGCATCCGGGAGGTCCCCGGTGACCGGCCATTCTCACCCAGGGATTTTGCGCAGGTTTTACCGGGTCCTAAGACGGATGCTGAGGTGGTTTCTTTTAGCCTCCAAATGTTTCTGTCCCTCCGTCTCGTTCCACACTTCATTTCGTTCATCATTTATATCCTTGGTCTGTTTTAGAGTCGGAAGTGTCGGCAATGGTGTTTCGGTGCAGTGTAGCAGGGGAAAAGGATGCTCTTTGTAACTCTCTCCGTCCCTCTGCTTTCGAATGTCTGCCGGGGTATTCAAATCCCCTTGAGAGGCATTGGTGCCCCTCTGTGAGGTCCCTGGTCAGGCTGTCAGTCTGCCGGGATGTCTATATCTGGAAACTTAGGGATCCTGTCATTGCTGCACCGTCGCTTCTGGTTTCGGCTGCCCGGTGTCTTCTCTTGTCTGATCCTTCTTCCCAGGGATGCTCCTTTGTAAGGCGTGGTACAATTTCTTCTCTGGATCGGTGCCGAGTCCCCTCCGTAACAAAAGATAAGATATGATAGTTTAAATATATTTTAAAATTCTATATCTTATAGGCTTATACAAAGTGTTTATATGATCATTGGTAGCATAATTTATTGATATCTTAGTTAAACAGTTTATAGCCCCCTCACTGTCTTTAAGTTCCGGTGTACCTGCAGCAACTATTCCTGGGAAGTATTTAGTATGGTTAAGAGGATTTAGTCTGAAATATAATATTATATGTGAATTATTTGAGGAACAGGTATACAAATAATTAATCAGGTATAAAAATCCTCTATGTTAGACATATTTAGATTACATGATTCTTAGGCAAACATTCATTTCCTTGATAAGTTTATATAAAAGTCCTGTGAGAAAACTAAACAGGTGTTCTATCTATTCCGAAAGACAGAGCCACTATTGACATGTTTTGTTTCTCTACTACCTACTTACGGGAAGTAGAGGAAGTATTTCATAGCTAGATTTCACCAGAAATACACGTTTTGAGAACCCACTGAACAAAAAAGAAGCATTATAGAAAACGATTCGCGTGTGTTTGTATGTATCTGTGAATACTAACTCAAAAAGGAGAAGTTGGTTAAATCTAAAACTTGATTTTTAAGTTCAGCATCTTTCAAGAATATTTCCACAAAAATCGCCCCACACCAAGCTACCTCTTATATGGAAAAATTTCCGTAAAATATGATATTCTCAAAAATTGCTCTAACGTTTGTTGATTAAAATGTCATAGATTTAAGTGTTTTCATGACAAATGAAATGTATATCTTGAATTTTCTGGGAATATTTTCTTAATTTCTTTTCATTCTGACTTTTGTATTTGTTTCACCGTAAGATAAGGGCAAAAGCTTACTAAACAAACAATGTGGATCTCATTAAAGCTCACAATTTGCGTCATATAAAATTTTTGTAGAGTTAACTATTTCCCAGATAATCCTTGTTATTAGATTGAATTTATCTCAACCGGAAAGTTATTTGTTTATTACTTTCTCTACTGCGTATAATAAGTAGGGGAAGTATTGCATTCCATCCAAAAATCCGATACCGAGATTTCACCGGAAATATATGTTTTGAGGCCTGCTGAATCCAAAAAAAATATTTTTGTAAACATGCCGTGTGTGTGTCTGTGTGTATGTGTGTGTCTGTCTGTGAACAGCATAACTCAGAAACGAACAGTCGGATAAACAGCAAACTTGGTATTTAGGTTCAGTATCTTCCAGAGATGCGACACGAAGGTTTTCAAAGAAATCCCCCACCTCAGATTACGCTTTACATGGAACATTTTTCGAAAATTTTAATTTTCTCAAAAATGGCTCTAACGATTTTGATTAAAATATCATATATTTAAGATACTTTCATGAACAATAAAATGTATATCTTGAATTTTCTGGGAATGTCTCCAAAAGTGTTATTCATTGTGAACGAAGTTTGCATAACTTACAAGAGATAGACAAAATTTTACTACACAAAAAATGTAGGTCGCGTTAAAATACACAATTTATGTCATATGCATTTTGTTGTTGTTGAGTGAGCCATTTTCAAGATATTGCTTGTTATTCCCTTAAATGTTCCAATACTTATGATTTTTATCAAATGGGAATTCGTTATTCATTTTGTTTGTCCTGGTAATGCAAAGAGAATGGAATACTCCACATAGCAACCAGTTCTTAAAATATTTGACTATCGCTTAAAGCCAATCATATTCCCCTTGCATCTACAAGAAAATTAGCAATGAGATTAACATCTCGATTAACATGAAGCATATGGAGAATAAGCGTTTATAAAAATAGTTTGTGCAAGAGTAGAGAAAGTCGTGTGAGTGTAACACATCAGATTTCTTTTCATGAAACTAACGCTTTACGTACCATATTCTACAACAAAAGCTGTAAATGAGAATTTTAAGTTTATCTGAAATAACTGAAAGTAGATAGAAGGATAAGTGTTATAATTATTAGTGAGTAGAGCAAGTCATGTGAGTGGAACATACCAGACTTTTATTACATTCCGTTCCTACCTTTTAAACATGAGGTTCCATAGTCAGTTAAGTAACTTTAGCTCATGTTATATATATATAAAATGATCAATAAACTCGCTCTTTAATAATTCTGATATTAGCCCCGAAGTTTGAATCATACACAAGAGGTACGCTAAACTGCACAGCAAAACTCTGGGACTGGTTAGATGATCAAAAGGTGCACTCATGAGTGAAAGCATATAATTTTGTGCTCATAAGCTTGAAATTCCAATTTTCTCTTTTATTTTGGAAACAGAGGAGAACCTTTGAAGTTAGTCCGCTACTAACACACTTAAAATTAAAACATCCTGGCTATTTTTGTGATATTCCCCATAGCAGGTGTTCATAATGCGGTGCGCTAATCTCAGTACATGCATCCTCTGGAAACGTTGCAGGTTATGTAGTGCTTTTTGAACAAATTTGGTGGATGGAAAACATAAAATACTTATGAAATTAAAAATAAATGTCTGAACGTAGCAATTTTTACACCATTATAAAGTTTTTATTTCACAGATGTATTATAAGATGAAGTGTACACAAGCCGCATTCCAAAACTAAGATCCGTTCGGTCATACCAACATCGTTCATGACATAAGGTTTTTATTGACAGTAATATTGTCGAATACCTCACTAATTAATTATTATTTAACTACAGAGGAGGGCAACTCGCATGTGAGAGGGATCGTTGAACAAACAAAGAACTTTAAAACTCGAGGTATCGACAAGGGACGTAGCTAAAGTTATCTCAAAAATATTCTTACACTAACATAATTCCTGGCTGAAGGGAGAGGCAAGGATTCTATTCTACCATAATTAAAACGGCAAGGAAATGAACAACTAGTAGATTTATTATAATATGTGCTTACCCCATGTGTCTGCCGGGCGAGGACGCCATATCGTAGGGCAGCTATCCGTCCACCTGACGCGAAGACTAGTCACAGACTACTTGAAAACCCACGCTAACTTGGCGTCACTAACGCCATCCCCACCAATGAGACTGTTTCCCCTCAATCGCCCCTCCTCGGATAAACTGCCAACCTTCAACTTGGGTAACCAGAGGACGCAGCTATTACTATAATCTGTGCACATGCCACATCTCCCCCTGGCCACCGAAGTCGACGTCCTCGTCGACAGAAAGAAAATAAATACAATAAACAGGAAAAAACAAAACAAAGACATACCAAAAATGACATACAAATGTGTGAAGTAAAATATAACAGTAATATATATGTGTGGTAAGCACCCAGCCGAAGAAACAATGGTGCTGGGTGATGTGGAGAGAGACGAGCGATGTAAGTGCTGTCGACTTAGTATTGTTAATGCACTTAGCTTTGGCATCCCGCACACGCACACACCACGCTGCCTTAGTTCACAGGCACACTACACTGCGCAAGTAATGAAGGTTCTCGACCATATATCAAGAAAAAGGGTGAAAATTTAGTAGACTCTTGAACACTCGAGTTATATGAAAAGATGACATAGGGCAAAATTGAGTCCCAATTCTTCTGATTATTATCCACAAAATGGCTGAGCATATTTAAGAGGGTTTGGTTAAATCTTTCAGTAAGTCCGTTGCAAGCTGGATGATAAGCACTGGTGAAATTGGAAGACACTGATAAAGATCTCAACAATTCTTGTGTCACCTCACTCAAGAAAACTGAGCCACGGTCAGATAACAAGGCAGCAGGGGCTCCATGCTTACAGATGATGTTATGCAAAATAAATTTAGCAACTTGAGGAATTGTTGCTGAAGAAAGCGACGCAGACTCGACCCAGCGAGAAGCATACTCGGTCGCAACGACAACATACTTGTGTCCAGAATTGGAGCGTGGGAGAGGCCCAAGCAAATCAATACCCCACCGCTCGCCTACAGATGTAACCGGAATTGGTTGTAATAAGCCTGCTGGTTTCTGATTCTTCGGTCCCTTTCTTGTTTGACAGCTGGGACAGGTTCGGGCAAAATGTTCAATATCTTTCTTCATACCAACCCAGTAATACCTGGAGTGAATTTTGGCAAATGTTTTCGAGAAACCTAAGTGGCCTGAAAGAGGATCATCATGACATGAAGAAAGAATTTCATGCTTTAGAGCTTCTGGAATAACCAGCAGATGGAGAGGGCCAGTGGAGCCAGCATTTTTACGATAAATAACACCTGATTTCAGGGTGTAGTTGGAAACTTGTCTCTGAAGCTTAGCAGGGGCCGACGGAGGATCATGGAGAGCATTAATAAGCTCCAGTAACCCAGTATCTTTCTTCTGATGGTCAGCAACTTCAACTGATGACAGCAAACATGTGGGGAGTTCATCAAGCTGTTCAAGATCACTTTCTGTAGGTTGTAACACAGGAAATCTCGATAGAGTATCAGCATCATGATGTTTCTTGCCAGACTTATAAGAAATGGTATAATCAAACTCTTGCAATTTCAAACTCCATCGTGCCAAACGCCCAGTCAAATCTTTCAAATTATTTAAATAACAAAGAGAGTGATGATCAGATACAATATGAACCTTGTAGCCATAAACAAAACTGCGGAAGTGGGTAAGTCCAAACAAGATGGCCAACAATTCCAACTCAGGAACACTGTAATTACGTTCACATTTAGATAGTGTCCTCGAAGCATAGCCCACTGGTTTCAACACATTATCAATCTTCTGATACAACACCGAGGCAACCCCTAATCCACTGGCATCAGAGTGTAGTTCTGTATAAGCACCAGGAGTATAGTGAGCTAAGACAGGGGCCGAAACCAATAAGTCCTTCAAATTTTGAAATGCAGTTTGCTGATCAGATCCCCAAATAAAACTTTGATTCTTCCTAGTCAACTGAATTAGAGGTTGAGCAATATTAGCATAATCCTTGATGAATTTCCTGTAAAAATTAAACAATCCTAAAACTTTTCTCACATCTCGAACATTCTTAGGACGAGGCAAATTTTGAATGGAAACAACTTTGTCAGAATCAGGTGAAATGCCATCTTTAGAAACTTCAAAGCCTAAGAGTTTTATCTTTTGCATGGCGAAGAAACATTTTTCTGGTTTAAGTTTAAACTTGTGGTGATCCAGACGTTGAAAAACAGCCTCAAGATTTTGCAACAACTCCTCAAAGGTTTTAGCAAACACAACAATGTCATCCAGATATGCAATAGCCTTTTTAAAATTCAAATCGCCTAACAACTTGTCTGCGATATAACTGAAAAACCTAGGGGCATTTGCCAACCCAAAACTCAAGCGTGTAAATTGATATTGACCTTGAAAAGTGACAAAAGAGGTGTACTTCTGGCTATCCTCTGCAATAGGTACCTGAAAGTATGCTGACAGTAAATCTAAAGAGACAAACCATTTAGCCTCCCCCAAATAACTTAACAAATCATCTATCAATGGTAAAGGGAAAGAGGTGGTCTCTGTAACAGCATTCAATTTTCTATAGTCGACACAAAATCTCATTGAGCCATCTTTCGTTTTGACAAGTACTACAGGAAAAGCCCAGGAGGACTGCGATTCCTTGATAATGCCAGCATCTTGCATCTCTTTAACTTGCTCAGCAATAATTTCTTTTGTTTATGGGGAACTCTATATGGTCTTTGCTTAATTGGCTTAGGATCATTTACTTTGATATCAAATTCTGCAACATCAGTAGTACCAAGTTCTTGTAATGTTGTGGCAAAAAGATCACTATATTTCAATAACAAAGCATGTAAGTCAGCCTTCTGGGTTTCCAAGAGTTTACCATTAACATTAAAATTACAATTTGGAGCTGGCAGAGGAGTAACATCGGATGACAAAACAGAATTACTCTGAACAAGTGCAACATCATACGCTTTAGCTAAGACTGTATTTGCAAACAATGTTTCTGGAACTGAAGTATTATTATGCACTGGAATAGTAAGTTCAGAGGTAGAACGACACAATAACGGTGGAATAGAAAGATTCTTCTTTTGCATTATGTTGAGAGCAGATTCAAACATAACCTCATTACTAATGGCTGACAAAGGCTTAACGGAGATATAGCATGTAGACAGAGGTGGAATTTTAACATCATGCATAACTGCCATTTTAACACCAGAATCTGTACAATCATCATCTAGGAGAGGGTTTACTGCCATATCAACAAAAGGTCCTTGTGTGAGAGTTATTGGTATACTGAATGCATCATTCTTAGAAAATTTCAAGGTTATCAGATTATGTGCATAATCAATTATAACATCATGGGTCTGCAAAAAGTCATTGCCTAAAATCAAATCATGGGACAACTCTTTCACAACTAGTACATCCTCCTGAAAAAGAACATCATTAATATGGAAATTTAACACAGTGTGGTAAGGCGCATCAAGTAACTTGTTTCCTGCAGTGCGGAGCATCATCTCTATAGGTTTTAGTGTAGAATGATCAAGAACATGTGCAGCATTCACAATACTTACTGCGCTTCCTGTATCGAGCAAGATGGAGAGCTCTGTCTGGGCAATACGACCAGGAACTTGCAATTTCTGACCTGATAATGCAGACACATCCCGTTGAGGTGTAGCTATGTCCCGTTGAGGTGCAGCCATGCTGGTGGGTGGTGGTGGTGCTGCTACATCTCGTCGCCAGTTGTTTTTCGACTGCGGGAGGCGGCTCCGGCAAAAGCGAGCCAGGTGGCCCTGCCTGTTGCATTTATAGCAGGTGACGGGTGAGTCCCTCCGGTTGAAGTCAGCTGACCGTGGAAGCTGTGAATGCTGGGAAGTTCTCTCCGAAGATGGCAACTGAAACTGGTTAACTCTGTTACATAGCTGTTCCACACAATCAATCAGCTGATGCATAGGATCGATAGGTACGCCCACAGGAGAAGCCTGAGAAGGCTGAGGAGAAGCTGGTAAAGTAACAGCAGGAACAAATGCAGTATTAAATAGAACAGAGGGTGGCGTAACCACTGCAGCCTGAGATTGAGCAGACACTAGATGTTCACGGTTCTGCATGTAAAACTGTGCTTTGTCTACTCGTCGAATGATTTGTATCACCTCATCAACAGTTTGAGGATTTAATGGCAATAAAGCTTGTACATACAGAGGTCTAAGACCTTTAAGCAAATGTTTAATTTGTTCCAACTGCAACATAGCTGGGTTGACTTGGTCACATAAAGATAGTACGTCATAGATGTAACTAATAACAGGTTCATCATCCAACTGTACCCGCTGTCTGAGTTTCATTTCCAGAATATCACTCTGGTTTGTTATCTGAAATGCATTTAAAAATTGTGTAGATAAGAAAATCCAATCATGGTGAGGGTGCCGATGGCGAAAAGTTTGAAACCATGATGCAGCAGTATCTCGTAAATAGCATGGAAAGCATTTCAATTTCATTTCCTCTGACCAGCCATTAGCAGAAGCGACCATTTCAAAGTTCTGCAGAAATTCATGTGCCGACATCCTACTAGAATTCTCAAAGTACGAGGGGTCAATGACCGGGCGGCAGACAGCTGGTTGCGGGACATGGGCCACGACAGGCGGAGTAGGCATCACTGACAACTGCGTAACAACAGGCGTACTAACACTGGACAGAGATTCCATCTCACTGTGCTCGCCAACTGGAGCAATCGCTATATCAGATTTCTGTGCAGTACGTCGCTTAGGCATGATTGCAACACAAAAGATAACGCAACCAATAAACAAACAGTAGGACCAAGCAATACAGATTACACCAAACTAAACACTTATAACATCACATGAATGTAAGTAGCAAGATCAGAACATAGCCAAATAAAACAGTTGCAGAAAGAACACAATTAAGCGCCCGCGGCGAAATTTCAGAAAATTATACTAACACACGGCTACACAAGCCACTTGGACACAATACCAAGATTTTGAATCAGAATGAACATATGGAAGAAAACAAAATGATAGCTGCAGTGCGAAACCTCGAACTGGAACTTAAAAAAAACTACGTCACACTTACTGTGACCACCGCTAATATTCTCAAAAAGGAGCAGAATACAGACTTGTAATTTAAACTAGCACACAAAACTTCTTTTTTTTTCTTCTTAAATCAAATGTATATAATCTGATATGCACACGCAAAGAAACGCGCCAAAACACGTGCTGAGGAAGACTGGTTTCACAAGCTAAAATTATTGCTGAAATGCACGACCACGCGGGAATTACACAACACACGTGCGTACATAAAAGTTACACGAAGAATGACCCAGAAAAGTGCAGTAAATAGCTAGAAATCACAATCACTGGAATATAAAGTTATACATTTCCAAACCACTGCTAATAAGCACAGAAAACAAGATTTGCAAACGGATAGCCAACACGTGACGAGCACCTTTTGAAACAACTATCTCGTTCGTTGCACAACTCAACTTTCACAGAAACATTTTTTGAAATTAACCAGCCCGAAGAACGGAACACAGTGATATAGTTTAAAGGAAATGAAGCCAAACCAAGGGGAAAATGGAGTAGAAGTTTTAGCGTCACGCCGGCAGACAATGGAAAAAATGCAAAAATGAACTCAAAATTGAAATTTCGACACCAGACTTTCAGAAATGATGGAAACAAAATTTAGAAGAAGAGAATCACAAATTAAAGTATAAAAATCCTTACCCTTTAGCCAGAAAGAACTTTACATTTTTCACGACCACGTGGAGCAGAAACCGTTAAATTTGGAGGGGGAAAAAAATTTTGCACTTAAAATCTCAAAACAAATCAAACCAATTCCTCGGCGCCTCCGCCAATTTGTCGAATATCTCACTAATTAATTATTATTTAACTACAGAGGAGGGCAACTCGCATGTGAGAGGGATCGTTGAACAAACAAAGAACTTTAAAACTCGAGGTATCGACAAGGGACGTAGCTAAAGTTATCTCAAAAATATTCTTACACTAACATAATTCCTGGCTGAAGGGAGAGGCAAGGATTCTATTCTACCATAATTAAAACGGCAAGGAAATGAACAACTAGTAGATTTATTATAATATGTGCTTACCCCATGTGTCTGCCGGGCGAGGACGCCATATCGTAGGGCAGCTATCCGTCCACCTGACGCGAAGACTAGTCACAGATTACTTGAAAACCCACGCTAACTTGGCGTCACTAACGCCATCCCCACCAATGAGACTGTTTCCCCTCAATCGCCCCTCCTCGGATAAACTGCCAACCTTCAACTTGGGTAACCAGAGGACGCAGCTATTACTATAATCTGTGCACATGCCACAATATGTACCTACATATATGCTTTATTTCTCCACATAATCGCCGTTCACATTTACACACTTGCTGTAACGCTTCTTTAACCCTTTCGGCATAGAAGTCTACCGCCTGGGATTGGAACCAGTTGCTAACGCTCGTCTTGAGAATAGTCACTTGGTGCCAGGTTGGGAGTGTACGAAGATTGGTCAAAGAGTACCCAACGAAGCTCTTGAATCTTTTCTTTGGTTTTGGCAGATGTGTGCGGGCGTGCGTTGTCGCGCAGGAGGATGATGACAGACGACAGTTTTCCGCGGTGTCGATTTTGGATCACACGTCTCAGTTTGGTAAGCGTTGCACAGTACACGTCAGCCGTGATTGTTGACCCACGGTCTATGAAATAAATCAAAAGAAGGCCTTTTCGTCCCAAAATACGGTAGCCATAATTTTGCGATTCGTGTATGGCGATTGCTTACACCTTTTTGCTTTGGGTGAACCGGAACGGCGCCACTGCATTGACTATTGTTTCGATTCTGCGTTGGTGCACGTTATCCATGTCTCGTCGCCCGTAACAATGTGGGAAAATAAACCATCTCCATCTTGTCTATAGCACTCCAAAAACTGTCGTGCATTACGCATTCGTTGCTTTTTGTGCTGACCGGTGAGGAGTTTTGACACCCACCTCGCACAAAGTTTGCGATATCCAAGCATTTCAGTGACAATCCTGTAAAGCGAGGTTCAAGCAACATTTGGGAATTCCTCAGTAAGACCACTAATCGTCAAACGCCGATCTCTTCGAAGTTTATGGTTCACTTGCTCAACGATGTCGTCGGTCCGAATACTAGGCCTACCACTCTACTGTTCATTGTGCACATTTGTGCGGCCATTTCGAAATTCTCAACACCAGTGTCGAACCTGTTTGTCACTCATTATGTCCGGTCTGTACACGAGGCATAGCTCACGATGGAAGCCCGCAGCTGACGATCCTTTTGCCATCAAAAGTCTAATCACACCGCGCACTTCACAACTGGCGGGATATACGATTGTCGCAGCCATTGCGATCTGCTCTCAGCGACTGGCAACCGCCTACTGCGGTAAGTTCCTCAGGAGTCGGTAGACAGCACTGTAGGCGTGAAACGTCATTAAGGCCTACCATCCGTTAAATATTCATCACCGGACCTTAGTTTTGGAATATGCCTCGTAGATTGTTTACCAGAGCAGTATATGTGCAGATTTTTTGAATATTCGGATTCGCTTCTTCTATCGGTAGGTTTGTGTCAACTTTGTATATGGAGCTAGAAACAGCGGGGTGCAGATGGAACGCAGTCTTAACGTTGCACACGCGCAATGGAGCAAAACGTTTCCTCTTGGTGACAGAAGCACCAACTTTCCGCTAAAATACTAATTATAGATAAGTAGTAATGATTGAGAAAACGTTTTATTTGACTAAATTTATATTTACAGGGTTCTAAATATTAATGAGGCGTAAACATACTTTTTTAAATGTTTGTGGTTATATTGGTAACCTTCTCTTTCGTAAATAGATACAAAATTAATGCACTTCAGCAAAAGTATATCATAACTAAGGAAACTTATACAAGTCTAACATACCTTTTCGTTAGTATTTTCGAAATATTTTACTTGAAAAATGCAGGTTACAGTGCAAATGTATGATTCCCTAGATATACAGTAGGTTATGAACGTCTACCAGATTGGAAGGCAAAGGCGTTAATACTACTAACTTACGTTAGTCTAAAGCTTCTCCAGGAACACGAAGATTACGTAATCAGACATTATTACGCGAAAGCTATGTGTACAGTAGCCCCTTTTTATTTTCTCTACCACGCTCATGGTAGGTAGAGAAGGTAAATAAAATTAAATACCGAGGTATCACCGGAAATACATGTTTCGAGGCTCCGTATATCTAAAAAATGTATTTTTAGAAAACATTTCGTGGTGTGTATGTTATGAACAGTATAAGTCACAAACGAAAAGTCGAATAAATACTAAACCTTCCAAAGATGCAATACGAAGACTTTCAAGAAAATCTTCCACCCCACACTACCCTTTACTTGGAACATTTGTCTAAATTGTTTACTTTCTGAAAAGTGGTTTTCTAACAATTTTGATTAAAATACCATATATTAAAGACACTTACACGACAAAGAAAATGTATGTCTTAAATTTTCTGGGAATAGCTTATGAAGTCCTCTTCATTCGGACGGAATTTTGGATAACGTTGTATAACTACTAAACGTTAAGCGACAGAGGAAAACGTATTACACAAAAAATGTAGAGCCTCTTTAAAACACACAATTTATTTCAAATTTTTCATAGCACAAGTTATTTCCGACATATCCGTTATTAATGGTTCAAATTGTACAAAACTTAGGTTTTTTTTATATACACCACCGTTTGTGAGAATTGCATCACCAAGAAGGAAACGTATGAATTCAATGAATTTAATACCACAGGTTAGGTACATGACAAGTAACAAATGATAAACTTTTCAAATCTATACATTATCCTTGAGCCCTAATATTCAATATTTGGTGTGGCCTCATGCTCTGCAATTAGAACTGCTATTCGCCATAGCATTGAATCAAAAAGGTTCTGAATAAGTTCCTGAGGGATTTCCCTCCATGCAGTTTGTATTCGTTACACTGGTTACTGGAGGACCGTGACGCACCAGGCGCTGACCAACCATATCCAGACATGTTCGATGGGCGACATGTCAGGCGAACGTGCAGGCCAGGGAAGCAATGGTACCAGTCGCTCTTCGAAGAAGGCTTGTACATTCCTCGCATTATGTGGCCGGGCATTGTCCTGTTGAAACGTGGCTGTGGAGATGCCTGAAGCAGGGGGAGTACCTCAGGCTCCACAACCACCGTTAGGTACCGGTTGCTGTTCAAAGTGCCCTCAATTCGTAGGAGGCGAGATCGGTTGTTGTAACCAATGGCGCCCGAAAACATCACACCTTGTCTTTGTCCGCTATGCCGTTCAACAATGTCGCATCCAGGCTGCGCTCACCACGGTTCCGCCGGACACGTATGCGGCCATCACTCTAGGACATGTTGGAGCGGGACTCGTCCGAAATGACTATATTTTGCCATTCAGCACCCCAGTGTCGGTGTTCACGTGCCCATTGCAGTTGGAGGAGCTTGTGGTTTCTGAACAATGGAAGCCGACGTAATGACATGCATGCAACCAGTCCAACCTGCGACGAACCGTTAATGCAGACAAGTTCACACCTGTTCCAGTGCTCCAGCATCGAGCCAACACCGTGGATGAATCTGTACGGTACGTTATGGCCATGCGGACAAGATGACGGTCATACCGTGCTGTGGTCATGTTCCGTGGTCCAGTACCCGCTCTTCGCCGCGTACGACCTTCATCTATCCACTGCTTCCACACACGCATCACTGTCGTAGCAGAATGCCCTGTACGAGCCGAAATGTCACGGTATGACAAACCCGCTTCCCGGAGACCGACCATTCTGCTCCGTTCGAACTCACTCACATGCCGATATGGCTCCCTTTGACGTCGACGTGGCATACTGGCACTCACTTTATTGTTTCCACCTTGTTTGACAGCTCTGCAACACTGGGCGCAAAACTGACCTTGTCGGACCGACACGAGAGGGCTCTGCTCTGTCTACGTGTACCCCATCTCTCTGCTAACCTAATCACTTATTTCTTACGCACTCTTTAACACTTCCGCCAAGTTTGGAGCTATTTGAGAAATTCTTTCTTTGTTGTTGCAATTTTCACAGACGGCACTGTATATTCTTTATTGTCGCTTCAACTATAAAGTCATATTGCTACTACTTTAGAATACAAAACATGATTACAATGAAAAATAAAATATTTTAAAACAGCAAGAGTACATACAACATTAAATTCTCTTGATAATTGCGCTATACATTTTTGATTTAACCATTATTTTAAAGTCCTTCGGATTTTTAGCTGTTTTTCACGATGACATGGAAAGAGTGTGGAATTTTAAGGTCAGCATAGAGCGTGCAGTTCTTAAATATTTGTCTAAGGCTATTTCCTTTATGTCTGTAACGATATGTGTAGTGCAGTTATTTCCGGAAAGGTTTATCTGTATTAAAATACTTTCATAAGAATCATTTGTATACCCACTGAAAGCAGCAGATGGTAGAAAAAGTCATGTGAATGGAACACATCAGATTTTTACTTTCTCTACTACATATACACGATTTTACCTTTGTCGTTGGGCTTTTTTCGTTACTCCACATTAGTTTAATGCTAGAAAGGAGAAACATATTGGATAAATGCTGTCGTGGCTGAGCTTCGTACCATGATACCAGTATATGGAGTATACCAATTTATCGTTTCTCTCTCTCCCTCTCTAGATTTATAAACTTCCAGGATGAAGCTTAAAAGTGGAATAGTTAAGTATTCTATTATCTTTGCTTAAAATTTAGTTTCCATTAAATATTTGTGTCTTATTTCTGGGTATTTTTACCTATTTTGTTAGATCCTGTTAGGTTGCCGCCTTCTCTCATTTTGCTGTTTGTATTAACTTGTGATGGTGATTTGTTTTTAAACAGTAGAAGCTCTATTTATATATGCACTTTGTTAGTTATTTGATAATATTGTATTATATATCACATTTATTTTATTTATAAAATATGATTAAATACAATTCAAGTTTTATTTTTTCCAGAAAATTTCGGCCTCTATTCGTCACACCAGCTTATCCATAATAAGAATGCTTAGAGAGATAGCTACAGATAATTTAATGTAGAATTCCTATCTTGTCTCAATTGTTGTTCTCCTTTGGCTTCATTTTCAGACGAATAAACACTATTTTTTGTCACTTTGATGTTCATTTTGTTCCTCACACAAATCACTGACTTCCACAACAACCACTCTAATTGCGTTCACAATGAAGACTGTGTAGCTAACTTGCATTTTGAAAAGAAAAACAGCACCTTAGAGAATAAGCCAGAAAGTGTCATCTGCGAGATTTATAGTTCATGTATTATAGATATCGTGGAAGAAAGTGAAGTATCTTATTTCCAGAAAAAGCCAAAGCTCGGACACGAGGTCCTTCATGACAGGAGATTAACAGGTCTGATTTCACAACCTCGTGATTATATTCTCGTAAAACCGATCTCTGCAATCCTCACAGACGTCAAATTACAGGAGTAAACGTGATCGTTCACGTAATTCTTGAAGATATGTTTATGTAACATAAATCTTCAATTATTATAGTTAAATTATTACTAAATAACTGAACATGTTATTAACTATTAGTGCTTAACGGGCATTGCTTTTAGTCTGCTAAGAAGTTTTAATTTTTCTTTGTATGCTTTGGATAAGCGTATTGCAAAATTATTATGCCGCACTGTACCTTTGTAAAGCGGTTAAATTTTTTCTATGACAGCAGAGTTTGTAAAAATGTCGATTTTTATAAATTTCTTGATTGTGACATTTGTAATTAATTATTATCATTCCTATTGTTTATTGCCATGTTTTGTAGTCATTGTTGTGGGACTGGAAAATGTTTGGTAAAATATTTCCGAGGGAATGACAGTTTCGGGAAGCTCTTTTTTGCGATGTACGCATGCGCTGTGGGTAGTGACGCGAAACTTCGTGTGGATACGCAGTTAGTCAGCAACTGGACATGAGAGCGAGGACGTAGCGGTCGACTCCCGGCTTGCAGAGCCAGGCGACGGCCCCGGTCGTTTGAACCAGGTGGTAGCTCTATATCTAGTTTTCAAAATGTAAGGGGAATTTTTTTTAATAAAGTTGTATGTGTGTGTCCTGGATTAATCTATCGTTCTTTTCATTCTTCTTTTTGTAGGTGCTTTGTTGGAAATCCTCACAGCGAGTGCTTGCTGTTGTGATGCTGAGATCCTTGTTTCCTGTTGTTTCATTGTGCTCTCCTCGGAGATATGTATTAAGTAGGGTTTTCAGGCTTCAGCAGCTCCTAGTTCGACACTCGGCCCTGGCAGTTGGAAGGATGGCTCCAGAAATCACGCCATGTCTCCTGGGAGCGAAGTTTTGCTCCCCCCTCCCATCTTACCTGTAGCATAATGCTACAATATAATAACCCAGTTATATTAGTGTAATAATTATTGCCCAGGCATTAAGATTATGATGAAAGAATCATAAAAACATTTGAAAAACCATTGGTAAAAGATTAAATGCTTAAATATCTAAATGAGTTTTTTTCAATTTAAAATGTATTAACTAATGGAAGATGTCAGTTACCAGGTTTAGTCTAATAAATTAACCACCTCTGTATAATTCTAGTTCATGCAGAAGTATAGATTAATTATTGCACAGTGTATAGTGGAGTAAACGGAAACTTGCCGATACTTTCGGTTTCCTCTAGTGGTTTTGTTTATTTAACGTTGGCAGAATCTCCTTATCATCTGTGCTTCACAGCGGCCTAAGGTGAGCCAATCCTTTATTGCTTTGGGTTCAAGCTCTACATACACGCATTAACCTATTAACAAAAGTCAGACTTAAGTGAGCGGCGAAGGGGAGGAGTATGGAAACATTTCACTCGAGTGGTTGAAAGGTATGATTTGCAATAACGGTCTACAATAGCCCCTGAATGAGACCGTCTTGTATTGTTTTGTGTTAAATGTCTGGCACTCCAACTGTATCCTATGAATACAGGCCAGCTTCGGGTACAGGAGAAAAGAAAAGGGGGAGTAAATATTAAGTGCAGTGCTAGAACCAAGTAAGGGATGGAGCTAGGCGGGGCAAAGAAAATAAACATAAACCACTGTAGATTGTATTAGCACAATACCATGCACTCGACTACAAATACCGTCGCGGTAGGACTATTTTTATTTTGTGCTAGACATGACAACATAAGCATATTCTAATTTTTTTCTTTGTCTAAATGGTTAGCTCAGATGATAAAAACATGTTATGAATTTAACATAATGTAGCAAATCAACCTGTCGTATTACATTCACATAACTTTCTCTCCTTCCAATCATTTGTTTTTATAAAACTTTTATAAAAATTATTCTTAGCAAAGCTTATTCTGCTGTCAACTTCATGTTAAATGAGATAAATGCTTTCAAAAATAGTGTCCTACACATTTCATTGCAGGCGCAGCATACATGACATGCATTAAGAGCTATATGCTGGCCTAAATATTTCTATACACCTTCCGTGACATTACGAGAAACAGCTGAATGTGAGAGCGTTAGAAAAGTGATCAAATATTTAAGAAATTAAAAAAAAATAAAATCAATTATCTCGCAAATAGCAAATACCCCACAAAAAGCGATTTGAGATAAACTGTGTACTTAAGAGAGATCTACATCTTTTATGCAACAAGTTTTTGTGTATCTTTTTATGCAGCAAGTTTTGACTACCGTAGAGAGATCTACATTTTTTATCCAGCAAGTTTTTTCTTGCATCTTAAAGAGATCTACATTTTTATGCAAGTTTTTGTCTAACTTCTATGGTTTACAAATTAAAAAAAAATTATACCTCACAGAAAATTCAAGTTATACATTTTCTTTATCGTGTAAATATCACGAATATATGTAATTTTAATAAAAATAATTAGAGTTTTAATGTGTCGAGGTTTTCTTGAAAGCCCTCTTGTCATATCCTTGAAGGAAGCTGGACAGAAGCACTAGTTGGTTTATTGCATGAATGAAATGAAGGATCTCTTGAATGAAATAGGAATATTTAAAAATAATCATACTATATATACAAAATGGCACGATATGTATGGGTCCGATTGAAAGATTAAACGTTGCGGAACAAGAGGGGGGTCATTGGGAGGACAGTGGGTAAAGAAAGCATTCCCAATTCTGAGTTGCATTTACTAACGAGGCTGGTCCTATAAAATGTAGTACTGTTTTCATTGTGTAACTGTATATTCCCCTACCGCTTTCTCCTAACTCGCTTCTGTTCCCTAGTCTTGATGACGTTAGGCAGTGTCAACAAAAACACTGGCGCCCTCCTCCAAGCCCATTCTCTTATCACGACTCCTACCACGTTTTATATTCATCCAACTCTCCGAGTTACGCATGTTCTGACTGTCTCGCTCTCTCCTCATCTATCTCACACACACGTGCACGCGCGCGCGCAGTCTTTTTTCTATATATCCTTAAGTGGACCTGAAAATGTGTAATTTAGGACGAAATCGAATTTTTGGTTGGGTTGCAATTCATTCTATACCGATTGTAGATATGTAGCAAAGAAAGTAGTAAAAGTAGTAAAGTAGTAAAATCTTTGAAACTGAAGCAATCTCAATATTTTTGTTTAAATTGTCTTCCACTTGGGCTACACTGAAGGTGTATTTTGAAGGTTTAAAGAAAATATTTTGCGAATAAATTGGTAAATCATTATGGAACTATAACTGCAAAAAATGTATTTTGCCATGCAGACAATTCTTATGTGATTTTGGTTGAAAGCAATATAAAGCATTCTTAAAATTCAAAGTTGGTTTTAAAAGGATACGTTTGGAAATTTCGGTGCCATAAGCTCAATATACAATGTATAGCTAAAACCTCTATTACATCTCAATTAGTATGAGATATCATACCTCAGTGGTCAATTACTATGTTACAAATCCTTTTAGCGCACTACAGGGTAAAACTCTAACTACAGATCTTCATTTTCTTTAGCGTTACTCTACCGCTGCAATGTTGTGCATACCAGGAAAGTTCTGATTAGTTAAATATTTCGTTGTTTCCTTGGGTAGCTAATGTACTGTGTCTGTGTCCGGTTTTTAACTGTCATTCCACTAATGTGATCTAATTCTATTCACTCTGACTTCATTTAGTTCTCAATGTCACTTCACTAATATGATCTACTTCGACTTTTCCTTCACTTCACTTTCCTTCGAGACGTAACCGCGTAATCAAATATGCGTAAAGAAGCCTCTTTTTCCGTGGCTCACTCACTGGGGAGTCGAACACAAGAGGTCTCTAATCTACTGCAGTAGCAGCATCACTGTACTTCACAACAGTGGTCACAAACTCGCTGGGAGAGCAGAATTTTATATGTGTCGCGTATAAATATAGCCGTTGAAAATTTCCACAGAACATCCTAGTATGTTCTGGAAGCGGGGAGAGGGGAAAATTCCAGAAGATTCTGGTTATGTGACGATAGCGCTTCTGGTGTTTACGCCAGGCGAGAGTGTCACTTATTTCTATTTATCTATCCAACTGCCCGGCGACAATCTGTCGAAGCGTGGGCTATAGACACTGCAACACAATACAATAAGTACGAGGCGTGTTTTTAAAGTAAGTACCGTTTTAATATTTTTCCGCTTCAGCGCTGCAGTCGCTGTTTTTAGTATGCGCGATCACTTCCTCCATCATTAGGAGGCCAAACGCAGCTGTGAAAGATCGTCATTTTGTGTTTTCCAGTTGTTAAGCGCGTTTAGAAATGTTCTAAATAATCGAACGACCCGCCGAACTGTGAAGTCAAATTAGTGATTCGTTTTTTGAATGCGAGAAATGATATGCCAGCAAACATTCATCGCCAAATTTGCCAGGTTTATGGGGCACAGCCAAACAAACTCAAGGTTTTCGCATCATTTGGTTAGGAAAAATTCGACCTCCCTCCCTACAGACCGTATTTGGCATCAAGGGATTTGTATCTGTTGCTTCATCTGAAGAAATTATTTAGTGGAAAACATTTCAACGACGATGATGGTGAAAGAACATCATCATAGGCGGCATCAATCTTTGACGAAGACATTCAAGATTGATTTCTCGTTACGTCAAGAGCCTGAATAATGGCGGTGACTGTGTGGAGAAGTAGTGTAAGGTGTAAGGTAATGAATGACAAAGTATTTGGAAAATAATGTTTTGTTGTTTTTTTTAAAACAATTATCGGTGTTTACTTTAAAAACACACCTCGTACATAGAATCGTGTGGATATAATTCACAGTGGTTTACTTAGGTAAGGAAATACAAACTGCTTCTGCCACGGCCAGCCCCATCTCTCACCTAGTTCTAACATTGGCCTTAATTTTTGTTCTACTACCCCATATTCCTTCATTTCTGAATCTGAAAAATCGACTTATGTTTATAAGTTAATGTTTGAGTGCCAGACTTTTGACATCAAATCAATCCAGGAACTGGTGTGGACCGTCGTTACGAATCATGCCTTCCAGACACTCAGGTGAAGTGTTTTCATACTCCTCCCCTATCACCGCTCACCTAGGCCTCCCTTTTGTTCATAGGCTAATGCGTGTGTACGGATTTAAACTCAAACCAATAAGAGATTGCTTCATCAGGACTGGTGTGCAGTGCTGATAATAAGGCGATTCTTCCAACATCAAATAAAAATATCTGATGTAGTATATTCATATTACTTTCTCTACCCTCTATAGTTTATTAGTGGGTATACAAACTATTTTACTATAGCTTATTTTTTTATCTACTACATTTTAATGAATATAAACCTTTGCAGAAATGGCTGCATTACACATTTCGTTAGGATACAAAGAGAACAGCGATATTCAGATGTTTAAGAACTAGACGCTATATGCTCGCCTTAAATTCCATACTCTTTCCATATAATCGCGAGAAACAAACTGAAAATCCATGTGATTTTAAAACAATGGAAAGGTATTGAACAAATCCAACCATTATATCTTGGAAATGTCTGATTGCTACATAAAAGTTATTTGAAATACATTGTGTGTCTTAAAGAGATTTACATGCTTTGTGTAGTATGTTTTCGGCAGTAGCTTAACGTTTACCAGTTGTACAAGATTTTACAGAATTGCTTCCGAACGAAGAGGACTTTTAGAGGCTTCTCTCAGAAAATTCACATTTGTGCATCATGTGCTGTAAGTATGTTTAGTATGTGGCATTTTAATAAAAATCGTTAGAGCCATTTTTTAGAAAATCAAAGTTTTCGAAAAGTGTTCCATGTAAAGGATGGTTTGGGATGGAGGGGTTTCTTGAAAATCTTCGTGTTGCATCTTTTGGAGGTACTGAAGCTAAATACCAAGTTTGGTGTTTATCCAACTTTTCCTTTTTGAATTATGTTTTCAAGAGACTCACACGAACCATTTTTTCTGAAAATGACTTTTTTTTATTCAGGAGGTCTCAATATATGTATTTCAGGTGAAATCTCGGTATTGAATTTTTGGGTGGAATGCGATACCTACTCCACCACTATGTACGTGGTAGAGGAATTAAAATCAGCTTTACAGAAAACCAAAAGCATCGACAACTTTTCTTGTACGCGACTGTACCTTTAATAGTTGAAAACTAGAAAGAATAGTAGAATTCACTACTAAAAATTAAAACAATACGAAAAAAGCATTACATTTTAATGTAACCTAAAAACGTCAAATGCCTTGAGGCAGTATTTTTAACACTTAATAATTTCAATCAAATTATATAATAAAATGAATATAATAACAGCCCGCCTTCAAGCAATATGTATGTAAGAAGATATAAAAAGTGTATATTACAGTCATTGTATATGTTTATATTATTGTATACATGTTCAATAATGTTATGTGAATGTATTATTAATTTAATAGTGTAAGAGCTGTAAAAATAATAGGTTAAAAGTTACTAACAATGAAGTAACAATGAGGTAACTTTGAGGCAATAATGAGTAAGAAGGTATAATAATGCTGCTAGTCATTATTGGAGCAACAATAATGTAATTTTTGTGAAAGTTTATAAAATAGCCAATCAACAACCAGAAAAAAGCTTAAGTTAAATGAAGGTATTCTATTGGACTAGGATTAGCCAATCAGAAACTGCAATATAGCAAAATTTACAAATTCATTAGTTTGTTGCTTGTAGACAGCGAAAATAACTGGACGCGTTGCTTGAAGACAGTGTTCCTGACGCGAGATGTGCCCTCGAGAAGTATAATACGTATTCAGTGTGAGATGAAAATAGTTTACGTGTTAAAAAGTGCAAGTAATTAATTTAAAGAATCTCACAGCTCTCTCTATATCAGTGAAGTGCTATTTAAATCGTGTCAAGCATTAATAAAAGGAGTGAAGTAAAATTATAATCTGTGTAAGCCTACATTCTTCAGTCGTACCACAACCCTGCAAAGAGAAACATGTCTCTAACAATAATACTGACGCAGCCGAGGGAAACATAAATATATAATATTTAAAGAAGCAGTCAAATTTCAAAGTTAATATTTTTTTAAACATTTTTGGGACGAAGGATACCGGAAATATTTTACCATACGTGCGGTTGCAACTACTTCAAGTTCGGCTCCGCAACAGTTGAACTACAATACAACATAATAAACAATTTTAAATTGGCCCCCCAAAACGTGGGGCAAATAACAAAACGAAGCAACTAACTTCTTCAGCCTGAATGTGTAAAACATACATATTTTGAATTACACATAATCATAGAATTTGCTTACATGAAATACAGAACACATATCATTTTAGTATTACCGATTTCCTTAAAGAGCAGACGGCGTATTTTGTGAATGTTGCTAAAGTTGGGAACTTGATTGTAAATCACAGTAACGTGTTTTTGCACAAGAACCATTAAGAGTTGCGATTGCAAAATTTCTGCATCCATCAAAACTTTGTTTCTGTGTAATATATAGGGGTAGCTTTCGTTCTCATTTATTTTAAGGGAGCCACTACTGTACGGAAATGTAATGTAAGCCACTGCGGCTGAGAATGTCATAAATTTTGTTCTGCTCCTGTTCTTATTTCTTCCTTTTTGTTTTCATCTGCTTCGGGAATTTATTGATTTCTGGGACATGGAATCCTTTCATGTACACTATACATGGCTTTTGTCCAAGATGCTTTCTTATTAAGTATGTAGAAATATAGGGTGGGAAATTCTCTATAATACTTGAACAGGTAGATTCGAGTCTATGGAGTCACGGCGATATAATGCACAGGGCTTATGCTGTTAAGGAAATACTAAATCAGTTCCGCCACGTCCTAAGCCTAAAACCGACCTGTGTTCACAGGCTAATGTTTGAGTGCCAATATTTTAATCTCAACCGACATGAGATGGATTCATCCAGAGGCTGGTGTTGACGGTCGTAGCGAAGCTTGTCTTCCAGGCACTCTGGAGAAATTGTTCGATGCTCTCCCTTTTGCCTCTCACCTAGGCGTTGCTCCTAGGTTACGAGCATAGGATCCGACCTCTGGTTTACTTCCAATTCATCTTCGTCACGGTGTTAAAGTGCTACCTCCAAGATGACCATTGAGTCAACGGAACATGTGAAAATCGCTTGGTAAATCTCTGTTGAATATGGAGCATACGAGAAAACTTCCCAGTTGAATCTTCTGAGCTCCGCATGGGTCAAGAATCAACTTGGAAGTTTTCTCGTATTCTCCGTATTCACCGGAGCTTGCCCCAAGTGATTTTAACACGTTCCTCCAACTCGATGATGAAGTCGAATAGGTGAACAGCTAGTTGCGAGCACAGGACCCGACCTGGTACAACACTGGCTTGGAAAAACTTGTGTCACGTCCCCAAAAATGCTTGGAAAAACGTGTTGACTATGTAGAAAATTATCAAAAGGATTTTACAATATAACTAAACTTAATTCAACATGATAAATTGTGTGTAATGTTTTTTATATAATAGGCAAACTTTCTTATTGGCCGCCCCTCGTATTATTCGTCAGAAGGCTTCATTGGTTGAACCACGAAAGATAACTAGGTACTTATGTTTTAACCAATCCTTACAGCAATATTAGGCATATCCCTTGACCTACTTAAACCGGAGGTGTGCATCGGTTCCTCTTTTATCATATCCACGCGGAATGCTGCTTATAGAAACATGAAGGAAGTGTTCTTTCTCTGCTAATTTTAACATCTTAGGTGCATGTATAATTTTGGGGAGGGGTTGCAGTTAAAAATCAATCAGATTTCAGACATAGCAGCAATGGGTAGAAGAATATTGCAGAGGAAGACAGTAAGTAGAGCAGGAGGAATTGGAATTACAACTGAAGCAACTCGAGGGAATTTAATAAAAGCGTAATGAAATGATTTCCATGGTGACGCTAAGAGGAAAAGTAGCCGATAAACACTGAAGGGCACTGGAAAAGGATAAACTGTCTATTGTAAACAATTAAACAGTATATGTTCTGGAATATCATGCGGACACACTACAGAAGCGAATATGCACTACGTGATCAAAAGTATCCGTACACCCCACAAACATACGTTTTTCATCTTAGGTGCCTTGTGCTGCTACCTACTGCCTGGTACTCATTATCCGCCACCTCAGTAGTCATTAGACATCGTGAAACAATAGAAAGAGACGCTCCGTAGCACTCACGGACTTCGAACGTGGTCAGGTGATTGGGTGTCACTTGTGTCAGAAGTCTGTACGCGAGATTTCCACACTCCTAAACATCCCTAGGTCCACTATTTGATATGATAGTGAAGGGACATGTACACCACAAAAGCGTACAGGCCGACCTCGTCTGTTGACTTACAGAGACCGCCGACATTTGAAGAGGGTCGTAAAGAGTAATAGGCAGACATCTATCCAGACCGTCACACAGAAATTCCAAACTGCATCAAGATCCACTCCAAGTACTATGACAGTTAGGCGTGAGGTGAGAAATCTTGGATTCCATGGTCGAGCGGTTGCTCATAAGCCACACATCACGCAGGAAAATGACAAATGACGCCTCGCTTGGTGTAAGGAGCGTCAACATTACACGATTGAAAGTGGCAAAACGTTGTGTGGAGTGTCGGACCACGGTACACAATGTAGCGATCCGATAGCAGGGTGTGGGTATGGCGAATGCCCGGTGAACGTCAAATGCCAGCGTGTGTAGTGCCAAGTGAAATTCGGAGGTGGTGGTGTTATGGTGTAGTCGTGTTTTTCCTGGAGGGTGCTTGCGCCCCTTGTTGTTTTGCGTGGCACGATCACAGCGCAGACCTACATTGATATTTTGAGCACCTTCTTGCTTCCCACTGTTGAAGAGCAATTCGGGGATGGCAATTGCATCTTTCAACACGATCGAGCACCTGTTCATACTGCACGGGCTGTGGCGGAATGGTTGCACGACAATAACATCCCTGTAATGGACTGGTCTGCACAGAGTCCTGACTTGAATCCTATAGAATCCCTTTGGGATGTTTTGGAACGCCGACTTCGTGCCAGGCCTCACCGTCCTACATTGATACCTCTCCTCAGTTCCGCACCCCGTGAAGCATGGGCTGCTATTCCCCAAGAAACCTTCCAGCACTTAATTGAAAGCATGCCTGCGAGAGTGAACGCTGTCATCAAGACTAAGGGTGGGCCAACACAATATTGACTTCCAGCATTACCGATGGAGGGCGCCACGAACTTTTACGTCATTTTCAGCTAGGTGTTCGGATACTTTTGATCACGTAGTGTATGTATACGATTAAGATGTTGAAAGTAACAGTGTGCCCAAGACACATTCAAATATTGGTGGTGGCATGTTGATGTGCAATGTGGTATTTAGCAAACCATGGCATTTGCTGTATGTCTTCCTGAATTTTGACGGAATGTATCCCTTCTGAGGATTCAGAAAGGAGCATTCGAATCTTTAGCGCTACATAAGGTTGAAAAATGTTTAAGGAGGAATTCTGATGCCTTGGAATTCTCCCTGTGCAATGCTGCGTTTAGTTAGCAGATCAACAACCTTAATAGTGCTTATTCCTGGATGCCCTTTCATCCATTAAAAGTGAACCTGTTGACCAATAGCTGCAGCGACATTCAAAAGATGAAGAATATCGTCAAAAAGTCTGATATGATACATGAATTTCTCTATCCTCTGTCGTTTATTAGTGGATATACAATCTATTCTTATTACACCTTATTTTCCTATCCACTACATATTAATCTAAATAAACATTTGCAGAAATAGCTACATTTCACATTGCATTATACATAGAAAGAGAATGTTTATACACTGAACGCTGCTTGCTGGCCATAAAATTGCATACTGCTTCCATAGAATCCCGAGAAACAACTGAAAATCGATGGGACTTAAAACGAATGCCAAAGTATTGAACATATAGAAACATTAATAACGAATATCGCGGAAATGGCTGATGCTACAAACTGATTTATTTGAAATAGATTGTGAGTTTTAAAGAGATCTACATTTTTTGTGTAATGCGTTCTCGTCTATCGCTTAACGTTTACCAGTTAAATAAGATTATACATAATTTTTTCCAAATGAAGTGGACTTCACAGGCTATTCCCAGAAAATTCAGGATCTTATTTATAATGTTAATATATTTAATATATAGTATTTTAATAAAGATAATTAGAGGTTGTTAGAAAATAAAAATATTCAAAAACTCTTCTATGTGAAGGCAGTCTGTGGTGGGGGGACTTTGTTGAAAATCTTTGTGTTGCATGTTTGGAAGGTACTGAACCTAAATACCAAGTTGGTATTTATCCGACTTTTCGTTTTTGAGTTATACACATACATATACAGATCTTTTTAAGAGTGCTTTTTGGATTCAGGAGGTCTAAGCATGTATGTTTCGTGAAATCTCGACATAGAATTTTTGGGTGGAATACAATACTTTCCCTAGTTACTATACGAAGTACAGAGAAAAGTAATAGTGTAACTTTAAAGTGACTATAAGCTAGATACAACTTCTAGGCATTTTATATTTCCGCTATTCACAACATATTAGGTCTTGAAAAGTGTGACACATTTTTAACCTAACAGAGTAAAACGAAAGTGTAAACAGAATTCATTCAACCCTACTTATATCAGGCCATCCCCGTCTTCTTCGTCCTCATACCATAATTCAATTCCCTTTAGATGCTGAATTTGGTGATTTTCCAGCCACGATGGATATTTTCAATAGTATTTTTGGTTTACAGAGTTCATACTGTGATTTTGGACCATATCGCCGTGACACAAAGTTTTCTGAATAGGTGTATAGGTGCCTTCCAAGTGTGGACGATAACAAGTAGTCGTCGTTAGTTTAAAGTTCTTGGTGGAGCGCATTATGATTTCTGCTGTCTTTCTCCTTCGAGGGCGATGATACCACAGTTGTCTCAAATAAAGGCTCTAATTGTGAACTGACTTGGAATCCTATTCTGCCACATGCTTCTCTTTTAGTAGCAGGTAAGTTTGCATTGACTGAAGTGAGCTTAAAGCTTACAGAGGCGTTAAATGCATTTACCTCACAGTTCAGTGGACGTTTTGCTCAGTAGTTATGATCCCACAGGATATTAGTGTTAGTGAGGAGCCTGGTGCACTGTCTTTGGTATTTAATTTCTCCTCTAGAACAAATTGTTTATATTTTCATCCATAAGAACCATGGTAAAGTATTGATTTCATACATGTAACTATTTTATGGAGTGACTGCGTCTGTGGTCTGGTGGTTAGCAAGCTAGACTTCAAATCAGAGGTCCCAGGTTCGATTCTCGCCTGTAGGGTGGGAATTTTTATTTAACCAGGATTATTACCTTCTCATGGAGTCCGGAAATATGAGAGGGATTCTGAATGTGTGTGTGTGAATTAAAAAAAAGAACAAACCCAATAGTCAACGAGTGAACATCATTGCCATGACCAAACGTTCCAAAGATAAAACTGCCTTTATGCCTAGATGTTAAAGGTGGCTTATTCATGGGACAAAAAATAAATAAAGGAGTATATTTATTTCTCTTCGTAGTTCAACCATTATTTAACACTGATTAAAATGATCAAGTCTTAAACCGAAGGGACAGTGAATTGCTGTATTATGTAGTTCTGTGTTCATTTTTTGAGTAACTTAATTGCTATTTCTGGATTAACTTCACTCTCCAGCTTTACAACTCTCATCAGCTTTTGAGGGTTGATGATTGCAGTATTATATCCCATTTGATGAGACATGTAACACAATTTGTTCATTGTAATGTAAGCGGTCTGTCGCTCTTTGAGGTATACTTAGAAGCGGAGTGAAAACAACACCTTGAGGAACTACTTTCGAAGCTGGTCGTGAGCTACCGCATTAAAATAGTTACTTTATATCGGCACAACCAAACACATAATTACTCCATTAACGGAGCATAAAGAACATTGCCATCTTGTACAGACATAAGCTTGCAGTCTCCGAGTATTTTGTCAACAATAGTCATCGTATGAGCCATAATATTGACTTCAATTTTGGCCTGGATGAACACAGAATTCCATTTTCTGCGACGCCTTACATATTGATATTTGTTTGCCTGGACTGAAGTCACGGGTGGATTAATCATGCTGGGGACAATTTTCTCTCAATTATTATTTCTTACGAAGTTTTTCAAAATGTAAAGGCAATAAACTCTAAAAGGATGCAACAATAGTGCGACTCACTATTATAAACTTGACGAAATCGGGAAACACATATTCAGCGTATGTTCTGAAATGTGGCTCAAAGCTCTGGGCGCTTACTGGTACTTTTTTCCGTCGTTCATCTTTCTTGTCATGTTATATTATCTGCAAAATATGAACATTTTACGGTTGATATATTTGTACATATGGTATAAGACGCCATGTATCAATCATCAGAACAAAACGAATCGTGGCTCTAACCAATTAAGCCTATTCATAACATTATTTTGTATGTATTCAAACAGGATCCACTAAGCTGTAAATGAAAGAAAAAAAATCAGATGTGTTGCATTCTCCCTACCCATTCTTCTACAAAGTACCCCTAAAAAGCTTCTTTCTCTATCTACATATTGATAATCAAGATAGACTGGCAGTGCACATTTACACATTTCGTTTTAGGTATAAGGATATATTAGGCTAAAGCGATAGTCAGATTTTAAAAAGCATTTCTCTGTGTTTGAAGTCCCACACTCCTTGCACGGGTACGAAAAATAACGAATGACTTATACCACATGAAAAAATCTGATATGTTACACTCACATGACTTTCTCTACTCTTGTACAAACTACTTTTACAAACGCTTATTCTCCACATGCTTCATGTTAATCGAGATATCGAGATGTTAATCTTGTTGCTAATTTTCTTGTAGATGCAAGGAGAATTGATAAGTTTTAAGCGATAGTCAAATAATTTAAAAGCTGGTTGCTATCTGGAGTATTCCATTCTCTTTGCATTACCAGGACAAAAAAAAATGAATAACAAATTTACATTCGAGAGAAAGTATAATTGTTGGAAAATTTAAGGGAATAACAAGCAATATCTCGAAAATGGTTCACTCAACAACAGAACATGTATATGACATAAATTGTGTATTTAAACACGATTTACATTTTTGTGTAGTAAAATTTTGTCTATCTCCTATGGTTTACCAGTTATGCAAAAGTCGTTCACAATGAAGAATACTTTTGGAGACATTCCCAGGAAATTCGAGATATACATTTCATTTGTCATGAAAATATCTTAAACATATGATATTTTAATCAAAATTGTTAGAGCACTTTTTGAGAAAATTAAAACTTTCGAAAAATGTTCCGTGTAAAGGGTAATCTGGGGTGGGGGGATTTTCTTGAAAACCTTCGTGTCGCATCTCTGGAAGATACTGAACATAAATATCAAGTTTGGTGTTTATCCTACTGTTCGTTACTGAGTTATGCTGTTCACAGACACACAGACAGACATACACACGGACATGTATCCAAAAATGCTTTTTTTTGGATTCTTGGGGTCTCAAAACATATATTTCCGATGAGACCTCGGTATCCAATTTTTGGGTGGAATACATACTTCCCCTGCTTACTATACGTAGTAGAGAAAGTAAAAAGTATAAGCAATTGAAAATTAAAACCATAATAAACGGAATGTGTATTTATAGCCAAGTGGATGTTGGAATTAGCCATTTGTTGACGTGTCGTGTTGAGCCGGTATGTTGTGGTGTGTGAGCTGGTCCTGGTTCAGTTCTCTGCTCCGGCTCTGGATCTAATCGCCCTTTCTCTGCAGCTCGCGGTTACCTTATTTGAAATTCCCCCCTGGTGTAGCAGACGTGCGAATGTTGGTGTACCAAACTCAATTCAGAAACTGTTGGTCCGTGCTAACTATCGTTACGTGATAAGAATTTTCTGGAAATTTTACTTTAATTTGTTCTGTTTCGGGATAACTTAGATGACTTATAGATACATTCAGCTCAGCAATGAGTATCAGATATATTCAGTCAATAGGGATTTTAACACGTGTTTGAGGAAAGGTAAGGCAATTAAGTCAGAATATAAGTAAATATTAACTTCACGTAAAGCAGTTTTATTTCACTTTAAGGAAGTGTGAAATATTCTCTTAGTACAACAATTACTGTTTAGTGGTTACAATTTAATTTTCTTTGCTTTACATTTCATTTCTTTAATTCAATAATTCACTGAATATCACAATGTTGATTGCCTACTATTTTTAACATATATCAATATAATGTGATATTTAATTGTAAATAGTTTGCTTGAGCCTTGCTCAAGTTGTCGGCGTCCTGAAACGTTTCTTGAGAGTACATAAAAAAATCTTATATGATACATTCACATGACTGTATCTAGCCTCTATCTTTATTAGTGGGTGTACAAACTATTCCTACTAAAGCTTATTTTTCTATCTACTACTTTTAATCCAAATATACTTTTGCAAAAATAGCTGCATTACACACTTAGTTTTAAATACAAAGAGAAGAGGAATAGTCAAATGTTTAAGAACTGGACGCTGTTGGCCTTAATTCCATACTGTTTCCATGCAATCGCGAGAAACAACTGAAAATCAATTGGACTTTAAAAGAATGACAAGTACTGAACAATTCGAACCGTTAATAACGGATTTCTCCGAAAAGGCTTATTCTACAAAGAACTTATTTTAAGTAAATTGTGTGTTTTAAACACATCTACATTTTTTGTGTGGTACGTATTCGTCTATCTATTAACGTTCACAAGCTGCACAAGATTATAAAAAAATCCCTTCCGAAAGAAGAGGACTTCCTAGGCTATTTACAGAAAACTCAAGCTATGCATTTTATTTTTCATGCAAATATGTTTCACGTACGTATTTTAATCAACATTTTTAGAGTTTTTTAAAAAATCAAAAATTTTGAAAAGTGTTCCATATAAAGGCTAGTTGGGGTGGTGAGATTTTCTTGAAAGTCTTCGTGTGGCATCCTTGAAAGACATTAAGTTCAAATACAAATTTGGTATTTATCCGGCTTTTCGTTTTTGAATTACGATGTTCAGAAACAGACAGACATACGGACATATTTTAAAAATGCTGGATATGGGCGCCTCAAAGCATGTATTTCCGGTGAAATCCCGATATCAATTGTTTGGGTGGAATGCAATACTTACCCTACTTAGTAAAGAAAGTAAAAAATTGAATGTAGCTTACTTCTTATGCTGCTGCTAAACGTAACGAAATTAAATTCTAACATATATAAAAACATTATTTGCATTAACCAATTTCATTTGAATATAAACAAATTAACAATATTAATTCCTTAATCACATATCTCTCGTTTAGTTTTCTCTTTTAATTGCATATTTGTATTTCTATTGTGCATTTCTATTGCAAATGCATTGCTTTTGTTCTTTCAGATTAACGTGTTTTCCCATAATAGCGTTAGCCACTTTTCCTCCCCTTCTTTATTTTGACATGAAACAAATTAATTCATAACATAAACCTTCTTTGCAAATATATTAAACCTTTTCCATAATATTTTCTAACAATTCTTTATTCAAAACCGCTAACACAGTAATGCATAGCATGGTAAATGTGTCAAGCATTGTTCCTCTCTTTGGAATTACAATTCTTACTTGCTTTACACCATTTTAAATTCACACGTCTCTTTCAACTCATTTAAATTCTACGTCTTATCGGCCATGGTTGACACCATTAAGCATTTATTCCACATAAATTGTGTGCTTCAACAAGATCTACATTTTTTGCGCAGCAAGATTTCGTTTATCTCTTACGGTTTACCAGTTAGGAATGAAGAGGGCTTCACGGGCTATTCCTTGAAAATTCAACATGTTTGCCATGCAGGTATGTTAAACATTTGGTATTTTAATCAAAACAGTTACTCATTTTTGAGAATTTTTTTAAAAAAGAAACATTTTGAATGAACATTTTGTTTTTGTTTGGATTCCGAGGGCCTGAAAGCATTTATTTCCGCTGAACTCTGGATATCGATTTTTTGGGTGGAATGTAATTCTTCATATAGAGAAAGAAAAACTTATTGGGAGTAAGAAATAGTGTAATAGGTTTGCTGCTATCGGATGTGAATAAGGTTAGTGTAACTGGTTTTATTTCAAAGTCAAGTGAGGAGATGAAGGATCTGATACTTTCTTTTTTATGATTTATTGAGCGATCACCGCATGTGCGCTCTGCAGACCATTGTTAATGTACGCAGCATCAAAATAACATTTAAATGAGGTAAAACCGACTGGGCGCCTCATTGACAGCAACTACTTCACACTATGACAGGTCTTGTTTTAAAAACTGGTCCGTAGTAAACTGGATCGTTTGACAAGAGAGAGGTAAAAAGTTCCAGGGACGTTTGTCAGGTTGCTGTAGAATTGTTCTGCTTGTGAAGAAATTGACTGTTGGATGGTATTGATTCTAGTTTCTCTGTGAAGTTGGCTATTTCTGACAAGCCACGGAGCTTTGACTGAAATGCGTAGAATTTTGTTTTGATGTTTGAATTGATTTCAGAAGCACTGGTTCCTCCCCAAACGGGCAGGATAGAGTAACAGTGGTCTTAATAGAGTGATATAGAATAGTATGCAGTTTTTCTAGTTTGAGTTAAGATATTTTTTGAGAGGTGGGTAAACCTTTGAAGTCTTGCTTGGGCTGGTTTAAGTTCCTTATTTATGTGTGTATAAGTATTCGGTATAAAATTCTGGAAACTCTTGAAAAAAACTTGGATATCGTTTACGATTGCTCAAAGCAAGGCTCAGGAACAGGATCGGAGATGGCATAAAACCAAGGTGCAAAAAGTTTCTTCCCTTGAGTTAATATGTTACTGCTTTTTAAACAGAAATTTGTACTATTATTCAATGTATACCTGAAAACATAAGGAGAGGTTACACTGATAAAAAGATCCTTATCTTCTCAGATAGCCAGGTGCACTTAAGGCTCTGTCAGGTAACGTCAGGACTAGTTTTAAACTGCCTAAACATGATCACAAGCTTGGCAGAATCAGAATGAAGTTCATCTCATTTGGGTGCCGGGACATAGCGGCGTAGAGGGAAGCAAAAAGGCCGATGAATTTGCAAGACAAGGAACAGCTTAAAAATTGGGCCAGAGCCGACTCCAGTAACATCTCGATGCTTAGTAAGAGAGGCTATTAAGAGCTGGTCCAAAGTAGAACATCATAAACCTGGCTTAAAGCTTCAGGAACAAACATGGTAAACTATTTATTACAAAACCATGTAAGAAAAGAGCTGAAAGCTTACTTAAATTTAACAGACTTCAGCTGAGAACAATTATTACATATCTCACAGGACATGCTCTTGTGAACAGGCATCTTAACACGATGGAAGTGTTTCAGGGTAACTTAGACTGCAGTTTGTGCAAGAAAGAAACTGAAACAGCCTGCCACATTATATGCTCCTGTGAGGCCCTGGCCTACAGAAGATATATCGCTTTTGGGAAAATGTTTTAGATCCAAAAGATTTGAAACCAAATCTGTCATGAGACTGTATTCCTTGGTAAAGGGTGTAGACATAATGAATTGGCTTTAAACGGATACAGGTAGCACAATAAGCCCAAGGCTGAAGTGCTTCCGGAGCAATAACGGAAATCTGTATCGAACAAGAAAAGAAAAAAGTCGGTCCAAGTGTACACCGAGTTACTTCATGTTTATCTTTTAGATTTCCAGACTATAGGTTATTGGTAGGGGGTATCCGTTCTACATAATGTGATGCAGTAATTTGTATCACAAATTACTTAAATGTAAATAATGATTGTAATATGAATATGCATTTTTATGTGACATTGATTTGAGATGTTTCTTGACTGTAATTATTGTTGATAAGTAAGTTTATACGACCTTACTGAAACTGTCAATAATAGCGCAATAATGCAGCGAGGGGGGTGAGCTGTTTATCATTATTGGAAACGAGGAAGTTGCGTAATGTTGACGCGTTTTATTAGCCAATAGTAACTCAGTTATAATCTTTAGGCATATCGGGGAGTGGGAGTATAAATAGAAGCTAGGTTAGAGGTAAATGTCATTCGTTCAGTTCATCAAAAATCTGTGTACACTACACGTCGTCTTCAGTCAGTCAGTTCGTCGAAATTATTAGTACGGCATACATCGGATATAGATTCACAAGTTACGCGCAGCAGAATTATGAAAGATCTAAAGTATGGTAAAGTTAATTATACAAAAGATTGAAATACGTGGATTAAAAGAATTATCAGTAAGAAGTTATTATAACAGTTTCAGTTTGGCGAGTATTTAGATCAATGTGTAAAAGTGAGAGTGAACGTGTTCGACAATAAAATTATAAACAAATTTCTTCATCAGTGTTCTTTTTGGATAAAAGATTCCTTTCCGTTTACACAACCCTGATCAAGAGATATGTTCGACCGAGAAATAATAGCTAGCCGGAGGACAGTAAACAAAAATTAAATCAAATAACAGTCGCATTTTTTAAACACTAATACTACCACAAATTGCTAACATCAGATGGAGCTACAAACCGAACAAATGAATGACGTCACAAGGTGGCTTCACATGAAGTAAACACACATACACAAACATCACAAGTAATAACATTATAAAGAAGACCGTTACAAATGCTAAGTTCATTACTTCACGATTTTGATGGTTGAGCGAAATGCACCACTTGTCAAGTCATATTATCGATATGTTTATAGTCTCTTGAATATGATTTCTAGAGGTGTGAATATTATGATGGGTTGCATAGGTTGCAGTGTCAACCGCATACATAGAAATTTGAGCTGTAGGCGTATGTATGAGGGTATGGGTATGTCAGAGGTGAACAAATTAAATAAAAGCGGACCCAGGATAGAGCCTTGAGGAGCGCCTGCTGTTAAACGTCTGGTAGAAGAGACTGCTGTCTATGCGAACTGAAAAGGTACGGTGTGACACAAAAGAGAAAATTACTGTGTAGAGGTAGATCTGATACATAGTCCACTTCTAGGATTAGGAAAGCAGGCGGAAAAGAGGCGTTTTAATGGAACAGCAAGAGGCTGATGGACATGTTACTATAAACTAAAGCTGCTTGCTACTATTTTTGCACGTAAGTGTACATGCCAAGTGGAATTTGCTCAGCATCTAAGCTTACACATTAAGAGACTCGCATTGCAAGTGACACGTTGATTGGTTTTGGCACTGTCCTTTGCAGTGATAGATTCTTCACGACCCGTCCGCAACTTGGGTTTAAGTAGCCCAGAAGAGGGAGCTATATGGGGCAAAGCTGCCGTCGTCGTTGCATCCAGGAATCGATACCCCGAGAGAGGTACTCGGGGAAGGGGGCATAGCTGGCGTGTTGACGCAAGTATATGTAGCCATCGTGTACGGTGCTATCGGAGAAACCATTTCAAATGGTCCTAAACCTGCCTCCTAGCCCTCAAGGAATGAATAAAACAAGGTATAACAAGACAGTTTTATCACCATGGAAAGATAAATCAGTTTATAGCAAAGAGGATACACCCAAAAAAGCTCGATCCCCAAATCGACCGCTTATCCCATCTGAGGGTATTGTACAGTAGGTTCAGATATAATTTACTACTAACAAATCCTAAAATAAAATTTGTTTTAATATCTTTTTATTTTATCTACTATTTAAAAACAGTAAGTAGAGAAAGTATTGCTTTCCACAGATATTTGATACGAAGATTTCAACGGAATAACAGTTTTGAGGCTCCTTAAGACACTTGGTAGAGATCCCAGGGTATTTTTACGCTTTCTCGCAATTTAAAGAAAGTCAGTTCTCTTTTGGATTACGTAAATGAACGTTTCACTGGTTATTAAAAAACGTTTTCTGAGTATCATGAGTTGTTAGGTAGCTTTAAATCTTTTGATTATAAAAATATTTAAATATCGTAAAGTAATGTATAAGAGAAAATTACTTTCATTTATAAGTACACTTTTCTCTGAAAATAGAAATCAGAACTCCACAGTTTTTATTATCAGCTTTTATAAGTAAATTAAGATAGCCGGTTAACTATTTGTCCATTTGAGGGACTAACTAAATTTTTAAAAAATAGCCACTAGATAGTAACTTTAAGTGTAGTTTTGTTTATTTAGGGTCAACCGTTAACCTACTAAATGCAGATAAACGTCCTAGACAATCACAACACTTTTCAAACTTCTATATTAAATAGATTTTGAGAAAAGCGTACCTGAAGTTTAAAAAATAAAACTTGCGGGAAATGACAAAAAACAAGGTGAGCACATTGTTATATCCAATATACTATAACATCTCTGGACCATAAGAGCCCCCTAATGGTCAAAATAACAAAACGTTACATAGGCATGTTCCTTATACCATTTAAAAATTGATTACAACAAAAAAATTAATTTTTGAACCCAAATTTCTACCAAGTGTCCTTAAATCCAAAATAAAGACATTTTTTATAAAACGGTCTACTGTGTCTGTGTGTGAAATTAAATTGAGTTTTATTTATGGACGCTCTTTAACTGCTGTGGTTCTTAGCGTCCTATTCTATAATGACCGTGAAATACCGGAAATTTTGTTCAGAGGCCTCTATCAGACTTGAGGTTCTTTTATGTGCCGTAAATCTATGACATGGGACCACGGTTTTACTTCCCTTCCGAAGGAAGCCGTGCTAAGGATTTTTCGCCCGAAAACATCCATCGCCCACTGCCGGGTTTGAACCCGCGACCTCAGGAACTGTGTGTGTATGTGTGTATCTGTGAGCAGCATAATTCAAAAACGAAAAAAAAGAGTTAAATACCAAACTTCTGCCCTGCGTTTAATATGTTATTAAGTGTTGTTTTACGGAAATTTAAAATTGTAATTTTAATAGCAAGTGGGTACTGTTATCTTCTAATTGTGAATTTCTTCCACATCAATTTCGAAATATTGTTTTCATTTTTTTTGTTTTACTAAATAGCTCTTTTTCTACAGTGTTTGCCTGCAAATTGACTTTTAGGAACTCCTTCGATAAGTAGGTTTACGTTAAAGGATAGTATAGAATCGAGACAATGACCTACTGCTTGGAGATCGGAAGTATTTTTCTTACACTACTATATCACTATCAACAGCGCCATTTATTACAAGGTGGGCCGGTACCGGTCCGTTCCGACTTAAAGATTGTCTTCCCATTGAAGTCATGGTCACCACAACTTAGTTTTTCGTTTAATCTTAATGATGTAATTCTTAATATGTTTTGGAACCATTTGTTTATTTTCCAAAAGTTATGCTATTTAAGTCAGTTTTCTACTTGGTCTCTTCGGATATACCCAGCAATATAGCCTAAGAATTTCATTTCAGCAGTTTCAATCATTCTCTTATTTGTGGTATTCATTGTCCAGTTTACATTAATACCGGTAAAGCCATTGTAAAATTTAAGTATCGCTTCCTTCCTAAATTTGTTTTTCAATGATGAGTATTTTTTATTGTTCCACATTAGTTCTGTAAAGTGTGTACTTTATGTTCAATATCTTCTTGGTAGGTTGGAGAGATTTTACACCTTAAATAGTTTAAACCTCGAACTTGTTCAATGGATTTGTTATTTATTATTATTATTATTATTATTATTTTTGATTTTCTGTTGTTTTTATCTTGGAGGGCAATGCATTTAGTTCTATTCGATGAAATTCTTAAATTGTACTGTAACATAAGCTGGTAGCTGTAGCTGGTCTGTAGTTTCCTCAAAAATAGCTTAGTCATCAGCAAATAAAGCTTTATTTAAAATTATTTTACCTAATTTAAACTAATGTCTTAGCTGAACTTGAAATTCTCCTACAGCAGCGCCTATATACAGGGTGGACCATTTAATTTGAGACTGTAACTATACTTTCTTTCTACAACGCTTAGTTTTGGAGATATTGTTATATACCGAGGTGAGGCGAAAAGGTTTTGCAGCTATATATTAAATTTAGTTACCCTGGTATAAACATTGGGAGACGTAGTTGCAGTGGCAACGAAAGGACCAGGACCTTATCTGCACAATTTAAAGCAGGCGTAAGATATTCATAACAAAATACACATAAATTCACATTAACTGTGGTTTATTATATAACCACCTTGGTGCCTCTACATCATTCACAGAAGATTACAGAACAGACATTGGCGGGAGATATTCCACACGAAACACGCACGCTACATACACAACCACTCGCCCTGAAGAGACACACACGACTGCCCACACTACTACTGACGCTACCAAACAACTAAGAGGTGGGGAGAGATGCCGCGTGGACGAAATTCAAACCCCCAATCGAAATAACTATACCCAATAATGTCATGCTACAAAGCAATAATGTGTCCCACATGACAATGCACACACGAACACGCTACATCATGTCTTTAATAAAAGCTGTGATATTATAGTGGAAAGTAAATGCTTAGTTGTTTTTTGTTTGGAGGACGTTATTATTCATTTTAGGGTCAATTAAAATGTACCCTAATTGTACGTTCACAAATAAAAAAAATTAAATTGATCCTTTTAATTTGACTGACATCCTTTATAGCATAACATCAGGTCTACACAGAGGGAATGAATCGAGGAGATTTATGAATACTCAAAGGAGCACCGAGATGGATGGCTCAGGCGGTTACGTCTGTGGCCCACATTCCGGAGGTCCCGGGATCGATCTCGGCGACCGCCCACTCTGGCCCAAGGATTTTCGTGGTTTCCCCGGATCACCAGGTGAATGCTGGAGTGGTTCATCTTCTACCACGACTCTCCTTCCTATCATTGTCATCTGTTTCGGGTTATAGGGCCAAGCGACGGTGTTCGGCGGGTTGCGGCTGGGCGGTGGCTAGCACTCTGTAAAGGTTTCTTCCCTGGCGTCGCTGCGGTATCGCTCAGTTAGGTCTCTACTCAGCGTGGGGCTCAGTTCCGGGGGACCCTGGAGGTTGGTGGCTTATGGGTAGGGACTGTGCGGGGTCCTATACATTCTATTTGGAAACGTTAGGGTCCCTGTTCATGCTTGGGCCTATCGGCATCCGAATCTGGTCGCCCTTCGGGTCTCGTCCCTCCCAGTGGCCACGTTGGAAGCACAATGGGCCGACTGGCCTGCGTGTGGTGCTCTACCCCGGTTTCAGGGGCCCTGAGTGCATCGGATCAGATACGCCAACTACTACAGAATGAATATGTGATTTGTAATGCCGATGACTTCAATGGACAACCCGTCAGATGAAGTTTCAAACTACCTCCACAAGTGATGAGTAGGCTAATGTGAAGAGCACAGACTTGTAATTACAACAGTTTCGTTTGGTGTGCAGGAATAGCTTCAAAATGAATAGAGTAGGACAGGCTATCTGCATATTAAAACTGGCTTATATCTGTGCGTGTGCATTGTACGTTTTATTAATTTATAACTCTCAGGAAATATTGAACAAATTGCAATGAAACCCCGCGTGAGCGTTTTTGCTGGCTTGCTATGGAGCAGAAGGGAAGAAAACATCAAAGAACATTGTTTATTTTGTAGGCGGAATATTTCAATGTAGATACCATAAGTTACCTATAACAGTAAGAAAATAGTTCTAAAAGAGGACAAAAAAAGACGTTAGAAGGTCTTACAAAAAGTCTCAGTGAACTAATGCTCCACGGTTGAATTTGAAGAGCTTACAGATAATTGTGCCATCCTTCCTCAGTGGTATAGCTTCACTATCCGCGTACTTCTGGCATCTTCTCAGGAGATTTTCATTCATATTGGAGGTTCAATATTGAAAATTGAGTGGATTTATCGCCTAATGTTTTACTTTAGTTCTTCCGATGCATGCGATTTGTTGCACACACCTTGTTATTGTCTCTACCATTTACCTAGTAGGTACCAAGATGGTTCTCTGATGAGATATAGTTCCATTTATATGCCTATGTTTCGTCGCATAATAGATATTGGAGTACAGAGAAACTCGATTTTACACACGAGATTCTGTTGCATTTCGTGAAAATTGGTGTGCAGTAATGTATACAGAATAATACGATCTATAGTTTCTAAACAAACAATAAATGTAGAGAGGTACAGCAATGATTTTGGTGCAGGGTTCGGGTTTCTGGGATCCTGTTCTCAGCTCTGGCTCTGGATCTCGATCTGGAAGCTCCCCACAGTCTCGTACACTGGAACTCGTAATTGTGTGGTTTGAAGTTACCGCTCCAATAAATCAGTTTGTATTATCGTGTCTGCCTGGGGTGGCAGAAGTGATTCTTGGCGGAATATGAGCTCAACTCAGTAATTGTTGAACTGTGTTAGTACGAGTTGCAAATATTTAAATTTGTATATAGTATTTTTCATTCAATTTTAACATATAATTTTAAAATAATGTATTCATAACAATGATATGTATTGTCAATCTCTTTGATTTACAATTCTAATATGACTTTAACTCATTTAATACATTTGTTGCTTTCAACTCATTTAAACTGTGTGTCAACTTACAGCTTTTTTGAATAGCTGACCAACGCTGAATGTCAGTTGATTTTCCAACGAGACTTTATACCGCACATATGGCTAGCCAGTAATTAAATTTATTTCAGGAAATTTTTGAAGAAAAATGGTAGTTAGTAAAGGATAGTGGTCTTCGCGATCCCCTATTTAACTGCATGGGATTTTTATCTATGGGGAAACTTGAAAAGTAAAGTGTGATACAAACCCCATACATTGAAACAACTAAAATAAAACAGGAGAGAATATACTCAATTTTAGATATTGAATTCTCCAGTAAGAATGAAAATTTCCTGAAAATATACCTTTTCCAACATTTCTTAGATAAGGTATATAGTTATTATTGTTGTAATTGTAACTATAAATATGAGAAGAGAAACGATTGCAGGGATATTATAATTGTTTGAGCGGGAGTCCGAGCTGCGGCGGCCGGCGCGTGAACCGCCTTACGGTGGAAACAATGTGAGCTGTATTTGCTCATCCCTATAATTATATAATGATAGTAAACAACTGTACTGAGCGAGATGGCTCCGCTTCGTGGGCAGTAGCGAATATTGGAGTGGTTCCTCATCTACCACGATTTCCTTGCATTAATTTATCTTTTTTGCCATTTCCTTCTCATGTTTCAGTGTGCTTCTAGACTTCGTAGCGTAGGACAGTGACACGATGCGGGCTCTAAGGAAAGAGTATTCCCCGTCGACACTAGAAGGCTGCTTGGTTGAACGGGTCGTTCATTGCCCTATCTGTTCAGCTCCAGCTGCGGGACACGTCTCTGTGGCCTGTAGCCTCCTGTGCGCTTTAACTTCATTCCTTCCTATGGGGGTGGTGGTGGCATTTCGACCATATATACTAATAGACTCCGCTTGCAACTGTCCCAACCGTAGCGACCCGTGAGGCCAACACACACGCCTGCTACCCACCGTCAGCTGTTCGCGTCTTCCATGGCTTCCAACAAACTATGCTCCTTCGCAACACAATTTAAGGCATTTCAAGTGTTTCTACTGTGAATCCTGTGTTTTAATTTATACACGGTGATTTATGAAGAACTTATACACTTATTTCTTGAATTGTTTCAAAACGTGTTATGCTAGCAACAACTTATTATACCTGAAATGCAGAGGAATTTAGGGAGGTTATTTACCTCTATAGAAAATGTTGAAAATGTCCTCCATCCTGCATAAGACACAACTCAACACGTCGTTCCATGTTACTGTCCACTCGTTGGAGGTCTCTGTTGTCAATAGCTTGAATCTCCTGTGTAATGCTGTGCTTCAGACCGTCCAATATCTGGAGACGTGTGGCATAAACCCTGTCTTTTAAGTAACCCCATAGAAAGAAGTCCGGCGGTGTTAAATCCGGAGATCTTGGTGGCCACAGGTTCTTGGAAATTATCCGGTCGTCAAAGAAACTTGCTATTAGTGCCATGGATTCATTTGATGTATGGCATGTAGCGCCGTCCTGCTGAAAATATACTTGACTCAGCTCCACATCGTCTAGTTGCACAGCAAACTCCATGATAATCCATCGGTACTCTGCAGTGTTCACATTGTTAAAAAAGAAATTGGTCCCACTATTTTCTGTGCGGATATGGCGCACCAAACTCCGATTTTAACGGGTACATAGGTGCTTCATGAATAATATGTGGATTTTCGCTGGCCCAATAGCGTGAGTTATTTGAGTTCACATAGCCGGATAAATGGAACCATGCTTCATCTGTGAACCATGTAATGGACAATATGGCAGGATTTTGCACAATGAACGCCTGAAGCCAACGACAGTAATTCAGTCGTCTATCCTTATCTGGTTCCTGTAACTGATGGACAACCGTAATCCTATACGGCTTTAGGCCTGCACTTTTCACAGCTCTCTGACACATTAAATACCTGTACCCCGTCTCCTGCGACAAACGTCCTAATGATTTTTTGGGTCACTGATCCAGTCGTGCTCTTATGTCAACAGCAACCTTGGAAAACCTAGATGTTTTAGAGTTTTTCACTCACCGGATATCCAGTTGTTTCCAATTGTGTGTCTTTTGGGAGGATTCTGAACACCAAATTCCCTGGTAGGCCCTTTGAGTAGCTGTAATCGAATTCATAATCCAGTATTGCTTTACAAGGAAGAGTCGTTCTTTAATGTGTACTCCATTTTCACGTTGACTAGAAGAAAATCTCAAAAACAGTTGCCGACAATAAAACTAACAATTAAGAATAAAACATGAACGTCTGCGCACCTTGTTTCAAACAATCGAAACTCCAGAAACTCTGCTTATTTTTGGCGCTACAATAGGGGCATTGAGTGAATTTGGCTCAGAATAGTTAAAGAAAGAAATGTGTCAGTTCTTCATAAATCACCCTGTGTAACTCATCTAGGTTGAAAGATGAAAAATCATATTTTTAAACCAGTTTAAAGATTTCCTATTTAGATATAATACAGTTTATGCTTCTATCACTGCAAAATTGGAATCCAAAGTGCTTGCTCATAGCTAAAAATGATTTATCTCGACAGTTACTTCCTTTGTATTACTAAACATGCCTCGATATTCGGCTGCATATCTGTTTAAATTACTCAGGGATACCTACTGATTGTTAGGAATGAGTTAAATACCATCCGTAGCCATGCACAAAGCAAAGAATTGCTAAAATGTACACTGTTATTTTAAATGAAGAATTTTCCGGTTTTAAACACTTTGTTACTTGCCACCGGATGTTTTAAACGTTTCAAACCCGCTGTTCAAAATGTCATCCTATTTCATAAGCATGCCATTTGCTAAACCGTTTTGTAATCTTTAAAATTTACATTTTTCAGTCCTAAAAAGCTTTTTCAACAAAAGTACTGGGTCTGGATTTGAGATTTTCAACACGTGCTGTTAATGCAGAAAATTGAGGAGGTTTCTTTAAATCCATTTCCTATATACCTATCTTAGAATTGCCATTGAGATTCCAAACTGTTAATACATAATAGTCAACAACACTTAAGGATATAACACTACAATTTCGAATAATTTTATCACTTGGTAAACTAGAAATGAATACACACGAAAAGATACTAAGAAGTAGCGATTTTTATTTAAGAGGTACTAAGTCAAAATCACAGAACTATTTCTGTCCAGCTTCCATTCTAAGCACATACTCAATTACATTTTATTGCTTTTTTCCGAAGCTTACTTTTGAAATGATACTGAAGTACCTCTTCTTGAAACCGTCCGGGATGGTTCAGGCGCAACATCTGTAGCCCGCATTCAGGAGATCTGGGGTTCGATCACCAGCGGCCGTCCACTCTGGCCTATAGGTTTTTCGTGGTTTTCTCGGTTCGACAGGCGAATTTTGGGGTCACTCATCTTCTTTCACGACTCTCCTCTCTCTCATTTCATCCATCCGATAAATTGCGACGGTGTTCGGCTGCTTGAGGCTGGACGGTAGCTGTGGTTCTGTAGAGCTTTCTTCGCTGGCATCGCTACTGGGACTGCTCAGTTAGATTTCTCCCCCGAGTGGGCTTCGCCCCAAGGGGGGCCTACCGGAGGTTTGACGGCTTGTGGGCAGTACCGGGTGACGTCGGATGTGTTATATCTGGAATCATTAGAGACCCATCTGTGCTTGCGCTAGTCGTTATTCGGATCTTGTCTCTCTTCGGGTCTCTCCCCTCATCTCTCCCTCCCGGGGGCCAGAACAGAAGCACAAGGGGCAAGTGGTCTGTGTGCGGTGCTCTACCCCGGTTTCGGGGACCACCTCCGTTCGTTCGTATCCTTGCCTTTACCTTTTACCTCTTTTTGAAGCTTCCTTACGTCCATATGCCACAAAACATTGTACCATTTTTTCTATAAACATATTTAAATTGCAACCAAAATCACAACTTTACCATCGAAATAATTGTCGTTTCTGATTACCGTTCCACGATCAATTGATGCAGGATGTGCTTATCGAAGGGGGATACCTCGCTACTGCGAACAGCTTGATCTATTGTGATTATAACCTCCGAGAGTCAGGAATGAGGTGAAGAAGCCGTAGGAGGTCACACATACGCAGGCGTACAGACCAACAAAGACAGGCCGCCTAATATTTCCAGTTTAAGTACCTGTGAACCAGTAGAGGCGAAGATCTCTAGAGGGGGAGACGAGGCAAACATAACTGGCGGTACAACGCACCCTGGCGTTCTAGGGGGGAACTATTTACAATACGCAAGCATCCACGCCATCTGCCCGATGCCGTTAGTACTCTAGGACCGGAAGACACAGCTAAACGTGAAAGGGAGAGATGAAATGAAAGGTAATGTGTGAAAGGAGAAATCACGGTAGAATACACCACTCCGTCATTCGCCTAAGCGACCAAGCGAAAACCAGCCCATGGTCAGTGTGGACGGTCACCGGGAACGAACCCGAGGCTTCCAGAATGCGGGTCACAGACCTTGCGCTGAGCCATCCCAGCGTCTGGGGAGGTGTAATGTGGACTTCATAAGAATGAAAAGCTGTCTATTAGTATATTTGGATGAAGTAGCCGCAATAGATCTCCTCGGTCGCAGTGCGCGAGTTGTCACCGCTTGTGGTGCCATAAGTAATAAGAAGGGGCGTTAAACAGTATTAACAAGAAGCACCAGATACATTCTCAGACTCGTAGGAACGCACCGTCATCGACTGAAATATTCTCTCATCAAAAAAAGTAAAAATCAGATTTGGCAGACACGTCGTAATTAAAGATCAAACTTGTCATTTACAAGCACGCTTGGATGATTCCGGAAGTCGATCTCAGGTCCCGAACACAAAAAGGTATAACAAAAGCAAGGGTGAAGCATAACAATGCTTCGTGTATCGCAGCATACATATGAGATACGTTTCTGTTTTGACATGTGTCGATACAAATCCTGCAGCAACTTTGCATATGACACATGTCGCACCAAACTTCGCTGATACGTTTTGTATGTGACGACTTTCACCTTGCACATCCAGCTGGAGTTAAGCACGGTTTTCACAGCACCTCTTGACAGCCTCTGGTAAAATATCACACAAATACAAACTCAGTATAAATTTATATTGAAGTAAATGGTAGAAGGTTTTAAAAAACACTGATGCGTTACATTCATACCACCTTCTCTACGAGCTCTTCTACAAATTATTCTTACAAAAGATTATTTTTCCTTCTACTCCATTTTAATCGAGATAAACGTTTGCAAAAATTATTTCATTAATGAAACTGCAATAATTGTAACACCTATTTTTATTGGTGCTTTACATAGCGTTATAGCTGGTCACGCCTCATATTTGGTAATCCCGATGCATTTCTCTCTTTCTTAAGTCGGTCCTCTTTCTCATAAAACCTGACACTTTTTCCAAATCCTTGTGCTGCTAATGACTTTTCAGGGAATTCCTATATAACTTTTTCTCTTTCACTGATCGTTCCTCTCTCAATGAAGCTGTTACTTTGACCAAATCCCTATGGTACTAAAGTCCAGATACTAATGGTTTTAGCTTGTTAGATTCTTTTCCTGCCCAACGTTTCTTTTACCATGTCCCATACATAAGATTAAAATATTTTGTATTGCATGCATATACAATATTATTTAAAATATCTCTGTTATTTACATCTGTTCCCTTTTCCCAATTATTTCCCCTTTTATTTTATATTCTTTGATAAAAGTTTCCCTATTTTTTATTAACAATTATTAGGTGATTATATTTTTATAATCACTTATTATATTGATAATGGAGTAGATGTTCCTCTACATAGTGTAATGTGTTGTGGTACCATATGTAATGTGTTCTTTTAACTGGTACCATTTCGTAATTGTTGTGTAATTTAGTGTGCAGTAATATATTACTAACCGCAACTAACTCAACGTTACAATTTAATTAACTGCTGGGCCCAATTAACGTTAGGTATTTCACTAAGGATAAACTACACCTAGAGGTAGGAAACCGTTGTAAGTTTGTCCCAATAAAGGAAAGGAATAACACACGAAAGGTTTAAATACATATTACAATTAAAGAATTAGAAGTTACGTAACTGGCAGCTTATATAAAATATATTTTTTTAACTTTAACAATCTTAAGTCCAGCTTTACAAATCATCTCCTTTGTTTACTATAATCAATATAAGCATTATGAAGTTTTTGTTTTTCTTGCACAATGTGCACACGTAATTTTGCTTACGCCTTGTCTTTTACAATTACTAGAACTCGCTCCATTCCTATGAATGATAAACTACACCACACGTGTTGAAGAACTGAAATGTAGAATACTTTACTTACAGAAAGAACGATTAGATTGTAATTTTTAAAAAACCGAAATGACGGGTGGGTGTTGCAGCTTCCCTAAACAAGCCGAGCTAAGTTCCTTCCTTGTCGCCCGCCGGAACTCGACTTATCTTCCACTCTTCGTGCTAGCTTGACACCCGGGTTGACGTGCGGGGACCATCACGTGAGCCGACATCACTGCTAAGCCTACAGTACCACCAATCGGTCCTCTTGTCACGCCATCTGTAGACATCAGATGAAATTGTTAAGTTCGCCGGCAACTAAGATAATGTACTGCTGGTTGTATCGGGCATTTGCCAGGAGTGAAGAAGATGACTGTAAGAGAGGAGCCATCCATGGCTCAATTGTAAGGTTTTGTGTATAACTATTGCGGTTTGTCACTTATACGAAATTAATTTCGAAAGAAAATAACTTCACATGCTGTCGGAGGAAAACTCAAGATATGTGTTTTATTAGTTACATAAATATCGGAATGTTAATAAGTAGACAGTTTCTTATAAAGTGGAGGGATGTTTTTAATAATATTTGTGCCGTATCCTTGGAAGATGCATAACTTAAATACCAAGTATCATTTTTATCATTCTTTCGTTTTTAAGTTATACTATTCACACACAAAGATATTATCAAAAAATGTTGATTGGACAATGGAAACCTAAAGACACGTATTTTCGGTGAAACCTCTGGAATGCAGTACCTCCTATACCTATAAAGGTATGTAGGTAATGCTAGAGAAAGCAAACACTGATGGCACAATTATTGATGAATTTGTCTGGGTAAATAGGAGTCCGCAAACGAGACGATTGTTTCTGAAGGCGTGGTAAGGACCACCGATGGCTATTGTGTGTAAAAACTTTACAATTTTCTGCTTAAGCACATGAGGAGCTCCTATGTATACAGTGTTCTTTAGTTAAAAATATTGAACACTACATAGAGACTGAGAGGGATGGCTCAAGCGGTAACGTGACCTGAATTCGGAAGGCCCCGACCGATCTGACTTAATACCACGACCTAAAGTTCCACCTTAAGTCTAAAACAATGGTAAAAATGAAAAAAGATGGTAATAGCGAATGATCTGCCATCTATCCACAAATAATGAAGCACGTAGACTGGACGGAACCCTAATGGCATCTGTCAAGCGCGTCAAGAATCAAAGGCACAGTTTCCTGGCAGTAAAGCCTCTATGGACGTGTTGAGGCTGCCATTTGTCCGTCACGTATCGAAGCAGAGTTACAGTTGCTTAGCGCTTAGGTCTGTTTGGACACGTGTCGAGGCTGTCGTTTATCCGTCACGTATAGAAGCAGAGGTACAGTTGTCTAGCACTAAGGTTTCTGTGGACACGCGACGAAACAAGATGAGATGTTACAAGAATGACACCAAGAAGACTAATTTTCCGCCAGATACTGATGCAAGAGCTTTCTTCTAACAAACCCGACGCGATATTGCCAGTAGTTAAAGCGACGTAAAATAAATAAAAACGAACTATCTAGAGGTAAGTTGTAAGTATATCACACACACTGTAAGTCATTGTCACCCATGGTAGCACAACGTACACAAGAAGTCGGCGTATGCTTCCCAGTGCCTGTCAACAAATAGGTTGAGGTGTCTTACGTAGATATTCAAGTGTAGTTTTGAACAGGTAATTTAGAAGTGTTGGTGTTGGCAAAAGTTAATCATTAAAGCCGTGATCTGTAGAGGAAGTTTTGTATTCCACCAAAAATTTCGATTTAGAAATTTCACAGGAAATGCAAATTTTGAGGTCCCTGAATAAAAAGTATTTCTAGAAAAAGATCCTTGCATCTATGTACAGCGTTACTCAATAACTAAAAGTTAGTAAATACCAAACTTGATAAAGTCCAGAATCTTCCAACGATGTCATACAAAGATTAAAAGAAGAATGACCTCCACCATTGGAATGGAATACTTTTGTTTTCTTCTTTTTTTCTCTCAAAAAAGACTAACGATTTGGATTAAAATACCATTAAGATATTTGCATGACATATAAAAGAGCTGCGAATATTTTGTAAAGTCCTCTTTATTTTGAATGGTTTTTGCATTACTATACAAAAAATGTAGATCTCGTTAAATCATACCATTTATATAAAATATTTTCTGTTTGTGGCGTTAAATATTTTTTATATTTTCTTTGTTATAGGCTTAAGTTTTAAATACTTATACTTCTTTCAAGTGGTAAGTAGATATTCTGTTTTTCTCGGGATCATGTAAAGAGCATGAAATTTAAAGTACATTACACAGTGACCTTTTTCAAAATCAGATTATCGCTTTTCTTACTGTACTCTTCTTGTATTTACAACGAAATGAGAAATGAAACTATTTTTGCCGATGCTTCTCTCGATTAACAAGAAGTATGTAGCCGAATATGGCTTCCTTCGGAAGGGAAGTAAAGCTGGTGGTCCCGTGTCGAAGACTCACGACACGTAAAAGGACCTCAAACCTATAAAGAGACCTCTGAGCAAAATTAGCTGCCCTTTACGCTCAATATAGAATGGGACGCTAAGGACCACAGCAGTTAAAGAGCGTCCATAAATAATAACAAAGAAAGAACTCAAACTCTATATAGTTGAATAATTTTCGTAGGAATATTCTATGAAACAGCGAGTGTTAGTTTTCTTCCAATATTATTAAGACCATGCCGAATTTGTTTCTAGTGATTTTGTAAACTTTCTGTTTTGCGCTTGATTACGAAAATTTCTATGTGCGATCTACACTACTAGTCCTTTCTGGACTTCAGCAGCTGTGTCCTACAGTCGTGATGATAGGGGATTTGAGGAATAGGTTTAATCTAAGTCTATCCTATATGGTGTTAACACCAACCAGTAAGAGTGGGATACAGAGACAGGGTCTCTCCCGAAGGCAGGGGGCAGGACGTTGTTTAAGGACGGTTCCCGCCTTGGGGGCGGGCACGGGCTCGGACCTGGGGGCCTGGGGTTTTAGAATCAGGATTGTCATTCCCCTTAGATGACGGTTTTTCAGGCTGATGTATAAGTAATCTTAGCCTGTACCAAGAATATTTAAACCAGGGGTGATAAAAATAAAGCTACAAGGCCGATATTCCTGGAGTTTCGTCCGTTGTAGAGTAGTGTGCAGTGTTTCCAGCATATGCGGTTGGCAACTATGCAGACCTTCAGACACCTGTCACGTACAGCGCTAGTTGTGGGTAAACACAAATGGCGAGTTGTTTAGAAAATTGGTCTCGCAAATAAATCCGCTAATTTATTCGATTTCTGTGGGCGATGCATGTATCCGCAGTAGCTGGTAGAGGTTTACGCAGGGATTGTAATGTGTCGTCAGCATGTCGCAGAATGGTGTCGAAAGTTTGCGGCCAGAAGAGAAAACGTCACGTCGAGGATCACAGTGGCCGACCCAGCACAGCATCAACAGATTTGAACACAGCTCGCATGGAGGAGTTGATTCAGGACAACAGGAGATCACGTTACGCCATATGCCAGAAGAATTGGGAATTTCGTTCAGAAGTGTTCGTCTCATTGTTCACGATATTCTGCAGTAACGGAAAGTTTGATCCCGATGGGTTCCTCGAAATCAGACCAACCAACACAAGGAGAAGCGCAACGATTCTCCACGGAAGGGAACAGTTATCTTCACCACATTGTCACGGATGACAAATCATGAATTCACCACTACACCCCAGCAGTAAACGGCCGTCAATGCAGCGGAAACACCCCTCCTCTCCAAAGACAAAGAAGTTTAAGATGACGTCATCTGCCGGGAAATTGATGGCCAGTGTTTTGGGACAGCGCGGATGTCATACTCTTGGAGTTTTTGGAAAGAGAACACACAGTGATCGGTGACTGATACTGCGAGACCTTGCATGATTGTGCGAAGCAATCAGTAGGAAACGGCCAGGACGTCCCACCGAGGACATCATCTTCCTTCACGACAACGTACGACTTCATACAGCCCGGAAGACCATCACGCTGTTGAAGCAGTTTTGTTGAGACATCGTCGACCACCCTTCCTGCAGCTCGGACCACGCTACAAGCCTTTCACCTTTTTTCTCACTTGAAGGAGCACTTAGGAGGGTGACAATTTGCTTCAGACGAGGAGGTGAAGAACTTTGCGACAACATGGCTGAACACACAAGGACAGGATTTTTACCAGGAGAGAATACTTAAAGTCATCCCACGAAGCGACAAGTGCCTAAACCGATATGGAGACGATGTCAAAAAATCTGATGTGTTACACTCACATGACTTTCTCTACTCTTGTACAATCTATTTTTACAAACGCTTATTCTCCATATGCTTCATGTTAATCGAGATATCGAGATGTCGATCTTATTGGTAATTTTCTTGTAGATGCAAGGGAAATATGGTAGCTTTTAAGCGATAGTCAAATATTTTATCGCTGGTTGCTATGTGGAGCATTCCATTCTCTTTGCATGTCTAGGACACAAAAAAATGAATAACGAATTTGAGAAAAAGTATAAGTATTGGAAAATTTAAGGAAATAACAAGCAATATCTCGAAAACGGTTCACTCAACAAAAGAAATGTATATGATATAAGTTGTGTATTTTAACGCGATCTACATTATTTGTGTAGTAAAATTTTGTCTATCTCTTATGGTTTACCAGTTATGCAAAAGTCGTTCACAATGAAGAATACTTTTGGAGACATTCCCAGAAATTTCGAGATATACATTTCATTCCTCATGACATTATCTTAAACATATGATATTTTCATCAAAATCGTTAGAGCCATTTTTGAGAAAATTAAAATTTTCGAAAAATCTTCCATGTAAAGGGTAGTCTGGGGTGGGGGAATTTTCTTGAAAACCTTCGTGTCGCATCTCTGGAAGATACTGAACCTAAATACCAAGTTTGGTGCTTATCCGACTGTTCGTTTTTGAGTTATGCTGTTCACAGACACACAGACACACACACAGACACACACACAGACACACACACACACAGACACACACACAGACACACACACGGACATGTTTCCAAAAATGCTTTTTTTGGATTCAGGAGGTCTCAAAACATGTATTTCCGGTGAAATCTCGGTATCGAATTTTTGGGTGGAATGCAATACTTCCCCTACTTACTATACGTAGTAGAGAAAGTAAAAATAACCTAATGTATGCACTATCAGTTGGCTGTATGGTTGTATGAAATAAATGTACACGTTTCAGTGCAGGCTTTGTAACCTTAGTTTCTAATGACCCCTCGTACTATGCCACGCAGACGAACGGAGGTGTACATCTTCTTGGATAGCATGACAGCTTTGAAAGTCCTTAAGGCCGTTAAAACAACTCCTGATTGGTTGGCAATGCCAGAGGATGTTTGATAGATTCTGCACCAGCTGTCCTGTTACACTTCTCTGGGTTCCTGGCCACGCGGTTATTAGGGGAATTGAGATGCCGGACACTCTTGCAAATAGGGGATAGGCGCTCGGCTTTATTGGGCCTGAGCCCTCCTGTGGTGTGTCGACTAGAACTGTCAAATATGAGATAACCCAGATTACGACTTATTTTGAAATCTGGAGTAAGGAAACTACCACAGGGCAGGCCCATGCCTTGGTATCGGGGTCTGACCGGCATGTAAGCGAATTTGCTTTCCCACTGACCTGTTACCTTACGCATTGTGATGTACAGGCATATTAGTAGAGTTCCTAACAGGAAACGAACTTGGAACTATGTAAATGTACAAGAGACTGCTACAATTGATTCTTATTGTAATTGTAGTGCTTTACTCATTCTCGTGGTTATACATGGGTCATTAAATAATTAGTGGCAAAATTTGAATTAACAAGAAAGAAAATATTTTTGAAACAGTCACATTGTTACTGTGCTCAGAATTAATTTCCTCCAACATGAATAACTCGCCTCCACACTTCACAGAGACGACAGATGCCACCCACAGCGTCTCGTTGTACTGATCTTCAAATAAACTGCTCTACTGCTGCTATAATTGCCTCTCTGATTCTAAAGCGAACTCCTCTAAGAAGTAATTTCATTTTTCTGAAGAAGTCAAAATGACATGGGCTCATATCTGGGGAGTATGGAGGATGCTCCAGAACTTTGCAGTTCCATCTGCGAAATAAATGAACTACAGGAGCAGCTATGTGAGTGCGCCCACCATGATGCAGCACAATAGGATGAGAATTCAGAAGATTTGGACGTTTACGACGCACAGCTGGTCATAAATGACGTTCAGAACGTAACAATAATGTCCACCATTCACACGCTTTACCACAAAAACTAAATAGTGGCAAGAACACTGTCAAAATCATAAGCAAATGTGAACATGGCTTTAAGTGAATCCTGTTGTTGCTGATATTTTTTGGGGCGTAGGGAATCAGTGTGCCGCCACTCATTTGATGGTCTCTTTAATTTCGGTTGATAGCATCGAACCCAGTTATGAAACGTGGTAGAAACGCTGGTCTTCACGTCCATAGCGTTTAAGTACAATCTCACTGTTTCCATTCTTTGCCACATGTTTGCCTCTTCAAAGTTGTGTGGAACCCATCGAGCGCAGATTTTCCTCATCTTTAACTTCTTCTAAACTATGTGAAGAATCGTACCAAGAGCAATTGCAACTTCCCTTGCTGGTTCAATAAGAGTCCAACCTCCGTGTTCTTTCAGCAGTGCTTTAACGGCGTTCACATGCACATCACTTCCTAATTGCGGTCTGCCAGCTCTACGTTTTTATGAACATCTTCCCTACCTGTGCGAAGTGCATGCGCCCATCTAACCACGGTACGATATGGCAAAGTCTCTCTACCACACGCTTCCGGTAATGCTGTATGGCATTGTCAAGCATTCTTGTCTCTTGAAATCGAATTCTAATGAAGCATCGTTGTTCATACATACTAAACAGTTTAGACGCTACAGATAACAGTCGACAAATTAAAGTCACTACAAATATATTATAAACCAGATTACTGTTTTCAAACTCACAGATAATACACATCGGATTTTCCTCTTTCTCATTATCATCAGCTTCTATCGTACACCGCTGATAGTGCTACATACAAAAAATTTTGTCACTAATTATTGAATTACCCATGTGAGGTAAGCTTTACTGGAATAAATGCATAGGTTGTTCAGATAGTTAAATGGGGACAATCACTTGCCAGAAACTTTATCTTGTTGATCCTATTCTGTGTGGCTTCTAAGTATCCTTCCGTAAATTTATCTTCCAGCATAAAGTATAGGAAATAGATGGATCGACAGACAGACAGGCATACAAACAGACAGACAGACAGACAGATAGATAGTGAAGCAGGATATATAGATTACACAGGGTGAATTATCAAAAACGTGCACCGCAAATATTTCGGAAATGGAAAGTGCTATTGATGTGCAGTTTTCACCGCATTGATTAGTAGTCTGGAGCTCTTATATTTGAGCAAACATACAATTTTTTAAATGTAACAATGCCTAGTTACATCAACAGAATAAAGGTAGGGCAAACTAGAATGTCAATGGTCTTGTTGCAGGATTCTAGTGCAAGTGGTTTACGAGAAATCGTATTTTGAAAAGTTTCCACCCCGACAATTATTTGTCCATTCAACCTGCTTAGTCGCTAAGTAAGATGTTGTTATGTTTGTTTGCATTTCGTTTTCTGTTCGTTGATTGCATTGCCACTTTTTGGTCAGTTAGTTTGTGATAGTTCAAGCAGTAAGTCATGAGTGGAATTTACTAATGAAGAAAAAGCCAACATGCTCATGGTGTATGGAGAGTGTAGAAAGAATGCAGTTCGTTCCTGTAGGGTGTATCCCAATAGACGTCAGCTATCTCGGAAATTATTTATCAACCTCTTCAACCAATTACTTGAAGGTGGTACCGTAACACCTAGAAAACGTAACAGAAACAAGGCAGAAATTAATGTTTTGGCTGCCGCTGCAGTAGATCCGCAAATTAGTTCCCGCATAATCGCACGTGGAAGTGGTGTAAGTCAGGCATTCTCCATCGACATAGGTTCCACCCCCATCACATCTCTCCCCATCAAGAGCTACATGGAAACGATTTTGAGAATCGTGTTAACTTTTGTACATGGGCATTAAGACATGATACTCCAGATTCATCATGGATCTTCAGTAGTGATGAGGCAACATTTACTAATCTTGGGCAGGTACACCGCAGAAACATGCACTATTGGTCCGTTGAGAATCCCCGTTGTTTCGTCAGGTGGAACGTCAACGTCCATGGAGTTTAAATGTGTGGTGTGGGATAGTGAACCATCACTTCATAGACCCTTTGTCCATAGAAGGAACAATGAACTCGCACAAGTATCGCAGCCTCCTGACAGACCATCTGCCACAGATGCTAGAAGACGTTCCTTTGCAGACTAGGAGGAACCTGTGGTACCAACATGATGGCTGTCCAGCCCATAGTGCACGAAGTACTACAACTTGTCTTAACGGATTGTTTCCAAATCGTTGGATTGGACAAAGAGGACCTGTATCTTGGCCGGTCCATTCACCGGATCTGACCCCTTTAGACATTTTTCTGTGGGGAAGGCTGAAAGACACTGTTTACAAGGATGTACCAACTACACCAGACTATATGACGACATATTACTGCTGCCTGCTCTGAATTTTTCGCTTTAATGCTAGAACGTGTGCAGCAGTCTTTCCATAGCAGACTGGAAGCGTGTACTGAAGCTGCCGGTGGTCATTTTGAACACAACCTTTGAAAGGCTATGTTCGCTTTACTTGTAAGAATCCACAGAAGTATTGTAATTCCCTTTTTTTTCTTTAGTTTGTGCTACCACAAGTGTCGGTGCGTAAAATTTTCAAAATAAGATTTCTCGTAAACCACTTGCACTAGAATCTTACAACAAACCCCTCTGACATTCTAATTTACCCTACATTTATTCTGTTGATATAACTAAGCATTGTTCCTTTTAAAAATTGTATGTTTGCTCAAAAAATACACCTTCTCAGTATTATTAAAATCTTTTTTAGGCTAAATGTACGAGTCTGTGACTACCAATCAATGCTGTGAAAACTGACATCAATAGCACTTTCCATTTCAAAATATTTGCTGTGTAAGTTTTTGGTGATTCACTCTGTATATGTGGGTAAACTGGATCATGTAGAATTGTTCATTTTAATACAGCATAAAGTTTAGCCTGTACAATGTTCCTGATCCACTGTCTAGTAGATGCCGCAAATCCCACAGTTTCGTCGAAAAGTGTTCTGTTTACGAGCGTGTGGAATGTGGAAACCCTCTTTTCTTTTGCTGGTTCAAGGGTTAAGTATCTCTACAAGGGCCTTCTATCCAGACGCATGGGGTGTAGATTTTGACTTAGGACGGGGAAACGTGAGACGCGAGGAAAAAGTCACATGGTGAATAAGTAACCAATATAAGAATTACGGATTGTGTGATTGACACTTACTGTTCCCCGAAATAGTAATAGCCGAATAATATAGCAGAAACGTAAAGTATTGAGTGGGTGATAGGAGTTTATAAATATCCCATGTTCACCCCCAAAATTGGGCAGTCCATATGTAATCCTGGACTCCACGTTACTCGTGAGCAGATGTTGGCGCGACATAAAGGGGGCCCCTTTTGAAGTTGTTTATTCCGCGTGAAGCATAGTAGTTTCATCAACGTGCCGAAATACATTCAATGTTGAAGGTATACATCGTCGCGTGTATTTGCAGTACTGTGTCGTAGAATAACTGATGGACACGCGCAAGACATTTGTCAGTTCCCAGTGACCAGGTAGGTTACTTAGAACAAAAGGGTAATAAAATTCAGTAAAGTGAACTCCGTGGTGCTTCTTCAATTCCCCCTGAAATTTCCTTTACTCCACAACCTGGATCACCGTAGCTATTACTTTCCTGATAGGCAGAGTTTAAACACATATTTCCACTGAGAATCAATTTAGCCAGGAAACAATAAACTAAATAATTACAAGCACATCATCCATTGACGGAGGAGGTGGCAGAAGAAGAAGCCCCGACGAGAGGAACACAAAACAGGTACAGTAACTTCGAAACTATAGCATTACCTCTACTGTGGCTGCGGATAACTAGGCTCTGCGGTGACCCGCGCGAGGTACAACCACAGACCGCAGCGTGCAGAACCAGCCGTGTACCTCTCAGACGCAGACGTCTAGGTGAGGCGTCCGAAAATCATCTTCAATAGATAGATAGAGAGGGCGTTAGTGCAACACAATTGGACATGAAACTTAATCATAAGATAGCAGCATAATATATGCTATAATACGAGGCGTGTTTTTAAAATAAACACCATTTTAACATTTTGCCTCATTCGCGATCACTTCATCCATTCGTTAGGAAGCCAGACTCGATCGTTGATTTGTGTTTTCCTGTTGTTAGATAATTTTGAAATATTCAAAACAAACGAACGACCCACTGACTGTGAAGTGAGAACGAATGATTCGTTTTTTGAATGCGAGGATTGTTACGCCAGCAAACATTAATCGCCAATTGTGTGATGTTTATGGGGAAACGATAATGTGACAATGCCCGGCCACACACAGTCAAACAAACTAAAGATCTGATCGCATCATTTGTTAGGGAACAATTCGACCACTCTCCCTACAGTCCGGATTTGGAACCAAGCAATTTTCATCTGTTTCTTCATCTGAAGAAACTCCTTGGTGGAAAACATTTCAGCGGCGATGATGTGAAACAAGAAGTACAGCCTGGCTTTCATTGCAGTCGGCATCATTTTTTGACGAAGGCATACAAAAACTTTTTTCCCGTTACGGCAAGTACCTGAATAACGCCGATGACTATGTGGAGAAGTAGTGTAAGATGCAAAGTAATGAATGATAATAAAGTATTTGGAAAATAATGTTCTGCTATTTAAACAAAAGTCCGGTACTTACTTTAAAAACACGCCTTGTAGTACAGTAAGTTTTACACTGTTATCTCATAATATCCTCAAGTATGCGTGATTCCTGGGTTCAGAGATTATCAACACAAGTGTACATTTTCTGCTTCCCTTAACCGGTGTTTTATAGCTCATATAACAACACGGGAACAGCGACACATGAGTAAGGTTTAATTACAGAGACATTTGTGGTTTGGCGACTACTATTAGAAACGCATTATTTGTTGTGTTCACTGTATATAATTCTTATCAATGGCTAATTCCTACTGCTTATATAGGAGCGTAGACCTCTTATCGCATGACCAATATTTCGGCCCTAAGATTTGTGAATATAATTAGAGACTTTATAGGCATCGAGGTTCTCCATGATCTGGACGGCAATCCTGTTTAAGTACCTCTTGAAATTAAAAAGCATTAAAACCGAGAGAAACATTGTGGTTGCATTTGTTTCAATCTCGTGACAGTTAAGCGATCATAGACAACACCTGATTAACATAGCAGGATGGTTTAGGCGACAACGTTTGTGGCGCATACGGGAGGTCCCGGGTTTCTTCCCGGTTTCCGCCCACTCTAACCATGTTGTTTTTCGTGGTTTTCCCTTGGTTGCCTAGGCGAATGCCGGGGTGGTGTAATCTACCACGATTTCTTCTTTCCCCCATTTCCTCTCATTTTATCTCTCCTTTTCACGCTCCAAGTGTGTCTTCGGGTCCTGTGTTGCTGGCGTGTCAAGCATAGTTGCATGCGCATTGCAAAGATATCTTCCCGTGAACGCCAGGTTGCGTTGTCCCGCCCGCTAGTCGCTTGTCGCCCCCTCTCGGAATGGTGAGCGCGTGTTCAAACTGGAAATATTGGGGATCTCTACCCGACACTGTGGGCCCGTCGGCCTGCGGATATGAGATCTTCTGTGGCTCCTTCACCTCATTTCTGCGTCCTGGGGGTTGTGGACAGACTAGATCAAGCTAATCGCAGTGGCGAGGTGTACCGCTTACATTCCACATTGGCTTATAAACTCTGTGGGCCCATCTGCCTGCGGATATGAGATCTTCTGTGGCTCCTTCACCTCATTTCTGCCTCACGGGGGTTGTGGACAGACTAAATCAAGCTAATCGCAGTGGCGAGGTGTCCCGCTTACATTCCACATTGGCTTATAAACTCTGTGGGCCCGTCTGCCTGCGTACATGAGATCTTCTGTGGCTCCTTCGCCTCATTTCTGCCTCACGGGGGTTGTGGACAGACTAAATCAAGCTAATCGCAGTGGCGAGGTGTCCCGCTTAAATTCCACATTGGCTTATAAACTCTGTGGGCCCGTCTGCCTGCAGACATGAGATCCTCTGTGGCTCCTTCGCCTCATTTCTGCCTCCCGGGGGGTGTAGACAGACTAGATCAAGCTAATCGCAGTGGCGAGGTGTCCCGCTTACATTCCACATTGGCTTATAAACTCTGTGGGCCCATCTGCCTGCGGATATGAGATCTTCTGTGGCTCCTTCACCTCATTTCTGCCTCACGGGGGTTGTGGACAGACTAAATCAAGCTAATCGCAGTGGCGAGGTGTCCCGCTTACATTCCACATTGGCTTATAAACTCTGTGGGCCCATCTGCCTGCGGATATGAGATCTTCTGTGGCTCCTTCACCTCATTTCTGCCTCACGGGGGTTGTGGACAGACTAAATCAAGCTAATCGCAGTGGCGAGGTGTCCCGCTTACATTCCACATTGGCTTATAAACTCTGTGGGCCCGTCTGCCTGCAGACATGAGATCCTCTGTGGCTCCTTCGCCTCATTTCTGCCTCCCGGGGGGTGTAGACAGACTAAATCAAGCTAATCGCAGTGGCGAGGTGTCCCGCTTACATTCCACATTGGCTTAGAAACCTTGGACGTTAAACGCTATAGCTATGTAATCTATAGACTATGACAGGTCGAATAGTAAAATGTTCTAACACGTTTAAGGAAGAGAAGTAACCGGCTTTTGCCGTGTGGCGCTGTTGTCGTGGATACACTGACAAGCACACACATACTATGAAATAATACAGGGTAGTTCAAAATGATTGGTGCAGAAAGGGAATATTGTGGGTACTGCAATGAACTTATTTCGCAAATGACTGAATATAACTGAACGGTTGACCCTCCAAGATGTTCGCTGTGGGCTACCTTTGTGACATGGCTGATATCTATATGACCTCCATTTCTTGCCAGGCCCGCTCCAACATAGCGTGGGTTAAGCTCGTCGACCATCCGCCGTCTTATCTGATGTGAGGCGTGCAGAAATGGCGATACGTATACCATGTCCTTCACATACCACCAAAATAAATTGATCAGTGTTACATTCACATTACTTTCTCTATCATGTATCATTTATTAATGGGTATTAAAATATTCTTAGGAATTCTTATTTTTCTATCTACTTCGTTATAATCAGACAAACCTTTGCAGAAGTAGTTACATTATAAATTTCTTTGTAAATTAAAAGGGAATAACAATAGTAAAATGTTTAAGAACTGGACGCTATATAACTACTGGCGTTACAATTTCGTACTCTTTTTCATGCAGCCGGGAGAAACAGCCGAATGCCGACAGGACTAAATGAATGACAAAGAATTCAACAACTCAAACCGTTAGTAACGGGTATCTCGGAAAAGACAGATGCCACAAAAGGTTATTTGAAGTAAATTGTTTCTTTTAAAGAGATCATAATTTATTTAGTGCGTTTTCGCATATTGCTTAGCGTTTACCAGTTATATAAGGTTATATAAGATTCCTTCTTAATGAAGAGGACTTCGCAGGTTATCCCCAGAAAATTCAAAATATGCAGTTTCTTTTTATGTGAATATCTTTAATACACGATAATCTTTTGAGTAATTTTTTAGAAAATAAAAAATTTCGAAAAACAATCCATGTAAAGCGTAGATGGTGTCGAATGATTTTTTTGAAAATTTCCGGGTCGCATCTTTGGAAGTTATTAAACTTAAATACAAAATGTAGTTTTTATCTGATTTCCGCTTTTGAGCTATGTTTCTCTCACACACACACACACACACACACAAAGGCAGGCAGACAGAGACACACACACACACACACACATACACACACACGCAGGACCTGTTTACTTTCTCTACTACGTATAGTAAGTAGGGGAAGTATTGTATTCCACCCAAAAATTCGATAACGAGATTTCACCGGAAATACATGTTTTGAGACCCCCTGAATAAAAAAAAGCATTTTTGGAAACATGTCCGTGTGTGTGTCTGTGAACAGCACAACTCAGAAACGAACAGTCGGATAAACACCAAAATTGGTATTTAGGTTCAGTATCTTCCAGAGATGCGACACGAAGCTTTTCAAGAAAATCCCCCCACCCCAGATTACCCTTTATATGGAACATTTTTCGAAAATTTTAATTTTCTCAAAAATGGCTCTAACGATTTTGATTAAAATATCACATGTTTAAGATATTTTCATGACAAATAAAATGTATATCTTGAATTTTCTGGGAATGTCTCCAAAAGTATTCTTCATTGTGAACGACTTTTGCATAACTGGTAAACCATAAGAGATAGACAAAGTTTACTACACAAAAAATGTAGATCGCGTTAAAATACACAATTTATGTGATATACATTTTTTTTCGAGTGAACCATTTTCGAGATATTGCTTGTTATTCCGTTAAATTTTTCAATACTTATTTTCTCAAATGGGAATTCGTTATTCATTTTTTATCCTGGATATGCAAAGAGTTTTAATCTGTGCCAAAGAGAATGGTGCTGCACATAGCAACCAGCTATTAAGAGAGATGTCGATGCTTAAAGACTACTGTATTTCTATATTGCCCTTGCAAATACAAAAGAAGGGGAACATAGTAAGCCTTAAGCGATAGTCAAATATTTTTAGTACTGGTCGCTATGTGTAAAATGTAATTCTCTTTGCATGTGAAAAGATCGTTTGTGCAAATGTTTATCTCGATTAATATCAAATAGATGGAGAATAAGCGTTTGTAAAAATAGTTTGTACAAGAGTAGAGAAAGTCATGTGAGTGTACCACATTAGATTTTTTCTAAAGTGCCCTATTTATTCAGGTGATCTCAAAACATATATTTCTAGTGAAATCTCAGTATCGTATTTTTGGGTGAAATGCAATACATTTTTCTACCTACTATGTGTATAGTAGAGAAAGTAAAAATCCCATGCCGTACGGTCCGATAACTTGAGGGGCCATCAATAGCACATCATTCAGCCCAACCGCTGTAGTGGAAGATGTTTGTAGAGGTGACTGCGTACGTGGCAATGCAAAAGTAAAGTGAATTCGGTTACCCCTCGTTCTAACTGGCACAACAGCCATTGGGGCAGTATGTTGAGATACGTTATCCCTACATATTCTAGGACACCAAACACTGTTTCTATCGCTTATGCCACCAGTTTGATAACATCGCCTATCGGGAGTCTATTGTTTTCATTGTTAGCAACCGGAACTTAGAGATTTAACCTTCCATGTTATACTTACCCCGGTGAAATAAATGCAGCACAACAATCACAGTACTATTTTCTTTTTGCACCAATCATTTTGAATTACTCTGTATTTATTGTCTAAAGTAGTAGGGGCTTTCAAAAAGAGATTGAATGTCTACTCTAAAGACGAAAGTTGCAAATAAACAGCATTTATTAATCTAAGAGGGAAGTGCTATCTTCACGAATCAACTCAGCGTAGAACAGTGTCAGCTAACAAAATGATTTGTGACATCAACCCAGCAAGTCTATTCTTGCTCCCACCTCACTACTCAATGAGAAGTTACAGTTAGCGAGATAAGAAAGATGTAAGCTACTCTGCTACCTATGTTGTCATAAGTTAACTATAACATTAGATTAGCACTCAAAACGTATTGAATTATCATTTATCTTCTACCTTATGTGGTGGAATAGTGCAGTGGATTTAAGCTCCACAAAAAACTTCATGCTTTTCTTTCTTTCTCTCCATGCACCTTGGCTATAAATCGGCAAAGTGGTGTAACGTCACACGACTGTGACACGTAACATGTGATTTAGTTGGTTGACTCTGGCGTAGAATGTCCAGCTATTCAGCTACACCTAAAAAGCAACGTGCTCATTAATGTTTTAGAAACTAAGCTTTCAAACGCAACCATAATTGCTTCATTGCTGTGGCATGCTCATAAGATGTCGTTTGCAATGCGTGACATTGAAAAGAGTCCAAAATAGTCTAGACTACATGAATAAGAATTAGGATAACAATAGCCATCTTATACTTATGGTAATTAGACGGAGCACTATATTCCAACAAAAAATGTGATATCGAAAATTCGCAGAAAAATCTTATATAATACATTCACATGACTTTCTCTCCCTCTGTCTTTATTATTGTGTATACATACTATTCTTACTAAAGCTTGTTTTTCTATCTACTTAATTTTAATCCAAATAAACCTTCATAGAAATAGCTACATTATAAATTTCGTTATAGATACAAAGAAAACAGCGACGCCCAAATGTTTAAGAACTGGACGCTATATGCAGGCCTTAAATTCCATACTGTTTCCATGCAATTATGAGAAACAGCTGTATGTTGGCAGTATATTAAGCCAATAACAAAGTAATGACGATTTCGAACCATAAATAGCGAATCTCAGAAAATGCTTATGCCACAATAAAGCTTATTTGAAATAAATTGTGTTTTAAAGAGATCTACATTCTTCGTGTAGTACATTTTCGTCTAGTACATTTTCGTCTACAGCTTAACGTTCACCACGTATACAAGATTATAAAAGAATTCCTTGTGAATGAGAGGAGTTCATAGGCTATTCTCAGAAAATTCAAGAAGTATATTTTATTTTCCATGTCAACATCTTTAATTTATGGTATTTTAATCAAAATCTTTAGGAGCCATTTCTTAGAAATTAAAAAAAATTGAAAAAGTCATGTAAAGGGAAGTTTTGGGTAGGGGATTTTTCTTGAAAATCTTCGTGTCGCATCTCCAGAAGGTACTGAACCTAAATACCAAGTTTGATGTTTATCCGACTTTTCGTTTTTGAATTATGCTGTTCACACACACGCGGACCTTTTTCTAAAAATGCTTCGTTTTTGGATTCAGGGGATCTCATTTCCAGTGAAATCTCGATATTGGAGCTTTGGGTGGAATGCACAGCCGTAACTACTAGGTATGTGGTACAGAAATAAAAAATGGAAGTTCTCTAAATTCAATAGAAGCATTTTAGAACACAGTTCAATTGTGTGTGTGCGTGTGTGTGTGTGTGTGTGTGTGTGTGTGTGTGTGTGTGTGTGTGATGCTCGAAGATCTGTAGTTCATGGTGGTATGTTCTTTTATCACATCGTATTCCAGAGTTGAGTAATATTTTTGATCATCTGTCCGTTACTCCATTTATACATTTGCAGCCGATTAACCTCCCATCAACTTATGAATAGGCAGGTGCATTTTTAAAGTGCCCTGCAGTATTGCCATACATCACCTAAGTCAAGGGAAATTCTGCATCAGTCATAGTTTATTCCTCCACGTAACACCAGGTGACGGATACCAGCTTCGTAGAATTTTAATGAATGGCAGCAAATCCAATTCCGCACCGCTCTACATTTGAAATGTGATTCCCTTCAGGTTTATCTCCAGTCTAAAAAAGTCAAGAGATCGCATCAGGGCAAACACGTCCTGCAGTGAAGATTTGGTTACCTTCTAGTCCAATTTTGGCTCCTTTAGTTGTTTGTGCTTGCGATTATTTATTTGGGTTGCGGTTATAACTTCGAGCAAGTCTCCTCCTATCAACAGAACGCGGAACTTCGTAATTGCAAAGATTATGTTTAACAAATGGGAAAGGGCTCATCTTAATAATACTTTTTAAACATTCTTAGATGGGGAAATTTTTGCATAATCAATACAGGGTTATTCAAAAAGAAAGGACATACTTTAAATATTTATTTCTAATGAACGAAAATAGATGGCGACACATGCGATATATCACTGAACAGAGAAAAGTTCAAAATTTTATTTTGTGTTCAAAATGAGCACCATTTGATATGCGAGGACGACCAGTGCTTTTCCTTTTGCATACGCAACCATCTTCTACGAATTTATTGTATCAATTTAATTTATTTATGACGAGGTGGCTCGTTGTTAAACTTACAACAAAATTCACGCTGGAATAAAACAATGGACTCACTCTTTGCATACTGCAGCACACAAAACGAATTTTCTGTGGTGTTTCCATCTTCTCGTAAACAAACACAGTGCCACTGTAGGCACTGAATGAAACTAATATGTGGGGCTTAAAACTTTGAACTTTCTTGTATTTAATGATGTGTCATATGTGTCGCTATCTATTGTCGTTCATTAAAAATGAATATTTAAAATCCGTTCCTTCTTTTTGAGTAACTCTGTATATCACTTATAACTAGACATTTGTACGCACTAAGATATCTAAAATATGCATGCACTATCTTTCAAAATCTTGAAAATATTGTGACCAGGGCACAGCTAACGCCCGGCCTTTCGGAACAATAGCGCGTAGCTCATTATGTGCATCTCCCCCGCAGTATGGGTCATTACTGTTGTAAAAGATTCCTTTCGGCAGGTTCTACTAGCCTCCCCTTGAGAACGTTTCGCTTTGTACGCGCGGCCAATATAAGATACTGCTCTGCCTGATTGGACAGTTCAGTGCAGTTCAGGTATCAAGAAGTTACGAAGCTGAAAGTCGACAGTGCGAGTGCAGTTCAGGAGTTATTTGTGATTCGACAGATCAGTTGTGTGTGTTCTGAGTCGGTATCAACGGTGTATCAAGTGTAACGTTTGTACTACGCAGAACACCTAAGTGTGTTTAGCAACAAATACTGTTCTCATTTGTTAGAATATGCTCTATAATATGTACTTATCATGCACAAAAATTAAGCTTATACCCTTTGGTACTTATACCGTACGTTCTTGTTAGACATCATGCGGTCGTTGTAAATCGGCTGTAACGGTACGTGTATCTTCTAATGTTATAGTAACAATACGGCCCGATTTAGAAAAAAATCTGATGTGTTACACTCACATGACTTTCTCTACTCTTGTACAAACTACTTTTAGAAACGCTTATTCTCCATATGCTTCATTAATCGAGATGTTAATCTTATTGCCAATTTTCTTGTAGATGCAAGGGGAATATGATAGTATTTAAGCAATAGTCAAATGTTATAAGAGCTGGTTGCCTTGTGGCGCATTCCATTCTCTTTGTATGTCCAGGACATAAAAAAAATGAATAACGAATTCCCATTTGAGAAAAAGTATAAGTATTGGAAAATTTAAGGGAATAACAAGCAATATCTCGAATACGGATTACTCAACTAAAACGTATATGACATAAATTGTGTATTTTAACGCGATCTACGCTTTTTGTGTAGTAAAATTTCGTCTATCTCTTATGGTTTACCAATTATGAAAAGTCGTTCACAATGAAGAATACCTTTGGAGACATTCCCAGAAAATTCGAGATATCGATTTCATTTGTCATGAAAATATCTTAAACATGTGATATTTTAATCAAAATCGTTAGAGCCATTTTTGAGAAAATTAAAATTTTCGAAAAATGTTCCATGTAAAGGGTAATCTGGGGTGGGGGATTTTCTTGAAAACCTTCGTGTGGCATCTCTGGAAGATATTGAACCTAAATACCATTTTTGGTGTTTATCCGACAAATAATGGTGTTTATCTGCTGTTCACAGACACACACACACACACGGACATGTTTCCAAAAATGCTTTTTTTTGGATTCAGGGGTCTCACAACATATATTTCCGGTAAAATCTCGGTATGCAATTTTTGGGTGGAATACAATACTTCCCCTACTTACTATACGTATTAGAGAAAGTAAAAAACCAGCAACCATCTTCTTACCAGCACTGCAAATCCATCGGACTGTTGCAGGCTTAGGTTCTGTTCGGAAGACCCATTGACCTGATTGACTTTTATTTTCAGGATCATAACAACAAATCCGAGGTTCATCACACAGCAGTAATATTTTCATCTGTAACAGCGTCTGGGCGTCCTTCACGAATTTCACCACTAAGAAAAAACCGATCTCTTTTGAATTCGCTGTAACAGTTATAAAATTGTTGCCTTAGATGGGGCCTCTTCGCCAAATGCATTTATAAACCGATTTTCATATTGCTTAGTACTTAATGACGATATAAAATCGTAAAAAGTCATAGCCCGAAAATGTTCTCTAGTCATATTCATTTTTGGGTGATGATAATTAACAAACTATCAGAGCAAATCGAACAAACTACGCGGCACTCAATTCCCAAAGCATTAACAACTAGCTGTCAAATATAAACAATTTTTTTTTTTAGAAACACGGCATTCTAAGTTTTCATGTAGTTTACGTTCTTTTTATAAAATTTGCAGTTAAAATTGTCAACTGGTATTTTGGGTGTGGCCTCCTTATAATACATCGCTTCTGTAACAAGAATTTCACGGTGGGTTTCGTTATAAGGGGTCAAATATTTCTGTTAGTAAACGTATTTTATTATAGATCCAGGCTTTACTGATCTTATAAATCAATTTCAGTGTTTTGTTCATTTAGGAGTTGAAATTAGACTTTCTTGCGCGCACGCACACATTTTGTCCCTTTACATCATAATTGTACATAACTATTGAAGCACTATCCCTAAAATATTGCATTAATTGTGACTCACCGAATCGCAGGAGGGTCTGCAACAGGTGTTAAATTCTCATGTGAAACTATGCCACATGTCAGCAGCGGTAATACCACAGGTATCTCTGGTGTTCATTACTTACCTATGGAAGAAACAACAAGCAATTATAAATTAAGTGAACCTAAAGTATCATACAGCTTAGATCTCTTGGTGATAGATTTACCTAATGTGCATTATATCAGTGTCAAAATTTAGGCATCATTATAATGGCCAATATTTGTATCACGACAATTAACTTGTCTTTATCTGCTTGATGTTATAATGAATACCTCAGAGAGAGACAAACTTGAACTAACTTCATTTTCAGGGAACAGGGATATCGCAGTTTACATAAAACAATGCGCGCAAAGTGGCGCGTATTGTTATTTTGAAAAACTTCAAAAGCAACAAATTTTTTTGAATAAATAATTTCACCTATATGATACGGTAACGCATTTGTTTGAACAAAAATGTTTAATAAAAATGCCAGAAAAGATAAATTTTTATAGGGGATCTGCGTGTAAAATTTGAAAATTCTGTATTTCTTATGCAATTAGTTTTATTTATTTACCAGATATTTGTGTTATATTCTATGACAACTTCTTGCAGTTTTCTTTTGGGACTTATTTTCAAACTGGGGTGCAAACGCATCTTTCTTACAAACTCATCAGATTTACAAATAACACAGAAATTAATTTATAAAGTAATTTAAAAGCATAATTTTCTTGTTAAAATGTTACAAATCAACAATTTCATTACCCCAATTTGGTATGTAATAGGAGCAGGAGGATGATGTTCGAGGGAACTAAGCGAGATTGTCTTACGTTCTTTTCACCAGTTTAGAACTTCTCCCTTAGAGGCTACATCTTTCTGAAATAATGGGAAAACCTAGCCTAGCTCCCCATTCATAGAGAAAGCAGCAGTATATGAAAAGTAGATTCAACCCCAATATAATCGCTATGACACTTAGGCATAGATAAAATTTAGATATAGTTTGTTGCTTTTAATTTTGAGGCTTCCTGTTCCACTTCTGAGCATTGAAATTAAGATATCACCTATTTCTTAAGAAAACTTTCTTTATTCTCAGAAGAGTGCCTGTTACTTAATGATTTTGTGGTGCTTTTCCTTTACACCATGGCAACCGCACGCTGCTCACACGGTAGCCGCCGCAGCTTGGATTCCAGCCGAAACAGTTGTCATAGTTACAGTGATAATAAGCACATACCTTATCGTAAGAGACGTTGGAAAGGTCCTCCTCTGTATTCGCATATTTATGGCACATTTTCAGGAAACTTTCATTCACACTCGAGAATTCAATATCCGAAATTGAATGAATTTCTCGCTTGATATTTTTACTTTTAGTTCTTCCAATGTATATATTGAATTTGTTGCACACTCCTTATTTTTCAAGTTTCCTCATAGATAAACATCCCGTACAGTTAAATCAGGGGATCGTGCGGGCCATAATCCTTTACTAATTACTGGAGCTGCAACATCGGAGTCGTTGCGTTTGTTTATAGGTGTCCTACAGTCAACTGTTCACAATGAGAAGGTTACCTGTACAGCTGAGTCAGTGTATCGCCGCACAGTGCTAAAGTAGACAGCTTCAGTCAGGCGTGTATAAAGATTAAAAATGTGAACTATTAATTAAGTGTGACGGCAATAAAAGTGTGAAAACAAATTCTTTTATCAGTGTTATCTTTTAGTAACAACTCCTTTTCGTTTACACGCCCTGCTCAGAGATATTTGCTCGACTGAGTAATAATAGCTAGCCGGAGGACAAAGAACCCAAATCTTAAAATAATAAAACAATAACAGGCGCCCAGCAAATAAGATAACACGAGCCGATTACTGCGACAAATTTAACTACTCATCAATTGTATGCACAATAGTAGTCTTGTTGGAAAAATTCAGACTGACATTTAACGTCAGTCAGCTATTCAAAAGTGGTATAAGTCGTACCTGTACATCCCCTGTATAGGTCCTATTATTCTATATGCATTTACTTCACACCAATTTTCATATCATGCAAGAGAATCTCGTCTGTAAAATCGGGTTTCTCTGTATTCCAAAATCTGTTATTTTGCGACGAAAAATAACCGTATAAATGGAATACCTCGTCAGAGAAGAATATTAAGCATGAGTCAATTACTCTATCATTTTGCAAAATCCAATTAAAGAATTCACCCTACTCCGATTATCACGTGAAAAATAAGGTGTATGCAAGAAACCTCATACATTGTAATAGCTAAACGAAAACATCAGATAAGAAATTTACTCAATTTCGAATATTGAACTCTCGAATGTGATTAAAAATTTTCTGCTTCGAAAATGTTGGAAATGTGTGGATAGAAGACAATATTTACAGGACATCTTATATAATAAATGAGGTTATTATCACTGTAAATGTAAGTGCGAGGTGCTTGCGGGAATATTATAACTGTTTCGGCGGGAGCCCAAGCTGCAGTAACCAGGGTGCGAAGGAAAATCACTGAACAGCACTTACAATAGGAGTAACATGGGGACTTGTGATAGTGTACAAAAATTACTGAACGTATAGGCTCGATCACTATAACATTGGCTATTTCTCGGAAAGAAGAGGTAACTGTATCTTTTTATTGTCCATTTCATGTTTGCTAAATTCAGTTTAAAAATTGCGGGCTAAATTCGCTTCAGAAACGTTTTTATTGTCGACCACTGATAATTAGTAACGAAACTACAGATAGAGCCAATAGTCTAAGAGCCGGCTGCTGGTGTTTTTTCACTGGAAGTGCACTACTGCCGCAATCAAGGTCACGCTACTGACGCGGCTTTGCTCTGTTCTGGCTCTGCAGTATTGAGTTGACAGTGATATGACATAGTTCGGTTATTACGAGTTATTTACTATTTTGTGCTGTATTTAGTCACAGCATATATTACGGCTCGGTATATGTTTTCTATTGCGCAGCGTGTATTTATTTATGATTCGTATGTGCTAACTCAATCAGCTTGTCGTGAAAATACGCATTCAGAAAAATTTCTGGGTGTAAAAGTTCAGGCCTTACAGCAATCCAGACCCGTTTAGTTAACTTCAGACCACAGGAAGTGTTCAATCATAAAACTTAAAAGTTAGCGTAGTGTTCTTACCGAAGAACATTAGACGAAATCGGTCATCGCATGGAGTCTTCCCCCAAAAATCGAATCAAAAGTTAAGGTTCCTACTCACGTGAATACAATCTCTCCCCTTTTTGTTAGAGAATTAACAGACAGGGAGTGTGATTTTGATCTTTTCAACAACTCTGCCTCAGCTCATACTGCCAATATTTCATGAGGACGATTGAAAGTATATTTGAGAACAGAATTATTAGTAGAGACTTGTGGCCCTCTCATCTCCGACCTCCTGCAATCTCTATCTTTGGGGTAAATTAAAACAAAGTGTACAAGATAGACCCACGCACCTTAAAAGTATTAAAATAAAATAATCCTATGAAATTTCCAGCATTTTTCAAATTCAATTACAGCGAGTGATGATTAGTTTCCTAAAGAGGTGACAAAAATGTATGGACACTAACAGTGGCCAGTTTCAGCACCTCTTTTCATAAAGTTGGTAAACCTTTAAAAGTAGTTCTTAAAATGTTGCGCTATTCTATAATAACCGTAGACGGCAACGAGCACCTATAATCGAATAGGAAAAACACTGCGCAGCGGTTCTTAATTCATTGGCTCTCCTGTGTATGGTCGTAGTTAATTATTTCATTGTCTGAACTGTTATACACAAATAACTCTTACAAGCACTAATGTTTATCAAACCAAGGAATTTCTACTTTAGAAGGTTTTTCGATATTTTCGCAAAGAAATATATATATATTAATATCGACTTCGAAACGTATATTCATAATTCAACTTTTTAAAGTTGAATCAAATAAGAGCCCGATGTTAAATGTTAGTGTTTGGCTTAATATCGCGAATATTCATCATTCATTTCCCTGGATCTCCTCAGGGCTTTTCCTTCCTGCGTTCGAAAAAATTAATTACAATGCATCTCCGGTGTGGACATTTCTCCCTAACGCAGGATGCGTTTCGAAACCCGTCCTGATGAAAACAACAGTGGCAGAGATGTCAACAAGGAACGTCATTAGCAGTCGCCAATAACCCTAAAGCGAATTCTGGTTGGTGCTTCAGTAGTGCGTGGTCGATGTTCATTTGTTTGTACCGTATACATCCCTAAGTCACACTTAATAACGGCTGTTATCTTTGCCTGCAGGTAAGTTTACCTACAGAGTTGAGGTTCCTGCGGCTGGCCCGTAACAAACCTGTTTGTCCATGATTTAGATTGTATCATAGAGACCTTGTGTGCCTCCATAATCCAAGATGTTAAGTACTCAGCCCTTTGATTAAATGCTCAGATCAAAGCAGCACTTTCCCCGGAGTTTATTCCTCTTGTGTTTCGGTAAATTCGGCAAAAGTTACTGGTGCGGGTTTCATAACTTTTACTCTTGCTACTTCAAGTCTAATAATCCCTGATGCCTTCTAGATCTTGTTAAACTGAAAAGTAGAATACCTGACTGTATACCGGACGAGAGGAAAGTTATTAAGTTTATTTAAACTAGTTACAAATCGCATTAATTGGAGTACATTTTGTAACTTCTACTTTTTTCTATGACAATTTCCTGCGGAGATACTAGTTTTATATTCTAGAAAAACCTAGACATTCTTGCAAGTTGCAGGTTTCCTAACACCACTTTCACTTTCAAAACCACTTCGACACTACATAAATAGGTTTTAGTTTCGCTTTCACAGTGACGTGTATTTCGTGAGCATAATCCAAGATATTAAGTACATGGCATTTTTATTAAATTCAAAGATCAAATCAGATTTTCCCGGAGTTTATTCCACTTGTGCTTCAGTACATTCGACAAGATGTTAATGGCACTCACTTCATAACCCCTACTACCCTCTGGATCTTGAAGTTTTATATATACTTTTCCAATTAAAAAGAACAATGCAGCACCTGACTGTATACCGGTGGAAAGGAAGTTATTTAATTAATTTAATCCAGTTACAGATCTCATTATTTGGAATGGATTTTCTAACTTTCACTTTTTTCTATGACCATTTCCTGCGGAGTTACTTTAGGTGTTTCCAAAACATTCTGACAATCTGGCAGCGTTGCGGATTTGCTGGCCCATGAGTGTCACTTCCGCTTTCAAAATCACTTGGACACTACGCAAACACGTTCCACTTTCTCTTTCACAGTGGCGTGTGTCTCATGAGCATAATCTAAGATGTTAAGTTCTCGGCGCTCTGATAAAATGCTAAGATCAAAGCAGTATTTTCCTGCAGTTTATTCCTCTTGCGCTTCAGTACATTCGGCAATATGTTAATGGCTATCGTTTCATAACCTTTACTCTTGCTTCTAGATCTTGAAGGTTTGTATACTTTTCAAATTATTACAATAATTTAAATCAGTTACAGATCCGATTATTTGGAAAACATTTTGCAGCTTCCAGTAGTATAATTTGCTAGTATTTTATATCTAACATTATATTTACCTTGGAAGGAAAATTTTTGTTTCAATTATCGAAATTTTAAAAGCACAATTAATCTCACATAGCTTCTGGAATGTACACGCTGCTCTTTGAGGTTCGTGTTCAATTTTACTTATAATCCGCAAATAGCATGGTACAATTGAAATGCCTCCATTCATTTTAAACATACATTCTCTGAACAGATCGCCCATGAAAATTCAAAACAAAGTGGGAGACAAACTGAAACCCTATCTTACACCTTGATTGGTGTATATTTGCTGTATCATCCATTTCTAACATATATGCCGATTGTCGTGTCCGTATATACAGGATCTTTCATAAGTAAGCAATAATGCAAATAAAACTCTTGTTTAATACAAAAGATGTTATTACTATGGGAGCAGTTTAATTGTAGGCCTGTTTAAAAATGTTCTACACATTTTGCACAACTACTGTAACAAATGAAATTCTAATTATTTAATAAGGTATCCAAAATGCTCCCCATTAATTTGACAGTGACTAAGTCGAAGCGCAAATTCTTGTTGAACATTTTCAATCACTGCTGTTGGTGTATCTCTGAATTCTTTCCTGGTTCTCATTTTTATCTCTTCCATATTAGCAGACCTCGTAATAAAGACTCTACATTTCAAAATATCCCCGTAAAAAGTAATCAACTTGAGAGAGATCTGTTTCCATAGCAACTAAACCTTTTGTATGAGACAAATGAAAACTTTCATGTAACTAAATAACCTTTCAAAAACTTTCTTTGGTTACGTCACACCATGTACAACAATGGCTGAATTTTTTTCTTTTGTTTTGCAAGGTTTTGCTTTGAAAATATTAAATTTGACGTGTACAAGCATTTTTAAAAATTAATTAAAGTTAGTTTTATTTGCATTTTTCCTTATTTATGAAAGACACTGTATATACTTTAATACTTTAATTCCATTATTTGAACGTCCTTCTTCGAGTCCTAATTTCCCAGAACTTTATTAAAATTAATTGTTTTCAATAAATACTATTAGCTCCTGACAGGATACTGCCAACTTCAATAACAGACGTTACCCGAAACTACGGAATATAAACAAATGTTCTTGATTATACTGAAATGAAGGGGATTAGGCCATTTATGACTTTTTCTTCTTTATCTTCTTCTGTACCAAGGAGAGAGATACTTGAAAATCCATTCCGAAGAGAAAATTATTAAAAGGTTGTCTCCAAGGTGTTCTAACCTTTCAACACAGCGTCTTCACTACCGTCTGTAATTTAAGGCTGGCAAGGTAGGCGATCAGGTGTTATTCTGCATTTTAGGATTTTCGTTATACAATAAAATCTGTGAATATCTCTTCCAATTGGCAGCTAGCAGGCCAAGGTTCAGCCGGAGTGTTTTTGCTGCGCGCCCGCCCTCAATAGGGTTTACCGAAGAAGAACAATAAGGGTATAGGGACTCCACCAGAGGAAAGCATTCTCTGAGCATTCCGACGGTATGATGAGATTTTCAAGGTTGGAATAATTAGGGACCTCTGCGCATCTCTGTGATGTCTGCATGTGGCCTATAACCTCTGTGTTCCCTTCGTGGCATCATGCTGAGGAGTGATAGCCACAGAAGATCCGCCTTGAATCGAAGTAAGCGAGGTGACCCTCTCCGTTACCCTGTCATAGTCACATGTAGGTAGTTCAGAATGGTGGTTTTGTATTACACTGGTATTTTGGATGGGAGTTGGCATGTTGTGCCTCGACGACTGTCAGGGTGTGACCCTCTTCTGCACCTGTGGTGGATGTTTATTTAACTTTTTAAAATTCACCAGTGGTTTAATTTTGATGTCTAGCAGATCGTGATAGGTGGTGCTCAGCTTTAGCTGGTGTTAGAAGCGAATTACTCTTTTATTAACCGATAAATATTTACGTCATCAAACTACCTTCCTAGAATGAGATTTCTGAAAACCCTGATCTGTTACATCGCTTCAAAATAGAGATTATTATTAGATATGTAGCTTGGTTTAAAACCAAACAAGAGTATTATATAGTATAATACGTTGCATCATTAGTTGAAAAAGAATGCTTTTAAGAATGTGAACATTGTTTTGTTTGGAAAAATGATATTGATTTTGCTATACCAATAGTATTATAGCTTTATCATACATGCACTCCAAGGAAAAACAAATTAATTGTTATTTGTTTCTAAATTAAATATATGAATAACTAATATCAGCATTAATAACTAAAAATCAAAATAAAATTAATTCCAATATTTTTCATGAAATTTGGCTTACCTTTTAATTTTTTAAAACGAAGCAAAACTAATATTAAACAATCTTTCACAATAGATACCACGAAAACAAAGAAAGCAAACTAGAATAAATTATGCTAGAATTGCTTTTATTAAAATCTGCAACAATTCCCAAGATTAAACGACCTTTTAATCAGACGACAATTGCAGTTGATTCCCAACTGGTTTCGGTGCATCTGCTTGACCATCTTTGTATCGAGGCTCTACTGTACCGAAACATGTTAATCGATTATTGTCAGAGAAAGTCTGTTCCTGGTTTTCGTGTGGACTTGACCATGTGTAGACCAATTGAGCTCACTTGCGGCTGATGACAGTGATACATTCAGAAGTCCAGATGTCAGCGAACTTATCGGTTGTTTACCACACAATCTTCTCCATCAGGTAAAAGGTAAGACATTTTGAGCAGCAGCCCACAAAGTGTCTCGAGAAAAACTGCCATTCAGCTAGGTTAGCCAGGATTATTCCACTGTCATAACCTAACACGTTGCTTAAAGATAAAAGACAAGTCGCCTTATAGTTATGAACAATGGCAATCGTTGCAGCGGTGAAGGTTGCGAGTATTTTACGTATTCTACTAGGATAAATGTAATATCATACAATGGTTTTGTTATTACAGGATATTTTTACAGCTCTAACAATAATAGAAAACACACTATGTCTACGCTGGTATGACGTGCGCCTGTGCAGTGGCTCAGGTGGCACTATGTGCAGTGTGCACTATTGACCCGTTTAATCACCTCCTCGGACCACAAGGTTCTCGTGGTTTACGCTCTAAATTGATAATGTGTAAAACGTGCACTCAGGCGGATTACGCGCGCACATCACATACTGTACGTACCTCAAAGGTTTACACAATCTTAATCCTACGGTCATGCCCGAGGTCTTCGTGGCTCGGAGGGCAAGACCTCTCTGCGACCTCCGCAGCTATCAGCCAACACTGTACAGTACGGGCATGCGTGCCTGTATACTAACTTGGTTTAACCTTTCCAACAACCTTAGTTTAAACTTAACTAGTGGATAATCGCAGCCTTAACTGCGCGTTAATGACTGCAATTGTTAAAAGCAGAAATGTATTTATAAAGACTGCTCATGAGCACACTTAATTGCAAATAACTTAAAACACAATATTGTGAGCAAGTTTCCCTCTGCAATAGAGTTTTCATTTTGAACAGTATTGTAGCCTAAGGTACTTGTATCTTTTTACTTCTCTACTACGTACTGTAGTAGGGGAAGTATTGCATTCCACTCAAAAATTCGATACCGAGGTTTCACCGGAAATACATGATTTGAGGCCTCCTGAATCCCAAAAAAGGATTTTTGGAAGCATGTCCGTGTGCGTGTGTCTGTGAACAGCATAACTTAGAAACGAACAGTCGGATAAACACCAAACTTGATATTTAGGTTTAGTATCTTCCAGAGATGCGACACGAAGGTTTTCAAGAAAATCCCCCACCCTATATTACCATATACATGGGATATGTTTCGAAAATTTTAACGATTTTGATTAGAATATCGTATATTTAAGATACTTTCATGAAAAATAAAATGTATATCTTGAATTTTCTGGGAATGTCTCCAAAAGAATTCTTCATTGTGAACGACTTTTGCATAACTGGCAAATCATAAGAGAATAGACAAAATTTTACTGCAAAAAATGTAGATCGCGTTAAAATACACAATTTATTACATTACACAATAATACGTATACATTTTTTTGTTGAGTGAACCATTTTCGAGATATTGCTTGTTATTCCCTTAAATTTTCCAATACTTATACTTTTTCTCAAATGGGAATTCGTTATTCTTTTTTTTTGTCCTGGTAATGCAAAGAGAATGGAATACTCCACATAGTGACCAGCTCTTAAAATATTTGACTATAGCTTAAAGCCTAGCAATTCCCCTTGCATCTACAAGAAAATTAGCAATAAGATTAACATCTCGATTAACATGAAGCATATGGAGAATAAGCGTTTGTAAAAATAGTTTGTACAAGAATAGAGAAAGTCATGTGAGTATAACACATCAGATTTTTTTAAAGTGGTCAGTCGCCACACCTTTTGCTACATAGTAGCTACAGAAGGTATTGTATTCAACCCCAAAATTTGTTACCGAGATTTCACCGGAAGTATTATTTTGAAGTTTCCTGAATTTAAAAAGAAAGCACTTTTAGAAAAAGGTCCGTGTGTGTGTGTGTACCTGTGAATAGCATAACTCAAAAACGAAAAGTCGGATAAATACCAAACTTGACATTTAAGTTTAGCATCTCTCATGGATGAGACATGTTTTCAAGAGAACACCCCACTCTAACTAGCCTTTTGTTGAAGCATTTTTTTAAAAAATTTTATTTTCTAAAACAAATGGCTTTCAAAGATTTTTATTAAAATACCCTATATGAAAAATAAAACGTATGTCTTAATTTTCATGAACATATCCTAGAAAGTCCTCTTCATTCGGAAGGAGTTTTGTATAACCTTGTATATATATCACTTGTAAATGTTAAGCGACAGACAAAATGTACCAAACAAGAAATAAAGATCGATTTAAAACATACAATTTACTTCAAATAAGTTTTTTTGTGGCATAAGCCGTTTCTGAGGTATCCATTATTAAAGCCTCGAATCGTTCAATATTTACTATTTTAAAGTTCCATTGATTTTCAGTTGTTTCAGTTGCATGGAAACAGTAGGTAATTTTAAGACCAGCATATAGCGTCCAGTTCTTAAAACATTTGTCTATCGCTGTTCCCTTTGCATCTATAACAAAATGTGTAATGTAGCTATTTTTCCGAAGGTTTATTTAGATTAAACGTAATAGATATAAAAATAAGCTTTAGTAAGAATAGTTTGTATAACCAAGATAGAGGGTAGAGAAATTCATGTGAATGTATCATCAGATTTTTCTGGTTGTCATTTAAAGGGGTATGAAATTTCAAAGGCAGCATATAGCGATTTGCTTTTCAAAAATCTGAGCATTATTTTAGTTTCCTGTATTCCTCTTATCTTAAACAAAATATATAAATTTATAATGAAAGTTCATCTGGATTAGCAAGAAGATAGAAAATTCAGATCTTATAAGAATTCTTTGAAGAGTAAGTACAGAAAGTGGTATGAATGCAACACACCAGATTGGTTTACTTATACTGCTATTTCTCTCTCTTACACATGCGCACGTAGATACACAGTGGCGCATGGCATTTTCTCTATTTCTTTATACAAGGTGTACCATTTAAGCTGAGACTGTACAATATCCCCAAAACTAAGCGTTGTAGAAGGAAATGTCTAGAATAAAAGTTTTTTGCTATTATGGGGGAAAGCAAATGCCATTAATCGTGTTTTATTTGGAGAACGTTGTGATGGTGATTTTAGGATAAATTTAAATTGACCCTATTTGTAGGTTTCCATTCAAACAAATTAAATGTTTCCTAAAATAACCATCATAACGTCTTCCAAACAAAATACGACTAATGCCATGTACTTTTACCTATAATATGAAGCAGCTTTTATGAAAGACATTTTATTCTGCAACGCTTAGTTTCAGAGATATTGCACAGTCTCAACTTAAATGGTCCACTATGCATAACCAGGAATGTTCAGAACGTGTATTTTGACTGAGACATCCGTAAAGAATTCTAGCGTGGAAAGCTGCATTTCCTACAGCTTAAAAAATGGTAAAGAAGGCCGCTCTTAAAGTACTTCGTTTCGCATCTCTACCGCTGCTGTAGTTAAGGAGCATTAATAAAGAGAAATGTTCTGGAAAATCCAAAGAAAGGCAAATCCTTTTTTACTTACCTATATTTCGCAAGAAATGTTTCTCGGTCTAGATTAAAAAAAGAACAGACGCAGCACAACAAATAAGAAAACAAATTTACAGCGAAGATGAAATTCTACTGTAACCCAAACATCGTTATGTTAATTCGCTGCTGAGATAGCATGAACACCAACCCAGAATCAACTGCAAGTGAGGGAATGGCTTTCAGGGTTTTTATCTCGAGGTTTTCCTCAACGTTAATGGTGTATCTACTTTGGTTGATCAAATAAAATTACCTCAATTTTTTACGACCAATGACACATGTGGCCCTTAATACAAAAATCGAGAAGAAAATTTTATTACCTACATTGTCGGCTTACCCTTTATACATGTATGGCTTGAACCCACTAGGACTTACAACCGTGCCTAGAGTCAAAGGCCTGTCGAGGAGCAGAGAATGGAAAACCCGAAACGGAGGATGGGCCCGTATGAGAGTGAGGGAAGAAGATGATATGAAATTAATGTTCTTCTATCTACTTCTTGTTAATTGAGACAAAAGAAAAAAGAGAAACTATTTTTAAATTTTACAAAAGATTAGTGGCAACAGTGCTGTTATATAGGTCGGAATGCTGGATAATGAATAAAGCTCTCGAAAGAACAATAGAGGTAGCTAAAATGAGATTTATAAGATATGTAGCAAGGTATGCTTTACTGGAATAAAGCAAAAGTTAAGAAATTCGAAATGAATTAAAAATGTTTAAAAAATCAACATGGTTGAAGAATATCGAACAAATTAGTATGCAGATGTATTAGGAATGGAAAAAAGAACTACATCTCTGAAGTGTTTAAAATTTAAATTGAAAGGTAAAAGTATTCCTGGCCGATATAATACGAAATGGATCGACCTATTCCTTAACTTAAATGGAGCCGGAATAGACTAATAATACTCTAATCAATGAAGAATGATAATGATGATGATGATGATGGCCAGCGTATTAATTACGAGGGATATCCAGAAAGTAAAGAACAATTGCACATGACGCTCGGTGCCGGTCCCCCACCATCACAATTGCATGCTCGCTAGGTAGCTCCTTACTCCACCTCAGTGAGTCGAGTTTCGTTGCTGTGAGGTCACGCCTGTTGAGACAGTATTTTTAACACTTAAATGATTTCAGTCTAATTATACAATATATAAATTCAATAACAGCGCGCCTTAAAGCAATATGTGTGTGTAACAATATATAAAAATGGTATACTACAGTATTTGTGTATGTTTATATTATTGTATACATGTAATAATGTTATGTGAATGTATTACGTAATTTAATAATGTAGGAGCTGTGAGAATAATAGGTTATAAGATGCTAACAATGAGGTAACCTTGAGACAATAATGAATTTGAAAGTTTAACAATACTACTTGTGATTATTGGAGCAACAATAATGTAATTTTTTGTGACAGTTTATAAAATAGCCAATCAGCAACCAGAAAAAAACTTAAGTTAAATAAAAGTATTCTATTGGATTGTGAATAACCAATCAGAGACTTGAAATACAGAAATTTACAAATTTAGGCGGTAGAAATCAAGTCAGTTGCTTGTAGACAGCGCTCATAACTGGACGAGTTGTTTGCAGACAGTGTTCCTAACCGGACGCGAGATGTGTCCTCGAGAAATTTAATACGTATTCATTGCGAGACGAAAATAGTTTACGTGTTAAAAAGTGCAAGTAATTAATAAAAGAATCTCACAGCTCTCTATATCAGTGAAGTGCTATTTTAATCGTTTAAAGAATTAATAAATGGAGTGAAGTACAAATTATAATCTGTGTAAGCATACATTCTTCAGTTCCTTGCTGCTAAGACATTCATGTCTCTAAAAAAATATAAACACTGACGCAGCCGAGGCAAACATAAATATAAATATTTAAAGAAATAGTCAAAATTACAAAGTTAATATTTTTTAAACATTTTTAGGGGACAAAGGCCACCGGAAAGTACATTTGGGGCGAAGGCTACCGGAAACTTTTTACCATACCTGCGGTTGCAACTACTTCAAGTTCGGCTTCCCAACAGTTGAACTACAATAATATACCTTCTTCATACTGACTTTCCATACGTAGCAGCAACAAACCTTCTTCACTATATGTTCTACAACATATCCAAATGACGGTGCCAAACGAAAATCCCGTCAAATGTTAAGTGCGTGGTGTGAATCACGTTTTGAATGCACAAAATTTTCGGCCAATAGAAATTTATAGCAAATGATGCAAATGTACGGTGATAATGCTATGAACAAGTCTTCAATGAGGAAATGGTGCATAATGTTTAACCAAGGAAGAACCGGTGTGCACGACGAAGACCGGTGTGGGACGCCATCACGGGTAAGTTGGAAGCAAATGTTGATGAAAAAATTCAGTATATTCACCTGCTTCCGAAACTAAAGAAATTTTTTGGGTGGAAAAGAGTTTCCAAACTTTGAAGACCTCAAAGAGGCAGTGGCAGTCTTTAGCGGTAGAAACCATAACGCCGGCATTGAAAAACTGGCACCACCTTACCATAAATGCCTTGTCATCAATGGCGATTACGTTGAGAAATAGAATAAGTTTGTAAATGAACTTTTGTGTTGATATCTTTCGTTATTATTTAGTTGCGCCAAATCGTTCTTTACCTTCTGGATGCTCCTGGTACATTAACGGATGTAATTGTCACGGTAGTGAATGTCGTGTGAATGTAAAACTTTAGACTTTTTCGTAACTTGTGATCAAGGTAAGGGCTTAGGCACAAAAGATCTTCTTAGGCTGAGGCGCCAAGCTTTCTTCGCTCCTAGTCCTGCATAATCTTGCAGAACAGGAAAAGTTAAGCGATAGACGAAAATATATTACACAAAAGAATGTAAATCTGTTTAAAACGCACAACTTATTTCAATTTTTCTGTGTCATCAACCATTTTCGATATATCCGTTATTAATGGTTCGAATCGTTCGATACTTTGTCCTCTTTTAAATTTCTGTCGATATTCAGTTGTTTCTCGCGGTATCATACAAACAGCATCGAATTTTTAATTGAGCGTACAGCGTTTAATTCTTAAACATTTGAGTATTACTGTTCTCTTTGCATCTCTAACAAAATGTGTAATGCAGCTATTTCTGCGAAGGTTTATTTGGTTTAAAATGAAGTAGATAGGAGAATAAACTTTCGTAAGAAGAATTTGTACACCCATTAATAAGCGAATACAGGGCGAATAAGTTCATGTGAATATAACACCTTTTTTAATATTTATGATTTAATTCATGCAGCAGCTAATTATAAGCAGCAAGTTATTAGATTTATAAAGTTCAACAATCTGGTTTGCATAACCGATTGCCAATTCGTCATAATTATAATGTTGGTAACATTGCCACTGGAACCCAAGTTCAACAACTGACAGTACGAGGCGTGTTTTTAAAGTAAGTACCGATAATTGCTTTTCCAAACACTTTATTATCATTCATTACCTTACACCTTTCGCCACATTGGTCACCATTAATCAGGTAGTTGTCGTAAAGGGAAACCCGTTTTTGTATGCCTTCGTCAAAAAGTGGTGCCGCCTGTGATGAAAGCCAAATCTACACTTCTTGTTTCACATCACCATTGTCCATTGAAATGTTTTCCACCAAGGAATTTCTTTAGATGAAGAAACAGGTTAAAATCGCTGGATATCAAATTCGGACTGTAAGGAGGGTGGTCGAATTGCTCCCAACCAAATGATGCAATCATATCTTGAGTTTTTTTGGCTGCGTGTGGTCGGGTATTATCACTCATTATTGTTTCCTCATAAACCTCACACAACTGGCAATGAATGTTTGCTGGAGTAACATTTCTCGCACTCAAAAAACGAATCACTGATTTGAGTTCACAGTCGGCGGGTCGTTCGATTGCTTTGAACATTTCGAAACGCTCTAACAACAAGAAAACACAAAGTGACGATCGCTCAAGTTGCGTCTGGCTTCCTAATGAATGGAGGAGGTGATCGCACATGCTCAAAATGGCGATTGCAGCGCTGTGTTTCATTTTTTTCCGCATAGGTACTATTTCTGTCATTCCCTATCATCGAAAAAATATACATTATTACGGGCATTACGTGTATTGGAGAATCTCGTAAGTAGAAAGTACCTCATTCTCCAATGTTGCACTTTCCAAACTTCTATCGCAATATACTATTTTCATCATCCTTAAAATCGTTTTGATTACCAACAACCTCTATTTTTTAACTCGGATACCGCGGAAATAATTCCCTTAGCACGTTTTAGAAGTAAGTGCATTGAAACATTAAATTAACTTACGTTAATTAGTGGAATAAAAATGCGTGAATTGCAGCTCTTATGCTCCGGGCTAAGTTCTACAAGCCCATGTGAGATTTCTGCTATAGTGGGTAAAGCTTAATTTCCTGATGCATCTGCCCCAAGCGCCGTACAAGCAGATCGTTGTGTCAGAATTTATGAGCCCAGGCATCATTAAAATACAAAATGCAAATATTAATTTGGAGTATGAACATACATAACACGCTAAAAAGAGGAAGGAATATACAGAACCTTTTACAAAAGATTAAAATACGATATGCAGGACTCATGTGATCTTCACTACACACAAAAAATCCTTTTAATATTCATTATATTTTATAGTATCCCTAATAAAAATGATTCTTGTATTAATGTTTCACTATTCGAGATAAACATTTGCCTATAAATTCTATCAAACTAAGCATTATATATATATATATATATATATATACGAAATGTGTTTAAAGAAGCCAACCTTTGCTATAACATGTTTATTGCTCACTTCACATTTTGAGCACTGTCCCCCTCTAAGTAGTTCTCTCTACTGGCAATATACCGTTTCTTCCATTTTTGGAAAGCCTCCTGGGTTGTCGCTCAGGTCTCTTGATTGTCCTGAATCTCCTCGATGATTTGGAAACGACGCCCTTTCAACGTGGTTTTAAGTTTGGGAAACAAGAAAACAGATATAGAACTATATCTCATATATATATATATATATATATATATATACGTTCTACAAACTCTTTCATTTATCACTTTGTCACTAATCCGACGAACAGCTTGTGCTCACTTCAGCGGCTGTATTTCGGCAACTAAGCACCATAGCAAAACGAAGTGGATGGCAGTTTTTGTCTAAATCTGAGACTAGGTGCGCTCAATAGCCGCAGCTGCATAAGGTCTTTTTTTGAACTCACCTCGTTCGTAAACACTATTTACATATTTGTAAGTAATAAGAGTAGCAACTCATACGAACTCATTAAAGAGTTTCAAGTATCAAACATATACTCTCAAATAACATACCTAATGTAAATGTACAACATGAATATTTTGAAAATGACGAAACTGTGAACGGAATATTTTGAATGGTATTCTAATTAAGCACGCTCATTTTGCTCTAAGATTTTGGTATGTGTTACTGTTTTCCAGGCTATATACAATTATACATGAGCCAATCAAAACGTTATAGTTAGTTACAGAAAATTCATACAAGTTATTCTTAATATCAATATTTCGGGAAATTGTTATGTTAGACAACCTCATTGCAACGGATCTCTCCGGCTGCTCATCCTCTTCCTTCCTGGTGTGGATATGTTGGCTTACTATAAGAGAATGTCCCTACAGCACTTCTGTGTTAGTCTATACTCTGGACTTTTATCTAGGGCGTAGTAACAGAAAACGAAATAAAAGGTTATGGTTCACTTTAACTGTATTTTGTTCACACTTGTTTGCAGCTAGCCGTGACTTCTATCTTAAAGTTATATTACTGGACTATGGAGCTTATCTCTCAAGTTGTACCTTGTCGCAGTAATCTGCTCGTGTAATCTTATTTGCTGGGCGCCTGTTATTGTTTTACTATTTTGGATTTTGGGTTCTTTGTCCTCCGGCTAGCTATTATTACTCAGTCGAGCAAATATCTCTGAGCAGGGCGTGTAAACGGAAAGGAGTTGTTACTAAAAGATAACACAGATAAAAGAATTTGTTTTTACACTTTTATTGCCGTCACACTTAATTAATAGTTCACATCTGTAATATTTATACACGCCTGACTGAAACTGTTATATTTCCGAATGTAATTACTGTCGTAATAGTTGTCGCGTACCTACTTCACATTTTGTAACTAACTTTACAACGCGAGAGATTCTGTAGAATTGCGTAATGTGTATCTCGCGAGAGATTCTGTAGAGCTGCGCGACGTTTACCTCGTGAATAATTCTGTAGAACTGCGTAACGTGTACCTCGCGGGAGATTGCTGAGAACTGCGTGAGGTGTACCTCGTGAATGCTTCCTTAGAACTGCGCGATACTTGCTTTTGGCTCAAGAATTTATACTCCCTCACCCCGATATGCCTAAACATTATAATAGAGCTGCTATTGGTTACCAAATCGCGACAACATTAGCGTATATTTTGTCAGCCAATCATAATTACAAACACATATGCTCTAGGGAAGATATTCCCTCCATTTCTAAAGAAAGGCGCGCTACCCTGACGTCATTTGTTTGTCTCTTCTGAGTGATAAGCAACTCACCCCATCGCTTCATTGTTACCCACTCCTATTGTCAGTTTCAGTGAGGCCGTGTAAACTTATTTCCTAACAATGCTTATGGCTAACAAACTTCTAAAATCATTGTCATACAATAATGTAATTTGCACTACAATCACTCTGGCATTCACAGTGTTGTGATATAAAATACTGCCTCAACCTTCCACCCTATATATCTTTTCTAAATTCTTAACAGCTTCTTAACACGCTCAACCATCTTAGTTGCATGAAGTTCACCCCATGAGAAATTGGTAGAAAGTCGTGCGAATCTCGGGGTTCTGCTTATTTATATATATATATATATATATATATATATATATATATATATATACCGCAAATGATGTTATTCTTCCCCTATTTTAAAGCACTATTATAATCAGCTGATCCACTTAGCGTCGTATGAGAACTTTACTCTCTTATCTCTCCTTATGACGCGTGTGGATTACACCCCCCCCCACACACACACACATACACGAGGGGTGATTAGAAACTAAGGTTACAAGGCCGATATTCCTGGAGTTTTGTCAGTTATAGAGAAATCAGTAGTGTGCGGTAATATATGCGGTTTGCAACTGCGCAGAGTTTCAGCCAACCGCCACCTACAGCGCTAGTTTAGGTAAACAGAAATGGCGACTAGTTTGGAAAATCAGCCTCACGAAAAACTCCGCTCCGTTATTAGATTTCTATGGGTGAAACACGTAACCGCAGCTGAAATTCACCGGCAGCCGGTAGAGGTTTACGGAGAGACTGTAATGTCTCGTCAGCATGTCGCAGAATGGTGTCCAAAGTTTGCGGCCGGTAGAGAAAACGTCACCGACGAGGATCCCAGCGGTCGTCCCAGCACCGCATCAACAGATTTGAACTCAGTGCATGTGGAGGAGCTGACTCAGGACAACTGGAGGATCACGTTACGGCATATGATGGTAGAATTCGGAAGCGCTCGACACATTCTGCAGTACCGGAAAGTTTGTTCCCAATGGGTTCCACGAAATCTGTCCACCAACACAAGAAGAAACGCATGGGGACAAGTCTGCACCGTTTGCAATGGCTCTACACGTAAAGAAACAGTTTTCTTCACCACATTGTCACGGGTGACGAAACATGGATCCACCACTACATTCCCATCAGTAAGCGGTCGTCAACGGAACGGAAACACCCCTCCTCTCCAAAGACAAAGAAGTTTAAGCTGATGCCATCTGCCAAGAAGAATATGACCACAGTGTTTTGGGACAGCAAGGATGTCTTACGCGTGAAACATTTGGAAACAGGGCACACACTGACTGCTGTGCCCGATAGTGCCAGACCTTGACACGATTGCGCCAAGCAATCAGGAGGAAACGGCCAGGACTTCTCACCGAGGGCGTCATCTTCTTTCACGAGAATGCGCGGCCTCATACAGTCCAGAAGACCCCCACGCTGTTGAAGCAGTTTTGCTGGGAGATAATCGACCACCCTCCCTACAGCTTGGACCTCGCTCCAAGCGACTTTCGCCTTTTGTCTCAATTAAAGAAGCACCTACGAGGCCGACGATTAGCTTCAGACGATGACGTGAAACACTTCGCGACAACGTGGCTGAACACGCAAGGACAGGATTTTTACCAGGAGGGAATATTCAAACTCATCCCAGGAAGCGAAAATTGCATAAGTCGACATGGAGACCATGATGTAAAATAACCTAATGCTTGTACAATCACTTGGCTGTATTGGTTGCATGAAATAAAATCTTCACGTTTCACTGCAGGTTTTGCAACCTTAGTTTCTGATCACCACTCGTATATATATATATATATATATATATATATATATATTACTTGGCTCCAGGACGTTTCGTCCAATTCATTACGCCCGTAGATAACACGGCAATTGGCATTAACGCAATAGATAAATCACTCACAGTCCAGAAAAATTTTACCCATAAGACATTTCACAAGTAGCGTTTCGGCCACGAATCATTTGTCCATGGAACATTTAAACAAATGACATATTGTCCATTAAACCTTCAACGTTTGCCGGAAGCTGTTTCCATTACTAAATTCGACAGGTTATCCTCCGTATTGTTGCATTATAAAATTGCCTTTAGGCACGTATACTCCACTAGGGAAAACCTATTTAGAGCATCAAAGTTACACATACCATTTACACAATTGGACTAGAAAATACTGGCATTGTAAACAGCGGGAAGCGTGTACAGCATCTGGTAAAACAAATTATGATGTGAACAGATTTGATTAGAAAGAGAGCTTTCAACTTTCCCAAACGTAGGGACTGTCAAATAGACAAATCTTAATATTTTACAAATGATTATATAAATCAAGAATAGCACAAGAAGACAAAACAATAATTATCACTGAAATAAACTGCAATATTGAGTAAAAGAAAACAACGTAAAATACTATTTTACGGGTGTTATTAAAAGTACGGCTCGTTTTCTTTTAAATAGACGACATAGAATGGAATTAATTTGAATATAGATTAACTTTGGAGAATTTTGATTGAAGCTTTAAGGACAAAAACCGCAATGTTGCACATAAATTGGCCTTCAGACTGAACTTTTTGCAAAACTCAGCAAAGTGTCAGGTACGGTTCCTCCTTCCCCAAACATCACTGCAATAATTTCAATTGATAATAAACGTTACTTCTCAAGGTATTAGGGGATGGTAGGCTCATATATTCTACATTTTTCAGCGTGTACCTCAACAGGTTGTTCATCCTACTGCATTCTCAGTGTTGGATCCATGATATATCCGGATGATGAATTTGTTAGGATGACGAGTATCTCATCTCTACAAGGAACCATACACGAGAGCGATGCCAACGCTTTATCAGTGCAAGAATCCTAGGACGGATAAGACGGGCTGAAGAACACCCGAATGAACCACCTAATTCTATATATAGAGGGATAACATCAACAATTTCAAGTCAGTCAGTATAATGATTGTGCCAGATAGGAATACCATAAGGGGGAGAAGAAGGAAGAGTTCTAGAATATTCTGGAACTCTAATCACCTGCAAGCCCTCTCGTGAGTGAGGAGGTAAGTGAGCTGGTGAGTGGGTTTCTGTTGCAATATAAAGTGCGTTCTGAAGAGTGAGGTTGTGACGTCAGTTGCAGCGTACACAGAGTGTAACGATAGATTAAGAGATGTCTTGTGTTCGACTACCCAGAGGGCGAACCATCTGAATAAAAGGCTTTGTTCTCTGTATTTCATTACTTTGCGAAGAAAGTGAAGTGACAAGAGAATTTGAACTAGTTTACATTGATGAACTGGCAGTGTGAACTAAGTGACCGAGCTGGATGACTCAGGCGACAACGTCTGTGGCCTGCATTCGGAAGATCGTAGATTCGATTCCTGTGGCCGACCTTCCTGAGCCATGGGATTTTTCGTGGGTTTCATCGGTTTGCTAGGCGAAACTGAAAAGGTTCATTACACCCCCCGAATTTCCTGTCCCTTAATTTCATCTGAATTCTCATTTCACTTCACCTTTCTGCTTTTCTGTTTCAGGGTTGCAAGTGTCAGCAGGAGTCTCGACGTTGAACGGCAGGGGAAAAGGATGCTGCATGTAACATTTCGTCCCCCGGAATGGGAGCGGTCTCCGAGTCCCGGCTTTCCCTGTGGAATGTGTATGGCTGCTGGAGTATGCAGCCAGTTGCCATCCGGGGACTTTCAATCTGGAAAAACGTAGGGGCTCTACCCTCTGCCCTGTCGTGTCTCCTGGTCCGGCCACTCTCTCTCTGCTCTCACCTTTCCACTCCCTCCCAGGGGCGCCCCGCCAGGGACTTAGACACAAAAGATTTTCGTAGGTCGAGGTGCTATGTCCCCCTCCTATCCTAGTCCTAGTGGACCAAGTGAAGTCCCAGTGCAACTTGAACTAAATGAAAACTTTGACAGTGAGCACTGATGAAGTAACAGTAAACACTGGACATCACTACTATATTAAAATGTTGAATACAAATTATTGTATTACAAAGGAACGCTTGAAGGTCGTCTGCTATTACAAAGTAACATTTCTACAGCAGTTCCGTCTACTTCTGCAGAAATAAATTATATTTGAAGATAATGGATACTTGAAGTCCAATAAATTCAATAATTGTACTAATTTTACTTTAACATTACATACCTTAACATAAATTTTTGATAGTAACTTAATGCGCATGTTACTCTTTAGTCCAAATGAGTATTGCGTTTTCTTTTGTTTCTATAAGCAACTACGTTACACGTGAGCTTTCCTACTTACGACCTTGACAACATTGGTAAGTACTAGAAATTAGTCTGTATGTCCAAAAACTACCAGTGGATAGAAGTAATGCTCTTCGTACAAAAAGTGAGTTACACATGGTTTTCTTAAAGATGGATTAACATGGTATTACCGACAGGAAATGCAAATGAAGCATTAGAAATCTCAAGTGAATGTAAAGCTTATCCAGTATGCAGGAAACAGCTCGAAACATCTTTACGCTAGACTTCCACAAGCTGCTACATTATTGCTTATACAGTTGGCAATGAAATGTGTCCCAGTAATGAAACTTGCAAGTTTGTAGTAAATAGGATGTCAAAATGACAGGAAAACACGAGACGTTCTCTAGCGACAGAAACTTTACAAGAGACGAACAAAACCAGCAGATATCCTGGAAACAGAGTAACTGCTGCAACGTGATGAAATTGATCAACGTGTCCTGATTCATGGCGTTCTTAGTATTTGAGACTTAACAGAAGAACCTTTGTTATGAATATGTGCGACACTATGTACAATCTGGTGCCCAGAATAATAGTTTCCTGAAGCGTTTTCCCCTGTCTAACTTTAACAGAATCTCGTTACTTGGTGTCGAAACTGCTCGTTGATAATCTAGTCTCTTATTGGTTTGAAGTAAATTTTGGCCCACAATTATTAAATTATGAACGAAGCTCATTCCTAGGTGCGGGTTGAAACGGTAGGAGAAATGAAAACTTTATGGCGGTTCCACCAGACTTCGTCTCAATATGACGAATGTCAAAATTAACGACTTGTTTATTCTTAACGCGTCGTCTAAAATTTCTGTTTCACCATCATTGATCAGATGAATTAACGGCGCGTTTACTTTGACGTAGGTATTTGGGCATTTTGAAACAAAGATATTTTGTAGGTTATGGAAATGATTCTGTTTGTGCATCCAATACTACTTTCGTGTTGCAATGTTGTCTCTGGATTTTAATAGTGTTAGTTGTCGTTTGTTAATTAAATAAAAAAAATCTGATGTGTGACATACATCCTCTACCCTCTGTCGCTTATTAGTGGGTAGACAACTGATTCTTACCAACGCGTATTTTTCTATCCACTTCATTTTAACTGAGATAAAATTTTCCGAAAATAGCTGCATTACACATTTCGTTATAGATACAAAGGGAACAGTACAGTAAAATGTTTAATAACCGGACGTTATATGCTGGCCTTAAAACTGCACACTGTTTTCATGACATCGCGAGAAACAATTGAAAATCGACAGGTCCTGAAAAGAACGACTAAGTATGGAACAATTCCAACCATTAATAAAGGATATCTCGGAAATTGCTGATGCTACAGAAAAAGTTATTTGGAATAAATTGTGTTTTTTACTTTTTTTTACGTATACCGCTTAACGCTTACCAGTTATGCAAGATTATATACAGTGTGGTAGCTTTAATGTAAGGCCTACGACCGGATATATGTGTTATTTATAACACGTATAACAAGTTTAGTTCTCATTACATGTTACCATTACTCTTGAGTAATTAACGCGAGGTTGCAGAACGAAAACCGTCGGGGTAATAGTGTGTGTAGCATGCTAACCCACTATTCGTGGCCTTACCATAAAATGACCGCACTGTAGATTTCCTTCCCAATGATTTTGCTTCCAGAGAATTCAAGATATACATGTTATTTGTGATATAAATATGTTTAATATATGGTATTTTAATCGAATTCGTTACAGCCTTTTTTCAGAAAATAAAAATGCTGCATGTAAAGGGCTTTTGGGGTTCGGAAGCTGATAAAGTTAAATACTTAAGTTACTCAAAATGCTTTTTGGATTCAGGGTGGCTCAAAACATGTATTTTCGGTGAAATCTTGATATTGAATTTTTGGGTGGAGTGTAATACTTTCTCTATCTACTACGTACGTGGTAATGAAAGTAAAAATTTCGTCAATAAAGAAACGAGGATTCCAGGATTTCTACTGACGATAAAACTTTGTTTATAAGCTTCGTTGATAATAGGAGAGAGATAAAGCGAAACAAAACGATATAACACTTCGTAAAAAAAACAAAGCACGGAAATAACTTGCAAGCTGTTTTAGTTCGCGTAGATTTGTGCGGAAAATGTCACTAAAACAATTCAAAATGTTTAGAAATGGTCATTACACTCAGGTATTATATGTGCAGGCCCAAGATTTTCAAGTAAATCTACCTCCAATCATCACCGTTAGATAACAGCGTGAGTAGTAATACATCTAAAATTACCTTAGTAACTTCTAAATATTCCATCTGCAGTGAACCTGTGTTTTTACTTTCTCTACCTCGTATATAGAAGACCGAGAAGGTATTGCATTCCACCCAAAAATTCGATACCCAGAGTTTACCGGAAATTCACGTTATAAAGCCCCTTTAATAAAACCATTTTTAGAAAACATTTCGTGTGTGTGTTTCTGTGTGCGCGCGCCTCTGTGTGTGTGTGTGTGTGTGTGTATGTGAGTGTGTATGTGTGTGTGTAAACAGCATAAATTAAAAACGAAAAGTTGTATAAATATGAAACTTGTATTCAAGTTCAAAGATAATACGAAAATTTTTAAGATTCTATAAATGTTGTTGTAACGTTCTTTTTTTATTAAAACACCATATATTAAAGATATTTACATAAAAATAAAACGTATATCTTGAATTTTCTGGGAATAGGCTGTGAAACCCACTTCATTCGGAAGAATTTACTCCAATCTTGTATAACTGGCCATTTTAAACTGTAGACGATAACGTACTTCATAAAAAATGTAGATCTCTTTAAAATGTTGTTGTCTTGAGCGAAGGTCTACCAGGGCAAGAGCCTATGCCCGAGATTCCTCCTAAACTCACGGCTGGCGCCATCCGAGTGGCCCTCTAATCTTGGGGGTTTCCCATGAGACCAATACCTGAGTCTAAAAGGGACCCCCCACTTTATCCCGAAAGCCTCGGTGGGGCCGACAACAACCTAGCAAACCGTCTCACAACCCCGCCTGTACGGAAACCCACACAGTCGTACTCAGTTTTCCACGAGTCTCGGGAACCACTGCCCTGCCGAGTCCAACCCAATTCGAACAACTCCCTATCGGGAGGACCTCGAATGTTCGGCCCGGCATACTTATAGTAACGTCAGAAGTACCACGAATGCTCAGGGTACGCAGCGCCCACACCACGGCAGCTGAAGGGGACGGAATCCCCTCCTACAGAATTTATTCCAAATAACTTTATGGCATAAGCCATTTCTGAGATATCCGTTATTAATTGTTCTAATTTTTTAATGCTTTGCCGTTCTTTTAAAGTCCTATCAACATTCAGTTATTTCTCATGATTGCTGGACACATGGAATTTTTAAGCCAGCATATAGCGTCCAGTTCTTAAACATTTGACTATCGCTGTTCTCTTTGTATCTATAACGAAATGTATAATATAGTTTTATTTGAATTAAAACGTAATAGATAGAAAATATGCTTTAGTAAGAATAGTTTGTATACCCACTAATAAATGATAGAGGGTAGAGAAAGTCATGTGAATGTATTAAGTCAGATTGTGTGATAACTTTTCCCCTACCTCGCTTTGTTACTGTAATATCTTTAAAATACATGGAATTTTGTAGAGTATTTCGTCGCATCTAGCAGACTGGAGTATTCCTTGATCCTTAAAAATCCTGCTTTTGGTTAATTAACGATAGAAGCCCATCCTCTTCATTGTAAGCAGAAAAAGGGGCATATTTTTTCGCAAAACTCTCTTTCATCGGCAGGCTTACTAATTAAACATAGACATTTATTATTATCGGTTTTCAATACCCGAAGCCCTGAATTGGCCAACCCGGCTCGTTAACTACAAATTTAATTACACACATGAAATTGTTAACCTTCCGGAGATCATGTTGCCTGGGCTGAAACGTCAAACAAAATCGATATCTCGCAGTGGGGTTTCTACTCCGTCTACTGCAGAACAGAGGAAAACCGCTAAGATGGTTATTTAGTCATTTCCCCATATTGCTCACTATTGTGTAAGGTTTTAATGAACGTTAAAAATTTCACAGAAATGAGTATTAACACCACACACGATACAGTGCATGTGTGTATACATAACCTTGTATCTTAGACAGTACCTTTAATTAGTTACCTTATTTGGATATCGTTTACAGGTTGGTAGAAGGATGACTGAAAATATGGTAGCATTCCCTTTTGAACACAATTACGACTAAAGTTTCACCTTTTTCTGCTTAAAAAAATCTGGTGTGTGACACTCTGAAAGGGGATATACACATATGTACATATAAATCAATATAAAACAATAGTTGTACATAATAATATAATTCAGTAAGAAAGATGTTAGAATATTTAGCAACCAAGAATTGTACAAAAGCAGATTGTAACTTAGATAAGTAAGGGACGGGCGAGCTAGCTAACTCTAGGTAAAAGATAATTCTAGATAGAGCCCACTCGTAACAAAGCTAATGAGCAAGGGACTGGTAGTATTAAGGAGAAATAAAAAGAGACAAATATAGACAGGAAAGAGACAGAGACATTGAATCTGCTTCCGGGCGCGTCACTGGGACGCGTATGCGAAAAACTTTGGAGCAGAATATTTTCATACATAATGAGGTAACGCGGCCTAATGAGTCTGAGGACCAATTAGAAATGTCGTTACATTTTGAGGCGCAAAGGTGAGCGTCACTAGGCTTAGCTATAAAATGGGAAAGCAAGCTCCAGATTTTCACTCTCCTATAGACTCTCGCCGACACAGTGATACTCTCTGGATGACGGATGCGCGTGTGTGCATATGAGTGAGAAGCATGTGCAGTTAGATTAGGCTATAATTTATTATAAAGCTGGGAACTGTTACAATGGGAAAAGCTAGTCTCCCATAAGTATTTGATAATAAACCACACTCTTAAGGAAAATGCAGTGTATTTTAATTTGCCTCACCTACGAAAACCCTGAGACCCGTGAACTTAGTTAGATAGGTAATTATTAGGAATGGAGAAAACAGCAGCCGACGAGCAACAATAGCCGGAGAACAGGACCCTGCAGTAGAATCAACCAGGAGCAGTGTCTCCCGCTACAACTCCTATGACTTTCTCTACCCTCTGTCGTTTATTGGTGGATATAAAAATTATTCTTAAGAAAGCTTAGTTACTTTTTCTATCACGTATATAGTAGGTAGAGAAAGTATTGCATTCCACCCAAAAATTCTATACCCAGATTTCAGCGAAAATACATGTTTAGAGGCCCCTGAATAAAAACAAATTACTTTCTCTACCACGTATATAGTAGGTAGAGAAGATATTACATTCCACCCAAATATTCGAAACTGAGATTTCACCGGAAATGCATGTTTTCAGCCTCGTGAATCCAAAAAAGGCAATTTTAGAAAAAAAATTCGTGTGTGTACTTGTGAACAGCATATCTAAAAAACGAAAAGTCGGACAAGTACCAAACTTGGTATTTAAGTTTTACATTTTACAGGGAGGCGACGCCAAGTTTTTCAAGAAAATCCCCACGCCCAACTACACTTTACATGGAACAACATTTATGATTCTCTAAAAAATAGCTCTAAGGATTTTAATTAAAGTACCGATATTAAAGATGTTTACATGACAAATAAAATTTTGAATTTTCTGGGAATATTCTACGAAGTCCTCTTCATTTGGAAGAAATTTTGCACAATTTTGCATAACTGGTAAACGCTAAGAGGTAGACGAGAACATAGTACACACGCAAAAAATGTAGATCTCTTTAAAACATGGAATTTGTTTCAAATAAAATTTTTGTGGCATCAGCAATTTCCTAGATATCCGTTATTAAAGGTTCCAACTGTTCAATATTTTGTCATTCTTTTAAAGTTCCATCGATTTTCACCTGTTTCTCACGATTGTATGGAACAGTACGGAATTTTAAGGTTGGCATATAGCGTCTAGTTCTTAAACATTTGACTATCGCTGTTCTCTTTGTATGTATAAACCAATGTGTAATGTAGCTATTTCTGCAAAGGTTTATCTCGAATAAAATTAAGTGGATAGAAAATAAACTTTCGTAAGAATAATTTTTATACCACTAATAAGGGATAGAGTGTAGAGAATGTCATGTAAATGTAACATAAGATTTTTTGTGGGAAGATATTGTGTTTATCTTACGGTTTACCAATTATACAAGAGTAATTAACAATGAAGAGGAATTAATAGGCTATTTCCGGAATATTCAAGATAGCTGTACAGTTTATTTTATGGAAATACCTTGTGATGTATTAATGAAAATCCTAAGAGAAACAAATGACTAACAATTTTGTATGTAAAGAGCGGTTTGGTGTCGGATTTTGTTGGAAATCTTCTTGTGGCTTCCTTGAAAGATCTCAACTTAAACACTAAGTTTGGTAACCAACTTTTCGTTTTTGAGTTGTACTGTTCAAATACTGACAGACGCACATATTCAGACCTTTTCAAAAAACTGCTTTTTTGGTTTTTGGGATTCTCAAAATGTATAGTGCGCCAGTTTCTCCCCTCCCGCAAGTTTGGTCGACGTGCACAACAGAGCTTGGCGTCTTCAAGATGGTGCGATTTCTACAAATATTTATTTGGATTAAAATGTAGTGTACACAAAAATAAGCTTCAGTAAGAATAGTTTTTATACCCACTAATAAACGATAGAGATAGGAAAAGTCATGTGAGTGTATCACATCAGACTTTTTAGGCAATAAATGAAATACTAAGTTTTAATAATTGTAATTATTATTATATTGTTGTTGTAAGCGTTATTAGTATTAAGGGTTTAATACACCATTTCTTCCAATTAAATATTTTTCACATTTTCGTGAAAAAGGATGCTTTAAAATTAAGTGACTATTATCTGTTTGTCTTCAAATTATAAGGTAGGTAAGGCAACCTTAGTTGGTGATAAGTTTAGTTTGCTCTCTCGCTAACCAAGGTTCCCACCATAGTACCTTAAATGTTTGCCGTTAGATAGCGTCGGCTCTTAGGCTTACACCAGTGGTCTTGTGGCTTTCTTCAGCGTGGCGTGAACTTCTCGGGAGAAAGAAACGTGAAGTCTGTGTGTTTGTTGGCAGCTTATCGTCATTTTGTGAACTCTGTTGAGAACACTTTTATTATGCATGCATTATTGCTGTAATCATCCAACAATACTGTGAATTTCCATCAGGATTTGTGGGAGAAATTTAAGGTAAATATAAATATTAATATCTATAATATTTTATGCAATAGCTTAAGAGCCGAGGTCTGATTCTTAGCATTTTCGGAGCGATTTCAATAAGTGATTCACATACCAAACTTCAAAATTTATTTATCACTTTCATACGAAAACATTTATAGTTCTTATGTAACTGTAGCGTAGTACTTGTATTCAACTTATTGTTACGAGTTCTCAATTCATAAAAGCAGTATCACCAAATTAGATACCCAAGATTTTTACCTTCTCTACTACGTATAGTAAGTAGGGGAAGTATTGCATTCCACCCAAAAATTCGATACCGAGATTTCACCGGAAATACATGTTTTGAGACCTCCTGAATCCAAAAAAAGAATTTTTGGAAACATGTCCGTGTGTGTGTCTCTGTGTGTGTGTCTGTGTGTGTGTGTGTGTGTGTGTGTGTGTGTCTGTGAACAGCATAACTCAAAAACGAACAGTCGGATAAACACCAAACTTGGTATTTAGGTTCAGTATCTTTCAGAGATGCGACACGAAGGTTTTCAAGAATATCCCCCACCCCAGACTACCTTTTGCATGGAACATTATTCGAAAATTTTAATTTTCTCAAAAACGGCTCTAACGATTTTGATTAAAATATCATATGTTTAAGATATTGTCATTACAAATAAAATGTATATCTCGAATTTTCTGGGAATGTCTCCAAAAGTATTCTTCATTATGAACGACTTTTTCATAACTGGTAAACCATAAGAGATAGACAAAATTTTACTACACGAAAAATGTAGATCGCGTTAAAATACACAATTTATGTTATATACATTTCTTTTGTTGAGTGAACCGTTTGCGAGATATTGCTTGTTATTCCCAAAAATTTTCCAATACTTATACTTTTTCTCAAATTCGTTATTCATTTTTACTTTCTCTACTACGTATAGTAAGTAGGGGAAGTATTGCATTCCACCCAAAAATTCGATACCGAGATTTCACTGGAAATACATGTTTTGAGACCTCCTGAATCCAAAAAAAGCATTTTTGGAAACATGTCCGTGTGTGTGTCTGTGTGTGTGGTGTCTGTGTGTGTGTGTGTGTCTGTGTGTGTGTCTGTGAACAGCATAGCTCAAAAACGAACAGTCGGATAAACACCAAACTTGGTATTTAGGTTCAGTATCCTCCAGAGATGCGACACAAAGGTTTTCAAGAAAATCCCCCCACCCCAGACTACCCTTTACATGGAACATTTTTCGAAAATTTTAATTTTCTCAAAAATGGCTCTAACGATTTTGATTAAAATATCATATGTTTAAGATAATGTCATGAGAAATGAAATGTATATCTCGAATTTTCTGGGAATGTCTCCAAAAGTATTCTTCATTGTGAACGACTTTTGCATAACTGGTAAGCCATAAGAGATAGACAAAGTTTTACTACACAAAAAATGTAGATCTCGTTAAAATACACAACTTATGTCATATACATTTCTTTTGTTGAGTGAACCGTTTTCGAGATATTGCTTGTTATTCCCTTAAATTTTCCAATACTTATACTTTTTCTCAAATTCGTTATTCATTTTTTTATCTCCTGGACTTGCAAAGAGAATGGAATGCGCCGCATAGCAACCAGCGTTAAAATATTTGACCATCGCTTAAAAGCTACCATATTCCCCTTGCATCTACAAGAAAATTAGCAATAAGATTGACATCTCGATATCTCGATTAACATAAAGCATATGGAGAATAGGCGTTTGTAAAAATAGATTGTACAAGAGTAGAGAAAGTCATGTGAGTGTAACACATCAGATTTTTTTTAATGTCCTGGACATGTAAACAGAATGGAATGCCCACATAGCAACCAGCGCTTAAAAGATTTGAGTGACGCTTAAAACCTACCATATTCCCCTTGCATCTACACGAAAATTAGAAATAAGATTAACATGAAGCATATGGAGAATAATCGTTTGTAAAAGCAGTTTGTACAAGAGTAGAGAAAGTCATGTGAGTGTAACACATCAGATTTTTTAATACCCAACAATCAAATTAAATTACACTTATTGCTGCTATTTTAATATGTATTCATATCGGTCTGAATAAATAATAATTAGGCGTGAACAATGTATTACTTAACGTGTAATTAATGGTTACAAATTTAATTTTGATAGCTTTTTTTTTAATTTCTGGGTTGATTGTAAGTTAGTCATGGCTCCGGCTCCTAAGCATAAATGTTAATTAGAGGAACGTATACAGAGATTACAATAGTATTGATGTGTTAGAAGCTGTTAGATTAGTGAGAGAACATCAAATGAGCCTGTACAAGGCTTCAAAGGAAACAGATGTACCATGGATTTCTCTGAAAAGATTTTTGACGGAAAGTGATCAGACTGGTCCAGTTGTATGCATACTTAAGAAGTTAGGGAAGTTTTTTGCATTGAAAGCGGAAGAAGAGCAGAAACTTTTCAAAAAGGTAATTACTATGCAAAAACTAGGATTTGGCTTGAGAGTAAAATAAGTCAGAATTCTTGCATACAAGCTCGCTGAATCTGTTGACGTGAACATTTCTTCAATCAGAATAAGAAGATTGCTAGTGAGAAATGGTGAAACAATTTTAAAGGAGGATATGGTTTGACTTTACGAGTTGCTGAAAATCTATCAGCTTACCGTGCTAATCCCACTATGGTGAATGATTTTTCCAACAAGCTGGAAGACACGTTGAAGAGATTGAATATCGTTGGCAAACCAGATCACATATGGAACTAGAGAAACAGGATTAACTTTTGTTGTCGAATCGTCGAAAGTGGTGGCATAAGTTGGGAGAAAGTATATCAACAAGAGGACATACGCTGAATGTGGAGAGACAGTGGCACTGGCTGGATGCCTATGTGCAAACAGAACTGGATACCCCCTTTATAATATTCAAGGGTGTGAGATTTAATGAAGCCTACAGAAATGATTGTCTTCTCAATTCTGAAATCCGTTTTTCTGAAAAAGGGTGCATTTCTAAAGAATTGTTCCCCCAATGGTTACATTTCTTTGTGAGGAGTACTGCAGAAGCCACTAGACAAATCCTTTTGCTGATGGATTCCTATGGATTCCGTATATCTCCTGAGCTCCTGGATTACGCCAAGGAGAATGAAATATACATTCTCACATTTCCTGCTCATGCGACCCATATTTTGCAGCCTCTTGATGTCGGCATCTATAAAGCTCTCAAAACAGCTTGGCAGCAGAAGTTGTCTTCTCACGTGCATAATCATCCTTTTGATAAGCCATCCAAACAAAACTTTCACTCCATTTTCAACTTACCCTTTATTAAGGCAATGTATTCGAAGACTATAAAGAATGCGTTCGCAGGATGTGGGATTGTACCCCTAAATAGAGAAGCCATTCCTGAAGACAAGCTCTTTCCATTGCTCCTCACAATTGCGGCCTCACAATTCCATTGCGGCCTATGACCGCAAATTGAAGTTCAGAACGGAGCCGAAGGGTGTCAAACAGAGCCACTTAATCAAAATGAAGGCGCAAAAGTTGATAACGTTTTGATAATTCCTGCACTTCAGGAGAAGATAAAAGACAGACTGCTGGAAATGGCTAAAAAGCGAACACCACCAGCTAAACTTCACACTTCAGTGGAAAATTCGCCTACCACAGCAAGAAATGAAGCCCTGAACCAGTCATCGTCGTCATAATCATCAACAACAGCAGCTGTACCACCACCACCACCACCACCACTACCACTACCATCACCACCACCACCACCAAGATCATCAACAGTAATAAACTCGCAGCAGCAAAAGCAACAAGCTTAGAAATATCCCATCCTCAAGGTCCGAGTTCAAAACAAGTAACATCAAAGCAAAAAAAAATTGAAGATGACTGGATATGCAGAGGTCAGGATAGATTTTCTACTGACAAGAAAAACAAAAACGGATAAAAATTTGATACAGTGTTCATTTTGTCTTGTCACATATCACCAACAATGCCGGAACGAAGCGGTTGATGACGAAATGATATACATGTGTGACGAGTCAGTAGACTCGTTAATTACACAGGAAGTTAGTGACAAATGTTTATAATTAGTAACTTAAAAACAATATTTGACATAAGGAAGACTGTAGAAATGAATGCAGTAATACTGTAATCCATTATTGTTTAATATTTTAAATGTAATTAAACATTTGCTCACTATCACCAAATTATGGTAGCCCCATCACCAACTTAGGTTACCCTATAGCCAAATTAGGTTACCTTGCAGCCTTAAAGAAAGTTGCATTTTCTTTTTAGAATAAAGTAGTTAAATGCAATACTTTTGCTACAATAATGTTCATAATATGTCATATAACGTTAACGTGTGTTTTGAATACAAACAACCTACCACCAAAGAAACAAATTCACTGGAATGTCAGATTTATCACCAAATTAGGTAAATTTACTAAGTAAAATAAGGTTAGTATGTTGGCCTTCTTTTTAAACAGTTGACTGTTTTCTCAATCTCCCTTGTACACACAAGACATGCATTTTCATAATGTTACAGAACTGTAAAAACTTCTATCAAAACATGTCACTATTAACGTTTATAAAATAATAATAATAATAATAATAATAATAATAATAATATGCGGAGTAATTGTATCAATACCTTGAAATAGAAAGAGAACAATGAGTATTTGTTATTTATCACAGTTTTTTTCATTACACCTTAAAACACATTTAAGGTAAGTAACAAAAATTCATTTTCCACTTTCTCAGAATCAACCAGCTGTTCGCTACTTCGATAAGTCGGTTTCCACTCGTGTGTGGCGACCTGCATGGTGTGTCTAAGGTTTACCATATGTAGATGTTATTGATCACTTGACCATAAAGAGATGGAGCACTGCATCGAGGGCTGGGAACGGCGTTTGTGAGCAAGTAGGAGACATAATCAATACTTCAGGTAGGTGAAGCTCTTAAATCCCAAAGTTTTGTCCCCCTAGGAGAGTGATACTCTGGGAGACGAACCAGGTGCAATGCGGTCTGCCAGGATTGAGAAACTGCGGATTTACTTCCAAGCTCTTAACACAATGACTGTCATGACAAATAGCTCCGACTTCTCAACACCTTCTTCATCGAACGTAAACCTCATATTTCTGCAGTGTTGAAAGGTTTCTTCAAGGAAGTAACGATAACGTGCGAGACTCGTATTCTGGAGGTTCTAGTTGGCTAGGCGAATGCTGGCGTGGTTTCTCTTCTCCTTTCCCTCATTTCCTATCATTTCACTTCCCGTTTCATGTTTCAGTTAGGCTTAGGGGCTGTGCAGTGCGGTCGGTGTTGGACAGATGGCGCGGATGCTTGTTATTCTCGGCCTGCCAGATGGCAGCCTTCTCTGAGCCGCCTCAGATGGGTAGATTTATCCTCTATTTCACCTTCTCTGAGCAGCCCGCCCTGATGTGACAGGATGATCAAGCTAGGAATCGTAAGCACCTTTGCGCGTCTCTGTCTACCGGCCCGCCTATAGCTTCCTGCGGTTCCATCACCTCATCCGTTTCTCCCAGAGTGGTAAGGGGGAAAATATCGTTAATCACTTATTTATTGCTTACAGTGGGAGAACCAGCGAACAATTAAACTCAAAGAAAAATTCTTAAGTCCCTCAGAAAGAGATTGGCATGTTGGGAGCTACTGGCTGACCAGAGGAACTAAAAAAACATGGGCAATTTATAGGCTAAAGTGCGCGAAGCTAGGTCAAATTTGTTCAATTAGACAAAGGTAATTTATCATTATTTTCCTTTTTCTTGTTCTTTTTGTTTTGTTATCTTTTTCCGTTGTTTATTTTGTCACCATACTTGTATCTTAAATATGCATGTACGGTCAATGACCCTTGCACTAAATACTTGTGTAATAACATCAATAATTTGTAACCAATAAAGATACCTTAACTATCTACTTCATAGTATGTTAACCTTAACTTTGTTGTGTAAATGTAGTTACTTTAAACTAATAAACTTAGGATACTGCATATCTTCTCATTGAACGTATCGAATTTTAGTAAAAGGGTATCTGATGTACACCAGGCATGGGCATTTACTGGTTCAGGAACCACAATTGGTTCTTGACGTTAACGCATACGACAGAAGATGTTGCGGAAGTTGGGTGTATGTGACAGGTATATGCCCATGCATGACGTAAGCCATTAGAAAGCAGTGACGTGCCCGGCAGATTCTAAGCCTGTGTATAAACGCAAATTTCATGCTTTTGCCGTGCAGTTGGAATTGTGGAAGGGACAGCTACAAGTAGGGAAGCTCTATCATTCTCCCTCTTTGCAATCCCTCCAAAATACAACTGGGAAGAATGAATTTAATAAGTATATTCCCTTCTAGAAAATCTAAAGGCTGAATTCTTATAAAAACTATTTGCAAGTTTCAAAAAACTGCAAAATTATTTTGACCCTTTTGTAAATCCTATGCAGCTCGAAACTGCAACGGTAAGCCTGGATTCGCAACTACTATTAATATCCGTACAAAATAATACATTTTTTAAACATTTGTGCAACGTTAAACATCGCTTGGACGTATTTAAAGAGTTATCAGTCACAAAACAAAAGCAATTAAGATTCTTTGCAGCTAAAACTTTGGCTATGTTTGCTTGTTGAGCAACTGTTTTTACAAATGAATTATACCAAGTCAAATTACACCTCTAGTTTGACTGATGAAATCTGTTGGCGCAGCTGAAAATATGGGTAGTTAAATTATATTCGAACCCACTCGCGGCCTTTCTCTACTGCGCGAGGCAGCCGGCAGAGGCGGATTAAAATCCTTACCTTATAATAGATGCTGGAAATGTTGACCTTCTGTTCTCAAACAGGCAGCATATCTGGTGTAAATACTCATTTTGCAATCGCTTGACAGAAGAAGAGAAATCGTATGGTTGGTTCCAGCAAAATTATGCAACAGCACATAGGGCTGCCGAATCATTACATTCAATAAGAGAGGTGTTTGATGACAGAATAATTAGTCTTGATTTGTGGCCTCCTCGTTCTCCTAGCCTGACGAGTTGTGATTTTTATTTATGGGGTTCTTTAAAAGAAAAAGTGTATCGTTCCAATCCTTGCGCACTGCAAGAACTTAGAGAAAACATTGTGCAAGAAATCACAAGAATTCCTGCTGCTGAGCTTCAGAGAGTGAGCGAGAATATTTACAGGAGATATGCTGCCTGTTTGAGGGCAGGTCAACATTTCCAGCATCTATTATAAGGTAAGGATTTTAGTCAACGTCTGCCGGCGTAATTTCCCCGGCGACTGCCGGCTGTCTCGCGCAGTAGAGAGAGACCGCGAGTGGGTTCAAATATAATTTAACAAACCTTTAGCTCTATAGGAGGTAACCCCAGCTTTCAGCGATATAATTGCAAATTAAAGGAATGCAATTAAAACACAGTATTGACTGTACGAGTAGTCTAAGCTATTAATCTGTAGTCTAAACTATATATAAATCGAAATCAACACTATTTATGTAAAAATCAGCAACCTCTACTGAGCTCATTGTTTGTCTGTTTTCCATCTACCGGTTCCTTTCAAACTTTCTGGGGTTGGCCAACTTTGTAAGTTTCGTGTGTCAACACCTACTACAAAACACAATTCTAAGGCAATCTTACCAATTCTTCAACACTTTTTAACACTATGACCCTATATACGACAGTTTCACCTAAATTTTGAACCTTTGCGCCTTCAGTTTTGTCACATAGTTATTTTATTACAAAAGCTATACAACTTTCAAACAATATAGAAACCCTGAACATATACAACGAAATAAGATTCAGCATTCGCAGTCCACCAAGTTAACCTCTTTGGAAAAGATACATAGTCTGCGATCTTCGTTAAAAATAATCTTCTCAGTTGTTAATTATAAAATATCGGTTGCATGGTTTCTAATGTTAGCAGTTTTCTCTCTTTATACAATTATTTAACACATCCTGCTAAGGAACTTTATCACAACATAGCTACTAAGGAAATACAGATATACTTCCTTACATGAGGGTTATACCTATGTCTATAAAATTAGAATAAAGGTTATGAGATTATTTCATTCTACACACATATGCAGTGTTTGATAAATAGCAATTGAAGAAAAAAAATCTGATGTGTTGCACTCACATGATTTTCTCTACTCTTGTACAAACTATTTTTACAAACGCTTATTCTCCATTTACTTCATGTTAATCGAGATAAACATTTGCACACTCTATCTTATTGCTAATTTTCTTGTAGATGTATGGGAAATATATATTTACAAGGGCAATATAGAAATACAGTAGCATTTAAGCACATACATATCTCTTAATAGCTTGTTGCTAGGTCCAACACCATTCCCTTTGCCAAAGATTAATACTCTGCATATCCAAGAAAAAAAAATGAATAAGGAATTCCCATTTTAGAAAATAAGTATTGAAAAATTTAAGGGAATAACAAGTAATATCTCGAAATTGTTCACTCAACAAAAAAAAATGTGTATAACATAAATTGTGTATTTTAACGCGATCGACATATTTTGTGTAGTAAAATTTTGTCTATCTCTTATGGTTTACCAGTTATGCAAAAGTCGTTCACAATGAAGAATACTTTTGGAGACATTCCCAGAAAATTCAAAATATACATTTTATTTGTCATGAAAATATCTTAAACATATGATATTTTAATCAAAATCGTTAGAGCCATTTTTGAGAAAATTAAAATTTTCGAAAAATCTTACATGTAAAGGGTACTCTGGGGTGGGGGAATTTTCTTGAAAACCTTCGTGTCGCATCTCTAGAAGATACTGAACCTAAATACCAAGTTTGGTGTTTATCCGACTGTTCGTTTCTGAGTTATGCTGTTCACAGACAGACACGCAGACACACACACAGACATGTTTCCAAAAATGTTTTTTTTTTATTCAGAGGGTCTCAAAACATATATTTCCGGTGAAATCTCAGTATCGAATTTTTGGGTGGAATACAATACTTCCCCTACTTACTATACATAATAGAGAAAGTAATATAACACAGGATTGATTGTCGCTTCTGTTTGTAGTGTTACATCATAGCCATGTATATGCCTTGCAATGAAATGTAGCCGGATTTTGATTTTATACTCTGCGAAGCGCAGCAACTATTTATATTCTGTGAAGTAACAACAACTATTTTCTAATTTTGACGATTTAGAAGCTAGTAACAGTGATGTGTCATAATTTAAAATAAAGAGTTGCAGATTGTTACACTACAGCACTAAAATATTCTTACTTGAACGCGTTTCGGAAATCGGTTTGCTCCCGTCAGCATGTCCTCAACTGATTTTGCCGGTCATTGTCTGGGGAATGTGTGTAGCTAGTGGTGTTCTCTGGTGCTGGGCTGATGAACCTCCAAAGGCTGTAGGGTGACGGCAGTTCGAAATTCATTATGTGATTCCTATGTTTGACGATATGCATTTTTTTCCAGATGTCCAATTCATTGCTGCTGTTGATCGGTTTTAAGAGTTTTATGTTTGGAGTGATATCATGGTTTGAAGACCAGAAATGATGTGCTACTGCTGATTTATCTGGCTGATTTTGGTAAATGCATCTCATATGCTCTTTAAGTCTTATTTCAAGATTTATTTTGGTTCTTCCTATGTATACCAGGTACAGTCATTACAACCAATTTGGTATATACCAGCTGATTATCGTTGGGGATAGGATCTTTTGTTCTGTTGCATAGTAGTTTCTTTATATTGTGGTTATTCTGTGGAGACATAATGATGTTATATTTCTTGAAAATCCTTTGAAATTTATGATGTGTCCAAGGGTGATAAGTGAATTTCCTATATGCTTGTGGTTTTTGTTGTCTGAGTAAAGTAGTCGTTTGTTGGATGTATTTCTGTATTTCAAACTTTTTTATCTTCCTATCTATTGTTAGTGGCTTTGTTGATAATGTGTTGCTATTATTTCTGGTATTCCTCTTTCTCCATTGGTATATGTACTAACCTGTTTGTAATACTATTTAAAGTTGCAAGTTTGTGACTTGTAGGATTGTAGCTATTGTTTTTAATATAATTTCCTATGTGAGTTGGTTTTCTGTAAATGCCGAACGTTAGTTTGTTGTGTGCTTTATTTCTAATGATCCTAATGTCTAAGTAAGGTAATTGGCCATTTTCTTTTTTTCTATTGTGAATTTAATAGATCTTTTTGTATATTCAGTAATTTCAAAGCATCTTCTGAAAGTATTTTGGAACAATAGCAAAAATATCATCTACGTATCTATACCAGGTTTTGAATAGATGTGGGAAAGATTTAGTAATATGGCATTCAAAATGGCTCATATATAGTTCTGCTAAAAATGGTGAAAGGGGGTTTCCCATAGTTAGGCCTGTGGTTTGTTTAAAGATTTTGCTATGGAATGAAAAGAAATTATGGTCCAGACATAATTTTGTTAGTTTTAAGTAATCTTCTGTTTGTGCGGTCTCCCGAAACGCGTTCAAGTAAGAACATTTTAGTGATGTAGTTATCAACCTTCAACTCTCTTTATTTTAAACCATTTTCTAGTTCAATGGCATTCTCAAACTAAAAGTACAGACCTTCGCAATCGTGTTCTTTTATTATTCCCAATTGATATTGAGTTTTTCTTTTATTTATAGACGCTCTTTAACTTCTATGGTCCTTAGCGTCCCATTCTATGTGGGCGTGAGAGACCGATAATTTTGCTCAGAGGCCTCTTTATCAGGCTTGAGGTTATTTTACGTGCCGTAAATCTACGACACGGGACCACCGGCTTTACTTCCCTTCAGAAGGAAGCCATGCTAAGGATCCATCGCCCTCCGCCGGGTTTGAACCCGCGACCTCAGAAACTATAGGCTAGAATGGTAACCACTACACCACGAAGGACGATCTATTATTCCCATGTGTTCCTTTTCAATGATAAGGGCTTTGTAAATCCTTTAGTTATTTATAAAATGAAATTCGAATGTGCTTATAGCCGCATGTCTGTCAGAATGAATTCAGCTTTTCAGCGGTGAAAGAATTACCAGAATGGGTTGATAGTTTCTGAGATTACCTAACACAAACACATCCACAGATTTTCTCTCTTTATAACATAAATACAGATAAGAGCTATATACGGTTTCCTTTATCACCTGCTATTTATCCGCAAAGTATGAGAGATTTTGGGAACCGATATTGGTATTTACGCGTATTTACGCAACCACAAGGACAGAAACGTTCTTCTGGTTGGCAGATATTAAACAGCACACAGCAAGAGGACAATTACACAGCAACGTCATTCAATGGGTACGATTTGTATTTAATTTCAAAAGCATTCAGATGTCTTTGTGGCACTTGATTCTTTCAGCCAGCGCTTCTGCTGCTCTTTGTTTCAGACTGTCTCTTGCTGCAGATAATTCTTTAGAGCTTGTTATATTATGAGATTAAATATCGTATAAATACGAAATGAAAACAGGGGAACTGAAAAGGATAAAGATGTGATTAAAAAGTTGTGAAATATTATTTTGAGGGCATGCACACTGAAAATTGGGAATATCTAGGAACATGGGTTTGATATGTCATCCCAAAGGTACTCAAAGTTGATGACTTCAACATGACATTTTTCATTTGATAGTATTTTGTTTTTGACAATTGTTTTCTGAGCAACTTAAACGTTATGGACGAGGTTAATCTTTGAACGAAACAGGCTTTTGAAACCAGGCGATATACCGTAGATGATTTTGCCCTTAGGATTTACTGCTATCTTTTTTAATATTCAAATCACCGGGCTGGGTATTAAAATCAGAGATAACCTAATTTCAATGCTAGCTGCGGTGCTATGAAATCTGTGATAAAGGAAGGGTTGGACTCACGTAAAATAAATGGTGATTGACAATCAGTATGTTGATGGGACTTCAATAGCGCTGTGATAGAATGCATGCATTGCATTTCTATTTAAAAAAATAGCGCTGGATTCACATGATTTTTCTAGTCACTATTCTACAAAATATTTTTACAGTTTTTTATTATTTTAGCTACTTCTGGTTAATTCAGATAAATTTTCAATTCACATTTACACTTTTCGCTGTATGATAAGGTAGGTAAATCCACACTCAGAGTGTGTCGTTATATGATGAATTTCAGATTCCATGCTCTTTTTATGATCAGGAGAATTAAAAAAAATAAAATAAACCTAAAAAATCCAGATTTAACAACGTTTTAAGTATATGAAAACTAAAACCATAACAAGCAAAATCTCGGATGTTTAACTCCACAAAAAGAAATTTGACATAATTTAGCCGCTTTAACAAAATCTACATTCTTTTTAGGTAGTAACGTTCTATCTCTTTACCAGTTTATTGGTAATGCACAAGTTATACAGAATTTAAAGAACTTCACAGGTATTCCCAGAAAATTCGAGATATGCGTTTCATTTTTCATGCAAATATCTTAAACATGTGGTATTTTAATCAAAATCTTTAATCTTTTTTGAGAAAATAAAATTAGCGTAAAATGTTCTATGTAAAGGGTAGTTTGGGGTGGGGATTTTCTTGGAAATCTTTGTGTCGCATACTTAGAATATGCTGAACTTCAATACCAAGTTTAGTATTTAACCAACTTTTTGTTTTTGAGTTCAAAGACTGTTCACTGTTCACAGACACACACATCTTTTTCTAAAGGTTCATTGTTTGGATTCAGGGAGTCTCAAGTCGCATAACCGATGGAATCTTGATATCGAATTTTTGCGATGGAATGCAATAATTCCTCTACTTACTATAGACAAGCAGTAGAACAAGTTAAAAGAAAAAAATTGAAGTAGATGTATCTTTAATGTATTAGCATCACGTTTTGGGCGTTTCATTTAAGTGTTAAAAATACTGCCCCAAATTTTAAATTACATTTATTTTAAGCTATGTTAATATAAATAAATTTATGCAAACTATAAAAATATTTAGCAGTAAAACTAAAGGAGCTTTGAAATTAAGGGTCTGTGATAAACGTATTTAATTTTATAGCCAAACAATTTTATACTTCATAGTACGTATTTAGACTATAAAAGACTAAGTCATTAATAGTGTTGAATTAGCAGTTATCTCTAAAATTTCCGAAAAATGAAATAAAATAGTTACCTACTTTTCTCTTCTGCTATGTATCTGTGACTAAGATATTCATAGTAGTTAGAAACTTTCAGCAAATAAATACTGTAAACAACTAATGCAATACTTATACTGGTGATAATTTTTGTGCTTTATAATCAGATAAATGGCGTGGATATTTAAAATAAATATTTTTAAGGTTCCACAATGAAGAAAATTTGTGTAGGACTATAATAGCAGATTATGATACAAGGGTTAAAATCACCTTTAACACGTGTGGCTGGCATATACTATTTTTTAGACAGCGCTCGAATTTGCAAAACATCAATAATAATATATACATTCCTGAAACTAATAGATGTCACATTTAGAACGCGTTCTTGAAACAAAAGAGATGGTGTTAAAAAGATAGATGTCGTCAGGTGTTTTGATGTTCTATTGATTCGCTAGTAGTCATTTTTAGTGAAATTATTTTCAGCATGTTTTTACTTATACCAGGCAATGAAGCGATTAAACGCTGTATTATATTGATTTCTGATTTGTTTTGAGCAAGTAATTTCACTTCCATTTAAGTTTCTTCTGAATTCATAATTTCCGCCAATTTAATCTTTGTGTAGAGTTAATCTATAAGTTATATTAGCAGCTCTCTTTGATTTAAAACGTTACTCATTACGGCATAAATAATATAAGGTTTACGTGTTAAAAAGTACAAGTAACAATAATCCCACAGCTCTACAGTAGGATACATCAGTGAAGTGTTAATTAATCGCGTGAAACATTAATAAAACGAAGTTACATACCATTATAAATTGTGTAAGCCTTCATTCTTTAGCCCCTGCTAAGAGATATGTGTTCTAAAACTTACTACTTACGCAGCCGCGGCATACATATGTAATATTTAAATAAACATTAAAATACAAAGTTGATTTTTAAACGTGGGGGCAAAGGTCACCGGAAAGTTTGTACCGTACGTGGGGCTGCAACTACTTCAAGTTTGGCTCTTCAACAGTGGGGCTTAAACCTTCTCAAAATACAAAGGGTAACTGCCATGTGATTGGACTTCAAATCCAAGTTGTTCACACTGAAGATTATTGCACAATTTAAACCTTTTAGCTCGTGTACTGTATGTTAGAAGTTCTACTTTTAGGCCATGCTGTCCAAAAAATTCATTTTTGAAAAGAAAGAACTTTAACACTATAAAGCGCATTAAGTTTATTTTAAATCCGTTAAATAATGGAGATTTATAACTACTTTTTTCAGTTAAAGTGATTGTAAAGGTTAAAAATCATTAAGGGTTTCTCGATTAGCAAATTTGAAATTCAAAATGTTCGTTCGTACGAAGACTAATGTAATATTTTGTAAACAAGAGAGTTTTTAAAGTAATGTTATCATTTTGTAGCACTACTAGCTTACAATACTGTTAAACTTTGCTTAACTAAATAGCTAAATAGGGTTAATGTATTCCTTCGCAATTAGTGGGATATATAAACGCATATAGGTTCTGTTCCTCTATATTCCTCACTTGTCTGTCGCTTGGAGTGATGTTTGGAGGTAAAGAGAGAAAAGAAAACGCAGGCAGGCAACTTAGTAACTGGATCACGTGTAACAAACAAAAGAAACTTACTAGGAGTACCCAATACAGAAAGGTTGCGCGTGGAATGTAAATGTTTCCAAAAAATAAGAACAGAAATTTCAATGTTCTTCCCACGCAGACGAATTCTGAATCTGGAGACGTGCTCTATACTAATTCCGGTCTGTCCACAAGCAACAACCATAAAGTGTAGCAGCAAATCCCAAAGTGATGACGTAACAGTACACACGGTTTCACAAGATAGAGTTCTCCCAACTCATCAAGAACTTTGAGCCCCGTCTTACATAAGTTAAATGGATAGTAAATGCAATTTGGAATGTAATGGGAATGCTAGAACTCGGAGTAATAGTATTTTATAATACCAACTTGGTAAGCGAGTTTTGCAGAATAAAGAGGAGTTTTAAAAACGAGTGAAGCGAGTTTCTTTCTTTCTTTCTTTCGTTCGTTCTTTCTTTCTTTCTTTCTTTCCGCAATTCTATAAACTCTTTCACAAATGTATAATCCCGGTTTGAAAGAGCTGAATGTGCTTTAGGACATAAAAATATTTTAATCATTGTCCATAACAATTTTCCATTTAGAGAAACTAACCTACACATATACAAAATTTATAAAATGCAACTGTTGGCATGCGACATAGCCCATTATATGCGTTAAGGTACAACTGAGTAAAAATGTGAAAAAAAACTTCTTTAAAATGTTTATGAAATGAAAAATCTCATTTGCTAACAAATTTAAAGTCTTATTTATTTGTTTCAGTATTTCTTCACAAGAGGGTTTCAACTTGAGTTTAATAAAGCTTGTATAAAATATTTTTAAAATTTTAATTAAAAAACTTTGTGCATATTTTTTACGAGTAATAACCACCAGTTTTGTATATAATTGTATATGTTTTAAACATTTTAATTTCCGTCCTATTGTAAAAATTTGATGTATACATTAAGAGGAAAATAATATAAAAAAAATAGATTTTCTTCACCGTCTGCACTAATTTGTAATAAAACTGCTTCTCCTTCCGAAAAAAAATCTCAAAATAAATGTTTTAAATCACACAACCTTGAAGCTATTATTGATAAGAGAAGATAAGGTATCTTTATTAGTTTCAAATTATTGAAGTTTTTACACAAGTATTTACTGCATGAGTCATTGATCGTACATGCATATTTAAGATACAAGTAAGGTAATAAAATAAACAACAGAAAAAGGAAAAAAAATATAAAAACAAGAAAAAGGATAATACAAATAAATTGCCCTCAACTATTTGAACAGTTTTGATCTAGCTTAGCGAACTTTAGCCAAGAAACTGCCCATGTTTTGATAGTTTCTCTGGTCAGCCAGTAGATCCCAACATGCCAATCTTCTTCTAGCAGGACTTAAGAATTTTTCTTTGAGTTTAATAGTTCGCTGGTTCTCTCACTGTACGCATTCCGCCAAAATATGTACCCAGTCCTCATCCAAATCACAAAATGGACAGATTCTCCTGCCGGAATCATCAGTCATTTTCTGTGCCCTCCAGGCCCCACCAGTCTAAACCATGCCATTTCTGATCTTTCCTTTCTTCCTAGGTTAAGTATATATGCCTCTTTACCCCAATTCAATTTTATTTTATTTGCTAGACTGAGAGAAGATTTAATTTTGCAATCCGATTCTATTTCCTGTTGGTTGATATCTCTTAGTCTTCTTTTGACACCTTTCCATAGGTTTTTCTCATTTGCTTCAGCGCTTTGTTCATACTGATCCCATTCCTATTCTCCTCAAACCCTTTTCCAAATCAGCTGCCCAAAACTTACGAGACGGTTTTCTCACTGGTAGTTATAACATTTGGATCATATTGTGAATTATCTCCCAGCATCAGCCTCAGCCAGTACTTCACTGCTCTTATTTTATAATGTGTGTGTCTTCATAACATCCAACCTCCCTTAATTGAATACAGAGTGAAAGATAAATTAAATATTATAATATTTACAAAGGTATAAAAATAAAACACTTGCATGTCAAAAGCGTTTTACTGCTTAAGAAATTCAGAAATGCAGGGTGAGGCACAGGAGATCGAGTACGATACATACCATGGTGCGGCCCCCAACGAGACAGAGCAGCGCAAGTAGACCAGGTGGTCATTTTTGCTTTAACGTGACTCGAGGGAGGGAGGGAGGGAGGGAGGGAAAGATGAGTGAGACCCAAAAGGCGGCCAGAACCGAGCAACGATATGGTGAAACATGAACGGGATCCCTAACGGTTTAGATAGAACGCCAGCCAGCCCTGCCCACAAGCCCCGAGCCCTTAGGCCCAGGGATGCCCTAGAAAGTGGGTCTCTCAGCAGTCCAACCGCGACAGGGAGAAAGCTTTCCAAAGCGTATCTCCACCGCCTAAACGCAACACACCGAAGGCCATCGCCTCGTCGTTCAACCCTAAAGCAAATGATAGGAATTTTTGGAGACAGGAAATGGTGGACAGAAAATTCGTGGTAGAAGAGGAATCACTCTAGTGTTTGCCTACCGACCCGGGGAAACCACGAAAAAGCCCATGGTCAGTGTGGCGGGCCCAACAGGAATCGAACCCGGATCCCCCCGACTGGGAGCCTCATGCGTTACCCGAAACCATCTTGCTCTGTATGAACCATTGTATGAGCCACACAATATATTTACACGTTGAACTGACTCACTCCACAGCTGTATTAACTTAAAACTGTAGATTTTGAAAATGCCACTCGTGTGCTGCCTTAACATCAGGTTTTAGACAAAGCCGAAAATTACCGGAAACGTTACAGTTTCATATTTATATGAATAGGTTTCACCTTTCAGCAGTAAACTCGTGTTTCATAACGCTCCAAAAATCAGCTTTATCCGCATAAACAGAGTTTGTATGAACCACATGGTATTTAAATCCTTTGTTTTATTCCATTCATACGCCGCATCTAGGGTCATATTGGTGGCTTTGCCTTTGAAACAATTGCTTATCGGCAGCACCGTTCACTCCTTTACTATTGTGTATGTTTGGGTTTATCTACTTCGGGTTTTCTTTATAAAACCTAAATTAAACGCATTTAAACTCTAACTCACACTTCCAGTATATAGGGAGGATGGATAGTATTACTGGCTAAAGTAACATTCCCATCCTCCAGCCGGGAATCGAGCTCGGCACCTCTGAATTTGGAAGCTAGCATGCAACCATCAGACCACAGTTGCGGTCTATGTAAGTGTTGGACATTTACACGAAGTGAATTAAGGACTGTATTCATATGCTTAACCTTTTTAATTTAGTAAATTTTTACCACATTATCCCTCCTTCAACATTTTTTAATCCAGACTCTTTGACATTGTTAAAGTTCTTGGCTCAGACAACAAGTTAGCGAGGACGTCTTTTACCCTTGGTTTGTTAATCCGTTGTCGTTGACTTCAACAGGAACGTTCCTTTGTTCTTTAATGTTTTCATCTACAGAATCTTTTTATTTCTTCATGTACGCTGTGCGGCTTTGTAAACTTTTAATTTGAATAGAAGAAACTCCATCTCTTACTGCATTTTTGTTCTTTATATCTTATCCCCTGTTCCACTTAGTATACAGCAACGCTTAGAGAAAATGGAAGCAAACTAATAATTGGGGATGAGTGCTGTATGCAAATGTCATTCCCAGACGTTTTTACCTCCAGAAATCTTTAACCTCTTCCTCTGTAACGAATACAGAAACTTTCGATGTAGCTGTCTTCAGTTAAGACAGTCAGTTGTCAACAGAAGTTCGAAGCCTTTGTCTTTAAAATAAAATCCAGAAATGTTAATACAAGGTGTGGGCATAAAGTTTTAATTATCACCTTGAAAAACTTTAGTGTTAGTCCTTCTATATGTACGAGGGCGGACTGGTAAGTCTGTGACTTTCAAAAGAGATAGCGTTCGAATCACAGGTTTCTTGTTTGCACCCAAGTCTTACATCTATTCTGGGTATAATCGCAGAAATTCGTTGACATTTGTTTCTTAGAACATTGTTGAGAGCATCTAAAATAAGCAGATGTGTGTTGCTGTGTAGAAAATGGAGAAAAGTGAATTTCGGGTTCTGATAAAGCAGTACTATTTGCGTGGTAAGACGGTAAAGGAAACGGAAGAAAAGCTGAACAAGTACTATTGGGACTCTGCTCCATCACATAGCATGGTTCACAAGTGATTCACAGAATTTTGATGTGGCCGTTCGAGCACAAGAGATGCCATGTGCACAGGACGGCCGGTTGAGATCATAACAGAAGAAATGGTGAACAAAGTTCACAACATTGTGTTGGAAGACCCGAGTGAAAATTCGTGAGATAGCCAAGACCGCAAACATCTCGAGTGAACGGGTGTATAACAATCTGCATGAATTTTTGGGTATGAGAAAACTGTCGGCAAGATGAGTGCCGCGACTGCTCACAGTTGAGAACAAGTGGAATCATGTGACCATTTCACAGGGATATTTGAACGTGTTCCAGTTCAACCCAAATCAGTTTTTGCGGCGTTATATCACGGTTGATGAAACCTGGACCCATTACTATCAACCTGAAACAAAAAAACAATCAAAGCAGTGGTTTTCCTTCGGCAAACCTGCTCCAAAGAAAGCGAAAACCATTCCGTCGGCAGGAAAAACCATGGCAGCTGTCTTTTGGGATTCGACAAGGGGTGATAGACATCCACAGTACCTGCGCAATGCTGGATCAGTTTCACAAGGAATTGTTAAAGAAACGACCCCATTTGGTGAAGAAGAGGGTTCTCTTTCACCATGATAATGCACCCGCACACAAGTCAGCCATTGCCATTGCAAAATTTGTGGAATAGGGCTACGAACTGCTACCTCACCCACCATATTCTCCAGATTTGACTCCTCTTTGCAAACCTGAAGAATTGGCTCGCTGAGAAGAAATTCACGTCCAGTGAGCACATCATGGCAGAAACAACCTCATATTTTGCAGACTTCGAAAAGTCATATTTTTGGGAGGGTTAAAAGAATTGGCGAAACGTTGGACAACGTGTATTAAATTGAAAGTAAATTTTGTAATTGATTTTGGAAACAGTTGTTATTTTCTTTAAAATGTCACTGACTTATCAATCCGCCCTCTTATTCACCCTTCAATGCGACACATTTTTCCCAATTTATCGTTTTTTATAAAAATAACACCTTTGATAGTTAAATTTGTAGGCTTGTCATTAGGAAGAACTTTATTCAAATATAGAATAAATTATTATTTTATAGTATTTAAAAACTATAAAATAATAATTTATTCTGGTTCAATATGACCGGCGATCTTGATTATAGAAGTCTGCATTTTGGCTATTCAGGAGATGTTTCACCTCGAAAATCACCTCATCGTCATTTGGAAATGCCTGTCATACAAGGGTTTCTTCATCAAAGTAAAGACGCAGAAGTAACTGGCTGCCATGTTACGAGAATACAGGGGATGAAGCAAAACTTGATAGCCCATAGAAACAGCATGTGTGACTGTGTTCTGTGCAGAATGAGCTGGGACATTGCCATTGAGCAAAAACATCCCCTTGGAGAGATTTCGGCGACCTTTGCAATGTTTAAAATGTTGTACAAGATGTTGAAAACTGTCCATAGTTGATTTTCACTTTTTCCACTATCGCCTCGATTGTGATACGCCCGTCTTGGAGCACAAGGGCCTGCACTTCTCTTCAGCTTCCCAGTTTTTCACAGAGAGATGGACAGTCACTGGTTCTTCGTCATTCAGGCTTGTTTGACCACACTGAAAGCGTCTGCGCCACCTAAGCACTGTGTCATATGATGGTGCATGGTTGACATTTACTTCCACCGAATCAGTATGGATTGTTGCAGCTTTGTTCCCCTTCAAATGCACTAAACGTATTACTGCGGGGTACTCCACTTTATCAATGGAGTGCGCCATTTTCTTTTAGCTCCTCTAGCGGCGTGCTGCGGTACTGGGCGCAGGGATTTAAAATTGAACCAGGACTGCAGACATGTACATGCAAAAAAAAAGTTAATTAACTTTATTTTTTCGAAGTGATAATTAAAACTTTAAGACCACCCCTCACACCCTGAATGTTGTTGCGTGTTGATGCAGCAACAATAGTGATGCCTTAACCGATAACATGTGCAATTCGCATTCAGGAGCTCTCGGGTTCGAACCCCGCTGGGAGATCTCTGATCATGGGTCTTTCGTGGTGTTCCCTGGTTGACCAAGGTGAATGTCGGAGTGGTGTATTCTACCACAGATTTCCTCTCTCTCCCATTTCCTCTCATTTCATTTCCCTTACATGTTTCAGGTTGACTCGGGGCTGTGGCTCAGTTGGTGTAGGGCAGTTGGCGCAGGGGCTTGCGCCTCGGCCCCACTAGTGGGGAGCCTGTTTAGCCTCCACTTCTGGGTCGTGTTTCCCTGGTCCCAATAGAGGAACGTCTCTGAGCGACCCTCTCATGGCCGGGTGGTCAAGTCTGGAACTATTAGGGAACTCTGCGCGTCTCTGTCGACTTGAACCGGCTGCTATGCAAACTATGCGTCTCCTACGGTTCCCTCACCTCATCCGTTCCTCCCGGGGGTGTATGCACAAAAGATGTATTGATGTCGAGGTGCTAGCTGTACTCTCCGTTATCTAGTTCTATCCTATCGTAACACCTTTTACGTTATCCCTCTCATATCTAAGTTAGAGGAAGTAATCCCCATGACTCAAAAATGTATCCAAATTTTAAAGCAAACTCACATTTTGGGTTCTCCTTAATGTGCAAAACAAACTCTAAAATGGTCCGCGTCAAACTCTGTGAACAGAATATCTCAAACCGAAACGTCGGTTGAATACCAAACTTGGTATTTAAGTTCAGAAGCTTCGAACGATACTACACAAAGTTACACCCCACAGCAAACTAATTTTTGTATGAACAATGTTTCGTTGTTTTTTATTTTCTCAAAATGGTTAACGATTTTGATTAGAATACCACACAATGAGATATTTGCATGACAAAATAAGCATATATCTTCAATTTGCTACGAATAACCTATGAGGTCTCCTTTATTCTGAATAACCTTTTATAGGTACTTGTAAAATCATAAGAGATAAACAAAATCTTAATTCACAGAAAATGTAGATCTCGTTTGATGCAGTAATTTGTATCACAAATTATTTAAATGTAAAGAGTGATTATAGTATGAATATGCATTATTATGTGACATTGATTTGAGATGTTTGTTGATTGTAATTATTGTTGGGAAGTAAGTTTATACTGCCTTACTGAAACTGACAATAATAGCGTGCAATAATGCAGCGAGGGGGTGAGCTGTTTATCATTATTGGAAACGAGGAAGTTACGTAATGTTGGCGCGTTTTCCTTTAGAATCTTCTGGAACATTTCCCTAGAGCATATGTATTCATAATTTTCATTGGATATAAAAATAGACGCTAATGTTGGCGCGTTTTATTAGCCAATTGCAGCTCAGTTATAATCTTTAGGCATATCGGGGTGTATGAGTATAAAAGAGCTAGGTTAGAGGTACAGTCCGTCAGTTCATCAAAATTCTTTGTACACTACACGCCTTCAGTCCTTCAGTTCGTCGAAAATATTTGTATGATACACGTCGCCTGCAGTCCAGCAGAAATATTATACGTCGGCTATCGATTCGCAAGTTGCGCGTATAAGAGTTATGAAAAATCTCAAGTATGGTAAAGTTAATTATTCAAAAGGTTGAAGTACGTGAATTAAAAGTGATCAGTAAGAAGTTGTTATAACAGTTTCAGTTTGGCGAGTGTCTAGATCAATGTGTAAATGTGATAGTGAAAGTGTTCGACAATAAAAGTATAAAAGAAATTCTTTCATCAGTGTTATCTTTGGATAAACGATTCCTTTCCGTTTACACAACCTGTATAAAGAGAAGTGCTCGACCCAAAAGGATAATAGCTAGCCGGAGGACAGTAAACCAAAATTAAATAAAATAACAGTAGCATTCTTTCAAACAAACACTAATCCTACCGCAAATTGCTAACACCAGATGGAGCTACAAACCTAACAAAGAATCACGTCACAAAATGGCTTCACCACGTTGAGTAAACACATACACAAATAACATTATAAATTTACCATCGCAAATTGGCTCCCAAATGTGGAGCTAACAAAATAAATATAAATAACATTAAAACCACCTTCAAATTGGCTTCCCAAACGTGGGGCTCAACAAATTAAACCAACAAATAAAAAAACTTAACAAAAAATACCATCGCACGTTAAAGCACACAATATATGTGAATTATGTATTTCTAGCATTAACCTTTTCCGAGATAATCTTTGTTACTGGATTTAATTTTCAAATACTTGCGCTTACTTCAAGTGCTATTCGTATTTTTCTTTTTGTCGTGCTTATACAAACAGCATGAAATTTCAAAGCCATCACATAGCAACACACCCAAGTGCCATATTAATAGAAAATAACTTAGGTTGTATAACTGCACCCCATTTGACAACAATGCTGGTTGAGACGGGGTTGGATAAAGGTCAAAGTTTGTGATAACTTACAAGAAAAACTAAATCGTAGCGGTATATGACATCAATTTCGGATATATGCACAGAAAATGCTAAGGTCAAGTTCCAAACCCTTGCGGGATACAAAATAACCGCGGTATTTGTTTTTAATAATATGAAATTGCATTGATAACGAGATAACATCTGCCTTAGGTATATGTTCCTTTTCTCACAACATCAGATATTAATCCTGAACTCAGGATGCAAGAGAAATGCAGGCAGATAGTTTCTCTTTCCACTATAATTCAGCGATGTCAAATGCTATCCGTCGCTAAGCATGCCCGTATTGCCCATAAAGTCTGTGCGTGCTGTTTCTTGTAACAGTGTAAAGCAGGGCTGTACAACGTGCGCGCCATGGATAACGGAAAGCGAAAGTATACTCAGTTAAATCCAGAATAGGGGATAGTGTCTTTAAATAAGCAAATTGGTGGAGATGCCTAATGCTTAATATGCAAAAAGCATATAATTACAACAACAACCAAAAGAAAGAAAGAAAAAAAAAAGGAAATTCCAAAGACACTGAAATATTTTACGTGGATAGTTCTCATTGAACGTAACCTCGTAAAGTATGAACAGAAGTAGAGGTCGTAATGAGCAGTTATGTTTATGTTATATTAAAAGACCGGTTCAGTTTCATTTTGAATTCTAAGGCTGAAAGTTAATAAATATTCCACATCTTTTGTGGATTTTGTAGTTCAATTTTGGACTATTAATTTATTAAGAAAATGTATTTTATTTATTAAATCGTTATTTTAATTATAGTAAAACATTGTCACACACTGCATGTAAATAAATAATTAATAAAAATCTCATGTGTTGCACTCACATGACTTTCTCTACTCTATACAAATTACTTTTACAAACGCATATTCATCTACTTCATGATAATCGCGATAAACGTTTGCAGAATCTTAGTGTTAATTTTCTTGTAGGCGCAAGGGGAATTGGTAAGCTTTAAGCGATAGTCAAATCCTTTAAGAGCTGGTTGCTATGTGGAGCATTCCATTCTCTTTGCATGTCCAGGATATTTAAAAACAGAAAGGAAAACAAAAAAAGCCAATAGCAAATTCCCATTTGAGAAAAATGATAAAGTATTAGAAAATTCAAACAAATCACAAGGAATACCTCGGAAATGGTTCACTACACAAAAAATGTGTAGACATAAAGTGTGTGTTTTAACGAGGTCTACATTTTTTGTGTAGTAAACATTTTTCTATCTCTTGCGGTTTACCAGTTATGCAAAAGTCATTCAGAATGAAGAGGACTTTTCAGACATTCCCATAAAATTCAAGTTATACATTTTATTTGGCATAAAAATATCTTAAACATATTATATTTTAATAAACAACGTTAGAGATATTTTTGAGAAAATCAAAATTTTCGAAAAATGTTCCATGTAATGCGTAGTTTTCCTTGAAAATGTTCGTGTTGTATCTTTGAAAGAACCTAAATACCAAGTTTGGTATTTATCTGACTCTTCATTTTTGAGTAATGCAGTTCACAGACATACACGGACTTTTTTCTAAAAATGTTTTTTTTGGGGGGATTCAGAGGCCTCAATATATGTATTTCCGGCGACATCTCGGTATCGAATTTTTGTGTGCAATACAATACTTCCCCTACTTACTATACATAGTAGAGAAAGTAAAAACAAACAATAAAAACACAATAAATCGAAGAGTTATTTTCATATTTCCTTCGGAATTTGTATGTACGCTGTCATAAATAAAAAGTGGCCCATTCCCCTAGGTCACCATAGTGTTTTTCCTCCGTAAGGTTTTCACCTTCAGGTAAGCAACTTTCGACTCCACCCAGGGTATCAGTTCTCTATGTGACTGGCCTGAAAAAGAATACAGGGACATTAAATCTAACCAATAAGAGATGTTTATAATGTATGTGAAATAGAGGAGTGGTTAGAATAACACCTCTGTGAAAGAGTTCCACTACGATTGGTACACAAGCAAAGGCTAAACCAATTAGAATATAATTCGGTCTTCTAGAGGAAGAGTTGAAAAATTATTTGCCCATGTCGTTAAACTGAACCGCAGCTACGATATTCATACGTGAGAACTTTTATCAGCGACATGGAAGTTGCTGCCGCTATTGAACAGCAATAAGGAAACTGACATTAAGAAAATGGCAATGTAATACTTTGGGGGAGGTAAAGTACCCTGCCAATCCAGTAACTTGAATTATGCTCGAAAAAAACAGAGGTGGCCACTCTGGTAGGGAGAAGGCTAGATTTTGTCAGTATCAACACAAACAGCTCAGTTCCAGTATGGACCACATTTTATTCACGCCAGTATACACCAATGGTTTCCTAATCCCGCCGCTACCTTGGGTACACTAGCGCTTCACGCCCGCAAGTGAAGGTCACAAAATTGCGCTTGGATTGACAACGCTGCAGTATATGATTCTCTAGACAACTTGGCCTGATGTCACGCGACCTATCACCAAGTATTGACACTTGCATGACTTTTGTACTGTTTTGATCTCTACCCTTTTGCAACGTTCCTGAAGTTAGGTTATGTTTCATGTTTCTTCACAAGAGGGAGAAAAGATAGGTAATGTCAGAATGCTAGAGTTCTCCATCAGGGCGGGAATACAACACCTGTATACGGTTTTAAATTAAACTATATATATTATCTAAACTATCATAAGTTTCCGAGTGTGTTTAAGGTTGTTTAAATTTTCAGTGACTTATCGTGTCATCCTATCCTTAATTATTATTTATGCCTTCTACGTTTCATCATGTAGGCTATCTAATATTTCGACGTCTGCCGGAAATAGTGAGTAATTCCATCATATTGTGTATATGCAATTATAGCAAAGCTAAAAGGTTTGAGATTATTAGAAATTCTCCCTTTTTATATTTGTTTGACTGTTAACAATTCATATCACTGCAACTTGAAGACAAGAATATTGTGATGCAGCGGCTACGGCCCAAGGTTGTCGGGAGGTCGGCGCCAGTCACTCGGAGATAAACAAAGATAAGCTGCGATCTCGCCCGGCGCAAACACCCGAGGTGCTATCGGCAGATAAGTGTTTCTAAGTAAGTACCGACAAGTTTTAAAGAATAACACAACATTATTTTACAAATACTTTATCATACGTTACCTTACACCTTACACTACTACTCCACATAGTCCCGCCGTTATTTAGGCACTTGTCGTAATGGGAAACCAGTTTTTGTATATGCCGCCCGTGATGAAAGCCAAGTCTGCACTTCTTGTTTCACAACATTGTCGTCGCTGAAATGTTTTCCACCGAGAAATTTCTTCTGATGAAGAAACAGATGAAAATTGTTGTTGCCAAATCCGGACTGTAGGGAGGGTAGACGAATTGTGTTGTGATGCGATCAGAACTTGAGTTTGTTTGGCTGCATGTGACCGGGCATTGTCATAGGCCAAAAGCTATCCATGCAAAAGCATCCCACGCCTTTTATTCTATATTTTACGACGGAGCTTTCGTAGGTAACACAATAGACGTCCTTGTTATTGTTGCATTCCAGAAAAACCTTGTCTGTCCCAGAAAACCGTGCACATTAATTTGCAAGCGGATATCGTGTGTTTAAATTTCTTTTTCACGGGGGATGTTATGTGCCGCCACTCCATGGATTGTTGCTTTGATTCAGCAGTGATGTGGGATACCCATGCCTCATCAGCTGTAACGATGTGAGTTAACAAATAATCGCCTTCCTCATATATCGCAGGAGAAAAGTCAGTGCAGCGGCAGATCGCTTGTTCTTTTGCTGATCAGTAAGAATTTGGGCACCCATCCTGGGCACAATTTCTGAAATTCTAAGCGTTCTGTCACAATGTTGTAGAGAACTGATCTTGAAATTTGTTGAAAGTGTGAAGACAACACCGATGTGGTGAAATGTCTGACCTCACAAAAGTTTTCTTCCACAGCTTGCACCAAATCATTGGTGATCACAGACGTTCGGCCGCTCCGCCGCCCATCATACACATTTTCATGATCTTCGTTACACTGTCTAACCCGCTTCTGTGCTGTGCTGTGCGTCAATGGCAGGTTGAGGGCAACCCGATGGTGTGCTTAGGCGTGTACCTTCCCTAATTAGGGCTTTACCACGTAGTGACGGGATATGGGGGTTACAGGATGGCGGTTGTTCTTTAGGTAGGGGGAGAGAAAGGAGGTAACAAAGTTTGTTCCTCAACGGTAGCCGGTCATGGTGCAATTACCCTTGTGCACCGCTGGTGGTATGAATTTTGTAATTATAAACATGTTGGGATTTTAATTTTGAAGTCCAAGCTACTCTTGAATGGATTGTATTGGAGTTCAGCTTTAGCTCCCGCTTCTCCACCATTCCATCACTCATTATTGTTTCTCCATAAACCTCACTCAATTGGCGATGAATGTTTGTTGGCGTAACATTTCTAGCATCCAAAAAACGAATCACTGATCAGACTTAAAAGCCGGCGTGTCTTTCGATTGTGTTGAACATTTAGAAACGCTCTAACAAAAGGAAAATGCAAAGTGACGATCGCTCACAGCTGCGTCTGTCTTGCTAATGAAAGGAGGAAGCGATCGTGCGCAACAGTGGAAGCTAGCGTTTTCGCGAGAGCAGTCGGTGAGTTGAGCCAGTCAGTGAGTACTGCGCGAGATGGCGAGTGTATTTCTGGTGCGAGGAAAAGTGCTGCTCTCCTAGCGAGTTTGTGACGACCGCCGTGGTGTACAGGAGTACTGCTACTGCAGGAGAGATGGAGACATCTTGTGTTCGGCTCCCTAAAGAGTGAAGTGAGCAATACGAAGGAACTGCGTCGTGCGTATTTCATTACGCCGCTACGCCTCGAAGAAAGTGAATTGAACTAGTTCACATCGGTGAAGTGACGGTGTGAAATATGTGGAGTCTCAGTGCAAATTGAACTAGCTTAAAACAGACAGTGAAAACTAGATAAGTAGGAGTTAAAAACTGGACTGTTACAATATTGGGACCGCGCGCTCTAAGCTACCTACGAGTCGCCGGTAAGCGCATCCCGGCCCGGCTCCTGGGTGGGGCCTTCCACCGCCCTTTGGAACAGTAGCGTGACACGAACCCATTATGTGCCGTTTCCTCGCAGTTGTTACTGCCCCAGAACATTCCTTTCGGCATTTTCTAGTAGCCTCCCTTTCCAGAATATTCCGCTTTGTATGCAGGTTCTATATAAGGGGCTATTCTTGCCTGCACAATTCGTTAAATCGTACGAAGTTAAGTACAGTCAAGAAGTCAAAGACTTTGGACAGTTATGAGTGGACAGTGCCGAGTATAGTTTGCCTGAGTTGTGACTCTGCAATTCAGTTGTGCTTGGATTCGGCTGATCAGTTGGGCTGTGTTCTTTTCTCAAGTGTAAAATTTATACTACACTGAGCACCTAAGTGACAAATAAAGGCTGTTTAGCAGCAACTGATGTTCTCATTTGTTGCAATATAAACGACAATGAACATTTGTAAACATAAAACATAACATGTTTACTTCTGACAATCTGTATTTCATTGTTTATTTGTGGTTTATGCAATTGTTAGTTATTAAAAAGAAAAAATATATAATATTCCTTATTTACTAATCACAACTGGATATTAACCTACGTAATTACACCCTATAGGTTAAGTGTTGTACCGTTTTACACCACATCGTGTTTTTAGTAGGGATTGCGTGTAAACAGGCCTATTATTCTTTTCATATACTTTCGGCTTAAACGGATTTGTGCGTTTTTTTCAATAAATTAAAATATATCTGAATACAGAACAAAATGGAAAGAGCTCTTAGAGGACCTGAAAGTAATATAGACAGATTAATCCTACATTACATAACCAGAGGCAAAAGAAGTCTAGGGCGCCAAAAATCGAGGTGGTTGCAGCAATCGTTTTAGTCTCAAACGGACAAGGATGTGTAAATCCTGAAAGAGGAGGACGAAGACGTCGAGTTATCTACCTCTTGAACATTATTCATACCAGGTTCAAGCAACGAAGATAGTTTTAACTTCTTGTGTTTTAATTTGTGAGATTCGATCTACAACCGGAAATTTACATCAGGTTTCATTAAGTGGTGTCATTGGAACAAACCGAGCAACGGGGTCAACACTTTGCTGAAGTAGCGTGGCGAAGTGTATTTATTGAACACGTGTTTAGGTCAGTCTCTCAGTTGTCACGCTGATGCATACATAAACACGCGTCTACGTTAAACTTTGGTCTCGAACCCCGACCTAGCACAGTATTTTTTAGTAGTGAATCAAGTCCTGCTAGAACTGTCTTCCGGCAAGTCCCTATGATGTGTGCTGAAACTCTTGTACCGCGGAGCCCGTTAGGGTCCTCAAACCCAATATGTTTAATTAAATGGCCTAGCCAATATCTTTCGATAGAACCTGGTGTAGTTATTTGATACTCCCTAGCTTCCATAGAGCACCCCTAAACCCCGGTACCGACTGCCCTTTCCGTCTGTTATCAGACCCGCCCTAGGGCATTCGTTACAGTATTAATGCACTTTATGGTTATTATATTCTAGAAGTAAAACCTTTACGAAGATAATAGCAGAAATTTGAGATAAGAAATACTCTCCGCAATGAATTTTAGATAAATGGAAATGTACAACATAGGAAATATTGTATCGATAAACTCGATTTGAACTCGACTAGTAATGTGAATTACATAGATCTAAGATTCTGATACCATCACCACTGCCTATAAATGTAGGTACATTAACTTCTCGGCAATCTCCGTCTCCCTTTGTTCTTCGCCTCGTTATCAGATCAATAAATAACCTCGATTTCCAATGGCACCAGCCTATACAAATCGGGTTATCAATGTGCAAAGCAGAAATATTTCAAGAGAGTTTTCTATCTAGTTTCTGCCTTCAGTTAACAGAAGTGCTCAGAGCTTTCGAATAGAGATACTTTCGTCTAAATTTGAACCCTTAATATCCATAGATCATTAGACTAACAACAACAAAATATTCGCTTCTTAAATGGAGGGTATTATACAAATAATTTCGAAATTTTGCTATAATATGTTTAGGCTTGCATTTCAAAATGAATAAGTTGTAATAATCCAATTGTCATTATCAAACCAATGCCATGGCTACATTCATCATTTAGTGCAAACGCTTGCATATTAAAAGTAAAGCATCAGCTGCAATATTATAACAGTTACAAAAGTAACAGGAACAGAAAGTAACTAGTTATTCAGTCTCATTTTCTTTCCATTCAATGTGTATGCGAAAACACAATGGGAGGTAATCCCTTGATTATCGTAAACAATGGTTAACTTAATTCCATTAGATAAAATTATACTACTCCTCAAAGTAGCTGGGCACAACTGTTCTACTCTAACATCTAGCGATAGAAAGATCAACTAGATGATTTTTTAGTTATTTAAAAAGAGCAGTGTTTCTTTTCTTAAAGAGCCTATATTATACATTTATTTTTAGTGAAGTAATTGCCTTGTAACAGGTTTATCTTTTAAACAATAAATATTTTATTAGATTATTTATTTCATGATTAAAACACCGTTTTATTTTGTGATGCTGCGTTGGAAATTGTGCAGTATTTTCCTTTGGAAGCTCATCTTCCGGCTTGTTTCCAATATAACCGATTAGTCTGGTCATTGACTCTGTCATGAGTTAAAAGATGGAGTGCAGGCAGTTATTTCACTTGTGACGTAATAAATGAGTAAAATGTGATTCATTAGGAAAAGAAAATGTTTGTATACCAATGTGCCATTAGTATCACCTCTGTTTTTCAGGCATAATTCTAGCCACTGGATTGGCAGCGTAGTTTACCTCCCCAAAGTATGGCCGAACTGTTAAAGGGTAACATTAAAACTTAAGTCTTATATTTCCATTCTACATTGTCGTTTAAACGACAGCAACTTAACCTTCTTCTCCATGTCACTGATGAAAGCTCTCATATATGTAAGTGTCCTTCAGTTTGACCTCACATGGAAATAATTCTTCACCACTTCCTATAGAAGGACGAATTATGTTGTGTTGGTTTAGCCTTTTCTTGTGTGCCAACAGTAGTGAAACACTCTTATAGAGCGGTATCCTAACCACCCATCTATTCCATCGTTCATTGGCTAGTTTGTATGTCTCTGACTTGTTTTTCAGGCCGGTCACATAGAAATTGGTACCGGCTGGGTAGAATCAAATTTGGCTACCTTAAGGTGGAAGCATTACGGAGAGAAGAACACTATGGCGATCTAGGGTAATGGGCCACTTTTTATAGATTCAGTGTACGTGGTAGAAAAAGTAAAAAAGACATTTAACACTAGGACGTCCAGGCTTTCCCTGCCCTCTCTAACGCCCAGAGGGGCATTTTGACCCCTACTATATAACATTAATGTACTACTTTATTATTTCAAAATTATATTTGTATTCAATTATATTTTAAAGCTTTTACGTGATTTATATGTCAGTTAAAATTCAGCATGGTATATAAATATGCAACAAAACACAAATACATCAATTACTAAAAAAACACAATTTCGCTGAAACCGGTAAAACCCAAACAAGAGATAGCCAATAAGTGGGTTTGCTTTGTTTTAAAAACATAGAAAACCTGAATTTTTCACGTTTACAGCAATTTTAGCTAGTTCACACGTCTACAGAATTGACACATTTTTATTCACTTTTCTTTGTGCACATTCTACAAAGCATCTTCTTACAAATAGTGCACTTGAAAGTAGTTTTATCGCGCTTGGAAAACTTAGGAATATAGCATTTACGATGTTTCTGTATTACTTCGCGTTCATTTTCATAATCGTCTGTGCTCCTCCGAAGTGATCGACCTTTCACATAGAGCGTTGTTCCTCTGTAAGTTGCAGAGAATCAGTATCATTACTATTAGATAATGCATCTTCCATAGGTGTCTGCAGTTTACACTCTTTTTGTGAGTCGTCAGAAAAAAAAGGATCGTTCCACTTGAATCATTCTCCACGTTTCTTTGTAACTTTGGAAGTAGCTCATCCTCACGCAAATAACGTTTCCGATACATTTCAACCTTCACCTCACCATCACCTTTGTGACACTGATTCTTGCTTGGGAATTACAAACAAAAGTACGAGTGAGCATTTTTGTTAGCTCATACCACAATAATATGAATAAAAGTTAAATTATTACACCATAAAATAAAATGGCTTCAATAAGGGAGTGCATGAATTACACGTATTTTTTTCTCTCTATTTTATTTTACGTCGCTTTAATTCCTTGGTCATATCGCGACGTATCTGTTGGTGGATAACTCTTAGAACGATTGTGATGGACAGTTAGCCTTCTAGGTCTCATCCTTGTAACCACCCGCTCCGTCACGTGTCACAGAGACCCTAGTGCATAGCTACGAATCTTCTGCTTCGTGCCGTGCAGAACCGCATGCAGGGTGCCGTCCAGTACAACCGCCGCCCCCATATAAAGGCGGACAGTTAGCCTTCTAGGTCTCATCCCAGTAACCACCTGCTTCATGCCGTGCAGATGGAATTAGGGTGCCGTCCAGTCTAACCGCCGCCCTCACACAGAAAGGCGGACAATTGGCCTTCTAGGTCTCATCCCTGTAACCACCTGCTTCATGCCGTGCAGATGGCATTAGGATGCCGTCCAGTCCAAACACCGCCCTCACACAAGGGAATGACAAAGGTAAATCGTATTGACTCCATTGTTGTCCATTTATACCGCAATACTATGGGCAAAAGTTAATTATTACATCATAAATTAAAATACTGAAGTAATGGGAGCGCATCAAATAAACGTAAGATATATCCATAAACAAAATTGTAGTATTATCTTAGTGGGGCCTATATGACCACTCTGGGTGTTAAAGTTAAAACCTGCAAAAAATTGAAAACAGTTGTGCGAAATACGCTATTTTCGTATAATAAAAATACATCGCAAATAAATAAAACTCATGACAGGAAATTTTTTTCCAATCATTCTGTGAAATTTAACCATCACTTAAAAACAAAAAAAGGTCATTTTATCCCTCTGGGCGTTCCAGTGTTAATCGTTTCAAGAAAAACTTTGGACACATAGGCTTTAGGTACGAGTAAAACTTGTAGGCAACTGATGATATAAAAAAATACCTTAATATTATTTTAACCCCTTACATAAAGAATACATCAGCAATCCAATACCGGCCAAGAGAATTTCATTATAACTATATACCCTTTCAAGAGGTTACAAAACTGAGCACGTTTTGTGGGCTGAACGATTTATAACAGACTGAGTGGAGCTTGTCACCCACAGGAGTTTGGGTGCATGAATACCATACAAGTCATCAAAAGCTTTTAGATTTATGTGTTTTGAAATGTGTGGTACCGCTACACGAAGCGGAAAATATTTTATATGCCTACTGTTTGGACATGCAAATGAAGTGGGCTGGCTGAATTAGCATTGTAGCGTATGCCTGACCCAGTTTCGCTAATTTCATATGATTATGTGGCTTGCGAGGTGTATTCATTTCGACAAACATGCGGAAATATCAATAAAAAAAATTCGGTAATGTTTCTGGCTCTAATGAACAAGTATTGCCCATCAGGTTGTTTGGTTCGGTGTATCATATTATCATCGCAGATGCCTTCATGCTTGAGATCATTAATGACTGTGTGAAACCGGCATAATGTTGCTCTAAAACGACACGTTGTTGTCGACATTGTAGCATTCCTGCTTTTTAATTCATTCTTCTTTGCGTATACTTTGTAAATGGGTATTTCTACAGAGTGTTAATGAATGAAGTGGTAAACTCGAGTGCATGGGTCACTCCAAAAGTTTTGAGAATGGACACAATGAAATATTAAAAATTTAGATCTGATGGTTGCATTCTTTCAAAATATTTTTCACTGCATTCTATACACCGTCTCATACTTTCAAACCATTTTTCAAATGCTCAACGCCATTCTTCCTTGGAGAGAGTGCAGATAATTCTTCATAAGCAGCTACTGCGGCTTCAGTGGCTCAAATCGTCGACTCGAATTTTTTTCTTTTCTTTCGGGAAATATAAAAATGTCACACGGGGCTAGATCTGGACTGTATGGAAGATGGGTCAAATATCTGACTCCTGCCTGCAAAATTGGGGTGCTTCTTGTGCACTATGGGCAACAAAATTCCACGCTGACCAGTCTTAGGACGCATTTCTCAGTTCATTGAACACTTGTGGCAGACATTTTGTGGTGTATCTCTGGCAGTAATAGTCTTTTGTCCCTAAAGTAGAATCGTCACAATGTGCCACTTGCTGAGAAGAAGGAACAGGTCATCTTCTTGCCAACACTTCTCGTTCATTCACTTTTGTTTGGAAGACCTAGACCGATGAGTGTCATTTAGTTTCTGGATCATACTGGTAAATCCAGCTTGTGTCACCTGTTGAATGTTAAGCATGTTTTTGGATCTTCCTCCATTGAATTTTTCAATCATTTCCTGGCACCATTGCACACGTGCTTGTTTTTGCTCATTTGTGAGGTGGTGGGGGATCCAGCGACTGCAGAGCTTCCTGACTCAATGTTTCATTCAGGATTATTTTCACTGCTGCCGAACCAATATTTAGGGTTTCTTGAATTTGGCCATATGTGGAATGATGATCTTCCTGCAACAAGCTCTCTGCTTTCACCACATTTTCATCCATTGTTGCTGTAGCCGCCGTCCTGCTCGATCTTTATCTTCGAGGGAAACCGTACGTCTTCTAAACTCTGAATTCCATCGAGATTGCGATGGATTGCATGTGGATTGCGAAGGACAAGGTCCCCAAATGCACGATGCAGTCTTTCAAGGCATAGCATGAAAATCATAGCACGGAAATGCTCTCGCTTGTGGTCCATCCTAGCGTATGACCAGCAACATCTGCTCTACATACACATGCGGTGCTGACGATGTACATTGTTGGAGCGCGCTCAGACTTGCACATGTTGCTATCTGAACTCCAACCTGAAGTTATAAAAAGCTGCTTTCGCTTACCACTACTTATTGTTGCCCATCCTAAAATTTTCGGAGTGATCCGTGTCCACTACCTTGAAAATTTAAAATTCCAGTATTTCCAGGTTAAGTTTTTCAAAATCCCAGTACTGCATTGAGTCATATGCAGCAGTATTCAAATATGTGCTGTGACTAACTTAACATCTCTAGTGGTTTTACTTTTTCCACAACCATTATATGGAGCTGTTTATTACTAGCTGCTATATCTGATGTTGCACGGGCGGCTTTTTAAATCTCAAATGAGAATTTAATTAAATTTACTCTCCATAATCTGTATGAAATTATAGTACATTGATATAGAGAATTTTGATTTTCTCTACCACGTACATAGTGGGTAGAGAAGATATTGCACTCCACCCAAAAAATTCTATGCCGCGATTTCACGAAAATACATGTTTTGAGGCCCCTTGATTAAAAACATTAGAAGAAGGTCCGCATTTGTATCCGCGTAACTCAAAAACGAAAAGTCGGATAAACACCAAACTTGGTATTCTAGTTCAGTATTAGCCAATGATGCGACTAAAACATTTTCCCCCACCCCAAACTATCCTTTACATGGCACATACTTCAAAATGTTTGGTTTTGTAAAAAGTGTCTCTATTTAGATTAATATAGCATGTATTAAAGATATTTACCAACAATTGAATTTTCTGGAAATAGCCTTTAAATTACTCTTCATCTGGAAGGAATTTTGTACCTAATGTTGTATAACTGGTAAAAATTAAGCGAAGGACTTCAAAAAAATGTAGATCTCTTTAAAACACACAATTTATTTCAAATTAGTTTTCTTTTGCAATAAGCCATTTCTGAGATATCCGTTATTAATGGTTCGAATTGTTAATGTTTTGGTAATTATTTAAAGTCCTTTCAACAATCACTTGTTTCTCGCGATTGCATGGAAACAGTAAGGAATTTTAAGACCAGCATATAGCGTCGATCTCTTAAATTTATGACTGTCGCTGTTCCATTTGTACTATAACGAAATGTGTAATGTAGATGTTTCTGCAAGGGTTTATTTGGATTAAAACGTAGTAAACATAAAAACAAGCTTTAGTAAGGATAGTTTGTATACTCAATAATAAACGATAGCGGGTAAAGAAAGTTCATGTGATTGTATCACAGATTAAGAAAACGGCAATGTGGCATGGAAATATAAGGTATAAGTTGTTACCCTTCCACAGTACGACCGTATTTTGGGGAGTGAAAGTACCCTGCCAATCCAGTGGCTAGAATTATGCCTAAAATAGAGGTGATCACACTGCTAGGGGGTGTGGCTAGATTTGACGTCAAAATATACAGCTCCGTTTTCAATTATGGGCCACATTTTATGCACGCCAGTTTACGCAGTAGATAGGGAAGGTATCGCATTCAACCCAAAAGTTCGATATCGAGATTTCATTGGAAATACATGTTTTAAGCCCCTTCAACCCCCAAAAAAGTATTTTTAGAAAAAAGGTCCACGTTTGTATGCTTAAACAGCATAAATCAAACAGATCTTCCAGGTTACATTTTACATGGAACATTTTTCAAATTTTTTTTATTTCCTCAAGCATGGCTCTAACGATTTCAATTACAATACAACATATTAAAGGTATTTATATGAAAAATAAAAACTATATCTTGATTTTTCTGAGAATACTCTGTGAAGATGTTTTCATTCTGAAGGAATTTTGTATAATCTTGTACAACTGATAAACGTTAAGCGATAGACGTAAACGTACTACATAATAATGTAAATCTCTTTAAAACGCCCGATTTACTTCCAATAATCCTTTTGTGGCGTAAGCCATTTCCTACATATCTTATTAAGTTTCGAATTGGTCAGTATTTTCTTATACTTTTAAAGTCCTGTCGATTATCAGTTTTTACCTCGCAATTACATGGTATGCAATGACTATGGAATTTTAAGGGGCCAGCGTATAGCATACAGTTTAACTATCGCTGTTCCGTTTGTATCTGTAACGAAATGTGTAATGTAGCTATTTCTGTAAAGGTTTGTCTTGATTAAAAATGAAATAGAAGAATAAGCTTTCACAAGAATTGTTTGTATACCCACTAATAAGCGGTAGAGAAAGTCGTGTGTACCTAATACATTAACTTTTTTCTGATTATCTTTACAAGTGAAGTAAGATGTCTGTTAGTCTGACAAAGTAAATATCAGCATTTGTAATTAAACGTTCAGATGTCATGATCAATGATACATACGTTACATAAACCATATGGCCTAAAGCACTAAAGCTCCAATGAGCTGAGGGTAAACTCCCTAATCAAAACTTCAGGCAGCTTGCCCCAAGCAGGACTCGAACCTCCACTCTCCTCTTTCGCTGTAATCAAATGAGCCACAATGCCATTAAATAGATTCGCAACGCACACCAGGAATTAATTCCCTGATGTGCTTGAAATGAAAATTTTATTAAAGCAATTGGAAATCCGGTACAAATGTAAATTTACTGTGCAAATATTCCAACATCCATCTGCGTTCCGGTCAGTTTTGCTGGTGAGATTGCGTTATTTAAAAAATTAGGAAAATATCTCAAAACAGGTGGCGTGCCATTTATTTCTCTTGTTTACTCTCTGTTTTGTAACTCATAAATACAATGTGGGAAGTTAGCGAGCTTTGTTTTTCAGAAGCGAGACAAAAATACTTGTTTAAGCTGGTAAGTTTTAATTAATTGTCCATTCTTAATAATTATTAGGGATAATGACATGTCTATTGTTGTATTTTAAGAAAAAATCAAAATAATGTTGATTACGTTTCATTTCTAAGTAGTACAGCTGCAATATGCAAAGCTAATTATGGAGGAGAAATAACTGAAGAGTTTGATGCCATTTACTTCACTGCATGCGTCAACATGAATTAAATCCTTACGTTAGAGTCTGTGTTTGTGGCGTGTCAGATGTAAACAAAATGCACCTTTGTACAATACTAGTTTTGTTATTAGGTGTGTGCCGATGCAAAAGTCAGAAACCTAGGCCTAAGACAACGAGCTTGGTATGTCCATACTTATGGTATGACCGCTGTTTTACTCATTCTACCTCGACATTCTCAGATGAATGAGAGGATTATTGGAAATTATATCTACTATGGAAAATATTATAGAGTTACACGACGGCAACTTCGATTATGTATAGATAAAGTTGGGACGCAGTTAATCTAATTTTCTATAAAGTGTGCGGCACTGCTGGCCAAAACAACAAGACGTGCGCTGTGTAATCAAAGTGACCCATTTGAAAGTTGCTTATTACAGCATTTATGGATCACAAAAGGAAACCGTAGCCCTACTTCATCTGCTTTACGTTCGGTATTGAGATCGCTTAAAAGAATCACCGAAGAGGCGATCAATTACGACCACAGATTTTTATCGTCTATGGTTAGTGAACCAGAATCTTGTACCACATGCCCATCAGAAATATCCTCAGCGACCCCAGAGAAGAATCTGGAAATATTTTAAATATTCTCACATCAGCACCTCCTGGAAAACTTGAGCTTACGAGGAACTGAAAGAGTTACTGCCAACTATGGATAGACAACAGCGACGTAGTATTGCAATATCTAATCTTTGCAAGACTTGTCAGAAAACTGGCAGTGTTATTCATGCCGTTGGCTACTGCAGAGGCGCTGATGATTTCTAGAACTGGGTCAGCAATATCATTGCCCTTGAGGGGCAAGGTAACCCCCCGAATGTGGAAGATCTAGTTACACTCTAACTGGTCACGTCCTCTGTCCTGTCAATGGCGGGATTCGTCTGAATAATAATGGGCATGATGCACAGGATACTCACTGCCGCTGATAATACTCTAATATTTGGAGTCTCTGGTCTACGACAGCATCTTAGGGAGGAATGACGGATATGTCTCCATGAAGCACACCTAAGACCTCCGATACCGAACAAATTCTTGTGGCTTCAAAGACTTCCACATAGGACTTCCGCTCGAAAACAATGGAGAAAATTTATGATAAAAGCTGAATCCTGTATTGCGTGAAATATAATTTAATACGGTTTTTCACTTGTAAAAATTCTGCTGCATGGCAAGCGCCTTCCCCCTTTTCCTTTGCTATGCAACGCCGATACTCCCGCCGACGGTTTCAACCCTGAAACAGACCAAGTAGATAAAAGGTGAAGTGAAATGAGAATGGAGGTGAAATGGAGGGACAGGAAATTCGGGGATGTAATGATCCTTCCCTGTATTCTCTGTAGCGGGAAATAGTTGGGCGCCATTTGTAGCGTGAAATCGTTGGGCGACTTTTGTAGCTGTGAAATCGAAGATACTTGGGTCGTTGTCGTCTGTTGTAGTATTCTTCTTCCTCGGCTATTGGTGCTCGTCGATTGTTGAGTATTCTATTCCTAGCTATGCTTAATTATTGAATCTCAGGTTCTAGTGGGTGAGGCAAGTTAAAAATACATGCGAGTTTCCCTTAATTAATTAAGTTTATTTCACACTTTGGATAGTTATGGGCGGCTAGCTTCTCCCATTATTATAATAATTCCACCACTTTAAGTTAGTCAGGAGCCTAGCTATACTCACACGCACCCCACCCTTGTGCACCCACGTGCATCTGTAGCACCTCGTGTTGACGTGACTTCTCGATGAGATATAATCAGAATAAGAGTGGGCTCAGAGGCTTTGTCTGCCCTTATATACGGGAGCCTAGTGACGCTGCTCTCCGCCTTTGAAAATGTAACAACGTTTCCTGTTGCCCTTGGGCCGCGTTACCCTGACATGTATGAAAATGTGCGAGTTCAGATCCGTGCGCTTCGGCGCCATGATGCAGCGTTGTACCGCTCGGTGACAGGTACGGTCTTTATGATTTCAAGGAATTCTTGCTAGCTCGCCCGTGTCTTACACTCAGCTCTGTACAAATCTTAGATGTTGAATATTTTAATATGTTGGTGAATTAAATTATTACTGTACAATTCTTATACGTATGGTTCCCCTTTCCTATGTACAATTCCTCTATATATGTATAATATATCCCCTTGCAAATGTTAGTGAATTAAATTATTACTGTACAATTCTTATATGTATGGTTCCCCTTTCATATGTACAATTCCTCTATATATGTATAATATATTCCCTTTCATCTCCTAGCGATGAGGGTAAACCCCGAAAAAACCCATGGGTCAGGAAGCTGGGCCGGGGGAATCGAACCCACGGCCTCCCGAATGCGGGCCACAGACGTTACCGCCTGAGCCATCTCACTCACTATGGTAAGGACGAAAGATTTGCGTTGAGTCGAGGTGAGAGTTGTCCCCTTCGTTCATAGGTCAATATAAGCATACATAAGAGAGAGAAAGAGAGAGAGATAGGAAACTTCGGTTATGGTGTACAATTTTTATATAGTGTCTAATGGTTAATTGGCCTCTTGAACTTGGATTCAGAAGACTAACTTTATAAAGAAATGGTGTTTTGTTAATTCACGTTACTGGATAATAAGAAAACACCTCTTTCAATAAAGAGGTTACTTGAAAGGAAATATTTCTAAAATGGAAGAGCGTAACAAACTACTGCAACGTTTTGTTTTTTCTTACATATAAATTTCTTTTCTGCAGAGCTGGATTGCAACAGATACATCTCAGTTATCGTTTTGATATATCCCATGTATTACGTGACTTTAGAGCTGGTCGGAGGGAGGGAGAGGGAGAGAGAGAGCCTGGCGAACCAAACGTTGAAAAATTCGCTGAAAGCACTTGAATGCTATTATTTTAATACTGTGAAAAGCCGCGATGATAGAGTCTCGGCATGTTGACGTCACGTGAAATCCCAAAGTGGAAATTAATATTCTACCCCTCATTGAAATGATGTTACGACGGGCCCGTGTATACCAGTGGCTAAAATCGCCATCATCGGTTATTCTGCAAGTTGTTCCTTATAGATACTGCTGCAGCGCTGCAAGAGCAGAGAGAAAATCTTTATTGAACGGATTATGCAGAACTAACAAATGGTTCGTTCGGAGCGGCTGCGTTTATTACACTCTGAAGGAACTCTGTTGAATATTGATTCCAAAAGCCTACTTTGGAACAGACAAAGGCCGACTTGCATGTGTTGGTATTACAAGGCGTAACTGCTGCTTTAAAGTTGATGGGATAACATGCCACTCTGTGTAGATGTCCAAAACTCTACTCCAAACACTCAGTATTGATTTGTAATTAGATAATTTCCCTGAAGCAACCAACTAACGAAACCGTTCATTTTAATAAAATAACTTAAATATTTGACATCCTCGTCTAAGGGGAAGAAACGAGTACACTTCTGAAACTCTAAAAACATCCATTTTGTGTGAATATTGATAAAGTTTAGTGCTTCTAAAGGGATGGAATATAGAGTTAGATATCGAAAGAAGGAAGTACCTATATAAAGAGAGAAGTAGTTTTAAAATCTGAAGTCACCGCTATAATCTTATGACGAGATTGAAAGCTCTACATTGCCAGTGTTAAATTTGTTAAATTCATGATCCATTACTTTAGAAACGTTTTAACATATTAGACTGACATTTTCACTGAGGGTAGATGCAGGCCTTCTTTGGTTCACTGATATACGTTTATACAATAACATGCTTTTATTAATAAAGCTATGATTTCTTCCTTAATTACACAATTAAAATTTATCAGAAATCAATTTTTACTTTCTCTATTACGTACTCACAGCAAAGGTAATAAAACCTTAACAGAAATAAACGTTTGCAAAAATAGATACAATAAACATTTCGTTATAGATACAAAGAGAACAGCGATAGTCAAATGTTTAAGAACTGGACGCTATATGCTGGACTTAAAATTCCATACCGTTCCATGTAATCGCGAGAAACAACTGAATAATAAAAGGACTTTAAAAGAATAAAAGAAATCAACAATTCCAAGCTTTAATAACGGATATCTCGGAAACGACTTACGTCACAGAAAAACTCATTGGAAATAAATTGTTTTTTATAGAGATCTACATTTTTTGTAAGGTACGCTTTCGCCTATCGCTTAACGTTTAGCACCTATACACAGTTATAAGTCCTTCGGAACGAAGAGAACTTCACAGGATATTCCCGGAAAATTCAAGATATGCATTTTATTTGTCATGAAAATGTCTTTAATATATGAAATATTAATCACAATCGTCACTCATTTTTTAAAAAATAAAAGTTTTCAAAAAATGTTCCATGTAAATGATATTTGAAGGGGGTGAAAGTCTTTGTATCGCATCTTTGGAAGGTACTAAACCTAAATACCAAATTTTCGAGTTTGAGATTTTTACTATTAACGGTCTCCTTTTCCTTAGAGAAGCTTTAAAATTAAGCAATGGTTGCTTACATAGTTACGTGAAACATTTGGATAGAGCTCTCAAATTTTTGGTCGTGGTAACGCACATAAAAAGAAAACAAATCTGATGTGTTACATTCACATGACTTTCTACTCTTGTACAGACTATTTTTACAAATGCTTATTCTCCATATGCTTCATGTTAATCGAGATATCGAGATGTTAATCTTATTGCTAATTTTCTTGTAGATGCAAGGTGAATTGCTAGGCTTTAAGCAATAGTCAAATATTTTAAGAGCTGGTTGCTAAGTGGAGTATTCAATTCTATTCATTACCAGGACAAAACAAAAATAACGCATTTCCATTTGAGAAAAAGTATAAGTATTGGAAAATTTAAGGGAATAACAAGCAATATCTCGAAAATGGTTCACCCAACAAAAAAAAGTACATGACATAAATTGTGTATTTTAACGCGATCTACATTTTTTGTGCAGTAAAATTTTCTCTATCTCTTATGGTTTACCAGTTATATAAACGTTGTTCATAATGAAGAATACTTTTGGAGACATTCCCAGAAATTCGAGATATACATTTCATTTGTCATAAAAATATCTTAAACATATAATACATTAATCAAAGTCGTTATAGCCATTTTTGAAAAAAATAAAATGTTCGAAAAATGTTCCATGTAAAGGGTAATCTGGGTTGGGGGATTTTCTTGAAAACCTTCGTGTCGCATCTCTGGAAGATAGTGAACCTAAATACCAAGTTTGGTGTCTATCCGACTGTTCGTTTCTAAGTTATGCTGTTCACAGACAGACACACACACGGACATGTTTCCAAAAATTCTTTTTTTGGATTCAGGGGGTCTCAAAACATATATTTACGGTGAAATCTCGGTATCGAATTTTTGGGTGGAATACAATACTTCCCCTACTTAATATACGTAGTAGGGAAAGTAAAAGAAGAAGAATCGTAATCTCCCAAGTATGATGAGTGATGACCCAATTGATAAAGTGTAAATATGCAACATGTAACATTTTGAAAACGGCTAACGCTATAAACAGTTAATACGATGACGTCTCTGGGGTCTGTCTGCCTGCGGCCTGTAGCCTCCTGTAGTTCCTTCACTTCATCCCTTCATCTCGAGGATCTATGTAAGTCGCGAGGTTTCCCCTCCATTACATAACCCATAACCTATACAGGTGTTTAAAAAGGTGTGTTGGGGGGGGCGGGGATCAACAGCATGAAGACACGCATATAATTATTTTCTCCACCACGTAAACAGTAGGTAGAGAAGGTATGGCATTCCGCCCAAAAATTTGATACTGAGTTTTCATCGAAAATACATGTTTTGAGGCCCATGAATAAAAGAAAGTACTTTAGAAACAAGTCCGTGTGAGTGTGTCTGTACACATCATAACTCAAAAACAAAAAATCGGATAAATACCAAACTTGTCATTTAAGTTTAGTATCTTCCAAAGATGCGATATCAAAATTTTCAAGAAAATCCCTCCACCCTAACTACAGTTTACATGAAACTTTTTTCGAAACTTTTTTTTTTTGGTCTAACGATTTTGATTAAGCTACCATATATTAAAGATACTTAGATGACAAATAAGATGGATATGTTGAATTTCCTGAGAATAGCCTGTGAAGCCCTCTTCTTTCCGAAGGAATTTTGTATAATCATTTATAACTGGTAAACTTTAAGTGATAGACGAAAACATTCTATACAAAAATTGTAGATCCTTTTAAAATAATACAATTTATTTGCAATAACCTTTTATTGACATTAGCATTTCCGAGATATGTGTTATTAATGGTTCGAAATGCTCGATTTTTTGTTGGTGCATGGAAACCGTATAGACTTTTAAGACTAGCATATATCGACATTTAAATATCGCTATTTCCCTTGTATTTATAACGAGATGTGTAATGTATCTACTTCTGCAAATGTTTATCTCGATTAAAATGAAGTAGATAAATAGATAAATAAGCCTTCATAAGAATAGTTTCTACGTATATTAATAAATGATAGGTGTAGAGAAAGTCATGTGAATGTAACGCATCAAAACATTTTTTAGTTATTCAAAGCTACACTGTTTACCCGGAATGGTGTATTTTCGGTAAAATACGGATGTTAAGTTTTAACGGAGAAATTAAAATGATATATTTTCGAATATTACAAGGTTTAATGTTTCTGCTGTGCAATTAGTATACCTACAGCTTTCGGGCAATTCACAAAATTCCTACCCATGCTATTTTCCTTTATACGCTGTATTGAAATTAAATAGCCTGGCTCCTTCATAGCGAAAGGAAAGGTGAAATTTGTATAATGTGGTTTTCTACTAAATTGAGAAGTTTTGTTTCCTGGGGTTGTACAGACTTGAAGCGGTGCATCAAGGGTAAGAAAGGGGAGAGAAATTGAAGGAGAAGACTTGCTGTTGCACAGTTTGAAGTACTAGAGAAGTTTTTGTCTTAATAATACTCACAGGTAAGGTAATTTGACTATAGAAAGCGGTAAATGCATTAGACTAATGGCTGCTCGTATCTATTTATTGAGGAAGGGCCCCGCCGTTAAGGCACGGCCACCTTGTCCCTAGATTCGTGACTATATTTACGAGAGCCATTAGAGTCAGCTCCCTGAGGGAAGAAGGGCCCAGTATCACATAGAAACTGCTGCTCAACGAGAGGTTTTATCGCCTCAAAGAGACAGCGGCACCTCATCTTTGATAAATGTACATCTTTCAAGAGAGAGACTGAAACCTAGATCTGTTTAGGAGAGTGAATGGATTAACTCTACCTTGCACTCGTATATAATCTCAATCTCAAAATTCGAGCCACATTTATAAAAGGTTATGATTTGTTGCATTCACACGTCTTTCTCTAACCCTCTGTCATTTAGTACGACGTACAAATTATTTCTACAAAAGCTAGTTTTTCATTTTAACCCAAATAAACCTTTGCAGAAATAGCCACATTACATATTTCGTTATGGATATAAAGAGAACAGCGATAGTCAAGTGTTTAAGAAATGAACGTTATATGCTGGCCTTAAAATAACATGTTGTTTCCATGACATCGCGAGAAGCATCTAAGATTGACAATTCGAACTACATATTAATATGGGATATCTCACAAATGGCTGTTGCAACAAAAAAGTTATTTGAAATAAATTCAGTGTTTTAAAGAGATATGCCTTTTTTATGTAGTACGTTTTTGTCTATCGCTTAAGGTTTTCCAGTTAAGCAAGATTAAAAAAAATTCCTTCGGAATGAAGAGGACTTCACAAGCTACTCCTAGAAAATTCAAGACATACGTTTTGTTTGTCATGTAAATATACTTAATACATGGTATTCTAAATCGAAAAATGATACATGCAAACGGTAGTTTGGGGTGGGGGATTTTCTTAAAAATCTTCGTGTCACATATTTGCAAGGTACCGAAGTTAACTATCATGTTTTGTATTTATTGGACATTTAGTTTTTGAGTCATTATGCTCAAAGGCTTACACACGCGCGTGCGTATATATTTTTCTAAAAAAATATTATTTTTGGATTCGGAGGCCTCAGAACATATATTTCCTGTGAAATCTCGTTATCGTATTTTTGGGTATGCAATATCTTCTCAATCTACTGTGTACGTGTAGAGAAAGCAAAAATGTGGAAATTCATAACCGAGGTGGAAATATTCGCCTCATAGGAGATATCAAATATGTTAGAAAAAATTAAGAGGAGCGATGGGTAAAAATTGCAGAAAATGATCAGAAAGTACAATTAAGGCTTTTTAACTCACTAGTATGTTCAATACTCTAGAAAGAGAGATAAACTTTACCGTGAACGGAGGGCATGATTGCGCTTTATTTTTTATATTCCTCATATTTTTCTCCATAATTTCTAGAAGTCTTTTTGAAAATTTTTTTCCAACGTTAATACGTTTCTAAATTATGCAGTTTAAGTAAAAATGTAAACGTTTTAATAAAAAAATTCACATATAGGATTTCAGGCCGAAATTCTCGAGTGTGTTTCGCTCCTTGTAATATTTTAGACTTTTTTCCGCATTTAAAATGCTTCTTACTATCTTATATTTGCGTTATCGGACTAAAACTTCACAGATCCCCAATATATGTATTCATTAATATAAGACAAATGGATGCTCTTACCAAGCTCACGCAGATTTAATAAGTATACATTATATTTTAATACCAATTAATTTCAAAATATATAGCTTAACAAACTTATTTTATAGTTCATAACTCTTAAATGCTCATCAAAAGTCAGGAAATCTGCATCGTAAGCAGTACTTTTTGTAAAATGGCTTAAATTTGTGTTTCAAAACGCATAATCCTGGAACGACTTAACATATTACGACGTTGTTTGGTTTTTTAAACTGCCACTGTTCTCTCTCAGTTCTCACCATCACTGTTCTTATCTGTTCAGCTTCACTGCGAGTTCACTTCACCAATGCCACTTTACTCAACTGAACTAGTTGTTGTCGAACACAAGTCCTCCACAACCGTCGCTCCGCGATAACACTCGCTGCACGTCACAGAAGCTTTTACCAACTCGCTCGCTCAGCGACTGACCAGCGCGACTCACTCTACTGTCACCGCTTTACCTCGAACTCGAACTGACTTGGCACTCATTCCTCTCTACCGCACTCGACTCGCTTTCAGCTTGCGACTGCCTCGACTGGGACGGAATCACTGCTCGCGAGAGCGCTCGCTTATAAAGGTAGTTTAATCTTCCATAGAAGGTCCTCGGACGTTCTAGAACTATTTCGACACACTTTCTGGAAGAAGGGGAGGACGATAAAGCTTCCAAAAAGTTCTAGTTATCTCCCGATAGCGCGCCCACTGGCAAGCGGCGTTATCGTCGTTTGCTTGGACCGCTCCGCGCCGACCTACCGATAGCCATGGCCCAATGCCGCTGCGTCACAATATGCAGCAAAATTTGCAAATATACTTCTTTATACAGGCATAAGGTGTAAAAAAAAAAGTGCAAAGCGCTCAATGGAACGGTTTAGGTTTTGGAAAATTCATGAGGGCGTTCTTAAGGTGAAGTAAGGAGAAGTCGCAATGAAATAGCATTAGACCTTTTTAGAAGTAATACTAGTATTCATAATTTTATTTGGTTGTATGAGTAGGGCGAATCTGAGGTCTTGTGTTCAGGATAAGAGAGATAACTGCATTAAGTGTGAAAACACACAAAACGGCAATTACGGAGTAATTAGCAGCATTTATTTATCTCCGACCCACACACACACACCCTGAGAAATAAAATCCTCAGTTCCAAGAAAATATGCCTTACCGGAGCCAACCGAGGGCAAAACATCGTTTCCGTTTAAACTTCCTCCATAACACAGGACCAAATCATATACACTAAAGGGTACAGGGTATATAACAAAGAGAGACTTCTCGCCAACCACGACATAGATCTATTGTAGATATCACACCCAGAAGGAGAAGGAACCATAGAGGTTACAGGCAACAGCGATGCGCAGAAGTCACTTACAGTTCCAGCTCGAAGACCTAGCACACTTCTGGAGCTGCTCAGAGAGGAAAATGAGCAACCTATGCACCGACACCAGCGTTCCTTGGAACCAGCATCCTTAACATCTCTCTGGCACCATCTGCGACCTGGAAGTATATCTGACAGATGAAAAGGAAACGGCATGAAAGGGAAATGAGGGAAAGGAGAATCATGGTAGAAGAGAAACCACTCCAGCATTCGCTTTTCAACCAAGGAAAACCACGAAGTAGGCAATCGACGGGAACTGAACCCGGAATCTCCTCAATGAGAGCTTCACACGTTAGCGCAGAGCCAACTCCTCGGTTTCCTACATCATAATGTAAACATAATAAAGAAAGAAAACATGGTTTTGCCATGGCAAAACCTTCTTCCTTCCAGAAATGTGAGCATTATGACTTTGTCTAATTTTTTTCGGTCACTTCTCCAAGTTCTCACTGTCATTTCACTTCGTGAGGTAACGGCGTTAACGAAATACAACTGATCTAGCCTCTGCTTCCGGACGGTTCACTCGTTGGGGAGTCGAACACAGGACTTCTCCAATATCTCGCGGAAGCAGCAGTCACAGCACTCTTCAGCAACTCTCTAGGAAAACAGCACTTTTCGTCACCCCAGAAACACATTCGCAAACTCGCTCGCTTATGTAGCCTTGGTTCCAGCACGTTCTAGAAGGAGAAACTTTCAGAAGACTCTGGTTCTGACGACTACCAGTCACAGTATTATAAAATCACTGAAATGCGCTTCCTACTGTGACGCGCCAACCTGATGTCTAATCAATTAGGAAGAACATTTAAATATTAGATTAAATACGATTTCAATACATATATTTCTCTTAAACCTTTCATGTGTTTGCAAACGGAGAATTCTAAGTTACATTACGGACAGTGTGGTTTACCACGTCCGGTGTTAGACCCAAGTCGTCATCATCCTTCTGCAAAGAATGATGCACCTTGCTGAACGATGATCATTTACGTCAGCCGTGAGATTTAATATGATTGGTACATTAAAATCATCCGATGGGTGTTAACCTTCATATATGGATTGCCTACAAGACAATTGTTGGATCCCTCTAAGAAGGAATGAATCTTATTTAAGAGATAGTAACGTCCAGCTTGTTGTTTGTCTGCGCTCCGCTCACTCCGTTCTGAGCCGACGCTTGTGCGACTCGAGTCTTTAGCGTGTGACTCTGTAGGGTTGAAGATTAATAATCTTAGAGGAAGATGTCCTCTTTAAAATAGGTTAGCTTTCAGCTAGACATCAAGACATCAGGTTGGGTCGCCACACTGGAATCCAGAGGTAAGGAATCACGTTATTCATAGATGATAATATTCACAGGCTGTTGGTTGAGCATTATTTGTAATCCCCCCAAAATAAATAAAATGTAAGCCAAGTGAGTGCACTCGCCTCTTTATTGCTACTCCTCCCCGCGGTACTCACCCCTCGAAAGGGGGTGGTGTGACACTACTAATGTTAAAGGAAATCATTCACAATCTCAATGCTTTCAAAACTCTTCCAAAGAGTACCTCGGAAACAAGCGGTTTTATTCAGTAGAAGATAATGTGAATGACTAATTATCCACGTTATAACACTTAATAGCACTGTAAAAAACATTCTCATGTTTTAGAATGAAAAAACTCACTTTTATGATGCTGCTCTGGAATTAATAAAAGCTATTAAATGTACATATTTTATGTATTCTAGATGTTAAGAAGGTATAAGTAAAGTGACAAACTATGCTATACCAGGAGAGTCAGCCGGCCCTTCAGGTTTTGGAAGATAGACCATCCTTCAAGCAACAATTGCACAAGTCCATTTTCTTCGCTAACCGCAGCTATTACTTGACAGTTTTGGGTAGACGAAAGCTCAAAATTCAGAGAAAAAGCAATTTAAGGGACACAAAGTACTCCACACTGAAGTACTACTCAAAAACACACAACTCGTTTACTGAGAGCGGATTCCGGGTTTCCAGCTGATTTTGCAAAATTATACATTACATTATACACAGCCAAGCAATTCAGCAAACGCCTCTGATAAAACCAATCTATCATATCTATCCACTATCAAAATCAATTAAAAATAAAATGGCGGAATTCTGTAATTAGAGATGGCACAGGCTACGACAAATTAAGATACGCCTATATCCACAATAGACTATATACAATAAAGGCAAACAGATTATTAAATAACGATTTGTTTGACTTTGAAACTACGTCTCGTATATCTTAAACAGCATACATAATATCTTATGCCATTTAAATAACAACGTTAAAACGTCCAAAAAAAGTTTAAAGCTGTTTTAAAAGGCTTTAATGTACACGAAAAACGCGAGGGAACACTGGCGTCGCGTCTGACTAGCAAGCTTAATGGTTAAACCCAGAATAAGCTCTCAACCAAGCGTTCAAGTAAGAGTGGAATTCTGACTGTATGCTATGCGCTAATCACTGGTAATACGAGTTCGTGTACCTTTTGTTTTATTTATCCTCATAAAAGCCATGATATTATAACAAAATACATTTCTTGCGCTGGATCAAAAAACCAAAATCGTGAAGTTATTTAAACTTCCGTGCTAAGCTACAACTACAACACAGTACCTATGTCGCGTTTAAACAGATACCTACAATAGTATACGAATAAAGAAACACTGACAATAATAACATATTGAATACAAATAAAAGTAAAATTGCAAATTAAAATGAAAATAACAATGTCAAACATAATTTAGTTTAAAGTAAGGTTGTTTATGTTTATTACAACACAGGAATAAATTAACACACGCAGATGATTCGAGCTACCTATACTGTAGATGGGTTATTTACAAATCACACGATCGTTCCAACTGAGCTATCTAGAAACATGAGAGATGTATAGTCGATTTAACATAATATGTAGTATTTGCTTATCCGAGTACACATTTTCAGTTGTGCAAACGTCAGCTGTCTAATTACGAGTGTATTCCAAAGCGATGATATAACAAAGGCTATATTGTTAGTAATTTCGTTGATTGAGCAACCAAAAACATCCATGTTACACGCTTTGTATATATCCTACCATAGGAGCCAATGTTTTCATGTTGGAGAATAAATTGAGGATTGCATAAATTTGCAAAGCTAGGGGCGGCGGACTCACCTGGTATATTACAAATAAATATAAAATATATGATGAGAGAAATATGCTATAAAAGCCTCGTGCAAATATGACGTAATATTGTGTTATTTATATGAACGAGGGTAGTCCCAGAAGTACCCGACCTGACAAACACACACACACTATATATATATATATATATATATATATATATATATATATATATATATATATAGCGGTTGTTGTTTCAAAAAATGACTATGTAGAAAGTACCGCTGTTATAAACCTTAAGTTTGAAGTTTGACGATACTATGCTGTTTAGTAATTGTTTGGCAACCATTAATAGTGAACTCTCTCAGCGAATTTGTAAACATGGATAAAACTGGTCATCGTTATGTGATACAATACTTTCATTTGAAAGGTCTTAGTTCAACTAATATTAAAGCTGAGCTAGATTATACTCTGGGGGAGTCTGCCCCTTCGTTTATAACACTGAAATATTGGGTGGCAGAGTTTAAGCGAGGCCGTAAGCATTGACAAGACGAATATCGTAGTGGTCGGCCAAATGAGGTGACCACGCTAGAAATTGTGAAGAAAATCCACAAAATGGTGTTGGATGACCGTCGACTGTAGGTGTGCGAGCTAGCAGACATCGTAGACACTTCAAAAAGTGTTGTACATCGCATACTAACTGAAAATTTGGACATGAGAAAGCTGTGCTCAAAATTGGTGCTGCGTTTACTCACAATGGAACAAAAGCAGCGTCGTGATGATGTTTCAGTCGAGTGTTTGGCTATGTTTCGCTGCAATAAAGCCGAGTTTTTACGTCGATTCATAACCATGGATGAAATATGGGTCAATCACTTCACACCTGAGACGAAGTAACAGTCAAAACAGTGGATTGAAAGCGGAGAATCGACTCCAAAGAAGGCGAAAACTTTTCCATTTGCAGGCAAGGTCATGGCGTGAGTGTTTTGGGATGCGCGTGGGATAATTTCCATTGATTATCTCCAAAAACGAAAAGCAATCAATAGCGAGTATTATGCATACTTATTGCAGCGTTTGAATTATGAAACCAAATAAAACCGGCCGCATTTAGAGAAAAAGAAAGTTCTGTTTTATCAAGACAATGCACCAGTTCAGACATCCATTATCGCTGGCCAAAATCAATGAGTTAAAGTTCGAATTGCTTCCTCATGCACCCTACTCGCCAGACGTAGTCCCCTCTGATTATTCTGTTTCCAAAGTTGAAGAAGTGGCTTGGTGCTAAAAGATTTGCCAACAACGAAGCGGTGGAGTTTGCAGTTGATGGTTATTTTGTAGAACTCGACGGTTCTCACTATAAACAGGGGTTCGAAGCTATTGAACATCGCTGGGAAAAGTGTATCGAGACTACGTAGAGAAATAAAGAGGCTTTTTCCCTAAATTTTTGTGCTTTCTTCGTTAGGTGGGTACTTCTGGGACAGCCCTCATACTAAAGTTGTATTTATATGTATATTTGTAAGCCGCGTAGAGCGAGGGAATATTTGTACATTCACATTTTTTCTATAGCTGTATATATCGCAACATGCTTGCATTCATTACTTACTTTTATTTATTTATTTCAATACGCTGTTTGTTCATACATATTAATTACGTTTACGTGCAGTTCAATTTTATGTACTCATGACAATTTCTATGTTTACTGGTCAATAACCACTAGGTAACTGACAGAATGCAACATAGTCTAAACTAAATTGCATTTAATGCCGTTGTGACTTCCTGTGCTGCTTATCCAGTGAGATGGCTTTGGCGGTAACGTCTGTGCCCTGCATTCGAGAGTTTCCGGGTTCAATCCGCGGCGACCAACTACTCTGATCCATAGGTTTTTCCGGGTCGTCAGACGAATGCTGGAGAGGTTTCTTCCATCCCCTGAATTTGCTGTCCCATCATTTCGTTCCATTAATCATTTCATTCATCCTTCACCCCGTTTGGTCTGTTTGTCGGTTGAAAGAGTCGGCGATGGTGTTTCGGTGCAGCGTGACAGGGAAACTTTCTCTGTCCCTCGACCGGTTGCCGAGTTATAAGGACCGACTCCTGGAGAGGAACGTTGGACCCAGTGTGGGCAGGATCCCCGATCTGCCTTTCTATTACCCGGGGAACCCATTCTGGAAGCTATAGAGATCCTGTCACTGCTGTGCCGTCACTCCTGGTTTCGGCCGCACGGTGTCTCTCCTCCCAAAAATCAGCGAGATATATTTGCGGTAATGTAGGAAATCTCGCATTCGGGATCCTGGATTTGATTCCTGGGGCCTGTGAATCAGGGCATGCCGGATTTCTCCTCTATCACGAATTTCCTTTCCCTAAGTTTTTAAGATTTCGCCACGAATTTCCTTTCCTTCATTTTTTAAGATTTCGCGATCAGTTTAATTGTTGGCTTGTTCAACAATTTTCTCCGTAATGTACACAACTATTACTGTAACAATTTAAACTGTAATTATTTCCTAACATGTTAAAAATGCTCCCCCATTTACAGTCTGGCAGTGGCTAAGTAGAAGTGTGAATTCTTGCTGAACATTCTCAATCACTACTGGTTGTATATCTCTGATCCTCATGTTTAACTCTTTCATATTAGCAGGCCTCGTATCAAAGACTCTACATTTCAAATATCCCCATGAAAAGTATTAAAATCGCGAGAGATCTTTCCCATAGCAACCAAAGCTTTCGTATGAGACAAATGAAATTATATAATGTGATACAGTCATATGATCTTCTCTGTCCTCTATCGTTTATTAGTGGGTATACAAGCTATTCTTGGTAAAGCCTTTTTTCTATCTATTTCATTTTAGTCCAAATAAACCTTAACAGAAATAGCTACATTTTGTTACAGATACAAAGGGAATTGCGCTAATCAAATGTTTAAGAACTGCACGCTATATGCTGGCCTTAAATTTCCATACTGTTCCCATGCAATCGCGAGAAACAACTGAATGTTGAAAGGACTTTTAAGAGAATGATGAAGTGAACAATTCGAACCTTTAATAACAGACATCTCAGAAACGGCTTATGGCATACAAAAGCTTACTTTAAATAAACTGTGTGTTTTAAAGAGATCTACATTTTTTGTGTAGTACGTTTTCGTCTCTTAACGTTTACCAGTTGCACAAGATTACACAAAGTTGCTTCTGAATGAAGAGAATCTCATAGGGAATTCTCCGAAAATTCAAGATACACAGTTTATTTGCCATGTAAATATACTTCATATGGTATTTTATTCAAAATCGTTGAAGGCGTTTTCAGAAAATAAAATTTTTCGAAAAATGTTCCATGTAAAGGGCAGTTTGGGGTAGGGAATTCTCTTGAAAATATTCATGTCGTATCTTTGGAAGGTACTTAAACTTAAATCCCAAGTTTGATGTTGATCGGACTTTTCGTTTTTTTGATTATGCTCTTCACACACACGCACACGGACTTTTTTCTAAAAATATCTTTTTTTGGAATCAGACGGCCTCAAAACATGTAGTTCGAGTAAAATCTCGCTATCCAATTTTTGGGTACAATGTAATACCTACTTTACCCACGTGGGTATTTATAATGGTAGAGAAAGTCAAAAATAAAAGACAAAATGTTGCCTTTTAAAATTTTTGTCCGGGCATTTTTGAAAGAAGCAGTTAATTTTACTTTTATTCTGATTATTCCTTACTTATGAAAAACCTTGTATTTATGCAATTACTGCAGTTTTATTTTATATTAAGGCTTGAAACACTTTAAACGGAAGGACATATAGGAAAAATGGGAATAGAAAGGAGAGAGAGAGAGAGAGAGAGAGAGAGAGAGAGAGACTCTAACAAACGTCATAATGCTACAATTTTTGTGGGTCGTACTAGTTTTGACCTAATACAAACACAAACCTTTATGTGTGTTGGTGGTTAAGAATTTGGAAAAGGAAATATCTCGATCTGGAATATTCTAGAATACTTAAGTGTACAGCAGTGTACATTTTGTAGTTTACTTTAAATGGGTATTAATCAAGCACGGAAATTAAACTTGAAATAAAGTCGCAGCAATAATAACAAATTTAATTAATTAACTGTTCCGTAGAATTGAACATACATCCCGTTTCTTTTAGCTGAGTATTATATGTATTCATCTGGGAAAAGAAAAACTTTAAACATTCGTTGGCGAATGTTGCATTACGGAGAGTGGTTAAGAAGGTCAGGAAGCGCTTTTATTCGCCGTTAAATTATGGTCGCCCATTGTTTGTGTCCATTTTGAGCATGTGCCAAATAAAGAAGCCCATTGCTTACATTGACAGTACGGAACCGCCTTCTGTGAGGCCTTTTTAGAACCTACTTTCGTTCTGGCACCACCGTATTTCGGCTCCTAAGGCAATACACAGATTTATCAAAAGCATATGTGTTTAATCTGATGCAAATGATTGTCTTTTGTTTTGATATCCACTTTTCATAAATTATTTGGTTTATAATGTACAAGTATATTTTGAAATACATATATTTTGATAGAGTTTATATGACTTTTATATAACCTTCCGGATGGTTCACTGAGGAGTCAAAAATAGGACTTCTTCAATCTCTCCTGCAGCAACACTCATTGCATGTCACAGCAGTCGTCACCAGCTCCCTCGGAGAATCGCACCAGAAACGCAGGCTAACTCGTTCACCAACTGACTGACCCACTCTTGCGAGAACGCTCGCTTATATAGGCAATGGATTCTTCCACAGAACATTCTAGAACTATCTCGACGCAGGCTCTGCAAGAGCGGAGAAAGAAACTTCCAGAAAATTCAGGTTACCTGCCCATAGCGCTCCCGGCGTTTATAACGGCGAGCGCTACTTATCGTTGTTTTCTGTGACTACCCCATGCCAATTTCCTGATAAACTTGGGTCATAGCCGTTGCATCACAATACATTCGATATAGAACTTCTAAGATATCATATTTTTTTAAAAAAAATATACGTAAAATTCTGAAAAATAGTAGAATCAAATCCACTAATGTACACGTCTATTTTTAAATATATATTTTTATCAATAAAACTTATACGTTTTTATTTGTTCGGTTAAATATATTGGATACTTAATTTTAGACAAGACTTCTAAAAATTATCTTTTTTAAAATATTTTATAGAAAAAATCCTGAAAATTTATAGAATCATACTCCAATAATCTGAATGTGTATTATAAATACATCTACTTTTAACAATAAAAGTTATTTAAATTCTTATTTTTTGTGTTAAACATACTGGATACCCAATTTTTAGCAAGAAGTTCAAAAACCATTTTTAAAAATATTTTATGGAAAAATTCCTAAAACATAGTAGAATCAGATCCGATTGTGGTCATTTAGCTCCCAAATGTAACGTATAAATGGATGTGTGAGATGTGTGTAAATAGCACCTGAAATTTATTTCTTTTCTCCTAATCCTGTTTTCTTAAATTTTTACCACCTTAAAATGTTCCTTGTTGTGCAATTTTTGTTCAGTTTGTTTCACATTTTCAGTACTATAGCTCTTTGAAGATGAAAGGATTTGGGGAGTGTTCTTTATATCAAGTATATATTTGGGTTTAGGATATTAATAATTTAATACGTGATAAACTGTTAAAAATTTAAGAGTTACGCAGTTTTTACCGAGCGAGATGGTTCCGTCGTAACCAGTAGGGCTCCCATTCGGGAAGTCCGGGGTTCGACTCTATGTCGATCCCCACTCTGACCTTGGGTTTTGTTATGGTTTCCCTGGTCGGTAGGCGAATTCAAGGTTGGTTTCTCATCTACCATGATTTTCTTCCTTGATTTCCCTTTCATCCCGTTTTTTATGCTTCAGGTGCGTTTCGTGGCCTATGGCGGGGTCGGAAAAATGACGCGGATGCTTGCTTCAAGGAAAGCATATTTCCCGTGGACCCTAGAGGGCTGATTGTTTAAACGGGCCGTTCTGGGCAGCTCTAGTAGTAGTACGGGTCTTCGAAACAGGAACTATTAGGACTTCCGCGCTTCTCCGTGCCTACGGCCTATAGCCTACTGTAGTTCCTTCACTCCATTCCTTCCTCCATGGGGGTGGTAGCATAATAGATCTCATGTAGGTCGCAGCGCGTGAGGTGTCTCCTTCCGTTCTATATCCTATACCCATATACATACTTTGTCATTTTAGTCCATAAAAGTCCTAATACACTTCTCCTTTGCGCTCGAGTTCTATGGCGTCTAACACAATACCTCTCCAATCTCTCGCAAGAGCGGCACTTACTGTACGTCAACACCTGACTCGCAGGAGCAGCAGCGCCTTACGTCCCTTGAAAAACGCACTGACTATACGCGATAACTTTGACATATAACTGCGTCATAATATGTTTTGGACATGTCTCTTTGATAAGCCAAAGAGGTGGTAATAATGACAATAATAATAACAATAATAATAATGATCAAATGAGTTTTAGATTTAATTTCTTGAACTCGGCCAACAAAATCTGCTCACCGTGATTCATGAAGCTAAAAGTAAACGTACATATCACGGAGGGGTCCCCGGAACTGAGGCAGAGTACCGCACACATCGATACGTTTGGCCAACGCGAATCCTGGGAAAAAAGAATAAAGAGAGAGACTCGAAGGGCAACCAGATCCGGATATTGACGGGCGCAAGCACGTACGGGGCCCCTAACGTTTCCAGATAAAACGCATCCGACGCAATATGGTCCCTGCCGACAAGCCACCACCTTCTAGGGTCCCCCAGAGCTGAGAAGAGACATAATGCAGCGACGCCAGGGAAGAAACCTCTAAAGAGCGCTAGCCACCGTCCAGCCGCAATGCGCCGAACACTGTTACCAGGTCCTACAACCCTGAAACAGATGACGGGTACAGGAGATGAGAGGAAGGAGAGTCGTAGTAGAAGATGAACCATCCCAGAATTCGCCTGGCTACCCGTGGAAACCACGAAAAATCCATGGGCCAGACTGTGAGATCGCCGAATGCGGGCTATAGACACAACCGCCTGAGCATCCTGCTCGTGAAGTTACTATAATTCTTCTTGAGTGCTATATATTTTTTCTTGAGTATGCATAATGGTTTCAAAACATTAATATAGGAAATTTAAGGGAATTGATCAATAGTCTTAGCCTGCTTGATTGTAACGCATGTTTTTGGAACGGACGATAGCATTAGCTACTCTGCATTCTTGAGAAGAAAGAAATGTGTTCACATTTTTCATCGGTTTAGGTTAAATCTAGAGAAGCAGTTGTCACACGCACAATGAAATATCTTTCAAACAGAAATAGCTCACTCAGCAAGGGTATCAAAGGAACTTTCCAATGATAATAAGCTCTTCTCCAAGGAAAGTTAATAACAGTTGGGCGGCACCAGAATGACAGTCGCGTATTCATTTGGATTTCCATGTCAAAAAGGGCAATTGAAAAATTCTGCAAAGGGGCGAAATTACCAGCAACGGGGTTTGTCGCCTGATCATGAACGGCCTTTGTGCAGCGCAAATAGGAACAGAGGGCTTTGCGTAGAGAGGAATATCACAGGAAAAAAACTTCGGGGGCTGTGAAATATTGCACCACAGCTGGACATTAATCCGACGGTTAGCCTGGACTTAGTGAGGAGATGGGATTCTGGAAAAATGTTGTAGAAGAAGATCTAATGAAGGGCTGATTTCTGGTTGCGTGCCTTTTTTTTATAAGGGAGGGGATTTGGTACAACCCATCAACTTCTTGCTTGCCAGCGTTTCGATAGGGGAAGAGGAACTTCTCTGTAGGTAGGAAGAACTGAAAGTCTGGACTAGGGAAGTTTTCTTTTGTCTACTTTTAATTATGACTTAAATATGAATTACTCGGAGAATCTCACACTAATAAACATTATGTATTGCCAAATAAGTTACAAAAGAAAGGGAAAATAATAAATAAGGAGAATGATGTGTTGCACTCACTTGAATTCCTCTACCCTCTATGAAAAATTGTATTACAGAGGGATAGAAATATGAAATGTTAAAAATGGAACAAACAACCCTCAGTAACTCTGTGATACAGCCGATTTTGTTATACGGGAGTAAAATTTGTGGATGGGAAAGAGCAGAGCATGTAAATAAAACGCTGTAGCAGTTTGAAAAATAGTCTTGGAGTTTCACAAGCACATCAAATTCTGGTGTAATGAGGGAAGTGGGATGTTAGGAAGATATAATACACTGCAAAGAAGAGCAGTGAAGTACTGGCTGAGGCTGATGCAGGAAGATAATTCTGCACTACAATCCAAATGCTATAAATACCAGTGAGAAAACCGTCTCCTAACTATTGGAAAGAGTTTTGAGGAGAATAGGTATGTGGCCAGTATGGCAAAAAGGTGAAATAGGTGACAAAAACATATGTAAAGGTATCAAAAGAAGGCTAATAGATATTAGCCGACAGGAAATAGAATTTGATCGTAAAATTAAACCTTAACTAAGTCCTGCAAACAAATAAAAATGAATTCAGGTAAACAGGAATATATACTTAACTTAGAAAGAAAGGAAATAACAGAAATGCCATGGTTTAGACTAGGAAGCTGGAAGGACACAGAAAATGACTGACGATTTTGGTAGGAGAGTCCGCCCATTCTGTGGTTTGAGCGAAGACTGGATACATATTTTTCGGAATGCACACAGTGAGGGCACCAAATCATAATTAAACTCAAAGAAAAATTCTGAAGTCCTGCAAGAAGGAGATTGGCATGTTGGGATCTATTGGCTGACCAGAGGAACTGGCAAAGCATGGGCAATTTTCTGGCTAAAATGCGGGAAGTCAGTTCAAACCTGTTCAGCTAGTCAGAGGAAGTTTATCTCTATTTTTTGTTCTTTTTTGTTTCTTTTTGTTATCTTTAATTTAATTTGCATCTTAAATATGCAGTACGGTCAATGATCCATGCACTAAGTATTTATTTAGTAACTTTAATAATTTGAAACCAAACAGTATAGCTTATCTATATACATATATATATATATATATATTTTATCTTCTATAAACCATTTTTATATCTTCATCATAATCGATAAAAACGTACACTTATTTTTTTCAAAATATGACGGCTCGCCCCATACCTTTAACCAGAACCTTCCCCCTGCCACTGGGCAATAGTCATTAGCAAACAAAAGGCGACCCTCATTAGGAGGGTAAGAAGCAACATAGCCAAATGCTGTAGTTTTCTGTATTTCCATCAAATTCGTCAGCAGTAATTCTAGTTTCGTGTTTGATGTAAGTTTGCAAACCGAAAGTTAGTGCACAACATGTTGCTTTTATGATCCTGTATATCACCTGAACCTGAATCTGAGGATGTGAACGAACATCAGCAACCTCCCTCACCTAAGACTTCCGTGAAAAATAAAAATACCTCCGTCATTGGAAGAAGTGCTAGGTTACGTAAACAAACATTTTCATGCGTGCCACCGGAGAATCGCGCTCCGCAATTTAAGAACTACTACAGTATTGGCAACCGTGAGGTTTGCTTTAAACCGCAAACCTTGTAAAACCAACCCTTAAAGCACTGTCGACTTGGGCAGGGGGGGAGGCAAGGCTTTCAGGTTTTGAAAAATACGTAAAGGAGCAATCAGATATTAAAGAGTGGGTCGCCAAGTGTAAGGCTTGAAATTTCATAACCTTTGCAATACATGGCGAGAAACAACAGAATGTCCCAGCACATCTAAAAATGGCAAAGTATTGAAAAAATTGTGATTTTATACATTCAATGACCTTCTCTGCCCTCTATTGTTTAATAGTAGGCATACAAAGCATTCTTATTAAAGGTTATTTTTCTATCTACCACATTTTAATTTAAGTAAACCTTTGCAGAAATAATTATACATTTCGTTATATATACAAAGGGAACAACGATAGTCAAATGTTTAAGAACTGGACGCTATATGTTGGTCTTAAAATCCATGACGCTGCGAGAAACAACTGAATGTTGACAGGACTTTAAGAGACTGGCCAAATAATGAACAATCATAACCATTAATAACGGATATCTCAGAAATGGCTTATGCCACAAAAAAGCTTATTTAAAATAAATTGTGTGTTATAAACAGATCTACATTTTTGTGCAGTACGTATTCGGTTATCACTTAAAGTTTACCAGTTATGCAAGATTATACAGTATTCTTCAGATTGAAGAGGACTGCACAGGCTGGTTGCAGAAAATTCAAGACATACATTTTATTTGATATGTTAATATTTTTAACATGTGGTATTTTATTCAAAATCATTAGAGCTATTTTTTATAAAATAAGAAAACTTCGAAACATTTTCCATTTATAGGGTAGTTTGGTGTAGGCGATTTTCATAAAAACCTTCGTGTCGCATCCTTGGAGGATACTGAACTTGAATACCAAGTTTAGCATTTATCCGACTTTTCGTTTCTGAGTTATGCTGTTCACAGATACAGACACACAGACGAATGTTTTTCTACAAATGCTTTATTTGGATTCCGGGGTCTCAAAACATGCATTTCCGGTGAAATCTCGGTACTGAATTTTTGGCTGGAATGCAATACCTTCTCTACCTGCTATGTACGTGGGAGAGAAAGTAAAAATTAGCCAATAAATCTGCAAGGTTTCAATCATAAGGTGTACTCGTATGTCACAGCCGCCATTGCTCCTAATAACTGTACGTTAGCTCGGAGGTACGCGTACCCCGTTTAAGTAATACCGTTCAATTGTGTCTGGATGTAAAACATAATAACTCTGATTGATTTTACCGTAGGTACTGCTACAGATGTTATTGATTTTGTACAAAGTACAATTTAGTCATTAAATATCTAGGCTTGTAGCGCTGTGCCATTAAAAGCAGAACCTTCTACCAAACTTGATCGATGCGGCGTTTAGCATTCAGGCAGCCATGCGTTTAACCCAAGCAACTGCGTTGCTCCTTTGCCGCAGAAAAATCCGGCCAACCATGCCCCCAATTTATCTGGACCTGGCTTAGATCTTAAGCAGCTACACTCACTGGGGTTGTACTTCGGTATTCTGCTTGGGTGAAGCTTCCATGCCCATTTTTCTTTTGACTAGTATCAGGGATCTTTGCTTCGGTGGAGATCGAAGAGAAACATCAACTGTACCTTACAAGCGAGAGCACAAAACTGATTTAAACGGTATGTGCAAATTCTGAAGTGATATTTGGGAAAGTTTCAACCCTCTTACGACCAAAGTATAGAAGTTACAATATACGAGAGGTTACTAAAGTGAACCTTTGACATTTTTTCACCATTATGAGATAAGTCACTGGAATCTGATTGTTAGGTTCCATTCATAACTGGCAACTCCTCCGTAAATACATACCTGTTACATGTATTAGGAAGGATAGTTATATAGCGTCCTTAGGTCGGCACCCTGTTCCTGTATTCGCAGGTGTTCAAACTTTGTACGCCGACCATTTCATTACCAACTGACGCACTGGCTATAATACAAATTATATTATTAGTACATTATATTGCGAGTTATATTAAACTTGTTATAGTTATGTTAATTAGGTTAATTATAAGAGCATTTAATTTTAATTTTAGATTAAATTATTGGACTATTACATTACCACTAATTGTAATGTTTGCTGTTAGCATCATCTGTTTGTATGGCGTTTTATTTTTAGAGGAAAAAGATCGGCGTAGAAGAAAACCAAGAAATTGAATTGTTTGGTTTAGTTAAGTTCGACGAAAACATATTAAAACGTAACTATGAGTTATTCTTCATACTATTACAGTACAGGCTGTTGTATAAATTAAGTCCATAGCACGGTTCAGTGCTTAATTTAACAATTAAGGTGCATCTAGGTTATATGTGCCAGTGATTACGGCACTGAAGAAAATAATATCACATAGCAGTAGGTACGAGGGAGACGCTGACAATTATTAGAAAACCAAACAGGCGTTAGTTTTAAAAAATTTAAACGATTTTATTGTTTTTCAAAATATTCCCCTTTAATATCAATACAGTTTTGCATTAAATGAAACCAGCTCTTAAAGCAATGATGCCTCTCTTCCTGGGAAACTTCATAAATCATGTTTATAACATTCTCCTGCTTCATCTGATGACAAAAAAATCTGATGTGATATATTTATATGACTGCCTTTACCCTCTATGGGTTATTATTGAGTACACAAATTATTCTTACTCCAGTTTATTTTTTACTTACTACATTTTAATAGAAATAAAAATTTTCAGGCTACATTACATAATTCATTATAGATATAAAGGGAACAGCGATAGCAAGTGTTTAAGAACTGGACGCTATATGCTGGCCTTAAATTCCATACTGTTCCCATGCAATCACGAGAAACAACTGAATGTTGAAAGGACTTTAAGAGAATGACTAAGAAATGAACACTTCGAACATTTAATAACAGATATCTCAGACATGGCTTTTGCCACAAAAAGCTTATTTTAAATAAATTGTGTGTTTTAAAGGGATCTACATTTTCTGTGTAGTACATTTTCGTCTATCGCTTAACGTTTACCAATATACAAAGTTATAAAAAATTTACAATTGTTTCTAAACAATAGCTTTAACAATCTTGTTGAAAATGTCAACTGTCTCAGATATTTACATGATAAATAAAATGTATACATCTTGAGTTTTCTGTGAATAACAGTCCCTAATATGGAATAATGCTGTTTACGTATGTCTGACTTTTCCCGGAGCAAAACCAGTGTTCGGCTGATCATGTAGCTCAGTCGGTAGAGCACCACCCTGCTATGCGAGGAGTCCCGGGTTCGGTTCCGGTCTAGGGGTGGGAATTTTTCTCTAGCCTAGATTATTAACTATCCCCTCTAGAGTCTGGAAGTTGGAATATGTGTGTGTGTGATCTAATGTAAATAACTCAAAGAAAAACCAGAAATCCAATGACAACTGTATAGGAGTCAATACCATTGCCGACAGGCACTATGTTCCAAACGTAATAGACCAACAATATGACCACTGCATTTAAAGGCGGGGTATGAGTGGAACAATAAATGCAGTACATAATACACACTATACACTTTCTCATTCTAAATACACAAGGGGGGGAATCTCTTGAGAACTTTAATGATATAAAAGGAGAAATTTTTCCTAAAGCAGACCTAAAACTGTCGGATTTGGGGCACTGCTCTAAAGGCAGCTGTTGTCGTGATCAATGAAGTGTCCCTTGTAAATTAGTACCAGCACACAGTGACGTTCCTGCCAGGAATTCTTAACACAAAGGGCCGCTAAAAGCGACCCGCAGTTCAAATTATTCCTATGGACTGCGCGTTTACAGCAACGCAGCTTGGCTCGAATAAATGTTGGCAACGGTCCTGAATATCAAACTTCGTCAAAGTCGATCGGCTGCCCAACGTTGTAGACCAACCCCGGACTGAAGATCTACACGTTATTTCAGGTACTGTACATTCTTACTCTCATTGAAGAATGATAAAGGTAACTGCAATAAAAGGAGCCCTACTAATGGAGCGGAAACTCATTTACTTGAAACACATTAGATCTTCTGGGGAGAATAGCCTCAAAATCAAATCAAATTAAAAAAAATCTGATGTGATGCATTCACGTGATTATTTTTTTTCTATTTGCTGCATTTAATCCAAATAAATCTTTGCAAAAATAGCTACATCACAGATTTCGTTATAAATACAAAGAGGACAGCGATAGTCAAATGTTTAAGAACTGGACGCTATATGCTGGCCATAAAATTCCTTACTGTTTGCATGCAATTACGAGAAACCACAGAAAATCGATGGCACTTTAAAAAGAGTAAGTACTGAAGAACTCGAGGCTTTAATAATGGATATCTCAGAAACGGCTTATGCCACAAAAAACTTATTGGATGTAAATTGTGTGTTTTAAAGAGATCTGCGTTTCTTACACGGTACTTTTTCGTCCATCGCTTAACATTTACAAGTTACATAAGATTATACAAAATTCCTTCTGAATGAAGAGGACTTCGTAAGCTTCTCGCTGAAAATTCAAGATATACCTTTTATTTGTCATGTAAATATCTTTTATATAGGGTATTTTAACCAAAATGTTTCGAGACATTTTTAGAACATAAATTTGGAAAAATGTTCCATGTAAAGGGTAGTTAGTCCGGTAGGATTCTCTTGAAAAGCTTTCTATGTCATCTTAGGAAGGCACTGAACCAAAATACCAAGTTTGGTGTTGATCCGACTTTTCGTTTTAGAGTTATGCTGTTCAAAGACAGATCACATACACCGACATACTAGTAAAAATGCTTTTTTTTTTTTTTTGGTTGGTTCACGGGTATCCAATTTTTGGATGGGAATGCAAAACCTACTACGCCTACTATGTAGTGGTAACATTTTCAATTGCTTTACTGTCCTTTTTTACTTTCTCTACTACGTATAGTAAGTGGGGGAAGTATTGTATTCCACCCAAAAATTTGATATCGAGATTTCAACGGAAATATATGTTTTTGGGCCCCCCGAATTCAAAAACAGAATTTTTGGAAACATGTCCGTGTGTGTCTGTGTGTCTGTCTGTGAAGAGCATAACTCAGAAACGAACAGTCGGATAAACACCAAACTTGGTATTTAGGTTCAGTATCTTCAGATGCGACACGAAGGTTTTCAAGAAAATCCACCCACCCCAGATTACCCATTACATGGAACATTTTCTTAAAAATGGCTCTAACGATTTTGATTAAAATATCATATGTTTAAGATATTTCCATGACAAATGAAACGTATATCTTGAATTTTCTGGGAATGTCTCCAAAAGTATTCTTCATGTGAACGACTTTTGTATAACTGGTAAACCATAAGCGATAGACAAAATTTTACTGCACAAAAAATGTATATCGCGTTAAAAGACACAATTTATGTCATAAATTTTTGTTGTTGAGTGAACCATTTTCAGATATTGCTTGTTATTCCCTTAAATTTTCCAATACTTATACATTTTCTCGAATGAAAATTCGTTATTCATTTTTTTGTCCTGGACATGCAAAGAGAATGGAATACTCCACATCGCAACCAGCTCTTAAAATATTTGACTATCGCTTAAAGCCTAGCAATTCCCCTTGCATCTACAATAAAATTAGCTATAAGATTAACATCTCGATTAACATGAAGCATATGGAGAATAGGCGTTTGTAAAAATAGTTTGTACAAGAGTAGAGAAAGTCATGTGAGTGTAACACATCAGATTTTTGTTGTTGATTCACGGGTCCTCAAAACATGTATCTTGGTATTCAATTTTTGGATCGGATTGCAATACTTACTCCACCTACTATGTAGGTGATAACATTTTCAATTGTTTTACTGTCCTTTTTTCTATACAAATCGATGAGTACTGAAGCGTTTGTAAATTCTTTCTATGCTGTTTATTCTTCACGAAGTGTTATCCCATGGTTTTCTTATTTTCAATTGTCTCCTTTCCTATTAGCAATGAGGTTTATAAATAAAGTTTTCTCGTCAATAGAATTTTTGCTTTCTCACACGTACAGAGTAGGTATATAAGGTTTTACATTCCGCCCAAAAACTCCATAACGATATTTCACCACGAATACTTGTTTTGAGGTCCCCCGAATCCAATAAAAGCATTTTTAAGAACATGGTCCGCGTGCGTTTGTCTGTGAACAGCATAACTCAAAAACGAAAAGTCGGATAAATACCTAACCTAGTAAGGTACTTAAGTACCTTCTAAAATTGCGACACAAAGATTTCAAGATAATATCCCACCCTAAATTACCCTTCACATGGAAGATTTTTCAACATTTTTTTTTATTTTCTAAAAAATGTGAATCTAACGGTTTTTATTAAAATACCGAATATTAATCATATTTACATAACAAATAAAATTAATATATTCAACTTTCTGGGAAGAGGCCGTGATGTCCTCTTCGGTCAGAAGGAATTTTATAAAATCTTGTACAACTGATAAATATTAAGGTTAGACGAAAACGCACTACACAAGAAATTTCTTTAAAACACACAATTTATTTCAAGTAACTTTTTTGTGGCATAAGTCATTTGTTATATATTCATTTGAAATGTTCGAATTCTTCAATACTTGGCCAATCCCTGTGAACATTCAGATGTTTCTCGCGATGTCATGGAAACAGTATGGAATTTTAAGGCCAGCATATAGCGTCCAGTTCTTAAACATTTGTCTATCGCTGTTCTCTTTGTATTTTTAACGAAATGTGTAATGCAGCTATTTCTGCAAAGGTTTATTTAGATTAAAATTAAGTAGATATAAAAATAGGCTTTAGTAAGAATACTTTATAAACCCACTAAAGAGGGATAGAGTACAGAAGGTCATGTATTTGTAACACATCAGATTTGATTTCCATTTTGTTTCAAGAACCTGCAAATATTATATGAATTACAGTATTGTATGTGGCAACCGCTCCTACTTTCTCTACTACGTATAGTAAGTAGGGAAAGTATTGTATTCCACCCAAAAATTCGATACCGATATTTCACCGGAAATACATGTTTCGAGTCCCCTAAATTCAAAAAAGAGCATTTTTAGAAAAAAAGGTCCGTCTATGTTCTGTGAACAGCATAACTCAAAAACGAAAAGTCGGATAAATCCCAAACTTAGGTTTAGGTTTAGTAACTTTCAAAGATGTGACGCAAAGATTTTCAAGAAAACCCCCACCCTAGACTACTCTTTACACAGAACATTTTTCTAAAATTTTAATTCTCCCAAAAATGGCTCTAACATTTGATTAAAATGTCATATATTTAAGACATATTCACGAAAAATAAAATGTATATCTTGAAATTTCTGGGAATGAACCCAAAGTTCTTCATTCTCAATGGCTTTTGCATAGCTGGTGAACCGCAAGAGACAGACAAAATGTTTCTAAACAAGAAATGTGGATCTTGTTAAAACACACAATTTATGTCATATACATCTATTTTTTGTGTGGAGTGAACGATTTCCGAGATATTCCTTGTTATTTGTTTGAATTTTCCAATGCATATAGTTTTTCTAAAAGGGAATTGATTATTCCTTCTTTTTTATGTCCTGGGCATGCAAAGAGAATGGAATGCTCCACATAGCAACCAGCTCTTAAAACATTTGACTATCGCTTAACCCTTACAAAATTCCCCATGCACCTGCAAGAAAATTAGCCATAAGATAGTTTCTGCAAATGTTTATCTCGATTAACATAAAGTAGGCGTATAATAACCGTTCCTAAAAATAGTTTATACAAGAGTAGAAAAACTTATGTGAGTGTAACACATCAGATTTTTTTATTTAATCCTCAAGCGTCAACAAACTATATTAAAACCCAGAACCAGCATTAAAACGTGAAAAGATCTACTGGATGCACAAATAAAATTATTTCAGTAACCTGCAAGATATGTTTGTTTCAAAATGCGGAAGTATCTACGTCAAAGTAAACGCGCCGTTAATTCAGTCTGATCGACGATGGTGAAACATATAGAAACGAATCGTTTAGTTTGACATTTGTTATTATTCAGACGAAGTCTGTCGGTAAGTGGACAGAAATCTCTCTTTAATTCTTTAAATTTTAGTCGGTTTATGACATGTTAAGTAAATTTACATTTTTATTGCATACTATGGAACCTTTAGTGAAGAGTTTCGTGCGTGTTTTTTACCTTCTCTACTATGTATAGTAAGTAGGGGAAGTATTGCATTCCACCCAAAAATTCGATACCGAGATTTCACCGGAAATACATGTTTTGAGACCCCCTGAATCCAAAAAAAGCATTTTTGGAAACATGTCCGTGTGTGAATCTGTGTGTCTGTGTGTGTGTGTGTGTGTGTGTGTGTGTCTGTGAACAGCATAACTCAGAAACGAACAGTCAGTTAAACACCAAACTTGATATTTAGGTTCAGTATCTTCCAGAGATGCGACACGAAGGCTTTCAAGAAAATCCCCCACCCCAGACTACCCTTTACATTGAACATTTTTCGAAAATTCTAATTTTCTCAAAAATGGCTGTAATGATTTTGATTAAAGTATCATATGTTTAAGATATTTTCATGACAAACGAAATGTATATCTAGAATTTTCTGGGAATGTCTCCAAATGTACAATTCATTGTGAATGACTTTTGCATAAGTGGTAAACCATAAGAGATAGACAAAATTTTACTTCACAAAAAATATAGATCGCGTTAAAATACACCATTTATGTCATATACTTTTTTGTTGAGTGAACCATTTTCGAGATATTGCTTGTTATTCCCTTAAATGTTCCAATACTTATACTTTTTCTCAAATTCGTTATTCATTTTTTTGTCCTGGTTATGCAAAGAGAAAGGAATACTCCACATAGCAACCAGCTCTTAAAATATTTGACTATCGCTTAAAGCCTACCAATTCCCCTTGCATCTACAAGAAAATTAGCAATAAGATTAACATCTCGATTAACATGAAACATATGGAGAATAAGCGTTTTTAAAAATAGTTTGTACAAGAGTAGGGAAAGTCATGTGAGTGTAACACATCAGATTTTTTTATTTTAATGCATATGATTCTGAATGTTAGCTTCAATACTCCCTTACTGTGCTTAATCTGAAGGAATACTATATTTGTTTTCAAGGAAGGTACAGCTTTCATTGTTGCTACCTCGGAAACCTTCTACATGAGGGATTCGTTAGGTATATCAGGTTCAATTGAGAACAATATTCTCTCCAAACACGACGTTAAAAGAGCCCCATGTGGTTGTGTTCCTGAGAATGAAGCGGCAAAGACGCTGAAAGGATTTCAGTTCCCTCTGCAGGGATTTTAATCCTGCTGACTGTTTGCACAGCGCAGTTGCGATGGGCATCGACTTCCTGAGAAATTTGACCAGAGGGAAAGAAGGATGTTTGGAGTTAAGAGGTGCGCAAACATAATAAGCAGCTGCAGGAAGGATATTTTGTTTTTTTATTTAACTTTTCTTGGAAAAATCTGCTGCCAAGCATCAAATATTTAGAGCCCGCCGGTTTTAAAAGAAAACTAAATAAACAGGAGGCTTTGATATTACGTCGATATTTATTAAATCGAGGGATTTTCTTAACGTCCCCAGCTTTATTACTACCTGAGGAAGGAAGCTTTCATGAATTTTATGATTACGAAAGGAGAAGGGATTTAGATGAGGAAACCTATATTGCTTTGGGCTTCTTTAAGTTTTTGAGCTAGGAATACTGGCCTAAGACATAGTTGGAGCGAACATCATGTACATTTATTTTATACAACCCTACCATTACAAATAGGTTACTAGGCATCGGACCTCAATACCGTCGATATCTCGATACTTTGTGGTACCGAAGTATGTATAATACTTTAAGATCAACCTTCGATAATTTCTCGATACTTTTAAATTTTTCACTTTTGCAGTATTAAAAGTTGTTGCGTTTAACTTATGCTAGGCAAGCAATGAAAGGAGTCGAGATTTCACTTTATTTCCTCAAACGTGTTGCCGGGCTGTAGTTCTTTATAGATCTTGGCTGCGTTGATGTGGGTGAATCAATGCAACATTCCATAGGCTTTTGTGTCTAAATGAAAACATGCAAAACAAGGAGGAAGGGGTGGTGGTACTCATGTAACGTGCGGCGTTAACTGAGTTGTAAATGAAATTGATTTAGCTGACGCGCTACACCTATCTGCAACAGCCTGGCTTGTGACCTGCTCTCAGTCATTATATTCACCTACTCCGGCACAAACAAATCAGAACTTAAGACACGAGCTAATACAGTGCATGGAAGTGTTTGTTATTTCCTTCCATTTGTTAGTTTGTGTTAACGAAATTCAAAATCGAGCCACGAGCTTGGCTTGCAGGTATATCGTACGAATAATTTCCATAACATGAGTAGAAAATCCTTTAAAAGAAAGTTATGAGAACAAAATATAGTTGCATAAAAATGGAAGCACTAAATTATATTATTATTGTTATTATTATTATTATTATTATTATTAGCCTTGACTAACAATAGGAGATATATAACCTATGGCGTTATCAAGATACAAAAATGCTGTCAATTGGAAAATGTCAAACGGTCGCGTTTCTGAATTAGCACACAACACGAAATTGGTTACATGCGTTTATACACAGAAAACTACTAATAAGAATCTATCTCGATGAACAAGCTATCGCCTTTACAGGTTTTACATTCTCTACTACGTGTAGGAAGTAGGGGAAGTATTGTATTCCACCCAAAATTCGATACCGAGATTTCACCGGAAATATATGTTTTGAGACCCCCTGAATCCAAAAAAAGCATTTCTGGAAACATGTCTGTGTGTGTGTGTGTGTCTGTGAACTGCATAACTCAGAAACGAACAGTCGGATAAACACCAAACTTGGTATTTAGGTTCAGTATCTTCCAGAGATGCGACACGAAGGTTTTCAAGAAAATCCCCCGACCCCAGATTACCCTTTATATGGAACATTTTTCGAAAATTTTAATTTTCTCAAAAATGGCTATAATGATTTTGATTAAAATATCATATATTTAAGACACTTTCATGAAAAATAAAATATATATCTCGAATTTTCTGGGAATGTCTCCAAAAGTATTCTTCACTGTGAACGACTTTTGCATAACTGCTAAACCATAAGTGATAGACATAATGTTACTACACAAAAAATGTAGATCGTGTTAAAATACACAATTTATGTCATATATTTTTTTTGTTGAGTGCACCATTTTAGAGATATTGCTTGTTATTCCCTTAAATTTTCCAATACTTTTTCTCAAATGGGAATTCGTTATTCATTTCTTTTTATGTCCGGGACAATCAAAGAGAATGGAATGCGCCACATAGCAACCAGCTCTTAAAATATTTGACTATAGCTTAAATACTACCATATTCCCCTTCCATCTACAAGAAAATTAGCAATAAGATTAACACCTCGATATCTCGATCAACATGAAGCATATGGAGAATAAGCGTTTGTAAAAATAGTTTGTACAAGAGTAGAGAAAGTCATGTGAGTGTGACACATCAGATTTTTTAACCAAATATCGAGTATCGGTGCTAAAGAAATCAGTATGTGTATCGGGTATCGAGAAATAGTGGTATCGCCCCATCACTGGTTGTTACTGTACTGAATAAAGTGCTAACTGACTCATTATGGCTGGTATGCCATGCGATACTAATGACACGTATTGTCAGGTAGTTCAACTTCAGATAATATGTTCTCGTAAACAGATAATTGAAAACTTAGAAAGTTCAACTTGGAAACTCATTTTGCTTTGTAGAGGGGGTGTTCTCGCATGTGAGTACCACATAGATGTTGTCTCAGATCTCTGAGGTTCCTTGAAGTTCTCTGCCGGGCTGCTTATAGTAGAGCTGAGGAGAAATTCCTATCCTAGCTAGATAATTTGATCTTTCTCAGAATTTTATGTAGGTGAAGGCAAATAATAAAGTGACTTTCCCTTAAACCCTTAATTTATTCAAAATATAAAGCCCATTGAGGCGGCTAGCAACTTTCCCTTGATTAACACAAAATTTTAGAAAAACTGCACATTTTAACCTTCCCACTACTGTGAACTTTCTTCGTGAACCTATCCAACTGCATCACATGATATTTTCCCAACCACATACACGTACACAATCTTCCGCCTGAATCACACGTGTTACATCGTGAGAGTAAACTCATAGCCTTGGAGCCTCTTCCCCTTTTTATACCTTCCTAATATGACGCTAGGATTCGCGCCTTTATATGTAACAACCATTCTCATTGGTTATCTATTAGCTTGCTATGAAAATAAACTGTCTCAATTTTAGCAGTCTTGCTTCTCTTTGACTTCTCTGGTAATAGCTACCATCTTCGTCTCATTTTACAACTCTCGTTTTTCTTTCTGTTTTTGCAAAACCATTGTCCTCCAAGAACTGGACCACTATCTCTGTCTCACTCTAATATTAGACCCCCCCTCTCTATTTTCTGTTGTTTTGCCTAAAACCTGTGCGCATTAGCGTGTATGGGCACGTGGACTTTACCTTGCTCGCTCGCCTGGTAGTTAATAATTACGCTGCTCCTTATATTCCCACTTTCACATTAATCACATTCTGAGGTACAAGTTATTTTACAGTAAAGCTATTTCTCAATATTATTTTACATTATTAGTTATTCCTATTAGTTCAACACTCTATTCTATTGGGTATATGTCCCCTTACACTTTCATAGATCTTGAAAGAGCATTTGATTCTCTGAAAAGAGTTATGTTGTGGTGCATCACGGAAACCATACGGACCTTGTTTGGATTCTGGGGAGCCTTAAAACATGTATTTCCGAAAACTCTCGGTGTAGAATTTCTGAGTCGAATACAATACTTTCTTTACCTACTACTTGAACGCGGTAGAGAATGTAAAATGGATGAAAACCGAGACTAAGGAGCTGAAATGTACTTTCTACGGTATGTTAGACCAAGTACCAGATGAGAGAGATACCAAATGAATAAATAAAAACTAAAGATTTATGCAATAAATGATAGAACCTTACAGTATAAGAAACATTGTAGAGAACATCTGCAACGAATGCAGGTAGCTCGTAACCTGAGAATGCCTTGTATTGTTGGCTCCCAGGGAGAAGCAATGTGGGACAAAAGGAGACAGCAATGAGATTATAACAGCCCGGAGAAGTCTTGTATAAACAGTTCATCACATAATTTGGCACCAAGGATTAGAGAACTCATTTGGAAAGAAAGGAAGAAGCAATGACTATGTGGTTTTTGAAACATATACAGAAAGGAAGTACTCTACAGAGTGTATGGCTGTAATCTCGTGAGGAGAGTAGATACATTAATGAGGACGAAACTCGCTCTCGAGGTTTTAGCTTCCATCTTGTGACCATGCTCCCAACGTGTTTTCGCACCCAGAATATTGGAGTGGCCCTAAATACAAAGGACTAGGTATCGCCCATATAGCACTAATGGAGCCGCATTAGTTGACCGGTACTTCAGAGGAAGTGGAGCGGTCAACTCAGCCCCTGCGTCGAATTTTACCCCTAGGGAAACCCTGCGTCCATTAGAGGTGGCTAATCTCAAAGCTTTGAGAGGTTTTTAACAGTACAACTGTCCGCTCCAGTAGCAGCCCCTGATGGAATCCTTCATGTGAAGAATTTAATAGAGGATTATGCGTTACGGGGTCCCGCCGCCATATCGGGATCGTATGTTAGTAAAAGATTTTTGCCGCCACAGCCACAGAGGCCAAAAAGTGCCTTTCAGCATACATGTGACTTCATTTCACGGTGAGCATGAAATATGCATTCGTTTTAGAGATGGAGAGGGAGAGAAAGGAACCTTATGCGTGGCAGTCATGCGGCATTCTCTAAAGCTCCTTGACAGACGCGGAACACAGTTTTATACTAAAATAATAGATTTCATCAAAAAATTCGATATGAAAATTTTACTGGAAAGCACTATTGGAACCAAGGATTAGTTTTAGAAAACATCTGGTGTGTTAGTTTACATAACTTTGCTGTATACCCCGTGCTGTGAGCATAACTCGCAGTAAGTTCGCATGTCTATATATTAATATCTGAATTAATATATTAACTATGGTAATTATCTTGATTTTTGGTTGTTACTATTAAAGTGATAATGATGTTATTTTACTTCTTGCCACGGCTGCACAGTTTTTTGTAGAGCATGTGTAACTTATCAGGGTCTGGTACGGGAAGGAAGGTAAGAAGTAACAACACTAACATAAGACTAAATCAGTGGAAGAACACAATGCTTTAATGACACACGCATTTTCTGATTTAGTAAGAATCTACACAGTTACTTTAGAAATAACTAAGTTAGTTGGAGTTCTAGACAGGTCGCTTAGCATTCAATTATTATTTAACAAGTGCTCAATTAATAATGGTATTATTTATCACACGTGCCTAAACTCTACTTTGTTTCCCTTTTAATAACTTGCACTTTCCAATTCATATAACCTCAACGTTCCCACTACGTTATGCTAGGTAATTAATAATTCCTGCTTCGGAGAGCTTACACTTATGTTCTGCACATCGCTGCACTTTATACACAACTGACTTTGGCTTGGGGACGCTATCTCTTAACTTCTCGAACTTAAACATTTAAACATATTTTTCTTAAAACCATATTGGCTGTCTTCCTTCAGCTTGGAACATTCTAGAAAATTTACCAGGCTATTATTCGTTGTTTCCAAACATGTGACCTCTCTTCAAAAATATACGTTGTGTTAGCTTGTCGCATATTCTCTTACACAATGACTCAAGGTCTTGCTTTTGTGACTTCCCCTACAAGTCCTTTTTGCCTGGGCCCTAATTCTAACAAAACATGTTTGTCTGCTTTTAACAAGTGTCCCACAGCTCCAGCTAAACTCCTACACATACATAAAGCTTATTCTTTAATATGTATTCATATAACAAGTATTTTGCTTGTTAATATTATTTTACATTATAATTTACATTATTATATACATGGTATATATGACCATAGTTACTGTCTCAACTTTCTCTACTCACTCTCTACAACTATTGTTACAAGAGTTCATTATTCTAACTACTTCATATTAATCCAGATAAACATTCAATTCACAGTTGCATACTTCGTTGTACGATGCAGTCAACTGTCAAGAATTTTAAAGAACGTGTCGCTATGAATGGTTCTGAGATTCCATGCTCTTTCCATGGCCATTAGAAAAACAAATCTGATGTGTTACATTTTCATGACTTTCTCTAATCTCTCTCCCTTATTAGCGGGCATACAACTTATTCCTACGAAATCTTATTTTCCTAACAACTTCATTTTAATCCAAATAAACCTTTGCAGAAATAGCCATATTACACATTTCGTTATAGGGAACAGCGATAGTCAAGTGTTTAAGAACTGGATGTCACAGGGGAAAGGGGGCAGGTTGGCACAAGGTTCTTATTTCAGCCCTTAGCCAACATATTGCAGTAGATTGCAGACATACTATTCCCTGTCTCCAAATTCATGTCCCACAGAAGCGACAATCGTTTGTTAGAAGTTGTAGTGAAAGGAAGCCAAGAAGTTGTTTTTCCCAAGAAGCTAGTAAATATTCATTTCATGGGGATTTGTTTTCCTGGGTAGGTACATATCCAATATTAAATGGCTTCTAAATGTTTTGCCTGATAGTTCTTTTAAATTCCTGGGTATTTTAAGTATTTAATTTCCTTATTATTTTTTTGATATCGAGTTTCCATTAAAATAAGTAACCAGGGACAAGTTGGCATAACGATAGCAACAGCAGTTTGTGTGTTTAAAAATTTTTTCGGACATTTGTGCTTAAGTAGTCTACAGTGTTTAATTTTATTATTGCCACATAAGTATTTAATTAACTTTGGACGTTATATCTTACTTTAAGAACCTGTTGATGGGTTTAAAAATCATTACCCTGTGTTAGGTGCTTTTACTATGATGAATCTGCAATTACATATCTTAAGTGTTCTTAATAACTTGAACATGATATTTGTTTTTAGTAAACTATTTAAAACCCATATTTTTCATTTAAATAACGTGAAGCAATTTACCCCACATCCTGTGCCAACCTGCCTCCTAGGTGAGGTAAGTTGACTCGCTACGCAATGGTTTGAAAAGTTAAAAATTTGACTTTTAAGTGGACGTAAAACAATTACGAAATTAATAATACATACCTTTAAAGAAATTTATAAAACAGTACCACGTCAGGATTAGCTGAAATATTTCTGTAATAAAAATTAAATAATAAAACTTAAAATTTGTGCCAACTTGCCCCCTCTACCCTATGCTGGACTTAAAATTTCATTTTCTTTCCATGACAAAGCGAAACACAATTTAAAATCGATAGGACTTGAAAAGAATGGATAAGTATTGAACAACTCGGACTATTAATAACGGATATCTCGGAAATGGCTGATGCTACAAAAAGGTTATTTGCAATTAGCAATGGGACTATACCAGTATTTCTTGATATTCGATACCAAGCACCGATACTCGATACTTACAAAAAACTCTTGCGATAGCTTTTGCGCTGGGTTATGCTATTAGTAGTTTTCTGTGCATGTAACTAATTTTTACTTTCTCTACTACGTAGAGTAAGTAGGGGAAGTATTGTATTCCAACCAAAAATTCCATACCGAGATTTCACTGGAATTACATGTTTTGAGACCCCCTGAATCCAAAAAAAGCATTTTTGGAAACATGTCCGTGTGTCTGTGTGTGTGTGTGTGTGAGTGTCTGTCTGTCTGTGAATAGCATAACTCAGAAACGAGCTGTCGGATAAACACCAAACTTGGTATTTAGGTTCAGTATCTTCCAGAGATGCGACACGAAGGTTTTCAACAAAATCCCCCCCACCCCAGATTACCCTTTACATGGAACATTTTTGAAAATTTTAATTTTCTCAAAAATGGCTCCAACTATTTTGATTAAAATATCATATGTTTAAGATATATCCATGACAAATAAAATGTATATCTTGAATTTTCTGGGAATATCCCCAAAAGTATTCTTCATTGTGAACGACTTTTGCATAACTGGTAAACCATGAGAGATAGACAAAATTTTACTACATAAAAAGTGTAGATCGCGTTAAAATACACAATTTATATCATATACATTTTTTTGGTTGAGTGAACCATTTTCGAGATATAGCTTGTTATTCCCTTAAATGTTTCAATACTTATTTTCTCAAATGGGAATTCGTTATTTGTTTTTTTTTGTCTTGGATATGCAAAAAGTATTAATCTGTGGGAAAGGGAATGGTGCTGCACCTAGCAACCAGCTATTAAGAGATATGTATGTGCTTAAAGGCTACTGTATTTCTAAATTGCCCTTGTAAATATATATTCCCCTTACATCTACAAGAAAGTTAGCAATACGATAGACTCTGCAAATGTTTATCTCGATTAACATGAAGTAGATGGAGAATAAGCGTTTGTAAAAATAGTTTGTACAAGAGTATAGAAAGTCATGTGAGTGTAACACATCAGATTTTTTTTAATCTTGAGAACGTGGTAACGTCTGCGGCCCGTATTCGGGTGGTCCCAGGTTCAAACTCTCGAGACCGACCAATCTGATCGAAGGATTTTTCGCGGCTTTTCTCGGTCGCTAAGGGAATGATGTGTTGGATAATTTTATCCCCGAATTTTCTTATCATCCCTTTCTCACTACATTTCTTTCCTTCATCTTCACCGCTATACCAGGCATTGGGCTGATTGTCCATTCTGGATATGTTATGATCCAGAGTTTGCTTGCTCCTCGACAAGCTACTAACCCAAGACATTGGCTTGTAAGCCCTTGGGGGTGTATTTCGACAAAGAGGAGGGTAATCAGTTAAAAATAGAAACATAATGCCACAGGTTATATATCTCCAGTTGTTAGTCAAGGCTAATAATACTTTTAATAGTTTCTTTGCTTCCCTTTTTATTTAACTATACTTTGTGCTGAAAACCTTCTTTTAAAGCATTTTAAATCCATATTATAGAAATTAGTCGTATGGTATATCTGCAAGCTGTGCTCGTGATCCGAATTTGATTTGCGTAAATACAAACTAACAAATGAAGGAACCGAACAAATATTTCCATGCGCTGAATTATCTAACATCTTAAAATGTGATTTGTTTCTGCTGGATTCGCAGATTTTGATTTTCTGAGTAGGTAAATGTAATAACTGATAGTGAGTCACCAAGCCAGGCTATTGCAGAAACGTGATTTAGTGCGTCAGCTAAATCAGCTTAATTCACAACTCAGTTAATGCTGCGAGTTACATTAGTACCTCTACTCCTTCCCCCATTGTTTTGGATGTTTTCATTTAGACGCAAGAGTCTATGGAATGTTGCATTGATTCACCCACAGGAAACGCAATCAAGATCTATCAAGAATTACAGTCTAGGAACTCTTTCATTTCTTATCTGGTATAAAGTTAAACGCAACAACTTGCAGTAATGCAAAACTTAAAAATCCAAAGGTATCGAAGATTTATCTCAAAATATTACACTTACCTCGATATTACCGAGTATCTAGAGCATCGAGGTATAGATGGTAGCGAAGTTGCATCCCTAATATATATTTTAAAATAATAAATGTAGAGAGATACGTGAATAATTTACACCGTTTGAATGCTAGTCTGGATTTTTTCAGCAAGACTTTGCTACCGCGCATACAGGCTATTAAGTCATTAAATTAAATTCAGGAAATTTTTGAAAATAGGATAATTAGTAAAGAATTGTGGCCCTGGCTATCCCCTGCTTTATGTGCATTGATTTTTATTCAACGGGGAAATTAAAAAAAATCTCACCCACACGACTTTCTCTACTCTTGTACAAACTATTATTACAAACGCTTATTCTCCATCTACTTCATGTTAATCAAGATAAACATTTGCAGACTCTTATTGCTAATTTTCTTGTAGATGTAACGGGAAAATACATTTACAAGGGCAATATAGAAATACAGTAGCCTTTAAGAACATATATATCTCATAATAGCTGGTTGCTAGGTGCAGCACCATTCCCTTTGCCACAGATTAATACCCTTTGCATATCCAAGACAAAAAATGAATAACGAATTCCCATTTGAGAAAATAAGTATTGAAAAATTCAAGCGAATAACAAGTAATATCTCGAAAATGGTTCACTCAACAAAAAAATGTATATGACATAAGTTGTGTATTTTAACGCGATCTACATTTTTTGTGTAGTAAAATTTTGTCTATCTCTTATGGTTTACCAGTTATGCAAAAGTCGTTCACAATGAAGAATACTTTTGGAGACATTCCCAGGAAATTCAAGATATACATTTCATTTGTCATAAAAATATCTTAAACATATGATATTTTAATCAAAATCGTTAGAGCCATTTTTGAGAAAATTAAAATTTTCAAAAAGTGTTCCATGTAAAGGGTAATCTGGGGTGGGGAGATTTTCTTGAACACCTTCGTGTCGCATCCTTGGAAGATACTGAACCTAAATACCAAGTTTGATGTTTATCTGACTGTTCGTTTCTGAGTTATGCTGTTCACAGACAGACACACACACACAGACACACATACAGACACACAGACACACACGGACATGTTTCCAAAAATGCTTTTTTGGATTCAGGGGGTCTCAAAACATGTATTTCCGGTGAAATCTCGGTATCGAATTTTTGGGTGGAATACAATACTTCCCTTACTTACTATACGTAGTAGAGAAAGTAAAAAAAATCTGATGTGTTACACTCACATGACTTTCTCTACTCTTGTACAATCTAATTTTACAAACGCTTATTCTCCATATGGTTCATGTTAATCGAGATATCGAGATGTCAATCTTATTGGTAATTTTCTTGTAGATGCAAGGGGAATATGGTAGCTTTTAAGCGATAGTCAAATATTTTAACGCTGGTTGCTATGTGGCGCATTCCATTCTCTTTGCATGTCCAGGACATAAAAAAATCTGATGTGTTACACTCACATGACTTTCTCTACTCTTGTACAATCTAATTTTACAAACGCTTATTCTCCATATGCTTCATGTTAATCGAGATATCGAGATGTCAATCTTATTGGTAATTTTCTTTTAGATGCAAGGGAAATATGGTAGCTTTTAAGCGATAGTCAAATATTTTAACGGTGGTTGCTATGTGGCGCATTCCATTCTCTTTGCATGTCCAGAACATAAAAAAAATGAATAACGAATTTGAGAAAAAGTATAAGTATTGTAAAATTTAAGGAAATAACAAGCAATATCTCGAAAACGGTTCACTCAACAAAAGAAATGTATATGACATAAGTTGTGTATTTTAACGCGATCTACATTTTTTGTGTAGTAAAATTTTGTCTATCTCTTATGGTTTACCAGTTATGCAAAAGTCGTTCACAATGAAGAATACTTTTGGAGACATTCCCAGGAAATTCAAGATATACATTTTATTTGTCATAAAAATATCTTAAACATATGATATTTTAATCAAAATCGTTAGAGCCATTTTTGAGAAAATTAAAATTTTCGAAAAATCTTCCATGTAAAGGGTAGTCTGGGGTGGGGGGATTTTCTTGAAAACCTTCGTGTCGCATCTCTGGAAGATACTGAACCTAAATACCAAGTTTGGTGCTTATCCGATTGTTCGTTTTTGAGTTATGCTGTTCACACACAGACACACACACAGACACACACACAGACACACACACACACAGACACACAGACACACACACGGACATGTTTCTAAAAATGCTTTTTTTGGATTCAGGAGGTCTCAAAACGTGTATTTCCGGTGAAATCTCGGTATCGAATTTTTGGGTGGAATGCAATACTTTCCCTACTTACTATACGTAGTAGAGAAAGTAAATATGATGTGTGCAACAAATTCCATTCATTGGAAGAACTAAAGGAAAAGAGGCGAGGAATTTATCAATTTCGTATATTGAACTCTCGAGTGTGAATGAAAATATTACTAGAAGATGCTAGAAATACGCGGATAGAGAAGGGCAACACTTCCAAAATATCGTATGATAATGTATGTGCTTATTATCATTGTGATTGTAAATATGAGAACGTGAGGCGGTGGTGGGGTGATTATAGCTGTTTCGGCGGGAGTACGAGCTGCGGCGGCCGACGCGCTAGCAGCTTTAATATAAAATTAAAGAGGAAATTGCAAATCATAACACTTCATAAAACGTAAGAACTCAGTTTTGGGCAATTTTTGCTATTAGGTCTCTCCTTAAGTTGTTCTCTTACCTTCATGCTATAAAAACCTTCCTTTAAAGCCACACTTCATATTTTCCTAAGAGACACAATAGTTGTGAGGGAATGAAAGAAGGACTCGAAGCTAAACATCTCTTCTATTTGCTGGAGATTCTCTGTGCCAAAAGAATGAATCATCAGGGTATACCATGCAAAGTCCCTGTGCCTCATTGGAGGACTTCTATAAAAGTTCACTCATTTCAGCCTCCAGACGCTGCTCCGGTATTAAATTAGGGCGCTCGTCGATTCTGGGGAACAAATATTTGTTCATTTATTTCCGCTCCAACTTTTTCTTTTCTTGGCGCGCAGCACACAAAACATGCCGCACAATAAATGGCGGTCCCGGGAAGGAGGTAGGGGGAGGGGAAATGCTCGAGAGAGCATTGCAATTTTTCTTCCAAAGGGAAGGTGTTGCTGACTACTTATGCGCGAGGTTAATAGGTGCGGTGGCTGCATTCATATTCAAACGTGGTAGTAGCGATGTGCCTTTTCTTCCTTCCCAATTCCCGCCACACTCTCAGAAAATTGCTTTTTACGCGCTTCCTCCTTCTCGCGCCTCTTCACGCGTTTTCGGATGCACACATTTCTTCCAGTTCTATTCACGGTGGTGGTGGTGGGTTCTAGCTGCGAGATAAAATTCGTTAATGTGTACTCTAGCGTTTATAAGAGTGTGTTCGCGAAACGAGTGTTTCTTTTTTTATGAAATTCCATGCACAGGTGCCTTCGAGAGCGGCAACAACTCGGTTTTTCTGCTTGTAACCCCCTTTGGAGTGTCTCGGGAACTACCACAGCACTTCCAGTACTTGACAGTGACAGTGGAATAACCACAGCTCTTCAGGGACCACACGAGGTTACGTGTGTTTGAGCACCTGTATCACAAGAGACTATTTGCGGCACCGACCATTAAAACTGGGACTGGAGAAACGAAAAACGAGAATAGTACTGCTTCCTTTACCTACCTACCTACCCACCCAGCTCTTGAAAAGTCGACACGGGTAGTCGAAGTCATAAGAACGGAGTCCTGAAGGGAAAGTCGTTGGTTCAAATTCCAGCAGGACTTTGCTCCCGGACTGAGTTTTTTTCCCAGTACTCATAGTTGACAAATGCTGGGGAAGAACTCTAAATTTAAGCCTTGAAAGTTTTCTTCCCAAATTTCCTTTTTCAATTATCATTTCATATATAATCAGTGTCCATCGTCAGCGGTGTCTATGCATTAAGAATGGGCGTTAAACACTATAAAAAATCTAATGCATTATATTCACGTTAATGACGTAACCCTTTTAACGTCGTTTCCAGTATTTGCTGATGAATCTGCTGCCAGCTGCTACAGTGGTGAACGAAGAGATCTTTCTCTAAGGGTATGTGTGGGTAGGTGAGGATAGACAACACCTAAATTGATGATAAATGTAATAAGTTAATACTTGAGTTGTTGACTGTTTGAGATGAAAAATTAAACTGGTGTTCCTGCAATAAAAATGAGAAGTGTAAGTTGACGTGAATCGCTGAAATGCTATACGGCGATTACATCTTCGGCCACTGAGAATACTCCTCTCGGTATGTAAGAACCGTTCGCAGTCTTTAGATGCTTCAGACCACTGAAGGAGTAAGCCCTTAAGACTGCAGTCGGAAATGCACGCTCGTTTATTGAATTAAGTGGCGTCCACTTTACAACTACTCCACCAAAGTTCCTAAATTATACGTTAAATATTGCATAAAATTTCCAATCTGGAAGATAGCGATGTTATAAAAGTATGTTTTCATATTCAAAAGAAAAAATAAGTGGAAAGGGTCAGGTAATTAAATTTAAGGAAATGATGGAACAGATAAGTATGGGAGATGCAGAATGTCACGTTAGGGACTTTGGGAAAGAAACATAATTAAGGCTAGAAGATATTGACAGACAAGATATTTTTGGCAGTATAAGAGAGAAAAGCTTCTTGAGTATACATAGGGAAATAAAAACAGTATGGGAGAGGGAAAAGTAAATAGAGATATGCCATAAACTAGGACGAGGATGATTTGCATTGGCGAGAACAGGAGCTAGAAACTTGAAAGGCATAAGGCATGACGAGGGTATAGGAAAATATCCAATGTGTCCTTAGGTGAACACGGATTTCCACTGTAATCAAACAGAAGCATTAGGAGAACAATTTTGGTAACAGAAATAGAAAAACTCGGATGTGGAAGCATCAATAAGGAAGATTCTGAGTGTGAAAGAGTATAAAAGTATAAAAGCTATAGGTAACTACGAGATTTAGGTAAGGTCAAAGAGAAATGACTAACAACGATACAAACAAGATAGGGCTAAAGGCGGACGAAATAGACGAATAATGCAAGTAAGTAGACAGTGGGTCATGAATGCATGGAAAACCAGGAGTTGTGTGTAATCAGACCAGATTAGCATAAGTAAGCAACCAAGAAATGAATTTTAGAGTAAGTAGTCTAATATTTTCAAATATTATTATAGTCTAAAATGTATGTAATTTAATTGCGTAATTGTCAGTATTGAGAAATAAATATTCATTCGTTCCTTCTAATTTTCGGAACTCGTCTACGTGAACTTTCACACACCTCTTTGAATTCTTAATGTATTAAGTTATAGCTACATGCACCTTGAGCTAATGCGTTTATTATTGACCAAGTTGGCCGGAACGTAATTGCCTTAACTACTCTGACTCCTACCTAATTGCTTTTCCTCAATATCCATTTGCCTGGTAATGACTTCCTTCTTCCCTTACAAAACTTGAACTCCTTCTTCTTTCATGATTCATTGATTTAATATACATAAATCATTTATTTCAATCACTTATATGCTTCCCTATCACGTCTTTATAAAAAGACCAAACATTTCGGTATCAATGGGAACTTTCTACCCTCTATCATTTATTGGTGGAAATGCGATATATTCTTACGAAAAGTAATTTTCTATCTACATCATTATAATCGAGATAAGTCTTTGCCAGAATAACTACATTACACATTTAGTTTATAGACACAAAAGAACAGTGATAGTCAAATGTTTAAGAACTGGACGCTATATGCTGGCCTTTAAAGTTCTAAACTCTTTCCATGCAATCGCGAGAAACAAGTGAAACTCGAGACGACTTGAAAAGAATGACTTAGGTATTGAAAAAATCCAACCATTAATAACGGATATCTCGGAAATGGCTTTGCCACAAAAAAGGTATTTGAAGTAAATTGTGTTTTAAATAGTTCTACTGTTTTTTTCTTTGGGGGGTGGAGTATGTTTTCGTCTATTGCTGAACGTTTGTATTTTCAACCAAAAGGCCTTCCGAATGAAGAAGACTTTACAGGCTATTCCCACAGAATTGAAGACATACATTTTGTTTCTCATGTAAATATATTTAATACATTGTATTTTAATCAAAATCGTTAAAGCCATTTTTGAGTAAATCAAACATTTTGAAAATTGTTCCACTTAAAGGGTAGCTGGGGGTGGGGAATTTCCTTGAAAATCTTCGTGTCTCATTTTTGGAAGATACTGAAGTTGATACCAAGCTTGGTATTTATCCACTTTGCGGTCTTGGGCTATGCTATTCACGGACACATACACGGACCTTTTCTAAAACGGCTACTTTTTGGATTCAAGGTGCCTCAAAACATGTATTTCCGATGATATTTCGGCACAAAATTTTCGGCTGGAATAAAATACCTTTTCTAACTAACAAGCACGTGGTATAAAAGGTAAAAAAGTTACAAAACCCGATTAATTTTTCAGTTTAGTGTTTTATCCTAACATTTTCTCTCATTCTCAGCGCTGCTCTACAAACAGACCAAGGCTGTTGCAAAGTTTACGTAAAAATGTCAATGTCTGAAACGTAGAATCAGACTGAAAAATTCAATACACTAGGCGGGATTTCAACCATGGATCTTCCGCTTTCCGTGCGGTTGCTCTAACCAAATTAGGTATCATGGTAACATGACGGCATGACCACTAATAGTGGTTAACTATAAAGCCCGGGACTTAAAGTGCTTAAGGGATTGTAAGTCGCCGTTGGAGTATGTCATCTCAAAATGAATTTGAGATCTCCTTGTGGTTTACCGCGAAAAATGTGAGTTAGTAGGGGAATTTAATGTCGTGCCGGCATGTTGCCATGGTAGTCCAGGAGGTGAGAGTCATTATTGAGAAAATCAAAAGTAATTAAAACTTTTAAATGTAAATTGTAGTTTGTGGTGGAGGGATTTTCTTTAAAATATGAATATCGTATCCTTGAATAATGCTGAACTTTAATATCAAGTTTGGTATTTAAACGACGTTTCCTTTTTGAGTTAATCTCTTCCATATACTCACAACACACGAATGTTTTTTAAAAGTGTGTTTTTCTTGATTCGGGGACTTCAAAACGTATAGACAAATCTGCATAACGAATTTTTGGATGGAATGCAATACTTCCTCTACTTACTGTAGAAAAGTAAAATGTCAGATACAGCCAGATTTTAACCCTCGACCTAGAAAATGGCAGCCATTTTGCTCTGTATGCTGTCATTTGTCGCTGTCAAGAACTTACATTACAGCATATACCCCCTTTGTAACACTAAATTCAGGGTAGATTTTGCCCTAGAATATGTTACTTTTAAAACCTCAGTTTATTAGACTTTATTTTTACTTTCCCCATCACGTACATAGTAGGTAGGGAAGGTACTATATTCCACACAAAAATTCGATACCGAGATTTCACCGGAAATAAATATTTTAAGTCACCTTGAATAAAAACTAGCAGTTCAAAGAAAAAAGTCCGCGTGTATTTAGATTCAGCAACTTTCAAAGATGCGACACGAACATATTCAAAATTATTCCTTATCCCAAACTACCCTTTACATGGAACACTTTCGAAAATTTTTATTTTCTAAAAAAGATTTTGATTAAAATACCATATATGAAACATATTTTCATGACATATAAAATTTATATCTTGAATTTTCTGAGAATAGCCTGTGAAGCCCTTTTCATGCGGAAAGAATTTGTATAATCTTGTATAAATTTGTTTTTTACTTTTTCTACTACGTATAGTAAGCAGGAGAAGTATTGTATTCCACCCAAAAAATTCGATACGATATTTCACAACAAATACATGTTTTGAGGCCGCCTGAATCGAAAAAAAAGCTTTTAGAATAAAGTTCCGTATGTGGTGTGTCTGTGAACAGCATAACTCAAAAACGAAAAGTCAGATAAATACGAAACTCGGTATTTAGGTTCAGTCTTACAAAGGTGCAACACGAAGATTTTCAAAAAAATTTCCAACCCCGGACTACCCTTTAGATGTAAGATTTTTCGAGATTTTTTATTTTCTAAAAACGCCTAACGATTTTGATTAAAATACCATATGTTAAAGATATTTACCTAATAAATAAAATGTATATCTTGAATTTTCTGGGAATAGCCTGGGAAGTTTACTTTATTGTCAAGAAACTTTGTATAATCTTATACCTATAACCGGTAAACGTTAAGCTACACAAAAGATACAGATCTGTTTAAAACATACAATGTATTTCAAATAAGTTTTCTTGTGGCATAAGCCATTTCTGAGATCTTTAATAAAAATTCCAATGGTTCACTTCTTGATCATTCTCTAAAGTCCTTTCAACTTTCTGTTGTTTCTGGCAATTGCATGGAAACAGTATAAAATTTTAAGGCCAGCATATAGCGTCCAGTTCTTAAACATTTGATTATCGCTGTTCTCTTTGTATCTGTAGCGAAATGTGCAATGTAGCTAATTCTGCAAAAGCTTATTTGCATTAAAATGTAGTAGACAGAAAAGTAGCTTTACTAAGAATAGTTTGTGTACCCACTAATAAACAATGTCATATGGATGTATCATATCAGGTTGTTTTTATTTAAACAAATTATCTGCAACCTGTGTTTCACCTTGCAGTATAAAGGATATTTACATTTGTTGAACAATGTGTATAATTTTATTCAAGTGTCGGAAAGTGCTTTTGAGAAATTCTGCGACATTAAGTGTGTTGAAATAAATCTTAAGAATCATTAGCAGGGGAATTGAACGTAATGCAGTTTGTCAAGCTCTTGAATATTTGCTGCATTCTGTCATCAAGTGTAGGACCGTCTGCGAGGGTTTATGGGGCAGCTACAGAATGGTGAAGCTCTTATATTAATTTTGCGGAGGTGGGATTGAGAGCGGCTGTGATTTACAAGGAATTGGGTGGTTATGTGATTGGGGCAGGGAGATAGGACATTCTGTGAGGTATGTTGGGGATAAAATGTGGAGGAAGAGGCATCATTGGATCTGGTATAGGTGGAATTCCAAATTGTAGTGTAATATTCAGTTAACAGCTGCTTGCCCTGAGTTATGGGAATATATTTGTAATCTATGATGGTACTGTGACTGGCAGGCAGCAATCCTCTCGAGGTAGTCGGATCTCCTCCATGACCTTTGAGTCAGTAGAGAGTAATCTTATTTGCCTTCTTGAGAGAGATGATTTTTTTCTGTTAGTTGAACGGCCAGAGGGTGGGAAGCGTAGACTAAAACGTACCCCAAAAGAAATGCACACCTTTAAAACAATAATTTATTTGTGACATCATCGATTTCCGAGATATCCATTATTAATGGTTCGAATTGTTCAATACTTCATTCTTTTTAACTCCAGTCGGTATTCAGTCGCTTCTCGCGATGTCATGGAAAGAGTAGGTAGAATTTTTAAGACCAGCACATATCGTCCAGTTCTGAAACTAATGCAGCTATTTCCGCAAAGGTTTATAGCATTTAAAATAGACAGGAAAATAATATTAAATTTGTATACTCGCTAATAAGCGGTAGAGTGTGGAGAAAGTAATGTGAACGTAAAAAATTGGACCTATTCTTTTAGGGAATTTTCCTTCAGAGCTAGTCCGAACATTTCGTTTATGTTAAAATCCTCATTTATTTGTGTCTTGAAGCCTGGCAATGGCCGTCACATTTAGAAGCCATAAACTTTGCTTCAATATTCTGCTACCGCTGCTGCAGTGGTTACTATGAGATTTTTCTCTCAGGGTATGCATGGGAATATTTTAGAACGATAACTCCAGCTGAAATTGACTGAGAAGTTTAATGTGATCTAATACTTGAACTAATGAAGCAAGCTGCCAACCGTCTGAGGATAAAGAATAAAACTGATTATGAATCGTAGCTCTCGAAATTATAACAATTGAATTCTTATACATGCTAACCTCTGTAGCATAAATTTTATTTTAAAATAACTGTTTTCGCAATAACAGAAATTAGAAGTGTAATTGTCGCGTGTCGCTAAAATGCTTACCGGCAAAAACCCTCGCGATTGCCGCTAAACCTTACTCACACGAGCGCGTAATTAAGCGCTTAAAATAACACACGAGCAATCATCAGCTTATTTGCTAATTCACAAGAGAGAGTGTTGCGAAGGTGTGCACGAACGAATGTGTCTGATTAGAAAGCATTACTTAAAAAGACAGCTTAACTTAAGCTCCGCCTATCTATCAATACACCCATGAATGTTACTTCATATGCTCTCCAATATCAGAATTCTAAGTATGCTTGTGTGACACTGTTGCTATGGGGTACCTCCCCGACTCTCATAATGCCATTTCCTTTCTCTTTTACAGAACCTCTGCAAATATACTCAACTTAAACTTAAACTCAAACTGCATTCCAAGAACTTTTATACGTAATGCGTTAGCTGTTAATAATGACTTTGCTTATAATGACTTGGTAATGACCATTCCGCGGACCAATCTTTCCAACTCAGGATTCTTACGTTATACGCTGATTTAATGTAAGGAAATTATTTATTGCAGTTAATTCTTTATTTAATTATTTATATCTTTCCGTCAATAGACGCTGTAGCAGTATTATGCTACCAAATGTAAGCATTAAGGTTACATGGCTGGAAATTTATAAGGTAAATAAGAATGTGGTGTCAACAAAACGCGCAATTTAGGTTTATGTTGAATATTAGCTTGTAAAACTGCAGGAAAATAGTTATGACTGAAACAACTTCATTATGGTACACCCGGTAATGCCAATGGCAAAGGCATATGTTATGATGTAAGCAACAGATAGCAGCAAAGGTATATACATGTTGCCATTTGCAGTACCTCCAGTGACAAATGGCTTTGACAAACCTTATCTCTAATGCAAGCAATCAAGATAAGCGTGGAATAATTCCCAGTTGCTCCAGCTTGGCACATGCTTTCTCTAAATCACATTTTTGTGATATATAACTTTCTGTAATGAGATTTATAATGGTCTTTGGTTGTTTCAGCTTTTATTTCTCATAGGATTTGTGCATTGCAGTTCCATGAAGTTTAATACGTAAATTTCTAAATCAATATTAAAAGTCGTTTTACTTGCTTGTAGCGCAAGCGCAATTTTATTTGAATTACTCTTATTTTCTCTACTACTTATGTCAGAGGAAGTATTTTATTAGGCCCAAAATTCGAAAATATGACTTTAGAGTCCCCTGAAGCAAAGCAATAATTTTAAAGAGAAGTTCCTGGTGGCGTGGAGAAGAGAGAGAGAGAGAGAGAGAGAGAGAGAGAGATAAATGAGAGATAGGAATAGACCATATATTTAAGATATTTATGGGACAAGTAAAATATATATATTTAATTTTCTGAGAATAGGTTGTGAAGTCATCTTCATTCTGAATGAATTTCGCATAACTTGTAAACCTTCAGCACAAAAATGTAGATTTAGTTAAAACACACAATTTATGTCGAATCCTTTTGTGTATCATTAAATACATCCAGGATATCCTTTATTATTGGTTTGAACCATAAAATACTTTACACGTTTTTGGACTCATAAGTCGCTATTGTGTTTACTTTCTCTAGCATATACGAGAAGGTGTTGAATTTCACTAAAAAATGCGATGCCAAGATTTCACACATGTTAGGTCCCTGAATCCAGGAAAAACACTTTTAGAAAAAAAATGCAATTTATGTGTCTGTGTCTATGAACAGCGTAACTCAAAAAGGAAAAGTGAAATATATACCAAACTTGATATCTAAGTTCAGTATCTTACAAAGACACTACGCGAAGGCTTTCATGAAAATACCTTCAACCCAAATACTGTTTACATGGTGTTGTGGCGTATTAATAATTTGAGGGGTTACATTATTGTTCTACATTGTCATTCCAGACACATTGTTATTTACTTCACTCTTGGCTGGTAGCTTTGCTAGCCACGAGTGGTGGGGGATATAGCGTCTGTCTCAGGATTCCGTGAGGAACGGATCGCGTGTGTAAGCCGGGCTTTGGATCGGTGGACATCTCCTCCCACCGTCCATTTTTAATAATGTACGAACCCCAAACGGTTGGGAAATAAATCTAGAAATTTGTGAGTAGATTTGTGTTGTGGGTTTTATGCAGTAAAAACCCACGCCTTCCTCTTAACCTTCCTCTTTCGGTCCTCCGCAACCAAGTAAGTATACGCCGCCTCATTGTACGTGCTGGGTACTCAGAATTAATTTAATTTTCATATGGACTTTTAGGTCATCTACCCAGCATGTGACATTTTTGGTGGAGTCGCAAACAGTATAATTTTCTACATTTTTGGTTTTCTCAAAATTAGCTGTAACGATTTTTTTTAAATACCATATATTAAAGCTACATCACAAATAAAACTCATGTTGAGCTTTCCTTGAATAGTCTGTAAAGTCCCCTTCATTCGGAACAAATTTTGTACAATCTTGTATAACTGGTAAATGTTAACCGATAGACGAAAACGTACTACACAAAAAATTTAGATCACTTTAAAACACACAATTTATTCCAAATAACCCTTTTTGTGGCATCGTCTAATCCATTATTAATGACTCGAATTGATCAATACTTTTGTCATTCTTTATAAGTCCTGTTAGCATTCAGTTGTTGCTCGCGATGGCATGCAAAGATATGCAATTTTGTGTCCAGCGTATAGCGTCCAATTCTTAAAACATTTGACCTGCTATTCCCTTTGTATCTATAATGAAATTGTGACGAAACTATTCCTGTAAATGTTTATCTCGATTAAAATGAAGTAGAAAAATAAGCTCTTTTTTCGTTTCTCTCTTTCTTTCTTTCTTTCTTTCTTTCCTTCTTTCTTTCTTTCTTTCTTTTAGTTTGCTCGAGATTATGCAAAGAGAATGGAATTTCAAAGTCATTACATAGCGACCCGCTCGTAAAAGATATGGCTATCGCTTAAAGCCTACTTTATTCCTCTAATTCCCAATTACCTAGAAGAAAATAATAAAGACAGTTTGTGCAAATGTTTACCTAACATCACGTAGCTACAACAATAAACGTTTGTAAGATGGTTTGTAAAAGAGTAGAGAGTCATGTATCATATAGCTACCTATTCTTACATTCACATAACTTTCTCTACCCTCTTTCGTTTATTAGTTGAAATACAAATTATTATTACGAAAGTTTATTTTTCTATATACTTCATTTTAATTAAGCCAAATTTTTGCAGAAATAGATACATTACACATTTTTTATAGATACAAAGAGAACAGCGATGGTCAAATGTTTAATAACTGGACGCTATATGCTGGTCTTAAAACTCCATACTGTTTCCATGCAATTAGGAGAACAACTGAAAATCGATGGGACTTAAAAATCGAAGCATTAATGACGGATATCTCGGAAATGGCTGATTCTATAAAACGTTATTGAAACTGAATTGTGTGTTTTAAAGACATCTACATGTGTAGTACGTTTTCGTCTATCGCTTCACGTTTATTAGTTATACACGATTATATAAATTTCATTCCGAATGAGAAGGACGTCGTAGCCTAAACCCAAAAAATTCAAGATAAGCATTTTATTTTTCACGTAAATATTTTTAATATATGGTATTTAAATCATAATTGCTAGTCATTTTTGGGAAAGTTAACATTTTCTAAAAGTGTTCCATGTTAAGGGTAGTTTGGGGTGGAAGACTTTTCTCGAAAATATTTGTGCTACATCAGTTTGGTATCTATCCAACTTTTCGTGCTCTTTTTGGGATTCAAGGGTCCTAATAACATGTATTTCCGGTGAAATCTCGGTATGGGATTTTTGAGTGGAATGTTATGCCTTGTATACCTACTGTGTACGGGTTAGAGAAAGTAAAAAATCTGACTATCGCTTAGCTTAATCTATACCTACAACGAAATAAATGTACTTATACAATGAAATGTCATATGAATTGACAATAATTGTATAGGAGAAGAAGCGTTTTTGGGAAATGGTTTGTAGAGGAGTGAGTAGAGGAGGTCATGTGAATGAAACAGGTATGATATTTTTTACTACGTCCTTATTGTGAACAGCCTCAGGGCCGACGGAAGAATAAACGAGTCGGTTGAGAACTTGCGATAAAGTTGTGAGTAGGAGGACTGCAAAAGAATAAGAAAAAGGCAGGGAGTAGGTGATTGTTATTGGCATCAACTTATTGTGCTGTCTTCGCCGCTTATTTGAAACAAGTTAAGCTATTGGCAGAACTGCAAATTCCAATAATCTGTAGCTTTAACTGTACCGTTACAGAAAATGAAGGTAACATTGTTAAATCAGAGCACCGAAGGTTTTTCTATAACCCTTTTGTGCCGATCCATCGACCAAGGAAATCGAACATCAATAGCGGCTCGTACAGCTGAATTAAAATGGAACGGTGCGCCATCTTGTTGAATAATTCATCCGAGGATAATGGTGGCCTGCGGGAGCTTGGAGACCCTCCGCTGTGTTTCAGCGACTGACAAAACTCAAAGAGGAATCACCGTCATACAAAACGTACCACAACACAGGGCTCATTTACATGCAACCTGTCACAGAGGCCTTAGGTTTGACTTCCCGTGCGGTAAACTTGGTTTTCCTGTGAGTTCTGTTACGCACACTAGGCCAATTGACGTGGCATTTCTGGAATTATTTTCCTAAGATAATATTGAAAACATGTTTTAAACGACAGGAAAACAAATGCATAAATTACAATAATCGTTGTTCTGCTAAAAATAACTGTCTTGTATAAACTTGAAATTTCTAACCTCACTTTTAAAATAGTCCATACAGTTTGTATAAGTTTTACATTTGATATTTTTAAACACAGATGGGGTAACGTGTACAGTATTATTTTCTCTATTAGTTACCTATAGTAACTAGAGGAAGTATTAAATTACACACAAAAATTCAACATAGAAATTCCAGGAATTACATTTTTTCAGGCCTCCTAAATCCAAATCCAAATAAAGCATTTTTAGAAGAACTCCGTGTGTGTGAACAGCATATTTAAAAAACGAAAATTCAGATAAATACCAAATTTGGTGTTTAGGTTCAGTATCTTCCAAGTATGCGACACGCAGATTTTCAAGAAAATCCCCCCAACCCAAACTACCATTACACGGAAAATGTTTCGAAATGTTTTATTTTCCAATAAATAGCTGGGAACAATTTTGATTAAAATACCACACATAAAAGGTATTTACATAACAAATAAAATGTGTACCTTGAACTTTCTGGGAATAGCCTGTATAGTCCTCTTCATTTGGAAATAAATTCTGTATAATCTTGTATGACTGGTAAACCTTAAGCTATAGACGAAAATGTACTATACGAAAAAATGTACATCTCTTTAAAGTACACAACTTATTTCAAATACGTTTTTTGGGGGGTATAAGCCATTTCTGAGATATACGCTATAAATGGTTCGAATTGTTCATTACTTGGTCATTCTTTTGAAGTCCTGGCAATAATCAATTGTTTCTCGTGTGAGACAGAATGTGCCGGAATTAATTTTATTATGTACTAATTTATTCAGTGTTCAATTTAATCTATAAATTATATAAGTGTACAATGTGAAAACAATGTAAATAGTAATTTTTGTATAATGTATTTGTCGTGTACATAATGTTCCTGTTTCACTAGGTTTAGAATGTCTTGAAAGCTGCAGTTAGGATAGAAACATGCTGTTTCCAGGTGCAGCTAAAACGGTATCTTTTGTGTAAGAAAATAAAGGTAAAGGTTTTATGACTCTGTTTGTTTCCGCTCCGGATGTATGGAGCGAGGCAAATATTATAACGGCAGTTTTACCGTTGACTTTTAGTAGAGGACCGTCCACAGTGCAAGACAGACAGTTGAGTTGGCAGTACAGTTGAGAAGACAGTACTCCGGGGAAGACAGTGGTAATATGTGAACAGGTACAGTATGTAGTGTTAGAGGGAAGAAGTAATAATAAATAGTCCTAAAGCAAACGTTCCAGTGTGTAATCAATTCCTCTATAAGCTCCCATTGCCACAACTGAGATCTACGAGCTTATCAAATGTCATGATAGGCAGAGTCCATGCAAACATCACCGCTGAGATCCATCTAGCCAGGGTAACAGCGAGAAGGACTACAAGACGAAGCCACGTCGAAAAAATAGGCAGGGATACCGACGCACGCGGTTGCATGAAAACAATAGGGCATTTTAAGGTCAGCATATAACGTCCAGTCATTAAAACATGTGACTCACTGTTCTCTTTGTATTTGTAAGGAACTGTGTATTGTAGCTATTTCTGCAAAGGTTTATTTGGATTAAAATGTAGTAGATAGAAATATAAGTTTTAGTAGGAATAGTTTGTATATCGACTAATAAATGATCGAGGGTAGAAAAGTCATGTGAATGTTTCGCATCGGATTGTTAGACAAAAGTTTTGTGTGAGTGTCTGTGCGTGTCTGTGAATAGCACAAATAAAAAACAAACAAACCGAATGTCTATTTAAATACCAAATTTAGTATTTAAGTGTCTACAAAGATGAATTTTAAGAAAATCCTCTGCCCCAGACTAACCTTTACATGGAAGAACTTTAGTTATTTTTTATTTTCTGGAAAATTGCTCTAAGAATGTTCATTAAAATATCATACGTTTATGATATTTGTACGACAAATAAAACGTACATATTGAATGGTCTGCGAAGTCCTATTTATTCCGAAGGACTTATGTATAATTCCTTAACCTTAAGAGATGTAGATTTCAAAATGTAGATCTCGTAGCAGTACACGATTTATGTAAGTTTTTTGTATCGTTAACCATTTCTGAGGTATCTTTATTATTGACTTGAATTTTTCAATACTTGTAAGTTACTTCAAGTAGTTAGTCGCTATTCGTTTCTTTTTTTTCTCGTGATCATGCAGAGAGCAAGGTATTCTAAAGCCATCACACAATGACCGGTTTTTTTAAAAGCCTGTCTATAGCCTACCTAGGAGGAAATGCGTAAGCGTGTAATGAAAGTTTATCTCGATTAACAAGAAATAGGTAGAAGAATAAAATTTTGTAGGAGTAGTTTATAGAAGAATGAAGTCACGTGAATGGAACATTGATGCGTAACAATAGTGTAGCGTGTATGTGTGTGCATTGTCGCGTCGGACACATTATTGCTTTGTAGCACGACATTGTTGGACATAATTATTTCGTTTGGGAGTTTGAACTTCGTCCGGCGCGGCATTTCTCTCCCCACCTCTTAGTCAGGGTTGGAGAGAAAGAAGGGGAGGAAGAGAGCGTTACTGTTTTCTTTGTTTGGCAGCGTCAGTAGTAGGCAGTCAGTCGTGTGTCTGTCTTCAGGGGAGTGGTTGTGTGTATGAATGCGTGTTTCTGTGTGAGTGTGGAGCATCTCCCTTCAATGTTTGTCCTGTAATCTGTTGTGAACGATGTAGTAACACCAAGGAAACTGTAAAATAAACCACAGTAAATGTGAAATTATGTGTATTTTGTTGTTAATATCCCACGACTACTTTACAATGTGCAGCTAGGTTCCTGGTCCTCTTGTTGCCAGTGCAGTTTCGTCCCCCAATGTTTATGCTGGGGTAACTAAATTTACTATCTAGCTGCAAAACCTTTTGGCGTCAGCCCTGTATATAACAGTAGCATTTACTTTTGTATTTATTCTACAAATTCATGAACTAAAATAATATTTTTCTGTGTACTTCTTGTTCGCCAGAAATGGATTCAATTAGGTAAATTCACACTGTAACATATTAGGTGATATCTAAGTGAATGCTAACTGTTATATTACCTACACTTGGGTGCAAAAAATATTTAGAATGCATAGTTCCGCTCTTTGAAGTGCACCTTTCTAAATCCCATCTTGCATAATTCTTATTGGTACATCGATCCTTTTTGATTGATGTGTCTGCAGCTTCGCAATTCATAGCATATCCTTATAACACCCTGCCAAACGATAAAATGGCTACTTTAGAGGTAGAACTTAGATTATCCGACTTAACAGAAATTAAAAAATGGACATGGTTAGGGTGGCGTTCGGACAAGGGCAGTCAGAATTGGTACGCAAACAATCGTGTCTTAAATTTTCACGTCAATATTGAATTTTCCCTTTAAACAACAAGATATTTTTACAAAGGAATATCTAATACTGGACATATAAGTGTAAGTTACAGAACATTGAAAAACTTATTCAAATCGGATAAGCATCTGGATACTCACCTTTCGAATTAAATTAAATTTTATCTACAAATATTGTTTGATCTTCGCAGACGATCAAATGGTTTTCAGCAATGCTGAAGAGAGTTGCAAACTTCAGCCCTAAGACTAAATGAAGTACCCAGCAGTTATAATGCTGTGATACAGCGGCTATGGCCTGAGGTTAACGGGAGGTTGGCGCCGGGCGGTCGGTGTAAACAAGATAACTGCCGCTCGCCAGCGTAAACACCGAGCGCGCTAGTGGCAGATAACTGGAACCCTCTGGAAGCGGCTTCTCCCCCTTCCTACAGAAAGTGTGTCGAGATAGTTGTAAAATGTTCGAGAAGGATTCAACTGACTATATAAGTGAGCGTCCTTGCGAGAGAATGAGATTTGTTGAGTCAGTGTGAGTCAAATTGCGTCGGACAGTGAGTGAGAGAGCGAGTTTCAAGTGCGACATAAAAAGCGATTCTCCCAGCGAATTGGTGACGGTTGTTGTGACGTGCAGTAGGTGCAGCTGCGAAGCGACAGGCTGTGTGGATCTTGTGTTCAACTCCCGAGTGAAGTGAACCGTTCGGCGTGAAGAGGTTGAGGAAGGATGTGAAATAACGAAGAGTTGAACAAGTTCACCTTGGTGAAGTGATAGTGAAAATTAGTAAAATTTAACTAGAGAAAAACTAAAAAGTGACAGTGATAACAGAGAGAGAGAGACTGACAGTTGAACAACTGGACAAAGTCACAATACTATACTTTAACTCCCCAAAAAACTAAACTAATGGCATTTGTAGGGACAAATCACAAATTATGTAAAATAATTACTAATAATAAACTAAGAGATCAGTCAATAACTTTAACTACTTGTACTTTAATGCATTTTACTAAGATGAATAGTAAGTCCTTTCGGACTTTCTATAATATTTTTGGACATTAAAAATAACAATGAAATGCAAAATTTTTAAATTCGCACAGCTAAAATTCTATAAAACTATGGCAGTAACAAAACTAATGTATGCGTATGAAAGTTGGATGATCAATAGATCACATAAACTAAAAATAGGAACAACTGAAATGAGGTTCACAAATACATTCTGCAGCAGGTTACAGGTTCGTGGAATGTAAGTAAAATGAAAAATAAGAAAGAATTAAACATGTACAACCTGACAGAAGGAACCGAAAGGTTAAAATTAATTCTGAAAGAATGTCAGGCAACAAATTACCATATATACTACTCCATTATCAACCTAAGCGGAAAAGAAATGTTGGAAGACTATTATAAAGATAGAGTGACTCGAGTTCTTGATATGGAAACATGCCAAGGACTTAAATACATGAAATAGAAAAAGATATTTTTCCTACGACCTTCCAGACGTTTTCCATGCATAATAAAACCCCTTGTGGTGTTTTGTGAACAGATATTTTGAGTTTACAGCGGAGAGGTCGGCGGGTAAGGTATCTTTATTCGTGTGAAATTATTAAGGCTATTATACAAACACTGGGTGCTTGGATAATTGTCCGAACATGAATATTTAAGATACAAGTTAAATGTGAAGAAAGGGAAGAAAATAAAGCGAAAAGATACATATGAATTGTCTCTGATTGGTGAACAAATCTTATCTGACTTGATACAGTTTAGCCAGACAAGTTTGCTTTCTGGTCAGCCAATAGATCCCAATGTGCCAATCTCTTTCTATCGGGACTTAGTAATTTTTCTGTGAATTTACGATGTGCACTCCAACAGTAATGTAAAAACATTTCACAAAATTGTTTATTTCTACATATATGTCTAACATACACATGTTACTTCTCTACATAGTCTCCTTCTTTGTCTAAGCACGGTTACCGACTGATGATACCTTTTGTACAATTCTTCAGGTAACCGTTTTAGTGACTGGTAAACTGCAGGACCCAGACTTGCCCTCGATGAAAATTGTCCCCCACAAACACCAAGTTTCAGTGTGTCGAACAACCCAAGATCACAAAGAGCAAGATAGGTGAATAAGGAGGGTGTCTCAGTGTCGCAATACCATGTTCGAGTAGAAATTTTGTGACCACACATGCTCTTTGGGGTGGCGCAAAATTAAATTTCCCACCAACTCAGGCCGCTTTACCTGCGATTGCAGGCAAGAGTTTGTTCTTCAGGATGTCTTTGTTTTGTTCTTCAGGATGTCTTTGTGACGTTCACCAGTGATTGTCATGTCTTTTGAAAGAGGATGTGAGAGGGTAACCCCATTTTGGTCCCAAAATATTGAGTAAACAAATTTCTCAGCTGAGGCGTCAATTTTGAATTTTTTGGGAGTCGGTGAGTCTGCTTGTTATATCTAGCTTTATTGTTGTTTCGTTTCAGAATTGAACAGAGGGAACCATGCCTTATCCATAGCGATCACGTCGTTAAGAAAATGTGGATATGCATGGCCTCCTGTCAACATATCTTCACAAGTCATTTTATATTTTTTTAATCATCCAGCATCCTTAACACCCAACGTGCAATCAGTTTCGCCATTTTTAGGTCCTCTTTAATGATTCTCAGCACTGTTCCATTGGTTAAATCTGTCTGAAGACAAATTTGTTCAACAGTTACACGGCGGTCATCCATGATGAGTTTTTCAGCACGTTTCTGTTCTAAATGTTGCGGGCAGAAGATGGCTTCTCTTCTTCTCGTGACAGATCACTGTTAGACACTCTGGAGCGAGAAGTGGAGGATGGTCATCAGCCCGGGGAAGAGTTCTGCGCTTCTCCTGGCGAAGGTCCGTCGCTGTCGGCCCGAGCGGTCTCTGAGGCTGCGGCGGAGGAGAATCTCTTGGGTTACCTCGGCCAAATACCTCGGAGTCATCCTCGACCGCGGGCTCATTTTGCTCCACATGTCAGGGCAAAAGTCGGCCTCGACCACGCCGCTCTGAGGCAGCTGTACCCTATATTCCCTCAAACTGCGCCTATATCAGGCGATTATCCCGCCCGTGATTCTGTATGGCTGCGAGGTCAGGGGATCGGCGGCAGTGACCACCATCCGCAGGCTGCAGACCGTCGCTTCGGATGATCTATGATACCGGGCGTATATTCCCGTCACATATCCTGCACACCCACTCCGGTCTCCCATACATCGTGGACGTGGTGCGGTGAACCCGTACCATGTACACGAAACTCACATACTATATCAACCAGCTGGTGCACTCCCTGTGTCGCTATGACCACACAGCACCAAGACGGCGAAAGAGCTACCAGATACCAAAGGACGTCTTGGGCCCCCGGGGTTAAAGGCTACCACTCCTACCCATCAAAAGTTCTCCCAAGTTAAGAAGTATCGGGCTTGGTCACTAGTTGGATGAGTGACCATTTAGCGGTGACCGGTCCGCCTACTACCTTGGATATTCCTTAAACCCTAACCCCAATTTCCATCCTGATTCGCTGCCATACCGGCCTGCTTAGCTTGACGACCACACAAGCGGCCGCCAAAGTTAAGCAGTATTGGGCTTGGTCACCACCTGGATTCATGACCGCCCAGTGGGTTTGCCGAGACCCAGCCAATGGCTAAATTCCGCCCATTAAGAACAAACAGAAAGCTCGCGTAAATCTTTATTTACCTACTGTATCGTACAGGTAAAGTCGCATTTGTGGCGACTTACATTCCGTCCAAACCTGGACCACCTGCTCCCGACTGCTGGATTGCTGGTGGACACTCTCTTCTTTCTAAACATTTTCATTCAACTATTCACATTGCTATAGTGCATAACATTATCCCCCTACACCGAGATAGGTTCACGATGAATATTAATGCAGTTTACACCTTTTACACAAAGAAAAGGACGATTGTACCCTGTTTCTCTCGCGAAAACTCCATAATTATCAGTATAGAAAACACTACTTATCCACTCAGAGACACGGACTGATTGGGATACCTGCTGCTACCAGAAGGTATGATCTTGCATCCCCCACTACCACTATGCGGCTACCCAACATGTACAGTCGCCAGCGAATCTTTATGCGCCACTTCTGGAGTGAGACTAGCAATTTTTCGTTGGTTCACCCACTGCACAAATGCACCCAGTCCTCACCACCACCACAGCTGCTTTCCGTGTCCTTCAGTCTCCCAGTCTAAACTTTGCCATTCTCTTACCTTTTCTTTGCTCTTAAAGCAAGAGTATGTCTTTTTTTCCCAATTCTATTTCATTTCGTTTGCTAAACTTAGAGAAGGCTTAATTTTAAAACCGATTCAATGTTAGCCGAGTGAGATGACTCCGTGGTAATGCGTGAGGTTCGCATTCGAGACGTCCAGGGTTCGATTCCCTTCAGGTCAATAATCTGACCAACGGTGTTCGGTGTGTTGCAGCAGGACGGCGGATAGTGCGTTTTGGAAAGGTTTCTCCCAGAGAGCACGGGCCTAAGGCTATGCTAAGATATGCTCCATTTGGAATCGCTAGGAACTCCGTTCTTGCTAGCGCACATCGTCGTTCGAATCTAGTCGGCCACATTTCCCCCTACCAGGGCCACGTTAGAAGTCAGATGGTTCACTGCGGTCCGTTGGCGGTGCTTGCTCCAGGTTCTGGAGACCACTCTGTCTCTCCTACCCCGTCTTTTGTCATATTTTCATATGTTTATCATTTATTTCACCTCGTCACCATACTAATCCCATGTATATTCTCCTCAAACTATAGTATATTTATTGTCACGCAACGGCTATGGCCCAAGCTTATTGGGATGTTGCCGCTGAGTAGTCGGAGATAAACAAAGATAAGTACCGCTGACGCCAGCGTAAACATCGGAAGCACAATAGTCAGATAATCAAAATCTTCTGGATGTTTTCCCTTCTCGTAGTTCTGGAACTCTGTGAAAATTTCCAACGGCTATAAAAAGCGAGCGCTCTCGCAAGTAAGCGACCGAGTTAGCGAGTGCGCTTCTTGTGCGACGAAAAGTGTCGCTCTCCGAGTGATTTTGTGATCACTGATGTGCAGTGTGTGCTGCTTCCGCGAGATATTGTAGAAGCCTTGTATTCGACTCCCCAGTGAGTGACACGTCTGGAAGAAGTAGTAACGTCTTGCGTACTTCATTACGCCGTTACATCACGAAGAAAGTGAAGTAATAGTGAAAATTAAGTGAACTGACAGTGATCACATTAAGGAAGCGACAGCGAGAACTTAGAGAAGTGACAGTTAAAATGGACAAAGTCAATAAACAGTAGAGGATCAATTATCCGAAACAATTGGAGACGGGGACGGTATTCGGATAACTGATATTTCTGATAATCTCGATCATTTATGAAAAGGTATCATAGGAGCAATATTAAACACAACTGTGCATGAATATTTTTATCACCTGTCTTACAAATAACACAGAGAATTGATTAGCCTAGTCTGACAAGTTCAAAATGACAATTAAAAAGGAACCAAAGGAAAATAAGTCCATCTTTGTTTCCTTTTGGGGCACTTCACAGCTGAGACCTTTTCTTTCTTTCTTTCTTTCTTTCTTTCTTTCTTTCTTTCTTTCTTTCTTTCTTTCTTTCTTTCTTTCTTTATACTTTCTCAACTACGTATAGTAAGTACGGGAAGTATTGCATTCCACCCAAAAATTCTATACCGAGGTTGCACCGCAAATACATGTTTTAAGGCGCCATTAATCCAAATAAATCATTTTCGAAAGCATGTTCGTGTGTGTGTCTGTCTGTTTGCGAATAGCACAAATCAAAAACGAAAAGTCGGATAAATGCCAAACTTTACATGCAACATTTATTGAAAATTCTTGATTTTCTCAAAAATGGCTCTAAAGATTTTGATTAAAATATCATATGTTTAAGATACTTTCATAGCAAATCAATGTTTAACTTGAATTTTCTGGGAATGTCCCTAAAAAGACTCTTCCTTATGAATATCTTTTACATAAATGGTAAACAATACAAGGTTTTACTACACAAAAAATTTAGATCTCGTTAAAACACACAATTTATGCCATATAAAGCTTCTTTTTTTGTTGGAGCGAGCCATTTCCGAGGTATTCCTTGTTATTGATTTTAATTTTCCAATACTTACACGTTTTCTCAAATAGGAATTCGTTATTCGGTTTTTTATGCCCTGGACATGCAAAGAGAATGAAATGCTCCACATAGCAACCAGCTCTTAAAAGATTTGACTATCGCTTAAAGCCCACCATATTCCTCTTGCACCTACAAGGAAATTAGCAATATGATGGTTTCTGCAAATGCTTATATCGATTATCATGAAGTAGATGGAGAATAAGCGTTTGAAAAGTTAGTTTGTGCTAGTGTAGAGAAAGTCATGTGAGTGCAGCACATCAGATTTCTGCTTTTCTTTTTTTGCCGCTGAATCTCGCAAACGTTTTAAAGAGAGCAAAACATTCTCGTCGTTCTCCACTTCAAATCCGTCTCCAGGTAGTGAAAACCTTCCTCATTGGATGCTGCTATTTCGGCATGATCGTCGTCGTCGCAGACCCCGCCGCCCACTAAGCTCTTCCTCGTTGTCGCTCGCTGTCTTCCAAGTGTCTTGGTCGTCAGTGACACTCGCAATGATTTTATCGACTGTCGGTATTTGATAGCTGGTCATTAACATCACATTCGAGCCAATTATGTTTTCCTGGCCGCATTCTTCAAATGCTGAAGATTATTTAACCAGTCCAGCCAGTTCTGATGCAATTGGTGGCTCGTCTGAAAGGAGTTACTCTAAGCTTTGCTAATGTAGTGCCCTTGATAGTAGCCCAGGCTTCCGCTGCCATATACACAGCATCCTTTAATTTAATTTTTTATACAGTTGCTGAATATTTTTTCCCTCGATCAGAACTATATGGCGCGTACACAAAATTGAAATTGTCACTTGGAACGCTTTCGGTGAACACTGGGACGCCCAGCGTTGACCTGTCCTCTCTAATGCAAGAGGGGTTATTTTGACCCCTACTATATAACACTAACATCAATGTTCTACATTATTAGTCAAAATTCTATTTGTATTCAATTAGTATATTGTCATGTTATTAAGAAACAGAATGATGAATAAATATGCAGCAAAACACAAATGTATCAGTTATTAAACTAAGCAAAACTCGTAAAACCCAAACAAGAGTAAGCAAATGAGCGGGTATGCTCAGTTTTAAATGCATAGAAAAATGAATTATTCATGTTTACAGCAATTTTAGCTAGTTCATACGTCTACACAATAGACACTTTGTATTCAGTTTTCTTTGTGCATTTTCCACAAAGCATCTTCTTACAAACAGTACACTTGGAAGTAGTTTTATTACACTTGCAAAATTTAAGAACAGACATTTACGACGTTTCTGTGCTACTTTCCCTTCATTTTCATCTCCATTCTTTCCATAATCGTCTGTGCTTCACGAAGAGAGCGGCTCTTCACATAGTCACTCTGCAAGCTGCTGAGAATCAGCATCATTACTATTAGATGATTCACCTTCTCTAGTTTCCTGCAGTATAAACTCTTCTTCTGAGTCGTCACTTCCACCTCAATTATTATTATTTTGATTATTATTATTATTATTATTATTACTCTATTTTGCTTTGCTTTAAATAGAGGGTCATATCCGACGGGTCTGTTAGTGGATTACTTCAGATCGAGGTGTGACGGACAGTTATCCTTCTAGGTCCAATCCCTGTAACCACCCGCTTCGTGTACACAGAGACCCTAGTGCATAACAAACGGAACACCTGCTCCGTGCAGTTCAGATGGCATTAGGGTGCCGTCCAGTCCAGTCCTTCCATATAGAAAGGCGGTCAGTTAGTCTTCTAGTTCTCATCCCTGTAGCCATGCCATCTTGCTTTGTCGCGTGTCCACAGAGGCCTGGATCTTTGCTTCGTGCCGTGGGTGCCGTCCAGTCTACCTCTTTCATTGTCTGTGGATAGATGGCAAAGCATTCGTAATTACCACCTATTTTTCATGTGGCATTAAATATCCAATCTGGTATTTACCTTAGCGTCTGAGGGAAACCACAAAAAAGCTCAGTCAGATTGGTCGGCCCACGGAATTTGAACCCGGGACCTCCCGAATGCGAGTCACAGACGTTACCGCCTGAGCCATCCCGCTCGGTCCTGAATCATTCTCCGGATCTCTTTGTAACTCTGAAAGTAGCTCATCTTCACGTAAATAACGTTTCCGATACATTTCAACCACCGCCTCACTAGCACCTTTGTAACACTGGTTCTTGCAAGGGAATGACAAACAAAAGTACGTCGTATAGAGAGCATTGTTGTCCATTGATACCACAATAATATGAATAAAAGTCAATTATTACATCATAAAATAAAATGGCTTCAATAACGGTGTGTATGAAATAAACTTATTTTTGCAAGGGAACGACAAAGGAAATGAAATTGAGTTTTATTTATGGACGCTCTTTAACTACTATGGTTTTTAGCGTCCCATTTTATATTGGGCGTGAAAGACCGGTAATTTTGCTCAGAGGCCTCTTTATCAGGATTGAGGTTCTTTTAGGTGCCGTAAATCTACGACATAGGAGCACCAGCTTTACTTCCCTTCAGAAGCAAGCCATGCTAAGGATTTTTACGCCCGAAAAAATCTATCGCCCTCTGCCGGGTTTGAACCCGGGACCTTGTGAACTAGAGGCTAGCACGGTACCACTAGTCCACAGAGGACGACTAACGACAAAGGTAAATAATTGTTACATGCTGGGTAGAGAATTCACAAGAACATTAAATTAATTGTGAGTACCCAGCACGTACATTGAGGAGACTATACTCACTTGGCAGCGAAGGACCAAAACGTGGTGTGGAGTTATGAAAGGAAGGCGTGGGTTTTCGCTATACAAAAACCGTAATATAAATCTACTTACACATGCCTGGGTTTATTTCCCAACCGATTGCGGTTACTACATTATTAAATATGAAGGATGAGGGGAGATGTTCACCTATCCAAAAGGCCGGCTTGGACGCGCGATCCGCTTCTCACGGAATCCTAACTAAGACAGATGCTATATTCCCACTATTCGTGGCTAGCAAAGCTACCAGCCAGGAGTGACGTAAACAATAATGTGTCTGATAATGACAATGAAACCCCCAAATTATTTATGCGTCACAGTATTGAGTCCATTATTGTCCATTTATACTACAATAATATGAAAAAAGCTAGTTATTACATCATAAAGTAAAATAATCCAGTATGGGAGTACATTAAATAAACGTAGGCATATCAGCAAACAAAATTGTAGTATTACCTTAAAGGGCCATAATTATAATCAGTTGCGCACCATTTTTCAAATGAATTTTTATTCCAAATGAATAAAACTCATAAAAGGAAATGTTGCTCCAGTCATTCTGTGAAACATAGCTATCACTTTAAAAGCAAAAAAAGGTCATTTTGATCCCTCTGGTCGATCTAGTGTTCACCGAAGTTTCGGTTGATCGGTATTCGGATAATCGATGGTCTGCGATATATATACGCAGTGTTTTACATACATAATAATACATATACACATTTTAATTGTATTTCTTACCGCACCTTCCTTACAGCCTACACGGCATATAAACACATTTCTCCGGTTTGTTCCTCTGGCTATCGGGCAGACATCCGTTGAGAATTTCATTTTACCTTTAAGCAGCCTTTTGATATTTCTTCCCCTTGAGGCTACTCCAACGAAACAGTATTTCAAAAAGTGTTTCACTTTCCATAAGCTCTAAATGCTCCCTCCATTTATTCTTATGTTCTTGAAGTAAGTGCTTTCACGGGAGAACAAATGCTCCATTTTTCTCTTAGTTTATTTCGAAGGCCATCAAATAACACACATCCTTTGAAGATCCTCAGGAAGTTCGTTTCTGGAGCTTGGATGCAAGTTTCTTCTGTCTCGCTCCCTCCACTATGCTTTTCTCTTTCTCTTCCCCCTTTCCTTTCGTGTCAGTATCCGCGATTCTCCCCCATAGATCAATACAAGCAGTGTCATAATTTTATGAGGTTTTATTTTAGCTATTTTTCTTTCGTTCTTTCCCTCTGTGACATACTTTTTACTGCTTCACACATTGTTCCAAAGCAGTGGGATTTGCTATATGTTATGGTCACTTTTTGGGGCACAAAAACGTGTATAGATACCGGAATTTTCATTCCAGACATTCTCCGCTGTCGTCACCAAGTCTGACAAAGAATTGGTTCGCTCTTTTGTATTAATGTTTAGAGTTTAACCGTGTTCGGTGACTTTCAGGAAATACAGACTTGATCAATATCAGTACTTGCAAACAGTGACTCATATCCGGTAACAGTGATTTCTGTAGCCAAACACTTACTTTCTCTACCACTACATTACAGGTAGAGTAGGTATTCCTTTTCCCTGAATACAAAAAATCATTTTTATAAAAACATCCGTGTGTCTGTGAGCAGCATAACTCAAAAACGAAATGTCGGATACATACCAACTTGGTATTTAAGTTCATTACCCTCTAAAGATGCGACATGAACATTTAAAAAAGACCCCCTACCCCAAAATACCCTTTGCATGGAAACTTTTTCAGATTTTTTAATTTTCTGAAAAAATCGCTCTAATGATTTTGATTAAAATACCATATATTAAAGTAATTAGATACAGATAAGATTACTATCTTGAAGTTTTTGGGGAGTAGCTTGTGAAATTTATATAATCTTGTACAACTGGTAAACGTTAAGGGATTTTTGTCTAAATTCATTCTTCAAATAAAAACGTTCCACGATTTATTTTTAAAATATTCACATAACAAATCCGTTTCAACAGTAAATGAGTTTAAAAAAATCTGATGTGTTACACTCACATGACTTTCTCTACTCTTGTACAATCTATTTTTGCTTCATGTTAATCGAGATATCGAGATGTCAATCTTATTGGTAATTTTCTTGTAGATGCAAGGGGAATATGATAGGTTTTAAGCGATAGTCAGATATTTTAACGCTGGTTGCTATGCGGTGCATTCCATTCTCTTTGCATGTCCAGGACATAAAAAAAATGAATAACGAATTTGAGAAAAAGTATAAGTATTGGAAAATTTAAGGAAATAACAAGCAATATCTCGAAAACGGTTCACTCAACAACAAAAATGTATATGACATAAATTGTGTATTTTAACGTAATCTACATTTTTTGTGTAGTAAAATTTTGTCTCTCTCTTATGGTTTACCAGTTATGCAAAAGTCGTTCACAATGAAGAATACTTTTGGAGACATTCCCAGAAAATTCGAGATATACATTTCATTTCTCATGACCATATCTTAAACATATGATATTTTAATCAAAATCGTTAGAGCCATGTTTGAGAAAATTAAAATTTTCGAAAAATGTTCCATGTAAAGGGTAGTCTGGGGTGGGGGGATTTTCTTTAAAACCTTCGTGTCGCATCTCTGGAAGATACTAAACCTAGATACCAAGTTTGGTGTTTATCGGACTGTTCGTTTTTGAGTTATGCTGTTCACAGACACACAGACACACACACACACACACACACACACACAGACACACACACAGACACACACACGGACATGTTTCCAAAAATGCTTTTTTTTGGATTCAGGCGGTCTCAAAACATGTATTTCCGTTGAAATCTCGGTATCGAATTTTTGGGTGGAATGCAATACTTCCCCTACTTACTATACGTAGTAGAGAAAGTAAAAAATCAGAGGTTTTATATTAACCACTAATTGTTGCAAAAAATTACTACTTTTTATAGAATCTATAGTACTTGATTTTGAAAAGTTCAAATTTATTTCTCATAATTGAAGCGTTATTATTTAATAACAAAGGTGCATGGTCATTTTATTTAATATACTTTTGAGAAGCAATACATACATTTTAAAACAAATTAGTAAAAGGCTGCATCGTATGGGGCATTTTCAGAGGGGAAAAATGCTGAAGAGGAATTTGCGAGAACAAAGATTTAAAGTTGGTCTGTCTGTTAATAAACAATCGCTATTCCATTCACTCTAGTTAATTGGGAGCTTAAATGCGCCTAGTACAGAAAACATATCTTTGCTTAAAGTTTAGAACTCCTATTATTTTATTATAAAATTTGTAATGTTTTAATTTTTCAAAACTTTTGTTAATTTAAGAGTTGTTTTAGCTTAATTTAACGTTGCAGATTAATGTTACAATTTTTTATGCTTTACATTCACATGACTTTCTCTATCCAATATCGCTTATATTTATGTTAGACATTTGATGTAAAGACACGGGGATAGAAGGAACGAATTAATAGTCAGATGTTTAAAAGCTAGACGCTCTTTGCTGGCCTTAAAATTCCATACTTTTTCCATGATACCTCAAGAAACAACTGAATAGCGACAGAAACTTAATAAAATCAAGTGTTGAAAAGTTCAAACCAATAATAACGGATGTCTCGCAAATGGCCAATGCCACAAAATAAAGTTATTTCAAATAAATTGCGTGTTTTAACGAGATCTACAATTATGTATTGCCTTTTTGTCTATCTCTTAACGTTTACCAGCTACTCAAAAATATACAAAATGGTTTCCCAGTGAAGAGGGCTTCACGTCTACCCAGAAAATTTAAGATACATATTTTTTTTATGATGTAAATAAATTTAACACGGTATTTTAATAAAAATCGTTAAAGAAATGTTTGAAAAATTAAAACGTTTCGAAAAATGTTCCTTGTAAAACTAATTTGGAGTGGGGCGTTTCTTGAAAATCTTCGTTTCGTATCTTTGGAAAATGCTGAACCAAATACCAAGTTTGGTATTTATCAACATTTTGTTTTTTGGTTATGGTGTTCGTAAACACACACACCTTTTTCTATAAATGATTTCTTTTTTAATTCAGAGAACCTCAAAATAGAATTTTCGGTGAAATCTCGGTATCGAGATATAGAATGGAACACTAAAGGTAAATAGTAGAGAAAGTAAAAACGAATACTGACCTACCACTTCAGAAAAGTATAAGCATCTATTTGAAAATAAAAACCAATAGCAAAGAATATTTTGGAAATGGGTAACGCCACAAAGCATTTATTTCACATAAACTGTGTGCTTTAGCGCGATCAAGAGCTTTTGTGTATTAAGATTTCTTACAGTTTAGCAATAATTCAGAATAAAACTAGCTGCAAGTCTCTTTTAAAAAAATGTAAAATTTCCCCCTTACCATGTAAGTTTATGTATAAAAAGCTTAACTATACGAAAGAAAACTTAAATTCCTTTAAACAAGTGCTGAGTTCATTCACTTAACACTAGAGTAAGAAAGAACTTTTTTGTAAATTCACACAAAAGAACCAAACTCTACGAAAATAACTTCTGATATGCTGGCCTACACCTATGTAACAAACTACACCAATATAATTCAAGGAATATTGAAACGCATAATAAATTAAAAATGTTTTAAACTTCTTAATGGAGTATCGCTTTTATAGTGTAAACGAATTCCTATATCATGAAGTAGTGTAAAATATTAATTTGTAGATTAGTTTCTTTATAACTCAAAACTGTAAAATTATTTTTGTTTCTTTTATTCTTTTCATTTGTATTTTAAATTTTCGTTGAATCTTATATCTCCGCATTTTTAATCATTTATGTATCTTGGTATATTGTAGCGTATGGGTCAAGTCCCATACGTTACAATATCTTCTTTGTATTTTGAATTGTCGTGATAATATCTCTATGGATCAAATAATTATATAGAATTCAGTATTATGAAGAGAACCTCACAGGCTATACTCATTTGATTTACCATGCAAATCTAGAGTGACTCACCTAAAACATGCACCGCAAATGTTTCAGAAATGGAAAGTGCTATTGATGTGCAGTTTTCATAGCATTGATTGGTAGTCAGGGGCTCGTACATTTAGCCGATAAACAGATTTAAATAATACTGAGAAAGTGTTTTTTTTGAGCAGAAATACAATTTTTAAATGGAACAATGCCTAGTTGCATAAACAGAATAAAGGTAGGGTAAATTAGAATGCCAATGGTCTTTGTTGCAGGATTCTAGTGCAACCGGTTTACGAGAAATCCTATTTTGAAAAGTTTCCACCTCGACAATTGTTTGTCCCATTCAGCCTGCTTACTTACTAGGTACGATGTTGCTATGTTTGCATCTAAGTTGAATCTTGACCCAGGTGGAGCTCAAAAGTTTTAACTGGGAAGTTTTCTCGCATCCTCCATATTCACCAGATCTTTTCCCAAGTGATTTTCACATGTTCCCCTGACTCAAAGGTCATCATGGAGGTAGGGACTTTAACACCGTGACGTAGATCAATCAGAAGTGAACAGCCGGTTACGAGTACAGGACCCAACATGGTACAACACTGTCTTGGAAACACTTGTGTCACGTCCCAAAAATGCTTGGAAAAACATATTGACTATGTAGAAAAGTAACAGAAGGATTGTACAATATAAAGAAAATTAATTCAACGTGACCAATTGTATGTAATGCTTTTATAAAATAGGGAAACTTACTTATTGGACGCCCCTCGTATTATATGGTAATTTTCCACGCGCGTGGTTAAAGTTCCAAAGCAATTGGTAAAGAATTATGTAAATTTGAAATAAAGCTTTTTCATTCAGAGACGTTTGCCCGCAAGACACCGCCTCAGTCTTCCAAACGGAATGTTTGTATGGATGTGTTAAGCTTATCTTTATCTGTGTTTACCTTCCCAGCAAGTTCGTAACAAAGACAGTGGAATACCCTGTAGAAGGGGTCGCACGTTTTATAATCTTATTAGGCGGTGCACTATTTCTTAGGAGGAAATTCACAGGCACGGAAATACTAAAGGCTTACTCGACCAAAGGAAAGTGAAACTGAAGCAACCAAGGCCTCCTTAAATTAGATTTAATGTAACCATTAGAAAGGCTTTAAGGACGCAGTGACATAAAAATGTCATCGAGCATTATATTCTACGGCTGCTGCACTCCGGGGACCGAAGTAGCATTCAATTTTCTTTGTACTTATATTCACCTCTTCAAAGTTCATGCTTTATCTACCATTGGGTATTAGTTTACCTACAATTTATCTATGGTGATTTGGGTCTCTCCAGCTCTTCCTTAAATCCGTGTAAGCGATATTATCCGGAACCCTGTTTATCTCTGAGTATTAGCTGTCGAAATTTATCTACAGCGATTTGGCCTCGCCCTTATTTCCATAAACCCGTGTTAGAGCCATGTCTACGACAGTAAAGTCGGCTGCTGCAGACCGTCGAGAGCGAGAGGGGCATATATTTGCCCCCCGCCGCCCCAAGTTTACAGACTGAGGAGGGATATATGCCGCAGAGCCCAGTCATTTTATGGCTCCTTTCGTTTGGGACTTTGCTTGCCATATACCTTGAAGTGAATTTCAATACTTCCTTTTTCTCCATTTCCGAAGACGTACCTGAAAACTGAACCCGAAGTGCAAACTCTTGAAGAACGAAATTTGCCATAAATTCAGGAAACGAAACTGACTTGGAGAATAACGGCTTGGATAAAGAGTTTCCTTGGAATAGCTGCCAGGACACAGGTGTCGTGCTTGGTAGTTTGTGTTTATTACTTTCGAGGTTTAACTTGAACATATTCGATATTAGTTGGTTCGCCTCTTGCGATGTGTGGCTATCACACCCTTGTTAAGCTGAATTATTTGTTTTTGGTAATATATGTGTTATCTCATATAGGCAATGATACGCGTCAGCGTATGATTAAAAATCTGATCTGTTGTATTCATATTTTTTCTCCTCACTCTTCTACAAACTATTCGTAGAAAATCTTATTGGTAACAGAGTTAAATCTCCTACACATTTACACATTTTGATGAGGGTATAAGAAGAAAACAGTAAACTAAAGCAATAGACAATGATGGCTTTGAAGCCATTAAAAAGAAAACCTCGGAAAATTTAAAATATTTGCAAATTGAAACAATAACAAGGAATGTTTCAGAAAGTATTAAAAATATATTTAAAAAATTGAGTGTTTTAAGGAGATTTACAATTTTTGTGTAACGTTAGGGACGCCACTTCGCTGCCCCTGCCGCCATCATACCTGGCTGCCCTTCGTACTCTCGCCCAAGTGTCTTTCTTCCGGAGGTTTAGTAAGCACAACGGGCCTGTTGGCCGCAGTGCTGAAATCCTCTACCGCTTTTATAATTCTAAGTTAAAGATACAGTTATTAACGTGAACATTTACAGAATATAGGTATAATACTTGTGGCGTCGAAGTATTTTTAATACTCTGAGGTAAACCTTCGATACATTTAAATTTTTAAATTTTACATAATTGGAAGTTATTGCAGTTTAACTTTCTGCTAGTTAAGGAATGAAAGACTTCACGTTACTACCTCATACGCGTCCCCAAAGAGTTGGACTATAGTTCTTGACAGACCTTGACTGCGTTTCCTATGGGTATATCAATGCAATATTCTATAGACTCTTATATCTAAATGAAAACAATCAAAAATTGAGGAGTAGCGGTACTCGTGTAACATTTTCGGAGTTGTGAATGCAGCTGATTTAGCTGACACACTAAATCACGTTTCTACAATAGCCTGGCTTGGTGACTCACTCCCAGCTATAACATTTATGTACTCCGGTGACAAAATTCTACGAATCCAGCAGGAATAAATCAGAACTTGACACGAGATAATACAGCGCATGTAAATAATTGTTCTTTCCTTCCATCTGTTAGTTCGTGTTTACAGATTTGTGTAAAATGTGTGTTGTGTTTAAAAGTCAAACTCACGTCACGAGGTAGTTTGCAGGTATACCGTACAACTAATTTTCATAATATGGATAGACAATCCGTTAAAACGTTTTCAGCATAAAGTAGATATAGTTACATAAAAAGGGAAGCAAATAAATTATTATTATTTGCTTAATGCTTTGACTAAAAATAGGGGAAATATAACCTGTGGTATTATCATGACAAAAAAAAATGCTGCCAATTGAAGAATGTCAATTACTGAGGTAGTATTTTTAACACCCAAATGATTTCAGTCTAATTATATAATATATAAATTCAATAACAGCCCGCCTTAAAGCAATATGTGTATGTAACAATATATAAAAGGTGTATATTACAATCATTGTATATGTTTATATTATTGTGTACATGTGTAATAATGTTATGTGAATATATTACGTAACTGAATAATGCAGGAGCTGTGAGAATAATAGGTTAAAGGTTGCTAACAGTGAGGTAACCTTGAGGCAATAATGAGTAAGAAAGTGTAATAATGCTACTAGTCATTCTTGGAAGCAATAATGTAATTTTTGTGACAGTTTATAAAGTAGCCAATCAACAACCGGAATAAATAAAAGTAGGATTAGGAATAGCCAATCAGAGACTTGAAATACAGAAATTTACAAATTTAGACAGTAGAAATCAAGTCAGTTGCTTGTAGACAGCGCTCATAACTGGACGCGTTGCTAGCAGACAGTGTTACTAATCAGACGCGAGATGCGTCCTCGAGAATTGAATACGTATTCGTGTGAGATGAAAAGAGTTTACGTGTTAAAAAGTGCAAGTAATTAATAAAAGAATCTCACAGCTCTCTATATCAGTGAAGTGTTATTTAAACTGTGTCAAGGACTAATAAATGTAGTGAAGAAGAACTTAAAATCTGCGTAAGCCTACATTCTTCAGTCGCACTACGCCCTACAAAGAAATCCATGTCTCTAACAATAATACTGACGCAGCCGAGGCAAACAAAAATATATAATATTTAAAGAAACAGTAAAAATACAAAGTTAATATTTTTAAACATTTGGGGTAAAGGCCACCGGAAAGTACATTTGGGGCGAAGGCTACCGGAAACTTTTTACCATACGTGCGGTTGCAACTACTTCAAGTTTGGCTCCCCAACGGTCGAAATATAATAGACCTTCTTCAAATTGGCTCCCAAAACGTGGGGCAAATAACAATAAAATACAACTCCTAAAATTACTACTTCAACAGGACCATTGTCGGAATTGGCATACAATTGGTTATATGCGTTTATACACAGGAAACTACTAATAAGAGCATCATTCTGTGTATCGAGTATCCAGAAATGGCGCTATCGTTCCATCACTAATATATATCATATTTGTAAACAGAGAAATGTTATCAACATTTTAATATACAGGGTGAAATACAACTCTATGAATCACAAGCAATTACGTTGTTCATAATATTTTCGTATGAAGCATTTTTAACCTCTAGATGGTATATGTGCTCTTCATTTGTCATGACTAGGGCAAGGCATTTTATGATTTTGTTGCTTTTTAATTGAAAGTTAAAAGATAGCTGGAACATACAGACGTGAATCATGAATGAATGAACTAGTTAAATAAGGGCAATTAGTGAGGGCATTTTCTTCGCATTTTTCGTTATTTTTAAGAGATAGGTTATTTTTGGGTATTATAGGACATTTCCCGGCATTAAATATAGTATTCTGTAATGTTTTAAAACTAGTTATATTTTAATTACCCATTATTGTTTTTATTCTAATACTTGTCTATTATAACTTTAAAATAAAATAATATCCAGAGAAAACTAAGCATATTGGCAGCATAATTTCTGAAATAATAGTTTATTTTTCTTTCATAAAGAATTTCCAAGAGTTCATTTATTTATTTACTTCATTTGTAACAAAATAAGTGTGTTTTCTATTGTAAATTGAAATATAATTCAATCTCCTCCATTAGATTGCTCTCTAAGGTTTAACTCATTAGTGCTAAAAAATTATAAGTACTAATATTGTTCATTATGGGTAATTATTTTAAATTTTGTGGCGACTTTTAAAACTATTTTACATCATAAATGCATTTATTGTTTTGCATTGTTTTCTCTACTTTTGGTCATTAAATGTCTTTTCCTAGTCATGACTTTACTTTACTTTTAGTGCCTCCAGTTTCTTACAAAACATTTGCACACTACAATTACTTCAAAGGGGGTTCAAAAGTTCCTCTAATGACAGTAAACAAAAGTTACGATCGAAGGGAGATGGGCCTTTCTGCAAGTCCACTTTGCTGGAAATTGTTAGTTAATATCTATACCTTTAAACTATACATCGCGAAAATATTGAACTCAGACCATCGAGTGTATTCAATGTTACTATAAAATATATACAATCAAAACAATGCATATTTATGTTTTCTTTAGAAACAAACCACCATTTAGCGGCATACGAGTACTATACCAATACCACCAACAGTTAAATTGTGTAACAATATTTAACGTTAAAGGCAAAAGTAAAATGTTATATAATCACAATAAAACTTTTGAAATAACAATATTTGTTTCTAAAACAAACAAAATAAATGCATGCTGCTTCAACAACCCTTAAGCTCTCATTTTGCTCCTTTATCTTCGCAACCGGAAACAAATGACGGACGATATTCAATGCATTAATGCGCGTTTAAACATTCCTAAGGTTTGTTGTTTGCATGATTATCACACCCTCGAGCCACGGTTAGTTGACATTCTAGGCGTACTTAAATGCGATTATGCCTCTGGAAGGGAATAGACATCTTCATTTTATTTTGGATTACACATTCTTAAGGGTTTGCCGAATTTTCTTAATCCGCCACATGCTTTGTTTTTTCCCCGCGTACGGTTCGATATACTCTCACAGTTAAATTGGCGGTTCGCCGCCGGGGGTCGGCCGTGCTGTCCCTGCTAACCCTATGGCAGGGTTGTATATACGTGGGGAGAGTGCCACTGTCGCACTGGTGTTTGGAACAGTTTGTTAGAAAAATTAGGCACTGAGTATGCTCTTGTACGTCGTCTGGCGTAGTGCACGATCTGTTAAATTTCCCAACAGGTTTCGCTTTTTTTTCGCGTAATGTAACCTGCTTTGGCCTCCGTATTTCTAATCTAGCTTTTTGTTTCTGCTGGATAAGTGTGACAGCTGTCTTTGTGACTTTCGAATTCGTACTCGAAAGTTACGTGTAATTCAGAACGCTAGCTCAAATCTACATTTGTGGCCTTTTAACTTTATAGCCGGTGGGGCTTTATGCTACAACTGTAAATATTTGTCAGTGTCAAACGATGGGTTTCTTAGCCGATTTATGGACAGTTATGCAATACTGATTCTTATCCTTCATTGTATTGTTGCGGCAAGATAAACACTCAAAATGAAAATCATAAATGTTCAGCAAGATACCTCAAGGTTACACTTGGTAAATCTTATAACTGTATTTATGTTTGCTTCACAAGTATTTGTGATATATTTTCCAAATTATATTTTCTATGGTTTTGTGACGTCCTCTCAGAGAATTTTCCTTTCCTTAAAGGCGATTACTGATTACGCTAAGGCAGGGGTCGGTTCTGGGGACACCCAAATGTTAAGTAATTTTCTAAGTATTAGAGCTACAAATATTAGATTTTACACAGCAATTACTAGCAATTAAATACTAACTGTACGAAATCTCAGTTAAGTTTGTATCAATTGCATCCTTGACGTATTAATTTACATATATTTTATTAGCTATAGGTAATAAAAATGTATCTTATCCGACAGTTATTGAACTAGAGGTGTCATTCTTCATAATTGTATTCTTAATACCTTTGTAACAAACTGTTCGATGTAAAATTTCAATAGTGGATAGTTCTTCCCTAAAAATATTTTAAAACACAAATTGTGAGAAAGTCATAAAAGCAGCTCATAATATGTTGATTTTTTTTTAAAAAAGTAAAGTAAGACTGATATCAAAATTCCAATCCGACATTTTATTACCCACATATGGGGCAAATATATTTTTGTGGTGGACGATAGATTTTAAATACATGAAAATAAAAAAAAAAAACTGAACTTGAGAAAACGACGAGTCATTTACTATGACAGAGAGTAATTTAAACGACGCACCGCTATTAAAATGTCGTGCAAATAAGTTGCATCTGCCATACGGGATTGAAACGTCACAGATATTTAGTTTGAACTATTGTGCGTTTTCTGCAATAAAAATAAAAAAGTATTATTTTTACCAAAACAGATAAAATAGTGACTTAAGGGGGGAAGAGTGTTAATATTTAGTAGAACCCTATATCTATACACGAATGTGATACTTTTCCCTATTTATTGAGATCGAAATTAAAAACAAGTCTGATTAGTACTTCACCTAGAGAAGAAGTACTAATAATAATCCCACTAGGAATAATCCTGTGTGGAACTTTCTTGCCGCACAGGTTTATGTGTCAAATTAAAGCAAGAGAAATTATATTACGTGGAATGTTATTTCAGAATCTAATCCGGGGTTTAGCAGGAGTTTTAAATGACGAAAGAGTGATAGGGTTCTGAATGTTATTATTGTAGAGGAATGCTCTGGTCTGCGGGAACTTAGGTATGCAACTGTCTTGACCACTACGTCACGGACTCCCATCACTAGTTCACGCTCCGTGGACCATGTAGTATGTAACATTACCATCTATGTGGTAATGCGTGTGGTACAATGTAATTATATTGCTTTAACAACTGTAAGCCTCAGTTCAGTAATGCCTTTTTAACCCTTATATTATGGTTGAAAGCACATATATGTTAAATAATTGGAAGAAGGCCCAAAACTGTTTTAATTTGAGCTAGATTATGGATGTGTTAGGGTTTAAATTTCAGAGGTAAATTAATAAGCCCAGTATTAATATTGCTATAGGCTTTCAAAGCATTTTTAAAATACCTAAGGGGAGATTAAAAATCGTTTCTCACTAATGTTAAGTTTATGGCCCATTATCAGAAACAAGCTAAAAAACTGAGCAAGGTGGCGTAGAGGTAACGCGTACGACTGGCATTTTGGAGATCCCGGGATCGATTCCCAGCGACAGCCCAATCTGATCCGTGGGTTTTTTCCGGAATTTTCCTGCGTCGTCCGGCGAATGCTGAAGTGATTTTTTTCAGCTCCCGAATTTCCTGTCCCTCCTTTCGTTCAATTCATCATTCCATTTATCCTTCCCACGTTAGATCTGTTTCAGGTTTGGAACTGTTGGCGATGGTGTTTCGGTGCAGCGTGGCAAGAAAAGGATGCTCTCTGTGGAACTTTTTCCATACCTCGGCTTTCGGTTGGTTGTCGGGGTATATGTACCACCCCTTCGGAATGGGGTGATAGATCCTCATCGTGGTGTTAAGACCCTCAGACCCCCAAGCTGCTGTCCGAATGCCAAGAAGTCTATCTGGAAGCTGTGGGTACCCTGCCATTGCTGTGCCGTTACTTCTGGTTCCTACTCTCAGATTCTCCCTTGTAGGACATAGTTACAGTATCCTCTTTGGGGCAGTGCCGAGTTCCCTCCGATAATCAGGAAAAAAAATATTTAAAATACTGAAATTTTCACATGATTTAGATGAATGTCTTGAAGTTCACTGATGTACTTTATCCAATAAAAACATAATATTTTTCAATTGCCCTATCTTTTTATTAAACTATATTAGCAAGTATAACCAACTATGATATTTATACCAAAGTTGATCCACAACAGTAGTTAAAATTATTTCTATAATTCTAAAATTTAAAACAGGTCGTTCATACCAATAAATATCGTTAACAGGAAAAACTTTTTATTCAAAGTTGGAGAAAACAAACACGCATACATTTTCAATGCTTAGCACACGGAAATTGCCATATTTACTGTACTGCCAACTTGTAGAGCAAAACTTTCCCTACAAGATGGGTACTTTTTACCGCCTTACTCCAAAGTGTGTAGGAGTTATGAGTCTTTTCTGTTAAGTGAGGCAGAATTTACAGCGCAAAATGGCAGATGTAGTTCAATTTTTAAAAATAGATTTTAAAAATAAGTGTTTTGACTACAATGGCATTAATATATATAAAATTAAACAGAAGATTGCAATTTTGAAGAACCTGTATAAACTAAACATGTAATTTTTTGGCACTCTTCGCCATCTAGACTCATCTTAAGTGTTAAAATTTTAACAACTGGTAAAAATTCGCGCTGAACTATGCTGCTCTTTCTAAAAGCCGAAATGTAAAAAGAAACGATTACGCTTTATACGAGGGCTGTCCCAGAAGTACCTGACCTAACAAAGAAAACACAAAAATTCTGGGGAAAACATCTTTATTTCTCTACAAAGTCTCCTTTCAGATCGATACACTTTTTACAGCGATGTACATTAGCTTCGATACCCTGTTTATAGTGAGAACCATCGAGTTCTGCAAAATAGCCATCAACTGTAAACCCCACCTCTTCATTGTTGGCAAATATTAAAAGATTTGCACCAAGCCATTTCTTCAACTTTGGAAACAGAAAATAAACAGAGGGGGCTAAGTCTGCCGAATAGGATGCTTGAGGAAACATTGATTTTGCCGACGGTGATAATGGATGTGTGAACTGGTGCATTGTTTTGATGTAACAGAACTTTTCTTTTTGCTAAATGCGGCCGTATTTGCTTGATTTCATCATTGAAACGCTCCAATAAGTTTGCATAATACTCGCCATTATTGCTTTTCCTTTATGAAGATAATCAATGAAATTTATTCCACGCGCATCCCAAAAAACTGACGCCATGACCTTGCCTGCAAATGGAACTGTCTTCGCCTTCTTTGGAGCTTATTCTCCCCTTTCAATCCACTGTTTTGACTGTTCCTTCGTCTCAGGTGTGAAGTGATGGACCCATGTTTCTTCCATGGTTATGAATCGACGCAAAATCTCGGCTTTATTGCAGCGAAACATCAACAAACACTCGACTGAAACATCCTCACGACGCTGCTTTTTTCCATTGTGAGTAAACGTGGCACCCATCTTGCGCACAGCTTGTTCATATCTAATTTTCAGTCAGTGTACGATGTACGGCATTTTTTTGAAATGCCTACCATGTCTGCTAGCTCACACACTTTCAGTCGACGGTCATCCATTACCATTTTATGGATTTCCTTCACAATTTCTGGCGTGCTCACCTTATTTGGTGGACCACTGCAATGTTCGTCTAGGCAGCTCGTACAGCCTCGCTTAAATTCTTCCACCCAATATTTTACTGCTTTAAACGAAGGAGCAGTCTCACCCAGAGTAGAATCTAGCTCAGCTTTGATATCAGTTGGACTAAGACCTTTCAAATGAAAGTATTGTATCACATAACGATGACCAGTTTTATCCATCTTTACAAATTCATTGAGAGAGTTCACTATTAATGGCTGCCAAACAATTACTAAACAACGTGGAATCGTCAAACTTCAAACTTAAGCTTTATAAGGCTGGTACTTTCTACCGTAGTCGTTTGTTTGAAACAACCGCTATATATACGACAGCTTGGGTACTTCTGGGACTGCCCTCTAATTCTGAAAGGCCTGAAAGAGATCCACTATTAAACTACGAATAAAAGTCACCAAGAAGAGCAAAACATGCTGGTCCGTCGCCGAGACTTTTAGCAAACTATCATACCAATAGTTGGAAAAAAGCACCATTGAGCTACACCTACGGCGCACCAACTGATGTGACACTGGGTATCGACTTCAGCTATGAATAAAGTAAACACCAGCGCTCCAACCCGAAGGAAGCCTATATTTTAAAAATATCTACTCTGGTATGTAATCAGGATTAACTGAAAAATGTTCTACGCAAAAGTATGAAGTAAATATACAATTTAGATACTAATGAACACTTGACGCCGCAAAATGAAATGAAATAAGATAGTAATTTATTAATGAAGCTGGACTTCTCTTTAGACACTTATTCTCATCTGACCACATAAGATGTAAATGAACATTGAAGATATCAAATTTTATACACCACGTCACATCTTATACACGAAACACCGGTTTTATGTGGTAGTCACTGAAAAATTCTGCTCGTAGTTCAAAATCCCTTTCATTGGGACATTATAGGAGTCCGGAATGTGAAGTGCATTTTTTGGATCTCATTTATATTGCAACGACCCTTTGTGGTATTCAATACACAACCGGAAACTTGCATCAGATTTTATAAATTGATGTAACTGGAAGAACTCGGGCAATGCTGAGTCAGTATAGCAAAGCATTTATTGGCCACATTTTTAGGTCATCTCTTAATCTTGTCACCGTCGTGCTGCTACGAAGATGCCGCGCCTCTGCGTTTTAGTTCGGTCTGGAACCCCAGCCTAGCACAGTATCTTTTTAGCGAATCAAGCTCTGCTAGATCTATCTTCAGGCAAGTCATTGTGATGCGTACTTAAGCTCTCGTACCGCGAGACCCGTTAGTGTGTCCAAAACCTCAAATCGCTCAATTAAATTAGTGGCTTAACCAATAGTTTTTGTAGAACCTGATGTAGTTGTTATTGGCATTCCCTAGGTTCCCAATGGCACCTCTCAACCCAACTGTCCTTACTGTCTGAGTTTACCACCCCTTCTGTTAGCAAATACAGATTTTTTCACACCAAGGTTCGCTACAATATGTTCGTAGAGCAATTTATTAAGAAGTTTCAACTATCCAAGTTATTATTATTCGTTTACAGTCTTATTTTTTCAGCATTTTTGTAGTGTTTAACGCCCGTCCTTACTTTACACGACAACACAGGCGGTGGACACTGATGAAAGATGAAATGATAACTGGTAAAGGAAATTTGGGAAAGAGACGTTACAGGCCCAAGTTAAGGGTATCTCGCAGGCATTTTCTAGTTGTGATGACTGAGGAAAACGGGGAAAAAAACTTCAGTCAGGGAGAACTGTTCTGGCGAGATTTGAGCCGCGCTCAAATCCGCACTCTGACGAGCTCGGTCATCAGTGGCGGTCCGCTCTCAGTAGCAGAATACATCAATAGTATTCGCGTAGTGTTTACTGCCTGGTGGAACTATTGCACTTACCATTTCTGCGTTAAAGGGTAGAGATCATATCAATATTTCAAGAATCTTCGGCTATATAATCAGTTTCTTCAATTCTGCGAACATTAGGATAATTTATAAGCCACTGCGATATGCCAAAGGCTTAGCAATTGACAATTTTTTTATTCCACCTCGGTGCTGTTAGTTCCTGGAACTTCAAACAGAAGCAGCTTGACGCAGATCAGGATTGGGCCACGTTTGAGAGGTTACTCTCTCCAGCAGTGTTATACGGTGCATCACGAAAATTACAAAAGTGAACTACAATGGTAAATATTTCGAAATGGGCTTCATATAAAACAATGTGATACATTCACATTACTTTCTCTACCCTCTATCGTTTATTAGTGGGTACACAAACTCTTCTTACTAAAGCGTATTTTTATCTCTACTGCGCCTTTGCAGAAATAGCTGCATTATACATTTCGTTATAGATACAAAGGGAACAGCGATAGTCAAATATTTAAGAACTGAACGTTATACGCTGTTCTTAAAACTCGTACTGTTTCCATGCAATAGGAGAAACAACTGAATGTTGACAGGATTTCAAGAGAATGGCTAAAAAATTAACAATTTTAACCATTAATAATGAAAAGGTAGAATTAGACGACTGAAAAATCCCGGCTATTGCATTCTGGATATCTCAGAAATGGCTCATGCCACAAAACAACTTATGTGAAACAAATAAATTGTTTAAGCATATGTGTATTTTGTGTACAGTACGTTTTTGTCTATCGCTTAGCGTTTACCAGCTATACTAGTTTATACAAAATTCTTTCCAAATGAAGCGGACTTCACATGCTACTCCCAGAAAATTCAAGACAAACATTTTATTTGTGATGTATAATGTCTTTAAATGCGATATTTTAATCAAAATCGTTAGAGGCACCTTTCAGGAAATAAAAAAATTCGAAAAATGTTTCATGTATAGGGTAACTGAGATGGAGGGAGCTTTCTTGAAAATCTTTGGAAGCTACGAGTACTGAACCTAAGTAATAAGTTTGATATTATCCGACTGTTTTGTTTTTTAGCTGCGCTGTGCACAGGTACATACACGGACCTTTTCCTAAAAATGTTTTTCCTTTTGATTCAGGGGGCCTTAAATCACGCATTTCCGATGAAATCTCGATATCGAATTTTTGGGAGGAATACAATAGGTAGGTACTTTCTCTACTTACTATACGTAGTAGAGAAAGCAAATATCGATTCATTTGCTTTTGAACTGCCATATATAGACATAAGTTCGGATTTATAAGGAGACGTATCGTATAGTTACCGCATGATAAATGTCTCATATAAACCAATCGTTTTACTGGTAATGTAGTCGTCGAAGGGAAAAAGTCACTATAATATTTCATTCAGTGTAGCTTCCAGTTATAGGTTATAGGACGGGGACACCTCGCACACTTAGGCCTAGATAGATATATTGTAGCTACCACCGTAATTGGAGGAACGGATGAATTGTAGAAATCGCAGTAGGCTACAGGCCGCAGGCAGAAAATCCAGAGACGCGCGGAAGTCCCCAGCAATTCCAGGCCATATATAGATATATTGTAGCTACCACCGCAATTGGGGGAACGGATGAAGTGTATAAATCACAGTAGGCTACAGGCCGCAGGCAGACAATCCACAGAGACGCGCGGAAGTCCCTACCAATTCCAGGCTCGAAGACTCATCCCACTGCTTGAGATGCTTAGAGAGTACGATGAATGACCGTCGTCCAAGCTCTCTGCCTACCGGGAGTAATCTTTCCCTTGAGCAAGCATCCCCGCTAATTGTCCGGCACCACCATACACCACGAAACCTAGAAACTCGTCTGAAAGATGAGAAGAAATGGAATGAAAGGGAAAGGATAGAAAGAAAATCGTGGAAGATGAGAAACCACCCCAGCATTAACCTACCGACGGAAAACGACAAAAAACTCGAGTCATAGTGGGCGGTCGACGGGAATGTGAGGCAGTATTTTTAATACTTAAATGATTTCAGTCAAATTATATAATATATAAATTCAATAACAGCCCACCTTAAAGTAATATGTGTAAGTAATAATATATAAAAAGTGTATATTACAGTCATCGTATATGTTTGTATTATTGTATACATGTGTAATAATGTTATGTGAAGGTACTACGTAATTTAATAATGTAGGAGCTGTGAGAATAAAAGATTAAAAGTTGCTAACAATGAGGTAACAATGAGGTAACCTTGAGACAATAATGAATTTGAATGTTTAACAATACTCTAGTCATTATTGGAGCAACAATAATGCAAATTTTGAGACAGTTTATTAAACAGCCAATCAATAACCAGAAAAAAATTAAGCTAAATGAAGGTATTCTATTGGAGTAGGATTAGCCAACCAGAAACTGAAATAGGGCAAATTGTACAAATTCAGAAGTCAGTTGATTGTAGACAGTGTTCCTAACCGGACGCAAGATGCGTCGTCGAGAAATTTAATACGTATTCAGTGTGAGACGAAAAATAGTTTACGTGTTAAAAAGTTCAAGTAATTAATAAAAAAATCTCACAGCTCTTATACCAGAGAAGTGTTATTTAAATCGTGTCAAGCATTAATAAAAGGAGTGAATTAAAATTATAATCTGTGTAAGCCTACATTCTTCATTTATACCACTCCCTGCTAAGACATTGATGTCTCTAAAACACAAATTATAAATACTGACGCAGCCGAGGCAAACTTAAATATAATATTTAACGAAACAGTCGAATTACAAAGTTAATATTTTAAAACTTGGGGCGAAGGCTAATGGAATCTTTTCACTATAAGTACGGTTGCTACTCCTTCAAGTTGGCTCCCCAACATAAGAACTACAATAAAACTGTACTTCAAATCGGCTTTCCATACGTGAAGCAACAACCAACTTCAAATGGAATCCCGGGACCTCCCGAATGTCAGCCTTAGACGTTACCGTGGAGCCATTACGCTCGGTAACCTCCACTTAAGTCATGGACATCTATGTATCTGTCGCAGGCATTTGCTGAAAACCGACATTTAGCGAAGATCTTAGCTAGGTATTGGAAAGCCAGCGTTAATTGAAGACATGCGAAAGTACGTTCTGCCACAGTCCTTCGCGAAAGAATGGGGCTTGTCGGACACACCAGATGGCCCAACCGCGCCGTATTTCAAGTATGTAGTTATCCCCCCGTGCGTTAAGAGAGTTGCACAACCCCGTCTTTAACTACAAGGGTTTTATCGGCGGCCTTTCCTTTGGAACATATTATTGCCTATAGGTAATGTTGTTAATTTTTTTTCTTTCTTTTTTCAAGTGGAGGAGAAAATGATTTAATCCCTTACCCCAGTCCCGATGGGCGTCGGGACTGAGAGTGTGGGACTCACCGAGCGTCGGCATACCTACTAAAAACTCCTCCACCGGATTGAACTCGTATTCGCTTGTCTGTGGGTTTCTAGTAAACTTCGGGCTGTAATAATTAGATAAACACACATAGGGAATAATCTTGGCTAGAGAAAATTCTCACCACAGCCAGTAATGGAACCCGGGACCCCTCTCACCGCAGGCACCTGGTCTACGGACTTATCTACCGCATCAACTGAAATTTGTTCTTTTCTTCTTGCTTATCAGCAAAGATGAGCGGATTGAGAAGCACTTACCAGAGGTTTGTAATAGAGTGCACAGTCCGTGATGATAGACAAAAACATCCCTTGATCGGGTGTACTGTCTGTGTCGATAGACAAAAATAGACCGTAAAGACTTTAGAATATTTTCCATTTCAGTTACACAGGTATTGTTTTCAAGAGTTTTCAACTCTTATTTTAGGTTGGCAATTAAATAAAATGCCTTTATTAGAACCTATTCATAGGTAATTTTTTTGTGTGTGTTTACGCTGTTCTTGTTATCCTGATCATCTAACGGTATTGTTGCGCTGATTTCGCTCATTGAATAGGTATTTTAAAATTTTCCTCTGTTGATTGATATGTTTTAACCATTTCCATGTATCCATATACAACAACAACAACAACAACAACAGCAGCAGCAGGCTTTTCGAGCGCTAATGAGCCAGTTCCCTACTGAACTTGGAATTGCGCCGTTGAATTATGCAACTCTTAACGCATGAAGGGTTATTTGCGCACGCCTAATACAGTGCGCTTGGGACACCTGGTATAGTGCCACTCTAACTTAACCAACCTAACGTTTCGCTATTTCCCAGTTTTTATAGGTCCCGTCAGTTGATGAATAGAATAAAGTTAACTACCCATCGGGTTTTCGTGATATGCCTAGGATTTTCTCAAAGTGACCGATTTCAGCAAAAACCTATGACATATATAATAGACTAGGTTGTGAGTGCTCTAAAAGGCTTGACATGAGCATTTTCAAGAGCAGCTTCAAAAGTTTTCTTCCCAGTTGACTTTTATAAAGTACAGCACAGCTCCGGGTGAAACGGCAGCTAAATTTTAACTTTTAGCTTTGTAATATTTTAATATTTTTGCCACTCCAGTAGCACGCGTCGCTGATTGCATGAAATGTGTAGTAGTGAAAGGGTTAAAACATGCCTTTGCTGCGTTGAAACCCAGATGTCTGATTATTTTTACGTAGCTTTTCGACAGCGTCCCCACAGCCCCGAGAAATTTCTTTTTTATACAAATAACTATGCCATTAAATGCTTGCCCTTCATTTAAAACACGTTCTTTTTACTTTCACATAACACATGTCACAGAAGCATACATACTACTTCAAATATTTCATCTTCATGGCATAAATAAACCTTATGGGTTGTTCCATCTTCAAGAACACTGATCTGCTCACCACATTTGCAGTCCGCCAGACTCGTTCTACCGACTGGTTAATACTTTTGTATTATTTCTGGTGTTGGATCTTGATCCATTCTGTTTACATAGCCCTGCAATTTTCGTCTGCATTCAATTATTGTTTCATTTAGACAATCAATCCCCAACTCTCCTCTAGTTTCTTCGTTCCTTCTTTAGTTTCTCTACCACGTACATGTAGATAGAGAGGGTATTGCATTCCATCCAAAAATTCCTGATTGCGTCTCTTCCTGCTGGCGGGGGGGAGTTTTGAGCCAATTATGGCTCCTCTTCTTCTAAGGAATAACTGTTCCACCAGAGATGGCAGCAATTACTTAATGACTTTGGAATGATGGACTGAAATTTTGGCCCCTGCTCGTAACCAAATCGGCAGCCCGAATAACAAGCTAGTAATCGGCTGCACCAACAGCACTCGCCAGGTTGGGCCGTCTCCGCCAGCATAAATAGCACTCAAGCAGTGTCGACGGCATCGTCAGGTGATCTTCCCGGTGCTCCTCAAGTGAGACGCTCCGACAAAGAAGAGAGAGTGTGATGACAGTTCTTGGAGACGAGTGGAGAAAGGCGTCTTGAGCTTTGTGTCTGGGAGCGGACCTCTCCACACTTTTCGGCCTTGTCTAAATTATTATATACATTCTTTCGGGGTAAGTAAAGTTCAAAACTCTTTTTTGTGTGGAACGGCAATTAAATTTTTCGAAAGGAGTTCATATTGAAATATAATCACGTGCTAAATTGTATTAAAATGCGAACATTGTCTGAGAAGGACAAAGCCAAAATACTTAATGTATTTCAATTGCAATTTGTTAACGCTTCTTAGATTTTGTATGTGAATATATGCAGTACTTTCTGGGCTGCAAAAATTACTAGTTTCTTTAGAGTTGTGTAAAATCCTTACTTAATTTCCTTTTACTTTATTTGTAGCACAAATAATTCATTAGTATGGGAAATGCTTTGTTTCAACACATTCTAGAATGGGTCCAAAATTTAACCTTTTAGTGATTATCTGCTGCATTTTTGCTCTGACGGCTACTTATAATGATAGTGTATTTTAAGGATTCATTATAACGAATAATTTGTGACATTCTACGCATTGACTATACCAAAATAAATTAGTTTGAATCGAAACGGCTTTTCTTGGATGTTACAAAAATATATCGAGATTTCACCGGAAATATATGTTATGAGGCCCCCTGAATAAAAATAAAGCATTTTTAGAAAAACATCCGTGTGTGCGTCTATGAACAGCATAACTAAAAGAGAACAGTCCGATAAATATCAAACTTGGTATTCAGGCTCAGTATCTTCCAAAGATGCGACACGATGATTTTAAGAAAATCACCCCATCTCAGGCTACTTTTACATGGAACATTTTTCAAAATTTTGGATTTTCCAAAAATTAGTTCCAAAGATTAGCCATTTACGAAAGATATTTGCATGAAAAATAAAATCTTCTGGAAATAGCCTATGAAGTATTCTTCATTCCGAAGGAATTATGTATAATCTTGTACAAATGGTAAAGGCTAAGCGATAACCAAAACATCTCAGTAAAAAATGTAGATTGTTTAAAACACTCAATTTATTTCAAACATTTGTTTTTGTTGCATGAGCCGTGTCTGACATATTCGTTATAAAGTTTCGACTTCTTCAATACTTGGTCATTCTTGTAAATCCTGTCAACATTTAGTTGTTTCTTGCGATTGCATGGACACAGTATGGAATTCAAGGCCAACATATAGCGTCCTGTTTAAACATTTGACTATCGCTGTTCCCTCTGAACCTATAGAATTCAATTGAGTTTTATTTATGGACGCTCTTTAACTACTATAGTTCTTGGCGTCCCATTCTATATTGGACGTGAAGAGCTGGAAATTTTGCTCAGAGACCTCTTTATCAAGCTTGAGGTTCTTTTACGTGTCGTAAATCTACGACACTGGACCACCGGCTTTATTTTCCTTCTGAAGGAAGCCATGGAAAGGATTGTTACGTCCAAAAATGTCCATCGCCCTTCACCGGGTTTGAACCCTCGATCTCGATAACTAGAGGCTAGCATAGTACCCCTAGATCACCGAAAACGACCCCTTGGAGCTATAACGAAGTACATAATTAAGCTATTTCTGCAAAGGCTTGTTTGGATTAAAATGTAGTGGATAGAAAAATAAGCTTTAGCAAGAATAGTTTGTATACCCACTAGTAAACGATAAAGGAATCTATCACATCAGAATCAGAATCTGTAACCTACTAGATAGTCCAAAAATCTCATCTTAGCAACCAATGTTTCTCTGTTGAGATGCGATCAGCACCCAACACTTGCACCCATAAGTCAATGCTGGCATAGCTACCACTTTATAACGTTTCTACTTTAGTGGCTTTATTAGAACTTTTAAAACTTGTTTTTCTTGCACCGCGTATAATTTGGAATTTATTTAATTTACTTTATATATCTGTTGACTTTTTGTACTTTTGTAGCAGGTTTTTATATTTATACCACAGTTCCATATAATATGCACACCAAGCTTGAAGCTTTTGGGGTGGAGGAGGCAGCTGGTGCGATTACAGCGCTCCTAGCGGCGAGCTACCAATGACCATACAGCTGTGTAAATTTATAATTTGAGAGAAAAAGGCAGGTTGCTATGTGAAATTCTCTTTAAGAATAACAACATGCGAGAAGGAGGAGATGTTTATAATTCTATAAATAGCAGTAACAGTAAGAAAAAGAGAACAGATTTATCCTTCTTATTTAAAAGAAATTCTAGATATGCACATTAGAATTTTAAAAATACATGATTCCTTACATTCACACGAGTCTCTCTACTTGCTATTCCTTGTTTTGATATTCCTCCTACAAACTATTCCTACGAAACCTTATTTTTCTGCCTACTTCATTTTAATTTACTACTACGTTTTAATCCAAACAAACCTCTGCAGAAATAGCTTCATTCCATATTTCTAGAAGCTACAAAGGGGATAGAAGAAACGGAATCAATAGTCAGTTCTTTCTAAGCCGGCTTGCTATATGTTGGCCTAGGAATTCCATACTCTTTCTATGACATCGTGAGAAACAACTGAACAACGATAGTACTTAAAATAAGTGACAAGTACTAAAAATTAAAACTTGTCTAGGAAATGGGGATGTAACAGAATATGTTATTTGAAATAAGTTGTGTGTTTTACAGAAATCTACATTTTTGTGTTATATGTCTTATGGTTTCCAGCATATAAAATTACACAAAATTTCTTTCGATTGAAGAGGACTTCATACGCTATTCCCAGAAAATTCAAGATATACATATTATTTATCAAGTAAATATCTTAAACATATGATATTTTAATCAAAATACCTTAAGCAATTTTTGAGAAAATAAAAAATCTGATGTGTTACACTCACATGACTTTCTCTACTCTTGTAGAATCTAATTTTACAAACGCCTATTCTCCATATGCTTCATGTTAATCGAGATATCGAGATGTCAATCTTATTGCTAATTTTCTTGTAGATGCAAGGGAAATATGGTAGCTTTTAAGCGATAGTCAAATATTTTAACGCTGGTTGCTATGTGGCGCATTCCAATCTCTTTGCATGTCCAGGACATAAAAAATGAATAACGAATTTGAGAAAAAGTATAAGTATTGGAAAATTTAAGGAAATAACAAGCAATATCTCGAAAACGGTTCACTCAACAAAAGAAATGTATATGACATAAGTTGTATATTTTAACGCGATCTACATTTTTTGTGTAGTAAAATTTTGTCTATCTCTTATGGTTTACCAGTTATGCAAAAGCCCTTCACAATGAAGAATACTTTTGGAGACATTCCCAGAAAATTCGAGATATACATTTCATTTCTCATGACATTATCTTAAACATATGATATTTTAATCAAAATCGTTAGAGCCATTTTTGAGAAAATTAAAATTTTCGAAAAATCTTCCATGTAAAGGGTAGTCTGGGGTGGGGGGATTTTCTTGAAAACCTTCGTGTCGCATCTCTGGAAGATACTGAACCTAAATACCAAGTTTGGTGGTTATCCGACTGTTCGTTTTTGAGTTATGCTGTTCACAGACACACAGACACACACACACACACAGACACACACACACACACACACACACAGACTCACACACGGACATGTTTCCAAAAATGCTTTTTTTGGATTCAGGAGGTCTCAAAACATGTATTTCCGGTGAAATCTCGGTATCGAATTTTTGGGTGGAATGCAATACTTCCCCTACTTACTATACGTAGTAGAGAAAGTAAAAATGTTGAAGAATTTTGCATTTAAAGGTGATATAGGGTAGGGGATTTTCTTGAAAATCTTCGTATCGCATCGTTGGAAAATACTGAACCTGAATACCATATCGGAAATTTGCTTTTTGAGTTATTCCCTTCACACACGCACGCACGCACGCACGCGCACACACACAGATCTTTTTCTACAAATACTTTTTTTATTCAGGGGACTGAAAACAAGTATTTCGGGTGAAATTCAACAAGTTTTTTGAGTGAAATACCTTCTCTACTGTATACGAGGTAGAGAAAATAATGTAATGTATTCAGTTGTGGTTGACAAAATTTATGAATGAAAACCACCGTTCAGGGTTACAGTAAACAACATTATGCCTACACACCATTTTCTCTCTATTTATTTTACGTCGCTTTAACTACGTGGTCGTATCGCGACTGATCTGTTAGGAGATACCTTGTAGCTCTGTGTGTAGCCGTCAGTTAGCCTTCTAGGTCTCCCTATATCATACCAACTTGATTCGTCACGTGTACACAGAAACCTTAGTGCTAGGGAACTGTATATCGGCTTCTGTAAGTAACGGGCAGATGACGGCTTTGTCACGTGTGTACAGAAGCCTTAGTGCTAGGCAACTGTATATCTGCTTCTGTAAGTAACGGGTAGATGACAGCTTCGCTATGTGTACACAGACACGTTAGTATTAGGGAACTGTACATCTGTTTTACATGTGACGGGCAGATGGCATTAGGGTGCCGTCCAGTTTGCCTGCTTTTATCATTTGTGGATAGGTAGTAGAGCACTAGCTATTAGCATTTATGTTCATTTTTACTATTATTTTAGCCTTTAAGTGCAACTTTGGGTAGTGTTATTAAATATACAATGCTGTATCTACCTTGGCAACTCAGGGAAACCACGAAAAAGCTAGATTGGTCGGCCACGAGATTTGAACCCTGAGCTTACACCTTAAAAATAACAATTGTCGCTACTATTTCTCGTGTCTTCGAGTTTGTAGTGGTAGTATTTATATACGTCGTTAAAATGCTAAATTAAATATGCTGTATAACGTTTAAATAATTCGAAGAATCTGTTTGTTTTTTCAAAGGATCACAATAACGACTATATCACCTCAACTCTCAAAATAAAGCACATTCTCTACATATTAAGCTTCGTGACTGTGTTATAGTAGAGCTTGTTTATACCGCGACAGTTCAAAAAGATAGATTCAAACTGTAGCCTTTTAAAGCTAAAATAAATATGATTCAGAATGATGAACGCACTGTTTCACAGCAAAGCTAATGGCACTCACGATTTATTGCAATTAGCAACCAAGAGATCGGTATGTAAATGTGCCACATACTGGAATACAGCATAATTAGCATTCTAAAAGCACCAGTTTTGCAATAGAAGTCCCCACTAAATTAGCTTTAATACGTGAGGCTATATTTTTATATCTTTTCATTCATTTCTTTTAGAATGATTAACACCCGTTTCCATTTTGAGGGTGAAAAATTGTAATGCGGAGGTTGCAAAAAATAAAACGGTCTGTTTTAGAAGGGCAGGTGTAAGTGGGAAAGTGCCTAATAAGCAATCTCTCCTAAACCTTATAGGCTAATACGGAAAAGAAACTTTGCGAAAGTCGATGTGGAGGTTTCTATTGTGATTTTTACTTTCTCTGTCACGTACCTAGTAGGTAAGTAAGGTAGCATGTGAAACATTCACATGGCTTTCTCTACCATCTACCGTATATTAGTGGTATACAAACTGTTGTTAATAAAGCTTATTTTCTATCTACTACATTTTAATATAAATAAACCTTTGTAAAAGTGTTTCCAACTGCTACATTTTAATCTAAATAAACCTTTGCAGAAATAGCTGCATTAGACTTTCGTTACAGATACAAAATAACAGCGATAGTCAAATGTTTAAGAACTGGACACTATATGCTAGCCTTAAAATTCCATACTGTTTCCATGCAATCGCGAGAAACAACTGAATGTCGACAGGACTTTAAAAGAATGACCAGAAAATGAACAACTCGAACCATTAATGATGGATATCTCAGAAATGGTCTATGCCACAAAAAGTAATTTGAAAAAATTGTGTGTTTTAAAGTGATTTAAATTTTTTGTGCGTACGTTTTCGTCTGTCGCTTAACGTGTACCAGTTATACAAGATTATATAAAATTCCTTCTGAGTGAACAGGACTTCATAGGCCATTCCCAGAAAATGCGAGATTTAAATTTCTTAATGTAAATATCCTTCAAATATGCTGTTTTAAACAAAATCGTTAGCTATCTTTTATAAAACAAAAAATCTAAAAATGTTCCATATAAAGGGTAGTTTGGCGTGGGAGGGATTTTCTCGAAAATCTTCGTGTCGTATCTTTGGAAGATATCGAAGTAAATACCCAGTTTCATATTTATCCGACTCTTCGTTTTTGAGTTATGCTGTTCACAGGCTCACAGACACACACACGCGAACATGTTTCTAAAAGTACTTATTGGAGTTCAGGGGGCCTCAAAACATATATTGTGGCATATTAGGTAGTTAGTAGCTATTGTCATGCCAGACACATTACTGCGTCGTAATGGCGACAGCATTATTGGTGTAATTCTTTCGGCTTTGGGTTTGAAGTTCATTTTGGCATGACGCTCTCCAATCCGAGCTAGCGGATCTAGCGAGGGTTGGAGAGGGGAAATAGGTTAACGTGACTTTTATTTGCGTTGTGTTAGCGGCACTTTGGTTTGAGAGTCGAGTGAGTGCGGTTGTATGTGAAGAGTGTGAATGTAGCTCATGTGTGTAGCATCTCCCGTCATTTTTCTTTCTTTATCTCTTTTGTGTGCGATATAGGGGCACTATGTTTTAACTGAATAAATCACAGTTAATGTGATTAACGTAAATACTGTGTATTTTGTTATAAATATCCCACGCCTACACTGAAATGTGATTTTCAAAGTCTGGTCCTCTCACTGCTTTTATAGCTACGTCTCCCAATGTGCATGCTGGGGTAATTGAAACTTAATATTTTAGCTAGAAACCCTTTGCTCTAAACCCAGTATGTAACAATATTTCTGGTTAAATCTCAGTATCGAACTTTTGGTTGAAATGCAATACCTTCTCTACCTACTAGGTACGTGGCAGTGAAAGGAAAAAGCCAAAGTATTAATCGCTAGAAAATTTCAAGGATGCTGTGGTCGGAGACTGTACAGATTACTGCTACAGCCAGCAATAATTCTTGTTTTGACCGTCGTGGATTAGGCGGTTGTATTTGTTAGCGTCCGAATCCAGCTTCTCTTTTAACCTTTCCTTTCCTGACTTGCACAAAACAGCTGCGTGTGCAATTCTGTAATGATCTATCGATGCAGATGGTGTTTCCACTTGTCAATTCGGTTGGGACAAATAAACGGTTTATCTATTGTTTTCATTCTCTTACTATCTCTTTCTGTATCAATAAACCGAACACTCGTGCCTTTTTACTTTCTCTTCCACCTACTTATAACAAGTCAGGTGGCACGTGGTGACTTGTACGACTTGCATACTGGAGGCTCCCTGTTCATCCCTAGTGACCGGCCACTCATACCCATGGATTTTTATTGGTTTCCCTGGGTCGGCAGGCAATGCTGCCGTGGTTCATCTTCTACCACGACTTTCCTTCCTCCCACTTCCTGTACCCATCATCTTCCTTGCCATGTGCTTCAGAGTTTTAGAACCAGGCATCGGTGTTCGGCAGATTGCAACTGGATGATGGCTATGTGCAAGTTTCATCCTGATGTCGTCCAGGGACAGCTCGATTGGATACCCACCTCTGGGTGCTTTCGGGCAGGCGCTCCTTTCCTACTATCAACTGGGTCCTTTCGCTCGTTTAACATCAATTTTATTGCTTTAGATTTGATATGAATCTCTTTTATTTCGGCTTGAGATTCCGTGTAACAAGAAAGCATGCCTGTATAAATGCACATTATAGAAAGCTACGTTGGTATATGTGTGAATTGAAGTTTTAAATTTTAATGCGTTGTTGTGTGTAATTATTTCGAACTAATATGTTTCTCTGTTAGTCATTTTATTCAGTTATTGCTGTAATAAGTTCGTGTTGTAAAAAGAATATGTCTCAATAGATAAAATTACAGGGCAAATATGATTAAGCAAATGAAAAATCTGATGTGTTATACTCACATGACTTGCTCTACTCCTTTACAAACTATTTTTACAAACGCTTATTCTCCATTCACTTCATGTTAATCGAGATAAACATTATTGCTAATTTTCTTGTAGATGTAAGGGGAATATATATTTACAAGGGCAATATAATAATACAGTAGACTTTAAGCACATACATATCTCTTAATAGCTGGTTGCTAGGTGCAGCACCATTCCCTTTGACACAGATTAATACTCTTTGCATATCCAAAACAAAAAAATGAATAACGAATTCCAATTTGAGAAAATGTCTTGAAAAATTTAAGGGAATAACAAGCAATATCTCGAAAATGGTTCACTCAACAAAACAAATGTATATGACATAAATTGTGTATTTTAACGCGATCTACATTTTTTGTGCAGTAAAATTTTGTCTATCTCTTATGGTTTACCAGTTATGCAGAAGTCGTTCACAGTGAAGAATAAATTGGAGACATTCCCAGAAAATTCAAGATATACATTTTATTTATCATGAAAATATCTTAAACATATGATATTTTAATCAAAATCGTTAGAGCCATTTATGAGAAAATTAAATTTTTCGAAAAATGTTCCATGTAAAGGGTAATTTGGGGTGGGGGGATTTTCTTGAAAACCTTCGTGTCGCATTTCTGGAAGATACTGAACCTAAATACCAAGTTTGGTGTTTATCCGACTGTTCGTTTCTGAGTTATGCTGTTCACAGACAGACGGACACACAGACAGACACACAAGACACACACACGGACATGTTTCCAAAAATACTTTTTTTGGATTCAGGGTGTCTCAAAACATATATTTCCGGTGAAATCTCGGTATCGAATTTTTGGGTGGAATACAATACTTCCCCTACTTACTATACGTAGTACAGAACGTAAAAATGAATAAGGAATTCCAATTTGAGAAAATGAGTCTTGAAAAATCTAAGTGAATAACAAGCAATATCTCGAAAATGGTTCACTCAACAAAAAAATGTATATGACATAAATTGTGTATTTTAACGCGATCTAAATTTTTTGTGTAGTAAAATCTTGTCTATCTTCTATGGTTTACCAGTTATGCAAAATTCGTTCACAATGAAGAATACTTTTGGAGACATTCCCAGAAAATTCAAGATATACATTCTATTTGCATGAAAATATCTTAAACATATGATATTTTAATCAAAATCGTTAGAGCCATTTTTCAGAAAATTAAAATTTTCGAAAAATCTTCCATGTAACGGGTAATCTGGGATGGGAGATTTTCTTGAGAACCATCGTGTCGCATCTCTGGAAGATATAAATACCTAAATACCAAGTTTGGTGTTTATCCGACTGTTCGTTTCTGAGTTATGCTGTTCACAGATAGACACAGACACACACACGGACATGTTTCCAAAAATGCTTTTTTTGGCTTCAGGGGGTCGCAAAACATGTATTTCCGGTGAAATCTCGGTATCGAATTTTTGGGTGGAATACAATACTTCCCCTGCTTAGTGTACGTAGTAGAGAAAGTAAAAAGGGCAAAGAAAGAGTTATGCAGGTAACAAAAGTAGACCTAGGAGATAGTTGTGAGGATTTTGTGTTCTGAAATAGAAGACAACCTGAATGAAATTGACACAGTGGAAGACGTTATTAAAAGAAGGGACAACGAAGATGGAGTGATTGTTAAAACAGAAATGCTGTAGAGACCTTCATACATATGTGTTCAAAATGAGCACCATTTGATATGTAAGGATGACCAGTGCTTTTCCGGTTGTATACACAACATCTACGAATTTATTGTATAAATTGAAAATTTTTTATGACGAGGCGGCTTGATGTTGAACTTGTAATGAAACAATGCATTCACTCTTTGCATAATGCAGCACACAAAACGACTTTTCCTGTGGAGCGCCACGTTCTTGTAAACAAAAAACAGCGGTGCTGTTGGGACTGAATGGAAGCAATAGGTGGAGCTTAAAACTCTGAACTTTCCTCTATTCAATTATGTGTCGTGTGTGTCACTATTTATTGTCGTTCATTAAAAATGAATACTTAAAATCGGTTCCTTCTTTTTGAACAACCCGTATTATGAAAAACATCTGAAGTATTTAACTCATCAAAAATTATATTTAATATTGAAGAGTTAGGATACACCGCTGTGACGTAGCACCTTCGCTCACTTTCACTTTTGGAATGATTACACGAAAACAAGACCTTCACTATATACATATACTACGCCACTAAACAGTTGACTTGCAGTTTCAACTGGAGAACGATTGTGAACCCGTAGACATTTTTTTCAGTACTGAATCTCTAAAACTATTAACGGTTGAACGTTTGTGAAATGCTTTCCCCTGAGTAAATTAGTAAGCTACATTTTTATAAATATTAAAAGATGCTAAACAATGAAATTTAAGCTAAATATAACATTAGGTATATATGTATAACCATTCAAGAACCTCTTAACAATCACCATCATACAGTGACTTACTGATTGTGTTGTGTGCGCTACCATCAGTGTTGCCAAGTTTTAAGACCGACTCGATATATTGAATATATCGCATTTGTAAATCAAACATGCAAATCAAATTAATAACATAAGACACATATTTACAAACTATACTTGTAAAGCAGGCAAATATGCACATAATTTGCAAACACCTAAATTATTATGTTGGATAATGAAAGGGGCTATATATAAGAATTATACATATGAAAGGGGATATACCATACATATAATAGAAAGAGACAGATAGAGAAAAGAAGACGGAGATATTAAACCCGCTTCACAAGGCGCCAGGGTGACGCGTAACTGCACGAATTTGGAGTAACATATTCTCATATATGTTAAGGTAACGCGGTCTGAGGACCAATTAGAAACGTGGTTACATTTTGAAACTCAAAGGTGAGCGTCACTAGGCTCAGGTATATAAGGGCAAACAAGGCCTCAGAACCCACTCTCTATCTTCTAGAATTTTCGTCGACACGAAGTGTTACTCTCTTAGTGACAGATGCACGTGCGTGTGCATATGGGTGGGGGTGCGTGTGCAGATAGTTAGGCTCCTGACTTATTTAAAGTGGTGGGATTGGAATAATGAGAAAAACTAGCCGCCCATAAATATTTAAGTTGTTAATAAACCACACTTAATAAGGAAAAATAAGTATATTACTTTCTCTACTACGTATAGTAAGTAGGGGAAGTATTGCATTCCACCCAAAAATTCGATCCCGAGATTTCACCGGAAATACATGTTTTGAGACCTCCTGAATCCAAAAAAAGCATTTTTGGAAACATGTCCGTGTATGTGTCTGTGTGTGTGTGTGTCTGTGAACAGCATAACTCAAAAACGAACAGTCGGATAAACACCAAACTTGGTATTTAGGTTCAGTATCTTCCAGAGATGCGACACGAAGGTTTTCAAGAAAATCCCCCCACCCCAGACTACCCTTTACATGGAACATTTTTCGAAAATTTTAATTTTCTCAAAAATGGCTCTAACGATTTTGATGAAAATATCATATGTTTAAGATAATGTTATGAGAAATGAAATGTATATCTCGAAATTTCTGGGAATGTCTCCAAAAGTATTCTTCATTATGAACGACTTTTGCATAACTGGTAAACCATAAGAGATAGACAAAATTTTACTACACAAAAAATGTAGATCGCGTTAAAATACACAATTTATATCATATACATTTTTTTTTTGTTGAGTGAACCGTTTTCGAGATATTGCTTGTTATTTCCTTAAATTTTCCAATACTTATACTTTTTCTCAAATTCGTTATTCATTTTTTTTATGTCCTGGACATGCAAAGAGAATGGAATGCGCCACATAGCAACCAGCGATAAAATATTTGACTATCGCTTAAAAGTTACGATATTCCCCTTGCATCTACAAGAAAATTACAAATAAGATTGACATCTCGATATCTCGATTAATATGGAGCATATGGAGAATAGGCGTTTGTAAAAATAGATTGTACAAGAGCAGAGAAAGTCATGTGAGTGTAACACATCAGATTTTTTTATTTGCATCACCCATGATAACCATGAGAACCCAGAGTTAGATACATATAGGGAAAAGTTAGGAATAGGAAACTCAACAGCCGACGAGCATCCATAGCCGAGGAACAACACTGCAGCAGATAGCATCAACCCAAGGACGGACTATTTCCCGTTACAAATAGCGCTCAACAAGTGTTTCCCGCTACAATAACAAAATAGTTAAACCTTCCACTGCATGCAACATAAAATTTTGTTTAGATTGTTGTGAATTTAGTAATTATACGTGTATCATTTACCCAGCAACTGGGCATACATTCTGACAGCAGATACAAAACATGCATTTGCATTAAAATCCTGTCACTAATAACTACAAGCATCACAGAATGTTATTCGTTAAATAATCGAGATCGGAAGTCCTGTCCCTCTAGTTCTTCCAGTTCTAGTCTTAATGGTCTGTAACACTACATGAAGGAATTTGCTAACGTTACAGCGAAAATAGGGTACTTCATCTTGTTGACGTATGAACTTGTTTTCATGTTGTGTAACTCTGCAACATATCTTGCTAAATTGTCCCCATTTCCTGTAATCTTGACGCTGAAAAGCAGGACGTATACTTTTCTCTGTATAAAAAGGAAAAGGTTGTCGGAGGCATTTTGTAAAGATCACAATATATTCTTGCTTAAACCTGCACTGCAACTACCATAACAAAGCAGAGGCATTCATGATTTATACGTGTTTTTCTGGTGGTTATTGCTTTCTCTACTTACCTACCCTAGTAAGCAGAGGAAGTGTTACATTCTAGCAAAAAACACGACACCAAGATTGCAATAGAAATGCATGTTTTGAGGACCTCCTCATCAAAAAAGCATTATTATAAAAATGCGCGCGTGCGTGTATCAGTGTGTTCCAAGAATGCGACAAGAAGATTTTCAAAAAACGTACCCTATACCAAACTACATGAAAAGTGTTTGAAGCATTTTGATTTTCTCAAAAATCACCCTAAACAATTTGTTTAAAATACCAAAAGCTTAAGATATTTTCATGAGAAATAAAATGTACGTCCTGAAGTTTTACTTTCTGTACTACGTATAGCAAGTAGGGGAAGTATTGCATTCCACCCAAAAATTCGATACCGAGATTTCATCGGAAATACATGTTTTGAATCCAGAAACACATTTTTAGAAAAAGACCCATGTATGTCTGTGAACAGCATAACTTAAAAGCGAAAAGTCGGATAAATACCAAACTTGGTATTTACGTTCAGTATCTTTCAAAGATGATACACGAAGATTTTCAAGAAAATCTCCCATCCCAGACTACCCTTTACATGGAGCATTTTTCGAAATTTTGATGTTCTCAAAAATGGCTCTAACGTTTTTCATTAAAATATCATGTTTAAGAAATTTGCATGACAAGTATAATGTATATCTTGAATATTCTGGTAATGTCCGTAAAAGCTCTCTTCTTTCTAAATGGCTTTAGCATGACTGGTAAACCGTAAGAGATGGACAAAATTCTCTACACAAAAAGTTTGTTAAAAACACACAATTTATGTCATATGCATTCTTTTATGGAGTGAACCATTTCCGAGATATTCCTTGTTATTTGTCTGAATTTTTCAATGCAATACTTTTTCTGAAATGGGAATTCGTTATTCGTTTTTTTATGTCCTGGACATTGTCGCAGTTCTCAATGGCTTGTGTTATCTTATTTTTTGGGCGCCTTTGGTGTTATTATTTTAAATTTGGATACTTTGTCCTCCGGCTAGCTATTATAACTCAGTCAAGCACGTGTCTCTAAGCAGGGCGTGTAAACGGAAAGGAGTTCTTACTAAAAGATAACACTGATAAAAAAAAATCTGAATCTAGAATTTTATTGCCGTTACGCTTAATCAATAATTGACATAGTTAATCTTTATACGCGCCTGACAAACTGATATTTCCGCATGTAACTACAGTGGTTTTAGTTGCCGCGCACCAATTACTTCGCGTACTTTACATTTTTGTAACTAACTCTACGACGTGCACCTCGTGAGAGATTCTTCAGTACTGTGTGATACTTGCTTATGGCTCGAGAATATATACTCCTTCACCTCGAATTGGCTCCACATTATAATATAGCTGCCATTGGTTACCAAATTGCGCCCACTTTAGCGTCTGTTTTGGTCAGCCAATCACTACTACTAACATATCTGCTCTAGGGAAGATATTCCCTCCATTTCTAAAAAAGTCACTCTACCCTGACGTCATTTGTTTATCTCTTTCTTAGTGATAAACAACTCACCTCCTCGGTTTATTGTTACTCACTTCTATTGTAAGTTTCAGTTATGCCGTGCAAACTTACTTCCTAACAATACTTATGGCTAACTAACATCTAAAATCCTGTACATACAATAATATTCATTTACACTACAATTACTCTGGCATTCACAGCATGTTATGATATAAAATATTGCCTCATATGCCCCACTTGAAACATAATTATAAATATTTACAACCTTTTTTGGAAATTTTATAATTGGGTTTTTAGTCTCCTGAATATTGTAACACACGGTATCTATCACTTGCACGAAACACTGCACACGCATTTAACACACGTTGTACTTCTTGCCTTTTTCTCGCCACTATTCACTGGTTCGGGTCTAACCTGTTCATATACCTGCATCTGGCCTTACAAGTTTTCTTTCATAGAGCAAATACTGTACCCTGAACTATTTGGGTCACTGTTACAAAGTGGTTTTACCCTCTTAGGTTACTGACATAAAAATTTATACACTCAAGCTTTTTACCCCGGTTCATTTTGTAATTATTGAACATATTTAACTACGTGCTAAATATATTGAGCTGAAATTAACAATTTTCCATAATCCACACTGAAAAATATTAAAATTTTCAAAAACGTTTATACAACTTTTTTTCTGTTAAGCTAATTAAAATTAAGAAATGCCCGCACAGAAACCTTTTACTGTTTGTATTCTGCTCAAATTAAAAATTTGGAAGGGATACGATGAACTTAGTGTGCTAGGAGAATATCATATTGCTATAACAAAAACTAATTAATTGGGACTAAAACAGTTATTAACATCTTAACGACGGTTTGACATAGCTAGTTAAATTTTATGTGCACATATGAATTACGTTCTCAGTATATAATAAAAAGAGTCAAAGCAATCAGAAGAAAACTGTGAATTTTGCAATTTCATGTAGCAAATAGAGAAATCTGATGCAATGTCGTCCTCCGTGGTGTAGTGATTCCATGCTAGCCTCTAGTTCCCGAGGACGTGGTTTCACATCCGGAGGAGGGCGATGGATTTCTTCGGGCTTAAAAAGCTTAGCATGGCTTCCTTCGGAAGGGAAGATTACGCATGTAAAAGAACCTCAAGCCTTATAGAGGCCTGCGAGCAAAATTACCGGTCTTTCACGCCCAATACAGAATGGGACGCTAAGAACCACAGTAGTTAGAGCGTCAATAAATAAAACCCAATTTTATTTTTAGTTTTTTACATTCAAGTGCTTATTCGCCGGTGCACAAATTATTCTTATGAAGGTTTATTTTCCTATCTACTTCATTATATTTGAGTCAAAACTTTCCGAAATAGCTACGTTACACATTTCGTTGTAGATACAAAGAGAACAGCGATAGTCAGATGTTTAAGAACTGGACGCTATATGCTGGCCTTAAAATTCCATACTCTTTGCGTGCAATCGCGAGAAATAACTGAAGATCGAAAGGGCTTATAAATAATTACAAAGTATTGAACAATTCGAACTATTAATAACGGATATCTCGGAAATGGCTGATGACACAAAAAAGTTATTTGAAAAAAAATTGAGAGAGACATATACATTTCTGTATACAATTTTTTCGTCTAAGCTTAACCTTTACCAGTTATATAAGACTATACAACATTCCTTCCGAATAAAGAGTTCTTCAAAAGCTATTCCCAGAAAGGTCAAGATATGCATTTAATTTGCCATGTATATAGTATATAATTTGCCTTTAGTATATAATATTTTAGTAAAAATTGCTAGAGCTATTTTTTAGAAAATAAAAAGTTTCGAAAAATTGTCCATCTAAAGCGCAGTTTGGAAAAAGTGATATTTTTTAAACCTTCGTGTGGCATCTTTAGAAGGCACTGAATCTAAATACAAAGTTTGGTGTTTATCCGAGTTTACGTTTTTTAATTGTGCTGTTCACAGATATACAAATAAACACATAGACACACACACACGGACCTTTTTCTAAAAGGGATTATTTTGATTCATAGGGTTTCCAAACAGTATTTCCGGTGAAATCTCGGTATAGAATTTTTGGGTGGTATACAATACCTTCTCTACCTACTATGTAGTGGCGGAGAAAGTAAAAAATGAAAGCAACCAGAAGAAAACAGGATTTTTTTAATTTCATTAAATAAATAGAAAAATAGCCTTTCGCAGGAATAATTTGCAGATATTAAAATGAACCAGAAAATGCGTAGAGAATGTATGTGGACGGAAATCAGTGTGTTTTAGATTCTGGAGCAGCTAAACAAAAACACTATTTTTGCGTCCCCTCCAGGTTTACGCGATGTTATTCTAGCTTAAACAGACGATTTACCATTTCCTTAGCAAGCTTTTTTGCACGAGATTTTGAGTGTTGCTTCTGGTGGAACTAATCAACAACAGTATTTCCCGCAGAGTCGAATTAAAGGAAGAGTAAAATATGCAAATATTTGCACAGGAGTTTGAGAACGGGTATAATGTCACGTCAGAAGTAACTTGTTTTTAAGCACAGCTATTAATTTTGGCCGCCAGACGTTACATCTGTTCCTTTCATGAGAGATAGATGGGGCTATTCCTGAGCTCTCCTGAACAAATAGCCTGTGCAAACACGTCTTTTCTGTTCAAAACGCGACGTGTTTGAACTTTTCACCAATGGACACTTGGCTCAGCTTGCCCGAAAAAGGAGGAACTGAATAATTAATTAACTCTGAAGGCGAAATACAGTGTAAACATTCAACTATTTCTAACGGATATCACGAACACGTGCACATGATGTTCGTACTTCCCTTGCGTCTAAAGACACGAAAATAATTTTATAGAAGCTAAGTCATAAACATGGTTAGAAAATTTCATTAATTTCAAAGTAGCTTGTTCGTAAACAAATAACAAAGCCCACAATTTTATTATTTCCGGAGGATTTTTATTCTCTCTCTCTCCCTCTCTCTCTCTCTCTTTCTCTATTTGAGCCTTATTTAACATTTAAATTATGAAGTCTATAGAATTTTTTGTTTCTGATTTATAATTATTAAATAAGTTTTTTAAATAATTAATCAACTGAAAAAGAAAAGCATTATTGTTTTCAGAGCAATAGCATTGCTTTAAGTTAATTCTTTCTCTTTAATCTTATACAATTTAATTTATATTTCTGTTATATGTTCATATGATGTAGGCAACATACATTTATACGCAAATGTTAAACGTAACTTATAAAGGCGCAATATAACACAAAAAAAATCTGATGTGTTACACTCACATAACTTTCTCTACTCTTGTACAACCTAATTTTACAAACTCCTATTCTCCATATGCTTCATGTTAATCGAGATATCGAGATGTTAATCTTATTGGTACTTTTCTTGTAGGTGCAAGGGGAATATGGTAGGTTTTAAGCGATAGTCAAATGTTTTAACGCTGGTTGCTATGTGACGCATTCCATTCTCTTTGCATGTCCAGGACATAAAAAAAATGAATAACGAATTTGAGAAAAAGTATAAGTATTGGAAAATTTAAGGAAATAACAAGCAATATCTCGAAAACGGTTCACTCAACAAAAGAAATGTATATGACATAAGTTGTGTATTTTAACGCGATCTACATTTTTTGTGTAGTAAAATTTTGTCTATCTCTTATGGTTTACCAGTTATGCAAAAGTCGTTCACAATGAAGAATACTTTTGGAGACATTCCCACAAAATTCGAGATATACATTTCATTTCTCATGACATTACCCTAAACATATGATATTTTCATCAAAATCGTTAGAGCCATTTTTGAGAAAATTAAAATTTTCGAAAAATCTTCCATGTAAAGGGTAGTCTGGGGTGGGGGGATTTTCTTGAAAACCTTCGTGTCGCATCTCTGGAAGATACTGAACCTAAATACCAAGTTTGGTGCTTATCCGATTGTTCGTTTTTGAGTTATGCTGTTCATAGACACACACACACAGACACACACACGGACATGTTTCCAAAAATGCTTTTTTTGGATTCAGGAGGTCTCAAAACGTGTATTTCCGGTGAAATCTCGGTATCGAATTTTTGGGTGGAATGCAATACTTCCCCTACTTACTATACGTAGTAGAGAAAGTAATTAATGTCAACAATTAGGCTCCAACAATCTGGTTAGAAAAGGACAACTATAGTTTCGTGAATTTGCCCAGCATAAGCTACTGTACAGAACACTAAAGAGGCCTTGGAAGTTGTATAAGTTTTATTCAGAACATTTGAGAAAGAAACTGGACCGTTGCATAGAACATCTGAAAAGAGGAAGAATAAAAGAGTTTCCTTAGAAGCCAACGTATCCAGGTAAATAACTATGCTTAAAGAGTTGAGTCGATTGAGTTCATTGTAATTCTCATGTTAATGCGTCAGAAAACCAACGATAGCTTCAGTGCAAATGTAGCAGGAATTATAAATATAGGTATTATTAGTGATGCTTCAGCCGCATTAGGAAGATTACGTTACGAATAATAGCTCTGGGATACACACAAATAAATATTCACAATAGAAACATAAAATATGAGTTGTTATTTAACACGACACATTACCTTGCGATAACCACGCCCTGCAGATAACAAGGGAGGCATCGCTACAAACCAAGAATATTCATCAGATACAATTCCATCTCAATGATTTTTTACTTTCTCTTATAAGTATAGTAAGTACGAGTAGGGAAAGTACTGTATTCTAACCCACTAAATCATAGTGGGTAGAGAAAGCTGTATAAATGTAACACATATTTCTCCTTAATGTAGGTATTTCTTAATCTGTCTTAAGTATTTTATTGGTCGCTTAATATAATTTCGGCAGTTTTTATTTGCTAGCCTTTTGTTCCTGAGGTCGCGGGTTCAAATCCGGCGGAGGACGATGGATTTTTTCGGGCGTAAAAATCTTCCTTTGGAAGGGAAGTAAAGCTGGTGGTCCCGTGTCATAGATTTACGGCACGTAAAAGAACCTCAAACCTGATAGAGAGGCCTGTGAGCAAAATTACCAGTCTTTCACGACCAATATAGAATGGAACGCTAAGAACTACAGCAGTTAAACAGCGTCCATAAACAAATAAGAAGTAAAAGCAGCTTGTATTTGTTTCTCCAGTTATTATTATGTTGATTATTTACTGTGGCTCTTCAAAATCTAGAAATATGGAATTCCGATACGTGAATCTTTTCGCACTATTAGCCCCTGTATGTTGTTAACGGAGAAAACCGTTCCAAAATAATTTCCAAGTTTTTGGATTTAATGTGTTTGAACATTTCATAAAGTAATGTAAAGTAAATAAAGTAATATTTTGACTTACTTATCGTTTCGTACTCTTTTCTACTACTGTTTACTTTAATGAAAATATCCGATAATAGATAAAAATTCAATTTAGAAAAAATATGCTTTAATATAAGTTCCTTAGTTTAGTGAGGGGAACCAAAACTTAAAAAGAATATCATGAGTCCTTTTAAAATTCTGAGGTTGGACCCCCTATGCCCCATGGGGGGTCAAAAGGACACAATTTGGAATGTGCTTTGCTCCAATAGATTTAGAACTCTGGCGTTTGGTGTTTTGTATTCATTTAAGAGAGATTAACTTGTAACACTTTGTGTGGACCACCCTGTATATTCTGGGTAAAAACAAATCGACTTTGTATCGAAAATCGTTGTGTATGTTGTAATACTGAAAAAGCCGCACGACTTTTCTATCAAATTACCTCTGGGTCAGAGGGCGAAAACACAACTAATAAATCTATACCACTGTTTTCAATGTATAAATTTCGTAAGGTACGAAATTGTTTCAACTAAATGCTATTAAAGACAGGATAGGGGCGTGTTTGAGGACCGCAGATATATGGCGGGAGAGACACGGAAGTTAACGCTGATGTAAATTGCTAACGTTTTTTAGTATGCCGTAAGCATATGCAACCAAGAGTACGATGTTGTGCATTTTTTCTCTTTATCATCCTTTTTCACCTTACCATACCTGCATACTAATTGCCATATGCAGTATTCACAAGCTTTCCAAAAGTAACAGATATTCTGTATTCGGAGTTCAACTGCATACATAGTATGCTTATTACAGTTTTATATGCTGCTAAAGGCAGGCATCCTTTTACTGCACATTCACTATACGATTTTATATGCTCTCCCTTCTCTACTAGAATACTGCAAGCATTTCGCTTGTTTCAAATTTTAATAACAGTTGGTGGATAGAAAAGGTAGAAGGAAGTAAAACACTTGCTCTCTTGTGCGTTTTGAATTATTAATGATAGAGTATGGTTTAATTTTCGAGCAAATTGCTTCTGTAACCTGAATTCAAATTTGCCAATGCTTTACGATGCCTCAACAGCATGACTTCAGATTATTTAATATCAGCAGAACTAGCAGCTTTCCATGGACTGAAAAGTTACTCTCTCTCTTTTCCTTTCTCTCTCACACAATCTGTAGGTACCGATCTGTAATCTCGATTGGATTGAATTACCTGGACAAGTTATCTTAAGAGGGCAAGGTTCACTTTATTTTTTAAAGCTGGGCAATGTTCGTCCGTCAATTTTTGAAGCTGTACCCTTTGCTCCAGTACTTACTGTTGATTCTCTGCCGGCTGCTAAGTGGTTGGCTATGAGATCTTTCGCTCAGGGTATGCGTGGGCATATTTGAAAGGATAACAACAATTCAAATTGACTGAAAGTTTAATATGGTCTAATACTTGAGCTACTGAAGCGAGTTGCGCCGTTTGTAGATAAAGAATGAAAGTGTTTATGAAAAGTAACACTCCAAACTATAAAAAGTTAATTATTATACATGCCAACTTCTGCAGTATCAAGTTTACTTCGTCCTCCGTGGTGTTGTGGTTACCATGCTAGCCTCTAGTTCCCGAGGTCGCAGATTCAAACCCGGCGGAGGCCGATGGATATTTTCGGGCGTAAAAATCCTTAGCATGGGCTTCCTTTGGAAGGGAAGTAAAGCCGGTGGTCCCGTGTCGTAGATTTACGACACTTAAAAGAACCTAAGCCTGATAAAGAGGCCTCTGGGCAAAATTACCGGTCTTTCACGCCCGATATAGAATGGGACGCTAAGGACCACAGAAGTTAAGGAGCGTCCATAAATAAAACTCCATTTAATTTAATTTTATCAAGTTTACGGTTTGAAACAACTGTTTCCACAGTAAAAGAAACCAGAAGCGTAACTTACCTTCAGTCGCTAAAATGCTACCACTAAGTAACTGATAATGCAACGCGGTCTGCCGATCACCGTAAGAGACTGTAAACCACTAATGCTGTACACAAGGAAAATACGCCAATTTTAGCAATACACACTCTTTTATTATTTAAGCTCCGCCTACCTTAGAACTATTCCACCAAGATTGCTTCTCGCGTGGGGTCAGTCTTAAAATTCTTACGTGTGCATCTCTGACACTGATACTATGGGATACCTCCCCAAATCTCAGAATTTCATTCCTTTTCTCTTCTATAGAATTTCTATCTATGTAAACGTATGTGAACCTAAGCCTAAACTGCATTCCAAGAATTTTTATGCCTAACGCGTTTGCTACGCAGGCTATTTCTAATGACTTTGCTTAACATGACTTGCTAATGATCTTTTTCTTTCTACATAAATTTTTCAACTCAGGCTTTTTACATTACACATTGGTTTCATATATGGAAATTGTTTATTACAATTATTTCCGTACCTTACTATAATTTATTAATTTAATTATTTAATTACTTATATCCTGTGTGATACCTTAATTATTGATGGTGTGATACCTTAAATAATGAAATAAATAAATAAAATTAAGATAGGGAAATAATTACAATAAATATTTTCCGTATATTAAATCAATGTATAATGTAATAAACTTGAGTTGAAAAATTTGTCCGAGAAATGGGTCATTAGCCAGTCATGTTCACCAGTCATTAGCGACAGCGGAAGTAACGAACGCACTGGCTTAAAGATTGAAGTAGTTATTATTGTATATGTTTGTATTTGTTAGCCCCTCGTTTGGGAGCCAATTTAATGCGGTATTAATGTTGTTTGTTTAACATTATGGTAGCCCCACGTTGTGGTAGCCAATTTGATGTAACAATGTTTACGTAATATGTTTTTACGTAAATTATTAGAACTTGAAGATCTTATATTGTGCTGCTTTTGTTTTGTTTGGTTACATAATTTTAACTGCCCCACGTTGTGGTAGCCAATTTGATGCGGTATTATTTATGTTTGTTTACATCACGTGTTGAAGCCATCTTGTGACGTCATTCATTTGTTCGGTTTGTAGCTCCATCTAGTGTTAGCAATTTGTGGTAGTATTAGTGTTTGAAAGAATTTTTAAGTTTTGTTTGCTGTCCTCCGGCTAGCTATTATCTCTCGGTCGAACATGTCTCTTGATCAGGGTTGTGTAAACGGAAAGGAATATTTTATCCAAAAAGAACACTGATGAAGAAATTTGTTTTATAATTTTTATTGTCGAACACGTTCACTATCACTTTTACACATTGATCTAGATACTCGCCAAACTGAAACTGTTATAATAACTTCTTACTGATCACTCTTAATTTACGTACTTCAACTTTTTGTATAATTAACTTTACCATACTTTAGATCTTTCATAATTCTGCTGCGTGTAACTTGTGAATCTATATCCGATGTATGCCGTACCAATACTTTCGACGAACTGACTGACTGAAGACGACGTGTAGTGTACACAGATTTTTGATGAACTGAGCGACTGAAGGCGACGTGTAATGTACTAAGAATTTTGATGAACTGAGCAACTGAAGGCAACGTGTAATGTATTGAGATTTTCGATGAACTGTGCGACTGACTGACTTTACCTCTAACCTAGCTTCTATTTATACTCCTGCATCCAGATACGCCTAAAGATTATAACTGAATTGCAATTGGCTAATAAAACGCGCCAACATTAGCGTCTATTTTAATATCCAATGAAAATTATGAATACATATGCTTTAGGGAGAAAATATTCCAGAAGGTTCTCAACGGAAAAACGCGCCAACATTACGTAACTTCCTCGTTTCCAATAATGATAAACAGCTCACCCCCCCTCGCTGCATTATTGCACTATTATTGACAGTTTCAGTAAGGTCGTATAAACTTACTTATCAACAATAATTACAGTCAAGAAACATCTCAAATCAATGTCACATAAAAATGCATATTCATATTACAATCATTATTTACATTTAAGTAATTTGTGATACAAATTACTGCATCAAGATTCTGGGAATTCAGTTATATTATAAGCTCAGTACGTTGCAGGTCACGTAGGCAGAATTCTGGAAAAGAGAAAGGCACTAAGATTCTGAGATTTTAGCCAAGTCCCCTGCTAACCGTTAAGATATGTGCATGAAGAGGGGTTAGGTATTGGAATGGGCATGAATAATAACTTTGTTGGGGAGCAATGTAGGCGGAGCTAAAAGTAATAAAGACGTGCAATTTTAAATCAGAGACTTACTTTTGGTACCGGCCCTGGTACTTACGGTCGTTCGTGTGCACCTTCGTGCATACAGTTGTGCATACATTACTCTCTCTGGTACCGTCACCTATAAGTACTGCTCATGTGATATTTTAAGCATCTAGTGACGTGCTTGTGTGAGTAAGATTTCGTGCTATTACGAGAGGTCTCGCCGATAAGCATTTTAGTGACTCACGGCAAGTGACTACGGGTTTCTTTTACTGCGAAAACAGTTATTATAAGCCAAATTTGATACTGCATAATTAAGCAGGCATAAAATTCAGTTGTTATAGTTTTGAAAGCTACAATTCAGAGTCACTCTATTTCTCCATCTCAAACGGTGACAACTCGCTTCAATAACTCAAATATTAGTTCACAGTAAACTTCTCAGTAATTTATATTGGTGTTGTCCTTCACAATACATCCACGCATACCCTGAGAGAAAGATCTCACGTCCTTAACACTAGAGCAGTTGACGCACGAGACCTCAGAACGAGCTGCGTAATCATAGCAGCAGAGTCAACAACGAAGCTGGTAAGGTATACGGCTTTAAAAGTGACGACCATCGTTACTGCTTCAAATTATTGCACCATCGCGGCATCACAACGATACTGTATCATCCGTCAATAATTACGGCATCACCTTTTAAAAACATGTTGGAAAATGCTCGACTCAATGACGCCGAGCTCATTTGAGCATAATTCCATCTACTTAACTCACCGCTTCTCAAGAACCGAGTTGTTTAAAGAAATGTTATACCTACACTAAGAGAAATGAAAAAAGTGATTTCTCTACCCACCCTTCCGCATTAGTTATTTAGTAACTGTGTAGGAAAGTGATTTCTTTCAGGACGAGTATGTTTACGCCCGGAATATTGAAACGAGTGCTAAAGAACCACTTTACATCAGCTGTCGAAATACTTTATATATTGGTTAAATACTGTATTGCATATTATGTCGGTTATGGACGAAGTCATATGTTTCATAATATGCTCATTACACGACCAACAGTTAAGTTATAGATTAAACAGCTGAAGGGATGATAATTTTGAGTACGGAAAGTAACTGAACATAAAGTTCGTTTTGAAGTACCGGTTTGGAGACGGAAAAACATGAAATTCCAGTTAGCGTCAAATAAATTATTCTTAAGAAAGGTTAAGCTTGTGTCTACTTTTAAATTTTTCCACTACCTACAGTCAGTAGGGAAGTATTGCACTCGACCCAATATTCGATACGAGATATCACCGGAACTGCATTTTTTGAGGCTCCTGAATCCAAATAAAGCCGTTTTGGAAACATGTCCTTGTGTCGGTGAACACAATAACTCAAAAAGTAAAAGTCGGATAAATATCAAACTTGCTATTTACTTTCAATATCTTCCAAAGATGCTACAAAACGATTTTCAAGAAAATTCGCTTACCCCAAGCTACCCTTTACATGGAACATTTTTCGAATTTGTTATTTTATAAAAAACCCCTAAAGATTTTGATTAAATTACCACATATGAAATATATTTACATGACAAACAAAATGTATATTTTGAATTCTTCGGGAACAGCCCATGAAGCCCTCCTGATTCGGAAGTAATTTTGTATAATCTTCTATAACTGGCAAACAATAAGCAATAGACGAAAACGTACTACACAAACAATGCATATCTCTTTAAAACACACAATGTATTTAAAAATGTTATTTTGTGGCATAAGCCGTTTCTGAGATATCCTTTATTAAGGGTTCGATTTCTTCAATTCTTGGTCACTCTCTTAAAGTGCTTTCAACATTCAGTCGTTTCTCGCGATTGCATATAAACAGTATGGAATTTTAAGGCCAGCATATAGCGTCCAGTTCTTAAACATTTGACTATCGCTGTTCCCTTTGTATCTAAAACGAAATGTGTAATGTAGCTATTTCTGCAAATGTTTATTTGGATTAAAAGTAGTAGATTAAAAAAAAAGTTTGAGTAAGAATAATTTGTATAGCTACTAACAAACGATAGAGGGTAGAGAAAGTCCTGTGAAGGTATCATATAAGATTTTTGTTAATGGAGATAAATTTTCATTAAACATTTATATATTTCTTTGCTGGTTTAAGAAGGTAACAAGTAAGCTAAAGTGATGTTCAGATTATTAAAATGCAGTATGGGTATATGATGGCTGCTTACCTGACTATAAGAAAAAACTAATAGCGACTTACCACTTGGAAAAAGCGTAACTATTTGAAAATTCAACAAATATCAAATAATATCTCCGAATTCATTAACGCCACAAGAAACGTATTTGACTATGTGCTTTAACGAGATCTACATTTTAGTGTACTGAGATTTTGCATATCTGTTACGTTTACCAATTATGCAAAAGCCATTCCGAGTGAAGGGGACTCCACAGAGTATTCGCAGGAAAACTTCAAGATGTACATTTTATTGTTCATGAAAATATCTTAAGTATGTGCTCCTTTAATCAAAAATGTTTGAGCTGTTTTTGAGAAAATAAAAACTCTGATGTGCTGCACTCAATTGACTTTCTCTACTCTTGTACAAACTATTTTTACAAACGCTTATTCTCCATATGCTTCATGTTAATCGAGATGCTAATCTTATTGCTAATTTTCTTGTAGATGCAAGGGGAATTGGTAGGCTTTAAGCGACAGTCAAATATTTTAAGAGCTGGTTGCTATGTCGAGTATTCCATTCTATTTGTATTACCAGGACAAAAAAGAAATGAATAACGAATTCCAATTTGAGAAAAAGTACAACTATTGGAAAATTTAAGAGAATAACAAGCAATATCTCGAAAATGGTTCACTCCAAAAAAATGTATATGACAAATTGTGTATTTTAACGCGATCTACATATTTTGTGTAGTAAAATTTTGTCTATCTCTTATACAGTTATGCAAAAGTCTTTCACAATGAAAAATACTTTTGGAGACATTCCCAGAAAATTACATTTCATTTGTCATGAAAATATCTTAAACATATGATATTTTAATCAAAATCATTAGAGCCATTTTTGAGAAAACTAAAATTTTCGAAAAATGTTCCATGTAAAGGGTAATCTTAATCTGGGCTGGGGGATTTTCTTGAAAACTTTTGTGCCGCATCTCTGGAAGATACTGAATCTAAATACCAAGTTTGGTGTTTATCCAGCTGTTCGTTTCTGAGTTATGGTGTTCACAGACACACACACGGACATGTTTCCAAAAATGCTTTTTCTGGATTCAGGGGGCTCAAAACATGTATTTCCGGTGAAACCTGGGTATCGAATTTTTGGGTGGAATACAATACTTCCCCTACTTACTACACGTAGTGGAGAAGGTAAAAATGACACCTTTCCATGTAAAAGGTATTTTGGAACCGGGGGTTTTTCAGGAATATCTTTGTGTCATAAGTTTCGTATTAAACTGACTTTTCATTTCGGAGTTAGGTTACTCACAGACAGACATAACACAAACAAAAGACATATACACGCGTGCGGACCATTTTATAAGAATGCTTTCTTGGATTCAGGGAGCCTCTAAAGCTTATTTCCGATGAGATTCAGCATCACGTTTTTGGGTGAAATGCAATGCTTAGTCTACTTACTATAGATAGGTAGTAGAGAAAGTAAAGAAGACAAGAAAAGAAAAAGACCACACGCACACACTCCCTCTCTCTCTATCTGGATCGTCAATAATTTTTATGGATTATAATGCTCGATTCGTATAACTTGCACTGTCTACTTTCCTTCTTTTACTCATATCTACAAATGGAGGAGCCTAACATGAAGCGTTCGGACCTAGGAACAAGATCATGGCAAATCCACTACAAAGTAGAGAACTGTCCCCCAAAATGTATACATAAAGCAGGGAAGTCAAGAAGACTGCCCTTTAATGTGATGCAGTAATTTGTATCACAAATTACTTAAATGTAAATAATGATTGTAATATGAATATGCATTTTTATGTGACATTGATTTGAGATGTTTCTTGACTGTAATTATTGTTGATAAGTAAGTTTATACGACCTTACTGAAACTGTCAATAATAGTGCAATAATGCAGCGAGGGGGGGTGAGCTGTTTATCATTATTGGAAACGAGGAAGTTACGTAATGTTGGCGCGCTTTTCCGTTGAGAACCTTCTGGAATATTTTCTCCCTAAAGCATATGTATTCATAATTTTCATTGGATATTAAAATAGACGCTAATGTTGGCGCGTTTTATTAGCCAATTGCAATTCAGTTATAATCTTTAGGCGTATCTGGATGCAGGAGTATAAATAGAAGCTAGGTTAGAGGTAAAGTCAGTCAGTCGCACAGTTCATCGAAAATCTCAATACAATACACGTCGCCTTCAGTTGCTCAGTTCATCAAAAATCTGTGTACACTACACGTCGTCTTCAGTTCGTCAGTTTGTCAAAATATTTGTATGAGATACGTCGGCTATAGATTCACAAGTTACGAAAAATCTAAAGTGTTGTAAACTTAATAATACACAAAGTTGAAGTACGCGAATTAAAAGTGATAAGTAAGAAGTTATTATAACAGTTTCAGTTTGGCGAGTGTTACGATCAATGTATAAATGTGAAAGTTAACGTGTTTGACAATAAATGTGTAAAACAAATTTCTTCATCAGTGTTATATTTGGATAAAAGATTCCTTTCCGTTTACACACTCTGATTCAAGAGACATGTTCGACTGAGAAATAATAGCTAGCCGGAGGACAGTAAACAAAACTTATAATTCTTTCAAACACTAATACTAGGTACCACAAATTGCTAACACTAGATGGAGCTACAAACCGAACAAATGAATGACGCCACAAGATGGCTTCAACACTGATGTAAACTAGTCGCGGGCATCCTTTCCCCAACCGGCTTCAAAGCGAACGGAAAGCTTTGAAGCCTGACCATAAACCCATCAGTAAACGATTAGTAGGGTCTTCCCATCCCTTAACACAACACGTGGTCCTTTCTCCAGCTCCACCAAAGCAAAGCGTTGTTGCAATGTCATTTCTGCTGTTTCTTCGGTTTTAGCAGCTGTGACTGTTCGCTCGTGCTTTTCTTCCATGTTCAGCTAAGCTTCTATATTACTTCTTCAGAGAAGTTATATAGTGTTTTACTTAGTGCAGTTTTGTAAGTTTAGCAGTGTTTAATAGTTATTAGCGTTTAATAGTTTAATTAAGATGTGGAGACCTTGGGAAACGAACCAAGTTGATGCCCCTCCGGTCGCACCAGCAAGTGACCCTCTGCCGAATATCAGTAATGCCAAGACCACGAAGAAAAGGGCTACAAAAACTGAATAAGCAAAGCCAGATTTTTATGTGTAATGTTCAAGAACATGTAGAAAAGAACCTTTTATGTGGAAAAATGTTTGTTATTGTTTTGAATTTCTCAAAAACAGCTTAACGATTTTTAGTAAAATACCACAAGTTTAAGATATTTGCAGGAAAAATAAAATTTGTATCATGAATTTTATATTCTGGGAATAACTTGTAAAATTTTCCTCGTTCTCAACTTGTTGTATTACTGGTAAATTCTAAGAGAGAGACAAAATCTTACTCTGCGTAAAATGCAATCTCGGTAAAGGACAAATTTTAGGTCAAATTGTGTTAACCATTTCCGAGAAATTTTTTGTTGTTGGTTTGAATTTTGAAATACAAGTTGGAAGTCTCTGTTTGTATTTTCCTCGTGGTCATGCTAGGAGCATGGAATTTCAAAGTCATCATATAGTCATCTGTATTTTAAAAATCTGACTATCGCTTTAGCCTATGTATCCTTATATTTACAACGATATGTGCAATGAAATTTTATCTTATTATTTAAGAAGTAGATAGAATAAGCTTTTGTGAAAGTAGTTTGTAGAAGAGTGAGTAGAGATAATCTTGTGAATATAATACATAAGATTTTTTTTTATTTTCTTTCTTTTGCCTTCGTATTTTTACTTATCCTGCATTTTATAATAAAGCTATTCATTTAAGTAAACAGAAGATGTCATGCTTATAAATCTTACACCTTAAACAATACACAACTTCTTGTATTAGCTTTATATTAATAAAACATTGTTGTGATACAAGTGATAAAAACCTTTTTACCATAGCTCCGCGCACAGCATCATCAAAAATGATGCTTTGATTTGGGAGTAAGAGTTCCTTTCAAAATAAATTAATAATTTATGTATTTTAATTATTTAATGATAGTCCAACAATGTATAGTTTATTCGGAACATGTTTCTAAGTTTCTCTCGGATATGTTAACATGCATTTCTATTCTTGTAGCGCAGTATATTAGTTCAGATCATTCATTAGTTCAGTTATATTTTAAAGCGTTTGCAACTTAAATGTAATTACTATGCGATTCATAGTTATTTACATAGTTATTTTGTGTGTAAAGCAAGCAGACAAACTGCATGATTGTATACTGTACATGTGGAAATCACCTGCAAAGTTTTGCTTTTAAATACTATTTTTAATTTTGGCAACAACGCGCATATGCACATGGATGTCAGTAAGATTTTATGGTGCTTGCGGTTAGGGAGGGTAGGGAACAAGTGTTTGGCTACTGCACAAAGGTCGCCGCTTGGGGATCCGAAGGCTGCGATGGCCATAAACAAACATAAGTAATACCGCATCAAATTGGCTCCCAAACGTGGGGCTACAATAATGTTAAATAAATACAACATAAATACTACTTCAAATGACAAAATCTGTGTATACTGGATTACGTTTAACAGGGAAGTAAATATCTACTAGTTGAAAATGTTCCAATATTAAAAGAGCAATAATTTAACAAATACGATTATATGGATATGCTATATTTCCTTACAAAACGCTTTGTAACAGACGTTTAGGAAAAGCGAGCAAAGGTCGGGAATGGATCTACAGTGCACACATTCAGCGTGACCTTTCAGCCGATGATAGCAGCCAATTCCACCGCTATGACAAAACAGGCCACGTGGGAAAGTCGACATAACACAAATGCACACGTTTCAGGATGCAAAAAAAAAAGCTTTACATTAAAATTACAATAAAACTATAACAATTAGTATACTCCGTAATAACTGACAATTTAAATAAACTGTCAAAAATAAACGACAAGAATATAACAATCCCCACAAAATGATACAAGACAAATAGCACGATATAATAAATTTAAAAGCTGCACCAATATGAAATTAAAATATAGCCAAATCACCATCCGTGGCTCCGCGTACCAACGAGTGCTCAAAGTATCTCATACAAAAATACAACAAAACGTAACCAACAGACCCAAGTAAAGGTGGCAGTCAGCAAGCCCAGGAATAAAATACAAGTCGGTTGAATTAACGGAGGCTTACTCCCAGATCCGTCCAGTTCGGCCGAAGAGAAAAACTTCCCGAAGTCAGCGCAATTAACATGAACCTGAAGACGCGATCGTAGCGCTGCGAACGGCGAAAAAAGAACCCAAGAAATGCAGGAACGCAGCTAACCTACAATATATCAACAATCACGCGGGCTTTACCGACAAAACTCTAATTTAGACACAAACTATGAAGAGTTCTACTCTTTTGGGAACTACAATGGTGTGTCCGTCTAATTGTGCACGCTGCACACGATCCTTTTGATGTTGAAGAGAGCAGTAATCCTTAGCATCTACAGAATAACTCATGTTCGTAGGCACAATATTACTACTTCATAGTTACGTAAAACAGAGTGCGGTAAGAATAATTATTTCTTTTAGCGCCAATGTTCAAGTGGCACAAAAATAATAGATCTGCTTGTTTTCTAAAGGAAAATATCCCAAACGTTTAATAACCGCACTCATTGGGTTAACGGTGACATGAACTTTTTTACGTTGCCATAAGTAGCGTGACGTAGACAGACATTTTTCAATGCAATTCACTTTTTAGTCAATCGCTGCTTGCGTTTACAGCTGATATCAACTCCACGTAGGGACGGAGTGCACCGCTGCAGTCTGTTTTACATTCCCTACAATTTGGGCAGATACTTAATGGAAGTACGTGTACTAAGAGATAAGGTGTCTATGTAAATTTTCTTTAAATATATGTGGTGGTTGAGCACTTGTGTGCGTGAGTGTGTGTGTTTGTGTGTGTGATTCAGAGTATTTTTCATATTATAGGTATGTATATAGTGTGGTGATTATAAAAATAGTTGTTTTCTGGTCGATTCTGCAAGTCACGTATACAGACCAGGTATTTTTCTAGAGAGCATGTACGGTCTTATGACCCATGCGACTGTTATGTAATTAATGTAATACTAAGTACTTATTAAATACTACTACTACTACTACTACTACTACAGTAGGTAGAGGAATTTTTGTATTGCAGCTTAAATTGTAATTAAAAATTTCATCAACTTGTATGATGGGAATACATAACCCAAAAATGAAAAGTTAAATTTATACAAAAATTCATACTTGAATTAATTAACTATCCCTTAAAGGGAGACAAACACTATATTTTTAGTTTTTTGTGCAGTATCACAAATTCTAGTTTTCTGTATGTAGGCACAGCTTTTACACTTAAAATCTATTTTAAAAATTGTACTGCTTCTACCATTAGTGCATCACTTCACAGAATGAAAAAAAAATCATAACTCCTGTACACTTTGGAAATGGAGAGATAAACTTTTAGGGGAACTTTTGCTCTATAAATTGGCACTACTGTTAAGCATGTCAGCCTCTGTGTGTTCAAGCCATGCGGTTCATTTCTTTGCAAATGTATGCGAGTTTGTTATCTGCAATTTTTCTTTGCACACCTTTCTTTGTGAATTAAATTCTCTGCTATAAGTGACTTGTTTTCTCGGAAACTGTTGAAGATGGCTAAATTAAATTTTATAACGACAAAAACAAACTAAGTGCAGTTGAGGATCTAGCTTGATTTAATTAGATGGTTCGTTATTTTTTTAAAATAACTGCTGTTTAATTTTAATCAAGAGATAGTATAATTGGGTAAAAACTAGCTTCCTTACTATACAAACTTATTGGATAAAAGTAGATCAGTGACTTAGAAGGTATATTGTGGAACTTTCAGTCTTATAATATCCTAAAAGGCTTCCGAGATGGTGGGTAATGCATTTTTCAGATTTAATATTGGCGGATGGTGGTTTTTAATCTTCCCTTAAGGGTGCTAGTTGAAAAAGTTAAAACAAGAATCCGCATCCCAGACTATCCTTGTTTGGAAACATCTTCATTAGTTTCCACCTAAGATTCTGGTTAAAATGTTCATATATTCATCGATTAATAGAAGCTTTTAAAGTAAAAATACAGATAAAAAATCATATGTGTACAATAAATATCGCATTGTTTGAATATATGGAAGCTTCCATATTTAGAATGGGTATTAATTTGCAGAACAAATCTTCCTCTAACACATGAACTACAGTGTACCTCTCTACTCCACAAAGTACAGGAGTTAAGATTTTTTCAGTAAAAGCCGTAGAATTCGGACTACAAAATGGTTGATGCTCTACCAGGTATAAAAATCTGATGTGTTTCATTCACATAATGTTCTCTGCCCTCTATCGTTAGTGAGTACACAAATGATTCTAACGAAAGTTGTTTTTTCTATCTACTTCATTTTAATCCAGAAATCCTTTGCTGAAATAGCTACATTACACATTTCATTATAGATACAAAGCTAACAGAGATAGTGAAATGTTTAAGAACTGGACTCTATATGCTGACCTTAAAATTCCATGCTGTTTCCACGACATCATGAGAAACAACTAAAAACCAAAGGGATTTAAAGGGAATGACAAAGATCGAACAAATTGAATCATTAATTACGGATATCTTATAAATGATTATGTCACAAAAATTATTTAAAATAAACTGTGTGTTTTAAAGGGATCTAATTTTTTTGTGCAGTACATTTTCGTTTACCGCTTAACGTTTACCAGTTATGCAAAATTGGGCTATTCCCAGAAAATTCAAAATATATATCAAGAAGAAACATTTGCATGCGTGGTTAATTGAAAGACAGCTACCACTTACATATATGAGTGCTTTTATCATCGACATGGAAACGAAGGTTGGTTAGTAGGTTAGTTTTCCTGCTATTAAATGGCAATAAGAAAATAGGCAATGTAGCGTGAAAGTATAAGATTAACCTGTAATGTTACCCATCGCCAGTTTGACCATACCTACTTTCGGGGAGGTAAAACACCCTATCAATCCAGAGGATAGAATTATCGTGGAAAAGAAGAGGTGGTCACATGGTCACACTGGTAGGGGGTGTGGCTAGATTTTATCAGTACGAGCATAAACAATTCCCTTCTATTATGAGCCACATTTTATGCACGGGGCTATCTTAAACCACATTACTGTATTAACTTAGAAGACATTCAGCTACATAATGTAAAAACTTCATTGTGGTATCAAAAATAGTTTTTGAGATAATGGGTGATGAATTTAGTAAATTTAACTTTGATGGGATAGTACATTTAATATCTCCTTAAGTGGCCGTAGCTGATTTATTGCATCATCTTAAAAGTGCCTTAAATATATACAATAAAGGACTTATCTTTACACTTTTATTTGTATAAGGAATGAGAGATCTTACGTGTTTCCTTTTTAGAACCCAGCTGCCGCTGCTAGGAATTAGCATAGGGAAATATGGCCGCCCCTGCAACGCAATTGGATGTAACATAATCCACGCGCAGTAAATCTTTCTGTGTTTCAGCTCATTATTATGACAACCGCTCTGTAAACATGCGGGTAGACAACTACTAAATTACTAGATGCTTGGGAACAAAACTGTTTGTTCCGATAAACAGGGATATTTACCGGATACAAAAGATATACTTTATTTGGAACAAAGCTGTTAGTTAATTATGTGTCATTTGCTTTTGTTATGGCGTTGTACAAGACCGTGTTTGCTTATGTTGTCGGAAACATAACCGAAGCATATAGTAAACGTCCATTAAATAGTCTGTTTGCAAATTATTTATCCGCTGATGAACAGCTGAGCATAATTTATTTGTTTAAGCTCTAAATAAGGTGAAAGTGTAGCAATACAGAAGCGAGTTATTTACTATTAATGGAGTTGTAGTAGGTAATACAGTGGTATAATGTGTGTATGTGACACTAAACTGAGAAAAGGTATTTTATTTCCCAACATAAATTCCTCCCGGAAGTGCTTCTTTATTTCTTAAAAGGAAGCCTATTTATTTCTCAAACCACCATTTACAGCAACGCCGCAAGGCTAAGAAATTTCCTCTAATACCGTGAAGTACGTTTCCTTTCATCCTGGTGTATTAGAGATAGCAAAAAGGTGCGTAATGGTTACTTTGTGGCAGTTAGACTGTTAAAACCTTTACAAAAGAAATGACATTTCAAAGTAACTAATTAATCAGTAAGGGATACAAAGTATCGACATAAGGAGGGTCACAAGATGAGTAATTTTGATTTTTTGGCTACTTATTTCATGATAAAATTCCCCAGCCTTGCTCAGTTTCTTTTGTCTTTTGTTTATACATCGTTGTTAGTCCCTTATATCACGATGCTGGGAATTGAACTAAAGATTAACGAATCCGGATTTTGGAGCATTACTGGAAGACAGGAAATTGCGAATGAGTTCAAGAGACATGGCGTGAAAAATTTTAACCACCACCTTCATCCCGGATCACAATTGGAAGTTACGCAACAAATTTCATCAGGCAGAGTCTGTCGGTGTGGTGGTTGACCGTTACAACGCCTGAAAATGAAATGCTAGTTGCTCAGTCGTGTGATGTGACGTCTAAAATTTAAGCTGTTTCAACCAAGATTGATGCATGGTTAACTAGAGGATCCAGATCAGCGTTTACTGTTCTAAGAAGCTATTTTGAACGAAGAGCATGAAGGTGATAGAATTGTCCGAAGAATTATGTGGTCCGACGAAGCACACCTTAAACTGTCGGGTGCTGTAGAAAGGCCTGTGTCTACTACTTAAAAAAAAACACTTAAAGATTGAGCAAGAGCTGAATCAACCCGGCATTACAGTTTGAACAGGTCTATCAGGTAAAGTAGTCGTTGGACCTTTCATACACAAGGTAGACAAAAACGTGTACCTCAACAATATCTTGAGGATTGCTATACCACAAATTCGAATTCAACAGGAGGTGATGTTGACTAATATTTTCAACAAGATACAGCTCCTGCTCACAATGCAGTAATTGTGCGACGCTTTCTAGACAAAGAATTTCCAAACAGGTGGATAGGACGACGAGGATCGATTGACTGGCCACCATGATCTCCAGATCTTACTCCTATGGGCTTCCTTTTGGGGGATGTTGTTAAAGATAAGGTATTTGCAAGAAGACCCCATACTGTTGATGAAATGATTCAGTACATAAGAGAGGGGTGCCAAGAAACAAATGCAAATAAAAAATTGTATACGAAAGAATGTTTGAGTGTGAAATGTAGACTACAACAGTGTGAAAATGCTGAAGGCCAATAATTTGAACATTTACATTGGTGATAGTCTTCAATGTTAGTATTTTAGTGAAATTACACAAATTATTCGTAGATTATGATGCAGGGTGTAAAATTAGGGTTTGAGCAAACTAAAATCGTTTTTAATATTTGTGGCATATACTATTTTTACACAGGGCTTGAATTTGTAAAATATCAATTACACTGTTTCCCGAAACTAAGAGAAATCGATTTATGACGCGGTTCTTGAAACAAGAGAAAGGACGTTACAAAAAAAAAAAAAAAGCGAGATGTCAAATGTTTTGTTGTTCTGTTGATTCACTAGCAGTCATTTTCTGTGAAATTATTTCCAACATGTTTTGGCTTACACTAGGCAATGAAGTGATTAAATGCTACATCATATTGCTTCCTGGATTTTTTTGGGTAAGTAGTTAGTTGTAAAATTATTGCTTCTGCTAATTATGTAATTTCACTACCATTTCAGTTTCTTCTGAATTCATAATTTCCGCCATTGAATTGTTATGCACATTATATTGGATAAAAGAATAACGTTTTGTATCAAAGAAAGCAGGAGGCTGCCAATATAACGTGTAGGTTAATTTTACACCGAATTGCGATAAATTGAAGTATAACGATACGAGCACCATGATAAATTAATCTTGTAAAAAGACAATGAAAAGTAAAACCTAATTAAACCAAGTCGAGTTATTAAACATGTGAAAATACAAAGGGCAATTGCCATATGAATTGCCAAGGTTGGTCACAATGAAGATTATCGCAATGGTGCGATAGTCTAAAGCTTTTAGCTATTGTTCACTGTGTTAGAGGTTCTACTTTTAGGCCTTGCTGTCTATACAGTATATTTTTGTTTGCATATATAATTTATCATCACTGGTATACCTACTTATGCCCCTTCCTGTTTAACTGTGGGCAATAGGAACTTGATTCAGTGTGTATTTAGGACGAACTGTAACTTCTTAACTAAACGCTACAGTATCACACTGCGCCTCAAGATATCGTGGCACTATCGTTCTACGATAGAGCGTCCATAAATAAAACTCAATTTAATTTAACGATATGGGACAAAACAAATGACTCTGAAATGTTATTTAATGGTGTTAGTGCAGAATGTGTTTAAAATGCATACTATCACGTGCCACACATTGTTAATAACGTTTCTGAAGATTATTGAACATGTTGATGAACAAAGGTGTTTGTAAGGATACAAAAAAACTATTTAAATCGCACACTGTGCTGTGATTTCTCTATAAACACTATAAATCCCCCCCACTCTTGGCTGCACTCTCTTCTTTCGCTAGGCCACGACATAGTGGATGAAAATACCCAGAAAGGCCACCAAGGAACGGTCGATAAGGTCTACTTACCAAAAAGAGACTGTTCCCATTAAACGATCTTATAACTATTCCTTGGAAAACGCATAAGTACCACAATTTTAACGAGGATTATAACATGTGTATATATCCTGCTGATTCTTGCTTCACATAGATCCGTAAGTGGCTGTTCGTATCTCGAAATGTTCAACCAAAGAGCAGTACATACGCACTTAATTACAAGTAAGCTAACAAGTTAACGCATGTACATATAGAATGTATCTCCTTTTATCGTATAAAGTGCGGCACAGAAGTTTAGAATTGGTAACAATTAAAACCACACTTAACAGACCAATATTTCAATTTACATACCCAAGAAAATCACGGAAATGAACAAAACAATTACCTTATATTTAATGTTTTTGAGAACCAAATACTGCTATTGTGTAAAAAGGCGAGACATCTGGAAGGGGCTCTAGGAATGCATTATTTGTCACTTCTGTTCAACCAGGCTTCTCAATCCATTAGCTAGCACATGGTATGAATCGTTTCAGCCCCTTTTTAAAATAACTTTTCCTTGAAAAACCTTGTTTTCAAGATAAATAAATCTTGGGTATTTCCTTCTATCCGCTGCTTCGAATATAAATTCCTATTTGAATATTTCGACACTTTTGCTTGTAACACGACATACAAAAAATTGAGGAAACTGTGGTGGATGCCAATAGGTGCGGGGTAGAAAGAGACAGTCTGCAGGCCGAAAGATAGATGTAGAAAAACAATACAAATATATTGTATCATTTCAGAACTCTGTAATTTATTAATAATACTAGACCAATTTTATATATTAATAATAAAAAACTATTATATGTTATTTATAAAGACAATTTTTAATAAACTATATAATTTTTTATTTTCAGGTATGAAAATACAAAATTAGAGAAATTTAAAATGCCATGCAATCATGAATCACCAGCTGCAGTAGTCACCAATGCTGACTGACATCATGGACCATCGAAAAAAAGTGGTAAAATAAATTTGAAACCTCTTCCATTAACGAATCCTATAAGTTCAGAAAAAAGAATGATGTAAAGCTTATTGAAAAGCAGTTTGATAAGGAATGTTTGTGGGATGAACCTTTGCTTTGGCACAGAGATTATCTTTTTAATAAAAATGAATGCGATAGTGAAGCAAAAACACGATGTGACTATGACGAGTTTGATCAGGCTTTGTATGTGGAATACTGGGTAATACTTTACGCAATGTTTTAAAATAATATTAATACTGTATATCTTTATTGTCTATGCAGATTCTCCTTAACAATTTCTTACATATTGTATGTTCTATAGATTTGTTATAATGTTTGTTATTGTGCAGAAATGATACAAATGTACAGTGGAAGTTTAAATGTGATACTGTGATTATTAACTCGTATGGTTAATAATGTTATAAGGACATTATAGGGAGATGGGTAAATAATTGCAATAAATTATTCTCATATATTGAATCAATTGATAATGGAAGAAGAAAGGGTTACAATTTTGTAGGGGAATAAGGAAGACATTATTTGGAAAACTACATATTGCGGAAAAGCAATTAGGTAGGAGTCAGAGTAGCTAAGGCTATTAGGTTTCGGCGAACTCAGTCAACAAGAAACCCTTTAACTCATGGTTCAGGTAGCTAGAATTCAGTATGTTTAGAAATCAAAGAGAAGTGTGAAAGCGCAAGTAGACAGTTCTGAAAAATTTGAAAGGAAAGGAATTCACAGAATCTATTAAGTCAAAGAGTATAAGTTGTGTTTCAGATGCGAAAGACCTGGCAACGTCTAACGTAGGAACTTTGGTGTCAGTTGTAAAGGAGCCGGATACAAAGTTAAAAAAGGGGAGTGTGTTTCTAACATTAGCATCTTTTGCCTTACATTTTAATTTACAGTTTTTACTGTGATCAGTTATATTATTGGCAGCATGTAGCGCCTAAATACCATGCTAGGTCTTTGCTTATAAAACCTACGCTTTTCATTGTTATTACGGAGATAGTGATTTTAAACCTAAATTTGAAGTTAACAGCTATAATAGTTCAATTGTTACAGTTTCTCACATTCAGATACAATTGAATTCATCTCAAATGGTCGACAACTCGCTTCATAGCTCAAGTATTAGCTTAAATTATATTTTTCAGTCAAATTAACTAGTGTTGTCTATCATCATCCCATCCACGCATACCCTCGGAGAAAGATCTCTCGCTCACCACTTTAGCAGCCGGCAGAAACTTTTTTCGCAGAAATTGGCACCACGCAAAATGTAGCTAATAATTAAAAATGCACCTGATATCCCAAAATAACCATGAAATATGCAAATTATGATATTAATGCGAGGGCATTTTTTCACTTTCTGTAAAATCGGAAATGAAGGACTTGTCTTATTTTATACTCAAGCTCCACAGTTGCCCTTGGCTGCTAGTAGCGAGAGGACAACCAATCACGCTGTGTGACGCCCTATCTCCTATTGCTACTCGAGCCATCTGGCAGCGCATCGGAGGTTGAAAAACAATAGCCCTGGTGTTCTGCTGCGAGAAGTTATTGTTGCAAACTCTTACAAATACACCATAAGCTTACGGAAGGAAATTCAGGGAAGCGAAAGCTTGTTGATATTTTCAAAGGCATCATCTAATTCCGGCAAATACACATTTTGAAAACATTTCATGTATTATGTTGATGCTAATATATCCCGTGATGAGGACGAAACACTATCGTGGTGAAGTGGCTACTGTATGTACAATATTGGGTAACGAAATAAAAGACTACTACATAATCACAAAAAATGCTATAGCGAAAATTCTCTAATATACAAATAGTTATTTGTAGTAGTTAACGCATAGGAACTAGGATACGTACAACCTTTACACGAAAATAATGGCTTACCCACTTTTGTTATATTCACTGGTGTCCAAAACATAAGGACGAGATGGGTAAAGTAGCATAACAAATGACTACTTGGTGGAAGTAGATGAAGGTGCGGGAGCATGTTGCCAGAGGTCTCTCACACGTACACAAAAATTTGGACGTCACATGGCGTGAGTGTAGCGAGCCTATAGTACCAAATGGGTCTGGTCCCGCAACACGAGGCAGTTGACGAAACAGGACAAGACGGTGTATGGCAATTAGCGAGCTGTTATGGTGCACTGTAGTGGTGTTCTTCATTGCAACATGGCCCGTAGACATCACTTGGATGACTTCACAGTGGAAGAATCATCGGGAAACTGGAAGAAGGGCGAAGCGTGACGAGTGTTGCTCAGTAGTTTGTAATTGCTCACAGCATTGTTTGACGTGCATGGAGAACCTTCCAAAACACAGCACTGCTGTCCCAAGGAGAGGTGGTGGTCGACCACGCTCAACTACAGCAGCAGATGACCACTAAATTGTGCAACAGGCTAGAAGAGATCCTCGCCAAACAGCGGGTGCAATTTCGATCACATTTAACAGGACAGCTAGGCACGCAATCTCACGATACACAGTGGCATGATGACTACATAGAGGTGGCCTCTTTGCCCGATAGCCAGTACGCTGTGTTCCATTGACGTCCGCACATCGGCGCCACCGTTTTCGACGTTGTCAAGAGCATCAAAATTGGACCAACGAGGAATGGGAGGATCGCGTGCTCTTCTCGGGTGAGAACAGATTCATTTTAAATAGTGATTCTCGACATACCCTCATCTGGCGAGAGGTGGGAACACGTAATGAACCCAGGAATATCCTTGAACACGATCGTTTCGGTGGTCCGGGTGTTATGGTTTGGAGAAGCATAATATTGCATGGACGCACCGAACTCTAAATCTTTGAACAAGGTACGTTCATTGGTCAACGTTATTGTGATACTGCACTCCTTCCCATGTGCATCTTTTCAGTGCTGCAGTCGGCCCTGACTTCATTTTTATGGATGACAATGCGCGACCGCATCGAAGGATCTCTTGGAGCAAGAGGATATTCGGCGAATGGACTGGCCTACCCGTTCCCCCAATTTAAATCCCATTGAACATGTGTGGGATGCTTTGGGGAGACACATTGCAGCACATCCACGTGCACCAACGACCATCCAAAAGTTATCAATAGCGCTGGTGGAGGAATGGAACGCCCTACCATAAGAACTGCTTACCAACCATGTGGCCAGCATGGGAGCACGATGCAGAGCATGCATTGCTGTCTGTAGTGATCATACACCCTTTTAAGCACCATGTATCTGTTTCTGTAAATTTAGAGAGCCATCATATGTCGTATTGACTTTAGTGTAGCTTATGGTCTATGAATAAAAGTGACATTTCTGTTCGTCTCATTGCATATTTCGTTTAGTTGACTACTGTAGCATACTGTAGCAGTTCCCTCTATGTATGATTTAAGTTTCATCGAGCTATGTTACTTGACAGTGTCACAGCATGCGAAGATTACTTTCGTCCTTAGGTTTTGCACACCAGTGTACTTTTTGTAGCGACATCAAAAGTGATTTCTATCTAGTCGATAATTTCACGGACTGAGCATATCAAAGAGCGACTGAAACGTTTCACAGAGATGAAATAAAAACGCTGCTTAGTAAGTCTATTTCGATATAGATAATCCATCAGTATTATTACTCTTATATTTAATTTAATATAATTATTCATCAGCTGCCCTTATATGAGAAAAAATGTCTAAAAATTGAGGTTCGCTATTATCTTATGTGTCTTCACATAAGGTTATTTGAGCTTTTACATTCCCATGGCCTTCTATACCCTCTTTCGTTCATTAGTTTGTATACAAATTATTCTTAAGAAAGTTTATTTATCTATGTAATTCATTTTAATCCAGATAAACCTTTGCAGAAATAGCTACATTACACATTTCGTTAGGATACAAATGGAACGGTGATAGTCAAATGTTTAAAAGCTGCACGCTATACACTGACCTTAAAATTCCATTCTGTTTCATTGCAATCGCCAGAAACAATTGAACATCGATGGGACTTCAAGAAAATCACAATGGATTGTAAAAATCGAACAATTAATAACGGATAACTCTGAAACAGCCGATATCACAAAAAACATATTTGCAATGAATTGTGTGTTTTAAAGAGATCTGCACTTTTATGTGGTACGTTTTTGTCTATCGCTTAAAGGTTACAGTTATAGAAAATTATACAAAATTCCTTTGGAATAAAGAGGAATTCACAGACTATTTCCAGAAAATTAAAAATATACATTTTTTTAGCAAATAAATTCTTTTAATATTAGTATTTTAATAAAAACAGTTAGGCATTTTTAGAAAATAAAAAAAAATATATCGAAAAATTTTCCATGTAAAGAATAGTTTGTTGTAGCGGGATTTTCTTGAAAATATTCTTGTCGCATCTTTGGAAGGTACCTAAATAACAAGTTTGATGTTTATCCGACGTTTCGTTTTTGAGTTATTCTGTTTGCAGACATAGACACACAGACGCGCGCGCGGACCTTTTTATAAAAATGCTTTTTCTGGATCCAGGGGATCTGAAAACATATATTTCCGGTGAAATGGAATTCTTGGGTGGAATGCAATATCTTCTCTACCTACCATGTACGTGTTGGGGAAAGTAAGAATATAGTTCTACATATCGAACGACAGAAATGCATATATTAATATTCATAATGATCTACAATGTAAGAAAGCTGTTACTGAAACGTTCAGAAATCTCACGAGAGGTATTTTAAGACTAAAGGTCTTCTTCCATTTCTTTTTTGAAAAGTTGAAGCACCGTTTCTCATTCTTTCTGACCCACTGGAAAAGGAAGTGAGCTCCCAAAACGTAGCTGTTACAATTTTAAAACTCAATGCCAGCTAAAACGTAAGCAGTAACCCCTTGATGGATTGAAAACAGTTGGAGCTCGAACATTTGGATCATTACCGGCAGAGGGCGTGGATGCAGCTCGGTAATCCTGTGTACAGCATTATCATTTTCGGAAGACCCTATAATTACCGTTTTTTGTTTTCTGAAATTTTAATGTGCCTCGCACTTAGATTAATGTTGTTTTCGCGTGCGAGCAGAAATGGGAAACTTGTGGCGTGGAACAACCGTAATCTAAATTATAATTATTCAGGAACAGCTGTTTTACAAACTTAATAAAAGTGTGCTGCTATTAAGTGTGACAGCCTTCAACACCCATTTAAAACAGATAGCTGCGTACGTGAAGAAGGGCGTTCCTCTTTTATCATTTGTTTGTGTAATAAAGTGAGTAAATTGAAAAAATATCTGATGTCATGCATTCACATGACTTTCTCTACCCTCTGTTGTTTATTAGTTCATATACAAACTACTCCTACTAAAGCTTATTATTTTTATCTACATTTTAATACAAATAAACCTTTGCAGAAATAGCTACACTACACATTTCGTTATAGATAGAAAGAGAACAGCGATAGTCAAATGTCTAAGAAGTGAACGCTATATGCTGGTTTTAAAATTCCATACAGTTTCCATGACATTGCGAGAAACAACTGAATGTTGAAAGGACTAAAAAATAACCAATGGACAATTCTAACCATTAATTTGAGATATCTAGGAAATGGCTAATGGTAAATAAAATTTATTTGAGGTAAGTTGTGTGCTTTAAAGTGATATAGATTTCTTGTGTAGTACGTTTTCGCCAATGGCTTAACGTTTACTAGTTATACAAGACTATAGAAAATTCTTTCGGAATGAAGGAGATCTCACAGGGTACTCTCAGAAAATTCAAGATATAGATTTTATTTGTCATGTAAATATCTTTAATATATGGTATTTTAACCAAAATCGGTTACAGCTATCTTTTAGAAAATAAACAATTTAGAAAAATGCTCCATATGACGGTAGGATGGGGTAGGGGATTTGTTTAATCTTCCTGTCGCATTTTTAGAGGCTACTGAATCTAAATACCAAGTTTGCTGTTTATCAGACTTTCTGTTTTTAAGTTACGCTTTTCACAGACACACCTTTTTTTTTGTTTCAGGGGACCTTAATACATGCAGCTATTTTCAGAAAATCTCGGTATCCAATTTTTTGGTGGAATGCAATACCCTGTCTACTTACCATGTACATGGTGGCGTAAGTGGAAGTAATAGCGACTTGCAGTTGAGAAAACTATAACTTATTTGAAAATTCTAATCAATAACAAAGAATATCTATGAAATAGTTAATGCCACAAATGCTTTACTTCATATAACTTGTGTGCTTTAATGAAATCCATGTTTTTTGTAAAGAAAAATTTTGTGCATCTCATACGATTTACCAGTTATACACATGTCACTTAGCATTAAGAGACTATTCCAAAAAATCATAATATACATTTTATTTGTCATGAAAATAGCTTAAACATATGGTATCTTCACAAAACTCGTTAAAGCCATTTTAGGAATACTTTTCGATGTAAAGGAAGTTCTAATTGGACGGATCTTCTTCAAAATCTTCATATTGAATCCTTGAAAGGCCCTGAAATTAATACAAATTTTCGGATTTAACTGATTTTTCATTTTTTAGTTATACTCTTCAGACAAATGCACGGAACCTTTTTCTAAAGGTTCAGGCGCCTCAAAAATATAGCATTTTTGGTTGGAGCGGAATGCTTCACTTACTTACTATAAATAAGTAGTAGAGAAAGTAAAAAGGTTTATCCGATCCTAATTTCTATCAAGATCGAATCTAAATTCAGTTCGAACCGAGTCTGAGTTCCCATGCAGCATTAATATGGAATGTGTACACAAATCAATTTCAATTCCCCATGGAAAGTGGCAAATAATATGAGAACAGCTATGCATACACACTCTATGACAATACGTGAGAAAGAAACAGGCCCAGCCTGCTCCACGAGTTGCAGAAGAATAAAAGGTTGAATAAGTAACAAAGTCTCTTGCACAGTCAAGTGAATGAAATTTTCCCGATGTTGCCACGGAGATATTAAACCGCCCAGTCTGACACGCCCAGCCCCCACCTCTCACCTGGTTCTAGCACTGCATTTAATGTCCGTCTTACTTCCCGCCGTTTCCTTCGTTCCCGAATCTGAAATCCACCTGTACTCTTAGGTTAATGTTTGACTGGCAGACTTTTGACATCAAACCAATACAAGACGGACTCATCCAGAGCTGGTGTGGACACTCGTGGTGAGACATACTTTCCAGCTACTCAGATGGATTATTTCCACGCCGCTCTTACAGACCTGACCTTTGTCTCCTTTTTCAATTAAGGATTACGCTACTGCCTGTTTCGGTCTCATATCAGTCCAAAGTTTCCTAGATCGTCCCATTGGCCACTTGGTTTATCCTATTCCATTATTTGTATGGGAATTCCTTTAGGTGTCATTATTTCCAAATTTCGAAGCCAGTTTTGTCCGTATCTCACTAATGGATTCATTGTTTAATTCCTTTCTAATGTCTTCGTTCCTAAATCGGTCTTCTCTTGTACAACCTTTAACAGATCTGAAACGCAATTCGGCTACTTGTAAATTACTGAAGTCTTTATTTCTCAGAGTCCATGTCTCACTACAATTTATAGTAAACAGGAAGCACTATGAACGAATAGAATTTTAATTCTGTATCCCTTCTTGTTTTCCCTTTCAATACTATTTTAATTGTGCCACATAGTGCTTTAAATTAGTAATTTTCTGATTTATATCCATCTATTTAGCAGCTTAAATCACATCCAAAATATTTAAAATGGCACAATTGTTCAATATATTATTTTCAATTAACATTTTTGCTCTTACTGGGAATTTGCTATAGAATGCTACTCCCTTTGTCTTTTGTCTTGAAATGCTCGTATTGTACAATTTAATAATATTATTTAATTAATACATCTACATTGTTCAAAACTGCGCCACATCATCAGGAAATTTTAATCTGTTGTGTCCTCTATAAATACCCTATGCACATTTTAACTTTCCATTCTTGAAGAATATGGTCTAGATTAGAGGTGGCGAAAACGGCACTCGAGAGTCATTTTAACTCGCAGGCGCCGTTCCCTCTCTGCCACATTCCATTTGCTTTTCACGTGCTGCTGAGTGATGCAGTGCGTGTTCCATATTTGGTGACTCACGGAAGGAAGGCGTTTTTGCCACGCTTGGTCTAGATAATATGAGACCGCAACTTAAGTTACCTCTGACTACTCGGAAGGGCAGGTTGGCTGAGCCTATACACCGGGATCTCAGGCTCGAATCCTGATTCTGTTCTCCGTAGAATTCTACTGTATCCTCTTTAAAAAAAAAAGTGTGCTCTGGCTAGACAGATCTCAGTGGAAAAACTAGGATCTTTGCTTACAGGATTGGTAAGCGGTTACAAAGATCTCGGTGTGTGGACAGGAAGTTGGAATAACTGATAACACACACATACTAGTTGAATCTAAACTGTGTGTTCAAACACTCCACACACCACTGTTAAATGTGTTCCTGGTGACTGTTCTTTGCTATAGCGCACTGAATTTCACAACTATGAATTACGCGTATTACCTACTTACGCAGCAAAATTTCTTATTAAACCCGTACTATGTTTTTCAGCACCTTCGCGGATTACTAATATGCCGGAATATACTTCGGCACTACAACTTTCCGCGGAATATTTCTCGGCTACAATAACAGTAATTATGAGTAGGTACAGCTCTTACGCACGAGCTTCTTTACTTTGAGCGACGTGAATTCTGCGAGTGCTACGTATTGACTACGTGTCGAACAAGACATTGCAACTGCTATATATACAAAAATACCCCCCGCGTGAACTGTTACTTAACTTACTTCTGATTGGCCGCATTTTTGCGCCGTTGCTGGTTGAGACATACAACAATTATACTAACTTCTTATTGGCTTATGTAGAGTCACATTACATTTTACCTGCGTCACACAGGGCTTTTCCTCTTTAACTGAACTTTTCCTCGCCTACTACGTCTCTTATGCGTCTTGGAGCGCATACAAAAGAACAATGGTAATTTTTCCCCGTATCTAAAATTCGAAAGACTTACGGGATGGTTGCTGTCGAAATCTTACATCTATGAGGCCAAACGACACTTTTTAGTGCTTCTTAAAGCTACGCAACCAGAGCTTTTCAACATAGGCTAATATTACATGGCTGAATAATTAACAATTGTAGCACACACACACACTCACATACAGGGTGAACCATATAAGTTGAGACTGTACAATATCTCCAAAACTAAGCGTTGTAGAAAGAAATGTCTTGAAAAAAGCTTGCTTGATTATATCGGGAAAGTAAATGCCCTTAGCCGTGTTTTATTTGGAGGACGTTGTGATGGTCATTTTAGGGTCAATTTAATTTGACTGTAGATTCCCATTTAAAAAATTAAATATATAAAATTATATATAGGGTATTCATTCATTCATTATCTGTTTACCCTCCTCTTATGTAGGACTTACACCCCCCAGGACTTACAAGCGGGTGCCTGGGGTCAGAGGCCCGTCGAGGAGCAGACAGAGCATCCAGGATGGGTGATCAGCCCAATGCCTGGTATGGGATGAAGGAAGTAGATGAAACGAAATGTTGGTGAAATGGATGAAAGGAAAGGTGATGATGGAGCAGTTGGTGGAATGAATGGCGGGGGAAACCGGAGAACCCGGAGAAAGCCCGCCCAGACGCCGCTTCGTCCACCACAAATCCCACATGCAGGTCCCTGGGATTGAACCCGGGCCGCCTCGGTGGGAGGCGAGCGGTCTAACCACTCGGCCACGGCGCCGCCTATATATAGGGTAGTTAAATTATATTCGAACCCACTCGCGGCCTCTCTCTACTGCGCGAGACAGCCGGCAGTCGCCGTGGACATTACGCCGGCAGAGGCGGAATAAAATACTTACCTTATAATAAATGCTGGAAATGTTGACCTTCTGCTCTCAAACAGGCAGCATATCTCGTGTAAATATTCTCGCTTACTCTCCAAAGCTCAGCAGCAGAAATTCTTGTGATTTCTTGCACAATGTATTCGCTAAATTCCTGTAGTGTGCGAGGATTGGAACGATACACTTTGTCTTTAAAAATTACAACTCGTTAGGTCAGGAGAACGAGGGGGCCACAAATCAACACTAATTATTCTGTCATCAACACTTCTCTTATTGTTTGTCACTCATTATGTCCGTCCCATACACGAGACATAACTCACGATGGATGTCTGCAGCTGACGATTCTTTTGCCAGCAAAAATCTAATAAAACCGCGCACTTCACAACTGGCAGGATCTACGATTGTCGTGGCCATTGAGATCTGCTCTCACCGAATGGCAAAGGCCTACTGCGTCATACGAACACTGCGGTAGGTTCCTCAGGAGTCGGTAGACAGCGCTGCAGACGTGATACGTCGCTCAGGCCTCCTTCCGTTAAATATTGTACACCAGACCTTAGTTTTTGGAATACGCCTCCTATGATTGCTAGTTCAGTGTTAAGAACTTTCAATGCATTAGCAGGGCGTGAAGGACCTTGATAGATTAAGACAAAACAGGAAACATATATTATGTTACAAGTGAACGTTAGTGGTTTGCTCTCTAATGTCTGAGTTTCAGAAAATGATTACAAATCAAAACCTTATTAATAAAAGGGAGAAAAGCAGTTATGTTTGCATATATACTATACATATATTTCCTACCTATACCTGCTCCTAGAACGCTCAACTTCTTCCACACACACGCATATATATATAGTAAGCAAATGGTAAAAGAAAAAAGTTACACTACAAGTAAATACATATTATAAAATTATTTGCACGTCGGTGGAAAATTCTTGTTTAACTACATTTTTGTTTAACCCTCCGATTTATTTTAATCTCATCTACAAGCCTTTTATTTATTTCATTAACCATTTTATTTTATGCATATAAACTTTGTATAACTTTAACTAAATGCCATAGTTTATTTTGGTTTTCGACATTTGTTCAATTGCTAGTTCATTTGCGTGGAACTTGAATTCAAGCCAATATACTAGGTTAGCTCAGCAAGGGCTGAAACACTATGATAAGGAGTTTTTACCAACATTAAATAAGGAGAAAAGCACTATATGAAACCAGAAGTATCGGCACGCTTCAGTACATGGTGCAGATTTTCCATAGTGAAAGCCCCCAGGAATGAAAGTAAATCAATTACCTACCAGCTTATCATTATGCCCTAATTGTGTTGTTGATATAATTAATTACCCTGCTTGCAGCAAACTTCGCACAAAAAGTGATTGATCGACATTATGCTAGCCGATGTGTTCGATTACATACCGTAGATGCCACAGATGTTAAATGACTCTACATATACAACCAGGCTCAATTTAGAATATCCTTATAACAGTCATAATGGGAAACATGAAAAAAATGAATATCTAAAATGAACGGACGAAGCGATCCAGTTTGCCCTTCGCATAAATACAAAAAATTTTACAATAAGATTCAATCTGGAGATGAAATTCCCAATATTCCTATTACCCCAAAATATGCTCAATGTATTCCAGTGTTAAAAAGAAGTTTAAATTTTAAAACCTTTTTCCCAGTTCAGAAGACCTTTATTTATAAGAAAAACAAACATAGAATTTCTATGTTCATTCCATTTTGAAAACAGTTGCATATACTTGATTTTCAAATGTACTTTTTTGAAATAAATTTTAAAATATCTTATGTGATACATTCCATGACTTCATTTATTAGTGGGTATGCAACTATTCATACTAAAGCTTATTTTTCTATCACTTCATTTTAATCAAATAAATCTTTGCAGAAAATACCACATTACGCATTTCGTACATACAAAAGGAATAGCAATACACATATGTTTAAAACTGTGTACTATACGGTGGCCATACTATTTCCATACATTCGCTAGAAACAACTTAATGTTGACAGGACTTTTAAAAGAATGACAAAGTATTGTACAACTCAAATCTTTAATAATGGATATCTCTGAAATTACTTATTCCACAAAAACATTATTTGAAATAAGCTGTGTGTTTTAGAGATATGTATATTTTTGGTACGTTTTCGTCCATTGCTTAAAGTTTAACAGCAATACAAGATTATGCAAAATTCCTTTGAATGAAGAGGACTTAACACGCTATTCCCAGAAGAGTCAAGATATACGTCTTATTTGTCATGTAAATATCTTTAATATATGGCATTTTAATCAAAATCATTAGAGCCATTATTTATAAAACCAAAAATTTCGGAAAGTTTTCCATGTAGAAGGTGGTTTGGGGGGGAGGAAAATTTTGAAAATCATCTTGTCGCATCTTTGGAAGATACTCAATTTAAATACCAAGTTTGATATTTATCCGAATTTTCCTTTCGAGTAATGCTGTTCACACACACACACACACACAGACCTTTTACTAAAAATATTTGTTTTGGGTAGAGGCATCAAAACACACACACGTTATATATATGGGGAAGAAATAAGCCAGCAGGATAGCGTTCTCATCCAGCGTGAACAAGGAGATAACGAGATATAACGGGATTGTTCTGGAATTTTCACTCCTCCCCTCCTTCAGAACATCCTATAACTCTGTGGACAATTCCAGCGAGTATATAAGCCAGCGTTTTGGCAAGTGAGCTAGGGAGATTGTTCCTGATGCGACATCAACTGCAATTCTACGGTGTGTTTGTGATGATAGTAAACCGAGTGCTGCTTCCGCGAGAGTTTAGAGACGTCTTGTATTCGAATCCCAAGCAACTGAATCTTCCGTAGAGGAGGCTGTTTAGCGCGTATTTCTTTACGCGGCTACGTCATAAACAAAAGCGAATCGACAGTGGTGTGTGTGTGCGCGCTTGAAATTTATTTTCACACCTTTATAATATTAGTTATGACATGTGGCTTCTATGTGAAATCAGGATTATTTTGCCTTGCACTGTCCTGTCTTGTACTATACAGATTTCTGTCATTGCTCCGGATGCACTTCAGTCTTGGGCTTATTGTGCTATCTGTATCGTTTTAAAGCCAGTTTTCTCATTATGTCTGCCCCTTTACCAAGAAATACAGTCTCATAACAGATGTAGTTTCAAATTCTTCTGGTTTTAAAAGCATTTCCTCAAAAGCAATATATCTGCTATGAGCAAAACCTCACAGGTTCATATAATGCGCTGGGCTGTTTCCATTTCTTTATTGCACAATCTGCAATCTAGTTACCTTGAAACGCTCCCAAGGTGTTAAAATGCTTTTTCACAGGAGCATAATCTGTGAGAAATAAATAATTATTCTCAGCTGAAGTCTGTCACATTTAGGTATGTTTTCAGCTCTTTTCTTACATGGTTTTTTAATAAATAGTTTAACATGTTTGTTTCCTGGAATTTTAAGTCAGGTTTTATGACGTTTTAATTTCAATAGTTCTAAGTAGTCTCTCTTACTAAACATAGAGATGTTCCTAGAGCCGGCTCTGGCCTAATAAATTGTGAATCTACTCCTTGTTTTGCAAGTTCATCAGCTATTTTATTTCTCTTGCCACTACGACCCGGCACCCACATGAGTTGAACTACATTCTCTTCTGCCAAGCTTGTGAGCATGTTTAGGCAGTTTAAAACCAGTCCTGAACGTAACCTTATGCCTACTTAGAGCCTTAAGTGCAGTTTGGCTATCTGAGAAGATAAGGACCTGTGTACCAGTGTAAGCTCTCCATATGCATACATGTATGTATTGGATAATAGCATAACTTTATGTTTCTAAAACAGTAGCATATTCACCCAAAGTCGTCCTCAGTGGACTAGTGGTACCGTGCTAGCCTCTAGTTTTCAAGGTCACGGGTTCAAACCCGGCGGAGGGCGTAAAAATCCTTAGCATGGCTTCCTTCGGAAGGGAAGTAAAGCCGGTGGTCCCGTGTTGTAGATTTACGGCACGTAAAAGAATCTCAAGACTGATAAGAGGCCTCTGAGCAAAATTTCGTCTTTCACGCCGAATATGGAATGGTACGCTAAGGACCCAAGTAGTTAAAGAGCGTCCATAAATAAAGCTCAATTTAATTTTATTCACCCAAAGGGAAACAATTTCTTGCACCTTTGTCTGATACTACACACTCCGGATCGTGTTCCTGAGCATCCTTTGAATCGTATGTAAACCACTCAGATTTTCTCAGGAGTTTCCAGAGTTTTATTCGTCAAACTCTCAGGATCAATAACGCCTCTGAAGTTCTTTATAAAGTTTTTAGTAAGAATTATATAGTCTGACGTCATTTATAAGGATGTATCTCCTAAGTGCTAGCAAACCTGGGTCTTTTACAGGAATTCTCAGTTGTTTAGCTTGTTGCAGTCTATAGAATGTCATTCTTGCCTCCTTCATTACAACTAAATGCAATCGGAATAGGTTCAATATTGTCTCCATTGCTGCAGTAGTTGGTGTTTTCGTAACAAGAAGAGTGAATCGAGAGAGAGTGTGTATTTTAAATTGATTTCCATACCTTTTACTACAACTTGAGTTAGGAGATGTAGTTTCTATGACAAATCAGGATTAATTTAAGCTGCTTCTGTTGCTGACGTTAATGTATATTACTGCTTAAAGTATATTATTTTTATTTTGCTTTTGATTCCTGACGATATTCACGAGGGTTTTAGAATAGAAATCCTCGCTATGTAGTAGACAGCGATCTGCCACTCTATATTTTGCTTTAACGTTTATCAACCGCTACCTCGGTTACGCGAGATACACAGAGGTAGCAGTAATAGCAGTTTGAGTGGCGCAAAACTGCGGCGGTCATCAGCACCACCATATAAATATATTCAAGTCAGTACATCAATACAATAAAAACAAAACAAGTACAAGTCAACTCAGATTACAGAAGCAGCTCTGGTTATATAGATAATCACAACCAATACAGTCAGAGCATTCACAGAGAGAAACACCAGGATTACAAAAATAGAAATAGCAAATCAACAAATGCAAAAATTAAGCAATAGAAATCTCACAGATTATGGTAAATAAGCACTAAACCGGAGCAAATGTAAACGTACAATGCAATTCTACACAGTTATAAAAAACAATAACACACGAGAAACTTCCTTCCTTAATAATCCAATTAATTCCAATCACAAACTGTCCATGGAAGGCACCAACCTCGACACCTAGTTCAAGTAACACTTGCCTCCCTGCCACACCAGCACCAAAATCACCCAAAACTTCCTTCACCACACTCTCCCTCCAAACTTTCACAAAAACTCTTCCCTGTCAACTCGCCCTTTCCTCACAGATGCGTACACAGAAAGTATAGTCACATTTCGAAATTGGAGCTTAAATCTATTTTAAACAATCCTTATTCAACTGGATCCAACTCTATTAGGCTCTCCTTTATTCCCTTTGCGATAATAAATCCTATCTTGTGTAATCCAAGCTCAGTTGATCCACAATACAATAATGTGTAATCCTGTTTATCGATTCTTCATTTTCCACTCCAACATTTTTCTTGCAACACTACTGTCCAACCAATACCTTAAGATTTATTTGCCACTTCTTTCATTTTTCCAGGTCATAACATAGTTTGAGCATTCAAGTTGCCAACAACAAATCATCCTTATTAACAAGGATTTTACAAGTGGGGTTGAGAGCCCCATGCTTAACCCCCAACCTGGAGGACCAGGTGAGCCCCTGAGGGCTGTACAGAGGTTTATGCGTGCAGTAGTATACATAAAACTCTTTTATTTAAACATATAGAATACTAAATTCCTATATACATGGGATGAAATTCGACGTTAATAACTAGATTTGTAATATAGCAACGAATTGTCTCAAATTACGGAGTATTTATATTTAAATGAATGCCTGGGGCTAACAAGATATAATTATACTTCCTGCCGAATTATGTTGAACGTACTTTGGGACTTGCAAAATCGCAAATGAGAAATACCCTTTTAAAGCTTTTCTCTTCATTTATTTGTGTAGTAGTTTTATAGGTGGTGTTTTACATATGAAATAACATTAATTATTAATTCTCATCTCTCTTTAAAGATTTCCTTGGGCCTTATTCATTGCAGTAGTTAGGAAAATTTATGGATACGAAAATCAACGCAACAAACTGTGGAAGTGCAACTTTAAATATCTACTGTTAGAGAGAAAAAAACAAGTATAAGGTAAATTAATACAGTTGAGCATATACTTCGTTGAAAGCAATTATTGAGACGCCGAGAAACCTTTCGAAGTTTGTATTCTTTAGACAAACAATATGTTCATAAATTAATTAATTTATAAGAACTGCTTTATCGGTTTCCACTTATAAGAAGCTTTTGTCTTGCTAGCTTCTTTGGCTTCTAAAATTATGAACAGAAAAGCAGGAATGTATCATTTACTTTTTCTGCAGCTTAATTATGATAGACAGAAGTATCTTATTACACCAAAAATGCGATATTGACATTTTAACCAAAACACGCATTTTGAGATGCTTTAAATCCAAAAACGAATTTTAAGGAAAATGTTTATACTCAAAAAGTAGAATAAATACGAACATTCCTATGATTATGTGGCATTTTTAAGGATAATTGATTCTCATCAATTCTTAAACACCAATGCTTGGTTGCTATTGCACTTGCTATGTACCTGCGTAGTTATAATACATTGTGGTGAAGTCGGGCTGAGGATAGACAATGTTCCCTTCAGCGCTAGCCAGCGCATGATTGGTTGGAGAAAGGGGAAGCCACTCCTGCTTAAGACGGCACCTAGATGGCTAATCGCGAAGGCTGGCGAAACTTCGAGAATTACATCTCCTTCTCGGTGACGTAAAATCTTCTCGAAGCACTTGCGTGTATAAAGAGGAGCATATTCGTCGCGGCAGCAGATTTTTAATGTGCAGTATGTTGCCCTGCGAGGGCCAGCAAGCGGTAGAGATAGAGAGAAGAGTCATGTGTTCGACGTCTCAATGAGCGACCGGAAGAGAGGAGGAGTCCTGCATTCGACATTGATGTGAGTGATCGCAGAAGACAAAAGGGGAGGCCTGTGTTCGACACTACAGTGGGCGATCGGAAGAGAGCAGTCGTGCTCTCGACGTGAACTGAGCGATTGCGGAAAAGAGAAGAAGAGTCCTGTGTTCAACACTTAGCGGGTGATCAAAGGAGAGAAGAGACTGCTCCGCGCGTGATTTAATGCAACACTACGCTCAAGAAGTGGAGAGTGACTAGGGAAAAACTGGACAAACACATAATATAATGAAACCATTTCTGGATAATACTTATTACAATTAGCAGGAAGTACATATCCAAATAAGATTTTGTATCAATAATCTATCAAGAGCTATGAAAATAAATAGTAATTTGTGGAGGAAGTGGTGCAATGGCAACATGACATATTTTTTACTCACTATGTATTGTTTCATACTTCGTTTCTCAGAGTCGTTTGTTTATTTAAAGATTTTCGGATATTTCTGATAAAAATTCTATGCAACAATTAAAAAATTGTGAAAATGAAGATTAATGTAATACAGAACGCCAGAAGTACACGTTACAAATGTAGTGAGAAAAAATAGCACATACTAAGCTGATGCACATATATACACAATGAAAGCAATTGCTTAAAGGGATTAAACATTTCGAAGCTTAATTCTCTTGGGAAGGAATATGGCAATGTACGAGAGTTTCAAGCTATGAAAAAGTAAGCAACAGAGATGGAGAGTAACTAATGCAGTTCTAATGATCCCTGTCTATATGAAGTACAATATGCCTGGCAGAGGAATTGCATTTTAACCAAACGTTGTATTTTGAGAGTTTACGAAAATAAACGTTTTAAAATCCCTAAAGAAAAAATGTTTTAGGAAAAGTTACAGGTGTATGCGTGCATGTAAGTATCTGATTAGGTGACGGACGGAGGATGGGTGGATGGATGGATGGATAAAAAGAGAAACTTCAGATAAATATCAAAACTTGTTTTTAAATCCAGTTTCCTTTAAAAGCATAAAGTGAAGCTTTTCACGATTTGTTTTTATCTCAAACAATCCTAAATCTCCGCTTTCACCTCTCTCTATCCTTTCCTACTCCTTACAAGGGAAGTAAATCCGTTACGTACGCAGATAACAAGCACAGTGGAACTGCCTGTTCAGAGCTAGCTATCAGTTTCAACAAAATGTTTGGCAATTTCAAAATGCGACACAAATATCTGCATAGGGATTGCTTAACCCAGCATACATATACTGACATGCATAAAAAGAGGCCAAAATGGAACGCAGCTGTTTATGTTGATACTGAAAAATCTAGCCCCACCCTCTACCAGCGTGGATTGGTAGGGTACATCCCCAAAATACGTCCGAAGTGTAACATTAAAAGCTAGTTGTCCATGGTTTACTAGAAAAATACCATTAAGGCAATTCTTGGTTGAATTTTGCGCAAAAATAAAACATTATGTAATAAAAACATAGAATTACAGACGGAAGTTAAGGACCTTTTAATACACTTAAACCTCATATTTACCGAGCGAGGTGGCATCGCGGTAACACGTGCAACTCGCGTTCGGGAGTTCCTGGGGTCGATTCCCGGTGACCGTCCACTCTGATCCATGGGTTTTCTCGGGTCAACAGGCGAATGTTGCTGTGGTTTCTTTCAGCTCCCGAATGCCCTTCGGCCTGCGGATGGTTTCCGAGGGTAAACGGACCGCCCTACAGAGCGGGGTGTTGGACCCTCTTTGTGGGATGGGATTCCGGTCTACCTGTCCGACTGTCGGGCGTTTCCAACTGGAAACTTTAGTAAACCTGTCATTGCTGTGCCGTCACTCCTGGTTCCGGCCTTCCGGTGTGTCCTCTTGCTGCCTCCTCCCTTTCAGGGGCGGACCCCTTGTGGAACATGGGTACAATATCCTTATTGGAATAGTGTTGAGTGCCCTCCGCTTCTCGCTTAACGTTCTCCAGTTATATAACATTATACATAACTTATTCCAAACAAAGTGGACTTCACGGGCTATTCTCAGAAAATTCAAGATATATGTTTTATTTGTTATGTAAGTATCTACTATATATGGTACTTTAATCAAAATCGTTACAACCATTGTTTTAGAAAAACCACAATTTCGGAAATTCTTCCACATAAATGGTAGTTAGGGTGGGGATTATCTTGAAAATCTTCGTTTCCCATCCTTGGAAAATACGAAACTCAAATACTAAGTTTGATATTTATCGGACTTTTCGTTCTTGAGTTATGCTGTTCTCAGACACAAACACGGACCTTTTTCTGTAAATGCCTTTCTTTTATTCAGGGGCTTCAAAACACATTTCCGGTGAAATCTCGACACAGAATTTTTGGGTAGAATACAACACTTCCCCTACCTACCATACTTGTAGAGAAAGTATAACTGTCCGTGTGTGTGCCCTTGAACAGCATAACTCAAAAATGAAAAGTCGGATAAATACTTAACTTAGTAGTTAGATTTAGTGCCTTCCAAAGATCCTACAAGAAGCCTTTCTAGAAAAATCCCCTCATCCCAAAATACCCTTTACATATAACATTTTTCTAAATTTTTTATTTTCTAAAAATGGCTCCAACGCGTTTGATTAAAATACCATACATTAAAGATATTTACATGAGAAATACAATGTACAACTTAAGCTTTCTGGGAATAGCCTGCGATGTTCTCCTCATTCGGAAGGTATATTATATAATTTTGCACAACTGGTAAACGTTAAGCGATAGACGGAAAGATACTTAACAAAAATGTAGACCTTTTTAAAACACAATTTACTTCAAATGAGTTTTTTGTAGTATAAGCTATTTCTGAGATAAATGTTATTAATGGTTCGAATTGTTCATTGCTCGGTCATTATTTTAAAGTCCTATCACCGTTCAATGTTTCTCGCGATTGCATAGAAACAGTATGGAATTTTAAGACCAGAATGTAGCTTCCAGTTCTTATACATTTGACTATCGCTGTTGTCTTTGTATCTATAACGAAATGTGCAATGTAGCTATTTACGCAAACGTATATTTGGATTAAAATATAAAGGGTGAGCCAAAAGATTCCGAACCGCCTGCGCGGTGTTTTCCCTGTCCGCGTCCTCGGCGCTCGTTGCCGCCTGCCGCTATCATAGAAAGGCGCGGATGAAACCATACAACACTTTTAAAACTACTTTCAAAGGCTTTACTTACTAACTTTATGAAAGGAAATGCTGAAACTGGCCACCGTCGTTGTCCATACATTTTTGGCACCTCTAGGAAACTATCCATCGTGGAATTTTTGGGAGGAATTTTCCAAACGATGACCAATGTCCTCTAATGCCGTTTTTTAAATTTCTTAACCTAAACACTTCCTGTGGCCTGAAATCTACTGTAAAGTTCATGGATTGTTGTACGGCCTGGGGCTTTTACACCTGGAAATCTTTCTGCAAATCGTACTTTCACTTGTCGAGCTGACCGAGTTAACACATACTAATAAATAAATACAGTAAAAAACATATACTGAGCTATACTTTGTGACTAAGCACAGGAGAAAATAATAAATAACTCATAATAACTGAACCACATCACATCACCGTCAACTCAAAACTGCACTTCACACTGCAGAGCAAAACACAACAGCGTGGCTTTGTTTATAGCAGCAGTGCGTTATAATGTTTTTATCTTATATCCACACGCCCAGTGGAAAAACATATTGTTGATAAAATACCCCTCCGGGGTAACTTAAAGTATAAATTTTAAAAGACAAACCCACACACACTCTGGAATAATTAAAACAAAATATCCGCCAGGAAACTTCTCAGCGTGAACTACGGCGAGTGATGGATAGTTTCCTAAAGAGGTGCCAAAAATGTATGGACAACGACGGTGGCCAGTTTCAGCACCTCCTTTCGTAAAGTTGGTAAGTGAAACCTTTAAAAGTAGTTTTAAAAATGTTGTATGGTTTCTTCTGTGCCTTTCTATGAGAGCGGCAAACGGCAACGAGCGCCGAGGACGCGGACAGGAAAAACACTGCATAGCCGGTTCGGGGTCTTTTGGCTCACTCTATATTAGAGGGAAAACTAAGCTTTAGTAAGAATAGTGTGTATAACCACTAATAAAGATAGAGCAGGGTTGGTCAACCCTGCAGCACGTGGTCGTTTCCCCTACGCATGTTATTTTCCCCCCACCAGTGACCAAGGCAACGAGAGACAGACCTAGTATTCAGGCGCGAATGGCACGGAGTAGTAGTAGGCGGCCCATGTTAAGATGCTTCTTTCAACAACACGTGATTGCAGAACTTATGAAAAACAAAGTAAGCATCCCAATTTAAATTCTAACAATTGTTTCTTTGGACAATCTTAAATAATAATTGTGTTTTATATTATTGTTTTAGGGAAATGAGGTTGTTGAATTGACACAAGACGAATAGTTGTATGACCTGGTGATGTATGATTTGGATAAATTCAATACACGCTTGCAGGGTACAAATTAAAACATAGTGTGTTTAGTTGACACCGTGAACACATTTGTGACACAATTGCGATTGTGGGAAAGGCAACTGTTAGTTGCAAATTTATACCATTTCCCTTGCTTACGTTCCATGTATTCTCCTGGAAAAAATACAACTGCATGACAGATTTCTTCACAATTTAAGAACCTAAAACATTTGAGACCATAATCCAATTATTTTTCACTCCTTTGATGTTTCCTTGAAGTGAGGATCCACACAAACTACAAATGAAACTACTTGCATTGCAGAATTGCACGACCGTAAAATGTTCTGAGAAATGAGGGCGGTAATTGTTTAAATCTTTGTCCTGTGTTTAATGGCAATCCTTGGTTCCACTTATATCTGGACCAAACATTTTCAAAAATGAACTACATTAAAAGTGAGTATCACCTTGCTTATGTTTTGAGACTGTGCGCTCCATGTTTTGCACCAAATATTGAAGACGTTGTAAAACGTAAATCGTGCCAAAGTAGTCGTCCTCAGAAGCATCATGTGGGTTAATCAGGAGTAAAATATAAATGTGTACGCTCTTGATTTTCTGTACGTTGTGGCAGTATTTTATATCACAACACTGTAAATGCCAGAGTGATTGTAGTGTAAATTAGCATTATTGTATGACAATGATTTGAGATGTTTGTTAATTATAAGCATTGTTAGGAAATAAGTTTACACGGCCTCACTGAAACTGACAATAGGAGCGGGTAACAATGTAGCGAGGGGGTGAGTTGTTTATTAATGCGAAGAGGCAAGAAAATTACGTCAGAGTAGCGCGCTTTTCTTTAGAAATGGAGGGAATATATTCCCTAGAGCATATGTGTTCGTAATTTTGATTGGATATAAAAACAGACGCTAATGTTGGCGCGCTTTATTAACCAAAAGCAGCTCGATTATAATCTTTAGGCATATCGGGGTGAGGGAGTATAAAAAGCTAAAGCAAGAGACAAGTATTGCTCAGTTCAACAGAATCATCCACGGGTTACACGTCGCACAGTTCAACAGAATCATTCACGGGTTACAGGTCGCGCAGTTTAACAGAATCATTCACGAAGTACACGTTACGCAATTCTACAGAATCTCTCGCGTCGTAAAGCTAGTTACAAAAATGTGAAATACTAGAATTAATAATGTGAGGCAAATAAGTGATTATAGTTACATTCGAAAATATAACAGTTTCAGTCGGGCGTGTGAAATTAATTAATTAATTAATTGTGACGGCAATAAAGGTGTAAAAACAAATTCTTTTATCAGTGTTATCTTTTAGTAACAACTCCTTTCCGTTTACACACCCTGTTCAAGAGATTTGCTCGACTGAGTAGTAATAGCTAGCCGGAGGACAAAGAACTCAAAATTAAAAATAGTAAAACAATAACAGGCGCTCAGGAAATAAGATAACAGGAACGATACCGCGACAACGTAAGAAACTCAGTAACCACGACAAATGCGTCATTCTGTCGCAACGGGTGGAAGGAGGTGATTTCACCTCCCCTTTTCTGCTTGTACTTGAACTCTGCTGAGATAGAGGGTAGAGAAGGTCATGTGAACGTATCTATCAGATTATTTTAAAAAATTAGTTAATTTTAGTTTCATTTCTATTATGTATTCCATACTTATGGAAGACCCTATATAGAATTTCAATTATTTATTATTATAGCTATAAGCTTTTACAAATTTGTGAATGTTTTAACTAATGATGTATCTTTTAACTCTCTAGTGTGGTAGGGTTCGCTATTTTATCCTTGTAATGAGAAACGTAATTCCCTATAGATTAAAGGATGCTATTCAGTTTTGCTTCCAATGAGTGGCTGATTAGCTGAAAAGCTTTTTAATTATCATTCTGCTTTTATTATCTAAATGGGCACGAGGGCCTTTAAAATGGTGGAGCTCAAACACTAATATAGTTTTTCATCAGACTGCATATAAAATTCTATTAACTTTGTGCCCTAACTTTGAATTCTTGCTTTTATAAATTTAGCTAGAAAAAACGATGTATGAAAAATAAGCATGCTTATCTGCGCTTAGAATTCCAGGAATAACAAATTCATTTATTTATAACAACCTGGTATGTTACAATCACATGACTTTATCTACTATAGTTTATTTTCACACTATTCTGTCAAGTATTCTTAAAAAGGCTCATTTACTACTAGTTCTGTTATTAAATATGATAAATATTTTCCAAAATGGTTTCAATAAACATTATGTAGCTATATGAAAGCATGTAGAACGCTAATAAAAAGAATCCCTGTCGCATCAGACCGTTGCCGGTCCAAGGTTGGCGCTCGGTCGCTGCGTCCTCCAACTCTGCCCACAAAAGGCATAAAACGTGAGGATAGGAATGTGGTTAGCATTCCGGCCACCTTAACCTGGAGCCCTTATTTTCAATTAAGTAGTTAAATTGGCCCCCCGGGGACCTAACGAGGCTGAGTGCAACCCAAGCCACACCTCCCAGCGGGAAAAAATTCCCAAACCGGTTCAGGGAATCGAACCCGGGTCTCCGCTTGATAAGCAGGTGCGCTACCACAGCGCTAGGGCGATGACGTAAAACGCTAATACAAAAGCCAGATTTATATGAAAATAAGCTCATTATATTATGCTGGAGTTGTCTTTTCACTTCTCTTCGCATGGCCTGCGGGTCTTCCAAGCTATGTATGAGGCCTGTTTTTAAAGCAAGTACCGGTATTGTTTTTTAAAAAAAAATACGAGAACATTATTTTCTTAATGCTTTATAATTCTTACATTACACTATTTCTCCATATAGTCACCGCTGTTATTCAGGCGCTTGTCGTAACCGGAAACCAGTTTTTGTATTTCTTCGTCAAAGAATGATGCCGCCTGTGATGAAAGTAAAGTCTGCACTTCTTGTTTCACAGCATCGTCGTTGAAATGTTTTTCACCACCAAGGAATTTCTTCAGCTGAAGAAACAGTTGAGAATCGCTTGATGCCAAATCCGGACTGTAGGAAGGATGGTCGAATTGTTCCCAACCAAATGATGCCATCAGATCTTGGGTTTGTTTGGTTGGGATTGTCATTTATTATTGTTTCCCCATAAACCTCACACAATTGGCGATGGATGTTTGCTTGTGTGACGTAACTCGCATTCAAAAAACGAATCACTGTTCTGGCTTCACAGTTGGCGGGTCCTTAAATTATTTTGAACATTCCGAAACGCTCTAACAACAGGAAAACACAAAATTGAGATCGCCCACGGCTGCGTCTGGCTTCCTAATGAATGGAGGAATTGATCGCGCATGTTCAAAATCGAAACTGCAGAGCTACAGTGGCTAAATATTAAAACGGTACTTACTTTAAAAACACGCCTTGTGACCTGAAATAAAGCAAAATTACTACCAACTACAGGAAATATTAGGCAAAGCTACAAGAAGATAATTTAACAGAAATTGTTTATGTTAATAGGATCTGCATTTTTCTGAACTAAATCTTTGTCTATCACTTATTTAATAACCGTACAAAATTCAATCTGATTGAAACTGATGCATAGCAAATTATAGAAAACGTTTTATTCGTTATGTCAGTGAAAATCAATGTAGCCATTTTTGAGTTAAAAACAACAATAGAATTTCCATGTGAAAATAGTTAAGATCAGCAATTTTATTAAAATTCTGCATGTCGCATCCTTAAGAAATGACGAATTTACCTATCTCCCTCTTTAAATTTTATCTCCCTCTAATGCTTTAAGAGTATTTTATAAATGTTCTTTTTTGATTAATTGTATCTTAAAACTGTTTTATCAGTGAGATTTGTTTGTCGATTTTTTTTAAGTGTAATGCAACACTTCAGGTCACTGAATCTTTATTATTTTCTAATACATCTGCGTTAATAAAATGGTTGTCATATAACATTAACTAGATTGCTTCTTGTACATTCAAGGAAGTCTGAGAATTTATTTCAGAGTGTCAGAATATCATTGTTTTGAGTGATTTTTTGTATGCGAGTGTCCGCTTTAATAACGACGTAGTAGTACACGTGTAGTGGAGATGTTGCCTAGGAAGCACAGCTTTCAGTAAGAAGAAAACTGATACAGTAACGACTGCTGTCATGGCAGGAATGTAAACTATTTTAAACACTGAGGTGAATATGTATCTTACTGTCGGAATAATGGGGAGAGAAAAACATGAACATCCAGTACTTGAATGCCGATCAGGCTTAACGCCGACCTTCTTAGGCAGTTTCGCTAAACACAGGAGTCATACGCCTCTGCGAAAGCACTTGGGGGATTTAATTCTATGGTAGGCGACTAGACAAGTGACATCACGCAGTATGTAATGGTATACTTTGAAATGAATCTCCAATATAATGATAAAGTTTGTATTAGGGTTGGGATCTCGATGCTCTCTATACTTGGTGGAATCGAAGTATGCCTGATGCTTCGAGATAAGCCTTCTATACTTTTCCGATGCTTTTAAATTTTTAAGATTTGCATTATTAAGATTATACTAGATAAGGAATGAAAGGAGTCGAGACTTCATGTTATTGCCTCTCACGTGATCCCAAGGAGTTGCTGGACTGTAGTTATTGATAGACCTTGACCAGTTTCCTGTGCGTGAATGAATGCAACATTCCATACACTCTTGTCTCTAAATGAAAACACGCAAAATTATGAGGGAGAATAGAGGTACTCATGTAGCATGCAGCGTCAGCTGAGTTGTAAATGAAGCACATGTAGCTGACGCACTAAATCACATTTCTGCAATAGCCTGGCCTCTTGACTCACTCTCATCTATTACATTTACCTCTCCGGTGGTCAAAAATCTGTGAATCCACCAGAAACTATTCAGAATTAAACATGTGAGATAATACGCGCATGAAAATATGTTTTCTTCCATCTGTCTGTATTTACGCTAGCCAAACCTTTGTATTAAACATGTATATACTAATGTAAGAGGGTGGGTAGTAGAGAGGCTTACTCCTTACGTTTCCGAGTAATATATGGCTAATCAACGGAAGAAAAAACACGTATGTTATGTGGTAGTAGTGAATATTGGTAGAATACTGTGACGCGTGCATCACTTTTAGTTGTTTGAGTTTCATATAAAGCATATATTAGTTTATACCTTCAGGAATGCAGAATGAAGAGGAATTATTAATATTTATATTTCCATGGATAGAAAGTAGCTTAAAAGAAAGTATTTAGCACAAAATATACTTTCAGAAAACGGGAAGCAAAGAAATAATTATTATTTTCCTGACTAACAGCAGGCAATATGTAACCTATGGCATTCTAAAAATAAAAAACTCTGATGTGTTACACTCACATGACTTTCTCTACTCTTGTACAAACTATTTTTACAAACGCTTATTCTCCATGCTTCATGTTAATCGAGATGTTAATCTTATTGCTAATTTTCTTGTAGGTGCAAGGGGAATGTGGTAGGCTTTAAGCGACAGTTAAATCTTTTAAGAGCTGGCTGCTATGTGGAGGTTTTCATTCTCTTTGCATGTCCAAGACATAAAGAAACAAATAACGAATTCCTATTTGAGAAAAGTTATAAGTATTGGAAATTTCAGACAAATAACAAGGAATATCTCGGAAATGGCTCATTCAACAGACAAATGTATACGACATAAATTGTGTGTTCTACATTTTTTGTGTAAAACAATTTTATCAATCTCTTAGGGTTTACCAGTTATGCAAAAGCCATTCACGATGAAGAGAACTTTTGGGGACATTCCCATAAAATTCAAGATATGCATTTAATTTGCCATGAAAACATCTCAAACATATGATATTTTAATCAAAATTGTTAGAGCTATTTTAGAGAAAATCAAAATTTTCGATAAGTGTTCCATGTAAAGGGTAATCTGGGTTTCGGGATTTTCTTAAAAATCTTCGTGTCGCATCCTTAAAAGATACTGAGCCTAAATACCAAATTTGGTATTTATCCGATTTTATCGTTTTTGAGTTGTGGTGTTTACAGACACACAGACACATACACGGAACTTTTACTAAAAATGATTTTTTGGGATTCTGGGATTCAAAACATATATTTCCGGTGAAATCTCGGTATTGAATTTTTGGGTGGAATACAATACTTCCCCTACTTACTGTACGTAGTAGAGAACATAAAAGTTGCTACCGATGGAGAATGTCAAAGAGGAACAATTTTGGACTTATTATACAATACAAAATTGGTTACATGGATTTATACACGGAAACTACCAATAAGAACGCAATTCAGTGAACAAGAAAACGGCTTTACAGATTTTTATAAAGCGAGTATCGAGTATTGAGAAATAGAGGTATCGTATCATCACTAGTTTGTATGCAACTAAGTATCTACATATTTGTTAACACATTAAATGTAGTTTTGAATGTTTCAATGAACAATTGATTAATGCAATACAAAATAAATTAAACACCGAGTTAAAGGTATCAAAGAAGGGACAAAAAACTGAGAATGACAATAGAAACATTACCTCCAAAGGTGAATGATGCCAGGATGCAAGGTTTCAGGTTTTTATTTTTAATTAGTAGTTACTCCTTTGTGTTTTATTCCTTTCATTTATTTTCTAGAAGGCTTTGAGAGTACGTTTCGGTTGTCAAAAGAGACCGCCACCTACTGTGATCGGACTTCCTTAACTTTAAAGGCATACTTTGTTACATTTTGATGAAAATGCGGCACATATTCTCAGCTTGGTTCAATGTTGATATCACGCGAAGTATGAACTAATCTGCGGCCAGAATACGAGAGTATATAAATTCGTAGTTATTATTTTTTCTGCTTCTCACCAAAAAATTCAATACCGAGGTTTCACTGGAAAATCACATTTTGAGATCCTCTGAATACAAAAATATCATCTTTAGAAACAAATGTGTATGTCTGTGAACAACATAATTAAAAAACCAAAAGTCGTGTATTTAGGTTGGACATCTTCCAAGATGTGACTCAAAAATACCCCAACCCCAAACTATCCTTTACATAGCAAATTTTTCTAAATGTTTTATTTCTAAAAAAGTGACTTGATTTTGATTAAAATACCTATATTAAAGATAATTACATAACGAATAAAATGTATATCTTGAATTCTCTGGGAATATCCTGTGAAGTCCCCTTCATTCTGAAAGAATCTTGTATAATCTTGTATAACAGAAAATTAAGTGATAGACGAAACCGCACTACACAATTTATTTTTAATAACTTTTTTGTGTCATCAGCCATTTCCGAGATATCCGTTATTAATGTACAAATTTTTCAATTGTTGACTTCTATTAAAGTGCTACCGATTTTCAGCTGTTTCTTTCGATGTCATGGAAACAGTATGGAGCTTTAATGCCAGCATATAGCTTCCTGTTTAAACATTTCACTATCGCTATTTTGTGTGTGTGTGTGTGTGTGTGTGTGTGTGTGTGTCTGTAAAGAAATATGTAATATAGGTACTTCTGGAAAGTTTTTCTGCATTAAAATGAAGTAGAGAGGAAAATAAACTTTCGTAAATATGATTTACATATCTGCTATTAAGCGATTGAGAGTAGAAAAGTCGTGTGAATGTAACACGTCAATTGTTTTACACTAGTTTACGTGGAATCTGATACTTAAACGTTCTAGGAGTTATAGCTGCTTTAAAAGAGGTAATTTGAGATGCCTTTCCTAGGTGCATTCACATAATCTTGGGGCCGTTATTGAAAAACATTACTCTAAATTGCTCTTTTTATGTTTCAAATCGCATAAAGGCTAATGTAAAAACTAGCTGGCTTACGGAAGGTTTTTAAACTTCGCTTAACGATTTAATTAATTTAATTTATCTTCATCTGCATTTTTATTAAATTAAAGTACCTTGATTCAGAAGATTTTTACTCCACTTTATCCCTTATAATTGTGATCTCGTACGGCACAATGGCATTCGTAATAACCGACGAAAATCGCCTTATATTCAAGTAAAAGCATTTCTGATTTCTTTCAACTCTTTACGCCGGTCTTCCAAATTCTTGAATGCTATGGCGTATAAGTACCTTTCGAGGGTGAAACAAGCGAGGAATGGACGAGAAGATTTTAAAATCGAGCGAGATGGCTCACGCGGTAATGTCTGTGGCCCGCATTCGGGAGGTCCCGGGTTCAAATCCCGTGGGCCGACCAATCTGACTAAGGTTTCTCGTGGCTTCTCTCAGCCGCTAAGGTAGATACAGGATTGGATAATTAATACCACGACCCAAAGTTCCATATCAAGTCTAAAACAATAGTAAAAATGAAAAATAGTTGGTAATAGCGAATGCTGTGCCATGCTGCCACAGACAACGAAACCAGGTAGACTGGACGGCACCCTAATGCCATCTGCACAGCACGAAACAGAAGATCCGGCTGCCACGCGCTAGGGTTTCTGTGAACACGTGACGAAGCAAGATGGTATGTTTACAGGGATGAGACCTAGAAGGCTAACTATCCGCCTTTATATATGAAAGCAGCAGTTAGATGGAGGGCACCCTAATGCTATCTGCACGACACAAAGCAGAGGATCCGGCTGCTATGCATTAGTGTCTCTGTGGACACGACGAAGCGGGTGGTTACAGGGATGAGGCCTAGAAGGCTAACTGTCCGCACACCGTGATCTAAGATTTATTGATTAACAGATCCGTCGTGATATGACTCTATGGAATAAAAATAAGATTTCAAATAATCACAGTAGATGAAACTAATAAATATATATATGGTGTGTGATTTCACATGGCTTTCTCTACTCGTTCTTCAACAAACTATACTTAGAAAGAGCTTATTATTCTATGCACTTCATGTTAATCAAGATAAACATTTGTAAAACTTAAGACGATATTTACCCGCATTATCAGATAACAATGTAATGATTATAATAGCCATATACTGTCAGATGTTACTATATATATAAGGTCTTTCAACAAGAGTGTCCTATCTTTGAACTTAAATAAAACACGTTCTATAAATGATAGAGGTTAATTTCTTTTTTTATTTTCGAACATAATTAATGGTATTACGTGTGGAAGAGAACATCAGTTAAGTGACCACCGCGACTTCGTTGGGTTGGGCGTATACGGTGGACCCAATTTCAATGACAGAAGAACGTAAATTAGGTCCAACTTCACGAACATCACGCGTGATGTTATTCATAAGGTCATTTACTGTTTCTGGCTTGTCCCATAAACTCGAGATTTAACATAACCTTACAACAAGTAATCCAACGGCTTTAAATCACATGACCTCGGGGGCCAGTTAACATCACCACAACGGGAAATGGTAAAACCTCTGAACTTCTCCATCAAAAGATCGATTTTTTCGAGAGCAGTATGACGCCATCTTGCTGGAACCAGATGTTTCTACGATCCATACCATCCAATTGAGGACAAAAATAGTCCCTTATAAGAGTCTCCAGTTAGAGCTTCTCCATCTTCATCTTGGAAAAAATATGGACCAATGATTCCACCATACCAAAATACACATCACACAATAACCTTTTGGGGATGAAGTGGTCGTTCTTGAACCTGCATTGGATTGTGATTGCTCCAATAGAGGCAATTTTGTTTGTTAACACTACCATTCCATCCAAAAGTGGGATTCGTCGCTGAAGACGATTTTTCGACAAAAATCCGGACCAGCTTCCAATTGCTACATAGCCCAGTCAGCGAATACGCGGCGCAACCGATGGTCGTTGGGCTTTAATTCTTGAGTTAACACCATTTTGTAAGCGTGAAACTTCAAGTCCAGATGCAGAATTCGCCAAGTTGTGGTCGGCGAAAGCCCCAATTCTTGCGCTCGAAGAGCAATTGATTTGTTTGCATTCTCGCGTACACTCCAACGAACGGCGCCTATATTTTCGTTGGAGCGCTTACGTCGATTACGTACAGGCGTTGTTTGATCGCTGACAGAACCACTTATTTCAAATTTATTGATCAAACGCCGAATCGTTCTCTTGCAGGGACGTTATGCACACCGTAAACTTCACGCAATACACGGAAGGTTTGGCGAACAGATAATCGATTTTAATAATAAATTTTCATAATTTCTACGCGTTGCTGAATGCTGTAACGTTTCATGGCTATTTATCAATAAAAACTGTAACCACATGAAAAAATGACTGCTGTAACTCAATAAAAACGACAGCTATCACATGTCAAAGATAGGACACTCTTGTTGAAAGAACCTTTATATATACATATATAATTTGTATTTTATTTAATGTTATCCTGGATTTTGTAAATCATGTAAAATGTAAAGGAATTTTCCATCTTTGTAGCAGCACAAAGTCAAAAGGGAATGTCTGTTGCAAGGCCTCATTAAACAAAGACCTTTTTTGTATGTTTATAGTAAGTGAGACTCCAATGCACGAGTGCTAGGAACCCCAGAATAAGAGAGAAGCAGGGAATTTTTCTATTGTACAAAAACTTGTGGCTATGCAACAGCAAATCAGGAGGAAGTAGAAAGCTTCTGATTTTACCAAATTTTAAAGAGCTCTGTTACAAGTAGCCAATAGGAAAATAATAAATAATTTGAAGAGCTCCGGTGTGTTTTCGTATATACGTAGAGTGCAGAAAGCCTCAATTAGCATTACGGTGCACCTACTGCCACACGTCTGCCTGCCAGGCAGCATGATCTTCTGTGACGACGAAGGTTCTGCGCCACCTGCGATCGGACAGATCACTACACCGACCAGACCATCTTCCCGCTCCATCCTTGGCCTTCCACCACTCGGCGAGGCACTCAGCCTCCACCTCGGTCTTCTACTGCTACGATAGGCCCCTCACCGAAGCCGAGCCACCAACCAACCGGGCCAGCCCAGGCGCATCTCCCTGAGATCACTTCACAGCACCGCTCATACACAACCATCTCCGGACTTGAATCCATCGACGCTCAGCTCGCCTCACTCACAAAAAAATCCATGCTCGTTCGCAAAGAAGTTTCTCAGCTCAACCGGCACCTAGAAGCGCTCCGCCTCTCTGCCGCTTTGCTGCCATAGAGGTAAAGCGGCGAACCGTCACAAGGTACTTCTCTGCCGCCTCCAAGGCTAGCCGATCTCTAACACACCATCCCAGAGGCAGCGAGAGAAGAGGATTCGGAGCTCATCGCTTCAATCCATAGGAAACTTCACCGCATCGATAGGAACATTCTGGATTCCCTCATCCCCCATCTACAACAACCAGACAATAGGCTAAACCAGACCAAGCGACTGAGCACTCTGGAGACTACAATCACCACATCCCTGGGCTCAGCTCAACAAGCAACCGTCGGCATCTTCACACAACTTCGGCAGCTACAGTCCAGCCACAAGAAGCTCGAAGAAGGTCACATCCTCATCAGGACCTTCCACGAACAGAACTTCCTCCCGTGTCCTCCAGCCACAGTGGCGGAACTACGCCGCGGCCTCCGCTATCTCATTCTTGCCATCGTCTTCATCATCTCTACCAAGCCACGCCATGCCAGCAACAGCTCTCGCCCTATAGCCCTGGCCTCTTCACCTAAGCACCTCTGTGTACAGTTTGATGTTTATAATAAAGGTATTCTCCTCCTATCCCCCAAGTCCCAGACAGGGCATCGGCAATGTCATGGGGGCTGGGAACCAATCGTTTTTTGTTCCTGCCTCCCGCAGCAACAATCCATCACCTTAACTAATAGGGGTACACTACTTTTCTCCTCCAACCCTTCGTTGCCTTCTCTCTAAGATAAAAAAATCTCAGTAAGTATTCGTATGTTTTAAGTTTTGAGACGAATCCATGTTGGTCAAGTGGACAATTCTGCACCAAAATAACAATGTACTGTTTATTAAATATCTTAAAGTACGCGAGTGAAGTCTTCATGTATCTAGAAATGACGTCAATGATATGAATAAGTGACGGGCAGAGAAAAGTCATTAACTCTTAGCCTTGTTGTAATTAAATTTTGTGCGTAGTGGAAGTTCGATGAGAAAGAAAGCTCTACGTCGAATGTAAAGTACACTGAGTTCATATTTCATTGTCAATACAACTGAGTTTCGAATAAATAGTGTTGTTACAATTGAGTTATACAGTCTTCTATTACTTAATTATTTTCTCACGTACCTCAGCCCTTTGAGATCTGTTTCATTGCTTGTACACGATGACAGGCCGCGGCAACCCAAATACAACAGAATCCAGCATTTACAAGGGAATATTCCGCCACGACGTAGAGAAGACACGATCATGCAGATAATGTGGCAAAATATATTATTTGACGATAATAACAAGGGAGTTTCAATAAGTTGTCACCTCTGCGTGAGCAAGCGTAACCTGGTTACACGACGAAAAATGCATATTTCCTTGCATATTCAGTGGGAATATGAGAATACAGCAGGCTTAAGAGATAGTGCAAATTTCAAGAACTGGTCGCTTTGTGATGGCTTTGAAATTAGTTCTCTTTGAATCAACAGGAGGGGGAAAGAAAAAAGTAGTTGATTCCCAGTTGAAAGTATTTTAAAATTGAAACCAATGACAAGAAATATCTCGGAAATGGTTAACTCTTCAAACAAAATATAATTTGTGTACTTTAACGAGATCTGGGTTTTTCTGTCTATGGCTTACGGTTTACCAGTTATGAAAAACTCAAATCAGAATGAAGAGGACTTCAAAGGCCATTTACAGAAAATTCAAGATGTAAATTTTATTTGTAAGGAAAATGCCTTGAAAGTATGAAACTTTAATCAAAATCGTTTTAGGCATTTTTAGCAAATAAAAATGTTCGAAACCTTTTCCGTCTAAAGAGCAGTTTCGGATGGGTGATTTATTTAAAATATTTTTATCGAAATCCTTTGAAAATGCTGAACTTTAATTCAATTGAGTTTTTATTTATGGACGCTCTTTAACTCCTGTGGTCCTTAGCGTCCCATTCCATATTGGGCGTGAAAGACCGGTAATTTTGCTCAGAGGTCTCTTTATCAGGCTTGAGGTTCTTTTACGTGCCGTAAATCTACGACACGGGACCACCGGTTTTACTTACCTTACGAAGGAAGCCATGCTAAGGATTTTACGCCCAAAAAATCCATCGCCCTTCGCCGGGTTTGAACCCGCGACCTTGGGACCTAGAGGCTATCACGGTACCACTAGTCCACGGAGGCTGAACTTAAAAACGAAGTTTGGTACTTGGGCGATTTTTTGAGTTATGCTGTTCACGACATATGCAGGGGGCTTTTTATAAATATGCTTTTTGTATTTAGGGAACCCCAAAAAATGTACTTCCGGTGAAAACTCGGTGACAAATTTTCGGGGGAATGCAATAACTTCTCTACCTACTATATACGTAAGATGTGTCAATCGGAGGGGGACACCTCGCCACTGCGACCAGCTTAATCCATTGTTACTACACACCCCGGGAGGCAGGGATGAAGTGAAGGAGCCGCAGGAGGTCGCAGGTCCTCAGGCAGACAGGCCCACACAGACACGTCGAAATCCCGTTCATCAGTAGAGGCGAAGAATAGAGGGCGACGAAGGGACCCTAGTGCGCCGGACAACACACCCTGCCGTTTACGGGGAGAAATCTTTACAACGCGCAAGCAACTATGCCATCTGTCCGAAATGCCAGCACCGCCGGCAACGAAGACACCCCTGAAACATGAGAGGGAGAGAGGAAATGTAAGGAAATGGGGGAAAGGAGAAATCGTGGTAGAATGCACCACCCCGGCATTCGCCTAGGTGATCAGAGGAAAACCACGAAAAACCCCATGGTCAAATTGGGCGGCCATTGGGAATCGAAATCGGGACCTCCAGATAACAGGTCACAGATGTTGCCGCCTGAGGCATCCCGCTCGGTTACTATATGCGTTGTAGAGAAAGTAAATATCTGATGTGTTACACTCACATGACTTTCTCTACTCTTGTACAAACTATTTTTACAAACGCTTATTCTCATATGTTTCATGTTCATCGAGATGCTAATTTTCTTGTAGAGCAAGGGGAATTGGCAGGCTTTAAGCGATAGTCAAATATTTTAAGAGCTGGTTGCTATGTAGAGTATTCCATTCTCTTTGCATTCCCAGGACAAAAAAAATAATAAGAGCTATAGATTTTAACACACCGTAGTGATAGCGCTGGAAAAATGTTTTAACACCTGCCTAAATCCCTCGGTATGATCCCTTGTAATGCAAAATTATTTGTCACTGCATTGCAGATTACTTTTACATCATCAATTACAATATCCTGCAGCTAAACCTCATCAGCGCACAAGTAAGGCGGATATGGCATAATACCTTCATAATTTTAAATTTATTTTAGGTGCAAATCATTGACTAAATGAAGAATTTTATCAATTACTTCGGAACTCCAAGCTTCAATATTTATTACAGGTGAAAAACGTAACACCATCACCGAGTTGCTTGTGCGCTGTGTGTTTTTAACCTCACCAAATATGTCATTATTTTGGCTCAAGCTGCCAGCAATCACTTTGGCTGCTTTCACGGAAAAGAACTTCTTAACATTAAAATTAAAACTGGTTCGTTTCTTACTAGGCATTATGAAAAGTCTTGAAACATAAACCAGTAAAAAAACCAAAACGGAAACACCTGAAAATGGTTCTATAACAAATAATATATGAATGAATAAAATGATACAGTCCTTAAACCGTGGAAACAAGAAATATAAACTAAAATAGGAACATTTAAAATGCTACTATAACGAACAATAAGATATGCATTAATAAAATGAAACGATTTTATGAAATTGGTTCAAATCAGCATTCCTTTGAAATAAAAGCCGATAGAGCATTCACAAAATCATAGCAGTTCGTTTATTTCTCAGTATAAAAATATTTGACTATCGCTTAAGGCCTACTATGTTCCCTTTGTTTTGTATTTGCAAGGGCAATATAGAACTGCAGTAGCCTTTAGGCATAGACATATCTCTTAATAGCTGGTTGCTAGTTGCAGCACCATTCTCTTTGCCACAGATCAATACCCTTTGCATATCCAAGACAAAAAAATGAATAACGAATTCCCATTTGAGAAAAAGTATAAATATTGGAACATTTAAGGGAATAACAAGCAATATCTCGAAAATCGTTCACTCAACAAAAACATGTGAATTACTTAAATTGTGTATTTTAACGCGATCTACATTTTTTGTATAGTAAAATTTTGTCTATCTCTTATGGTTTACCAGTTATGCAAAAGTCATTCAAAATGAACAATACTTTTGGAGACATTCCCAGAAAATTCAAGATATACATTTCATTTGTCATGAAAATATCTTAAACATATAATATATTAATTAAAATCGTTAGAGCCATTTTTGAGAAAATTAAAATTTTCGAAAAATGTTACATGTAAAGGGTAATCTGGGGTGGGGGATTTTCTTGAAAATCTTCGTGTCGCATCTCTGGAAGATACTGAACCTAAATACCAAGTTTGGTGTTTATCCGACTGTTCGTTTCTGAGTTATGCTGTTCACAGACACACACACGGACATGTTTCCAAAAATGCTTTTTTTGAATTCAGGGGGCCTCAGAACATATATTTCCGGTGAAATCTCGGTATCGAATTTTTGGGTGGAATACAATACTTCCCCTACTTACTATACGTAGTAGAGAAAGTAAAAAATAAAATTAACAAAGATGAGTTTGTTACTTAACAGTGAAAACAACAATGAAGGAAGATGAATAAATGCATAAGTGGTATAGAAGCTCTATTTAACAGGTCCAGATTATCTCTATGATATCTGGTTTTTGCTGGAAAACAAATGAATGCATATCCATCAGATACAGTTGAAGCTGTAATTTTAATATATTAAAAAAAGTTCACAGCTTGGAAAGGGGCGAATGGCAGATTGCAAAACGTTTGCTGCATTGCTATTTTATTTATTTTGGGTTTGTCAGCAATGTTCACAAGCGCATCAACTATTCTCAGTGGAGCAATTTGGTTGAATTATGGCTACGTTGTTTTCAATGCTATATCACCTTTATTTTAACACAACTTTAGTAACCGCAGTGAAGCCAATCGAGTGGTACGGCAGGTGAAATGCCTTTCCCCGCAATCGTGACGTAATTTCCTTTTTCTGCACATCTCCAAACCATGTTTATCATGCATTAAAACTCGAGATCAATAAACTAGGTATTTCCGTTGCAATATTCTCCCAGTTTTTCTCCCCTGAACATGATGTTAATTAATTAGAAATGATCGTTTCAAAATATTTGATTAGTAATTCAAAGTTCTGCAAACTCACAGTGCCAAAAAAATAGTGAAGTGAAACAGTTCCATTGAAATATTAACTTTCCTGCTGGCAGATCAAACATGGAAGATATATCTGTTAGAGCGTGAATAACGGCAAGATGTAGCCCCATCGCATAATGCGCTTTTTATTAGCCAGTATAATTACTGCCATATCACTGAGCGGGTAGAGCAAAGCAAATATTTGGAATCATCAGCACATACCTACATATCTGACTGTGCGGGGTGCTTTCAATTCGCTCAGTAAATCGTTTTTAAATGCCAGATAATTAAAATGAGCTAGAACTGAGGCAACGGAAACGATAAAAAATAAATGTAGTTTCCAAAGGCCGAAATCATTCGTATTTGCTATTGAAAAGGGTGTATTTAAAATCGATTGACATTTAAATTGGATGGCTGTTCATAAGTGAATATAGTACACGTGGAGATTCCTCAATTTGTTTTCCTGGCTGGAAAGTAAAGTAAACTTTACTGAAATACTAAGTTTACTTAATAAATCATCACATCATTTTTCTTTTTCTGCGGACACCTAAGCTTCGCCGGTACCTGTGCCGTAATACATTTTCCAATGTCCTTGCCTTTACTGTTCAATTGCGTGGAGATTGCGACTTTGGGTCCCATCTCTTCTTGCTTGAGTGTTTGTGTCCATGTAAATATGTGTGTTTATGTATTTTCTGTAAACTACAGAGTAAACTCGAACTCCACCCAGTTGTTCAGTGATACCTTGTGAGTATTTTGGTATATGGAATCCATGGTCTCCGGCGACTTGTTACAGAATAATAATGTACATAATTATGATTTATTCAGTTTGTTACCCCTAACAACATAGTTTCTGTAAAATACCTTCATAATAGTGAATAAGTCTGTATAATATGCAATAAACAAAATATACAAAAGGCAAAACAGAGTGATGCAACATCCCTCAGACGAAACACGTACACTTATCACAGTGTATTCAATCTGATCTGTCAGTGTACAGTACAATACGTAATAAATGTAGAACTGTTCCATTAGAGATATTGTTCAAAACGTCGGCCAATATGATCACGAAAAAGTGTACAGCGACGCACCATCGACCGTCTTACACGTTCATGCATTCCAGGATTTCGACGTACTACTTCTCGGGCTGCGATAATACTAGCATCCAGTCTATGCAAGTATCGATCCGAGTCTCGTAAACTGACTCTTCACATGCGCCCAGAAGAAGTAGAAGTCCATTAGTGCCATGTCTGGTGACCGGGTTGGCCATGGAACAGGACCACCGAGACCAATCCATTTTCGTCCAAACTGTACATCAATGTGGTTTGTAATATCGAGTGTAAAGTGTGTCGGCCCTCCGTCATATTGAAACTACATAAGCTGAGGAATTGTCAGCGGAACATCTTCTAGGAACTGTGGGAGACCATGCTGAAGGTAGGTTTTGTACACAAATCCGTTCAGTGCATCAGAAAGTACGGAAGCTCCAATCACTAAATCATTGACAATACCAACTCATACATTCACAGCAAACTGCTGTTGATAAGATCGACACACCAGTGCGTTGTATTTTCGTAACTCCATACGTGGCAAAAAAAACTGAGTTTTATTTATGGACGCTCGTTAACTGTTGTGGTCCTTAGCGTCCCATTCTATATTGGGCGTGAAAGTCCAGTAATTTTGCTCAGAGGCCTCTTTATCAGGCTTAAGGTTCTTTTACGTGACGTAAATCTACGACACGGGACCACCGGCTTTACTTCCCTTCCGAAGGAAGCCATACTAAGGATTTTTACGCCCGAAAAAATCCATTGCTCTCCGCCGGGTTTGAACCCGCGACCTCGGAAACTAGAGGCTAGTATAGTAACCACTACACCACGGTAAACGACCCATACGTGGCTATTCGTATTGTTGAACATGACCTCTGTTGTAAACTTGGTCTCGTCTGTAAACAACACTAAAGCAGGAAAATTGTGGCTTTCTTATATTGCTGTATGAATCAATTTGCAAACTCCACTAGAAATGGGAAGTCCACTGGCTGCAATGACTGCACCTTCTGTGGATGATATGGATGCACTTGCTACTCATGTACGACTCTAAAACAGTTGATTGGCTTGTTTCAGAGCTCGTGCAACGCGCCAACTATTAGCAGACGATTATCACCTATCGCCTGTAACAGATTCTCTTCCAGATCGGGTGTTCTGGCATACCTCACACTGTCAATATCTTCCATTCTAATACGGAAGGATTCAGTTTCTCGTAGGCGCCTATGTACAGATGCAAGAGTACTGTGATGTAGTTGCCGTCGGTGTGGGAACAGCTGAGCATAGCGTCGTTGTGCCGCTCCATACTGCTGTGCACCACTTTTAACGCACAAGTAACACTGCGGGAAAAGCAAAACCGTAGTCAGAACCGAGTAGTACTGAATGCAAACTTGAGGGCAACGAGTTAAACACCAGCATTAGAGACCATTATTAAAACCTAGCTTCTAGCTAGCCATGGTATCCTTGGTTCCCGAAGTCGCGGGTTCAAATCCGGTGGAAGGCGGTGCATTTTTTCGGGCGTAAAAATCCTCAGCTTGGCTTCTTTCGGAAGGTGTGCTGATATGTTGTACGTACTATGTGGTGTTGTTATATACATCCAGCCAGTCACTCGTGTAGCCTGCTTCGTTTCTCTCCTTGCTTAGTTAACTCTTTGTTGTTTCCATTTTTTTCTTCTCTATGTATTGAGGGCGTGGTCCGCTCTTGGCCTTATCCAAGGTAGGGGTAGGGGTTTTGCCGCATTGCAGATACGGTGGGCGGACCGGTGAACGTGTGTCGATTGTGGAAGTTTTGTTTTTTGATTTTGCTGTTCGCCAGTTATGCTAATACTTAGCAGTTTGAGTTTTTTTTATCAACTAGAGTTTATTAATTAAAAGGAGAGAACTTTTTCCAAATGTTGATGACGACGTTAGCATTAAAAGGACATCGTTTGGAATAGGCTTGAATTTCTTCATAAGTGAAGGTAGGCTTTGTCCTGAGTATTTTGTATTTTGGTTTGGGTGAGTGGAATTTGGGGCACAAACCGAAATATACATTTTACCGGTATCGCAAGTGACTGACTTTCATTATCAATACTTTTAAGTGGTGCTTGTCAAAATTCTTTATTAAATTTTATACATGGTAGTTGGCACAGATTCTTCTCGAAAAATGTATCTAAGAACTGTGTGTATGAATGGGTGAGTGCAATTGTTTGCTTGACTTTAGACATGCGTACAAATGAAAAATGTAACATAAAGCACGAGTAGGACCATTCCTGTGTAAATTGTGACCGTTTTCATGTGTAAATTGCAAACGAAATCAAATATCGAACAATATTTTGAGGTTGTTGATTTTGTTAGCAGGTGCTATACATGTAAGAACGTTTTATGGAAAGTACATTTTTGGCGAGGCCAGCGAGCCATTACCAAATGTTTCTCTCCTCCCCAACTGGAAGCAGCAACACGATTCAGGGAAGAGAAAGGACAGAGCCTAGCGTGGCCCGACCGGCGACAGCACAACTTACTTCAGAATGCTCGCGAACGTAATCTAACTTTAGGCTTATTCCAAATTTAAAAACGAAATCTTTCGTATGCAGAAAAACCATTAAATTATTATAACAGTCGCACGCATGTATAGCGTGAGTGGGGAAGCAAAGGACACGCCTAATTGGCAAAGTCGGTGAAATCTGTTTGAACTTTTATTTGATTTTACGAAACTGTAAGGAATATACAGCTAGCATTCTTTAATTCTATGAATGTGCTATGTGATTTTAAAGGCACTTGTTAGCTTGGATGATTGAAATTTTTTTTGTAATGCATCAGGGAAAAAGAAATTACTGAAGATAATATTACTGTAAATTCGTAAGGTTGAATTAAATGTGCATAGACTTGAAAGTTTATCGTTGTTCAATGTTAGAGCAATTCGTTTATAAATGTTACTTTGTGGAAGGAATTTAACTTAGTGTTATGCGAGGAGAGTAAATTATAACTGAAAGCTGGTTTTGCACCGTCATTTAAAAACAAAGCATTCCTTTCATCATCTCATTCCACGTCCTTGTTGTTTAGGCCTATAAGGAATCATATTAGTAGCGATCCACCTATGGCATTGCGGTGTGGGTTAAGGAAGATTAAAAATATTTTAAATCACAATTAGAAATGGTAGCCAGAGCAAGTGATGAGGTATTATAAAGCGCTTGGCTAACCATTCGAAAAATAAGATGTAGTCTAAAAACGAATAATAAAACTATTTTTCATAAAGCTTCTCCTATAAAATACCTACAAGTATCAATAAAATTCCTGATATCATCGCTGAAAGAGATTTATTTTACAGATTTTACTCTATGTGGATCAACTTCATCTCTATAAAAGTTAGAAATTGGCACAAACATTTGAACGTTTATTCAATTATGAAAAGTGTTGCATTCCTTCTGAAAAACCATTACTGCACAATAACATCTCTTATTAAGTAAATAATTATATAGATAAATTGCATAATCACTAAAAAAAATGTAGCGCGTATGTAGGGTATAACATTAATAAGGAAATTTATTGTGCAATGCCACACCCCCATATTTGCGTGTTATTGTTGAATGTGCCATTAAGGTGAAAGGATCTACTGGCAATATTATGTACGCCCAAACATACAATATTGATTGCCATTTGCTTGTTAGATTTCACGTATACGGAGAAGATTTGCATCATATATGTGAAACAAAATAAGCGTTTTAATATTGCTGCATGCGGTATTTAGCAATTTATATTCAAATTGGCTATTAAGCCCAAGAGAACTAGCATATTTGGGGACACTGTTTAAAAAAAAAGTAGTTATCCGATAGCTATCGAAAAATAACGTTACGTAGCTAACCGAAAAAATTAAGGCCATTAGTGGGCCTTTAAAATGTGCTTTTAATGACTTGGGTAGAAAATAAAATTCAGTACAGTATTTCTAAACATAAACCAGATCAATATGTCTGCATCAATCATTTCCTGCATAAAGTAAAAATGACTTCATATTTTATAATAATAATTAATTATGTACATTTAAAGCGTGCATAAATAGTGATTTACATTTTTAACTTAAGTAAACAAATATATTCCTGTCTGCTTTTCTTAGAAATGCATTTGGATGTGCAATGCCAGAAAAGGTAAAGGTTGTCCAGACTCTTTTTATTGTTCCATTTATACCCTTGCAATGGTGATATATGTAATGTATTGTATGCTGTTGTCATTAGATTTCTGATTCCCAATCTCATTCATACTTTCAGACTATGTGGAGGATAGACAATAATCTTGGTCAGAGAAAACTTCTTATCACCAGCCGGGAATCAACACGGAACCCCTCGAACAGAAGGCAGGTGTTCTACCGACCGAGTTAAGTGGCCAGCCGATATTATATTTTGAGTATGCATTCTATAGAAACTTTGAATTTGCAAACCGATCGAGCTAAGATTACATAAGTGAACATTTTAACTAATTATTTGCTATCTATAGAGGGGGGATTGGAAAAAAGCATTTTTCTATAGAAGAGACACCATTCTCTCAGTAAACTGTTATACATTAATAGTATATAACAGTATACAGTATGACAAGCATTTTATCCAAATATTTTACAATAAAAAGCTAACCTATTATTGTTAGTTCAGAGTCCTTTGAGACAGTAGAAGGAGGAGATAAGGATGAGGCGCGCCCGGTGCTGCAGCTATCACAAAGAGCTGCCAAACGTAGCCGATTTGGACACCAGCAACCAGTTTTATACCTTCCCCATCTACTGTCTCGAAAGACTCTGATCAAAGAATAATGCTACAGGAATATATATCACTGCAATAGGATATATACTCGCTTCCATTTATGGGAGAGGCATTCTACTAGCTTACTGGCCTTCACAGGTGGAGTGCATACAGAGTGTATTTTTATTGTTGTCATATATTTGGGGGACGTGTTCCTGACATCAAAACAGTAAAAAGAGTTCATATGTACATGCGTCTGAAAATCAACCGCTTCGTTGTTATATTCCATTCGTGACTGTATTCCATTAGTGAATAGACGGACATGCACTACACGTATGGCCGTGCAGACGGCAATGCAGCACGAACACGTGAACTTTATGAAGAAAGGTACCCTGACAGTTCGTTACCGTGGGCAAAACCATTCGCACGAATTCATCAACGCTTGAGAGAGAATGGCGCATTTGAGAGGAGTACTAGGGATGTTGGGAGACCAATAGCGGTACGAGGCATTGAGCTTGAAGAATGAGCTCTTTGTGCTATTGATGCAGACCCATCACAAAGCACAAAACGTATGGCTGTAAGGGAAAGAGTTAGTCATATGACTATCCGGAGAATTCTGTATGAAAATCTTCTGCACCCGTACCACCTTCAGCGTGTGCAAGGATTAAATGAGGCTTAAAGACTTTGAGCCAAGAAGACGTTTCTGCCAACGCTCTTACAGCAGTGCGCTGTGTTCATCAATTTCCTAGCCTGTATCTTATTCACGGATGAGGCTGGTTTTACTCGCGACGTCATCCTGAATTTTCATAACACTCATATCTGGGAATTTGAAAATCCAAATGAACTAAGACAGGATAACCATCAACAGAAGTTCTCTCTAAACGTTTGGGGTGGAATCCTTCATGAGCACCTTATTGATCCTTACTTCTTCCCTCCGCGTCTGAATGGACAAGCCTATCTCCAGTTTCTCAGAAATGAGTTGCATCACTTAACTGATAATGTGCCTCTGGACATCATCCAACGAATGTGGTTTTTACGCGTTGGTGCTCCAGCTCATTTCAGTATGATAGCTCGTAAGTTTTTGAATGATCGATTTCCGCAAAGATGGATTGGTCGAGGGGGACCCATTGCATGGCCTGCTCGATCGCCTGTTTTGAATCCCATGGATTTCTTCGTCTGAGGACATTTGAAGTCCTTGGTTTATGCGACTCCTGTGCCTGACGTTGACATTTTAAGAGGACGTATCCAAACTGGATTTGACCAAATACTAAAAACACCAGGCATTTTGAACAGAGTACGCCAGAGTACGCAGGCTTACTGCATGCATCGAAGCAAGAGGAAGCCACTTCGAGCAATTTTTGTAACTTTCGATTTTGTGTTGTAACTCTGAAATAAATGATTTTCAGACCCATGTTCATATGGACATGTTTTACTGTTTTGATGTCAGGAATACGTCCCCCAAATATGTAACACCAATAAAGATACACCTGTATAGCAAGGAGAGGTATGGGAATCTGTTTACCTTTTCGTGGATGCAGTGGTGTCCTGCATGATTATTTTCTCTAGATTATTTTCTTATGAATGTATAACTTCGAGCAATAGCTTTACTTGTCATTACTTATAATAACCATGTTTAAATACATAACTAAATAAAACCCTATTTTGTACAATATCTCCACGAAAATATTTTTTAATGGCAACATAATGTAAAAATCAAATACATTATACTTTTTACTCTCAAAGAGGACACGTTTGCTAGACATTATTTTAATAGTCTGTCCGATCTCCATTCTTGGCCAGTACCTGATTTATCCGCATAGGCACTGAGTCACTAGTCGCCCTCTGTGCGTTTAGTCAGAGCTCTTCTAGCACCTAAGCGATTCGTTGCCTAGGAGGCTAAATCAGGTACTGGACAAGAATGGAGATTGGGCAGATTATTAAAATAATATCTAGTAAATGTGTCCTCTTTGAGAGTAAAAAGTATAATTTACTTCAGTTTTACATTATATTGTCATTAAAAACATTTTGGTGAAGAAATTGTGTAAAACAGTGTTATATTTATTCGTATATTTATATACATTTCACAGATGATTCCAATAATGTCCAGTAAATGCGTTCTCTTTTAGAGTATTTCAGTTTTACATTATTGTTACATGTAGGGGTGAAGGCCAAAAAGACTACCAGAAAATGATTAATTTAGGTCACTCCAACACGCACAAGGGAGAGGACTGCAACTCGCTGAATGAGAAAGTCCGGGACCTTTGTGTGTAAAATTAAGGGTAAGGCGTGGGTTTTATATTATATTGAAAGATTACACAAAACACATTACCTGGGATTTATTCACAAACGTTTAACGACTCTACATAATTAACAAAGGAAACAGGACAGAGGTGGATGCCACAGATCGTAGACCGGCCACACACACGACTGGCTCGAACGACCACTTTCACTCGAGTGATGCAATCTTGCCCCCCCCCACCAACCGTGTCTAGCCAGAGCCAGACAGGGCTGACGTCACACTAGACAGTTTCAAAGAGATCTCTATAAACATGGTTATAATAAGTTATGACGAGTAAAGTTATTGCTCAAAGTTATCTATTCATATGTTAATAATTTAGAACTGTGGATGTAAAAACGCCACTACATGCGCAAAAAGATAAACAGATGCATACACCTCCTCCTTGAACATACACACTCCACCTGTGAAGACCATAGAATGCCTCCTAAAGCTCGGTGATGGCATAAGTGGATCCAAGAGTACAATCATAACATGGTTATCCCTAAAATGACACCAAATACTTAGGTGCTGTGTACATAACTCCATTTCAAATTATTTATATTCGATTAATTCACTTCAATTTATTATGCGATTGTAGTAATGTTTCTCACAAAATATGTTTTCATGGGTGTAAGATTTTATAAAAAAAGAAAAATTACCAGTGTGTTACAAGCATATGACCTTTTTGCCTACTTTTCTGCTTCTTGTTAATCCTAGTAAATGTTTTCAGAAATGGTTTCAATACACTTTTTTTTGACAAGTGGCTTAACTGCAATAAAGAACTGCTACAAGTTAAGCACTGCACATGTATTAAAACAAAAGTGAAAGAGTTCAGTATGTACGCATGTCTGTATGTGTGTGTGCGTATGATTCAAAAACGAAAGGTCGTATTAATACTGTACTTGGTATTTAATTTTGGCATATTCCAAGCATGCAACGCGAAGATTGTCAAAAAATACGTCGTTCATGGAGTTTCTCAAAAATTACTTTGATTATATTAGATAAAAAAATTTATGTTTAAGATATTTACAAATAAAAAGTACATCCAAAATTATAGTTCAGTCAACTTCATTCTGAATTGATTTTGTATTTATTTCGTATAGTTTTTTATAACTGGTACCTATTACACAAAAATGCAAATCTCAATAAGTTTTTGTCAATAAATGTTTGCGTCATCAAACAACACTAAGATATTTACTATTGTTTTGAATTTTCAAATACTTATGCCTTTTTAAAATTCTAAGTTACCATTATTTTTAAAGTCTACATAAAGCAAACCCATATTTAAATATTTGTCTATCACTTCAGCCTACAGTAACCCGCTATTAACTATAAGGAAATGTTTAATTAAACCATTTCTGCAAACCAATTAACATGAATTAGAGAAATAACGCTTTTAAGAATAGATTGCAGAAGAGTAATAAAAGTATACGATATTGGGTACAGAAATTCATGTAAATGTAGCACATTGCAATATTATTTTGGGGAGAGTTATACTTCTCTCTCTCTCCCTTCCTCCCCCACACACATACATAGTTTATTAAAAATATGCACTCATGCAGTACTAAATCAGTCAGCAAATTACTAAATTTTAAACTATGTGGTTCAGTTTGATTGCTCTAAACTGAAACTTTGCAGCTACACCATCTTGAATTTAAACCTGAGTTGAGGCAGACAAGGAAGAGCTTTGTTCACTGTGGGAGGGGGGGACATAGGAAAGGTGGAGCGACGCCTTACCGTTTTGTTGCCGAGGTTCCGGACGCGACAGTTGAGGTACGCCGTTTTCCCCACCAGTGCCGTCACATTCTTGGAAGCCGAGGGATCGAAATAGGGCCCGCGCAGCCCCGTTGCCGAGGGCGACCCCAGATCCTCCTCCTCGCCTCCGGTGCCCCTGCCGTCGTCGTGGCGGGAGGGGTACATGTCGTCCGGGCGCATCGAGTCTGCAAACAGGAAAGATATAAATTTTATCTCGGGTATTGACTCACCTACATACTGAATCATGTTCAAAACAGCGTTCACGAACAAGGCGTGGCCTTTCAACTCATTTATCTTCCACAAACTCCTTTTTTGTCTCACTCACTTATTGACTCAACACTTCTGCCGCAACATTTTACATGCACACGAATATTATGGGCTTGGTTAAAATAGCTGACATCGTACTAATGTAGGATAATGGAGTTGCTGCCAAGGGAAACATTCCATTCCATTCGTTCCACCCGCAGCAAGGTGAGCAAGAAATGTAGCTCTCCATCAGGGCGTTGTTTTTAAAGGAATTTGTACATAAAATTCAAGTCAACCACCATTCACAACGTAATTATTTACCATACTTGCCTTCCGTAATTAGTTAACGGTTCGGCCAAAGTGGGCGCTTTCTGGCTATCGTAGTTCATCGAATTCATTCTGAAGGGCCGCCAACATTTGAGAAAAAAATCCCTCGAGACAGAACTGACATATACAATTTTGAGGCGAGTCTACAGGCTGTAGCGGATCTGTGGTTTCGACATTACCCGACGTTAGGTTGAGGTTAGGGCACATACATTAATTAGATTAAAATGATGGGTATGATATTAGAGGTTACAACACACGAGAAGTTACTTGTGTACAACTTTGACATTTTTATATGACGCAGTAATTTGTATCACAAAAATGTAAATGTCAGAGTGATTGTAGTGTGACTATGCATTGTTGTGTGACATTGATTTAAGATGTTTGTTGATTGTAAGCATTGTCGAGAAGTGGGTTTATACGGCCTTACTGAAACTGACAATAATAGCGTGCAATAATGTAGCGAGGGGGTGAGCTGTTTATCATTATTAGAGACGAGCAAATGACGTCAGAGTGGCGTGTTTTTCTTAGAATTTGCTGGAATATTTTCCCTAGAGCATATGTTTTCGTAATTTTCATTGGATATAAATATAGACGCTAATGTTGGCGCGTTTTATTAACCAATAGCAGCTCGGTTATACATCTTTAGGCATATCGGGCGAAGGAGTATAAATTCGTGTCAGAGTCAAGTTTCACAGAGTCCAACAGAAGCATTCGCGTATAAGACATCGATGAGTTCAACAGAAGCAGTCATGGTGAATACATCGCACAGTTTATCGATTTGCAGGTTACGCGTAGCAAATTTATGAAAAATCTCTCGTGTCGTAAAGTTAATTACACAAAAAGTTAAAGTACGCGAATTAATAATAATGGGCCGTAAAGAAGTTATTATAACAGTTTCAGTTTGGCGAGTGTCAAGATTAATAGATGAAAGTGAATAATGTGTTACGACAATAAAGGTGTAAAACAAATTCTTTCATCAGTGTTATCTTTGGATAAAAAAACTCCTTTCCGTTTACACACCCTGTACAAGAGAAGTGCTTGACCGAGAAATCATAGCTAGCCGGAGGACAGTGAACCCAAAATTAAATACAATAACAGGCGCTCAGTAAAAGATAACACAAAGTGACCGCAACAAATTGTATTCCATACGCGCGGCAGATAAACAGTAGCATCTTTCGAACACAAACATTAATACCGCCGCAAATTAGCTCCCAAACGTGGGGCTAACAAACAAATATACCACTACAAATACCAATGGAGGTTAAGTCGAAAGAATCTGGTGGTACTCGGTTCCGTTAGTTTCCGTTCATAACCGGAACTCCTCCGCAAATACGCACCTGTTACATGTATTGGGAAGGTTAGTTATATTCTATCTGTTACTTTGGCGCCCTGTTTTTATACTCGCAGGTGTTCAAAACTTGCATGCCGGCCTTTAGACACCAACTGACACACTGATTAAAACATAAATTGCATTATATTAATTATATTACTATTTATATTAGTTTAGTTTTAGTTACATTAATTAGACTAAGCATTTACTTTATTATTATTATTATTTTTAAGTTAGATTATTAGGTTATTACACATAACTTAATAAAATCCCTCGGTCTGCGACTGCGCGAATATTCCGGAGGAATAAATTGCTTTCGCTCTACTTATCTTTTGTCTGTTGCTACTGAGTTATCTAATGAGATGTCTTAAAGAGGAAGTGGGCTGATACGCGGGAAGCAAGCGTCATATCACTGTTGTGACCGCAGCAATTTTATAATACTGAAAAATTTCACACGATCTTGTTTACATCGTGATAACTCAAAAACTAAAATTCTTATTCCAGTTCTGTAGGAGATATGCTAAAGAGCACAATTTTGAGATGATGATGATGATAATGATGATGATGATTGGGGTCTCTGTAAAATAAACTAAAGCCGCTAAGTTTCTTTGTAAAACTTCAATTGTGATAATCTCTATTATGAAAATCAATCGGCGAGAAACGTTTTCCTTGAAGAGATAGATGGGGTGTGAAGGGTATGAAATATCCTAAAAGTGGTGAATTAATTTTTAGAAGATATCCCATGTTAATGCTGTTTGTATATGAAATGCTATTGCTAGTTGTATGCAAACATTTGTTTTCACACCCGCTGTATCTTGCTGTTTGCATGACCTGTCACAGCAATCTACAAACATAGCTTTTTGTTCGAATGCTCTTGTGTCTTTAGACCTGCCTCTACAGTTGGGTAGTTACAATAGTGGTGTGATAAACGTTCTGTGAGAATAAAGTAAAATGTAAGACGGGTTAGGCGAAGTTATGGCTTGCACTGCTTAAGCAGTTAGAGAGGGGGAATACATGACCATGTGAATTACCACTCTCAGTGGTTTTTTATAAGTTGCTGAACTATGATTATTAGGTTTTACCTTTGCAGTTAAGTAGAAATATTAATTGCTTTTGCCATTTTTTGGTGTAAGCGTTGTCTGTTGGTTTGGGGTTTTATTTTTAAGAAGCAGATTTGCGCAGAAGGAAACCAAGAAATTTAATTATTTGGTTTAGATAAGTACGCTGAAATCATATTAAAACGTAACAATAAGTTGTCCTTCGTACTATTACAGAAGAGTAATTTACAACGTTTAATAACATACACGTGATTCAAGTCCATAGCACGGTTCAGTGCTTAAACTAACAGTTAAGTGCATCCAAATAATCCAGGATTATGGCGAAGATGATAACCAAACCTTTCCACCGAAGAAAAGAATCTTACAGAGCGCTATGTATGATATAACAATGGCTGAACGCTTGACAAGCTGCAATTGATTTACTCTTTTATACTTTATTTCTTCTTTTACCATTATTGTTAGGTATTACACATACTTATAACAATTTAAATTATTTAGTTTTTTGGTTCATAAAATTGGAGCTCGACCAGTAGAAGATCCTTATACCTTAACAGTAAAAATGCTTTCCCATCATACTAGCAGAAGACTGAAATAGTGTGTCTTTTGTAAATAGACTTTCTGGTAATTTCTCTGGTTATATATAAGGTGAAGAAAGTTGAACGTCCCTGACATGCGGCATCAGCCATCTTCGTTTTTCAGCGACCTGAGTTAGGCAGCGTCCCCTATATCAGTAATTGGGCATTTGTCACCTCTAACTTCGTATTCTCGCGGGTTACACTAATATGGTTGGGTTGAAAGTTTTCTGGCGGCGCCGTGACCGAGTGGTTAGAACGCTCGCCTCCCACCGAGGCGGTCCGGGTTCAATCCCAGGGATCTGCATGTGGGATTTGTGGTTTTCTCCGGGTTCTCCGGTTTCCCCCGCCATTCATTCCACCAACTGCTCCATCATCACCTTTCCTTTCATCCATTTCACCAACATTTCGTTTCATCTACTTCCTTCATCCCATACCAGGCATCGGGCTGATCCCCCATCCTGGCTGTTCTGTCTGATACATGAGTGTCTGCTCCTCGACGGGCCTCTGACCCCAGGCACCCGCCTGTAAGTCCTGGGGGTGTAAGTCCTACATAAGAGGAGGGTAAACAGATAATGAATGAATGAATGAAAGTTTTCTCCGCGCATGCGCAGTGTTAACAAAATGGTGTACTTTGTTGACATATCGCGACTATTTTGCTATTTAAGAAAGTACTTTAAATTGGACAAGAGGGTGGATTAGAACTTTCTTCAGTATTTACATCTGCTATATGCATTTTCCTTCCCTAGATGATTATTTTCTTTACTAAATTAACCATAAGATAATTATCACCTTACTTACAACCGAATTATCGAGAAAGTCATTAAGTCTGAGGCTAGCAATCTATTTTTAAGATTAAAATTCTTATTCTGTCATGTTAGTTAGGTTTGCTAATGTTTCTTTCTAGCAGCACAGATTTGCAATTTCCACCAGTAAAAATTCACATGCCCACCTCCGTGGCATTGAAGGGTACAGGATGGATGAAATGGTTAATGGGACGAAATGCAGGCAAATAAATGTCTATTTTTACTTTCTCTACTACGTATAGTAAGTAGGGGTAGTATTTTATTCCAATCAAAAATTAGATACCAAGATTTCACCGGATGTTTTGAAGCCCACTGAATCCAAAAAAAGCATGTTTGGAAACGTGTCCGTGTGTGTGTCTGTGTGTCTGTGAACAGTATAACTCAGAAACGATCAGTCAAATAAACACCAAACCTGGTATTTAGATTCAGTATCTTCCAGAGATGCGACACAAAGGTTTTCAAGAAAAAAACCCATCCCAGATTACCCTTTACATGGGACATTTTTCGAAAATTTTAATTTTCTCAAAAATGGCTCTAACGATTTTGATTAAAATATCATATGTTTAAGACACTTTCATGACAAATAAAATGTATATCTCGAATTTTCTGGGAATGTCTCCAAAAGTATTCTTCATTGTGAACGACTTTTGCCTTACTGGTAAACCATAAGAGGTAGACAAACCTTTACTACACAAAAAATTTACACAATTAAAATACACAATCTATGTCATATACATGTTTTTGTTGAGTGAACCATTTTTGAGATATTGCTTGTTATTCCCTTAAATTTTCCAACACATAGTTTTTCTGAAATAGAAATTCGTTATTCATTTTTTTTGGTCCTGGTAATGCAAAGAGAATGGAATGCTCCACATAGTAACCAGCTCTTAAAATATTTGACTATCGCTTAAAGCCTACCAATTCCCCTTGCATCTACAAGAAAATTAGCAATAAGATTAACGTTTCGATATCTCGATTAACATGAAGCATATGGAGAATAAGTGTTTGTAAAAATAGTTTGTACAAGTAGAGAAAATCATGTGAGTGTAACACGTCAGGTTTTTTACAATATTGCAGCGGTTATTCCTAGAAAATTCGGAGTCTACATTTATTTATCACTAAAATAGCTTAAACATGTATTTTAATAAAAGACGTTTGTCAGTTTTTATAAAATAAAGAATTTAAAAAAATGCTCCATGTAAAGGGTAGTCTGAGGGGGGATTTTCTTGAAAATATTTGTGTTGCATCTTTGAAAGACGATGAACCTAAATACGAAGTTTGTATTTATGCGACTTTTCGTTTTTGACCTATGCTATTCACAAACACACACGCGATTTTTTTCTAGAAATACTATTTTATTCAAGGGGCTACAAAACATGTATTTCCTGTGAAGACCCTATATAGAAACTTAGGATGGAATGAAATACCTTCTCTGCCTGTTATGTACATGGCAGAGAAAGCAAAAATAAGTCATAAATACGTATTTAAGCGTCTAAACTAACCCTAACTAATGTCACCTCTCTCTATTTCTTACGAGTGTGTATGAAATTTGCGGGGAAGCGGCGCATTTCATCTTGGGAAACTGTGGTTATCTCTTAGACGGATGTTGTTTTGGTTGTTTTTCTCCTTGCAGTCACAAGATCCGCATCTTGTTTCCAAAATGTAGTTGTTGCAGCACATTGCGCTGGTTTAACTTGTCATAACTTTGTATAAGCAGCGGTGTAAACTTTGTTTTCACCCAGGAGTCTTGCGGAGGAATTTTCTACACGAAGGAATACTATCACAAGTATTCTACTTTAAATACTGGTCTAGTACTTACTATATTGTAAATTTTATTATATTCCATAAGCTTTAACATCAAAAGTTTTAGATTATTATTATTTTCTCTACTTCGTAGAATAAGTGGGGGAATTGTTGTATTCCACCCAAATATTCCATGTCGAAATTTCACCGTAAATACACGTTTTCAGGACCTCTGATTCTCAAAAAGCATTTTTAGAAAATGGTGTGCGCGTGTGTGTCTTCCTGTCTGTCTATCTGTATGTCTGTGAACAGCATAACTGAAAAACGAAAAGTTGGATAAATACCAAACTTGGTATTTAGTTTCAATATCTTCCAAATTTGTAACACAAAGACTTTCAAGAATATCCCCCACTCCAGACTACCCTTTACGTGGAAGACTTTTGGAAATTTATTTTTTAAGAAATGGCTCTAAGGATTTTTATTAAAACACCATATATTAAAGATATTTACATTACAAATAAAATGCATATCTTGAATTTTTCTGGGAAAAGCGAGTAAAGTCAACTTCATTTTGAAGTAGGGTGAATTTTAGGTGGAGTTTTATTGTATTTCGACTATAGGGGAGCCGAACTTTTAGTAGTTGCAACCACGTATGGTACTAAGTTTCCGAGGTCTTCACCCCAATGTTCACTTTCCGGTGGCCTTCGCCCCAAGTTTACTTTCCGGTGGCCTATCTTTAAATATTATATATATTTATGTTTGCCTCGGCTGCGTCAGTATTAATTTGTAGAAACATGTGTATCTTTGCAGGGGGTGATGTGGCTAAAGAATGTAGGCTTACACAAATTATAATTTTTACTTTACTCCTTTTATTGATCCTTGACACTATTAAATACACTTCACTGATACAGAGAGCTGTGAGATTATTTATTAATTACCTGCACGTTTTAACAAGTAAACTTTATAATATTCGCCGTAATGAATTTTCGTCTCACACTGAATACGTGTTAAACTTCTCGAGGACGCGTCTCGCGTCCGGTTAGAAACGCTGTCTGCTAGCAACTGACTTCTACCACCTGAATTTGTAAATTTCTGTATTTCAAGTCTCTGATTGGCTAATGTTTCTCCAATAGTTTACTTTTATTTAACTTAAGCTTTTTCTGGTTGTTGATTGAGTATTTATAAACTGTTTTAAATATTACATATTGTTCTAAGAATTACTAGTAGCATTATTAAACTTTCTAATTCATTATTGCCTCAAGGTTATCTCATTGTTACCGCATTGTTAGCAACCTTCAGCATCTATTCTCACAGCTCCTACATTATTAAATTACTTAATACATTCATATAACTTTATTATACATGTATACAATAATATACAATTAATTCAATGACTGTTATATACATTTTATACGTTATTTATACACATCTTGCTTTAAGGCGGACTGTTATTGAATTTATATATTATATAGTTAGACTGAAACCATTTAAGTGTTAAAAATACTGGCTGAATTTGGATGAAATTATGTATAATATTATACAACTGGTAGATGTTAAGCGATAGATGAAAACGTACTACACAAAAATGTAGATCTCTTGAAATTTTAAGGCTGACATGTAGCGTCCAATTCTTAAACATTTGATTATCGCTGTTCTGTTTGTATCTGTAACGAAATGTGGAATTTAGTTGTTTCTGCAAATGTTTATTTAGATTCAAATAAAGTAGATATAAAAATAGTGTTTACTAAGAATAGACTGTATACTCACTAATAAACGATAGAGTGTAGAGAAAGCCATGTGAATGCATCACATCAGATTTTTTATGTATAACTATATCCCAGGCCTTTAATTTAATGTAGAATAAGCATATTGAAATGCGAGAATCAATTATAATACATCGATATTTCCTTCTTGATCGACATTAATATGCAGTAGAGTGCGCTTAGTCTGAACTATATTTTGTATATAAACCCTCGGCCTGCCAAACCGACTGCCGGCCTCATGCCCACATACGTACAGCAGAAGTGGCGATCATCCAACCGATATGGGGAGGAGATGTGGCCAGCATCACGCATCCCCCAACCGGAATGTTGACTCTCTAAGCCGGGATCGCTTTCTATCGCAGCTTGTCACTTTCCTCATAGGCACTGCTCCTATATCCGGGACTTAAAACATCCGCACCCCCACGGGTGGCATCGAACGCGCGTGCATTCCGTGGCCGGCAACTAGAGTACTACGCTCCAACTCAATGCGCCATGACGCAAGACGTCTTCTGTATACAGGTATAAAAGCATATGCATTATAAGCAGGCAGAGGGGTTTTAGTAAGTAAACACAGCAATCGTCTTACTGAACGGAGTATAGGTGACGTCAGGTATTGTGACAGACACTCTCAACCGACGCTTTCCATTTATTCGATGCGTGCATAGACCAATGGAGAACCGTGACAATATGCCTAAAGTAAAGAACAGTTCATACATAAAAAAATCTGATATGTTACACTCACATGACTTTCTCTACTCTTGTACAAACTATTTTTACAAACGCTTATTCTCCATATGCTTCATTTTAATCGAGATATCGGGATGTTAATCCTATTGCTAATTTTCTTGTAGATGCAAGGGGAATTGGTAGGCTTTAAGCGATAGTCAAATATTTTAAGAGCTGGTTGTTATGTGGAGTATTTCATTATCTTTGCATTACCAGGACAAAAAAATATGAATAATGAATTCCCATTTGAGAAAAGGTATAAGTATTGGAAAATTTAAGGGAATAACAAGCAATATCTCGAAAATGATTCACTCAACAACAAAAATGTATATGGCATAAATTGTGTATTTTAACGCGATCTACATTTTTTGTGTAGTAAAACTTTGTCTACATCTTATGGTTTACCAATTATGAAAAAGTCATTCACAATGAAGAATACTTCTGGAGACATATACACTTCATTTGTCATGAAAATATCTTAAACATATTATATTTAAATCAAAATCGTTAGAGCCATTTTGGAGAAAATTAAAAATTTTGAAAAATTTTCCATGTAAAGGCTAATTTGGGGTGGGGGGATTTTCTTGAAAACCTTCGTGTCGCATCTCTGGAAGATACTGAACCTAAATACCAAGTTTGGTGTTTATCTGACTGTTCGTTTCTGAGTTATGCTGTTCACAGACACACAGACACACAGGACATGTTTCCAAAAATGCTTTTTTTGGATTCAGGGGCTCTCAAAACGTGTATTTCCGGTGAAATCTCGGTATCGAATTTTTGGGTGGAATACAATACTTCTACTACTTACTATACGTAGTAGAGAAGGTAAAAATCATCACAATAAGCATTGTTTGTAGCGGAATTTGGTATGAAACACTACAGCACAAATGGCGTAACATCAGATGTAACATTAGAGCTCAAAGAACGTTTGAACCTGTAATTCAATGAAAGACAAGGAAAATGTGGCATTATTATAGAGAACAATGAGGAAATCCGATTTTCAATCTCCTCAGTTCCAAACTATGCATCACAATTTTTCGAGAATCTGGGTCATACGCTAATAATAGCGGATGTTGAATAAAACAACTTTTCGATGTAAAATAAAAGGAATTGTAACTGGGATTCTGTATATTAATGCCTTAATCAAACCTTAGTAGCCTTATTACATACTTATCAATAGTTAAACATGCATTGTTTTTTTCTTCTTTTAATATTTCTTAATTCTGGTCCGCTTCTATCGAAATAGGTTGTACTCCTTTCAAACTGGACTCCATATTTTTACTTTCTCTACTACGTATAGTAAGTAGGGGAAGTATTGCATTCCACCCAAAAATTCGATACCGAGATTTCACCGGAAATACATGTTTTGAGACCTCCTGAATCCAAAAAAAGCATTTTTGGAAACATGTCCGTGTGTGTGTCTGTGTGTGTGTGTGTCTGTGAACAGCATAACTCAAAAACGAACAGTCGGATAAGCACCAAACTTGGTATTTAGGTTCAGTATCTTCCAGAGATGCGACACGAAGGTTTTCAAGAAAATCCCCCTACCCCAGACTACCCTTTACATGGAAGATTTTTCGAAAATTTTAATTTTCTCAAAAATGGCTCTAACGATTTTGATGAAAATATCATATGTTTAAGATAATGTCATGAGAAATGAAATGTATATCTCGAATTTTCTGGGAATGTCTCCAAAAGTATTCTTCATTGTGAACGACTTTTGCATAACTGGTAAACCATAAGAGATGGTCAAAATATTACTACACAAAAAATGTAGATCGCGTAAAAATACACAACTTATGTCATATACGTTTCTTTTGTTGAGTGAACCGTTTTTGAGATATTGCTTGTTATTTCCTTAAATTTTACAATACTTATACTTTTTCTCACATTCGTTATTCATTTTTTTATGTCCTGGACATGCAAAGAGAATGGAATGCGCCACATAGCAACCAGCGTTAAAATATTTGACTATCGTTTAAAAGCTAGCATATTTCCCTTGCATCTACAAGAAAATTACCAATAAGATTGACATCTCGATATCTCGATTAACATGAACCATATGGAGAATAAGCGTTTGTAAAATTAGATTGTACAAGAGTAGAGAAAGTCATGTGAGTGTAACACATCAGATTTTTTTTCAGAGAACACTGCGAAGTCACAATTGCTTCCACCTTCTCTCGCCAACAACCCTTGGTGCATTCCTAACTGGAAGGTTTACTTACTAAAACCCCCTGCCTGGTTCAAAAGCATGTATCGTGTGAGCATGTTTTGTTTACAAATCCATGTCCACAAATCCTTTGTTTACGCTTTGGAAGCTCTGAAACGGAATGTGGATTACTGCAGGTATTCCATAGACTCCGGGTCAAGCAGTAGACTCTAATTCATTTGTTAAGGTTAGCAAATGCAATTTCTTCCTTAATCAACCAATTCAAATTAAATTTTTAGGCTAAAATGCACTTTCCACGATATATGTTTGGTTAAATTTCATTGCTCTATACTGAATAGTTTTGTAACTAAAACTATTTATACTTTTTGCAAATAATTAGACTGTAATAAAAGGTATCCTTTTTTCAATTTAGAATTAAGAAATTTGATATGCTATTTGCTGCACTCATATGCAATAACCTGTAAAATTTGTTTTCCAGAAATTAGTACTTGTTAGAAATATGAATATGTTTGTATTTAGAACAAAAAGAAGAACTATTACTAATAATTATACGGAAAAAATGCGTATACTTGTATGTATAAGAGTAATATACCTCAAAGAGAGAGTATACCTCAAAGAACAAAAATTGCTATATGGAGAAATATATATATATATATATATATATATATATATATTGGGAGCACAGTTGTCGGAGACATCGCTGTTCATTCATCAATTAGGATTACTCCAATTTTCAGACGGATTATAAACGTAATATTTACTGGGTATATTCTAGACATGCCAAAGATTCTGTTTCTTTAAAAACAGTTTTTCTAAAAACAAAAATTGCCATTCTGGTACCGGTGTGTCCCCTTAAGAATTGCTTAACAGTGCTACTGCATCAGCCGTTACATAATGCACATCAATCCTTCTCGTACCTACAACCACCGGTAGTGTTTACTTTCATATTTATATTATTCATTTACCTGGCTATTTAAGTGGGAATGAACAATGGCGGCCTTGTACACAGATGTAGATACATCGATATGCTTCTTATTTACGCGGCAGTCAGCAGGAATGCAAGAGTCCTGTCGGCTAAATCAACAACATAATGCCAACGGGCATCACCCAGCCCACACCATGTTTTCAAAATTGAAACGGACACCTTATATTCTAATAAGCACCTCTGTGGTCACACGGTATACCAGAGTTCGAATTTCTTCCGAAAGTTCGAAATAACATAACTAGGAAGTATACAAAACGTATCGAAGCTGACAGAAATCACTTTGAGGACCTCTAGTAGTGGGTTATAATGTTATTTGTTTACTTACATTATTTTGGATACATTTTTACTACTTTTCTGTCTTTTGTGATCCGTACTGTCTACGTCTTCCTCCGTATTTCAGATACCCGGCACGCAAACAAAGATTTCTTACAGTAACAACCAAAATTGAATTCCGTGCATGTTTATTATGGCGCAGTGAAGTCTTGAGAACGCAAGTGGGACGAACTATGCAAGATCCAAGAGCAGTATTGAAGTGTCGGATGCTGGTTCCGTAAAAAACATTGCTTAAACAATGCTGAAACATTTGACAAAAGAAACGTTTTTCCCCCAGACCTTAATAATCTAGTGATTACGATGGTTTACTCGATGAGAGGTCCACCTCTCTACTTTTTCGTCTAACAATCGACAAAAGAAAGCTGCAACTGAACTTCACCGACCTTCATCCTTTCAGTTTGTACGTAACTTTATTTAGAAGAGCCCTTCTTCGATATTTTGCAAACGGAAAAAGGCAGAAGCGGAAACATCTCAGCCATAAAATTTATTTTTCTCGCGGTTTTATGGCTCCGATATTTCACTTTGTTGATACTGCAATGAACGGAAGGGGAAGAAAGGTTGAACCTTTACTAATTCCCCCTCATTCCGTTGGGGCGCTGTGTGTGTATTCAGTACACGTTCCCTGCTCTTGATGGCATTATATACAGGAATGTACAAAGGAAATGTGTTACAATGCCACAGAGCAAATTGAATGTTTTGCCGAGGGTCGTAATGTCAAGAATACCACTTGTCGTCAGTGTTGATAGACGTGACGCCTCGAGCTTTTAGATTGCGGTGAATAATCGCAGCACTCAGTAAAATTAGCCATGGAAGCAATTAATGGTGCAGCAAAAAGAAAATCACGACAGCTAATGTCAAGTTTAACGTAATCTATGTTTTTGCTTTAGGAACATTTACTTTAACAAGTGGTGTTGAATTACGATTCAGGCGCTCTTAAATTCCTCCAAATAGCATTGCTGTCAAGGTTAATGGCGCCTGCTCAGCGACCCGAGATCAATTTGCTGTGGAATCAGGCGAAATAATGACAGTTCTTCAGTATAAGCACAGAGTGATTTATAACATCTCTAAAAGACTACAATTCCAGGATCGGTAGCAGAATCTTCTGGAATTTACTGGTATAACGTTCATTTAGAAGTCCTCTCTATGACTGCTGAAACAAACTTAAGGATTAAACTTATCAAAAATTACAATTTAGGCCTCTTAACTTATTTTTTTCTAGGAAGTTTTCGTGTAAATATGTTTGTTAGCGTAATGAAAATAAGTTATGTGAAGATTTAAATAACCCTGAGCGGAGGGCATGGCAGTGCATTTGAGGCTTTTTTATATTTCTCATATTTCTTTCCAATTTTTCCAGAAGTCTTTGCAAAATCAGCTGCAGATTTCGGTTTCTAAATTATGCATTTTAGTAAAAATGTACACTATTTAATAAAACAAATACCAGAATTTCAGATAACCTTTAAGGACAATTTTCTTTTGCGTTTTTCTTGGTTGCAATATGCCAGACATTTTTCAGCATTTAAAATTCTTCTTAGAGTAAACCTTGGGGTTTATCCCAATATATGCTAAATGAAAAACATGCTACACAGTTATTAATATAAGGTAAATGTATTACGCAACAAGCTCGTTCGCTTGATAAGTATATGCATTTTTATACAAAACCGAAACTCACAACTGAACCAAAATTATAGTTTTAAAGCCTATTAATTTAAAGGTATATTTCTTAGCTAACTTAGTTTCTAGCCCTATAAGAATCATAGCTCTGAAAACTGTTCAAAATTATAAAAACAACAACCTAGACTTCGATTCCCGTCCATCGCCAAATTTACTTAGGATTTTCGTGGTTTTCTCTGGTCTCTAGGCGAATGTTGTGGTGGTTTATCATCTACCAGGTGTGTTGGGTGTTTCAGGTGTGTTTCTAGGTGTGTTACGGTTCAGGGCAAATGACGTGTATCTTTGTTTGAAGAAAAGAGTATTCCCCGTGAACATTAGGATTGCTTGTTTGGACGGATCGTTCATCGCCCTTTCTGAAAAGCTCCAGTAGTAGGACGGATCTTCCAGCCAGGAACTGTTAGGGAATTCCGCGCATCTCTGTGACCTCTAGCCTCCTGTGATTCCTTCAGTCGAATAATGGTATCTATATATGTATTAACTTTTAACACTCTGCAATATTTAAAATGCATTCTTGTAGCTATAGTTCATAGGAACGTACATTTCTACGCCCCTGAGTCCAACTAATATATCTCAAACTTTTCAGTTTATATTCTCATATTATATTTTCAGATAATTACCCATTAATTCGAAATCTACGATGCTATTATATACGACGGATACTTAAAAATGGTAAAACCCGCACCACCCTTTTGAGCAAGTCATGTACAGTTGAGGAAATGTAACATTTACTCTTTGTGACGTCACGTGCAATATTAAATGCCCTACATTCTTGAAGAGTTTTTATTTTCGCGAAGTAGCGCTTTAGTGGCACACTGTAGTTAGTATTAAGGAAGGACAAAGCCACAGAGCGGGATGGGTCAGGCGGCAAAGTGTTTGGCCCGCATTCGGGAGGTCCGAGGTTTGAACCACAGTCTGGCCCGTGGGCTTTTTCTAAGGGGTTTCCTGGGTATTCAGGCGAATGCTGGTGTAGCTTCTTCCATCCCCGAATTTCCCGTCCCTCCAGTGTGGCAGTGGAAAAGGATGCTCTGTGTAAACTTTCTCCGTCCCTTGACCTTCGGCTAGTTACTGGAGTATAAGGACCGCCCCTTGGTGGCGTTGGACACCTTGGGAGCCGGGGTCCCCAGTCTGCTTGTCCGACTTCCGGGCACCTCAATCTGGAAACTGTATGGACCCTTCATTGCTGTGCCGCCACTTCTGGTTCCGGCCGACCGGTGTCTCCCTTCACCTCCTCTCTCCCTCCCGGGACGTCCTCTCATAGGGCGTCGGTACAATATCCTCATTCCTGGATTGGTGCCAAATCTACTCCGCTTCACAATCTAATCAAGGACAAAGCTATCAATCACTTTTACTTTTTCCACCACCCCAAACCAGCCCTTTACATGCAGCATTTTTCGGCATTTTTTATTTTATTAAAATATATGGTTTTTATTAAAATATATTCTAAAGATATTTGTATGAAGTATAAGGTGAATAGTTAAGTCCCCTCTTTAAGCAAATGGATTAACGATAATCCTGCCGCTAGGTGGCGTTGGTGTCGCGTTAATCCGCCTAATCCGTAGGATTAGCGGGAAGTTCGAAAAGTTGCCACTAGCGGTGAGGATTAACGAAAATCCACTTGCTTAAAGAGGGGACTTTTTTTTTTATTTTTTTTTTCATTAAACAGGATACAGAGAGATTTACAATAGTGGTTATATTTGTTGTAAAACGAGTACACACAAGAAGCACTAAATACACATATGGATGATAGATTATAAACTATGAATACTGTGTTACAAAGCACAAAATACACATATGAATGGAATATAAAATGGATATGAATAATAAATTGGATTAAAAAATCACATGGATATATATTGCATATATTCACTGTTTATGTCTGAGATGCATTGTCACACATTTTTGCGCACTCACGCACTAGGATAACTTTAAAAAATGTGGTGTGTTTGGGTGGTGGAGGTTGGACTGTGATATGTTGTTCTTCATCGCTGCTGCTGCTGTCGATGCGAAACACGTGACGACGACGGAGAGGTTGGGTGATGCAGGTGATGAGGAGGTGTGAGAAGTTGTTGCTGAGATGGTCGGTTGGAGCGGGAATGTGGATGGGTATGATGAAGTCTGTGTCGAAGCTGATGGCGTGGCAACCTGAAGCGGTGACTTCGTTGCAGAGTGTTGATTTAGCGTTGTTGTTGATGTAGATGATGCAGGTGGCATCTTGTTGGAAGATGTTGATTTTGCTAGGAACACAGTTGACGTGAATAACATCGGTACGATCTATGAATAGTTTGATGGTGACGGTCTTGACGTGGGCGAAGAAGGTTGTGCAGGAGGAGATGATGCGGATATTGGAGGGAAATTCTCCTTTTGTGGAGAGATTTGGATTGAAGAGTAGTTTGAGGTTGAGGTTGTTGCCGACGAAAATTGGGTCGGTTTCGCAGGCCATTATGGGGAGGTGAAGTGTACGACGTAACGTTTGAAGCCGTTTCGGAGTTTCTCTTCGCCTTTGTAGATGATGCAGAATGGGTTTTTATTTAGGTTTTGGATGAGTTCGGGGGTGGCTTTTCCAAATCTGGAAGGGAGGAAAACCTCGGATTCGTCGTCTAGTTTGACGACGGTTTTGGCACCGTATACGGTTTCGACGGATTTGACACTCTGCACACGGTATGGTACGTTTTCATGTAGGGATGAGACGCTGCGTATGGCGCAGCTGTTGGATAATTCCTCAAGTTGGTGAAGGGCGTTCATTTTGGCAGAAGCGGCAGTGTTTAACAAACGGTGCTGGGCCGTCGAAATGGATGCGTTGGGCTGGTAGGTTGTAATGCTTGGTGCACCTTCGGTAGGGAGCACACACTTCCTTGGCGTCGATGGAAAGCTGATGCCAAACGACGTTTACGTCGAATGGATTGTAACGAGTGAAGATGGTGTTACCGTTTTGCAAGAGCACTTGACGTTCTTGGGGCAGGAGCACCTCAAGGCGTTTTTCGTTTTCGAGGTACTTTAGCAATACAGTGAAGCATCCGCAGGTCATGAGTTGTTTCTGCCTGCGTATTTGCTGAGAAATTCTTCGATCTGCTGGTTAAGTTGAGCGAGGTTTTCGTAGAAACCCTGGTAGCACCGCTGGCACAGGTGAGTGAGACGAGCACGGAGTTGGCATCTGCACGTTGGATGGAAGCAGAAGGAGCAGTGAACAAGCGCACAGGAGTCTGCTGACATGTCACGACGACAGCTGAGAACGGACTGCGTGCTAAACGTGGAGGGGGAATGCTTATTTGAAGGCTACATCCGCAGGAAATGAGTGGTGGGGTTGATAATCGGCAGGAAGAGAGATATGGAAAAACCGACATCCGGAGGAAGCGATAATGTGTGTGTGAAAGGAAGTGAGCAGGGAGATAATAGGAAAGCGTACATCCGCTGGAAGGGAGATATGGACATTCGGAGGAAGCGATAATGAGTGTGGGAAAGGAAGTGTGTAGCGATGTGATAGGAGAGCGGATATTTGCAGGAAGGGAGATGTTGACCGGTTGGAAAGCCGCATCCGCAGTAAGCGATAATGGGTGGATTTGAATTGGAAGGAAATAACGGTCGACTGGAAAATACCCAAGCTCACCACCAAACGTTGTTTTTGGTATAGGCGATTATGCCTTGGTCTTGTTGTTCTTCTTGTTGCACAATAGTTCTGTTTTGATGGACGCTAAACTTCCACTTGCCGTGTATAAGATCGGGTAGAATATAGGGTGGGACATTGCCCAAATGTGCGGTTAAGCATCTACCGAAGCATGTGTGGTCTTGGTGTATCATTTCCTGCATGTTAGCTACGGAAATGTACTGTTGTTCGAAGAAGATTATGTATAAACCTCTTGAGGCGACAAATTGGAAGCATTGTTGGGAAGATTGGCGTTCTTCTTCTTCTTCACGATTTGTGTTGCAGGAAGTCCACAAATGAGATTTGAAATGGATATCGTTGAAATTGATGTTGGAGAACACGAAATGAATTTGGTTCTCGCAGCTGTGAACTTTGACGGACACAAGTTTGCCGTCGTAGGTATGATCGATGAAACGGAGTGCATAAGGAGCATTTTTTTTAGGATGCCCCTCTGTTTCGTAATTTTTAAACACCTTGGTTCCCTCGCAGTACACGGAGACGTAGTTTCTGTATCCCATGCTGGAGGTGTTTATGGGTCGGTGGTTGCGAGGCGACTGGCGGTTATGGTTGAGTGATGTTTTGGATGAGGAGAGGTTTTAGGAAATGTTCTATTTCCAGGAAGGTTCGAAAATTAGCGCACCGGATATACTTGGTGAACTGGGTAAAGTTTGTGGAATCGAAAGGGCCGTTGGAAGCATGAAGGAGGTACTTGCGGTAGGCTAAGATTTGATTTTGCACGTCCATTTCTTCCTTTCTCTTGTGATACAAGATGTCGGTAATGATTCGTTGCAAGCTTTGCAGTGCGTCCCATTCCTGCGGGGTGAGGGAGATGCTGTTGCCTTGCATATCTTTGAAGACGATGTTTAGCTTTCCGAATGCGCAGCTGAAGAGGATCGAAATACGTTCGCAGAGCTGATACTCTTGCAGATGTCCCTCGGATTGGTGAAGGCGGCGATGGATGATAGACTTGGTTTCGGCGAGAGTGTTCCATTCTATGGAGCTGAGGACGACGACGTTGCGTTTTCCGCATTTTGCAATGGTCACCACTAGCTGGTGTGGAGGGGCGGGAGAAAAGCCCACGCACACGAACTTGGTTTGTTGTGGGTTAAGAAAGTATATATCAGAAAGGGGTCCGATGAAGGGAAGTTCCTTGGGCCTATGTTCTTGCGGGTCGTCGGGATGATCTTCGAGGATGGTAAGTTGCCTTTTGGCGGAGGGTGATTGATGCGGCGTTTGCAGACCCAGCGCACTGAAACGAGAGAGAGAGACGAGCGTGTTAGAGCATTGTAAGATGAGATGAAGCGAAAAAAAAGACCAATAGAAGGAGTTTGCTTACCTGGGCGGTGTGTGTGCGGTTTCCATGTTTCACTGCGAATAAGGTCGGCGGCGCGCGTATGGCGCTTTATAGCAGCAGCGGGAGCGAGTTCTGAAAGCATATGAAAGAGAGAGATAGAGAATGAGCACCAGAGAGTATGGAGTGCTATGAGGTGGTGTTGAGAAAGTTTGTTACCTGCAAAGGTTGGCACTTCTGTAGAGCGCTGGAGCATTTTGGGAGACATGCGTCTTTGTAGGTGTTTTGAATGACGGCATCGTTTTGCTTATAATCACTGATGTGGAATTTGGAAAAGAACGCGTTTTTGGGAAAGCCGGAGCAGCAGTGGGTGAGGTAATCGATGACGTAATGACCGCACGTGGTGCTGTCATACCCTTGCAACCTTCTGGCATAGTGCGACCATCGGTTACCGCAGCAGGCGTTGAGAAACTTTAGAAAATGAGGCGACAGGGGAGGTAGACCGTAGCTGTCGAAATACTGTCCGTGACCGCTCTGTGCGACAAAGATGCAAACCCAGTGCTTGCCTGGCAGGGTGATGGGATCGGTGTTAGCGACCAAAGCAAACGGAAGTTTACGATGGGTAGTTACTGTGGGTAGTGTATCGCAGGCGAAAACGCCTAAAAAGTAAGGGCGCGTTGAGGGGCACGTGGATAGAAAGCGTTCTATTTGAAACGAGTTCATGATATGATAATGGATCTATTGGCATCGATTTCGAGGGTGCGATGTATTTCCGCCAGGAGGAGAAGAACGACTGGTTCTGGCAACTGTTTAGCAAAACCGACTCTTATAGACACGGACCCGTGGCGCTGACCGGAGGTGTAAGATTGGTTTGCGCTCATGTCTGCAGTGAGATCGAAAGCCATAACGGTGTAACCGTAGGCGTAGGCCTGCCGTGAGATGGAGTGCCCCTCGTCTCTGAAATGAATGCCGAGGCCGTCTTGGAGGGTTTGAAAGCATTGCATGTAGTGCCCCTTATTAAAGTCGGGTTGAAGGGGTTGAGAGGGTACGGGTTGGCCGTTGACGTAGAGTTGAAATGTGTTCATGTTGAAATGTTGGAAATTGAAGGGATTTTTGGTGACGTCGCCGGTGTATGCCTTGTCGGAGACCATGGCGACCACCACCCGCCTGGGAATTTGTCCTGTGAAGACGTCGCTAAAGGTCATTGCGCTGGTCTCTTTGGGAATGCTGAGGGCGTGAAAGCTGACATCCTTGAGATGATACTTTGCGTTGCTCTTTGCTAGCGCAGCTTGATGGGCAAGCTTGATGGTGGGCGAGGGTCTAACGGCTTTTAGATGTAGTGTGGCGGACTGAATATCGGCGTAACCTTTGAAGGTGGCGTTGTCGGAAAACAAATGGAATTGGGGAGAGGAAGGTGTGAGCTTGATGGTGACATTGACGTTGTTGAGTAGCAATGATTCCTGCCTAAACATGGCGTTGGATAGGGGTGCTATGAGCTGCACGACCTTGCTGGTACTGGTGAACCCCTTGCGAAACAAGAAACCTGCGTTGGCGGTGAACGTGTCCATGATTCCCGCCGTGTCTTTCATCCAGAGAGCGCACTGTAGCTTGGAGTTCATGGCATCATCCGAATAATTGAGAAGAGTCTCGAGGTACGTTCTATAGGGGTATCCCGCTTGTGGCATGGAGACGATGACGCTATTCAGCGATACCTCCATTTGCTGAAACAGTGAATTTAGCGCATTGTTGACAAAAGTGACGTTATCGTCCGGTTTGAGAGTCGCTCCGTCGGCATCGACGATGCGAACCAAGAGCTCGAGGACGACGTAAGTCATGTCGAGGTATTCGTCCGCATTTCCGGAATAATGAAAAGTGATGGGCGCGTTCTTCATGATGGTGTTTTGAGGGTTTAGGGATACAAACCGAGACTCTTCCACGTTCATCTGAACGGGAAGGTCTTTGAAGAGGTCGAGTTCGGAACTCATGTGGACGACTGCTTCGGACATTATGAGAACACGTCCTGCACCTTTCGCCAGCCGCGTTTCAACCTAGACTGCTTTGGCTTGGAGGGTTTTGCGCGTTTTATTGCCTTGAGACGCCTGACGCCCGATCCTATCATGGAATCGATTTTTTCGTCTGCTTTTCGCTTAAGATTCGACCCCGCCTCCTTTAGCCTGAGCTTGAGGGCCTCCTTAGGAGGTCTTCCTCTGGTGGCCATGTCGGACAGCACGTGCGCTCCCACTTTGAGCGCCTCTTTGCCGACCGCCTTGGCGCCGCTTTTTAAGAAGGGTAGAACTGTTCTGAAAAGGCCTCCGAGCGCAGAAAATAGACCGCTTCCTCGCTGGTAGCGCTTACCGCGATAGAGAGCGAAATCCCGATGGTCTAGCGCGCCACCGGCTTGATTGAGATAGTATTGCGTGACCGTGTGTACATCCATTACTGTTGCTTTGGTCTGAAGGTGAGAACTATAGTGGAGGATAATCCGTCGGCAAATGGCAGCAGATCGCCGTAACCGTTCCTTAAATCTATGTTGACGGTTTTGAAGTCTTGTGTTATGAGCGGTACCCAGTTTAGAGGAAAGAAGGACTTTTCGTCGGACATGTACGTGTTGTTGCTTTTTTCGTATTCCACCGCCACGCTCTCTATCACTTGGACAAATGTGTCGCCCACCACTTGCGGTGCCACCAGATTACAGTAGATAAACATTTCGTAAGGGAACCCCATATACGGGTCTACGGGGTGTTTGGGGGGTTTCTGCAGGACGATGTTGGTGTAGGGTTCGAAGCCCAGCATTTTGGCCACGACGGGTGTGAGCATCAAGCTGTGAATGCGATGAAGCGGTTCGGTTTCAGCGGGGCGCTCGGAATCGGTAGTTGCGGCGGTCTCCGAAGGTGACGGATGTGCGCCTTCGGCAGTTGGTGTTGAAGCGGTTTGCTCTGGTTTAGGCTGCGGTGCAGAAGCGGATGGGGTAGGCGCGCCGGTTGTTGTTTTCCGAGAGCCCGGTGGCTTTGGCGGATGGTGTGTGCCGCTGGGAGTGGGTCTTGGCGGTTGTGGTTTGGGGGTTCTTGACGGTTTAAGTTTGCCCGGTGCGTCACCCATCATCGCTTCGCTGGTTACAGCGGTCTTTGCGACGCGGGCGAAACCGTTCTCCACGAAACCGTCAAAAGCAATGTCGGGAAGTTGCTGCGCATGCGTGACTGCAGCGTTAACGCTGACCGTTCTGTTGCGGTCGTTGTATAGAAAAAAGTTTTCCACGTGCAAATTCTGCTCGATGACGGCGTTGGTCCGGTTGACGAGGTCTTTAGGCTCGTGCACGATGCCCGGGGGCATTTGCAAGCTAAATTTCGAATGCGTAGGCAGGTGCGTCATGGTATACTTGATGCCAATGAGCTGCGCGTCGCCTTCAGAAACGTTGTAGAATTTCACAGGGTACCTCACCTTTTGCAGAGCCACTTCCCACTCTCCCTGCAGCACGATGCGCTCTGGCAATATGTTGGAAAATCTGGAAGTGGTGTTGTCGGTAAAGTGATCCATTGAAGCGTTGCTCACCAGCGTGAGCGAGAAGGGTTCGGTCTTGATCATATCGATGCGATCGTCGAAGCCTGAACCCACGAGTTAAATTTGGAAGGATAGCCCTTCCACTTGACCAAAAGTTGTTTGTTTCGCCCGCGCCCCTTGGTTTGCAGGACGCGGTCGATTTTGAAAGTTTGAGGAAGCTCGACCTTTTGCAACTCTTCGGTGTAAAAGTTGCCGTCTATGTCCTCTCCGGCTAGATCCTTGAGCTTATATACCACCGGCCTACCGCGCACGAGCTTGTGGATGACGAAGATTTCGTCTGTCCAGTTCTGCTCGTATCCCTTATCGAATTTCATTTTCTCCTTAGATACGCGCACGTGATCTCCGGCAGAGTACTTTGGCGGCGCTTTGCGGGGAAGGCGCCTGTCGTCGTACAGATTGTGGTACACTTGCACGATGTTAGTATCGTTGACCTCCTTGGGTGCCATTTTGATGGACCTGTGATACGAGCTGTTGTACGACTGCAGTAGTGCCGGAAGCACCTCCACGTATCTGTAGCGGTTCGTGTGTGTGTGAAATATTTCCACATCTTCGTCTTGAGAGTGCGGTTGAAGCGTTCGACGACGCTGGCTTTGACATTATTTTTGGTGGTGTAATGAAGCACGCCGTGTTTCTTGAGAAAGTCGCGAAAGGTCTTGTTGGTGAACTCTGTTCCCTTGTCGGTCTGCAGAACCCGGGGAAGGCGCTCGGAGAATATGGAGCGAAACGCCTGTGCCACCTCGGACCCCAGCTTCGATTTGAGAGGTACGGCCCAAGCATACTTGGAGAAGACGTCAATGACGGTGAGAATGTACGCGTAAGGTTTGTTATGCTCCTTGATGCTGTTCATGACGTTCAGATCCGCCTCCCAAAGATCGTTCATATTGGTCACGTGGTAGTATCGAGTCGGGAATCGCTTCCGCACCTGTTTGTGCAAAGTGTAACTGTCCTGGGTTCGAAGAAACGATTGGACGTTTGCTTTTGATATCCCCGTGGCCTTTCGGAGTGCGTTTACCGAACCGAAGCCGGCAGGGTGTTCCGCTTTTGCATAATAACGCCTTATCGTTTTCCACTCCTTCATCGCTTACTTGTAAAGAGGGTCCCACATTCGCATGCGAAGGTTATAGCTGGGCCTGTTCGCTTTCTTCTTCTTCTTCTTCTTCTCGGGTGAGGAAGTAGACGGTCTTTTGTTTTTGGGCGAGAGAGGGTTAGCGTTTACGGATCTCGATGGCCCTGACTTTTCCTTCTTTACTTGCGTCTCCTCGAGAAGGTGGACGTCGTCCTCGTCGTCGCTTTCGCGAAGGTAGGGCTGTCTCTCTTGTGACACGAGATCGAGATAGTTTCCCAATTTATATTTCATTAACCGCCACTTTTGGTCGGCAGTTATTTCTTTTTTGCGCTGAAGGTCCTGCATCTCTTTGGCCAGGTTAGCTATGGTTTTGTCGATGAGGTGAAGCTTTTCTACGGTTTTCGGCTGCGGAGCCACGACGATCTGCCTGCCGAGTTTCATCCTGTAAGTTTCGACACGAGCGCGCCACCCAGAGAAGCCAGAATGGGTAGAAGAAACGTCGGTAAAAATCCTCCTTTCTGAATCAAAATTTTCTTCTTCTTCTTCAAAGGCAACTTCCTGTCGATTAACTTCCTCCAAGCCGATTTATGCCTTTTTAAGCGATTCACGCATCTGGTGGGTAGTTGCACATGACCTCTGCACACGTTGAGCATGCATTCGCAAATGGCCTTTATGAGATCTCCGTTCGCGTTTTTCAACACCTTCTTGCGCACGGTAGGTTTTGCCTTGGCCAGGACGGTCAGATTTTCGTGCTGCCTGGCTATGCGCGCGCTGCTCAGTTTGGCAATGCTTGTCCTACCCCGTACCATGATTGCGCGGTAATGACGTTGGCGTCGAAAGGCGCGCTTTATTTAAAAAGGAAACCCCACTCATCGGCGCTCGTTGGGAACGAAATACGAGAGCGTCTCGCCCTGTAGCACGCCCGTTCGATACCTGTAGCGGTCGGGCGTGTATTGCGTGCAGTCGAGCACCAGATACCCGTGCGGTTGTTCGGTGGCCTTTTGGAAGGCCTCCAGCAGAAACTTCGAGTTCCTCGGTTCGATCTGTTGGCACAGCCTCTCTATTTGCATCTTATCCTTGTTGTTTTTGAACGCCACGATGTAGTTTGCGTTCAGAGATATCGTTCGAAATTTCTGTCCCTGCGGGAAAACGTTCTGCAGAATGTACACGATTCCGAAGCGCTTGTGGTGCGAGTCTCTGGTGAAAAAATTGGACACGTTCGAACCCCCACCCTCGAACATGAGGTCGTCGAGGACCACGAGGTGGTTCTCTCCCACGGAGCTTAACTCGGGCACGCCGGCGTGGGTCTCGCACTCTAGCGGTAGGGTTTCGAGTTTCGGCGAATACTCCGGCGGGTGGCACCACAGCACCTTGGAGGGAGGCCGGTCGAAGGATTCGTCCGCGTTGCGTATGAGGTTCTTTACGAAGGTGGACTTTCCGCAGCGCGACGGCCCCGCCACTAGCATCGTGCTGGGAAACTCGAATCGTCTAAGGCTGCGCGGTGAGCGCATCGTGCGGGTCCCGGGTTCGAAATGGACGTCGAGGGCGCTTGGCGTCTCATTTATGTGCGCAATCTCTCTTGAAGCCGTAGGGATAGGAGTCGCCGTCGTCGGCGAGCACGCGCTTGTTTACCACCATTCTGAAGGTCTTGATGCAGGGCTCGGTGACCAACGTCCAGAGGGGTTTTCTCGATATCTGGGTACCCTGCAGCGTCACCCTCTTGGCATTATCCCTCAGCACCACGTCCCGAATCACGTCCGCGTTCACGATCTCCAGGTTGCCGGAATTCAAGGTGATGCCCTTCACCTTGCACACCGAAAAGGTCTGATCCGTCTCCGGGCACTTGATTTCCAGACAATAGCTCTTCGGGCCCGTGGAGGCGAACCGGGAGACGTAGGCGCCCTTGCCGTACTTCTCCAGCTCGTCGGTCATGTCCCCCAGGAAGCGACCCACGGGCGGCATCCACTGGCCCGGTGCGTACTTCGCGATCACCGAGTCCGTGTCGTAGTAGCAGACCCGGTCCCCCAACGCGCGCAGGTATCCGTACAGCTGCGCGCGCGCGTGCGCGGTCGTGTACGCGGCCACGACGGCGTTCCCAGTGGGGTTCACCCTGGGATTCTGGTCGACGTACTTCCACACGACGACCATCACTTCGTCCGTGGCCGGAAGGTAGGACTGCACCTCCACGGCGGGGTCGTTTAGCAGTTGGACGAGCCTGTCGTACCGATCGACGAGCTCGCACGTGGGCAGATTGTCTCTTTGTCCCATCTTTCCCCAGAAGGAGTTGAGCATCAGCTTGGCGAGCTCGCGCTTACCGGGGTTGGGGGCTATGGCATTGGGGTCGAGAGCGACACCTTCTCGTTCGAGAAACTTCTGCACGTACTCCTCCTTCTTCTCCGGCGAGTTGCAGTCCGACGGCCAGCCGGAGGCTTCGGTCTTGATCTTCAAGAATTGGTTCACATAGTCCTCGAAGAGCCCCTTTGCGTCCGACGCAGGGTCGTGCCGCACCGTATCGTACTCCCAAATTTCGTACACGCTGAGCAGCCGGTAACCCTCCTCCAGGGCCACCTGCACCTCGTCCAGGACCCACGTTCCCGTCAGACACCTCTCGTCTTCCGGGTGACGGCATGGCTGTGTACTTTCCGCCTCCGCACATGCGCGGCACAGGACGAACATCAGCTTACCGTTGATGCGAGCCGGCAGCACGGGATGATACAGGGCGTTTGGAGGCAACACGGTACACTTGATCAAGCCACCCTGTATATCCTTCAGGTCGGGAAACCGATCCAAGTGGATCTTCGGGTGCCCCACGGGGTACGGCTTCGTCTTGTTCACGAAGGGGTACAGGGAGCAGACGTCCAGGTAGAACAGCTTGGTCTCGCCCACCGCCTCGGCGTAAGTCTTCGTGCAGTTGGTGCGCCCTCCGAAGAAGGCGTCCCTGGGATTGAGCGGTTCGGGGTGGGGGAAGCTCTTCACGAATGCAGCCAGTTTGGGGTCGGACTTCTTCATCGCTTCGAATTCGCACTCCCACATCTCGATCACGTGATATCCGGCGTTTCGGAACTTAGACGAAATTTTGACAGTGCTCTCGTACCTACCGGCCATGGTTTCTTCTCCAGTGTTATACAGGACTGCGTGGCGATTGTGGAAACATCGCTGGCAGCCGTGATACCAGCAGCCGTGAAAGAAAAAAACACTTTTCACATCGCCGTCCTCCCTATACCCGTCCACCTTGTGCCCCAGAACCTTCACTTCGCGCCCTCTAATGGCGTGCTGGATGGTGATGTTGTTCTGCACCTCCACCCAAGACAACCATATGCAGGCGATGCGCGACTGCTTGTCCGCCAGGCGGTATCCGCCGGTCGGCAGCAGCGCGATCTTGCCGCGCGGCATAAACCGCTTTCGGTATACGCACATGCACGCATGCGCAATGGTGACGCACTCTCGAAACGGGTCTATCCCGTTCTCGTCCAGGAATTCTCTTCTAAATTTGGAAACCCCCCGGCTCAGCAGAAACACGTCCATCTTGCAGTACGTCACCATTTCCTGTTTCATGTCGAACACGTACCCTGAGGTCGCCCTTTCCTCGTGCCAGCGCTCGAAGTCCTTCCTCCCCTCCACCGACATGCCGTTTGGGCAGTAGTGCTTTTTATCGGGAATCGAACCCACGTAGTGCTCGTTTTCCTTCGTGTTGAAGAGGTATGGGAAATAGCCTTTGCCTTCCTTCAATCCGAAGGTCTTGGAAAAGCGAGCCAGCGGCATGGGAATGAAGTTGAGCGAGTCTAGAAACGTGACGTCACCGTGTTTCATTTGGTAGATCTTGGTACCGTTCATGATCAGGTCGGGCGTCCATTTTAGAGTTCCCACCATGTATTTCAATAGAAATTGGCCGTCGTAGGCGCGCATGTTGTGTGCCAACAGAACGACGTCCCAGGCTTCGAACCTCGGCTGCGTCACGTGATCAAACAACTGCTTCACAGGGTCGTCGGAGAAAACGTGTTCTTTCGTGCCGCACTCGGTGCAGTACGCCATCTTTTCGCATTCGTCTATGCACAGGGGACACGCTTGGTAAAGCACGCATAAATTTGGAACGTGCTCGTAAGTGTTCTCTTTGTCCATGTACACCGTGTTTTGCGTGCATTCAAAATCTATGAACATGAACACGAAGCGGTTTCTCTTGCTTGGTGAACAGTACGGCTGCATGTAGCACATGTGATCACACTTCACGTGAACCTTGCAATTGGAGCAAAATATTTCTCCGCACTGGTGGACCCCTTTTCGGTGTCTCAGGTTCACGAGCTTATTGCAAGACCGGCACACTTTTTCTACGTCGCACACCGACAGCGTCTTCGGGTAAAAGGTGCCTTTTTTTGCGTGGTTCGCAAAACACGTCGGCCCCTTAAACTCGCGGTTACACGCTGTGCAGTGTAGGTAAGATTCGTATGCCTTAGCGCACTGCTGGTGACACTTTGAACACAGACTCTCACATTTATGAAATTCCTTTTTGCGCCGCCAGGGAACGTGGCACTGGCGGCAATACCACGTGCATTTAAAACACATGTGCACGTCCACGATGGCGTTAAAGTGGCCCTCGTGATACATGACGTCAATGTGTTTATCGCATTGCTTCTCTGATGCGTACAACACGTGTTTTCCTGTGTGATCTCCGAAGACCGTAACAGCGTATCCCTTTAACACGGTGTCAAAGCGTCTGACGTCATCTATAGTAAATGGTTCATTCATTTTTCCTACGTTCCGGCACAGGTTTAAAGCCTTCTGTTTTTGAAAATACTCCGAGCGCCTAATGGTGGCATAGTTGACGTCGCCATCCACCTTAGCTTTGCAGACAGCAATGGCTCTTGCTAAGCACAGGTGGTCTTTGTTGGTAATTTCTATGATCCCTTTATTTGCTCTACAGGAATCGCACGGTTTGTAGCTCGAACCCGAGACCTCCTTGGTCCACACAAAAGTTATTTTCAGCGGGCCCCCGAGCAAGAACTGTTGATTGCTTTGCATAACTTTTTCAATAGCTTTTATAACAGCATCGCCATTCACTTGTTCCACGCGTCTAACGCTCATATTGAACGGCTTTGACGGTTGCCGGTCGTCCGAAATGCTTATGCCTAAATATCCGGCTTCGTTCTCCAAAAGGTTTTCCTTGGCGAAATTTACGATGTCGTTAAACAGCTGCGTTACCCATTGCTCTGGGTTTGCATCTTTGGGTCCCGGGATCACGGTAATGTTGGTTTCTGTAAAGCCGGAGAAAAGTCTTTTCATCACTCTCTGACTGTGTGAAATAATTTCGAACCTGGGTTGCAAGGTTATGTCTTCGCTCGCCCCGCGTTCCGGCTCCATCTTGCTACAAGTGCTTCGTTAAACAACGCCTAAACCTTCTCTCTCTCTCTCTCTCTCTCTCTCTCTCTCTCTCGCAAACAACAAACACTTTCTATACGCGCCTGCAAAGTGCTATATTTGCACGGACTTTTATTTTATAATTTTCTACAACAGCTAAAGTCAACGGTATGGTGATTTTTTTTTACCAATGTATTTATGCGATATGACTACGTTGATCAAACAGCTTTTTTCATTCCACTACTCGCAATACCGTTATTACACGTACAAGTATTACGCATGAAGTCGTATAAATATTATAGACTTAGAACTTATAATTTCTTGAATACATCGCTTTCAAAACACAATTCTCACTTCGGCAAGCGGCTTATCCCAGTCTGCTTTTATACGCTGCTTATCGCCTAAACCTTCTCTCTCTCTCTCTCTCTCTCGCAAACAAACACTTTCTATACGCGCCTGCAAAGTGCTATATTTGCACGGACTTTTATTTTATAATTTTCTACAACAGCTAAAGTCAACGGTATGGTGATTTTTTTTTACCAATTTATTTATGCGATATGACTACGTTGATCAAATTGCTTTTTTTTTCATTCCACTACTCGCAATACCGTTATTACACGTACAAGTATTACGCATGAAGTCGTATAAATATTATAGACTTAAAACTTATAATTTCTTGAATACACTGCTTTCAAAACACAATTCTCACTTCGGCAAGCGGCTTATCGCAGTCTGCTTTTATACGCTGCTTATCGCCTAAAACTTCTCTCTCTCTCGCAAACAAACACTTTCTATACGCGCCTGCAAAGTGCTATATTTGCACGGACTTTTATTTTATAATTTTCTACAACAGCTAAAGTCAACGGTATGATGATTTTTTTTTTACCAATGTATTTACGCGATATGACTACGTTGATCAAATTGCTTTTTTTTCATTCCACTACTCGCAATACCGTTATTACACGTACAAGTATTACGCATGAAGTCGTATAAATATTATAGACTTAAAACTTATGATTTCTTGAATACACCGCTTACAAAACACAATTCTCACTTCGGCAAGCGGCTTATCGCAGTCTGCTTTTATACTCTGCTTATCGTAACCGGAACTTCCGCTTGCGAGATAAGTTAAAGTCCTCGTCAAAATTTCAAGCCTGTTATCGCGCCACAACTTCCGGAGTTGCAATCAGACACTTTTCCGGCACACTTCCTGTCTCACCAACGCATTACAGCACCATCCGGTTGCGATAACAATTAAAGTTTCCTATCATCGACCGTACAACCACATTTAAAGATTTTCGGGCTAATGAAACTTCCGTTCACACGCCCATTTTTAAACTTATCGTGCCCTTTAAACATATTTATCTCGGCGGCCATGTAGTGACGTAAATCACTTTTGCTGATTACCGGTCCTTTAAAACTAGCCACTTCGGATCCCTGCCACTACTTTCAGTCTTGTTGCTCACGTTCACGCAGCATCATGCAGCACCAACACGTGTGTACCGTCACCGTCACAAGCGAAGAGTTTTTTTTTCACCATCTTCTGGACGCCCGCGCAGGCAACTAATTACTGAGCGACACATCTATACTAACACTACTAGTAACATCTATAGCCATCCAGAGGATATTTATTATTCTGTGCCGGCCTTTGAAAACACATTCCAACAGCCTAACGGCTTCCACCGGCCTCCATCTTCGCTGTTCGTGAACGTGCAATCTGACGACATCGCCAGAATTTCAGAACTGTCCATCACAGACCACCCGTCTCCAGCTACGTGGACTCCGTCTCCGGCTTTGACGCCGTCGCCACCGTCTCAGCAGTCGTCGTGTAGCATCGTTGAGGTTTCAGACAGCGAAACATCAGACTGCGTGGCCCAAAAGTCTGATCTCAGCGGTGCACAGGAGCCGTCTCCCGCGGCGTCTCCAGCAGCATCTCCAGCGACGCCTCCAGCTTTATCACCGCCAGCAGCGTCTCAGACGTCGTCGCCGTTGTACACCACCATCGACATTTCATCAGACACATCAGCCAGTGACATCCAATCTCATACAACTCCAACCGATTCCCCAGCTTCTTCCTCCAGCTCTTCCCTGCCTCCGTTCTCCAGTTTTGTTTCTTCTCCCTCCTTTAACAACATCCAATCATCCACCCCCATTTCCATAAGGGACATTGACGGCCAACCTCTCTCTCCATCACCCCTTCCAGCACAATGCCTGTTCACACCTATAACCCCACAGAACCCCCCTCCACCATCTCCATCATTCCGTACCCTTGTGCCTTTGCTTTCCTCTAAATTCCCCAGCAACAACACCAAACGCAGCCTTCTACCCGAGTTTAACGCCACGTCCACCCCGATTTCGCAGCACAGCACTGGTTGGCGCATTCACGCTGAAAGCAAAGGCGACGACGGCTATAATGCCCGTTTTCTGGGATTCGAACCTCTGCACCACGACGAAGACGACCGGGTAAGTCAACTGGCCATCCCCCTGCTGCTACCCATTACAGCAGCTGCAAAGCGCCGCCTTGCGCTAAAGCGAAAGGAAATAGCACCGCTAGTTTTGTTGTCGCCGCAGCACAGAGTACGCCACGCGCATTTGAAGAAAAGACGGCTCATGTCGTAAGTGTGTATGGTGGTGTGTGGTGTTTTTTTTTTAAAAAAAACAAAAAACGAAAAATATTTTTTTTGTATGTGCAAAACATGTTTGTTTTCTTATTTTTTGTATTGTACTTTTGTTTAATTGTATCATGAAACCTACAATGGTGTGCACAGACTGCAAGTTTACACGTCTCAACCAAAAGTGTCAGTAGAGTGTTTTTACAAACCATTTATTACAAATTGCGAAGATATTATTAGTGGATTGCCTCATAACTCTATATATATATATATATATATATATATATATATATATATATGTTTTTTTGCCAGTCACTTCGCATTTGCTCCCTAAAGGGTCCCTGTGCTCGATGCGGAGGTTACCTCCCGTAAAAAAAGTGCTGTATACAGTTTTATATTGTGCTCATAATATGTACAACGTATCTCTATTGCCACAGTCTTTTCATTTTTAGTAGCAATGTTTTGCCTACACCATTTTATTCAATTTAAAAATACATCTTTTGTATAATGTTTTGCACTATATTCTTATTAATGGGTTTATCCACAATGTTCATTATATTCTGCTTTTAACAACCAATTTATCTATATATATATGTTCGCAAATTTTTTAAAAACGTTATTTTTGCACTGTATTTTCTTTCCTTTTTTGCAAATATAATGTTAATTTTTATTCACTAATTTTGTGTGTGTATTTTCCTTTACCTAGCTAGAATTCTTTTCCCGCTTCCCATATTTTCATAGCAGTCATAAAATATTAGCAAAATATAAATAAAAAACCAATAATACAATTATAGCAAGAAAATGTAACATATAATGAATTTACAACATTTCAGCTAAGTCATCATTTTCATCTCGAATTCCAACTCTCCTTTTGTCTACCTCTTCCTCACGTACCCCTTCTCCACCTACCTCACCTCCCTCTTCTCCGTCTTCGTCATAAGTTGTTTGATAATTACCAAATTCCTCCGCAGCTACAGTACACGCGTTTTCCAATTTACCAACCATCTGCTTTAACCCCTCAAATACCCGTCATTCTTACAACCAATCACAACACTGCTTATTTCCTCCAATCCGCACCATCTATTCCCCCTTCCATCTTGCCTTATTTTCCCCCAATCACTACGCGCCACGTCACTTCCTGTTATACACAGTTTTTATACCTCAACCGCCATCTTTTTTCCCTCTTTCAGCTACCAGACACCGCACGAACAACACCTCGCAGACCCCCGTTCCTCTTAATCCGTCACATTTTATTTCCTGCTCATGTTCATATCTCTTTGTCCAATCAATCCAATATCCAACTCTCCATTTCCACTCATCATCTTTTATCCATAACCTTTTCAGTCACGTACCAATCCATCCACCCACACCTCTTTACCTCATATCCCCTCTTTAAGCAAAAGGATTATCTCCAATCCTCACCGCTAGTGGCAACTTTTCGAACTTCCCGCCAATCCCACTAATCCACCTTAATCCAAAGTCAACTAGTGGCAGGATTATCATCCATCCATCCACACTTCTTTATCTCATATCCCCTCTTTAAGCAAAAGGGTTATCGCTAATCCTCACCGCTAGTGGCAACTTTTCGAACTTCGCGCTAATCCCACTAATCCGCCTAAGGCGGATTAAGACGGATTAACGCGACACCAACGCCACCTAGCGGCAGGATTATCGTTAATCCATTTGCTTAAAGAGGGTACTTAACTACTAAGGTGTATAAAGTGAATTTTCTGGGAACAGCCTGTGAAGTTCTCTTTATTTGGAAGGAATTTTGGTTAATCTTGTACAACTGGTAAATATAAAGCGATAGGAGAAAACGCACTACATAAAAAACGACAACCTTTTTAAAACGTACAATTTATTTCAAATAGCTTTTTTATGGCATCAGGCATTTCCAAGATACCGGTTATTAAATGTTCGAATGTTCATTTCTTAGTCATTCTCTTAAAGTCCTGTCAACATTCAGTTATTTCTCACAATTGCATGAAAACAGAATGGAGTTTTAAGGCCAGCATATGGCTTCCAGTTCTTAAACATTTGACTATCGCTGTTCCCTTTGTATCTATAATGAAATGTGTAATGTAGCTTTAGTAAGATCAGTTTGTATAACCACTAATAAAGTGATTGGGGGCAGAGAAGGTCATGTAAGTAACACATTAGATTTTCTAAGTTTAAGAGTTTCCAGGTGATTAAAATCTATAAATTCCACGTTATTTGCTGTATTTCATTTTATATGTTATTATTGAATACGATGGCAATTGGAATACGTAACATAGAAATATTATAACCTATGGTTCCGATGTGTAGACTCGAACTAATAGTTAAAAGGAAAATTATTAACAACAGAAATGGATTATTGGAGGAGATCTGATAAGATATCTAAAAGAGAAACAATTAGAAATGAAATTATATAATAAAATATGAATGTTCAAAATTTAACTTTAGATTTTATTCACCAGAAATAATTAGAATGGTATGGGCATGAGAAAGGAATGGAAGATGAAATATTATCCAAAAGAATAACGGGGTGGATGTCACAAAGAAGGAGGAGAAAAGATCGCATAACACTGGACTCAAGGAATTAGAGAGGAAATGATGGATTAGGAAATTGAGGACGAATTATAGTCTAACAGATAATAGTGGAGAAAAGTAATACTGATGTTAAAAACTGTACTCTTGGATGCCGGAAAAATGTTTTTACATTGTAAACCCGGAAATATCTACATTTTTGAATAAGGACAAAATCTACAAATCTTTAAAAAATAATGAAATAGGTCTACTCCAAACTCTTAAAGCACAAGGTGTGTTGCCTTTAAAATACAAATTTAGTAATTATTTGGGATTTCACTTTTTCACTTTTTGGCAAAAAATATATTTTGGTAACTTTTTCTTCTTATTTTGCCTGTTCTAACAATTGTGTATCAGGATCAAAAGCCCAACTGAGAAGAGTCTGTTGGTCATCTCCCCTTTTTTCTTCTGATTCTAATTAACTCTCCGGAGTAGGTGCTCAGGAAGGAAACGACCGAGACAGAAAGGGTGATGAACTCAAGACAGACGAAACGAATATCCGCCGGAAAACTTGAGCAGAAAAAAGAATTAATGAGACTTTTTTTTTCACCTGTGACTCTAAATAATAACAACAATACAGTTTAGGCTACATGGCCTGTTCCGTCTCCACATAGCGTTAATTAAACTGGTTCTTGCTATTGTCTTCTTGGTTGGCCTACACTTCGTGTTCTTTGAGGTTTATGGTTGTAGAGTATCTGGGGTAAGTGGAAAATTAAAAATTAAATAGAGTTTTACTTATGGACGCTCTTTAACTGTTGTGGTAATTAGCGTCCCATTCTATATTGGGCGTGAAAGAGCATTAATTTTGCTCAGAGACCTCTTTATCGGCTTGAGGGTCTTTTACGTGGCATAAATCTACGACACGGGACCAATGGCTTTACTTCACTTCCGAAAGAAGCCATGCTAAGGATTTTTACGTCCGAAAAAAACCATGGCCCTCCGGCGGGTTTGAACCCGCGACCTCGGGAACTAGAGGCTAGCATGGTAACAACTAAACCACGGAGGACGACGGGGTAAGTGGGTTGTCTCCATTTTAGTACATATTAATGCCTCCTTTTATGCGCTGTGACGTTTAGCGTATTTCTAGAGGTTTAGTTTAATATATTTGGGGTAGTTTAAATATTCAGACGTTGGCAATATATGCCGCTGACGGAGGGATTATGGGCGGAACTATCAGTAGATACTAACGCGTATACAGTTGTATCTCTCTTACCGTCTGCTGTCGTCGGACAGTCATCATGGATTGAGCAGCGCATACATCTTCCAACTACCTGGTACTGATTTTATATTTGTCTGTTCATAATAAATTATCTTAATTGCAATTTTTGTTGAATCCGCTTTAAGTTATTGAAGACGTTTTTCCTTTTCTTCCTGTTCATCAAGTATGTACTGACCCAATTATCGTTATTCTTCTAAACAGTAGCTGTTTTACCAGAGATGGCCGCAGCTACTTAAAGATTTTGGAATGAGGTACTATAATCTTCGGCTCTGCTCATCACCAAATTGGCTGCCCCTAACAAGCCAGTAACCTGCTGCACTACATACTAACAGCACTCGCCAGGTTGCGCTCTCTCCGCCAGCATAGATAGCGAAAGAGTGTGCGACTGATTTAGTTCTCAGCGATGAGTGGATATAGACTTCTTGAGCTTTGTGTCGGAAGCGGCCGTCTCCACACTTTTCGGCCTTGTCTAAATTAGTATATATATTCTTTCGGCGTAAGTAAATTTCAAAATTCTTTTTAGGGGAATTATTGTATTCTACCCAAAAAATCGTTACCGAGATTTCACCGGAAATATATGTTTTGAGGCCCCCTGAATCCAAAAATATTTTTTGGAAACATGTCCGTGTTTATGTCTGTGTGTCTATCTGTCTGTCTGTGTATGTGTGCCTGTGAACAGCATAACTCAGAAACGAACAGTCGGATAAACACCAAACTTGGTATTTAGGTTCAGTATCTTCCAGAGATGCGACACGAAGGTTTTCAAGAAAATCCCCTTACCCCAGATTACCCATCTCGCTGGTCTGAAGATACAAGAAATACGGAATAAGTTCACTTACACAGATTCATAAAAGCGTTTAATTACTTTAATTACTTTCTCTATCGCGCACCTGTCGTCCTCCAAGGTGTAGTGGTTACCACGCTAGCCTCTAGTTCCCAAGGTCGCGGGTTCAAACGCGGCGGAGGACGATGGATTTTTTCGGGCATAAAAATCCTTAGCATTGCTTCCTTCGAAAGGAAGTAAAGCCGGTGGTCCCATGTCGTAAATTTACGGCACGTAAAAGAACCTCAAGCCTGATAAAAAGTCGTGTGTGTCTGTCTGTCTGTGTATTTTTGAAGAGTATTACTAAAAAAGTCTGATAGTTTCAGTAACTTTCAAGGATGCGACAGGAAAGTTTTTAGAAAATGCCCCTACCGCAAACTACTCATTATATGAAACATTTTTTGAAATTGCTGAGTTTCTAAAAAAATGGCTAACGATTTTGATTAAAATACCGCACATTAAAATACATATATCCTATTACCATACATTTAAATGACAACTAAAATGTATGTCTTGTATTTTCTGGTAACACCCTGTGAAGTCCTCTTGATTCGGAAGGAATTTTGTATAATCTTGTGCAACTGGTAAACATTAAACGATAGACGAAAACGCATTACACAATAAACGTAGATGTCTTTAAAACACACAATTTATTTCAAACATCTTTTATATGTGGCACCAGTCAGTTCCAGAGATATTCGTTATTAATGCTACAAATTGTTATATACTTCGTCATTGTTTTTAAGTCCCGTCGACTGTCAGTTGTTTCTCGTGATTCATGGAAGGAGTTTGACTATCACTATTCTCTTTGTACCCAAACGATATGAGTAACAGAGCTGTTTCTGCAAAATTTATCGCGATTATAATGAAGTAGATAGCAAAATAAGCTGTAGCAAGAATAATTTGTATACTACCTAATAAACGACAGAGGGTAGAGAAACTTAGGTCAATGTAACACATCAGAGTTTTTTTCCAGCATTAATTTTTTGCTAACACTACAAAATCCGCAGCACTTTGTTATGCTCTAGTTATTTATAGAAATAAAACAATTTAGAGCAACACTTAAGACATGCTCATAATATCTAGTGTCTGATAAGGGAATTCCTGAACATTGTATACTTTTTGCAACAAGCACGCCGCAATGTAATGACTCTTCATCCTGGGATGCATTTTAGTTGAGTGTTTTTATTTATTTTTTCGCACGCTTGCTAAAACTGACCGCTATTCTCTGGCGAGTTTCAGAGCGTGATGTTACACACCAGTGTTTAGGGAGATGCATTGAATTAATGTGGGTCACGACCTACTTTACACATCTGCATGCATAATACCAAAAGACTGCATATATTTAAAGGATGCCTTGACGTCTATAAAGAGAATTTTATTTGACAATCTGATCGAGATAAAGTATATCAAATGTGAAACGTTCCTGAGGTTAGGAAATATATATTGTTTGAAAACAAATCCTATAAGCGTTTTCTATTGCAAGAGTCACAAGTATTACCTTAAAAATATCCTTAACAGAATTGAAATTCATTGTAAATGATCTTGTCGATGCATAAGACGTTTTCCTTATAATACATTACATAAATTACTCTAGATTCCACGAAAAAGGTATTGAATTCTTGAAGTTCTAGATATGGAACATGTTTTTACTTTCTCAACCAGGTATATAGTAGGTATAAATTATCGCATTCCACCAAAAATACCATTTCGATATTTCACCAGAAATACACATTTAGAGGCTCCCTGAATAAATACAAAGCGTTTTAGAAAATGCCATCTGTGTGTGTCTGTGAATACTCAAAAACGAAAAGTCGGATAAATATCGAACTTGGTATATAGGTGGTTTTCAAGAAGATTTTAAAGAAAATATCCCGACACCAAACTACTCTTTAAATGGAGTACCTTACGAAATTGTTTATTTTATAAAAATGACTAACAACTTTGATTAAAATACCATATATTAAGGATACTTACACGACGAACAAAAGTCGTTGCCTGAAAGTAGCCTGTGAAGTCCTCTTCGTTGGGAAGGAATTTTATAAAATCTTGTGTAACTGGTAAACATTAAGCGATAGACGAAAACGTACTGCACAAGAAATGTAGATCTCTTTAAAACACATTTTTTTGAAATAACCTTCTTGTGGTATCAGCCATTTCACAGATATCCGTTATCAATTGTTCAATACTTTTCCAGTATTCCATTCTGCTCCAGTCATTTCAATTTTCAACTGTTTCTCGCGATTGTATGGAAACAGTATGGAATTTTAAGGCCAGCGTATAGCGTCCAGTTCTTAAACATTTGACTATTCCTGTACTCTTTATATCTATAACGAAATGTGTAACGTAGCTATCTTTTCAAAGGCTTATTTGGATTAAACTGTAGTAGACAGGAGAATATACCGTAAGAATAATTTGTATACTGGCTAGTAAGCCATATAGGGTAGAGAAAGTCATGTGAATGTAACACTTTGTTAAACTAAACTAAGTGGGCAACTTCAGGCAAGCAGGTGAAAAATATTTTTTTCGATATGTAGTGCTTAAATTTTTTTCGTACTTCTCTGATTAAAATGGCCTATTACATTTGTTAATTAAAACTATTTTATGCAAGTTTTTAAATTTTCTTCACATTCATTTAGATTTTTGATATTTGATCAATATAATTTTAAAATCAAATAATTCTCGAAAAGTTCTACATAAAAGCCTGGGGTGAAGACCAAGTTAGCAATATTGTGATGACTAATATTTAAATGTAGAGCTGCATATTTACAGAGGGCCCCGAAACCAGGCAGAGGCATCGCAAGGAGACAGTAACGACCTTATTGGCATCTTGAGGCAAACGAGGGGAGACACCCGAAGGGCAAAAATGTGACGACGGGCGTAACCATGCATGGGGTTCCTAACGTTTCCAGATCCGGTGAATGCATCCGGTGACGCCAGACCCCAGCCACGATCCCCGGCGGTCGCTGGTCCCTACCGAAGCCAGGGAAGAAACCTCTACAAAGCTCACAGCCACCGCCCAAACGCAACCCACCGAACAACCAATCGCAACCGTCGCCTGGTCCCACAATGCTGAAATAGATGACAGTGCAGGTGATGATGGGTACAGGAAATGAAGGTCAGGGAAGTCGTAGTAGAGGAGGAACCAATCTAGCATTCGCTTGGCGACCTGGGGAAACCACAAGTTTTACGAGTTTTATAGTACTTCAGTGCACATCCTGAGTGTTTAAACTTATCACATTGTTCAACATTTTTAAAATTAAAAATATCCGCCTATATCTTATAATCAGCTATACTAATTTTAAATTTTCAGAATTTTATATATATATATAATCTACATATATGAATAAATAGTATTTATATTTAGGTAAAATGATTAAATACTCTTTCCACATATTTTGAGATACGTAGTAATACGACGGACTCCCTCTCCGGCTGTTCGTCTTTCTTCTGGTGAGGGTGTTGAATTGCTGTAAGAGAATTCCCTACAACATGTCTGTGTTGACCTATGCTCTTAACTCTTATCTGGGGAGTGGTCACAGGAGACAAAATGAAAAAGTTTAAGTTCACTCTAACTGTAATTTATTTTCACACTTGTTCGCAGTTAGCCGTAAAATTGTATCCCACAATTAGTTTACTGGGTTATGGGCTATCTATCAAGCTGCACCTTCCACCCTAAGTTACTTTTCTAAATTGCTAATAGCTTTTTCGCACATTCAGCCGTCTGAGTGGCATGAAGTTCACCCCCGAGGAAATTGTATAAAGTCGTGCGAATGCCGGGGTTCAGCTTTATTTATACACTCCGCTAAGGACGCTATTTCTCCCCACAACTATTTTAAAGCAATACTGTGATTGACTGATCATATCATCTTATGTGCTCTAGTATCTTCCATCATGACGAATTCGGATTTTCCGCTTCTGTCCCGTCATTTCGCTATCCCTTTCAACCTCTAATCGTGTCTCTCACTCAAGCGTCTCTACTGGTCATATTCAGGCGCTACCCTGTGCGTCGAGCCACTCTAGAGATACCTCCGCCTAGTACCGCTTGGCTTCAGCCACCTAAATTGCAAAGCTGCACGGCTAGCTAGCTTCCGTTACATTTACCATACAACATATTTACAGGTGTAGAATATTATTTACGAAAATGCAGGTATTTACAATGATGCACCGGTGGTCCAGCTACAATGGGAACTAAAAACATGATTTATAGTCTATCGTTCAGTTGCAGTATGTTTATGATAAGGCATAGAAATTTCCAAGAAAATGGCCAAGACAAAGGTAATTAGGTTGAACTGCTACTGGACTTTACGCAATGACGTCATAGATAAACCACCTCCACCATCCCTCGTACAACTGTTGGCTTTTCCAGACATCACTCACCAGACCATGTTTACCTGTCGTCAGTGACCCTTGGCATCTGTTCTTTACGTTCTTTGTAATGGTAATAGTTTGAGTTATGGATGGGACCTTGATACCGTCGATACTCGGTGGTGTCAAAGTATGGCTAATACTTTGAGATAAACCTTGGATACTTTTTCTATACTTCAAAAATTCTTAAGTTTTGCATTATTCAAAGATGTTGCGTTTAACCTTATGCTATATGAGGAATCAAGGGAGTCGAAGATTCACGCTATTGCCTCGCACTTATCTCTTAGGAGTTTCTGGACTATAGTTCTTGATAGATCTTGAATATGAAACATTCCATAGGCTCTTGTGTCTAAATGAAAACATGTAAAACAGTGAGGGAAGGAGTAGAGGTACTCGTGTAACATGCAGCGTTAACTGAGTTGTGAATGAAGCTTACTTAACTGACGCCTTAAAACAACTTTCTACATTAGCCTGGAGTAATAACTCACTCTCAGCCATTAGTTTACCTACTCCGGTGCCAAAAATCTGTGAATCCAGCTGAAACAAATCAGAACTTAAGATAATACAGCGCATGGAAACATTTGTTCTCTCAAGAATGGTCGCATTCTTAAACAAAAATCTTTGTTTCCTTTATATCTCTGTAACTAATATAATAATACTTCCTTGAACTTTTAATTCAAATTGATATTGTGCATACATTTTAATACACCTTTGTATTAAACAAGTATATGCTAATGTATGTGGCTGGGTAGTAGAGAGGCTTAATTTACAAACTTACAATGCTCCGACTGTTATATGGCTAATTTCTTATTAACGGATGAAAAATACAGTTTCTTGTTTTTCATGTAAAATACATATTAGTTTATATTTTCAATACTTTAGAATAAAGAAGAATTGGTAGTATTTGCTTTTCTATGAATAGAAAATGCTGTAGGAAAACGTTTTCAGTACAAAATATATTTACAAAAAGGAAGGCATAGAAAGTATTATTATTATACTTAACTAACAATAGGGGATATACGAGCCTGTGACATTATCAAGACAAAAAAATTTCTGCCAATTGATAATGTCAAACAGGAACAATTAGCATACAATACACAGAAAAATACTAATAAGAACAAAATTCAGTGAACACACTGTGACTTTTATAATTCTTTTATAAAGTGAGTATCAGTATAGAGTATCGAGAAATAGTGATATCGTGCCAATTTGAGTGCAACTAATTTGAAGCTAACTGCTTAAGAACTCCTATTCCTGCTCATAATAAATGCATGCGTTGTATCTGCAACATGCATCAATTCGACCACATAACACCGTCCCCCGATACGTAATTCGTCTTATCTATCTTCTCCCTTTCTTAACTTATACTCTTTTTATAACCTTAATACTTGATCTGGAATTCAAACAAACAATCGATTCCCTTCCACATCACTTAAATCATGAGCTATTTCATCGACCAAAATAGAGGGAGACTCGATCCTGCATTTTTACTTTCTCTACTACGTACAGTAAGTAGGGGAAGTATTGTATTTCACCCAAAAATTCGATACCGAGATTTCAACGGAAATATATGTTTTGATGCCTCCTGAATCAAAAAAAGCATTTTTGGAAACATGTCCGTGTGTGTGTGTTTGTAGGTGTGTGTGTGTGTGTGTGTGTGTGTGTGTGTGTGAGAGAGAGAGAGAGAGAGTCTGTGCTTTTGAACAGCATAGCTCAGAAACGAACAGTCGGATAAACACCAAACTTAGTATTTAGGTTTAATATCTTCCAAAGATGCGACACAAAGGTTTTCAAGAAAATCCCCCCATGCCAGATTACCCTTTACATGGAACATTTTTTAAAAATTTTAATTTTCTCAAAAATGGCTTTACGATTTTGATTAAAATATATGTTTAAACTATTTTTATGACAAATGAAATGCATATCTTGAATTTTCTGGGAATGTCTCCAAAAGTATTCTTCATTGTGAACGACTTTTGCATAACTGGTAAACCATATTGCACAAAAATGTAGATCGCGTTAAAATACAAAATTTATGTCATATACATTTTTTGTTTTTGAGTGAAACATTTTCAAGATATTGCTTGTTATTCCCTTAAATGTTCCAATACTTATACTTTTTCCCAAATTCGTTATTCATTTTTTTTGTCCTAGTAATGAAATAGAATGGAATACTCCACATAGCAACCACCTCTTAAAATATTTGAGTATTGATTAAAGCCTACCAATTCCCCTTCCATCTACAAGAAAATTAGCAATAAGATTAACATCTCGATATCTCGATTAACATGAAGCATATGGAGAATAAGTGTTTGTAAAAATAATTTGTACAAGAGTAGAGAAATTCATGTGAGTGTAACAGATCAGATTTTTTTAAAATAAATTAATGGAAGGCTTTTGTGTTAGTACAACAGCTTGATACATTGATTTATGAAGATTTGAAATTTTACAACACAATATATGGCTTCGTAATTATAACTCTTGTCTACGTCCCGCATTTGGGAGGTCCCGTGATCGATCCCCGACGTATACCCCTCTGACACATAGTTTTTTTCGGAGGTTTTCCCTGGTCGTCAGGCAAATGCTGGAGTGGTTTCTTTCATCCCCCGAATTTCCTGTCCCTCCATTTCGTTCCATTCTTCACTTCCTTCATTTTTCATCCGGTTGGTCTTTTTCAGGGTCGGAAGTGTCGGCGATTATGTTTGGGTGCCGCGTGGCAGGGGACTCTCTCCATCCCTCGACTTTTGGCTGGCTTCCGGATATCCGAATCCGCTTGAGACGCATTGGACTCTCTCTGTGTGGGATGAGGTCCCCGGTCTGCATGTCCGTCTGCCGGGGTGTCTCTATCTAAAAACTTATGGGCCCTATCATTGCTTTTCCGTCGCTCCTGGCTCCGGTGCATGTTTTTTTTGGTAAATTCAGTCAGATAATGCTAAACAATGACAAGTTTCTATCAGTCGAACTGTGCTGATTATTCCATTGTACAACATATTGTGTATATTATTACAGGAAGAAAGGTGCGGACGAACGGAAGGGCCGTTCGTCCGCACCGGGGTAGATCACCGCAAGTAGGTCGCAACGGTCCTGTTTGCTCTAGGGAGGTAGGGATAAGGCGAGGGACCCGATGGGCGACCACATCCGAATGATGATGGGTGCAATTATGGACGGAGTTCCTAACGTTTCCAGATAGAACGCATCCGACGCCAACCAGGCTCACCCAGGAGCAACCGAACCCCCGGGGGGCTGGGCTCACTCGGAGGCGAGACCTAATTGAGCAGTTCCACGACGACGCCGGTATAGAAACCTGTACAAGGCGCACAGCCACTGCCCAACCGCAACCCTACAAACACCGTTGCCTGCACCTACAACTCTGAAACAATGACAAGGAGGATAATAGGTACAGGAAATTAGGAGAGACGTGAAAGAAAAAGAACCACCCCAGCATTCGCCTGCCGAACCGGGGAAATCATGAAAAACCATGGGTCGGAGTGCACGGTCGCCAGGGATCGAAACCGGGAGCTCCCAAATTCCAGTCGCACACGTTAACGTGACGCCACCTCGCTCAGTTTATAACAGGAGTAATAATAATAATAATAATAATAATAATAATAATAATAGTAATAAAATAAAACATACTAGACTGCGCATTAATGAAAAAACAATTTGCTTAAACGGTGAGAAAATGGAAGATTCCATATCACAGGTTTTCAGAGGCAGTTTGATCCGATTTGTATACTAACCTACCTAAAATGGCACATAATGGAACACAGCTGTTTATGTTGGTTTTGACGGGTCTAGCCCTTGGCTGTAGCATGATCTCTCTTCTAGAGCATAATTCTAGCCACTTTACCTTCCCTGGCCGAACTGCCAACAGTAACATTATAAGCCAGTTCATTTTCTAATTAGCCGAGTACGGTTAACACAGTGCATTATTGAATTGTGGCGCAAAATGAAAATAATAAAAAGTAGAAATTAAGAAGAGCTCTCTTTGTTTTAATAACCTTAAACCTTGCGTTTTCATTATACATTGCCCACTAACCTTCGTTGCGTTTCGTTAATGAAACCTCTCGTATAAATGTGGTAGCTGTCGTTCAGTTTAACGTCACATACAAATAATTCTTCACACCTTCCTCTAGAAGACTGTTGTATAGGTTTAGCCTTTACTTGAACATCAATTGTAGCGAAATTCTCTCATAGAGAGGTATCAGAACCACTCTTTTATTTTACATCGATTATGACAATGTTTATTGGTTTGCTTTTGTGTCCCTAAGTTGTTTTTCAGGGCAATCACATAGAGAATTGTTACCGGCTTAGTGAAGTTGGTTACATGAAGATGGAAACCTTACCGAGGAAAGAAACACTGTTGTGGTTTTGGGGGAATGGGCCACTTGGAAATCTTACTGTATGTACCGTGATAAAAGTGCGGGACAAATTTACATATACAGGTGGCCCGCATAAAGTATTACAGCTCAATATCTCTTAGCTGAATATAAAATACCAAACGTAAAAAATTGCAACTCTTATTCAGCAAGGAGCCCCCTAAAACTATGATATGGGAAATATTTCCACGGAGCACAAAATTTTAAATGAAACATGATAATTTGTTTTTATATTCTGATTCTCCAAAATAAACTATGTAGTTTTTATTAAAACATTTTTCTTCCAAAATGAATTGTTGAACTTTAACAACATACACAGGCTAATAGTGTGAAAAGTTTCAGTATTCCAAATTTCATATTGTGACGTATATATGTGTGTATTGTCACGCCAGACACATTATTGCTCCGCTAGCGACAGTATTGTTGGGTGTAATTCTTTCGGCTTGGGGTTTTGAATTTCGTCTAGCGTGGCATCTCTCCCCACCTCACGGCCAGAGGTGGAAAGGGGGTGAAGTAAGCGTACCTAGTTCTTTGTGTGGTGCATGTAGCGTGGCGTCAGTTACTTCAAATCGAGTGTCTGGCATGGATGGTTGTGTGTGAATCATGTGAATGTGACCTCGTTGTGTAACATCTCCCTACAATGTCTTACTTTTAATCCTTTGTGTATGATGTAGGGCCACCGTATTTAATATTCAATAAACCACAGGTAATGTGATTAATGTGAAATTCTGTGTATTTTGTGATAATTATCCTACGCTTGTTCTGAAACATGTAGTTAAGATGCTGATCCTCTCATTATCTCTGATGTTACGTCCCCCAATGTTTATGCTGGGGTAACTAATATTTAATATCTAGCTGCAAACCTTTTGGCCTCACCCCGGTATATAGCAACATTCTCTTTGGTTGCAGTTGGTGTAACATCACTTTCTGTTTTATGCATTCCCAAAAAACGTATTCCAATAGTGTTATGTCATCTGAACGAAGACCACGTGATAGGTCCAGCACGTTCAATCCACCTGTCACCAAATTTCTTGCTTAGCAGTTGACGCGTAGTGTTGCAAAATCTGGTGGTGCATCATCCCGTTGATACCATATTTCTCTTCTCGCATTGAAGGATACGTTTTCTAACAAGGAAGGTAATTCATGATTGAGAAAACGGCAATATGATTCACAGTATTTGCTCATGACAAGATTATCAAGAATTCCACACCAAACATTTAGCGATCAACGATGTTGAAAAGGCGCAGTTCTCAAACATTTGGGGTTTTCAGTTACCCATTAATGCATATTATACGTATTAGCATGTCCGGGATATAAGAATGTTACTTCTTCCGAAAATAATGAACCAAATGAACTATTCTCTGAAATAGAATTGCGAAACCACTCCCAAAAACAACTCGAAGCCGAAAACATTTGTGTGAGCTCTTGATACAAACGCATAAGATAAGGGTGGCATTTCTGCAGCTTTGGTATCCGCTGTACTGAAGTGCGGCTAATCCCACTGTCTTTGGACAATTCACTGACTTATCTGTCGATTTATTCTACAGCAGCAAGAATATTGACAGTATTTCACCATTCACTTTTATTTCACCTTCAAGAGATTCTTGTTTTTTACACTTCCATACTTAAGTAATCGCGTTTCCAGTCGTTTGAATTTCTTACGTGACATTTGCATCCGTATCTCTCATTGAACAATGTTTGATAATTTCTCCTACATTCACATAGTACTAAAATCATAACCACTTACATCAAAAGCTGCCAGATTTCTGAATTTTGAAGAGCCACAGTAAATAATCAACAAGACTAACTAGAGATACATAAAATGTTATACGTATTTTGGGACATCAGGTGGCTTTGAAACCACAATATCCACGTTCTTTCATTTGATAATTTATTTCTGAGTTCACGAGACGCAATAACTTCAATGGAAATTTCTTGTAACAGCTCAACAATGCATTTTAGGAAAAAAAATACGATTTAATGAAAGTTGCTTAGTTTATTTGGGGAGCTGGAATTTAAAAAAAATGCTATGTATTAATTCACATGGCTTTTCCCACTCTTTTATTTATTAGTGGGTGTAAATATACAAATTACTATAACGAAAGTTCATTTTCCTATTTACTGCATTTTAATCCAGATAAATCTTTCCGGAAATAGCTGCGTTGCACATTTCGTTATAGATACAAAGAGAACAGCGAGAGTCAAATTTTTTACAACTGGACGCTATATGCTGGCCTTAAAATTCCATACTCTTTCCACGACAACGCAGGAAACAACTGAAAATCGACAGGACTTTAAAATAATGACTAAGTATTGAACAATCCGAACCATTAATAATAGATATCTCGGAAATGGCTGCTGCCACAAAAAAGGTATTTGAAGTACTCTGTGTGTTTTAAAGAGATCTACATTTTTTGTGCAATACGTTTTCGTCTATTGCTTAACGTTTACCACTTATACAAGATTCTACAAAACTCCTTCTGAATGAAGCGGACTTCACAGGCTATTCCCAGAAAATTCAAGATATGCATTTTGAGTGTCATGTAAATATCTTTATTATATGATATTTTAATCAAAATCATTTTGACCGTGTTTTAGAAAATCATTAAATTACGAAAAATATTCCATGTAAAGGGTAATTTGGGGTGGGGGATTTTCTTTAAAATCTTCGTGTCTTATCTTTGGAAGGTATTGAATTCAAATACCAACTTTGGTGTTTATTAAACTTTTGGTTTTTGAGTTATGCTGTAGCATCTAGTTCTTAAAACTTTCTCCATCACTGTTCTTTTTGTATCCTAACGAAATGTATAATGTAGTTATTTCTATAAAGATTTATCTGGATTAAAATGAAGCAATTATAAAAATAAACCTCCTTAAGAATAATTTGTATACCTACTAATAAACGATACAGGGTATAGAAAGTCATGTGAATGTAACACATCAGATTTTTTTTTATTTGTTTAAGAGATTTTCACTTGTAATACTTTATGTGGGCCACTCTGTATTTTATCATCATGCAAAGATTGGGCGAGGGTTAGTGGCATTCTGTCCACTTATAGACAAAAATGTTCGAGCCATTATTCACACTGGTAGAGGTTTTGTTTAGTGCACATGCGAAGGGGTCCTTTATGTTGTAAGAGTCGATACCTGAAAATGAAAGGAGAAGGAAGACTTTCACGCTGAAGAAACACTAATGGTATAGGTCACAGGAAAATCTCTTTCATGTAATAGGGTATCAGCCAATAACTAATCCGGTGTAATTCAAGGGGGGACTTTAGATCTCCAGAGGCTTCTCAGATACCAGTATGAAATCTATTAGGGCAAGTGAAAGGGGAGTGGAAGTTCTTGGTGGTAGAGCTCCTTTCCCTGGAGTATAGCCGACGCGGCTAGGAAGCAATTGAGTCCAGAGCCCAGAACGCAAATTTCAGCTGATCGTGTCCGCCATCAAAAGTTCTGCTTGAAACTGGGATGCAATTTCTACGTTACCTTTCTACTAAATCGGTTTGTTTTTCTTTACTTTACACGACATTTTTCATTATTGTATTTTCTTTTAGTTCTAAACACTTCTTTATAGTCTTACGTATGACATTGGCATCTTTTGAAGATGTTATATTTTTGTAGGAGTTGTATTATGTTTCAACTGTTTGGGAACCAAACTTGTTGTAGTTGCAACCGCACGTATAGAAAACAGTTTCCGGTAGCCTTCGCCCCAAATGTACTTTTACTGTTTCTTTAAATATTATATTTTATGTTTGCCTCCGCTGCGTCAGTATTATTGTTAGAGACATGGATGTCTTGGCAGGGTTGTGGTGCGACTTAGAATGTAGGCGTACACAGATTATAATTTTACTTCACTTCTTTTATTAATGCTTGAGACGATTTAAATAACACTTCACTGATATAGAGCTGTGAGATTCTTTTATTAATTAATTACACTTTTTAACACGTAAACTATTTTTCGTCTCACACGAATGCGTATTAAATCTCTCGAGGACGTGTCTCGCGTCCGGTTAGGAACACTGTTTGCAGGCAACTGAATTGATTTCAACCGCCTAAACTTGTAAATTTCTGTATTTCAAGGCTCTAATTGGTTATATCTAATTCAATAGAATACCTTCATTTAACTAAGGCTCTTTCTGGTTGTTGATTGGCTATTTTTATAAACTGTCACTAAAATTACATTATTGCTTCCAAGAATCACAAGTAGTATTGTTAAACTTTCTAGCCTCAAGGTTTCCTCATTCTTACCAGCAACTTTTGACCTATTTCTCACAGCTCCTACATTATTAAATTACGTAATACATTCATATAACATTATTGAACATGTATACAATAATATAAGCATATGCAATGACTGTTACACACATTTTACAAATTATTACATACACATATTGCTTCAATGCGGGCTGTTATTGAATTTATATATTATATAATTTTACTGAAATCATTTAAGTGTTAAACACACTGCCTCACACTTTTATGATCGTCTCCAGATGTTTATTTCATCTCTTAACATGTATGAAAGGCCAACCAAAGAACGACATTTGGAGGAGCACAAACCTTCGTATTTAAGTTCAGCATTTTTAAAAAAAATGCAACACGAATATTTTTATGAAGTCTCCCTCTCTAGCTTCTCTTTACACGAGAAACAAGTTCATTTACCTTCTTTTTCTTAAAAAAATACTCTGTTAAATCTCGTACGTTTGAAATGTTTGAGATAGTGGAAATGCGCGAGTTCATTATCTGTGAATAACCGGTAAAAATAAATATTTTGACTGAATTTTAAAATAGATTTTAATAATTGGAAAACCGTAAGGTACAAAAAATCGCCTACTAAAACAAAATTGAAATCTCATAATAATATAAAGCGATAAAGGATTTTGTGGCACTGCCAAATTTTCAAGACATTCATTGCTTAATTTTAAATGTCCAATATTTTTTCATGCATATTTTGAAGATTTGAGTCGTCATTCTTTTGTTTCTCATTAAGTGATGCGAATATTATGCAATATCAGAGCCAGCATAAAGTGATCTGCTGTTTTGAACATTTGACTGTCGTCATAGACTGATTGTTATTAAAGATTAAACAAAATTTACAATGAAATCATTTTAAGTATTTATATTTAAGCAATCAATAAGCTTTCATGTTTAAGAGAATGAAAACATAAAATAAATCTCTTTAGTGAACACTTGTAGAATGAGAATAAATTATAGTGCGTAGAAAAATTCGAATGTTTGTAGCAATTCAGTCCATTTTCTTTCTCTACCGCGTATAGTATGGGAAATATTGCATTCCGTCCGAAAATTCGTTATCGAATTTTTCACCGGAAATACATGTTTTGAGGCCCCGAATAAAAAGTGATTTCAGAAAAATGTTCGTGTGTGTGTGTGTGTGTCTGTGAACAGTATAACTCAAAAACTAAGAGTCATTTAAATACTAAACAAATTATTGAAGTTTAATATCCAAAGTTTCAATAAAGTCCCCCTTTCCAAACTACCCTTTACATAGAAATTTTTCCAATTTTTTTTATTTTCTAAAAACTGGCTAAGGATTTTGATTAAAATACCATAAATTAAAGATATTTTCATGACATATAAAATGTATATCTTGAATTTCCTAGGAATAGCCTGCCTCTCCATAGAATAAGAGAAAGTCCTCTTCAGTTGCAAGGAATTTTGTATAATATTGTATAACTGGTAAATGTTAAGAGATAGACGAAAACGTACTACACAAAACATGTAGATCTCTTTAAAACACGCAGTTTATTTCAAATACATTTTTGTAGCATACGCCATTTCCGAGATATACGTTATTAATGTTTCAAATTGTTCAATACTTAGCGGTTCTTCTAAAGTCCTGTCCTATTCAGCTGTTTCTCGCGATGTCATGGAAAGAGTATGGACTTTAAGGCCAGCATATAGCATTCAGTTCTTAAACATTTGACTATCGCTATTCCCTTTGTGTTTATAACGGAATGTGTAATGCAGTTATTTCTGGAAAGCTTTATTGGGGGTTAAAATGCAGCAGATAGGTAACTAAACTTTCGTAAGAATAATTTGCATACCCATTAACAAGCGACAGGGGTTAGAGAAAGTCATGTGAATGTAACACATAAGATTTTCCCCTCTTTTCATCCTTCTCTCTACACATGGGTTATTAATCAATGCCTGTGCACAGAATTCTGCCCGGTGTACACTCGTTTCCACTTATGCTATGACTGCAGCTTCGGGAGGCATTTTACCAACTTTCTCAGCAGACGCGCACATAGCAGGGATGGGTGTGTCTGGAGCGTTCTGTCTTTGTTGTTCTTCCAAGCAGGGGTGTGTGTTAACCGTAGCTCACGCGATGTATGCAGATATTTCGGAGGTGCATCTGGGAAGAGTTGTAGGTATGTGGGAGGCCAATTTGCCATTTGAAGACATTGCTCGCGCAATTCCATGCAGCATTCTCATGATCAATTATTAAAATAATATGTAGTAAATATATCCTCTTTAAGAATAAATAGAACAAGTATTCAGTTTTACGTAATGTCGGCTTTAAAAACATTTGTTCGTCGAAATATTGTGCAAAGGAGGGTTTAATTTAAGTTATATATTTAAACAAGGTTATTATAAGTGAAGACCAGTAAATATATTGTTCAAAGTTATAAATTTATATGCGAATAATCTAGAAATGTGCACTTAAAACAGTAGACCACTACATGCGCGAAAGGTAAATAGATACACACCTCCTCATTGTTATATGCAGCATACATCACCTGTGTAGGGCATAAACGGAAGCGTGTGTACTTAACTCACGGCTCTACATGGCAATAGTGAAACTCGTCCAGAGCCCCAAGTGCAACTGGCTATACAAAAGAGATATGTCAGTTCTTACACTTTGGACAAATTCCCCAAAGAAGGTTTCTACAAACGTTGCACCTGTCTCCTTCCTTGCTTACTTATCCGCGATTTCAATGCCTCTAATTCGCGAAGCCCTGGAACCCACAGAAGAGTAACAAGGCCTCCTTCACAGAGCCTATGCAGCATCCCTTAGTATTCTCACAGCAATGTGGATGTTGTTCTAACACCGTGACAGGGAACTGGAGCACTGAGCTCCAACCAGGGCGCAGGTCGGCAGAAAATATAGCGTGTACTAAATTGAAACTATTGTATGCAGATATTTATCGTAACTTACGATCGCAACTAACATGGAGGGGACATAAAGATAAGCTTTTATAGCTTTAGGCTGCACCAACTGTAATGGTTATTAGCGCCCGGATAATCTGTTGTATCCCTATGAAATGGCAATGAGTATAGAGATGACTCTTGCACCGTGATATTTTTGTAACCTTAACGTCTTTTAACTGGGCAAGACATATCACACAATGAGTGAAGTAATGAGATGGACACGTAAACTGGAAGACAGCGTAAGTTTTGTCTACTTATATATGTTTAAGGATAAAGCCCTCATTTCCATCATTTTACAGAACTCATATTTCACTCGTGTTGTTGCGTTAGCTGCGGAGTATATTTCTCTCTCTTTTTCTATTACACTTTCCCTCTCCCTATTGCTTTTCTCAGTTTACTGTCCCTTTCTTTCAATGTGTCACCTTCCCCCTCTGCCTCTCCTTCTCCCTTCTCACATTTTTTGTACTCTTTCTCCCCCTCTGCTATTCTCCATCAATCTCTGTCTCCACTATCCTCATTATCGTTTGAAAACCTATAGAACTTATTTTCTGGAGTTTTAACTTAAAAAAAATCTGTGTTACATTCCTCTACCTTCTATCGCTTATTAGTGGGAATAAACTACTCTTAATAAAGCTTATTTTTATATCCAATTCATCTTAATCCAAATAAACCTTTGCAGAAACAACCACATTACTCATTTCGTTATAGATACAAAGGAGAATAGCGATAGTCAAATATTTAAGAACTAGACGATATATGCCGGCCTACCAAATTCCATACTGTTTTCATACAATCGCGAGAAACAACTGAATGTAGAAAAGACTTTAAGAATGATCAAGTAATGAACAATTCAATCTTTAATAACGGATATCCCAGAAATGGCTTATGCCATAATAAAAACTATTTGAAATAAATTGCGGGTTTTAAAGACATCTAAATTTGTATGTGTATTACATTTTCGTCTGTCATTTAAGGTTTACCAGTTATACAATATTATACAAAATTGCTTCCGAATGAAGAGGTCTTCACAGGTTATTCCCAGAAAATTAAAATTTTACTTGTCATGTAAATATTTTTAATATATGGTATTGTAGCAAAATCGTTACAGAAATTTTTTAGGAAGTAAAAAATTTCGAAAAATGTTCCATGTAAAGTGTAGCTTGGGGTGCAGGATTTTCTTGAAAACTTTGTGTCGCATCTTTAGAAGGTACTTAACCTATACAACAAGTTTGGTGCCTATCTGATTTTTCATTTTTAAGTTATGCTGTTCGAAGTTACAGACAAACGGACGCTTTACTAAAAATCTGACGTGTTGCACTCACATGACTTTCTCTACTTTTACAAACTATTTTTACACACGATTATTCTCCATCTACTTCATGTTAATCGAGATAAACATTTGCAGACTCTATCTCATTGCTAATTTTCTTGTAGGTGTAAGGGGAATATGGTAGGCTTTAAGCGACGGTCAAATCTTTTAAGAGCTGCTTGCTATTTGGAGCATTATATTCTCTTTGCATGTCCAGGACATTTAAAAAATAAAGCATTTTTGGAAACTTGTCCGTGTGTATGTCTTGTGTGTCTGTGTGTATATGTCCGTTTGTCTGTAAACAGCATAACTCAAAAACGAAAAGTCGGATAAACACCAAACTTGGTATTTATGTTTAATATGTTCCAGGAATACGACATGAAAGTTTTCAATAAAATCCCCACCCCAAACCACCCATTAAATGGAACATTTTTCGAAAATTTTTATTTTCTCAAAAACGCCTCTAACGATTTTGATTAAAGTATCACATGTTTAAGACATTTTTATGGCAAATGAAATGTATATCTTGAATTTTCTGGGGATGTCCCCAAAAGTCCTCCTCATTCTGAACGGCTTTTGCACAACTGGTGCAAAATCTTGCTACATAAAAATGTAGATCACTTTTTCTCAACTGAGAATTCGTTGTTCCTTTTTATGTTCTTGACATGCAAAGAGAATTACATTTACACATAGCGACCAGTTCTAAAAATATTTGACTATCGCTTAAGGCGTACTATGTTCCCCTTGTTTTGTATTTGCAAGGGCAATATAGAAGTACATTAGGCTTTAAGCATAGACATATCTCTTAATAGCTGGTTGATATGTGCAGCACCATTCTCTTTGCCACAGATTAATACTCTTTGCATATCCAAGACAAAAAAATGAATAACGAATTCCCATTTGAGAAAAGTGTAAGTATTGGAAAATTTAAGGGAATAACAAGCAATATCCCGTAAAAGGTTCACTTAACAAAAAAAATGCATATGTCATAAACTGTGTATTTTAACGCGATCTACATTTTTTCTAGTAAAATTTTGCCCATCTCTTATGGTTTACCAGTTATGCAAAGGTCGTTCACAATGAAGAATACTTTTGGAGACATTCCCAGAAAGTTCAAGATAAACATTTTATTTGCCATAAAAATGTCTTAAACATATACTTTAATCAAAATCGTTTGAGCCGTTTTTGAGAAAATAAAAATTTTCGAAAATTTTTCCATGTAAAGGGTAATTTTGAGTGGGGGGATTTTCTTGAAAAACCTTCGTGTCGCATCTCGGAAGATACTGAACCTAAATACAAAGTTTGGTATTTATCCGACTGCTCGTTTCTGAGTTATGCTGTTCACAGACACACACGGACATGTTTCCAAAAATACTTTTTTTGGATTCAGGAGGCCTCAAAACATGTATTTCCGGTGAAATCTCGGTATCGAATTTTTGGGTGGAATACAGTACTTCCCCTACTTACTGTACGTTATAGAGAAAGTAAAAATGTTGTTTTTTGATTCAAAACTTTCCGACCCCCCTAATAACTGATTTGCATAAATGAATAATAATGATAATAACCAAAAAGGAATATTACCTCTAAATTACTCATCCTGTCTTATTGTCGCTGCCTGCGAATTAAACGTGACTATAATATAAATTTTCTTGTAATATGATAAATACGCATCCATAAAGCACATAGAAGTTACGTTTATTAAGATAGTAGTATCATCTTTGCAGTTGTTTTGCTAGGGTGGATGAAGTTTATAGAGGTTTCAAAGCACAAACATTTAATTATTTATTATTGCACATGCCTGGTTTACAAAATTCTCTGTCACAGAAAGCAAAAATCACAAAAGTCCTGGTGGTTTCTAAACTGTAAAATCAGCAGAGCTGCTGTTTTGTTTATAAGTTTGCAACAATACAGATAATCCTAAATCCTTAACATTGAAAAAGGAGTCTGTGATAGGAATGCCGAAACGGAATTAAGTAGAGACCCAAAAGATCCTCGGACAAAAATGACGCAAAATTTCATGAAAGCAGGATTCGAACACAGATCTGCAGTATATGAGACAAGAACCTTACCGCTATACTAATGCGGTGGCTCTTAATCTAAGTATTGTGTTTTAGGGTTACGATTAGGGCTATACAACGGAGGGGACACTTTGCCATTTAGACCTAATAGATCCATTGTAACTACCACCCCTAGGGCTGTAGTAAAGGAACCACAGGAGGCTACAAGCTACAGGCCACAGAGACGCGCGTCCCTAACAATTCCAGGCTCGAAGACCCGTCACAATTTTAGAGCATCCTAGAGAGGGTGATCAACGACCCGTTGACAAAGCAGCTCTCGAGTGTCCACGTTACACTAAAGAAAAGTGTCTACCCTTTCCTTTAAGCAAGCATCCTCGCCGTCTGTCCTGCACCACCATACACCATGAAACTTAGAAACAGACCTGAAAGGTGAGAAGTAAACGGAATGAAGGGGGAAATAATGGAGAGGAAATCATGATACACGAGAAACCACTCCGACATTGGCCTATCGACCCGGAGAAACCATGAAAAACACATAGTTCTAAGCGGACTGCTGCCGGGAATTGAACCGGTGACCTCTCGAACGCGAGCCTCAACACGTTGCCGCGGAACCATCTCGTTAGTTACATTGTGTTTCAATCCTCTGTTTATTTGTTTCCGGGATATTTTCTCTAATCCGTTTCCTTTTCTTATCCTCCTCTGCATTATATCAAATGATCTTTTAATCCGATTTTATGACTGCAAATTGTTTACGATTTGAGGCCGGTATGGGATTACTGGAACACAATTCATAAGCCAGGTCGCAGCAGCGCGCCAGTGAAGCGTGCATTTCTGTCCCTTGTGGAGCGACGCGCTACATAATCGCATGAAGTGCGCACGAGTTCACGCGCATGACGTGCCTGCAATGTTGCCGGAGTTAGTGTCACTTATTAGCTGTCGGAGTCTCGCACTCGCCGACAGATTCATTAACGAGATAGTGATTCCCATTTTACTTTGATTGCACTTTTCCTTGCCTTTTTCTCTTTCTTTTAAATGAAATGTTTCCTGCACGTCTGAATAAACTGGCTCCGTTAAGGAAAAGGAAAGAAAGACTGTGCTAGATAAGCCGGTATATAATGCCTTCTTCCGCTTAAAAGTTAGTTCCCGTCATTACATTCTTCTTATAGAACGTAAAATGGCTGTCTAGACACCGGCAATGATCTCCTTCTGTTGCTTCAAGCTCGAGTACAAATTACTTCGCTTAAACTCAACTTTTCATTTTTCCCCCATCCTGTAGACATTGTATAGTACAGGCATTCACATTAAAATTACAGCAACAGAAGACATAACCGGTTATTTTGGAAATGTTTGCACTCTTTCTGTCAATGGAGAAATTGGTGGATACTTTGAACAACATGAAATGGAATACATACGAGGTGCATTCAAATTCTGAGATCTCCGACTTTTTTCTTACGACTGGGAGCAGGTAGAAACATACGCTTTGGCTTAAAATATGCTGGCATTCTTTGTGAGTGCTTGACAGAGACAGTATCACCATACAGTGCACAGGACCCTAGTAGCTGCAGCTAGAGTGATGAGCGGTTTTTATACTTAAAATGGAGACATTCTCTTTATAAAACCACTTTCTCCACTTACGTGCTGTAACATCCATTGAATTTCATCGTGGGTGTTACAGTTCAAAAAAGGCCGAATATCATGTGAGAATAAAGAGTATATAAGGCTACCAGATCGAGTTCTGAAACATTTCACTAACGCTATTCCCTTTGCATTTTGATACAAGGTAGAGAAAGGCATGTAAATGTAACATATCCTAATTTGTTTCTGTTTACTTCATTTTAACTCAGATAAACCTTTGCAGAAAAATAGACCTAGACACATATTTTGTGCAGTATGTTTTCGTGTATCTCTTAAGGTTTATCAGTTATACAAAATTATACAAATTTCCTTTCGAATGAAGAGGACTTTAAGGGCTATTCCCAGAAAATTCAAGATATATATTTCATTTGCCATATAAATATTTTTAACAGACATATGGTACTTTACTCAAAATCGTTTCAGCCATTTTTACAGAAACAAAAATTTTAAAAGTGCTGAATATAAAGGGTAGTTAGGGGTGAGGGAAATTTTTTTCAATCCTCGAGTCGCATATTTAGCAGATACGGAGCTTAAATACCAAGTTTGGTGTATATCCAACTTTTCATTTTTGACTTTGCTGTTCACAGACACACACTTGGGCCTACAGACGAAAACATGGACGTTTTCCTAAAAATGCTTTTTTGGGAGTTCAGGTGGCCTCAAAACATGTATTTCCGGTGAAATCTCGACATAGCTTCTCTTCGTAGTAGAGAAAGTAAAAAGTTATTGAATACCCAACACACTTAAAATTTGGTGTTTGCAGATCAATGTGTACGCAAGTGTTGCTGAGAAAACTCCGGAAAAAGAGCCAGGAAAACAGGAAGAGATCGGACAACATGGAAGCGACACAATGAGAGGTGTTTATGCACCAATAAATTTATACCATATAAAGCTTCTTGGTAGGTCAGTTAATAAAAAAGTCATATCAGATATGATATTTTGATTAATATGCTTCGCTTTTCTATAAAAAAATCATTCTAACATGTTTAGCTCATCATTCTTGTGGGAGAACAAATTATTTCATGAACTGCACGTCAGTTAGACTATTTTTACTTTCTCTACTACGTATAGTAAGTAGGGGAAGTATTGTATTCCACCCAAAAATTCGATACCAAAATACACGTTTTGAGACCCTCTGAATCCAAAAAAATCATTTTTGGAAACATGTCCGTGTGTATATGTCTGTCTGTGTATCTGTGAACAGCATAACTCAGAAACGAACAGTCGGATAAACACCAAACTTGGCATTTAGGTTCAGTATCTTACAGAGATACGACACAAAGGCTTTCAAGAAAATCCCCCCACCCCAGATTACCCTTTACATGGAACACTTTTTGAAAAAAAATTTCTCAGAAATGGTTCTAACGATTTTGATTAAAATATCATATTTTCGAAAAATGTTCCATGTAAAGGGTAGTCTGGGGTGGGGGGATTCTCTTGAAAATGTATATCATGAATTTTCTGGGAATGTCTCCAAAAGTATTCTTCAGAGTGAACGACTTTTGCATAAGTGGTAAACCATAAGAGATAGACAAACTTTTACTACACAAAAAATGTAGATCGCTTTAAAATACACAATTTATGTCATATACATTTTTCTTGTAGAGTGAACCATTTTCGAGATATTGCTAGTTATTTCCTTAAATTTTTCAATACTTATTTTCTCAAATGAGAATGCGTTATTCATTTTTTGTCTTGGACATGCAAAGAGTATTAATCTGTGGCAAAGAGAATGGTGCTGCACATAGTAACCAGCTATTAAGAGTAATGTCTATGCTTAAAGGCTACTGTATTTCTATATTGCACTTGTAAATACATATTCCCCTTACATCTACAAGAAAATTAGCAATAAGATAGAGTCTGCAAATATTTATCTCGATTAACATGAAGCATATGGAGAATAAGCGTTTGTAAAAATAGTTTGTACAAGAGTAGAGAAAGTCATGTGAGTGTAACACATCAGATTTTTACATGATTAATTTCTCATGGCACTCGCATTATCTGCTTGCAACACAAACCGGTATATTTAAATTTATTTCAATTCGTTGTGGAGTTAACCTATGGATTATATTGACAGCTTTCTGCTTTCTTTGATTTAAAATTGTTCTTTTATCTACTATAACCTACATAAAGATTAAATGGCGAAAATTATGAATTGAGAAGAAACTAAAATGGAAGAGCTAGGTGAAATTACAGACGCAGTAGAGAGAATAACACTAGAAGTACTTAACCAAAAGATCCCGAAAGCAACGTGCTATAGGATTTAATCGCTTGATTGCCCGGTGTAAGGCAAAACTCGTTGAAAATAATTCCACTGAAAATGACTGCTAACGAATCAATAAGACATCCGGCATCTTGCTTTTTAACATCGTTTCTCTTGTTTCAAGAACGGCGTTCTAAACGTATTCTCAGTCAGTTTCAGAAAACAATATAGTACTATTGATATTTCGAACGCTGTCTAAAAATAGGATATGCCATACGTATTAAAAGTGATTTTATTTTGCTGCCACTCGCAAAATAAAATCCTACTTTTACCTCTTGTACCATAATCTACTATTATTGCACATGATTAATAGTTAAAAACAATAAATTAAAATAAAAAGTAATTGAATGCACTAAATTCTGAGCGTTACACTAATCAAATGCAGTGTAAGTGCGTCTAAGTAACAGCTATGTACATTTCTAATTATGTCCTTAATCGCTTAAATTTGAAGGCATAGTGTGATGCGTACACAAAACGAACCTAAAAAAACAAAAACAAAAACAAAACAAAAATTTTTTTTGCGCTTATCTGTATAGCAACATTTTTACCATTTAAAACTTCTTTTAAGCATGCTGAAACTCTACTGCATCAATGTAGAGGAATTTGTCACATTCAAGGCTACTGATACGTCCCGTTTCAAGTTGACATCGCAGATCAAGTAAACATGATCGTAAACATTCATTATTTCTTTATTTGAAGTATTTTACAGTATTACTCTTAATTCATGAATGTGTGACGTTAACACATTTATGAGAAGAGTAAATTAAACTCGATCGTCCTCATATCTTAGTGGGCTTGATTTGCTAATATAGTAAAACTTGGTTACATTTTTAAAATTAAACTTTAAATATCTCTGTTCCAGCACATTATTACCTGTTACCTGCTCTAGAGATTTCATTGTCCGACCCCTACATTTTACTTTCTCTACTAAATAGTTTGGATGACAATCCATCCAAAATCAAATATTGAGATTTGACAGGAAATACACTTTTTGAGGCACTCTGTATTAAACAAAATCGGATGTGATACGTTCACATAACTTTCTCTACCCTCTATATTTAATTAGTGGGATTATAAAAACTATTTTACTCCAGCTTATTTTTCTATCTACCACATTTTAATCCAAATAAACATGTGCAGAAATAACTACATTACACATTTCGTTGCAGAATCAAACGGGACAGCAATAGTCAGATGTTTAAGAACTGGTCACTATATGCTGGCCTTAAAATTCCATGCTGTTTCTATGCAATCGTAAGAAGCACTGAATGCTGAAAGGAAGTAATGAAACATTTCGAACCTTTAACCTTGGATATCTGAGAAATAGATTATCAACAAAAAGCTTATGTGAAGTAAACTGTGTGTTTTAAATAGATCTGATTTTTTTGTGTAGTACGTTTTCGTCTACCGCTTCACGTTTAGCAGTTGTACAAGATTATACAAAATTTCTACTAACTGAAGCCGACTTCACAGGCTATTCCCAGGAAATTTAAGATATACTTTTTATTTGTCATGTAAATATCGTTAACATATTGTATTTTAATAAAAATAGTTGGAGTCATTTTCTTAGAAAATCGAAAATTTCGAAAAATCTTCCATGTAAAGGATAGTTTGTTTTGGGGGATTTTCTTGAAAATGTTCGTGTCACTTCCTTGGAAAATACTTAACCTAAATACCATGTTTGATATTTATACAACTTTTCGTTTTTGAGTTATGCTGTTCAATGTCACAAACACACACAAGGACCATTTTCCAAAAATAATTATATTTTTATTCAGAGAGCCTCAAAACATGTATTTCCGGTGAAGTCTCGGAATCGAATTTTTGGGTGGAATACAATAATTTCCCTACTTACTACGCATGGCAGAGTAAAAAGGCATTTTTATAAAAGGGTCCGAGAGCGAGAAAGTGTGTGTGTGTGTGTGTGTGTGTTTGTGTGTGAAAAACATAACTCAAAAAACGAAAAGTGGGTTAAATATGAAACTTGGCATTTAAGTTTCCATCTCTTTTCAAGAAAATCTCCACACCCCAAACTACCCTTTCGTGGAAAACCTTCGTTACTTTTTATTTTCTCATAAAACGCTCTAACAATTTTGAATACAGTACCATATATTTAAGATATTTGTGCGACAAATAAAAGGCATATCTTGAACTTTCTTGGAATAGCCTGTGAACTCCTCTTTACTCGTAAAGTGACTTTTGCATAATTGATGAACCATAGGAGATCCATAAAATATTGCTACACAAAACTGTAGATGTAGTTAAAGCACACAATTAATATCAAATGAAATTGTTTGAGGCGTTAACCATTTCCGAGATATTCGTTGTCAATGGTTTTAACTTTCAAATAATTACTTCAAGTGGGGAACCTATTGATTTTTACTTTCTCCACTACGTATAGTAAGTAGGGGAAGTATTGTATTCCACCCAAAATTCGATACCGAGATTTCACCGGAAATATATGTTTTGAGACCTGAATCCAAAAAAAAGCATTTTTGGAAACATGTCCATGTGTGTGTCTGTGAACAGCATAACTTAGAAACGAACAGTCGGATAAACACCAAACTTGGTTTTTAGGTTCAGGATCTTCCAGAGATGCGACACGAAGATTTTAAAGGAAAAGCCCCACCCAGATTACCCTTTACATGGAATTTTAATTTTCTCAAAAATGGCTCTAACGATTTTGATTAAAATATGTTTAAGATATTTTCATGACAAATGAAATGTATATTTCGAATTTTCTGGGAATGTCTCCAAAAGTATTCTTCATTGTGAACGACTTTTGCATAACTGGTAAACCATAAGAGGTAGATAAACATTTACTACACAAAAAGTTTATACAAATAAAATACACAATCTATGTCATACACATCTTTTTGTTGAGTGAACCATTTTCGAGATATTGCTTGTTATTCCCTTAAAGTTTCCAATACTTATACTTTTTCTAAAATGGGAATTCGTTATTCATTTTTGTTACGTACTGGACATTCGAAGAGAATGGAATGCGCCACATAGCAACCAGCTCTTAAAGGATTTGACTGTCGCTTAAATTTTACCACATTCCCCTTGCACCTACAAGAAAATTAGCAATAAGTTTAACATCTCGATTAACATGAAGCATATGGAGAATAAGCTTTTGTAAAAATAGTTTGTACAAGAGTAGCGATCAAATTTTTATTCGCGATCATACAAAGAGGATAAAATTTCAAAACCATCACATTTTTAAAAATCGGAATATCGATTGAACCTTGTTAAACCCACAACAAAATGCGTAACTGAAATTTATGTCGATTAAAATGAAGTAGATAGAATAATAATATGCTTTTGTAAGTAGTTTGTTAAAGAGCAAGTAGAAAACGTTATGTGACTCTAGCTTCTCCGGACACAAGCATTTTGTTTTCTGGCAGGGATGACGACATTAATATTAGCAGTATGGTTAAAAAGGGTGGGCTTGTGGTAAAAGTCGAATTCCTGAGTTGTATCCTTAAAAAAGAAGAAAAATTTAAAAATGGGGTTATTTTAAAAGTATGTTCGTGTTAAAAACAAAATTCCACAGCTATCCTTCCAACAAAGCCAGACCTTGCTATTGAACATTCCATAAATTTCACCATTTTATGCAAAACAACTATTTTCTCGAGGTCTTTGTTATTCAGCTTCTTTGGTTTTATTCTAATTAAAATTAAATTGCGTAGAGCTTTGATTAGTTGGGAAACTGCATGGGTAGTAGTTGTAGAACACTTCTTTTAGCTTAGCATGAATTACTTCACAGTTAATAATTGTAGTAGGGATGAATATTTCGGAGAAAATACGCATATTTCCGTAAGAAATGCAATATTAGAACATTTTAGTCACAAAAGACTTCATTTCCTCAGCAAAATTTCCAGCAAACTCAAGCTCCAGAAATCTTATCTTCAGTATCGGAGAGGACTCGACACCGATCTAGAGTGGATATTGTAGCTACGCCCCACGAGGAAGGATGAGGTAAGAGAAGACACCGGGCGGCCGGAAGCGTGGTACAGGCAATAATATGGTCCCTAAGTTTCCAGATATAAATACCCCATCAGACAGAGACTCCACCCCACACACACGCCCCTCAAGGGAGCTCGGATACCCCGGCCCCCAGCCGAAAGCCGAGGTACGGAGAGAGTATACACAGATCATCCTTTTCTCCTGCCACGCTGCACCGAAACACCGTCGCTGACACTTCCGACCCTTCCATAGGGGAGGGGTTCCGACCCCTTTAGCTGCTGTGGTGTGAGTGCTGCGTAGCCTAGCACTCGAGGTACTTCCGACGTTACTAGAAGTACGTGGGGCCGAATGTATGAGCCCCGCCCAAAGGGGAACTTTTTGGATTGAGTTGGACTCGACGGGAAATGGCTCCCGAAACCCATGGGAGACTGGGTACGTCTGGGCGGTGACACCAGGTGGGGTAGTGAGGCGTCTCAAGGCCCTCCGGTACCGCCCTGGATAGCCGGTAGATGGTGTGCTACTATCGGCCTTAACGAAGTTTTTCGGCAGTCTTCCCCTTTGGGGCTGGCGCGAGTAAGTGGCGTTACCACTTCCGTCCCTGCGCTAGCGGGGGAACGTTTTTAACCAATAAGGCACTGGCCTAATGTAAATCCTGATGCTTTCCCCTAGAAGGGGAACTTCGGCTCCGTAGACCTTCGCCCCGAACTTCTGACCCTGAGAGAGACCAACGGGAAGAAGGATGAATGGAACACAATGGAGAGACAGGAAATTCAGGGCATTCCCCTGATGACCAGGGAAAATCCCCCCCCCAAAAAAACCCACGAGTTAGAATCAACTGTCGCCCGGGATCAACCCGAGACCTACCGAATGCAATCCACGACGCTGCCGCCTGAGCCAGCCAGCTCTAGAAATACTAACTCATTAAACAAGGTCATCCCTTTTACTTTCTCTACTACGTACTCGTAGGGAACGTATTGCATTCCACTAAAAAATTCAATGTCGAGATTTCAACAGAAATATATGTTTTGAGATCTCTTGAACCCATAAAATGACTTTCTAGAAAAATATCCGCGTGTTTATGTCTGTTTGTGTCTGTGAACAGCAAAATTCAAAAAAGAATAGTTGGTTAAATACCAAACTTGGTATTTAGGTTCTCCAACTTCCAAGAATGTAACACAACGATTTTCAAGACAATTCCCTATAGTCCAAACATCCCGTTCATTAATTATTTTATTATCTCAAAAATGACTACTGATTTGATTAAGATTCCATATGTTTAAATATTTTTGTGACAAAATTTAATGAAATGTATACCTTGAATTTTCTGGGAATAGTCTCTGAGGTCGTTTTCATTCTGGATTATGTTTGCATAACTGATAAAATGTAAAAGATAGGCGAAACTTACGAGGGGCACTATTGCGATAGTACTAATTGCATATGTTTTGAGCCCCACGTATGGGAGCCAATTTGAAGTAATATGTTTCTTACGTAATGTTTGTAGCGTAAGTTATTAGAACTTGTAGATCTTATGTTGTGCTGCTTACTTCACGCGTTGCCATCTTGTGACGTCATTCATTTGTTTGGTTTGTAGCTCCATCTGGCGTAGCAATTTGTGGCAGTATTAGCTTGTGTATGATTTTATTTCAAATGTCCTCCGGCTAGCTTTTTGGGTCGAACATGTATCTCTATACAGGTTGTGAAGCGGAAAGGAATCTTTTATCCAGAAATTACACTTAATGAAGAAATTTGTTTTATAATTTTTATTGTCGAACACGTTCACTAACACTTTTACATATTGATCTGGATACTCGCCAAACTGAAACTGTTTGTAATAACTTCTTACTTATCACTTTTAACTCACGTACTTCAACTTTGTGTATATTTAACTGTATAATACTTTAGATCTTTAATAATTTTTGCTGCGCGTAACTTGACGAACTGAAGGACTGACTGACGACGTGTAATGTGCTAGGAATTTTGATTAACTGGGCGACCGACGTGTAATGTATTGAGAATTTTGTTGAACTGGGGGCGATCTACCTTGAACCTACCCTATTTATACGCCTGCATCAAGATACGCCTAAAGATTATAAATGAACTGCTATTGGCTAATAAAACGCGCCAACATTAGCGTCTATTTTAATATCCAATGAAAACCACGAATACATATTGCTTTTAGGGAAACATTCCAGAAGGTTCTACCGAAAACGTGCGAACATTACGTAAGTTCCTTGTTCCCAATAATGATAAACAGCTCACCCCCTCGCTGCATTATTGCGCTATTATTGACAGTTTCAGTAAAGCCGTATAAATTTACTTTCCAATAATAATTACAATTAATAAACATCTGAAATCAATGTCACATAAAAATGCATATTCATATTACAATCATTATTTACATTTAAGTAATTTGTGGTACAAATTACCGCATCACTATTTATATTTTGAGCCTTGGCAACCCTGAATTTTGTAGGTGCCATCTGACGTTTACAATGGAAAGTTTGACATTTTTGACCATAATATACTTCAAACATTTTGTCAATAGAGCGTCATTTGTTTTGTTTACACTAACTTAAAAATTGTGTGTCAACAAAAACATGGAATTAACTCGTGAAAATGTTCGTGCAATGATTCATTACAACTTTCGATGTGGATTATCAAGACAAGAGTGCATCGATCAACTAACTTCCACATTTGGTGACGAAGCTCCATCCTTTGCCACTGTGAAACGCTGGTATAACGAATTTAATCGTGGCCGCCGTTCGCTCAATGATCAAGTTCGTGAAGGTCGTCCAAAATCAGTTGCTGTGCCAGAAAACATTGATTCTGTGCAAAAACTAATAAGAAAGATCGTCATGTGATATATTGTGAGATTGAGGCAACCCTAGGCATTAGTTCCACCAGCATATATAAAATATTGCATGATTATTTAGCCATGAAAAAGTTTGCTCTCGTTGGATCCCAAATATTTGACGCAATTTCAAAAAGATGCTCGTGTGGATTGGTGTACAAAAATGTTCAATAAATACAATGGCGGTGCCTCAAAAGACGCATATAAGATTGTAACAGGTGACGAATCTTGGATCTATGCGTATGAGCAGTGTGTTTCAAGATGAAGCAAATCCAACAAAAGTTGTTCGCACTAGAAACACTTCGAAGCAAATGGTCGCCTGCTTTTTCATCAAAACTGGCCATGTGGCAACAGTGCCTTAAGAGGAACGTAAAACGGTCAATGCCGAATGGTACACAACCATTTGTATGCCGGTAGTCTTCGGTGAAATAAGGAAAACCAACAAGAACCGTAGGATCGTTCTTCATCAAGACAATGCGAGCGCACACACATCTCGTCTAACAACAGAGTATTTGAAGGCTCAACAAATCGAATTGATGGGTCATCCGCCATACAGTCCTGATTTGGAACCCAATGACTTCTTTTTGTTCCCGAACATCATGAATAAATTGCGTGGACAACTTTTTTCGTTGGCAGAAGAAGCCGTTGATGCCTTCAAAACCATGTTTTGGAAGTGTCTCAAGATGACTGGTATAAATGCGACAAATGGTTCAAACGGATGCAAAAGTGTATTGATCATAAAGGAGAATATTTTGAAAAAAATAAAGGAGGTTTCAATTAGAAATTACTTTGTTTTAATTATTAGGCTCAAAATATATATAGTGCCCCTCGTACTACACAAAAAATGTAGATCTCGTTAAAGTACAAAAGTTATGTCAAATGCATTTTTTGGGGGGAGTTAACTATTTCCGAGATATTCCTTGTTACTGATTTGAATTTTAGAATACTTATACTTTTCTCAAATGGAAAGTCGTTATTCTTTTTTTCCCCTCCTTTACTATCTATCTTTCTCCTTGGCTCTTTTTTCTATTGATTTGACTATCCCTTTAGCCTATCATATTCCCTTATTTCCGTTGTACTTAGAAAGAAATGTGTAATAAAGCCACTATTACAAATGTTTCCCTCGAATAAAATGAATTGGATAGAAGAATAAACGTTTGTATGAATGTTTTGTTGCAGATAGGTGGAGAAAGTCACGTGAATGTAACATATTTTTAATATACATCTTCTTTAAATTAAAATATTTAATTTTCTTCGGCTAACCTAAGATGGCGGTAGATGGAATTCATATCTCTTTATATTATCTGATAGCCAAATCCTAGACTCACCAATATTGGCTTCCTCAAAGCTACAGAGATAAATGTTGCTAAAAATTTAATTCGTATTTGAGTCACTTCTCGATGGAATGGTTAAACAATCTGGCGTATACATCCCAGTGTTTATTTGGAAGACGGGAGAAATACGGCGTAAATTCGTTATCCCTTCAAGTATGGGTGATGAAGATCCTCAGCAATAATTTTTTATTCTTGAATACAGCACCTAATTTAAAATTGCCTTTAGTTGAGAAGCCCATGAAGTTACTTTCGCTGCCATTACTAATAGATTAAAGTTATTTTTACGTTACATACTACCTATCCATAATGGTAGAGGGAGTATGACACTCAACCCAAAAATTCGAAATGAAGACATCACCGGAAATACACGTTTTGAGATACACAGTATCCCCAGAGAGCATTTTTAGGAAAAGGTGCTGTGTATACGTCTATGCGTTCATGGGACAAAGAAATAGGGAAAGAAAGAGAAGGTATATAGGATCGTGAATATAAATTTTCTATTATAGCTATATTGAACAAATGCGATAAAGGTTTCAGATAAATTTGATATATATATATATATGTAAGAATTAGAAACTTAAGTAACACGTAGGTAGCCTTAGGTTCATTATTGGTATTTATACCACATTTCGTTTTTCAGTTGTAACGTTCGTGCAAGGGCGATAAGAAGCAGTCGATGCACAGAATGTCAGAAAAAGTTAAAATAAATTAACTAGAAAGATCTGATGTGTTACACTCACATGACTTTCCCTATTCTTGTACAAAATATTTTTACAAACGCTTATTCTCAATCTACTTCATGTTAATCGAGATTCGAGATGTTAATCTTATTGCTAATTTTCTTGTAGATGCAAGGGAAATTGCTAGGCTTTAAGCGACAGTCAAATATTTTAAGAGCTGGTTGCTATCTGGAGTATTCCATTCTCTTTGCATGTCCAGGACAGAAAAAAATTAATAACGAATTTGAGAAAAAGTATAAGTATTGGAAAATTTAAGGGAATAACAAGCAATATCTTGAAAATGGTTAACTCCACAAAAAAATGTATATGACATAAATTGTGTATTTTAACGCGATCTACATTTTTTGTGTAGTAAAAGCTTGTCTATCTCTTATGGTTTACCAGTTATGCAAAAGTCGTTCACAATGAAGAATACTTTTGGAGACATTCCCAGAAATATGAAGTTTGGTGTTTATCCGACTGTTCGTTTCTGAGTTATGCTGTTCACATACACACACACGCACGCACACACACACGAATATGTTTCCAAAAATGTTGTTTTTGGATTCAGTGGGTCTGAAAACATGTACCGGTGAAATATCGGTATCGAATTTTTGGGTGGAGTACAATACTTCCCCTACTTAGTATGCATAGCAGAGAAAGTAAAAAAATTAACTAGAAAAATAAGATGCCGGGCCCATTATAGAATGCATTCAAAGTAAACCATTCCCCCAGAGTAATAATTGTTTGTACTACCTAATGTTAAAGAAAATGAACAAGGATTTAAAGCAGCTTTAAAAGTAACAATTCATACAGCTCCAAAAGTACATTCAAATTTAGAAACAGAGATATATTACAATTGAAGTACAATGCGTTTGAATTTGTCCTTCTCACACAACATTATTTTAAAAGGAAATTTAACACGCGATAATATGATATAAACTCGGTTCCATAAGATTTTAAATGCCGCTCCACACACTACAAGAATTTAGAATTTTACTTACGCCAAAAGTACCTATATGTTATGCATAATTTAGACAAGGCCGAAAAGTGTGGAGACGGACGCTCCCAGACACGAAGCCCAATAAAAGTCCTTCGCCGGTCGACGAGAACTGTCACAACTCTTCTTCCTCGGAACGCATCTCTTGGGATGTATTGGGAAGGTCAGGTGATGATGACGTAGAGACAGCATAAGCGCTACTAAACTGGCGGAGAGGACGTAACCTGGCGAGAAACTGTAGAAACTTGTTGCAGCCGACCTCTGGTGTTAACCAGGCTAACGGCGTAATGACAAGCAGGGGCCGAAAACAGTAGTTTATGATTGCAGGTACATATAAGAACTGCGGTCATCTCTGCAATAACAGCCACTCGGAGAAAGAAGAGCCGCAATTGGCTCAGAGTTATGCTGTTCACACACACACACACACACACACACACACTTACGAGGCGCGTACATAGAATTCAGCAATTGATTGTCTATTGTATTATTATTATTATTCAATTTTTACAACGTTTAGATCTTCTGACAGCCACATGAAACTTTACATACTTTTGTATTGACAAAAAAAATTCTGCCCTTCTGAATGTCTCTTCATCATGGTGATAACGTAGTATGTTATCTGAATTGTTTTTAAAGCCACTCGATGGTGCGACAGTATGAAGTAGTAACGTTGGTCGTAACGTTTGAAGCTGTTTACTTCACCTGCTTCGTTGCTGATTCTGTTGCCGTGATCTCTTAGCTTGTTCTGTTATCTCGTGCGCCATCTGCTCCAGTAGTAGAACTATGAGTACTTTCTTCACAGGGTATGCGTGGATGTATTGTGAAGGATAAAACCAATTTAAATTGTGTGAGAAGTTTATTTTTAACTAATATTTTATCTTTTGAAGCGAGTTGCGGACCATTTGAAGACAAGGAATGAAGCTGATTATGAACCATAGCACTCGAAGCTGAATTACTACACCTGTTACTTCTGCAGTATCAAAGTAACCGTTTGAAATAATTGTTTCCATAAGAAAAGGAACTAGTAGCGTAGCCTGTCGCAAGTCGCTAAAATGTTTATCGGCGAGACCTCTCGCAATAGCGGGGGAATCTTGCTCACACAAGTGCGTCACTAAGTGCTTACATATCACACGATCAGTACGTACCGGTGACGCTACCAGAGGGAAGAGAAAGAGGAGGTAATCTATGCACAACTGTGTGCACGAACGAATGTAAGTACCAGTGCTAGTATCAGAAAGAGTAACACTCTGATTTAAAATTTCAGGTGTTTATTATTTTTAGCTCCACCTACTTCATTCCTCCCCACCAACGTCATTTTTATGCGCAACCAACACTTAAAATCCTAAGTGTGCCTCTTAACTTTGTTACTAGAGGGTTGGCTAAAATATCGGAATCTAAATTCCTTTCTCTTTTCCAGAATTCTGCCTACGTGAATTCTGCAAACATACTGAGCTTACTAACTAACTGAATTCCCAGAATCTTTAGTCTAATACGTTTGCTACTTCGGCCGATAGTAATGACTTTCGCTGAACTGACTTCCTAATTACCTTCGTTTTTCCGGGCAAACAATTCAACTTAAGCTTATTACAGTTTACATTGATTCAACATACCGAAAATCTTTATTGAAATTATTTCTTTATCTTAATATAACTTCTTTATTTAGTTATTTATATATTCCCGGCAATAATTACGCTATCAATGGTTTCCATAACACCATTCTTCTACATCCTTTGAGGTCGTCTTCTTTTTCGTCTCCTTGATGACATTCATTCAAAAGTAATCTTCGGTAACCTATCTTAACTGCATGTGCATCACATGTCCATATCATACTAATTGTTTCGATGAATATCATATATCCTTTAAATGTCTTATTTCCTGTCTTATTTTCTCATTCATAGTTTTATCACCTCTAGATATTCGATCTGAGCGCCACCAATAATCCGTTTCCAATACCAAACGTTTTTGTTTGTAAATATTTTTGAACTATTATATATTTCTGAACCATATAAAGCTGTATTTTTCATGATAGAAACTGTCTTTAAAAATCGGTTGTGTTACATTCACATGACTTACTCTACCCTTATTGTTCATTTCTGGCATTAGAAATTATTCTTACAGAAGTTTGTTTTTCCATCTGCTTAATTTTAATAGAGATAAACGTTTAAGGAATCAGCTACAAAGGCAAAAGCGTTAGTCAAATGCTTAAGAACTGGGCGTTATATGCTGGTTATAAAATCCCATAGTGTACTACGACATCTGGTATCGTAGGTAATTATTCACAGGAAGATATAAATAATTAAAGAAAGAAATGACAGTAAGATGAAGAATAATTGCAATAAATAGTTCCTGTGTATTAAATCAACGTACGATGTAATAACCTTGAGCTGAAAAGGTTTGTCCGTAATAAAAGGTAATTAGCGAGCAAAGCCATTAATAATAGCTGAGAAACGAACGCGTTAGCATAAATATTCTTAGAATGTAGTTAGGGTTAAGTTCATTACGTTCGCAGAGTCACGTAGACAGAAATTCTGTAAAAGATAAAGGTAAATGAAATTCTTATATTCGGAAATGTACGGCTTAGCAACAAGGTAACAGACGTACACCTAGGAGTTTTTAGTATTTACCCCGTTCGTGAAGGAACCTTGGTAGTGGTAGTGATATATGGGCGGAGCTTAATTTAAGAAAGGAGCACGCATTTTAAATCACAAACATTCTCTCTTGAGATTTATTCACTTAATCATGTGCCTCAATTGTGCAAAAGCGATCCTTCTGACTACCGTATGATAATTGTAAGTTTAGTAATGTGCTTGAGTGAGTAAGATTTAGCGGTACCCGCGAGGATTTTGCCGGTAAGCATTTTAGCGACTCTCATCAATTTGCGCTTCTAGTTTCTTTATTTGCGGAAACAGTTATTTCATACCATACAATTGATACTGAAGAAGTTAGCTGATATAATAATTCAATTCTTATAGTTTCGTGTGCTATGATTCATAATCAGTTTCATTCTTTATCTTCAAACGGCTGTCAGCTCGGTTCAATAGCACAAGAATTAGATCACATTAAATGTCTCAGTAAACTTAAAACTACTGTCATCATTTCACACTACGCTGACGCATATCCTCAGAGAAAGATCTCATAGCCAACCACTGTAGCAGTTGGCAGCGAAATCAACAGCAGATGTTGGAGATGGCGTCAAAAGGTGATATCGGCCATTCGTCGTCAAACTTGGCGACCATCGCGGGACTGGAAATGGCTTCACATCGCGAGAAACAATTGTAAATCTACAGAACTTTAAAAGAATGGCCATGTGTCTAACAATTCGAACCATTAATAAAGTGTGTCTCGGAAATGACGGATGCCCCCCAAAAGTTATTTGACGTAAATTGTGTATTTAAACAGATTTACATTTGTGGTGCGTTGCGTTTTCGTCTATCAGTTAACGTTTATCATTTATACAAGTTTATATAAAATTCCTTCGTAATGGAGAGGACTTCATAGACTATTCCCAGAAAATTCAATATATACATTTTATTTGTCATGAAAATGCCTTTAATACAATGTATTTTAATCAACATTTTAGGAAGCACCTTTAAGAAAATGAAAAGTTTGGAAAAATCTTCCACATAAAGGGTAGCTGTAAGTGGGGAATTTTATTGATAATATTCGTATCATATCTTTTGGAGAAATTGAACTTAAATATCAACTTTGGTATTTATCGGACTTTTCGTTTTTAAATTATCCTGTTCACATACACACATAGACACATATATACACACACTTCTAAAAATACTTCGCTTGGATTCAAGGGGTCTCAAAAAATGTATTTGCGGGGAAATTTCGGTATCGAATTTTTGGGTGGAATACAATACCTTCTATACCTACTATGTACGTGATACAGAAAATAATAAGTACACGAATAAAGCTTCAGAAATGGCAAATCTTCGGCTAGAGTGGTCGGAGGACTGGCTTGAAGTATACTTTGTAGTTATTCACTGTTAATTCTCTTTGCAAGCTAACCGCTCATGAGGGTGCTCTGCAAATACATGCAGAAACAAAAACTTTTGCATTTAGCACGATTGACCTCGCACTATCTCGAAATGCACCGTCTCGTTAGCGCCGGGAAGGCAGAAGAACATTTGGTTTGCAATTGCAACATTTTCCACGACTTCATGGAGTAGACAGATAAAAAGGAAAAGGAAATATGCCTTAAAGCGCTGAGCCAGGGAATGCGAGCAAAAATGTAGAGAGAGAGAGTGGAGCAGAGACTGCCATGTAAATTTCCGATCATTTGTTATGCAAATAAAACGCAAAAGACTATCCGAAACTCTAGAGTAAAGTTCAGTGCTAACTGAACCTGTGGTTTACTAAACGGTTCAAATACATCGACCCTAACCGGAAACACTTTCACTAATGCAGCGCAGGCAGCGTTAAATGTTTAACCGGGATCTTCTCAAATGTTTATTCAGTTTTTCACGGGTACTTTAACTAATCACTTAGACAAACACGGAAAATGTATATTAATGGAGTCTTAATAAAGAGGCTTCATATTCAGTTAAGTCGTGAAGACCATCCACAGTTTTATTGTAATTTCTGCTTACCTAGCATATGACAGGACATTACTATATTTTAACCTTTTTTTCAATAATTGTGGAGGCGGATAAAACAAATACACGAAAAGCGTTTGTAATCGAGACGTATAAACCCGTCCTTGTCGGAAAGACAGGTTCATATTGACAATGAAAAGTTAAAACACCTTTACTCCGTCAATATCTAGTTCCACCCATTATCTTTGTAGTTTCTCTACTATGTACAGTAATTAGGGGGGAGGGTAGTGAATTCCACCCAAAAATTCAATATCGAGATTTCACGAAAATACATGTTTTGAGGTCCCCTGAATAAAAACCTTTTATAAAAAAAGATCCGTGTGTGTGTCTATGTGTCTGTGAACAGTATAACTCAAAAAAGTCGGATAAATACCAAACTTGGTATTGAGATTCAGTATCTTTCCAAGATGCGACACGAAGATTTTCGAGAAAATTCCTCCAACCCAGACTAACCTTTACATGGATCATTTTTCGAAAATTTTGATGTTCTCAAAAATGACTAACAATTTTGATTAAAATATCGTATGTTTAAGATACTTTCATGGCAAATGAAATGCATATCTTGAATTTTCTTGGAATGTTCCCAAAAGTCGTCTTTATTCTGAATGAATTTTGTATAACTGGTAAACCGGAAGAGGTAGACAAAGTTTTACTACACAAGAAATGTAGACCTCATTAAAACACACAATTTATGTCATATACATTTTTTTTGTTGAGTGAACCATTTCCGAGATATTCCTTGTTATTTGTTTGAATTTTTGAAATACATATACGTTTTCTCAAATGGGAATTCGTTATTCGTTTATTTCTTTCTTTTTTTTTCTTTTACTTTTTTTAACGTCCTGGACATACAAAGACAACGGAAGACGCTTCACATAGCAACGAGCTCTTAAGAGGTTTGACTGCTGAATGTTAATAAAAATGTATACAGAAAGTAATGTGAATGGTACACATAAGCTTTCAACTGCTAAGTCGCTATTCGTGTTTTTTCTCATGGTCATGCCTTTAAAGCTTTTATTATCGCTTTTCCTACTCTATCCCCTTTATAACTACCACGAAATGTGTGGTGAAACTTTTTCACCATTTATCTCCATTAACAAGTAGATGTGTGAGGGGACAGGTATTTGTGGCACATTCAAGAGGTCACGTGTTCGAATCACGATTAGGTAGGCTATTTGGAAGAGGTTTTTCTGGGGTTTTCCCTTATCCAGAAAAGAGCATGTCGGGTAATTAAGCTTTAGGATTCCTGGCTCATTTGTGCACCGTTTCATCCATTGTGCATTATGATCTATCCGGTTAAAGGACGTTAAACTTTAAAAAATTTAGATAGAAGGATACGCTTTGGTAACAATAGATTGTATGAGTGGGTTAGATTAGATTAGATGAAGGGGGGTTGGAGTTTTGTCGACCTCCTACACGTCAGCCTAAAAGGCTCATTGTGCAACCCTATTGGGAAGGACGCTTTTATCTTTGGTTATCTTGGTTCCAATGTCAACATCCTTACTTATGTCTTCTCTGGTTATGGTAAGAGTAAGTAGTTTCTTAACAGGAATGGGCAGTCAAAGAGGATATGCGAGGCAGTTTCCCCATCCTCTTTGCATATTTCACAAATGGGTTCATCCTTAGAGTCCTACTTAACACAGATGTTCCCTTAAGTAACCAAGTTCAGAAATTAATACAAATACTTTCCTTATTCCTGGAGAGATGAGGAAGGAGTGTTGCATGGACCTAAGACCAGTTTCTTGGCTTGTCTTTGTTCAGGATAGGTTTGCCATTCTGAGTTGGTATCTTTCCCCAATCCATACATTTACCGAGGTTTCGGCAGTATGTGTACTGATTCCAACTATGGATTCAGGGTTAATATAGGTTTATTTAGTACCGTTTTTTACCATCTGATCAGCCGTTTCATTTCTATAGATGCCATGATGCCTCGGCACCCACCGCATTTCATGCCTGTTGCGGGATGATGAGGTAATCAGGGCATTTAGGCATTCCCAAATCAGCACTCCGAATATATATTGAGGATGAGAATTCATTTACTATGGTAACCCTTCTCAAGTCCTCTTAGAGCAGGCTCAGGATAGCAAATACTTTGGCCTAAAAACTGTGCAGTATTTCCCAAGGCTTATACTAATATTTGTCCATTGATACGCCATATCGTCGCTAAAAACGCGAAAAAGACGTAAGCTACATAAGTGTAATTTTACAGGAGAGCAGTTTAAAGAAAAGTGTGTTTTCTTAGGGACCTACGGCTCAAAAGTATAAAATGACACATCAAACATAATACAGTGATTCAAATTTTTAATAGTTGTTCTTAATAAGGACTAATGTTAGAATCTAGAATTTGGATACCATATAGGCCAAAAAGGCCTAAATTGGAGATACGTAGGTTTGAAAGATTTCACCCATGATATTAAGGCGCTTACACCATACACATGATCAATATATTATGCTGATTTTTGCTATCGTTTTGGGCTGTATCATTATTTATTTCTTTTTTCTATATTTTTTACGTATATATTTCTATTCTAAGTACATAGTACAATGTAAAGCGTTGAAAGTCAATAAAATATATAAAGATAACTACCTATTTAACAGTAGTGATATCAAGTACTTAAGTGTATTTTATTTATTTTTGATTACCTACAACAATTTAACAAATAATATATTTATTTGTTTACAAATCTTTAAAGAAACACATCTTCTGAACTTATTTTAACAATAGCAAAATCAAGCGTATTGGTGTTATATTTTCAATAACAATAGTTTAATGAATAATGTATAATAATGTTTTTACAAATGCTTTCAGGAGAAAACAGATACGAAATTCTCTTAAATATTAATATCAAGTACTAATGTGTTCTATTGCTTTTCTTTTCAAACTACATACAATAATGTTTTGCTTAAAAATGCTTTTAGGAAACGCAAACAAGTATTGAAAATGTCCATGGGTTAATACAACTTAGAAGTGTGGCAGTTCCTTGTAGAACGTTTGGTAAACAGCATCTCTTATTACTGGTGTTGACTCTTTGCATAACTCCTGTAGATCGCTGTACGTCTCAGCCGAAAACTTTGGAGAGGTAGCATTAAGTCGAGGCAGAGGAAGCTTCAAAACCCTCGAAGTCTTCCTGGATTTCAGAGATAGCCACTCGTAATGTTTGGCCAAATGATTGTTTTTTACAAAGACGCAGGCGGCATTGTCTGTGGTCACTTTGACTTCTCTGGTTGCAGTCCAATCCATTTTGTTTCCAGATTGAAATCCTCAGGGATCGGATCCGTAGGCTCTACGAAATGCTTTTGTAGTCCAAGAAATCTTCTACACTCATAGAATTTGCTTCATACGGAGCAGCACTCGAGGAAGACTCGCAATAGGCACTAGCTGGCAAGGTATGAAGATGTTCCATGCCTGAGTCAGGGCTCAAGAAATAGTGCTGTGGGCAGAATCACCTTCGTTTTACCATGGTTAGGTTCTTTTCAGTTGCTTATTTTGTACAACAATATGGTCACTACGGTGGTATTCTGGCTACTGCAGACATCAGCAAACAGCCTGACATCCTTTACACCGTGGAGATCAAGATTTTGAAGGTAGACTACCACACAGGTTGCAATCTCAGATGATCCCCTTTTGCTGATAGTCTCACTACACAGAAAGCAAAGACACTCTTTGACTCAAATGTTGGAAAACTTGAAATTATGTGCTGACAAACGCATTCGAATACAGCACTTTCTTTGAAAAGGAGCAGCTGAATTATTTGCTGAAGATCAAATACCGCAGAGGAATATTATCTTGGGTATTCTTTGGCAGCTATTTTAGCATTGTTTTTCTTATTTCTTACAGCATTCTTTTCTTCAGTGTGTTCGCCGTACATATCCTGCAATTCCATTTTCTTTGCAGCATCACGTGACGGTAAGTTGCATACAAACTGCACTAGTCCTCCTTAGGATACTGGAAAGATAGACGCATTGATTTGTATACTCTGGATTAAGTTTTTCATAACTGGCTTTGGGCTCTGAGAAGTTATCTTCATTATGCATAGAATACATTTTGAACAGTGTCAGGAGTGGATGCAAGTATTCTTAAGAATACTATTCGGGACGATGGTAAGTGCATTCGCTATTGTTATTTGAATGTTTTGTACATAGCATACATAAACAAAGTGGGCAAATGCCAGAACCTTCATTTTGGCAATTGAGAAACAGATAGTTTTCACTATATGGTGGATCATAGTTACTAAATGGCTACTCCAGCATATTTCCTTTTCTTGATGATAAAGCTGTTCCCTTATATTAGTACTTTCTGCAGATGTAGAATTACGTTTTCAAAACTGTCTTTGTGTGTGGATCTTTAAAACGCTGAAAGCAACATCCAAAGGTTCTGTTCCTGATTTTTCGTTCCTATTTTCCTTTGATCGATCCATCTGAATCACTTTCCCGTAATAATACTTCTTGTTCTGGTAACCAGTATACTTAATTTCAGCACCTACCTTTAACGCATCACTGTCAATGCATTAAATTTCGTTACATTATACCACATTCGTAGATCCATCTCTCCGCTTTACTAACAAGTCCACGTTCATAACATACTGCTGCTTTACTGAGACTGCATTAGTTTGTTGCAGGTGTATTCAGACCAATTAATATTGTTGAAGTAAGTTTTCCTGTCCAAATTTATAAACACATGTTAATTGTTGCATCAGGTGGCAAACATTGGTCTAGAGTGGCTAGCATAACACTGCGCACATAGACGTATCGAACAATTTTAATAAGGTAGTATCTAATGAAGAGACCTAAGCGACTTGCGAGTCTCATACGCCTGTTCGTCTGAAAAAGAATGAGTGAGCAATGACGTTTACGACGATTACACGATGTTTACTCCAAAGTAACCATTAGAAATGGAAGTACGCTAGTTTGTCAGAATATGGGTACGGTCAAATGGAGTGTACAGCCGAAATATCTCAAATTTTTCGATTTTGGCTCTTACGCCACTTCGTCAGATGAGCGACGATATATGCTTGCGACCGACTGTGTCCCCATACGGGATCCATCTGTGAACCACACAAGTTTATCAGGTGTAGGTACTTTCTTCCATCCAGTCTTCCCGAGACCTGACACTTACCTTAAATGGAACCGAACGGGATGGCTCCGGCGGCAACGTCTGTGGTCCGGGAGGTCCCGATTCTATTGCCGGTGGCCGCCCGCTCTGACCAAGAGATATTTCGTTGTTTTCCCTGATCGCTAAAGCGTATGTCGGGGTGGTGTATTCTACCACAATTTCTCCTTTCCTCTCATTTCATCTCCACTTTACGTGTCAGGTGTGCTTTCAGGTCCTGCGGTGCTGGCGGTGCCGGGCAGATAGCGCGGATGCATGCGCAATGGAAATATTTCTCCACGTGAACGCCAGAGTGAGTGGTCCCGCCCGTTAGGGCTGCTGCGTCGCCTTTTGAGATTCCTCGCCATTGGGGTGGAGGTGTTGAAACTGGAAATGTTAGGAACTTCTGCGCGTCTCTGTGGAACTGTCTACCTGCGGACGAAATACTGCCCGCGGCTCCTTCACCTCATCACTACCTTCCGGGGGGTGTAGCCAAAATAGATCAAAATTGTTGCGGTGCGCGAGGAGTCCTCAGAAAAATACATCCTACATCCCACCTTACATGGAGGAAAGAACAGCATTGAGTATTCATTAAGTACATATTCAATACTGGAGTATCCAGGAAATTTAGGATAGAGATGTGAGGGGATAGACAAAGCTATGTGATTGTAACCCACTAGATTTTTTTTCCAAATATCTCCGCAGCTACTGACTCGTATAACAGGATATCACATGAGATCGGATCAATTTTAGGGCTTGATCAGACCGCAATGGCATAACCCTTTGAGGAGGATGATGCGATTCTCCCCACAGCATTGTACCTTTCGGAAAATTGGATTTTAACAGCCAGTCAAGAAAGGAGTGCCGAAGCAGAAGAAATGAGAATCTTGAGAGCATTAGCAATCTCTCTAATGGAGGCCGAGTACTCGAGGTGAACAGGCGTGTGAGGATCTTACCTCCAACCAAGGGTATTGCTAGTGCCGCAAACAGTATAAGGACGTGCTTTACCAAACGATGCAAAAGAAGTGGTCTAACAGCATTGCTTGTTTTCATGAGAGATAAGGCACTCATGCATGATGCTTAGAGATTAAGGGGAAATTATATAATTTAAAAATCTCATACATTCACACAAAACTCCCTACTCTCTATCGTTTATTGGTGGCTATAAAATATTCCTATGAAAGTATGTTTTTCTGTCTACTTAATTTTAATCGAGGTAAAACTCTGCACTCTTCTCATGCATTCGCGAAAATAACTGAAAATCTACATGACTAAAAGAATCACTAAGTATTAGATAATTCGAACCATTATTAACGGATATCTCTAATTGGTGAAGCCATAAAAAAAGCTATTTGAAGTAAATTGTTTGTTTTGAAGAGATATGCATTTTTTATGCGGTGCGTCTATCACTTAATGTGTACCAGTTATACAAGATTAGAGAAGATTCTTTCTGAATGAAGAGGACTTCTGCCAACATTCAAGAATGGAAAACACTAAAAGTAATCAAAAGCATCCCCACGCCTTTTAGCACTTGACTGTACGTGATGCAGAAAGTAATAAAAGGCAGTAGATACAGAAAGTCATGTATTATACCATTATCTTTTACATTTCTGCATTTGACGTCTACAACGTATAGGAATATCCTTAAAAAGAGATTTTCTAAATATAACAAAAGGTTAGTTAAGGTGATTCTGGTCATTTGGTGCTGACATTGACCATTGTATAAAGAGAACACGCCGATAGAAGTCGGTTGCCCTAGTTATGACTGTTTTTGACAATCCACTTGGCTGTATTTCTCTCTTTCTCGTATATTCCTTCCCTCTGCTCCAATAATTCTTTTTCCAAGAACACATAGGTCCTCTTTCTGTAAGATATCTTTGCCATATCTTATTCTTTTTCTCTTATTGCCCTTTGAGAAACACTGTTCCAGATTTTTAATCCATATTTACCGGGTCCCTTCTCCCCGCGCTATTGTAGAGCGCTTCTGCAGTGCCCTCTGATATTCTTGGTTTAGTATTCCTACACACATCACGTATGCCATTATTACAATGCAATATTCAAGAATCATAAAAGCTGTTGGAAATTTATTATGTTTCGTATTTTATACTGAACTGCACAAGTTAAACCTTAACGTACATATTTTTTAGGTGTATCAGAGGAAATATTTCTGATCGAACCTTTACTGCTGTATTTTACTTTCTCTATTGCATACCTAAAGTAAGCAGAGAATGTATTGCATTCTACCTGAAAATTTGATACCGGGATTTCACTGAAAATACATGATTTATGTCTCCCTAAATCCAAAAAGAAAACAATAAGAAAACATTTTTTAGCAAAAACGTCCGCGCGCGTGCGTGTGTGCGTGCGTGCGTCAGCGCACGCGTGTGTGCGTAATATTTAGGTTTAGTACTTTCCAAAACAGCGACACGAAGATTTTCATGAAAATTCCCCACCCTAAACTACCCTTTACATGGACCGTTTTTCGAAAAAAATATGTAAAAAATGTCTCTAACTATTTTGTTTAAAACAGTATATATTAAAGATATTTACATGTAAATAATAAAAATATCTTGAATTTCCTGGGAACAGCTTGTGAAGTCCTCTACATTGGGAAGGAATTTTGTATAATCTTCTATAACTGGTAAACCTTAAAGCGATAGAATAAAAAGGTTCTATACCAAAAATGTAGATCTCTTTTAAACACACAATTTATTTCAAATAAGTTGTTTGTAGCATAAGCGTTTCTGTGATATGCGTTATTACAGGTTGAAACTGTTCATTTCTTGGTCATTTTCTTAAGGTTCTTTTAACATTCAGTTGTTACTCGCGATTGCATGGAAACAGTATGGAATTTTAAGGCTAGCGTATTGTGACGTAATGGTTGCGTAATGACCCGGTGTCCCATCAATTGTGATGTATAGGTAGGAGGATTGGCTCCTCGCAACCGATGACGTACCGGTCAGGCGCTACACCGATTGTGGCGTAACATTTCAACGCCTCTAACCAATTGTGGCGTAAGGCCAACGACGACACCATCAACGTCCTCATGTGTCGCCATGCAAAGGATGGTAGAACATAGCACATGATGGTCTCAAGAGGATTCCAGTTTCCGGTAGCTGGATGGGTTTTATAGGAAATGTATCAATTTTTACACCTTTTACTTCAGAGTTCCTGAACGAATAATGTTACTAATTGTTTCAATAGAAACTATAAATGGTATGGTTACCTTATAATAAATACAATTTCTGTTCCCAAAAGTTCTAATCTTTAATTTATCTAACTAACCTAAACTACATTTTAAAAAGAAAGAATTAGACAAATCGTGGATTTGCCTGCGTGGCAGAGGAGGTCCAGCGGTCCATCGTTATCAGACCTAGCGACTACGTCGAGATTGCACATTTACACCAAATGAATTTAAAGAACTCACCGGCAAAGGTTCCTGCTAGGCGCGTGGTTGATCGAGAGAGGACTGTACAATATTCTTACGTTATACACTGAAGAAAGTGTTTTGTTACGTTATTTGCACCGCGCTTTGGGCGTCAACTTGAAGACGGATATTTTTTGTTACGTTGTTGTAGGAGTTTGCACCAGGTATGGGGCGTCAATTTGTAGTAGATATTGTCTTTACGTTGGAGTTTTTTATTTATTTAGCTCCACGTATGGACGCCAATTTGAAGTAGAGTTCTTCTTTACGTTGAGTCAGTATTATTGTTAGAGACATGGAAGTCTTGGCAGGGCGTGATGTGACAAGTATGTAAGCTTACACAGATTTTAAGTTTTAATTCACTCCTTTTTATTAATCCTTGACACAAATTAAGTAACACTTCACTGATATCGAGAGCTGTGAGATTGTTTTATTTAATACTTGCATTTTTTAACACGTATACTATTTTCGTCTCACACGAATACGTATTAAATCTCTCAAGGACGCACAAGCAACCGGTTACTAATACTGTCCGCAGGCAACTGACTAGATTTCAACCGTCTAAACTTGTAAATTTCTATATTTCAAGTCTCTGATTGGCTATTTTTCTCCAATAAAATACCTACATTTAACTAAACCTTTTTCTGGTTGTTCATTGCCTATTTTTTATAAACTGTCACTAAAATTACATTAATGCTTCCAAGAATCACAAATAACATTCAAACTCTGAAACTCATTATTGCCTCAAGGTTACCTCATTGTTATCAACGTTTAACTTATTATTCTCACAGCTCCCACATTATTAAATTACGTAATATATTCACATAACATCATTACACATGGATACAATAATATAAACATATGCAATGACTGTTACATACATTTTAAAAATTATTACATACACATATTGCTTCAAGGCGGGCGGTTATTGAATTTACATATTATATAATTTGACTAAAATCATTTAAGTGTTAAAAATACTGCCTCAACACGACAAAATGCTGATTAGTGCTTAGCTAGTCACTGGTGTAGGCGTATGTTAGCAGAAGCTACGTAACTCACTCACAAGTCGGAAATGAAGTAATCTTTTACTCCGAACTGCGTGTCACCCAATCTCTGCTTACTTGAACTCCAGGAAATAACGCGCAAGAAATCTAAAGCAATATTTCCTGAAGTTACTTAAACGAAGTTTTCCTTAAATATCTCGAACTGTATAAAATAATATTTATCAAAATCTGTTAAAATAAAATTATAACCGTTACAATAGAGCGTCCATTTTGACTGTCGCTCTTCACTTTGAATCTATAACAAAATGTTTAATGCAGCTATTTCTGCAAAGAATTATTTGGATTAAAATGTAGCAGGTAGAAAAATCAGCTTGAGCAGAAATAACTTCTATACCCAGTAATAAACAATAAAGTTTAGAGAAATTCATGTGAGTGTAACATATCAGATTTTTTTTCAGAGGCCTCGAATTATATATTTCCATTGATATCGCGACATTGAGATTGTTGAGTGGAATGCAATACTTCCTAAGTGGTAGAGAAAAGTATAAAAAGTAAACTATGAGTAATAAAATGTAAAACACAATTGATTTACACCCTAACCTAGACTATTTTTATAAATTTCAATTCTGATTTTCAGTTATAACTGGAATCTAAAATTGGCATTACAAAGTGAAATCATAAATAATAGTTGGTCTGTGCAACTATGTTTCCCAAACTTTAATAATTCAATAAACCGAAATATATTGCTTGCAACAAAACTCTTGTGTGTAATTTAACAAATGATTAATGGAAAGCAATGCATGGTTTTATTGAAATATGCACTGTTCAAATACCACATATATTGAAGGTGTCTCCGAATGTATAAATTAGCAGTAAATGTAGCAGATGTGTTAAATAACATTACGACGAAAATGGCAAATGCTGAAAACGGCCATTTGCGGTCTGGGAATGGCGTTATAAATAAGTGCATTCAGTAATGCTGAGATAATCAGGTCTCTGGTAGCATGACTTCCGCAAACCATATAACAGCGTCATAATAATAATAATTAGTGTGCAAATCATAGTGGATTGCAAACACGTTAAGTAGCTTAGTGCCTAGTGTCGAAAAGCTGGATTCCCTAGGATAAGTTAACTTAATAACTTATTAATTATTCCTTGAGGGGACACACAACACAACGGAAGGGCTTGCCTCAAATGGCAATTATTTATTCAAATATTGTGCATGGGTTTGCTTACAAAGCTCACAAAAATTGCAAAGCCAAGATATTCATTTATTTTTATATGCAGAGTGAACTAGACCACTCGCAACAGTAAATTATTTCGGAAAAGGCATTAAAATTTGCGAGAAATTCCACCCAAAATTCGATATTAAGTTTTCAACATAATACTTTGAGGCTCCGTGTCACAAAAATGATTTAAGTTTAACATCCTCTAAGGAAATGATATGAAGATTTTTGGGTAAATCCTCCAACCCTAAATTACCATTTACATGGAAAATGTTTAGTTAGTTTTGCTTTTCTTAAAAGATTGCTAACAATTTTGTTAAAATACCTGATATTTCAGATATGTTCACGACAAATGAAGGGTATATATTGAAACTTTTGGGAATAGCCTGTGAAGTTCCCTTTGTTCAGAATGACCTTTGTGTGACTGATACGCCGTAACAGATAGACAAAAATCTTACTACACAAAAAATATGTAGATATCGTTAAAAAACACAATTTGTGTTAACTTTTTATGGCGTTAGCCATTTCCGAGGTAATTCTTGAATACTGGTTTTCATTTTCAAACGCGTTCTCAAGTGAAAAATAGCTATTGGTTTCTAATTTCTCTACTACGTATAGTAATTAGGGGAAGTATTGTATTCCACCCAAAAATTCCAAGTCGAGTTTTCATCGGAATTATGTTTTGAGGCCCCAAAACCCCAAAAAACAATTTTTAGAAAAATGTTCATAAGTGTGTGTATGTGAATAGCATAACTCAAAAAACAAGCTGGAAAAATACTAAACTTGGTATTTAGATTCAGGAACTTCCAAACATGGGAAACAAAGGTTTTCAAGAACATTTCCCTACCCGCAACTATCCTTAGTAAGGATGTTTTCGAAATTTTTTATTTCATGGAAAATTGCTTAAACGATTTTGATAAAAATAACATATATTATGACAAATGACAAATAAAATGTATTTCTTTAATTTTCTGGGAATAGCTTGTGAAGTCCTTCATTCGGAAGGCAATTTACATAATCTTGAGCAACTGGTAAACAAACGATAGACAAAATCGTACTATACAAAAAATGTAGACCTCCATAAAAAATACAATTACTATCAAATAACCTTCTAGATACCATCAGGAATTTCCGGGATATCCGTTATTAATAGTACGAAATGTTCCATACTTAGTCATCCTTTTAAAGTCCCATCTATTTTCAGTTGTTTCTCGCGATGTCATGGAAACAGTATGGAATTTTAATGCCAGCATATAGCGTTCAGTTGTTAAACATTTGACTATCGCTGTTCTCTTTGTATCAACAACAAATGTGTAATGTAGCTATTTCTGTAAAGGTATATTTGGATTAAAATATATTAGATAAAAAAATAAGCTTGAGTAAAAATAATTTGTAAACCACTACTAAACGAAGAGAAAGGCACTTGAATGCATCACATATTTTTTTATGCGGTAACTTGCTATCCGTTTTCTCTCGGGTTCACCGAAATGGCTTAACATTTCAAAGTTAAAATAATAGTTTCTTTTTCAAAATTTGACCATCGTTATAGCTTTAAGTATCTTCTTATACTCACAACGAAATGTGTGAGCGAAAATTTAGAACTTAAAATGTGAAAATTTGTCTTTATACAAGATTTATTTTCTTTACTACATACATATTAGGTAGAGAAGGTATTGCATTCCACTCAAAAATTCGATACCGAGATATCATCAAAATTTGTGAGTGTGTGTGTGCGCGCGCGCGTGTGTGTTTGAAAAGCATAGCTCAAAAACCAGATGTCGGTTAAGTGACAAATTTGGTATATAAGTTCAGTACCTTCCAAGGATACAATGGGAAGGTTTTCAAGAAAATCCCCCACCTCAAACTACCCTTTACATGAAATACGTTTCTAAATTTGTTTAATGTGGTATTAATTTATCTCGAAATTGTGACAAAAGCAAGACATTTACGTGGTATTAAAGCAAATAACGACAGGTGTTATCTTTTCCTCTATAATCCAAAATGAACCACAAGATGATTTTGTATGTGCAAGACGAATCTATAGTTGGAAACTGGTTCATAGCTTAACCAAATATCTCCAAAATGAATCCATGGAAATTGGAGGACGTGAGGAACCCAAAATTATTTATCACAAAGGCAAGTAAACCTCATTAAATCACAGTTTGTATGAACTTGTTTCCGTTTATAATATATACATTCAGCCTTTCAATTTAACCCAGTGCATTTTAGTACATAGCAACTGCGTATAGGGTATACAACGGAAAGGCACACCTCGCACATTGCAATATACGTGAAATCCATAGCCCCTACCACTCCCCAGGAGGAAGGAATGAAGTGAAGGAACTACAGGAGGCAACAGGCCACAGAGACGCGCGGAAGTCCCTTAAATGCCCTAACCCGAAAGCGAGGGAAATGAACGAACAGTCGAACTTGAGGCAGTATTTTTAACATCTAAATGATTTCAGTCAAATTATATAATATGTAAATTCAATAACAGCCCGCCTTGAAGCAATATGTGTATGTAATAATTTGTAAAATGTATGTAACAGTCATTGCAAATGTTTATATTATTGTATCGAGGTGTAATAATGTTATGTGAATGTATTACATAATTTAATAATGTAGGATCTGAGAAATAGGTTTAAAGTTGCTAACAATGAGGTAACAATGAGGTAATCTCGAGGCAATAATGAGTAAGCAAGTTTAAATACTACTAGTCATTATTACAGCAGCAATAATGTAAATTTCCAGACAGTTTAAAAAAATAGCCAATCAACAACCAGTTAAATGAAGGTATTCTATTAGAGTAGGATTAGCCAATCAGAGACTTGAAATACAAAAATTTACAAATTTAGCGGTGGAAAACAGTTCAGTTGCTTCCTGACAGTGCTCATAACCAGACGCGAGATGTGTCCTCGAGAAATTAAATACGTATTCGTGTGAGACGAAAATAGTTTACATGTTATAAAGTGCAAGTATTATATTAAATAATCTCATAGCTCTCTATATCAGTGAAGTGCTATTTAATTTGTGTCAAGGATTAATAAAAAGGAGTGAATTAAAACTTAAAATCTGTGTAAGCCTACATTCTTCAGTCGCATCACAACCCTACAAAGACTTCCATGTCTCTAACAATAATACTGACGCAGCCGAGGCAAACATAAATATATTATACCTAAAGAAACAGTCAAATTACAAAGCTAATATTTTTAAACTTGGGGCGAAGGCTACCGGGTACTATACGTATGATTGCAACGAATTTCAAGTTCGGCTCCCCAACAGTTGAAATATAATACATCTTCTTCAAACTGGCTTTCAATACGTAAAGACAATACAAACTACTTCAAATTGACGCCCAAAGCGTGGTGCAAATAACGAAACAATTCAGCTACTTCAAACTAGATAGCCCTCTACTGTCCTTGGAGGAAGTATGCGCACCATCTGTCCGGCACCGCCACACACCACGAAACCTAGAAGTACACTTGAAACATGAAAACGAAAGAGAATGAAAGGAAAATGAGGACAGGAATCGTTGTAGAGGATAAATCACCCCATCATTAGCCTAACGCAAAGGGAAAAGCAAGGTCGGTGTGGGCAGTCGACGGGGATCGAAACGGAACCTCCCCGATGCGAGCCTCACACATTACCCCGAAGCCATCTCTATGAGCAACTGTCCATTCACATTTTCAAACCCGACAGTTCAGAGAGAGTGAAGCAAACAAAAGAAGAGCGTCTATAGCGATGCGTCAGTCCTAAGGAAATGAAGAGTATCAGCACCTTCCCTTCATACTTTTAGGTGCCTTTTGTGGGGAGAAAAACAAAGGCGTCGAAAATCAAATCTGGCTCCGCCGTTACAATCTATTCTCTGATCATGAGCGACCAGTGTAGCATACCTAAAGGAAAGGGCCTATCAAAACCCCGAAATCTTCTTTGAAGCAGTTTTCTTTCTGCAGTCAAGGATATAGGCGTTTAGTTTTGCCCGGAGCTTCCTTTCCGGCTCTACTTCCTCTTCAGGACGAGTATTGTTGAAAGCTTCTTTGTGTTTTAGCCTGAAGAAGTACACAACAGCTGTTTTCGAGTATCAATGGTTTCACAGATTTTGAAAAGGCACGTGAGAATGTATGACGAATAATATTCTGATGACATGTCATCTGTTATTTGTTGCATTATTGTCATTTAATGTAATTTTAAGCCGCTTTTTACATATTTATTTTGTCATTCCTTTATTTTTTGCTTCTTTATTTCTTTATTTTATATTGGTGTATAAAATGTTTATATTATTGACATTTTACAATGCACCGCCTCCCATTACCCTACCGTTGTGTCGTAATTAAGGAGGGGAAATGATTCACTCAGAGGGCGTCACAAACAACACGAAAACACAATTTAGTAAATATATGGAAAATGCATGTGAAATATGTGAAGCAACATACAGTATTAACCACGGACAAACTAATACAATAACCCATTAATGTAGTAAGATATCTAATTCACAGCTTCACAGCATCAAAACGTTAATAATTTCTTTCTTTAATAATTTCTTCTAAGTTTTACATGTTATGTAGTTTCTTTGCTAATATTGTACGTATAATAATTAAGAGGATGTTAAAACACATATATTCATAATGTACACATGGCACAGAACAAGTACATAACGTTATAACATATAAAATATAACATGAGGTAAAACACCGTTGTTAGCTATATAAATAGTAATATACGAGAAATGCATAGTACCTACGTAAGCACGTAACGAACTTTGAATTCATAATTAAGACGATGGAGGTCTCTAAACACACACACAGTTATATATATATATATATATATATATATATATATATATATATAAGAATGTTATTGGACAATAGCATCAATCAGGTACACTGATACATGCCTATAATTCAAATACGTGCGTTAAAAAGAACGGTTAGTAGGAACGCTAACAGAAGCTTGTCAATGTTCAAGCAGGAAGGCGGGGTATAAACTCTTCTCTAAATAGACGCTAAAACTACATATTTAAAGTCTACCAGTTATACATATTTTAACATCACAAATGTAATAATGAATTTTGAATATCATATGCGGTTTACTTAAAATACTAGTGAAATAATTAAAAGAATACGTATGTGCAAAATACTTTAACCTTCTCCATACCCAACCCTGACAAGATACAAGTGCTCTCTGACACCAATACAGCAGCTGTAGCATAATTATAAAATAATAATTACTAACACTCACACAAGAATGCAGATATGTGATCATCAGATTCCAGTTTACGAGTACAAGATACATCACAAGAGTACGGGCATCAAGACGACCTACAGGTACGTAATACAGCATCCATCATCATCAATGTAGTGGGGGCCTAACAAGGGAACCGCTACACATATACCGTAATTATGGACGGGAAAATATAAATAGTTAAATAAGAAAGATAGGGAAATAATTGCAGTAAATAATTTCGGTATATTAAACCAATGTATAATGTAATAAGCTTGGGTTGAAATGTTTGTACGGAAAGAGGAAGGTATTTACGAAGTCAGGTTAGCGGAAGTCATTGGTATCAGCCGAAGAAGTGAAAGCATTAGTTTAAGGATTCTGGGAGTTGGACTAGGTTAAACGTTCAGTACGTTTGCGGTCACGTAGGCCAATTATGTAAATTAAAGAGGCAAAAGAAATTCCGAGAAATGTGAAAGGCTCAGTTGGCAACAAAGTAAGGGGATAAGTATTGGCCCCGAATTAGCTTTAGTAAGAATAGTTTGTGTACTCACTAATAAACGATCGAGGTAGAGAAAGTCATGTGAATGTAGCTCATAAGATTTTCTACAAAATGGTCCCTGTGTGTGTGTTTGTGTGAACCACACAACTAAAGAACTAAAAGTCGTTTAAACATCAAAGTTGGTATTTAAGCTCAGCATCTTCAAAGGATGCGACACATAGATTTTCAAGAAAATCCACTCACCCTAAACTAACTTTTACATGAAAAATTTGTTCTAAAGTTTTGATTTTCATAAAAATAGCTTTTGATTAAAATATTATACATTAAATATCTATATTTACATGACAAATAAAATGTGTATATTAAATTTTCTAGGGACAGGCTGTGAAATACTCTTTATCCGGAAGGAATTTTATATAACCCTGCAAAACTGGTGAACGTTAAGCGAGAGAACGAACACACTGCACAACGAATTTAGCTCCTTCTACAGCATACAACGTATTTTAAACATTTGTTGTGGCATCAGCCAATTCCGAGATGTCAGTTGTTAATACCTCATATTATTCTTTTTTATATTCTTTTAAACTTCTGTAGATTTTCAGTTGTTCCTTGCGATCGCATTGAAACCGTATGGAGTTTAGAGCCACATATAGCGTCCAGTTCTTAAACATTTGACTATCCCTGTTCCCTTTGTATCTATAACGAATTGTGTAATGTAGCTATTTCTGCAAAGTTTTATTTAAATTAAAATGATGTAATTAAAAAAATAAACTTTATTAAGAATATTTGTATATACAAAAACATGTTAATGTAACACATCAGAATTTTTGTATAGTTTATTTCTCTGGATTCTCAATTGTCTTTGCTGGTTTTTAATTGGGCCATAAATTCTTCTCACAATATTTTTTTCAATTATAAAGGAATTTTGTATTTGAGATCAAATACCATACCATAATGTAAACAACAACAATTTAAGACCTGTAAAAATAAATGTGAATGCGATATGATTCTCAGTTATCTGTAAAGGTTTGCAAACCTTTGAAAACCAAATACGAATTTGACGTTTTCAAGAGAGGAAATAATTGATGAAACATTTATTATGGGGTAACCAAGGAAGTACGAAGGGAAATGAGTGAATTAAGGACTCATTACATACTTGATGAAAGCTGCAAGCCCTTGAGTTTTATGAGAAAATTCTATTCTACATCAAATTACAGGATGATCAGGTACGTACTCAGATTGCTGGCGATAAGCTACAAAGCCCTTCATAAGGCTTAATTACGTGCACATAGCAGATACTTGAAGAGTCCCCGCTTCCTTGATGAGACGGTGCAAAGCTCCACAGGGTGCTCTCCTTGCACATCCTGCAATCGATTTCCTGAGCGTCGAGTGTTTCTGGCAGGTTCATCAGATATGAGTAACTCCATTTCCTTCGGGACAAACTGACAAGATTACGAGTGACATGTTTCCACATTCGTCGCAGCAGTCAAGAAATGCAAGGTGTCTCGTGTTGACGTATTACAGGGCAAGAAACTTTAGCTACATCACCTCATTTCATGCTTCTCTGCACAACACAATCTGGATATTACAAACCTGTTGTATTTCAGAGATGTTTCCTTCTCTTAAGCATAGATTCGTATGAGTTTCTCTACACATTCTTATACAAACTATTCTAATAAAATCTTATTCTTCCGTCTACATCACCTGAATCCAGGCAAATCTTTACAGAAATGCTCTCACTACTAGGGATAGGATTTTAATGTAGATGCATACTTTTCTTTACTATCAGGAAGTATGCTGACTTGGTATATGACTTAATTACTGAATTTCCAGCAACTTAAACAATATTTTGTGTTTCATATAATGCACATTTTATGTTTGTGTTTCATACAATGCAGCAGCTATGGCCCAAGATTATCGGGAGGTTGGCGCCAGGCATTCGGAGATAAACAAGGATAAGTCGCACTCGCGCCCGCATAAACACCAGTAGCGTTTTCCAACCAAAAACTTGATACCGGGATTTCACCGGAAATACATGTTTTGAGGCCCGGTTAATGAAAAATTTAATTTTTAGAAAACGATACATGCGTGCGTGTGCGCGCGTATGTATGTAATAGCATAACTCAAAAACAAAAACCTGGATGATATCAAACTTGGTATCTAAGTTCAGTATCTTCCAAAGATGCGACAACCCCCCAATCGAACTACCATTTATATGGAACATTTTCTTCAATTTTTTTAGTTTCTCAAAATGACTGTAACAATTTTCATTAAAATACAATATATGAGGGCTTCCAGAAAGTAAAGAACGCTCGGTGCCGGTCCCCACTACCACAATTGCATGCACAGTATTAGCTTCATAATCCACCTCAGTGTGAATCGAGTTTCGTTTCTGTGAGGTCATGCCTTGTTCTATTACATATCCAAAGTGCGGCGCCAATTGAAAATCCCGCCATATATGAAGTGTGTTGTAAGATTCATTTTTTGGATGCACAACATGTTCGGCCAATAGCAATTTTTAGGTAAATAATGCAAGTTTAGATGATAATGCAATGAACGAGTCTGCTGTGAGGAAATGGTGCATAATGTTTAACCAAGGAAGAACCAGTGTGCACGAAGAAGATCGGTGTGGCAGGCTATCACTCATTATGGATGAGTTGAAAGCAAATGTTGATGAAAGAATACAGGATATTTAGCTGTTTCCGAACCTAAAGGACTCTTTGAGCGGAAAAGAGTTTCCAACCAATGAAGACCTGAAAGACGCAGTGACAGTCTTTGGCGGTAGAAGTGTATAACATCGGCATTGAAAAACTGATACCACATTACAATAAATGCCTTGACAACAGTGGCGATTACATTAAGAAATAGAGTAAAGCACTGTATCTTTGTAAACAGTTTTGTGTTCATATCTTTTGTTATTATTTATTTATGCCAAATCGTTCCTTACTTTCTGGATGTCCCTCGCATTAAAGATATTTACATGATAAATAAGCTGTATGTTTTGAATTTTCTGGGAATACCCTGTGAAGTCCTTTTCATTCTAAAGCAATTTTGTATAATCTTGTATAAGTAGTGTACGTTAAGCAATGGACAAGAACGTACTACATAAAAAGGACGTAGATCTCTTTAAAACACACAATTTATTTCAAATATGCTTTTTGTGATATAAGCCTTTTCCAAGATATGCGTTATTAATGGTTCGAATTGATCAACACTCTGTCATTCGTTTAATGCGATATCCATATTCAGTTGTTTCACGAAATTGCATGGAAAACGTATGGAATTTTAAAATTACGTATAGCGTCCAATTCTTAAACATTTGCCTATCGCTGTTCCTTTTGTATCTATAACAAAATGTGTAATGTAGATATTTCTGCAAAGGTTTATTTGGATTAAAAATGTAATAGATAGACAAATATGCTTTCGTAAGGATGGCTTGTATACCCATTAATAAACAATACAGGTAAGAGAAAGTCATGTGAGTGTAATACATGAGTTTTCTATAACATTTTTGTCAGTTTTCTTCTCCTCAACCGGTTCCCCAGAGGTTTCCCATGTTTAGTTGCAAGCTGTATGTGACCAGTACAATTTATGAGACTGTGCCCTACTTTCAGTAAATAAGTTTGAGGGTAAGCGTTACAGAATTGCTGACAAACCAATGCTAGTTTGTGTACTTTGATTAACTATTGTTCCTTGAGGCTGAATCTTTTTCTTTTTTATCCATAGTAGCGAAATAAATCGCGAACCGAGTAGGGGCGTGCCTCTCCGAAGACAGATGGCTTTCAATGAAGATGAATTGGTTGCAGCGGTTGCCATCGACAGAAAATGGAATCACGCAGCGGTGTGCAGGTGTGTTTACCTTATCCTATCAGCAAGCCGTCTCCCTATGAGAAGAGAGAGGCTGCTTATGCATGCGAATGCATTTGCATGCTTAAAACACTGCCAGTAGGGCATCCCTATTTGAAATGCAGCGACCGTCAGTCAAGATATATTTGCTGGGCTAATGTCCTACCAGTTGCTTGTGTCTTCCTGAAAACGTTGAATACAAACACTACTGCAGATGCGCCAATGTGGAATTGCTGTATACCAAAACTTTTCAGGGAAATTTACTGATAAACAGATACTTAATATAACCAAGTCATCGACTGTCTCATGAAAAATCTAGTTTTCTTATTCATGTGCGTTTCTCTACTCCCTCTTCTGCAAACTAGTAGTTAGAGAAAGTTTTGCATTCCACCAAAAAATACGATACCGAGATTTCAAAGGAAATACACACATTGAGGCACCCTAAATACAGAACAAAAAATCAAAGCAGTTTTAGGAAAAGATCTATGTGAATATCTGTTGTTTGTGTGTGCGCACGTGTGTGTGTGTGTGAACTGCATAACTTAAAAACGAAAGGTCGGATCAACACCAAACTAGGGATATAATTTCAATACATGTCAAGGACTCCACACCAAAATTTTCAAAAACATCGTCATATCCCAACATACGCTTTATATGTTACATTTTATATGTCATAAATATAATTAAAATATGGTATTTTAATCCAAATCATTAGCGAATATAAAAACGTTCCAAAATGATCAACGCAAAGGGATTTTCTTGAAAACCTTCAACTCGCATCTTTTTAAACATACTGAACTTAAATACCAAGCTGGTATTTATCAGACTTTTCAGTTTTTGATTTATGGGGTTAACAGACACGCATGGACCTTATTCTAAAAACCACCTTTTTACTTTCTCTACTAAGTATAGTAAGTAGGGGAAGTATTGTATTCCACCCAAAAATTCGATACCAAGATTTCACCGAAAATATGTTTTGAGGCCCACTGAATCCAAAAAAAGCATTTTTGAAAACATGTCCATGTGTGTGTCTCTCTCTCTCTCTCTCTCTCTCTCTCTCTGTGTGTGTGTGTGTGTGTCTGTGAACAGCATAACTCAGAAACGAACAGTTGGATAAATTCCAAACTTGGTATTTAGGTTCAGTATCTTCCAGAGATGCGACACGAAGGTTTTTAAGAAAATCCCCCCACCCTATATTACCCTTGACGTGGAACATTTTTCGTAAATTTTAATTTTCTCAGAAATGGCTCTAAAGATTTTGATTAAAATATCATATATTTAAGATACTTTCATGACAAATAAAATATATATCTTGAATTTTCTGGGAATGTCTCCAAAAGTATTCTTCATTGTGAACGACTTTTGCATAACTGGTAAATCATAAGAGATAGACAAACTTTTACTACACAAAAAATGTAGATCGCGTTAAAATACACAATTTATGTCATATACATTTTTGTATTGAGTGAACCATTTTCGATATACTGGTTGCTATTCCCTTAAATTTTCCAATCTCAAATGGGAATTTGTTATTCATTTTTGTTATGTCCTGGACACAAAGAGAATGGAATGCGCCACATAGCAACCAGCTCTTAAAATATTTGACTATCGCTTAAAGCCTACCATATTCCCCTTGCATCTACAAGAAAATTAGCAATAAGATTAACATCTTGATTAACATGAAGCATATGGAGAATAAGCGTTTGTAAAAATAGTTTGTACAAGAGTAGAGAAAGTCATGTGAGTGTAACACATTAGATTTTTTTTATTCAGGGGGCCTCAAAACATGTGAAATCTCCGTATCGAATTTTTGGGTAGCACGCAATTCCTTCTCTACCTACTATGTACTCATATATAGTAGAGAAAGTAAAAAACGAAAGGCGACTCACCAGGTGAAACAAAATCTAATGCTTTTATTCAGATTATTTTCTCTACTCACATCACTTACAAAAGCTTATTCTTATATGTACTTGTTTTTTTTTACTGCCGCCTATAACATCTAAGGTCAAACCGGCTGCTTTGCCTTTAGAACAAATTGCTCATCGGCGATGGTATTCATTCCTTTTATTTTGGGTTTGTTTTACTCAGGGTTTTCTATTTAAATATTAACTTTACACACACAAACACAAATTTACACTTAAAAAAGTTGTGCTTCCAGATTCTAGGTAGAATGAGGAATTGTGCTGGTTAAAGAAGGATTACCATTCTACAGCCGGGAATCGAACCCGGATCTCTGGATAGTTAGCATCTCAACCACCACATCACAGAGGCAGTCTATTTACACATTTACTGATTTTGTTAATAAGGTAAAGGGTTGGTCAAACATTTTGAAAGTCAGTCTTTATGTGATGGCTTTGAAATGTTTTCTTTGCATGAAAGCGAAAAGAAGAAGAATAAGAAGAAGGAAAAGTAAGAATGCCGATTTTCATGTCCCAGAAGTATAAGTATTTGAAAATACTCATAACAAAATAATACCACTGAATAGGTTAACCAACAAACAGTTTTGTTTGATGAAGTAAATCTGTTTTCTTTAACGAGATATACGTTTTTTGTGTAGTAAGATTTGGTCTGTATCCTATAGTTTACCAATTATACAAAAATTCTTTTAGAATGCAGAGGACTTTATACGCTATTTGCAGAAAATTCAATATATACAGTTTTTCATATTAATATGTTGCATATTTGCTATCTTAATTAAATCCGTTAGTGATTTTTGTGAACTAAAGCGTTCAGAAAAAGAGTTTGAAGGGGGAGATTTTCCTTGAATATCGATATTTAACCGGTATTTAATGGACATTTAGTTTCTGGGGTGATGCTGTTCCCTCCCTCACTCTTACGCACACAAAACTTTTTTAAGATCATTTTTCTTTGAATTAAGGGAATCTCAATTTGTGCATTTCTGGAGAAATCTTGGTACCGACTTATGGGGTGGAGTGTAGTACTTTCTATATTCACTGTAGATATGCAGTAGAGAAAGTAAAAATCTCGAAACAAATAAATTTTCAAAAATTATTGTTCACTTGCTCTCAGCAGGTCCATGAACTCCTTCAATTTGAGGTTTTCTAAGCTTTCCATGCACGTCATGAATTAGAAATCTCAAGTCTTTCTCCTAATGCATGGAACAATATATTACAATACGGATGATTAATGACAAATTATTACAATTTTGTTGCAATATGTAAAGATCTGTTAACGCGCTCATTATGGTCAGAAGGATGCAGGTAGATAAGATGATGCGTCTCTGGATGAACTAGCCGTTCAGAAAGACATCACGTGACTACTAGACATAACAGAAACGTGCGGCCATTATAGCAGTTTGAGAGTAGGAGCAGAATAGGGAGCATGAGTGTCGTTTGTTGTGAAGCTGAATAACACCAAATACTGCTACACACATTTAATCTTCGATTGTAAAGAACCGTACTGGAGGAACAATACGTAAAATTTAAAAGGTTGAACTTTCCATCACGTGAAACATTTCATAGAAATTAATTTTATTCTATAAATATGCTGAAGTTAACCTTTTTTATATGCTTATAAATTAACAATTTCAGTACTGAGTACCCTTAAAGAATTACATTACTCGGTAATGAAATCGATATCTCTATATCAAGATATTCACTTGCAAGTTCACCATTTGCTTTCTCTAGTACGAAACGCTGATATTTCACCGAAAATACACGTGTTGAGTCATCTGAACAACAAGATAACTTTTTACTTTCTCTACTACGTATAGTAAGTAGGGGAAGTATTGTACTCCACCCAAAAATTCAATAACAAGATTTCACCGGAAATACACGTTTTGAGGCCCCTGAATCCAAAAAACGCATTTTTGGAAACATGTCCGTGTGTGTGTTTGTGTGTCTGTGTGTGTGTCTGTCTCTGTGAACAGCATAACTCAGAAACGAACAGTCGGATAAACACCAAACTTGGTATTTAGATTCAGTATTTTCCAGAGATGCGACACAATGGTTTTCAAGAAAATCCTCCCACCCCAGATTACCCTTTACATGGAACATTTTTCGAAAATTTGAATTTTCTTAAAAACGGCCCTAACGATTTTGATTAAAATATCATATGTTTAAGATATTTTCATGACAAATGAAATGTATATCTCGAATTTTCTGGAAATGTCTCCAAAAGTATTCTTCATTGTGAACGACTTTTGGATAACTGGTAAACCATAAGAGATAGACAAAATTGTACTACACATAAAATGTAGATCGCGTTAAAATACACAATTTATGTCATATACATTTTTTGTTGTTGATTGAACCATTTTCGAGATATTGCTTGTTATTCCCTTAAATTTTCCAATACGTATACTTTTTCTCAAATGGGAATTCGTTATTCATTTTTATGTCCTGGACATGCAAAGAGAATAGATTGCGCCACATAGCAACCAGCTCTTAAAATATTTGACCACTGCTTAAAGCCTGCCATATTCCCCTTGCACTTACAAGAAAATTATGAATAAGATTAACACCTTGATTAACATGAAACATATAGAGAATAAGCGTTTGTAAAAATAGTTTGTACAAGAGTACAGAAAGTCATGTGAGTGTAACACATCAGATTTTTTAGAAAGATTTCGGTATGTGTCTCTATGTGAATGTGATAACAGCATAACTCAAAAACTAAAAAGGCTCATTCTACTTCTCACTAATGACACCTGTCTGTAAGTATGGTTGTTCAATCTGCACGCAGCCTTAAGTCAACAGAATACAAACTACACAAAATGGGGACTTTCGCCTAGCGAACACACCTTGGTACATTCGCAATTCAAACCTCCATAAAGATCTTACGCCCTCCAGTCCTGCTCTTCACTTTCTTCAGTGAGCATGAAAATAAAACAGTAACGCAGATACCTCAACACATGGCTCAGTAGTCAGCTAGAGGAAGACCGACACGATAACGACTTATGGACCTCTTATATATATGACATTTCTTCCTAATCCATCTACCTACTGAGGACAGTTATTGGGCTGCAACCTCACCAATGTTTACGATTCCTTGTGAATGACTGTACAGTGCCTTCTTTTTACGTCAAGGCCGCAGATCGCGCGCATGCATGTTCGCACACAGTCTGCTACACTGCGGGTTTTCCCTTCCGTAACTCCCGCGTTACGAGTGTTAGTAACATACACGTAATGACTATACTATCCTTGTTATAAGTGTTGTTGAAGGTGGTGTCCTTCTGCGCGAAGACATTCTTGACATCGTCGGATGAAATTACCATTCACACACATAAGTTCTTCTTGAATAATGTTCATAATTTCTGCTTTTCTATTGTCTTTAGTTCGTCTATTATGTGGGCATTGCTCCTGTAAACTTTATTTTTGCGTTTAGCGTTGTTCTAAATTTATTGACCAAACATCTCACAGTGCTTCTACTGGAACTGGATAACCACGAAATTGCTACTGAAATTGTCTACGTGATTCGGTTTTCACGTATGTATCGTACATTAGAATACGTCGCTCAAGCGTGAATTTGTTGGTAGGCGTCGTAGACTAATAAGAGAATAACATTCCTAATGACAGGTCGGGAGGTTCAGGTGGTGACGTCTTGGCCCACATTCGTGAGGTCCCGGGTTTACGTTCCGTGGGCCGACCAATCTGATTGAAGTTTTTCCGTGGTTTCCCTCAGCCGTTAAGGTAAATACCAGATTGAATATTTAATACCCGACCCAAAGTTCCACTTTAAGCCTAAAAAAACAATAATATAAATGAAAAATAAGTGGTAATAGCGAATGCTGTGCCATCTATCCACAGACAATGAAAACAGGTAGACTAGGTGGCACCCTAATGCCATCTGCATGGCACAAAGCAGAAGATCCAGTTGCTGTGCACTAGGATCTCTATGGACACGTGACAAAGCATGATGGCATGGTTACGGGAATGAAACCTAGAAGGCTAACTGCCTTTCAATATAAAAGCGACAGGTAGACTAGAAGGCACCCTAAAACCGTCTGCACGGCACGAAGCAGAAGATCCAGTTGCTATGCAGTAGGGTCTCTGTGGATACGTGGTGAAGCGAGCAGCAACGGGGATGAGATCTAGAAGGCTAACTGTCCGCTACAAATCGATCTAAGAGTTACCCACTAACAGATCCGTCACGACATGACCATGTAGTTAAAGCGACATAAAATAAATAGAGTAATATTCCTAAGGAAATCACACACAACACACGTTTTGTCGAAGCACTTCACAACACGAAGACAAAGCAACGACTTAGCTCATAGTTGAACACGTCCTGCGCCACTGCTTAACTAGGTAACTGACATCTCGGCGGATACGCATATAAGGCGGTTGTGGCCTTGGTATAAAACGAAGGCACAGTACATCTCTTAACAAAACTAGCAATACTGCGATGTATAGAAAACTTTCAAAAAATAATTAAAGGGAAAAATCAAGTTAAATACGAAACTTGGTATTTAAGTTCAAGGCTGCGACACGACAAGTTTTAAGAAAATTCTCCCACCCCAAATTACCCTTTACATGGAACATTTTTGGAGAATTTTGATTTCTCAAAAATATCTCTAACGATTTTCATTAATATGTTTTACGATCTTTTCATCTTTCTGAATGACTTTTGCATACCTCATAAACCGTAAGAGAGAGACAGAATTTTACTACAGAAAAATGTAGATCTTGTTAAACACACATTTTTTTGTCGACTGAACCATTTCCGAGATATTCCTTGTTATTTGTTTGAATTTTCCAATACTTATACCTTTTCTCAAATGGGAATTCGTCATTGTTATTTTATGTCCTGGACATACAAAGAGAATGGAATGCTCCACATAGCAAACAGCTCTTAAAGGATTTGACTATCGCTTAAAACTTACTGTGTTTTAATATCGAGTAGATAGAGAATAAGCGTTTGTAAAGACAGTTTGTACAAGAGTAGAGAAAGTCATGTGAGTGCAAGACTACAAATTTTTTTCTTATTTGCTGTATAATAACGAGAACTGTGTGTGCAGAGGCTACACAGAAGCATTAGCTCGCATTCTGATATCCGGAATGTGAAGAAACCGTGCAATAGAGTCAGACAGGAGATGAAAGCGGAAGAAAACAGCAATCTGTGCACGCGCGTGAAGATTGAACGCTGAAGTTACTCCGACCGGATGTAAAAGTAATGAGGGAAATAAATCTTGCCAGGGCGTCATTGTGCGCCACGTCCGCGCCACGGTTCTACCCCTAATAGGTCAACAACTGTTTGCACAGCAGCATTAAAAACGCGACGTCCGCTTATAATTAATTAACAATTTGTACCATTGATTCATGGTTTAGTCTTTTTTTTCTAGAAGCTATGCGCTAGCAAAAAGTTAAAAGCATTGCAATGTCCATCTATCTTCTTTTGTGCAAATCAGAATTTTCAATGCAGCCTTTTCTAGGAGACGAATGGTTCCATGCATTAACCATACGCTTAATTGTATCCCAACTACGATGTTTTCATTTCATGAAAAACAGGCGAATGGTCCAACTGAAAGACTAGCTCTGGAGAATAAGACTTGCAAGAGAACCTGCGACCGTCTCCCATCCCCGACCGAGGTGGGGAATTCTTGGATAAACAACTCTCTTCCCAGAATATGGAAGTAACCGTATTTCATTCTAAAAGTTAACAAAACCAACGTTTAAAAACATCTGTAATACTTTCACATTACTTTCTCCACCCTCTTTCTTTATATGTGGGTCTGCAAACTATTCTTACTAAAGTTTTATTTTAATATCTACTACTTTTTAATCCAAACCCTTGCAGAGATATTTATATTACGCATTTCCTTATAGATACAAAGAGAACAGCAATACAAGATTATAATTTCAACAAATATAATAGCAATAGAGGTAACCAGTCCAATAGAATATATTGATATCCAATATCAGAGTGACCTGATATATACAATACACAAACAAAACAATATACCAGATGAAATGAGAGTCATATCAATTGCTACGGAAAATGAAAGACACCCAGAAAAAGAATGGCTCCGAATGTATACAGATGGATCCCTCATCAATAAACAAACACCGGTGCAGGAGTATGTTGTAAACATTTTGCACAGTATCTAACATTATATGAAACGTCAAACCACCATGACGGAGAATTAACAATATAAAAGCAGCATTAAAGAACATTCTATATAGACGATACATAAAACAAAAAATAGTCATCTTATCCGACTCAAAATCAGTCATATATTGGATAGTAAATCACAATAATAAAACAATAAGAAATATTAAAGAAATAAGAAGCCTAATTAAAGCAGTTGAAACTAGAAATCATGTCACTCTACAATGAATCCCAGCTGATGTTGGACTTTTGGGCAATGAACATGCGGATCAATTAGCAAAGAAAGGTGCACTACAACAAATAAAGCCTGTAGGACAAATAGAAATAAATAAATAATTAAAGAACATTAAACATCATTTTAAAAGAGAGCAGAGCCTTGATGAAGAAGATAAATTATAAGATAAAGATTATAATAATATTAAAGACGGAGTTGATATACAAAAAATACCAAGGAAAACTGCAGTGGTTTTATTTAGGATGACAGCTGGCCACGATTGCCTCACAGAACACCTCTACAAGATACGATGCCTACCTACACCCAAGTGCACTCTCTGTGAAGATGTCATCCTGAACAAACATCTCGCCAAATGCAAAGGCCTTACAGACTTTATATTGAGAAGCCGGAGGGAAAATGATGCAGGTCAATTAATCCCCACTGCCATTGGTGAACAACAACAAAGGGAACAGCGATAGTGAATGTTTTAAGAACTGGACACTGTATGCTGGCCTTAAAATTCCTTACTGTTTCCATGCAATCGTGAGAAACAAGTGAATGCTGACAGGTCTTTAAGAGAATGACCAAGTAATGATCAATATGAACCTTTAATAATTGATATATCAGAAACGGCTTATGACACAGGAAGCTTACTGTAAGTAAATTGTGTGTTTTAAAGAGATCTACAGTTAGTTTTGTATGGTGCCTTTTTGGCCAACGCTTAACATTTACCAGTTATAAACAATTACATACAATTCCTTCCGAATGAAGGGGACTTCGAAGGCTTTTCCCAGAAAATTCCAGATTTACATTTTATTTGTGATGTAAATAACCTTAGTATATTGTATTTTAATCAAAATTGTTAGCCATTTTTTAGAAAATCAAAGTTGACGAAAAATGTCCTACTTAAAGGGCAGTTGGGGTGGGGTATTTTCTTGAAAAACTTCGTGTCGCATTCTTGGAAGATGCTAAACAGAAAGTTTGGTACTTATCCGATTTTTCGTTTTTGAGCTATGTTGTTTACACACACACAACTTTTTCTAAAATTCCTTTTTGAAATCAGGGGGCCTCAAAAAATATATTTCTATTGAAATCTCAAAATCGAATTCTTGGGTGGAATATAATACTTCCACCTTGTACTATAGTAGTAGAGAAAGTAAAAAGTGAAGTGACAGGGGAAGTTGAACTACATCACGTTGGCAATGAAATTGAACTAGATCACATTAGTGAAGTGACAATGGAAACTGGCCTGTCCATATACAGGTTGCATCGAACTCCACCAACAAACCTTCACAAGTTGTCAGAGAAGTTTTCTGGCTGTTGTGTGGAATCCATTGTAATACCTCAACCACTTTGTGTCTCTTTTCTCGGAATATGATTGTTTATAAACAAAACATAACCTTCCAGAGCGAGCGGGATGGCTCAGGCGGTAACGTCTGTGGCCCGCATTCCGGAGGTCCCGGATTCAAATCCCGTGGGTCGACCAATCTGATAGGTTTGTTCGTGGTTTCCTCAGTCGCTAAGGATATTTAATACCGTAATCCAAAGTTCCTCCCTAAGTCTAAAAACAATAATAAAAATGAAAAATAGGTGGTAATAGCGAATGCTGTGCCATCTATCCACAGACAATGAACGCAGGTAGACTTGGGGGCACCCTAATGCCATCTGCATGGCAAGAAGCAGAAGATCCGGCTGCTATGTACTAGGGTCTCTGTGGACACGTAACGAAGCAAGATGGCATGGTTACAGGGATGAGACCTAGAAGGCTAACTATCTGCCTTTCTATATGAAACCTGCAATTAGACTGGACGGCACCCTAATGCCATCTGCAATGCAAGAAGCAGAAGATCCGGCTGCTATGTACTAAGGTCTCTGTGGATACGTGACGAAGCAAGATGGCATGGTTACAGGGATGAGACCTAGAAGGCTAACTATCTGCCTTTCTATATGAAAGCTGCAGTTGGACTGGACGGCACCCTAATGCCATCTGCATGGCAAGAAGCAGAAGATCCGGCTGCTATGTACTAAGGTCTCTGTGGATACGTGACGAAGCAAGATGGCATGGTTACAGGGATGAGACCTAGAAGGCTAACTATCTGCATTTCTATATGAAAGCTGCAGTTAGACTGGACGGCATCCTAATGCCATCTGCACGGTACGAAGCGGAAGATCCAGTTACTGTGCACTGGGATCTCTATGGACAGACGAAGCGGGTGGTTACGGGAATGAGACTTAGATCGATGTGTGGCGGTCAGTTAGCCTTCCAAGAGTTATCCACTAACAGATCCGTCGCGATATGACCCTGTAGTTAAACCGCCGTAAAATAAAGACAGTAATAGTAATTACCTTCCACTGCTGTAGTCAAGCGTCATTGATCATGATTTCAGTGCGGTCTACCGCTGGCCTTGAATCCTGCTCAGTTCTGTCTCAGCTTTTGTTTCCTTCAGTACACTACTTTTTAGTACGTTGTTAGTGATACGGTATGGATAACTTTATTTATGTTTGCACAATTAGTCGATATGCAACTCTAGGGTTTCACTCAATGGAACGGAAGAGCAGCACAATGAGCGGTTGCTGCAGCGACGACGAGCTCGTCACACCACATTTGCATCTGTACATAGACAACTGCGAGAAACTGGGTCTTCCGTTGTTAGTATGCAAGTACTGGCCGTCACAGAAATGTCAGAACGCCCGATCTTGGAAGATGTTTTAAGTGCACAGTTTGACATGCAGTATTCGTATTGCACGAGAGGTGAATGTAAGTAAAGGAGCTGTTTTGAGGGTCTTTAACGAAGTGCAATTGCAACGTATCATTCGCCGCGGATCCAGGCATTACAACCAGCAGACTTTCCATGTCGTTTGCAGTTTGCTAATTGGCTCTTAGAACAATGTGCAGACAACCACCTTTTCCTGCTTTGATATTCTACACAGACGAGGCAATGTTTACTAGAAAAAGCATTAGGAATAGTCTGAAGAGCAACATCAGGGAGTATTCTCGGGATATTCTCTGTGAATGCAATATGTATCGTCAACAATTTTGTTCTTGGGCTTTATGTACTATCCGAATGCACTACAAAACATCTCTTCAACATGTACTCCCATATTGTCTAGAAGATATCCCGCTGATAATTTGCAGGGATATGTGGTTTCAACATGATGGGGTGCCAGCACATTTTGCAGTGAATGTTAGGGAATACCTTGATGAGTAGTTGGGGCAAAGATAGATTGATCGTGGTGGTCCTGCTCCATGGACAGCTCGGTCATCAGTTCTGACACTCATGGTTTTTTTCTTCTGGGGTCACGTGAAGAGCCTAGTTTACGTGAGTCCTTTCGAAACCAACATGGACTGGTTACTAGAATCATAGCAGCCACTGACGATGTGCGCCAATCCTCTGGGAAGCTAGTCCCAGAAGATGCTAGTTATGGAGGTGGACATTTTCAAAAATTATTTTAAACACTGTAATATTATAATTTGGGTTGTTTCTTCTTGTTTTTGTAAGGTTGCCCTGTCCTTAAAAATAAATAATTGCAATTGTCAGGAGATGGTGACTAGTTGACTGATAGGTTGTTTTTTTCTGGAACCAATCATGTTCCATGTAAACATATGCAAAGGTAGTTAAGTAATTACAAAATAAAAACAATTAAATTACTCGATAATGGCCATCGGAGACTATGGGTTCCTTATATCAAAAAACTCAGAATACATCCTTGATTAACTTGTGTAAATTTGTTGATATAGTTGAGTTTCACCTTATATATACCGTTATTTATAATAATGTGATAAATATAATTATATAAGGCTATAATGTTCACAACTAATTCATAAATTCTAGGGAGTCATTTCCCGGATGCTTATGTAAGCACGAAAATATAGCATTATCTTTAAAGAACATTTACTAAAATATTTACGAAGATTCCGGCGCGTGTGTTTAAAATTATGCTGACAACTGCATACCTCATTGCTGGCTGAAGTACTAGTTAGCATGCTCTTCGGGTATTCAAAGTTAGAGATTTTTGCCGGTGCTCCCTCTGCTAGACACGCGCTAACAGTAATCTGCAACACTCACTCTTAATCTTTAACATTCAACGACGCCGCAAGACCCCCGGAACATGCAAAGCCCCACCTATTTCGTACCCCTTGTAAATTTCTCTATTGTAGCCCTAACATTGGTTGATGTTTCCAGTAATGTAGAATAGAACATTTTCTAACTAAATCTAGCTGATATGTTTATTCTAGTGTGGAATATTCTGTAGATACTTAAAACTAAAGTTGGAACCACAGTTGCACGTCAATAATTTCCACTCTTCTCCAATACATATTCAGCATCCGCTCTGGCAAGAGTAGCTCTCGCTCTAAAAATCTTCTATGTCACAATTGGTATGGGCGCGTCCGCGTTACTATAAAGAATGCTAACGAAAACGTATTCCATATTTTGAATGGTAGTATGGACCAAAATAAGAAGAAAATGCCCATCAAACATCGGCTTTAAAACGCATACCTTAAGAGCTACGAGCACTTGTTCATCTTCGCTACTGTGAAACATCTCTTCTATTGCAAGTTCTTTGCTATTACGTATGATGACCTACAGCAGGCAGTAAACAAGGTGCTCAATATGGTGCCCATTCATATTAAGGCATGCTTCTGTCCGACGTGTTAGGGAATCGCGCACTCTCACCACTCCAACTTAGTCACGGATGCTCTGGCAGGCATTGATGACGCCTTCTTGTAGTGTTTGTACATCATTAATGAGAGTTGCATACACCTAAAAATTTAAAGATAAAAGTGCAATGTAAAAGCATTTTACAAACTAATTCCATTAGAACTAATAGGAATATGATTGCACTTACCCATAACTGTGAATACATTTACAGTAACACCACTAACAGATGTTTACTACATAGGTCAGCAACAGAATAATGTGTTCTCATTTGTTTGTTGCGTGCTGTAGGTCGTACGTAGGTAATAGCAGAAAAGAAGTTCCATAGTAGCAAAGATGAACAAGTGGTAATAGCTCTAAAGGTATGCATTTTAAAGCCCATGTTTAACGGAAGTTTTTTCTTGTTTTCGTTCACACTACCACCTCTTAAAGTATTAAATACTTATTTTTTAACGCTGGCATACTTGTCACGCGCGCGAGTTCCTCCTTCAAATATTGGGACACGGTATATATTTCTACTACTGGGCTCTATAACCAAGCATCTATTATGAGCTACCACTTGCTGCTGTCATATATGTAGCACCTTTTGGTTTTTAAGACATAATTATATAACCTCTATTTTCAATAGTAGTGTCCCACAGTGATAGTGTCCCACAGTGATTTGACATTGCCTCTCAGGTGAAAATCTCAGAGTAAGCGTCAATTTTGCTGATGGCAGTGATGATATGGTCTGACCAGACTAGTAGGACTACAGACTGATGTACAGTGCGATATATCAGGTATGAGAACTACGATCGATAGTAACTCGTGCACCGAGTGCACACAAAGAGTACAATGGCTTTCGAAGTGCAGGAACGTCTGCGCAATGTGGCGCCAATGCACAAAATAAAGGCAGTCGATGGCCAACCATCTTTTTTTTCTCTATATTGGGCAGATAATCGTTTCCTTTTATTATTACTCTATTTCATTGCACATATATGGGAAACAATTCCATTATTATCATCACATTGTCCATTTCGTTGATCACAGCAAAACATGTGTTTGCTGAAGCATTAGAGCGCGATTCGTCGCTTATCGGTTCGTAAGCGCGTGTTTTGTTTGTTTGTCGGAAACATTCATGTAGCATTTTCTGATTGGATAAAAACAGATCACGGGCTGTCAGACGTGTTTCCACGGGAGAATTCTAGGTCACCGTCGGGATCGAGCCACTCTCATCACTCTCGACAAGCTGCTTGTCCTGTTTCTGTACAAAACACAGACCCTCATTCGGTCACTGTTGGCTGGGGTGTCCACATTCACAAGTGTGTGGAAAATGTGAAAATTGTGAGCTGTAGCATTCAGCTTGTTATGAAACGGATTATGTGAATAAGAAATACTTGCATTGTTTAAAAACATATCACCATATATTTTACTGTGAACAGCATTTTAAATTTCTGAAAATCGAATGTTACGAAATACAGGATGAACCAAAAGACTCCGAAACCGGCGCGGTGTTTTCCCTGTCCGCGTCCTCTGCGCTCGTTGCCATCTGCTGCTATCATAGAAAGGCGCGGATGAAACCATACATTTTTAAAACTACTTTTGAAGGCTTTACTTACCAACTTTATGAAAGGAAATGCTGAAACTGGCCACCGGCGTTGTCCATACATTTTTGACACCTCTTTAGGAAACTATCCATCATGGAATTTTTGGGAGGAATTTTCCAAACGATGACCAATGTCGTGTAATGTTTCTTCTGTAAGAACCGAATGCCGTCTTTTAGATTTCTTACCTGAACACTTCCTGTGGCCTGAACTTTACTGTAAAGTTCATGGATAGTTGTACGGCCTGGAACTTTTACACCTGGAAATCTTTCTGCCAATCGTACTTTCACTTGGCGAGCTGACCGAGCATACGAATCATAAATAAATACACGCTGTGCAGTAGAAAACATATACTGAGCCATAATATACTTTGTGACTAAGTACAGGGCAAAATAATAAATAACTCGTAATAACTGAACTACATCACATCACCGTCAACTCAAAACTGCACTTCACACTGCACATCAAAACCACAACAGCGTGACTGTTTATAGCAGCAATGCGTTATCATTTTCTTATCATATTTCCACATGCCCAGTGAAAAACACCGCGCATCTGGTAATATTGTTCATAAAATACCCCTCCGGGGTAACCTAAAACATAAATTTTAAAAGACAAACCCACACACCCTGGAAGAATTAAAACAAAATATCCGCCAGGAAATTTCTCAACGTGAACTACGGCGAGTGATGGATAGTTTCCTAAAGAAGTGCCAAAAATGTATGGACAACGACGGTGGCCAGTTTCAGCATCTCCTTTCGTAAAGTTGGTGAGTAAAGCCTTTAAAAGTAGTTTTAAAAATGTTGTATGGTTTCATCCGTGCCCTTCTATGATAGCGTCAGACGGCAACGAGCGCCGAGGACGCGGACAGGTAAAACACCGCGCAGGCGGTTCGGAGTCTTTTGGCTCACTCTGTAATAACCAATGCTACAAACAGCGGGAATGATAAAGCCGAGATAAGCTAAAATCATAACACAGTAGACAACCTTTTACTTCATCTATCACGTACATACTAGCTAGTGAAGGTATTGCGTTCCACTAAAAAATTCGATATCGAGATTTCACCGCAAATACATGTTTTGAGGTACCCTAAACCCAAAAAACGTATTTTTTGGAAACAGATCTATGTGTATCTGTCTGTGAAAAGCATAATTCAAAAATGAAATGTCGGATAAATACCAAACTTGCTATTTAACTTCATTAACCTCCAAAGATAACACGATTTTCAAGAAAATCTCCCCATCCACAATTATACCTTATATGGAACATTTTTCGAAATGTTTGATTTTATAAAAAATGGGCGTAAAGTTTTGATTAAAATATAATATATTAAAGATATTTACATGCAAATACAATGAATATCTTGAACTTTCTGGGAATAGCCTGCAAAGTCCTCCTCATTTGGAAGGAATTTTGTATAATCCTGTATAACTGCTAAACATTAAACGATACACGAAAACGCACTTAACAAAAAGATGTAGATGTCTTTATAACGCACAATTTATTTCGTATAACTTTTTTTTCTGGCATCAGCCATTTCTTTAAAGCCCTGTCGATTTTGATTGTTTACCGCGATGTCACGTAAATAGTGTGGAATTCCTTTAGTGTCTATAACAACATATGTAATGCAGCTATTTTTGGAAAGTTTTGTCCCGATTAAAATGAAGTAGATAGGAAAATAAACCTTTGTAAGAATAATGTGTATACCCACTAAATAAGTGATAGAGGGTAGAAAAAGTCATATGTGTTTAACACAACGTAATGCCTTTCTAGGAGATATAAGTCTGCGTGTACAAAGAGGAACCGAACAAGAAACATTAAGATCGTTTCAGCATAACAAGTGCATTTTTAAAAAGGCTATAAACATTCATGGACACATAAAACTTCTTCTAATGCATCATCGAAGAGATCATAAAGTGTAAGCTGTATACAGCAAATAAAAGCATTCCTTTATAAAACAGCGAGTACTAGCAGTCCAATAGGAGAGAAAAAGTACTTATATAGAAGGCTATGAGATGAGGTAGTGCAGCATTTTATATCTTCGAGAAGAATCTAAACTGATCAGTATTTAAACCTGTGTTCAAAATGTTATTTATGACTAGGGACAGGAATTTTATCTGTAATAATCCCTTTAATATGTATGCATGTATGCATGGGAAACTTCCACAATATGTAAATACGAGGGCGAATTGATAAGTCCATGTCTTTGACGAGGGATAGCGTTCAAATCACACATTTCTTGTTTGCACCCAAGTCTTACATCTATTCGTGTATAATCGCAGAAATTTGTCATTTATTTCTTAGAACATTGTTGAGAGCGTCTAAAATAAGCAGATGTACGTTGCTTCGTAGACAATAGTGAATGTCGTGTTCTGATAAAGGATTACTTTTTGCATGGTAAGGCGCTGAAGGAAACTGAAGAAAAGCTGAACAAGTATTATGTGGAGTCTGCTCCATCACATGGCATGGTTCACAAGTGGTTCACAGAATTTCGATGTGGCCATTCGAGCACAAGAGATGCCGCGCGCACAGGACGGCCGGTTGAAGTCGCAATAGAAGAAATGGTGAACAAAATTCACGATATTATGTTGGAAGACCGCGGAGTGACAATCCCTGAAATAGCCAAGACCGTAAACATCCCGAGTGAACGGGTGTATAACATTCTGCATGAATTTTAAAGCTGTCAGCAAGATGGGTACCGCGACTGCTCACAGTTGAGAACAAGCGGAATCGTGTGACCATTTTACAAGGATATTTGAACATGTTCCAGTGCAACCCAAATGAGTTTTTTCGACGTTATATCACGACTGATGAAACTTGGGTCCATTACTATCAACCTGAAACCCAACAATAATCAAAGCAATGGATTTCCTTCGGCAAACCTGCTCCACAGAAACCGAAAACCATTCCGTCTGCAGGAAAAGTCATAGCAGCTGTCTGCAGGAAAAGTCATAGCATCTGTCTTTTGGGATTCACAAGGGGTGACAGAAATCCACTACCTAAAAAAGGGTAAAACGATCACAAGTTCATATTATGTCGCAATACTAGATCAGCTTCACAAGGAATTGTTAAAGAAACGACTCCGTTTGGTGAAGAAAAGGGTTCCCCTTCACGAGGAAATGCACCCGCATACAAGTCAGCTTGCCATCGCAAAATTTGTGGAATTGGCCTACAAATTGCTACCTCACCCACCGTTACCGGCTTATGCACAAAAACTTATTTTGAGCAAATTGTTTTACTTAAAGAGATCTACATTTTTTGTGTGGTACGTTTTCGTCTATCGCTTAACGTTTACCAGTTATTCAAGATTATACAAACTCCTTCGGAATGAACAGGCTATTCAGACAATACAAGATATAAATTTTATTTGTCATATAATATCTTTAATATATAGCTATATTTTAAAGAATCAAAATTCTCGAAAAATGTTCCATATAAAGAGTAGTTGGTGGTGAGGGGATTTTCTTGAAAATCTTCGTGTCGCATCCTTGGAAGATACTAAACTCAAATACCAAGTTTGGTATTTATTGTTTTTATTTTTTGGGTTGTGCTGTTCACAGACACACAGATAAACAGACATATTTCAAAAAGTACTTTGTTTGTATTTAGAGTCCTCAAAAGATGTATTTCCGGTGAACTCTGGGTATAGAATTTTTGGGCGAAATGTAATACTTCCCCTTATTATACGTAGTATAGAAAGTAAAAATGAAAGTCGGTTGAATACAAATCTTGGATTTAGGTTCAGCACTTCCAACCATGCAACACGAAGACTTCCTAGAATATCCCCTCACCTCAAAAGTATATCCATTACATGGAATTTGTATTAAAATGTTTGTTTTCTCAAAAATGATTTGAATATTTGATTGAAATACCATATTTTAAGCTATTTTATGACAAATGAAATGAATACCTTGAATTTTCAGGAAATTTTCTCTGAAATCCTCTTTATTCTGAATGACTTTTCATAATTTGTAAACTGTATTAATTTGTACTTTTCGTAGAATAAATTTAATTTCATTTTTTTTGAAAGTAGTTTAATTCCTACTTTATTTTTAATTTCTTAGCACAAAAATATGTACAACATTTATGTAAAATATTCGTTGTTTGCTTTCTGCCAGGTATTCCTCGTTATTGGGTTGAAGTTTAAAGAACTTAATGCTTACCTCAACTGGGAAGTCGTTATTCGCTTTTTTTCTCGTGGTCATGCAAAGAGCATGTAATTTCAAAGCCATCAAAGAGCGAGAGGCTCTTTGGAAATTTGACACGTTTTATAGTATTGTACACCAAAAGTTGTAGATTTGAGTTGAATTTTTATTTGCATTAATAAAAAATGAAACAAGCATTTGTAAGAACAGCTTTTAGAAGAGTGAGTAGAGAAAACCGCGTGAATATAACACATTACAGTTATATTTGTTTTTTCCAGGCCGGAATTAATGGCTACAAGATAGGATGTTTCCTGCTACCCGCCAGCTGGATTACACTGAGTTAAATAATTGCAAAATGAGTCCGAGGTATGGAATCTATGGGGTTATGCTAAAGCGAGAGAAAGTTTGGTGAAATGCAGCAAAGCACAATTTTGCAGCTAGGAAGCACATAGTTTCACGTGAATCATAACCTGTGTATGGCTTGGAGGGTAAATGTTTGGTTAAGCGAAAGTAAAGGCACAATTTATTGAAAATACCCCAAGTAAGCTAGGCTGGGAGGGTGAAGTGGTCTAACTTTGTAATTGTTTCTTGTTTACAAAGCAAGGTTGTGTTTTCATTGTTTTATTTTCACCTCATGTTTCCTCATACATTAGCTAAACAACCTAAATTAAATTACGCGCTTCATTTTTAAAACGCAAGGGCAATAGATAAAAACAAACACAGAATTTGCTACGGCTGACGCTGCAGTGGAGGATCGCTACGGCGAACAGCGCTTGTTTATCAAGATAGTACTGCGTGTGGCCTAACCTATCGGGTGATTGATAGAAACCGTTTTTCACAGGAGGGGTAGACGTGACAGATTGAGTGATGGCCGGCACCACCTGACGTGGTTAGATCCCTCAGCCGGGCTGAAATGTAAACGGCCCAAGGTGGTGTTTAGGTGTGAGGTGTTGCCTTGGGCACCACAGGGTGCTCCGAAGTGTTTAACAGCAGTCAACGGTGCTGATCCTGTAGGCGCAGCAGATATACGAATTCCATCAGCTTAATCAACATTACAACAAACAAACTGTTTGAAGTCCCCTAAGGAACAAAACAATTGCTGATGTGTTGCATTCACATGGCTTTCTCTACCCATTCTTCAACAAACTATTCTTAAAAAAGCTTATTTATTTACTTCATCTTAATCAAGATAAACATTTATATAGATGGTTTTATTAAAGATTTCATTGAAAGTGCGATGAGAATACAGTAGGTTTAAGGGATAGTCAAATCTATGCGATGACTTTAAAATTCTGTTCTCTTTGCAGGATACAGAAAAGAATCTAATGTGATATATTCTCACGACCTTCTCTACCCTCTAACTTTATTAGTAGGTATACAAACACTCTTACTGAAGTTTATTTTTATATCTATTACATTTTAATCCAAATAAACCTTTGCAGAAATAGCTACATTACACATCTCCTTGTAGCTACCAAGGGGACAGCGATAGTCAAATGTTTAAGAACTGGACGCTATACGCTAAATTCCATATTCTTTGCGTACAATCGCGGATAACAGCTGATGTTGACAGGACTTTAGGAGAACGAGCAAGTAATGAATAATTCAAACTATTAATATCAGATATCTCAGAAAAACGTATTTGAAACAAATTGTGTTTTAAGGAGATCTATAATTTTCGTGTAGTACCTTTCCGTCTATCCTTAACGTATAACAGTTATACAACATTATACAAAATTCCTTCCGAATAAACAGGACTTCACAGGCTATTTCTAGCAAACCCAAGATATACGTTTTATTTGCCGTGTAAATATCTTTGATGTATGACATTTTAATTAAAATTATTAAGGCCACTTTTTATATAATAATTTTTCTAAATTTCCATGTAAGGGGTAGATGGGTGTGAGAATTATCTTCAACATCTTCGTTTCGCATCTTTAGAAGGTAATGAACCAAAAAAATTCTGGTATTCATCCTACTTTTGATTTTTGAGTTATGCTGTTCACAGACACACACATAGGCCACTTTCTGAAAATGTTTTTCTTTTATTCAGGGGGCCTCAAAAATTATATTTTCGGTGTAATCTCGGTATCGAACTTTTGGGTGGAACGCGATACCCTCTCTACCTAATATGTACGTGGTGGAGGAAAAAAAATTTGCGAAAAGTATAAGGAATGCCTGAAATTCCTAACTCTACCCCCACTCGAAAAAGAAATAAAAAATTATAAATTATGTGCTTTAATGAGATTTACATTTTTTGTATTGTAACATTTCTTATCTTCTCTTACGGTTTACCAGATATGTAAAGAGATTTAAGAGGACTTCTGGGGCTATTTCTGGATAATTCAAGGTGCACATTTAATTTGTCACGAAAACAGATTAAACACGGGAAATTTAATAAAATCTTTAGAGAAATTTAGCTAAAATAAAAAATAACTGAAATTAAAAGGTAGCTTGAGGCGCAAGGATTTTCTTAAAGATATTGTTGGCGCATCTTTGGAAATAACCAACTTACATATCAAGTTTGGTATTTATTGAAAAATTCTTTTTATGCTGTTCAAACATACACGGAACTTTTTCTAAATATGTTGCTTTTGGGATTCTGGTTTTCTCAAAACATGTATTTTGATGAAATATCAAAATAGAGTTTTTAGATGAACCACAATACTTTCTGTGAGATACAGTTAGGAAGAGGGGAACGTAGAACAACAATTTCTGAAGGATTAAGACCACCCTAAATTCCTATGAAGTGCTCAAGAAGGTTCTGTGTGCTCTGACAACACGTCTCTTAATTTATTAAAGCGCTCCTCTTTGCTTTAAGGTTGATAACGTAATTATTGACAGGAAGATATAAATAATGAGAAAAGGAAATAATTGTAAGATAAAGAAATACTTACAATACATAATTTCCGTATATTAAAAAAGTGTATAATGTAATGAGCCTGATTTGAAACATTTGTCGAAGAAAAAGGTAATTAGCGAGTCATCTTAAGGAAATACGTTAGTAACAATGTTGAGAACGCGTTAGCACACAGATTCCTGGAATGCAGTTACGGGGTTAGCTCAATACGTCTGCAAAGTCAATTAGGCAGGAATTCTGTAAATTATAAAGGGACTGAAATTCTTAGACTTGAGCGAGTTATCGCATAGTAACAGTCTCAGATACGCATACATAGGGTTTTAGGATTGGAGCGTGAGTAGGAACGTTGATAGGTGTAGTGATAGGCAGGTGGAGCTAAGTTAAGAAAAGAACGTGCACTCTAAATCGGAATTACTTATTCTGACTTACTTACTAAAACTTGTAACGACGCTTGTGCTTACTGTTGTGGTATTTAGTCTCATTTTTAAGTTGTGTCGCGTCCGGTGACGCACTTGAGTTAGAATGATTTAGCGGCTATTGCGAGGGATTTTTCCGAGTAACTATATTGCGACATACGGTAACTGACGCTTTGGTTGGTTATTATAGAAAAATTTAATTATTTATTTCAGCAGTTGGCGACTCTTTTCAAAAAGAATACTTGAGTCAACATTAAAATCTATCAGTTAACTAAACTGGTGTTATCCTTTCACACTACACTCACGCATACTCTGAGACTAACAGCTCGTAGCTATACCACTGAAGCAGCTGGCGGACCAGACATCGCAGAACGAGCTAAGAGATGACGACATCTAGAACAGAACAGCAAATCAGATAACATTACACGTTATCCAAATTGATACAACCTCGAGAAATCAGCATCATAATTTGAAGCAAAGGTGTACGGCTTCAAAATTGTCGCACCACGAACGACTTCAAAGTTTACCTCATTCCTTTGTTGTGTATATCTGAATTAGTTTTACCGTCTGTGTAATCTCGCTCGGTATATATATTTCGTTATTGTTTTCATATAATTAGTATTTTAAATTAGTTACTTTTGCTATTTTTACGTTTGTTTGATTATTTTGCCTTGTTTGTCAAAAGCTGCAATTTATATACTTATTCATGTTTTTGTGACACCGTATATAATACCAACCACATGGAAGTATGTTCTTTAAAATCTAGGCTGTGATCATTACCACACACATCATGAAGTCAAAAGTGATGCCTGGAAAGCCTAAACGCTTGTGGCAGCTGATGGGCAGCTGAACAGTGTAATAGGATTAACCTCCAAATGTCACACCAGAAAGAGACCAAAAGAGATGAACTGGGATAGCATGTGGAATTGACATTCGCAAAGATTAACTGTGCATTTAGATTATAATTCTCGTTGCAAGCTGCTGCCAGATACAAGAGAGAATAAATTAAATACGGAGTGATTATAGAATTTTATGTAGAAAAACTCTATTTTCGACCTTACTTGCAGTATTATATCTTCTTAAGCAAAGAAAACTACCAGAATCTAGCCACCAATTATTAAAGTTAATTTATACTTAACTGCACTGACAAACTTTCAGAAGTTTTTCCGAAATATCTTCCGAGTATTTTGGTATAAGGGACCCATAGTATGCGGCGGCTCGTTACAGAGTAATGATGTAATTATGATTTATTCGGTTTCTTACTCCAATCACCCTTGCTTCTTCACAGCAGTAAAGAAGCCTATATAATATGCAATAACCAAAATGTAAAACACACAACACAATGCATCATCCCTCGGACAAAACATGTACACTTTTATCGCAGTGTGTTCAATCTCATCTGTCAGTATACAGTAGAGTACGCAACAAATGCAGAATTGTCCCCTTACAGGTATCGAACAAACTGTTGACCACCATGATCACGGCAGAATGTACATCAACGCACCATGACTGTCTTACATGCTCAAGCATTCCAGGGCGTGAGGATTTTAGTAATCCCATACATGGCTATTTCTACTGTTGAACATGCCCTCTCTTGTAAACTTGGCCTCGTCTGTAAACAACGCCAAATCAGGAAAATTGAGATTTTCTGCACATTTCTGGGGGAATAAATTTTCAATCTTCACTGGAAATGAAACTTCAATGACTACACCTTCTGTGGATGATACGGGTGCACTTTTTGCTCATGTACGACTCTCAAAACAGTTGATTGGCTTGTGTTCAGAGCTCGTGCAACGCGCCCACTACTAGCGGCAGGATTGTCAGGAATCGCGTGTAACACATTCTCTTCCAGATCGGGTGTTCTGGTATACCTCCCGTAAGAGGGAGTGTTCCGACCCCTCCAGCTGCCATGGTGGGGGCGCTGCGTACCCTGAGCACTCGTGGTAGTTCTGACGTTACTAGAAGTACGTCGGGCCAAACGTTCGAGCCCCTCCCGTTGGGCAGCTGTTTGGATTCGATTGGTCTCGGCGGGGCAGTGGTTCCCGACACCCATGGGAGATAGGGTACATCTGTATGATTTCCATACCGGCGGGATTGTGAGACACCTCATTGTCCTCCGGTACCGCCCTGGATAGCTGGTAGATGGCATGCTAGATTGCTGTCGGCCCTGCCGAGGTTTTCGGTAGTCGCCCTTCGGGGATGACGCGCGGAAGTGGCTATTCACTTCCATCTCCGCGCAAGCGGGGGAGCTTCTTTAGACTCCAGGTATTGGCCTATTGGCCTTCGCTCTTAACTGTTCTGGCATACCTCGTACGTCTAGTATCTTCTATTCTAACACTGAAAGATCCAGTTTCTCGTAGGCGCCTATGTACATATGCAAGAGTACTGTGATGTGGTTGCCGTTGGTGAGGGAACAGCTCAGCATAGCGTCGTTGTTTCGCTCTTCCACTGCATTCGGTGAATCCATACACAAGGTGTATATCGACCAAATTTCATCAGTAAACCTATCCATACTGTATCGGTATTAGTGCACAACTAACACTGCCGGAAAAACAAATCCCTAAACAGAACCGAGCACTACTGAATGCAAACGAGTTAAAGAGGGCAACAGCAGGTACCGTGAACGAATGGAAACAATTTGTTTACAAACAAGGCACACAGTGCAAACCGTAGATATTTGCACTGCTGTGCAGTATTTTCAGTGCAATACAGATAAAAATCCAATTGGGACAAGAAACCAAACGAAATGCAATTACTCTGTAACGAGCCGCCGGAGACCGTGGGTCCGTTATATCAAAATATTCAGAGGTATCCCTGAACAGACTCTGAAATTTTGACGTGAAGTTCTGCTTCGCTTTGTATATACAGAATAAAGAACTGAAGTTAACCTTAAAGCAAAGAGGATCGTTTCACTGAACTAAAATACATGTTATCAGAGCATACAGAAAATTCTTCAGGCATTGGGTATGAATTTAGGTTGTAATTTTGCGTGATCTGAAAATATTAAGTCTTTCAGTGATTATTTTCTACCTTCTCCGCTACCAAACTGTAGCTGACAGTAAGTATTGCATCACCGAAAAACTCTTGTCCTGAAATTTCACCGCAAATACATGTTTGAGAAACCCTGAATACAAAAAGGAACATTTTTAGAAAAATCTGATGTGTTGCATTCATATGACCTTCTCTACCCTCTATCCCTTATTAGTGGGTATATAAATTATTCTTGCGAAAGTTTATTTTCTTACTATTTCATTTTAATCGAGGTAAACCTTTTCGGAAATAACTACATCACACATTTCGTTATAGATACAAAGACAACAGCGATAGTCAAATGTTTAAGAACTGGACGCTATACGCTGACCTTTACTGTTTACAGGACATCTCGAGAAACAGATAAAAATCGACAGTACTTTCCAAAAATGGCTCAGTATTAAACAAATCGAAGCACTAATAATGGGTAATGGAAATGGTTGGTGCCACAAAATAGTTACTGGAAATAAATTGTGTTTTAAAGAATTTACATTTCTTGTGCAGTATATTTTAGTCTATTGCTTAACGTTTACAGCTGTACAATATTATACAAAACTCTTCCGAAAGGGAACTTAATATACTACTCCCGGAAAATTCAAGATATACATTTCATTTTTCATGTAAATATCTTTAATACATTGCATTTTAATCAAATTAGTTATGGAATTTTTATAAAATTTAATTTGGAAAAGTGTCCCACATAAACGGTAGCTTGGCGAGGGAGGATTTTCTTGAAAAGCTTTACATCGCGTCCTTGGAAAGTAGTGAAGGAAAATACTAAGTGACACAGACGGGATATTTTTGTAAAAATGTATATTTTTGTATTAAGGGGCCCCAAAGCATGTATTTCTGGCATGTATAGTTGGTGAAATGCAGTACCTTCTTTACCGAGTAGGTAATGGAGAGAAAGTAAAAATGTTTGTGTGTGTGAACAGCATAAAACGAAACCTCCGATAAATACTAAACTTGGTATCTTCCAAAGATGCGACAAGAAGACATATATTTAATATATTTATATGAGAAATAATGTGAACATATATATTTAAATAACTGGGAATATTCTGTGAAGTCTTCTTCATTTGGAAGGAATTTTATACAATGTTGTACAGCAGGTAAACCATAAGAGATAGACCAAAATATACTACACAAAAATAGGGCTGATGTCTTTAGGAACACAATTTATTCCAAGTTACCAAAAAACCATTTGCGAGATGTCCGTTATTATTGGTTTGAATTGTTCAATACGTTGTCCCTTTTTTATAGTGCGTCACTATTTAGTTGTCACTCGCGATGTAAAGGGCGTGAAATTTTAAGACCAGCTTATAGCGCCGCGGTTAGAAACACCTGACTGTCAATTCCGTTTCTTCTATACCCCTTGTACCTACAACGAAATGTTTAAATGAAACTATTTCTGCAAATGTTTATTTTAACAACGATATAGTAGACAAATACGCGTTCGGAAGAATAGTTTGAGGCAGGCACATAAAAATAAACGACAATGGGAATAAGGTCATCTGAATGCAACATATTAGATCTTTTTGTTTTATTTAGTGAAAGAATAACAAATCCGCGTATCTACGGGCTGCTACCAAAGACAGAATAAAACGGAAAAATCAAAGGATTACTGAACAGGAAAGAGATTAATAAAATTGAAACATAACTATAAAGGATAACAATGTAACGTGGAAAGTTCAAAACTGTATTCACTTAATATATGATACACAAAAGAAAACTAAAGGTGTAGAAGGTCTGAAATATGTGATAACAGAAAATGATATATATGGTAAATTATTTATAGCAATGCAATATATATCGGCGGCGGCGAGCTGAGTGATTAGAGTGCTCGCCTCTCACCAAGGCTGCTCGGGCTCAATTCCAGTGACCCACATGTGGGATTTGTGGTGGACAAAGCGGGTTTTCTCAGGGTTCTCCGTTTCCTTGTCCTCATCCTGGGAGTATGGCTGCTCACCCATCCTGTTCTTTCACTCTCTGACCCCTGTCGAACGTCTGCCACGGGCGTTGTCATACATCCTGGGAGAGTGAGTCCTCAATTCGAGTAGGGTTGAGGAGTATAGGCTCTGGCCCAATTGGGCTGATTCCGCCTTGTAGTTGGTTTAATACAAAGGTTAAAATGCCTTCGGAGAAGGGCAACACACTGTCTCATCGCATATGTAAATATTTATTTTGTTATTCTTGAATTAAAAGTTTTCTAGCTTGTAACAACAACAAAAAAGTTGCAATGAATGATAAAAAAAGTATATACAAATAGTATTTGAAACAAAGTTACTTTACATCAGTGATAACCAGAAGATATTATGTTTTTAAAGTATCTGTAATGCTTTTAAAAATAACAGAACATTACTTTCCAAATACTTTATCATCATTAATTACCTTACACCACACACACTTCTCTACATAGTCACTGCCGTTATTCAGGCACTTGTTGTAACGGGAAACCAGTTTTTGTATGCCCTCATCAAAGAATGATGCCGCCAAGTTTGCACTTCTTGTTTTCCATCATCGTCGTTGAAATGCCTTCCACCAAAGAATTTCTTCACAGGAAGAAACAGATGAAAATTGCTTGGTGCCAAATCCGGACTGTAAGGAGGGTGGTCATATAGTTCCCAACCAAATGATGCGATCAGATCTTGAGTTTGTTTGGCTGTGTGTGGCCGAACATTGTCACTCATTATTGTTTCCCCACAAACCTCACACAATTGGCGATGAATGCTTGCTGGCGATCGCTCACAGCTGCGTCTGGCTTCCTAATAAATGGAGGAAGTGATCGCGCATGCTCAAAACTGTGACTGCAGCAACAAAATATTAAAACAGAGCTTACTATAAAAATCTGATGTGTTACACTCACATGACTTTCTCTACTCTTGTACAAACTGTTTTTACAAACTCTTATTCTCGTTCTACTTCATATTAATCGAGATAAACATTTGCAGAAACGATCATTTGACATGCAAAGACAATTACATTTTACACAGTATTAAGTTTATTTGACTATCGCTTAAGGCCTACTATGTTCCCCTTGTTTTGTATTTGCAAGGGCAATGTAAGCACATACATATATCTCTTAATAGCTGGTTGCTATGTGCAGCACCATTCTCTTAGCCACAGATTAATATTCTTTGCATATCCAAGACAAAAAAATCTGATGTGTTACACTCACATGACATTCTCTACTCTTGTGCAAACTATTTTTACAAACGCTTATTCTCCATATGCTTCATGTTAAACGAGATATCGAGATGTTAATCTTATTGCTAATTTTCTTGTAGATGCAAGGGGAATTGGTAGCTTATAAGCGATAGTCAAATATTTTAACGCTGGTTGCTATGTGGCGCATTCCATTCTCTTTGCATGTCCAGGACATAAAAAAAATGAATAACGAATTTGAGAAAAAGTATAAGTATTGGAAAATTTAAGGGAATAACAAGCAATATCTCGCAAACGGTTCATTCAACAAAAGAAATGTATATGACATAAATTGTGTATTTTAACGCAAACCACATTTTTTGTGAAGTAAACATTTGTCTATCTCTTATGGTTTACCAGTTATGCAAAAGTCGTTCACAATGAAGAATACTTTTGGAGACATTCCCAGAAAATTCAAGATATACATTTTATTTGTCATGAAAATATCTTAAATATATGATATTTTAATCAAAATCGTTAGAGCCATTTTTGAGAAAATTAAAATTTTCGAAAAATGTTCGATGTAAAGGGTAGTCTGGGGAGGGAGATTTTCTTAAAAACCTTCGTGTCGTATCTCTGGAAGATACTGAACCTAAATACCAAGTTTGGTGTTTATCCAATTGTTCGTTTCTGAGTTATGATGTACACAGACACACGGACATGTTTCCAAAAATGCTTTTTTTTATTCAGGGGGTCTCAAAACAGGTATTTTCGGTTAAATCTCGGTATCGAATTTTTGGGTGGAATGCAATACTTCCCCTACTTACTATATGTAGTAGAGAAAGTAAAAATACGCCTAATCATATTATGTTACTAGCGTTTCCTTCTATTCTCAGCGGTTTCTAACAAAATGAAAAGAAAATATAATTTTGATGTTTACTGATTGGACTATTGTAACAAACTGATTAGGCAAGTTCGGAATGCCACTAGTTCGACGTGCTCAAAATTCCTACCAGGTAATGAGACAGGACGACGTAATTAAGGTATTTCGACTGGCTTTCAGAGGTCCCGTGTGTATAGAATAAAGTTACACTATACGCCGGCTTTTCATGATCTGCCTAAACCTGAAAGGAGAAGTAAACAAAACCACGTGACAAGACAGCACCTCATTGGCTAATGGGAGAACTACGACCTTTCCCGCTTAGCATGTCGCCTCTTCCTCTACAAAAAAAACAAAAAAAAAAAAAACAGTACGGTTCAGATCGTAACATTTTGTGGTTATTCTCGTGCAGAGAAATTTAAAACACTCATTACTGTAACAGTTAAATTTATGAAACTAAATGTGTTTGTTCAGATTCACCTACAACTCTATGAGTCGTTATGGCAGAGTGTTTAAGTGGCAATGCGCAAGCGCTGCAGATCGTTTCCGTGAGAATCCGACACTGTGGAAAACATAAACGCGGGAAATGGAAAGAAGACAATTGTGTTAAATGCTTTTAACAAATTCCGTGAAAAGTACCCACCTTTAATCGACAATGAATATGGTTGGCCATTGCTTGGCAATAATTGAACTTCTTTGTTAGTGATGCAAAATTGTGTTTTAACCTATAGCGCTAATCGTTATTTAACTTGTTGACTCATAAAAGGTTAAAGCAAAGGCGGTATACTGATATTAGTCATTAACTGAATGCTTTCTAAAGCCTGAAGTTAAGAACACTTTAATTCATTCATTCATTCATTCATTATCTGTTTACCCTCCTCTTATGTAGGACTTACACCCCCCAGGACTTACAAGCGGGTGCCTGGGGTCAGAGGCCCGTGGAGGAGCAGACACTCATCGATCAGACAGAGCATCCAGGATGGGTGATCAGCCCGATGCCTGGTATGGGATGAAGGAAGTAGATGAATCGAAATGTTGGTGAAATGGATGAAAGGAAAGGTGATGATGGAGCAGTTGGTGGAATGAATGGCGGGGGAAACCGGAGAACCCGGAGAAAACCCGCCCAGACGCCGCTTCGTCCACCACAAATCCCACATGCAAGTCCCTGGGATTGAACCCGGGCCGCCTCGGTGGGAGGCGAGCGGTCTAACCACTCGGCCACGCCGCCAAGAACACTTTAATTCAGCACCTTTAATCACAGATGCAAAACTGTTCAGATACACTTTTAGTTGTATGTATTATGCGTTATAAGTTTAGGATGTAACGCAAAATATAAGAATAAGACATGCAGTGTTTAAAAGCTAATGATTTCCAAGCTGCGCAATATACTGTATTCGCATTCTGTCTGAAACAATTTCCTCTCACGGGTACTTAGTTCCCATCATCCTCCACGTGGTGCTGCCATGTGCTCGGCGGAGGGATACATTTAAGTTTTGTTTACTTCTCCTTTCAGCTTATAGTGAAAAAGGTATAGGACGTTGCCAAATGACAAAGTTCAGGAAATGTTTACTGTGACATATACCTACAGTGCTTCTCTTTCACATTGCGGCCATCAGACGGCTGCTCGCGTGCCGGTCGCTGGGACTCCCGCCGAAAGTTATATCTCCGCAAACACCTCGCGTTCTCTTAGTTACAATTCCAATGATATCATCCACATCCCTTATCATAAGAAATGTTGGAAATGTCCTCTAACCACACACTTCTGGTTTATCTGGAGTTAAATAAGTGAATCTGTGTGAATTTCTCGCCTGTTTTATTTTAATTCTTCCAATGTATGGGGTTTGTTGCACACACCTTGTTACTTTCCCTACTACGTATAGTAAGTATCAGAAGTATTGTATTCCACCCAAAACTTTTATACGAGATTTCACCGGAAATACATGTTTTGAGGTGCCCTGAATCCAAATAAAGCATTTTTGGAAACACATCCGTATATGTGTCTGTTTGTGAATAGCATAACTCAAAAACTAAAAGGCGAGTAAACACCAATTTTGGTATTTGAGTGTAGTATATTCCAACGATGCGAGTCAAGGTTTTAAAGAAAATTCCCCCACCCCTGACTACACCTTACATGGAACATTTTCGAAAACTTTGATTTTTTCAAAATGGCTGTAACAATTTTGATTAAAATATCATAACTTTAAGATATTTTCATTGCAAATGAAATGTGTATCTTGAATTTTCTGAGGAATGTCCCCAAAAGTCCTCTTCATTCTGAATGACTCAAATGCACAACTGGTAAACCGTAAGAGATAGACAAAATTTTACTACACAAAAAATTTAGACCTCGTTAAAACACACAATTTATGGTATACACATTTTTTTTGTGAGGTGAACTATTTCCGAGATATTCTTTATTATTTGTTTGAATTTTCCATTACTTATACTTTTTCTGAAATGGGGATTCGTTATTGGTTTTTTTTATGTCCTGGACATGCAAAGAGAATGGAATGCTCAACATAGCAACTAGCTCTTAAAAGATTTTACTATGTCTTAAAATCTAGTATATTCCCCTTGCACCTACAAGAAAATTAGCAATAAGATAGTTTCTAGAAATATTTATCTCGATTAACATGAAGTAGGTGGATAATAAGCGTTATATAAACAGTTTATACAAGAGTGGAAAAAGTCATGCGAGTGCAACACATCAGATTTTTTATTTCACGAGGGCCATAATTCCCTACTAATCTTCAAAAATTTCCTGAATTAAATTTAATCAGCTATATGCGCGGTAGCAAAGTCTTGATGGAATAATCCAGACTGACATTCAACGTCGTTCATCTGTTCAAAGAATGGTGTGATTGTCATTTCTGCATTCGTCTGCATTTGTTTAAAAAAGATCTGATGTGTTACACTCACATGACTTTCTCTAATCTTGTACACACTCTTTTTACAAACGCTTATTCTCCATATGCTTCATGTTAATCCAGATATCGAGATCTTAATCTTATTGCTAATTTTCTTGTAGATGCAAGGGGAATTGGTAGGCTTGAAGCTATAGTCAAGTATTTTAAGAGGTGGTTGCTATCTGGAGTATTCCATTCTCTTTCATTACCAGGACAAAACAAAGAATAACGAATTTGAGAAAAAGTATAAGTAATGGAAAATTTAAGGGAATAACAAGCAATATCTCGAAAATGGTTCACTCAACAAAAAAAATGTTTATGACATAAATTGTCTATTTAAACGCGATCTACATTTTTGTACAGTAAAATTTTGTCTATTTCTTGTGGTTTGCCAGTTATGCAAAAGTTGTTCACAATGAATAATACTTTTGGAGACATTCCCAGAAAATTCGAGATATACATTCAGTTGTCATGAAAATATCTCAAACATATGATATTTTAATCAAAATAGTTAGAGCCATTTTTGAGAAAATTAAAATTTTCGAAAAATGTTCCATGTAAAGGTTAATCTGGGGTGGAGGGATTTTCTTGAAAACCTTCGTGTCGTATCACTGGAAGATACTGAACCTAAATACCAAGTTTGGTGTTTATCCGACTGTTCGTTTTTGAGTTATGCTGTTCACAGACACACACACAGACAAAAACACAGACATGTTTCCAAAAATGCTTTTTTTGACTCAGGAGTCTCAAAACATGTATTTCCGGTGAAATCTCGGCATCAATTTTTGGGTGGAATACAATACTTCCCCTACTTAACTATACGTAGTAGAGAAAGTAAAAATATAGGTCCTATTATTCTTTATGCATTTACTGCACACCAATTTTCGCGTCATGTAAGGGAATCTAGTGCGTAAAATCGGGTTTCTCTGCACTCTTATTTGTCCTGCAACAAAATATAGCGATAAGAATGAAAGCATGTTTCGTAGGAGTAGAATATTAAGTGAAGGTCAATTACTCTATCATTTGGCAAAATCCAAATACAGAAATGTACCCGACTCTGATGGTCACATAAGAAATTAGGTGTATGCAACAAACCTAATAGGTTGGAAGAACTAAAATAAAAAACATCAGGCGAGAAATTTACTCAAATTTGATATTGGACTCTGCAGTGTAAATGAAAATTTCCTGAGAAGATGTCAAAATGTTTGGATAAAGAACAACATTTATTATTATTGTTGTTGTGACTGCAATTATAAGAACGTGAGGCGGTTGCGCGGATATTATAACGATTTCGATGGGAGTCCAAACTGCGGAGGCCACAGTGTGAAGGCAATTCGCTGTACATTACAGGGAGCAGTTGTGTAAAAACCCGAATGGCCACTGTTAAAGCTGTAACGTATGCCATTTGTGAAACTTTTGCAGTAAATTACGAGGGTGGTGTAATCGCGGTAACATGTGTGACTCGCATTCTGGAGGTGCCGGTTTGATCCCTGGGATCCCCCGGGTGGTCTCGGGTTCAATTCTAGAAGCATACGAGGTGTGATAAAGAAATAAAGGGAATTCCGCGAGCTTTATACATCCGATGTTTAAAACATCTGTTTTCTCATGTGGTAATGCTTTTATCATCGAAATCGATCCAGAACTTCTAAAGAAAGTTATAACAGGTGGCTAAACATGGGTACATGGATATGACGTCAAAACTAAGGCGCAATCGTCCCAATGGAATTGCCTGAAGAGCCAAAACCGAAAAAAATCCGACAAGTTGGATCACATGTGAAGGTTCTTCTCACTGTTTTCTTCAATTACAATGGGATAGTGCATCAGGAGTTCCTGCCTTATGGTCGTACGGTCAATAAAGAACACTACCTGGAAGTTATGCGCCGTTTGCGTGAAGCAATCCGAAGAAAACGACCAGAAATACCACTCGTGGAAATTGCATCACGATAATGCACCGCTCACATCTCAATTCCTGTTCGTGACTTTTTGGCAAAAAGCAAAACCCTTATGCTGCCTCAGCCACTGTATTCGCCGGATATGACCCTCTGCGGCTTATTTCTATTCCCGAGGCCGAAGAGAACCATGAAAGCACGACGTTTTGTCACCATTGATGAGATAAAAACAGAATCGCTGAAGGAGCTGAACACCGTAACGAAAAGGGAGTTGCAGACGTGCTTTCAAGATTGGAAACAGCGCTGGCACAAGTGTATTATATCTTAGGTGAATTATTTTGAAGAGGAGAAAGCTGATGATGATTAAATAAAAATTCTTTAGAAAAGCAAAAATTCCCATTAGTTTTTGATCCCACCTCGTATCTTTCAGATGAGCTTCTAGCTTTCGTGCTGAATGGCGGTGTCGGACAGATGGCGCGGATGCGTGCTTCTGGAAAGGGTATTCTCCGTGGACACCAGAGGGCTGCTTGATTGGTGGGTTGTTCATCGCCCTCTCTCGGTGGCTCCGGGTCTGCGAGCTAGGAAATGTTAGGGACTTCCGCGCGTCTCCGTGGCCTGTCTGCTGTTCCTTCACTTCATGCCTTTCTCCTGCAGGGTGGTAGCCGCAATATATCTCTGTAGGCCGTAGTGCACGAAGTGTCCCCTCCGTTGAATAACCTATATCTATTGTAATAAATTACAAACCGTCTGGTTAAGCTCATCTAGGTCACCTGAGCAGAAAACAATTACCAACCCACGCTGCAAAAGGAGTGTGGCAAATACAAGACGAGAGTTAGGTGCTCGGAGGGTGAAATCACGTCTTGATCGGCAGCTGGTTCAATTATCGAACCATCACAAGTTTACTCTTGCGAAAGATTTCCATTGTGGGCGCTTTGCCGCGGTTTGCTGATTCGGTGGAACTACTTTGGGCGGAGCAGATAGAGTTGTCTCCATGTAGCTGCCAGGTCTCTGTCCAGCAAAGATTGAGTCTTCGTGTACTATCCCACGTTCAGGTACATGCTGCAGAGAAAAGAATGGAACCTTTATGGCTTTAGATCGCATTTCTGGTAAGAGAGGGCGAGTACGTTGGAATGAACAAGATTAAGAGGGCGATTCCAGCTTTTAAAGCACCATTTCAGCGTCAGACAAATACAAGGTTTGTATGAACGTCATCAGATTACAGCACCGTGTTCTCTCTCTGCAAACAGTTGCCTCTTTCCTTTACAAAAAGTTCTGATGAGGTACAGTCGCATTACTTTCTTTACCCTCTATCATGGGTATACAAACTATTTTTACTAAAACTTACTTTTCTTGCTACTACATTTTAATCCAAATAAATATTTGCAGAAAGAGCTACATTACACATTTCTTTACATATTCAAAGGGAACAGTGACAGTCAAAATGTTTAAGTACTTTACGCTGTATGCTGGCTTTAAAATTCCATTTTCCATGCAATCACGAGAAACAACTGAATGTTGAAAGGACTTTAAAGAATGTAAAACTAATAAACAATTCGAGCCATTAATAACGTATATCTCAGAAACGGTTTATGCCACAAAAAACATTTATTTGAAGCAAATTGTGTGTTTTAAAGAGATCTACAATTTTTAGTACGTTTTCGTCTACGCTTAACATTTAACAGCTGTACAAGATTATACAAAATTTCCTTCAACTGAAGTGGACTTTAATGATATTCCCAGAAAATTCAAGATATACGTTTTATTTGTCCTATAAGCATCTTTCATACATGGGGTTTAATGAAAACCGTTAGAGCCATTTTTTAGAAAACGAAAATTTTCAAAAATGTTTCATGTAAAGGGTAGTTGGAGTTGAGGAATTTTCTTGAAATTCTTCGTGTTGCCTCCTAGTAAGATAGTAAACTCAAGATACCAATTTATAAATAATACTAATACGAATTTATACGACTTTTTTCGTTTTTGGGTTATGCTGACAACAGACACGATGACACGCATACGGACTTGTTTCAAAAATGCTTTCCGCTGAATTCTCGGTATCGAATTTTTGGGTGGAATGCAATACTTCCTCATCTTAATACATGTAGTAGAGATAATAAAATGCTTTTAACATTTAACATCAATTATGGTTGTGTTTTTTGCCCTCAAAGCGTTTTAAACCTTATTATGTGGTCATTGAAATGTCCATATGTACACGATCCAGTGTTTCACATATGTTTATGCTCGATCACGCCAAAATGTAGTATTTATACGACTGGTAGCAGAACTTTAATGGGTCTCATTAAAGTACACCTGTTCATTAAAGTATTGGTATTCGACCCATTAGAAGTGGCCACGTAACATTGTGAAAGCGCAACTATCGATTATTCTGCATAGTACATCTCGCAACGCTAGCAACTTTGTTTGACACAGGTGCTACAAAGCCATTATATTGTAACCTTGGATAAAGGAATAACGACTGTTACACATCACTCAAACCAGAAACGAATACTTATGAAACCTTTAATATAGATACATGGTCGAGCATAAACAGTCGTATGAAACTTGACTATAATGGTAATTGAAACGCTCGTATGATAATTATTAACCGAGCGAGCGAAGCGCGCTCGGTTAATAATAATACTCGCGTTTTAATTACTACCATTATAGTCTCGTTGCATAATATACTATTTTGGTTGACCACGTTATAATACACTGTTACATGTGATTTACCTCAACTATAATGGCATCCATTACACTTCAGCGACTCATTACCATCTTACTCGGTGGCGCGCGCAGCTCGCCCATACTTTTTAGCACCTTCAAAGCAGTAGTCCACTGGGTTCCATTTCCAGATAAACAATGAAATAAACTCTGTTCGTTGTGATTTTAATGTTCTGATAAAATGAGTTGATCTTCTTCCTTGCAAAATTGTTCAATATACGCTACCTGTAAAAAATCAATAAATGCGGCCTGCACTCAACAGTGGCGCCATCTGTTACAGTACTCACAAACACACTAACGGTTCTGTCATCCGATCAGCATTTAGCTACACACAATTAACAAGGTAAGATCCTTTTGTAAAAACGGAGATTTTGAAATTATAATGTGATCGACCAAAAACAGTCGTATCCAACTTGATTACAACTCTCTACCACTCGTTTCATAAGCATACTCGCGTCTTAATTACTACCATTATTGTCTTGTTGCATAACATATTATTGAAATGCTTTTTATAGGCTTTGGTTTTTCTTACACTTATATACAGACATTAAAATGCTCCAAACGATAAAGTTTATAATTATCGTTCAACACTTCAGTAGAAACTCAGGAAGTAAATAAACTGGCTTATAATTTTATTACACTTTCAAGCTGCTGGAGATGTAGAGTCGAGGCCACGGAAAACTGCCGATGTTCTTATTGTGTTTTTCTTTATTTAATTTTGGCAGTAAACGCTTATCATCTGTGTTTCACGACATCTCTGGGTTAACCAGCCTCTTGTTGGTTTGAATTCAAGTCCGGCACACACATATTAGTCTGTGAACAAAGGTAAATCCTAGGAGAGCGGCGAAAAGGGAGGAGTAGGGAAAGCTTTTCACCTGAGTGGTGGCAAGGCATGCTTCGCAATGAAACCTGGATGAGTGCATTATTGGTATGATGTCAAATGTCTGGCACTCAAGCACTAACTCCCACTAACTGGGGGATGGGCATGACAGAGACGGTTTAGTATTTCCTTACTTAAGGAGCAAAGGTGAAGATTCAAGAAAGAAAGAAAGAAAGAAAGAAAGAAAGAAAGAAAGAAAGAAAGAAAGAAAGAAAGGTGTAAAATTTAACCTACTATTCCGATCGAGGATTCTTCCACTATCATGGGTACTTATAGACTATGCAGCATTTCCAGAACTTGGAAACTGTCGGGGGGGGGGGGTTAAGGAAGTCAGACGTTCCGCCGATGTTTCACAACCTTTTGCGTAAATATTGGCATTTTTCATATGTTATTTGCAATAGTCAGGACTATACGAAATTACAGTTATACGGAGTGGAGTTCAGAATTAACTTTAAAAACCCTCTAGATCATCATAAAGAACGGAGAGGTAAAGAACGCAATTAATTCATCACTGGAGTGCAACGTTGGGTAAGCGATCTAGTACAAAATAAAATTACTGCTTCAAATGCCCTATAAGAAATAATAATCATAATCAAACATTCATTGGAGGATTCACCGAATTTTCTTACGCTCTAATGCCGACGTAATTGTCTTAACGTTGCGTTAGGACACGTTTTAGGTAAAGGCACATTTTCGTGGCATTAAACCGAAAACATAATTTCCTACACCAGAAGGTGACACATGTTTCCGTGTAGAAACTCCATACTTGGAATATAATGAAGAAAAGCGACATCCAAAAGAATAACTGGACTTTACCTAATTCTAGAGATTTCATGACCATAAATCTCATTCAAGCAACCAAGCCAAGTAATGAAGTAGTATAAATGTTATAAAACGGTAGAGAGAGACCCGAATGCCACAGAATGCAAAGTATATTGTATTCTTATTGTCTCTAAAACCTAGTTACTACGCTACCGCTCGAAAGGTCTCCAGGTTTTTATTTTTGATTTCGGGAAACTCGAAATATGTATTTCTGCTGAAATCTCTCTATTGAATTTTTGGGTGTATACTGACGTGCATAAAATGTGACCCATAATGGGACGCAATTGTTTTTGTTGGTACTGACAAATCCAACTCCACTCTCAGCCAGCTACCAGATCTATAATTCTAGCCACTGGCTTAACATGGTACTCTATCTCCCCCAAAATATAGCCCAACTGCCAAAGGCTAATATTAAAAGCTGTTTTTTATGTTATCACTAGCTGAGTACCTTTAAGACAATGCCTAATTGAATTTTTGTGAAGAAATAGAATAGAATACAATAAAAACGCAGAAATAATGCCGCTAATGTGATCTCTCATATAAATGTCGTAGTTTTCCTTCATTTTAACGTCATATGTAAACAATGCTTCATCCCTTTCTTTAGAAGACAGAATTATGTTGTATTTTTTTAGCCTTTCCTTGTGTGCCAATCGTAGTGAAACTCTTTCAGAGGGGCGGTATCCGAACCACCCCTTAATTTCACATCTATTATAACATCGTTCATTGATTCATGTTTATGTCTCTGAAAGTTTTCCAGGCCAATCACATAGAGAACTGACACTGCTCGGTGGACTCAAAAGTTAGTTATCTGAAAGCAGAAACCATACGGAGGGAAGTAACTATTGGAATCTATGAGAATGGACCACTTATTTTGCACATAACTGTACGTGGTAGAGAAGGTAAAAGATGTTCAATGCTGTTGATCAATAAAATAGATTCCGTAGTCATTACTTCCATAAGAGGAAAGGATTCTGGTTGGTAAAGAAAGGAGAGGGAGAGAAAGAGAGTAAAGCAAACAGAATAGCACGAACCATGCATATGCTCCCAGAAAGAAAGTAAAGGTGGGACGAAAGGCAACAGTACAAAGCCTATTACCAGCCGTTATGTTCTCGAGGGTGGGATGAAAACAGGTGAACCTCGCTTCCTCAGCCACAACACATGCAAAGTACCAGGAACATTTTCGCCTGGAGTACCACTTAAAGCAATGGCCTGCACAGTATTATTCAGATTGGTTAAATCGACAAGAGCTCGTATTCTTTTATGTTTTCATCATCATGCGGCGAGTAGGAGACATTTTCACCAGGTGCTGCCGAAAGGTGAACGAACCAAGAATTGAGCGGGATGGCGTCAGGTGGTGGAGATTTTGCAGCTCAGCTGCAGCGGCTTTCATTTTACTCTCCCTTCCACGTGCATAGTAGCTAGAGAAGATATTTCATTCCAACCAAAAATTCCATACCGAGATTTCACCGGATATACATCTTTTAAGGTCGTCTGAATCCAAAAAAAAGAAGTATTTTTAGAAATAGCTCCATGTATGTGTCTGCATGTTTGAGTATTGAAGTTCAGTATCTTCCAAAGATGCGACACAAATATTTTCAGTAATTCCCCCCATCCCAAACTACCCTCTACATCGAAGATTTTTCGAAACTTTTGATTTCCTCGTAAATGGTTCTAATGATTTTGATAAAAAATCTATATATTAAATATATTTACATTATAAATAAAATGTATATCTTAAATTTTCTGAGAACAGAAAGTCTATTTCACTCGTAAAAGTTTTGGTATCATCATCTATAACTGATACACGTTAAGCGATAGACGAAAACATACTTCACAAAAAATGTATATCCCTTTAAAACACACAATCTAACTTTTTTGTGATATCAGCTATTTCCAAGATATCTATTATTATTGGTTCGAACTGATCAATACTTTTTCATTCTTTACAAGTCCTATTGATATTCAGTTGTTTCGATTTTACGCAAAGAGCATGGAATTTTAAGGCCAGTACATATTGTGTAGTTCTTAAACATTTGCCTATCGCTACTCCCCTCATATTATATTTATAACGAAATGTGTAATGTAGATACTTCTGGAAGCTTTTATCTTAATTAAAATGAAGTAGATAGGAAACGAACTTTCGTAGGAATCACTTGTATACCTAATAATAAGTGCTAGTAGATAGAGAAGGTCATGTTTATGTAACACATCAGATTTCTTATGAAATGGCTATACAATGATATAAGACATTCTTTGGTAACCCTCCCTTTACGCTTTATTATTTCTTACTTCTTCGGCTATTCCTAATAACGGATGAAAAGTCCCCTGATATTTACACAAAAGGATGTCAAATCCGCGGAACGTCCGACTTCCTTAACCCCCCCCCAATAGACTTCCTTGTTCTGGAAATGCTGCATAGCATTTAAATACCCTTTGGCGGTAGAATAATCATCGGTCAGAATGGTCGAATAATCACACAGCAAGTGTAAATTTAAATCGTTTAACCTTCACTTTGATTCAATAGTTATTTCTTGTCCTTCCCCTTTCTTTGTTTACCCTACCGTAGAGGTAGAGGTAATTCAACGGAAGAGGGCACCTCGCCACTGCAACCAATTAAATATATTGTGACTACATCCCCCCCCCCGGGAGGCAGGGATGAAGTGAAGCAGCCGCAAAAAGTCGCAGGTTCACAGGCAGATAGATCCACAACTTACACAGAAGCCCCTAATATTTCCAGTTTTAAACACCCGCCCTCACCAGTAGAGGCGAAGAATCCTGCGAGAGGGCGTCGAAGCGACCCTTGCAAGCGGATCAACGCACCCTGGCGTTTTACGAGAAGAAATTATTTTACAAAGTGCATCAACCATACCATCTGCCCGACACAAGCCCCACCACGGAACCCGAAGACACTTCCTCAAAGATGAAAGGGAAAACGATGAAATGAGAGGAAATTAGGGAAAGGAGAAATCGTGGTAGAACCCACCACCCTAGCACACGCCTAGGTGACCAGAGGAAAACCATGAAGAACCCCATGGTCAGAGTGGGCGGCCACCGGGAATCGAAACAGGGACCTCCCAAATGCGGAACAAAGACGTTGGTGCCCATTCGGTTTGCTCTTTCGTTGTTAGGGCTTACGCCCCCAGGACTTACAAGCGGTGCCTGGCGTCAGACACTTGTCGGGCAGCACAGATATGCATCAGAGAGAATACCCAGGGTGGGTGACTAGCCCAAGCCTGGTATAACTGCGAGGAAAGAGATGATATCAAATGACGGCGAAATGAATGAATGGAAAGGTGATAATGGAGCAATTGGTTGAATGGCTGACGAAGAAAACCCGCCCATATGCCGTTTTGTCTAACACAAATCCTGTATGTGGTTTCCTGGGATGAGTGGTGTAATCACTTGGCCATGTACCACCTTTAAATAGTTATTTAATAGTATCAACTATACATAGTTTTAACATATTGCACATTCAACGTAAGATAAGCCTCATGTTCAAGTATCCGCGCCATCTGTCCCGCACCACCATATGCCACGAAACCTAGAAGCACACCTGAAAGATGAGAAGGAAATGGGATGAAAGGGAAATTATGCAATGGAAATCGTGGAAGATAGAAACCACACCAGCATTTGTCTATCGACCAGGGAAAACCACGAAAAACCCAAAGTCAAGGGAAATCCCACCCAGGTCCTCCCGATTGCAAGCCTCACACGTTACCGTGAAGCCATTTCGCTCGACTTAAAATAAATGTTACTAAAATAAGAAAATCGTTCAGGCCGCACAATTATTATATGCTTTTAGACGTCTACCACGTAGTGGCTATAGAGATTATTCTTAGCAAAATTTATTTTTCTATCTACTACATTTTAATCCAAATAAACCTTTGCAGAAATAGTGACATTACGCATTTTGTTATAGATACAAAAGGAACAGCGATATGCAAATGTTTAACTGGCCTTACAATTCGAATCATTAATAACGAATATCTCAGAAATGGATTATGCCACAAAAACTTATTTCAAATAAATTGTGTGTTTTAAAGAGATCCACACTTTTTTGTGGATACGTTTTCGTCTATCAGTCAAAGTTTACCACTTATACAAGATTACAGTAATTTCCTTCTGAATGAAAAGGGCTTCACAGGACATTCACAGAAAATTCAAGATATACAGTTCATTTGCTATATGAGCATCTTTAAAATCGTTAGAGCCATTTTTGATAAAATAAAAATTTTTTAAAAACGTAAAGGGTAGTTAGGGGAGGGATTTTCTTGAAAATCTTCATGTCGCATCTTTGGAAGATACTAAACTTAAATACCAAGTTTGGTATTTATACGACTTTTTGTTTTACAGTTATGTTGTTCGCAGACACACGGGCCTTTTTCTAAAAATGCCTTTTGGGGGGGTTTCAGGGAGGCTCAACGCATATGAAATACCGATATAAAATTTTTGGGTGGAATACAATACTTCCCCTACTTTCTATATATACAAGTGGAAGTATATATAGTAAAATAAACTGTGGGATTTTTATGTTTATTGATAAGGTGTGCCTTTTTGAAAAGAGGTTATAAATAAATTTTACTAAAGTATGAAAACCTGGGTGTTAGCAGTTATTTAAAAGAAACTATTTTCAGCGTATGAAAACTTTAATCATAGGCGTGTAGCCCAAAATAAGAAAAGCAGAAAGCCATTGGTGTTAGAAATAATGAATCACAACTACGTGAAGCATAAGGGTGTAGAAAATATAAAACGAAGGCTAGCAATAATTAAAATCCGAACCTCCTTGATCATACATTATATTTTTGTTTTGCAGGTTAGGCTCCCAAGCTACTGAAGCACAACTCAGGCGTGCGTCATTAATGGAGGTACTATACCTGCCGTATCTGCTTGCCATAAGATTGAACTAATGTATCACTCCGCCCTAGAGCTCTGATTGGATTGAATTCACGGTCGAAGTGCTATAGGGCAACACAAGCAAAGGTATTGTGTGATGCTTCCAAAGGGATCATTACTCCGATATACATAATAAAAGGGCTCTAGTGGCAATGTGTTAAATATTCCGACATAAATTATTCAGTGTAGGCTTTCGGTGTTGTACTCATGCTTAAGGTTCTCTTGGCCATTACAAACTCACGATTTACTTTCTGGAATCTCAATAACCAATGAGGTAATACCTTCAGGAAATCAATTCAATGTTAATAATTTAAATTCAAATTTAAGAATAAAAATATAGTTTGAATACGTTTTCCTCCGTGGTCTAGTGGGTATCTGCTAGACTCTAGTTTACGAGGTCACAGGTCCAAATCCAGCAGGAAGGATTTATAGCTTTTCAGAATTGAAACTGCTTAGTATCCCTACTACGTTGATGCCGTATAATGTTTATTTGCACCTAAAAGAAAGCCATACCTTGAAAGAGAAGGTTAATACCGTAAATATGACAGGAAGATATAAATAAAGAAATCATAGTGAGATAGGGAAATAATTACAATAAATAACTAAATCTGCGTTGAAAAATGTATGCGGAGAAAAAAGTCATTAGACAGTCATGATAAGAAAGTCATTAATAACAGCCGAGTAGCGAAGTCGTTAGAACAAAGATTCCTGGCAGTTAGGGGTGAGTTCAGTACATTTTAAAAGTCATTCTGTAAATTAGAATGGGAATGACATTCTGAGATTCGAGAAGGCACCGCATAGTAACAGTCACAGATACGCATATGTAGAGCTTTAAGATTGGACTGCGTGAGTGGGGATGTTGTTAGAGGTAGCGATAGTTAGTTGGAGCTTATGTCAAGAAAACAGCGTGCATTCTAAATTAAAATGGGAATTCCAATAGATGATGATTCAACAATATACTTCCTGCAATTTCCGGATCATCAGTTAATTATGTCACGAGAATATGAAGAAATGTTTCTTACAAGGAAACTTATTCCAGAACAGGACAAATGGGGCCTAAAAGTAAATATGGGTAAATCCAAATATATGGCCATTTCATCAAGACGAAATGGGGATAATTAAACGCACAGGAGATAATAAATACCTCGAAGTAAAGATTACACAAGACGGAAAACAAGAAAAGGAAATAACATAAAAATAAACTTAGAAAACTATGCTATTATCCACATTGAATAGTATATTGTGGGATAAACATATTTCAAAAGAAGCTAAAAATGTTTTTTTTAAGAATAGTTAGAAATATTATAACCTATAGCTCCGAAGTGTGGACTCTGAACTATCAGAATAAAAGAAAATTATTGGCAACAGAAATTGGTTATTGGAGGAGATCAGCTTTGATATCCAAAAGAGAGAGAAAAATAAAAATGAAATTATAAAATAAAATATGAAAGTTCAAAATTAATTCCATATTTTATTCAACAGAAACAATAGAATAGTATAGGCAAGCTAAAAGAATGGAAGGTTAGGATTATCCAAAATAATAATGGAGTGGGCATCACCACGAAGGAGGGGAAAAAGGAGACAGCATAGCACGTGGATTCAAGGAATTACAGGGGCAATGATGTAGTGGGAAATTAAGGAAGATTTATGGTCCAACAGGAAAAAGGGAGAAAAGTGATGACAAGATATTAAAAACTGTAATCTTGGGTGCCGGAAAAAGGCTTTATATTGTAAAACCCGAAATATGTGTATTCTAAATCACACTTACTGTTTACATAATAATGTGGTTTACTAGTGCGACGCTTGCGTTTACCCGGTTTCAAGTTCTGTAGCACCTAGGAATGCGCTTGTATTAGAAAGATTTGGCGGCTATTGCGAGGGATCTGCGACGCTTCGCATAATTATTATTCTAGAAATAATTTAATTCTTTAATTTAACAGTCGGCGACTCTCTTCAAACAGAATATTTCAGTCAAAATTAAAACTTATCAGCTGACTATACTGGTGTTATCCTTTCACACTACACGCACGCATACCATGAGACAAAGAACTCTTAGCTACACTACCTCATCAAAAGTATCCGGACACCTGGCTGAAAATGACGTACAAGTTCGTGGCGCCCTCCATCGGTAATGCCAGAAGTCAATATGGTGTTGGTCCACCCTTAGCCTTGATGACAGCGTTCACTCTCGCATGCATACTTTCAATCAGGTGCTGGAAGGTTTCTTGGGGAATGGCAGCCCATTCTTCACGGAGTGCGGAACTGAGGAGAGGTATCGATGTAGGTCGGTAAGGCGAAGTCGGCGTTCCAAAACATCCCAAAGGTGTTCTATAGGATTCAAATCAGGACTCTGTGCAGACCAGTCAATTACAGAGATGTTATTGACGTGTAACCACTCTGTCATAGCCCGTGCAGTATGAGCAGGTGCTCGATCGTGTTGAAAGATGCAATAGCCATCCCCGAATTGCTCTTCAACAGTGGGAAGCAAGAAGGTGCTTAAAATATAAATTTAGGTCTGCGCTGTGATCGTGCCACGCAAAACAACAAGGGGTGCAAGCCTCTTCCAGGAAAAACACGACCATACCATAACACCACCACCTCCGAATTTCACTGTTGGCATTACACACGCTGGCAGATGACGTTCACCGGGCATTCGCCATACCCACACCCTGCCATCGGATCGCCACATTGTGTACCGTGATTCGTCACTCCACACAAGTTTGCCACTGTTCAACGTGTAATGTTGACGCTCCTTACACCAAGCGAGACGTCGTTTGGCATTTTCCAGCGTGATGTGTGGCTTATGAGCAGCCACTCGACCATGGAATCCAGGGTTCTCACCTCACGCCTAACTGTCCTAGTACTTGGAGGGGATCCTGATGCAGTTTGGAATTCCTGTGTGATGGTCTGGATAGATGTCTGCCTATTACTCTCTACGACCATCTTCAAATGTCGACGGTCTCTGTCAGTCAACAGATGAGGTCAGCCTGTACTCTTTTGTGCTGTATATGTCCATTCACGTTTCCACTTCACTATCACATCAGAAACTGTGGACCTAGGGATGTTTAGGAGTGTGGAAATCTCGCGTACAGACTTCTGGCACAAGTGATACTAAATCACCTGACCACGTTCGAAGCCTATGAGTTCCACGGAGTGTCCCATTCTGCTGTTTCATGATGTCTAATGACTATTGAGGTCGCGGATAATGAGTACCAGGCAGTAGGTAGCAGCGCAATGCACCTAAGATGAAAAATGTGTTTTTGTGTGTGTGTCCAGATACGTTTGATCACATAGTGTATACCACTGAAGTAGCTGGCGGACCAGATAACGCAATAGATGACATCGTAGAATTCAACATCAAAGCAAGTAACATTAAAATGATGCAACTTCTAGATAGCAGCATCAAAATTTGAAGCAAAGTGTATAGCTTCAAAAGTGTCGCATCACGAACGATTTCAAAGTGCATAGCAAAACTGCCGTCCATTTTACGTCCACAGCGTCCTGCTTCTCTCCCAGTGGTGCTATCTATGGACGGCGGGCTAATCATCTGCCACCATGTATGCCTCGTGGTGGAACAGTGACTAGAAAGTCACCTTATTGCAAAAATCACCGCTAGGGTGTTCCCTATATGGCCCCCTTAGGGGAGAGGTTCTGACCCCTTCAGCTGTCGTGGTGTGAGAGCTGAGTACTGACGTTACTAGAAGTACGTCGAGCCGAACATCTGAACCCCTTCTGGGGAGAGGGAGTTGTTCGGAATGGGTTGGACTCGGCGGGTCTGCGATACCCATGAGAGATTGAGTACGTCTGGCTGGAAACGCCCAGATGGTCCCCGGTACCTACCTGGAGAGCTGGTAGATAGCGTGCTAGATCGCTGTCACCCTCACCAAAGTTATCGGTAGTCTTCTCTTCGGGTTGGACACGCGTAAGAGGCGTATCCACTTCCATCCCTGCGTAAGCGGGAGGGGACTTTTTAGACTCAAGGTATTGGCCTCGTGGAAAACCCACGGGAGGGAGAGTCAGTTGGCTGACGCCTTCACCTGGTATTAGAAGGGGAACTTCGGCTCCGGGTAGGCCTTGGAACAAACTTTTCCCTATATGCGATTGGCTTGACAGGAAATGAACTAGCTGCTCAAATATGAAAACCTTTCATTGCTGCTGATATATTTAATTAAATGAAGCTAAACTTAATGGGGGTTCAAAGAAACTAAATTGGTAATAAATACCAATTATATTAGTTATATAAACTAATACATATATGGGGTGAATGGCTATCACCAGCTACTTATTGTAACAGAAAAACTTTTCATTTCTTGAAAATTATGACCTGAAAATTCCTTCTGTTTCCGCGATGCCATTACGTGGGCTTGCGATGCAATTGTTAATATTTCAGCTGGAGTAGCATTAACTTCTGTATGGATATTGTCCTTAAGGTCTACAAGGGTTTCTGGAGGATGTGAATAAACGATGCTCTTCAAATAGTCTCAAAAGGAGTATTCACAAACAAAGAAATCTAGGGGCACATTGCCTCCAGTTTTCGAGTTGACTTGATTACCAAAGATCTTACACAGCTGCCATTGAAATTCTAGCACTGTGTTCTGTGACAGCATCCTTCTGGAACCATTTTGGCTGCTCCCTTCAATATTCCGGTTAAACTGCTATTAAAAACGTTTTAGGAAAATCATCGTATGCTGGCAGCTTATCGTCACAGAAACATAGGCTGTTTGCATGACATTACGTTCAGGGCATTAATTTTCCGTGTTGTATAAAATGGCATATTAATGTAATTGTAACGTAGCTATATGCCCAGCTTATTGAGTGGATGGTGCCGACCGAACATCAGGAAGCAGGTAGAAAAACAAGCCCTTCTGGCGAATGATTTGCAGGATGGGTGAGAAAATAATTTATTAGGAGCAGAGGAGCAGATAAACGATAACATGTATAAAAAGTCACGTAATTTTAAACAACAGTATGTTTTGAATATACTTTTCTTACAAATGAGTTTTCAAACAACAGTTTCAAAATAGTTGCCGGTATAAAGGATTGTGAACGCCGGTAACTGCTTAATGATACCTTATGAAGCTTCTTAGTTTAAGGCTTGGATTTACTTTGAGAACAAATTGATTTCTATACTTTTTACTTCTATCAACCAGAGAAAAGAATCTAATGTATTATATTCACATAGCTTTCCTACTCTCTATGGTTTATTATGGGTATACAAATCATTCTAAAGAATGTTTACTTTAGTTCATTATAATCCAGATAAATCTTTGCAGAAATAGCTACATTACACATTTCGTTATAGACATAAACAGAACCGCGATAGTCGAATGTTTAAGATTTGGACTCTTATTTGCTGCCTTAAAACTCCACACTGTTTCCATGCAATGGCGAGAAGCAACTGAAAATCCATTGGACTTAAAAAGAGTGACGAAGTATTAAACAACTCGAACGTTTAATAAAGAATATCTCCGAAATGGCTGAGGTCACAAAAAAGCTATTTGACATAAATTATGTATTTTAAAGACATGAATATGTTTGCGCGTACTTCTTTGACTATACCATTTATGCAAGATTATACAAAATCTCTTCAGAATGAAGAGCACTTCACAAGATATTACCAGAAAATTCAAGACATACAATTTATTTGTCATCTTTAATATACGGCATTTTAATCAAAATCCTTACAGCCGTTTTCATAAAAACAAAATTTTACGGAAATGCTCCATGTAAACTGTAGTTTGGCTGTGGGGATTTTCTTGAAAATCTTCGTGTTGCATTCTTGGAAGATAATACCAAGTTTCGTATTTATTCAAAGTTTAGTTTTTGAGTTACGTGTTCACAGACAAACACATACACACACATTCCTCTTTAAAAAAGCTTTTTTTTATTCAGGGGCACCAAAACATGTATTTCCGGTGAAATATCGGTGTCCAATTTCTGGATGGTAAGTGATAGACGAAAACGTACTAAATTAAAAGTGTAAATCCCTTTAAAACACACGATTTATTATTAAAAGTTCGATTTGTTCAATTCTTGGTAATTCTCTTAAAGTCCTTTCAACATTCAATTGTTTCTCGCGATTGCATGGAAACAGTGTGGAATTTTAAGGCCATCGTATAGCACCCAGTTCTTAAACATTTGAATGTGGGTTTTCCCTTTTTACTTTCTCTACTACGTATAGTAAGTAGGGGAAGTATTGCATTCCACCCAAAAATTCGATACCGAGATTTCACCGGAAATACATGTTTTGAGACCTCCTGAATCCAAAAAAAGCATTTTTGGAAACATGTCCGTGTGTGTGTCTGTGTGTGTGTGTGTGTATCTGTGTGTGTGTGTGTGTGTCTGTGTGTCTGTGAACAGCATAACTCAAAAACGAACAGTTGGATAAACACCAAACTTGGTATTTAGGTTCAGTATCTTTCAGAGATGCGACACGAAGGTTTTCAAGAAAATCCCCCCACCCCAGACTACCCTTTACATGGAACATTTTTCGAAAATTTTAATTTTCTCAAAAATGGCTCTAACGATTTTGATGAAAATATCATATGTTTAAGACAATGTCATGAGAAATGAAATGTATATCTCGAATTTTCTGGGAATGTCTCCAAAAGTATTCTTCATTGTGAACGACTTTTGTATAACTGGTAAACCGTAAGATATAGACAGAATTTTACTACACAAAAAATGTAGATCGCGTTAAAATACACAACTTATGTCATATACATTTCTTTTGTTGAGTGAACCGTTTTCGAGGTATTGCTTGTTATTTCCTTAAATTTTCCAATACTTATACTTTTTCTCAAATTCGTTATTCATTTCTTTTATGTCCTGGACATGCAAAGAGAATGGAATGCGCCACATAGCAACCAGCGTTAAAATATTTGACTATCGCTTAAAAGCTACCATATTCCCCTTGCATCCACAAGAAAATGCAAGCATTGACATCTCGATATCTCGATTAACATGAAGCATGTGGAGAATAGGCGTTTGTAAAAATAGATTGTACAAGAGTAGAGAAAGTCATGTGAGTGTAACACATCAGATTTTTTTATAAGGAAATGTGTGATGTAGTTGTTTCTGCAAACGTTTATTTCTATCAAAATGAAGTATATATAAAAATAAGGTTTACTAAGAATATCTTATACGTTTATCCGAATTAATAATATCCTTTTGAAAGAATATTTTGTAGAAGATTGAGTAGATAAAATCGTGTGAATGTACCACATCAGATTTATCACCATAGTCTAGCAAGTAGAAGGCAAGGCATAGCCCATAATTACCGCAAACGCTCTAGGCTTAAATTCTATGTTAGACGTCTTAGCCAGAATAATTAATACAGCAAAATAAACACAATGGGCAGTTAGTTCCGGTGCTTATTTATGGTCAGTATTTGAGAAGCGCATTCAGATGACCCAAGTCGGCTAAACCCCCAACTTATTCTAGTGAATCAACGCACTCCTCCTTTTCCTTGCTGTAGGCTTTGATCCCACCGCCTTATTATTATCCCCAGCTCCTTGGTTTATTTAAACGACCGCGGAAAATGCCATCATCCTTCTCGCTCCTACTACCATCACACCTCTGTCAAACAAAAGCAATCCAATTTTAAAATCCGGCTCTCGGGAAAGGAAGGGAGTAGAAAAAGGGCTTCAGCCTGATTATATAGCTCGTCAATGATCTGAGAATTTCTTTCCGCGTTTGCAATTTGCGGCTAGAGATGATTTCTACTAGTGGTGTCGCTAGCTGGTACACAAGTTCAAGGATTTTTATTCTACCTACTACATTTTAATCCAAATAAACCTTTGCAGAAATAGCTACATTACACATTTTGCTATAGATACAAAGGTAACAGCGAGTCAAATGTTTAAGAACTCTACGCTATATGCTGGCCTTAAAATTCCGTACAGTTTCCATGGCATCGCGAGAAACAACTGAATGTTGAAAGGACTTGAAAGATAATGCCCAAATAATGCAAAATTCGAGCCACAAATAACTGATATGTCAGAAATGGCTTACGCCACAATAAAGTTAATTTGACACACATTGTGCGTTCTAAAGAGATCTACAACGTCTGGGTAGAACGTTTGCGTCCATCGATTGGCGTTTAGCAGTTATACAAAACGTTTGCCGAATGAAGAGAACTTCATAGGCTATTCCCAGAAAATTCAGAATATACATTTTATTTTATCATCTTTAATATATGGTATTTTAATAAAACTCGTTAAAACCATTTCTCGGGAAGTATAAATTTAGAAAAAGTGTCCTCATGTCGTATCTTTGGAAGGTAGTGAACCCAAATACCAAGCTCGGTTTTGATCTGACTTTTCGTTTTTGAGTCATGCTGTTCATAAGCAAACACACATACATACATATATACATACATATATACATCCATACATAGACAACACACGCGGACCTTTTTCTAAAAATGCCTTTTTTATTCATACATTTCCGGTGAAACCTTGGTATCGAATTTTTGGGTACTATGTACGTAGTAGAGAAAGTAAAAATTAATATCTTAACAACTGCTCGTTAAAATTGTGTGATTTTATTTTATGCCCTAAGTATATGGTAACAAATTCAAAGCAATCAAAATAAAACTGTGGATTTTTTTTTTTTATTTTCACAGATGAACTGCCAGAATAAGTATAATTTGAAGTGTAATAATGCATTGTATTAGTCACAGAGGTGCCAGTAAGTATCTGTCCCTCCTTGTCAACCTATGGTGCGTTTAGCAAAGACGGATTTGGCAAACAGACTGTGAAAATGTTGACAATGTCACTAGTGAAGTACCGCGTATGGAGTCCCCGTCTTACTTTGTACTGCACCTCTGATATAACTTAGTTCTGCGCTACATGGCAACAGTGTCGCCCTTTGAGTGCAGTCGTGGCTTTGTTCTAAGCGATTATCTTCCCTTTGAGTCATTTATGGAAGCTTTACGTGAATCATCTCTGCTGTAATGAGCCGGTTCTAGCCGCAGCCAAAGACCTCGGGTTCGTGCCTTGCTTTACCTTCCGGATTACTGCCCAAATCATAGCGCAATTTTAACCTAGATACCTTCTTATCGTTAACAAGTGCAGCAGGAGTTTAAAATTTAAAATATCATGTACGAATACTACTTGTGTTACCTTCCATTGCTAGGATTTAGTTTGTAAGAAAGGATTTCAAAACAGGTCCAGTGTTTTAAGCTCTTGAATGATCTACGATTTTCACTCGTACCTAAAGCGTGCTGCAAGGTTAGGCTGTAAAGCCTGTTACGACACAAAGATATCTTCACATCCGGTCCTTGGTGTTCCAATCGAACGTTGACCTTCTGGTTTGTATTGGTATACTTGTTTGATAATCCTGTTGTCGTCCATTCTTTTTATATGTAGGAGGAACCACTGCCATTTCATGTCAATCTTATCTTCTAACTTATACACATTTATTTCTTCGCGAATGTTTTACATTTCGGATGTAGTCCTTCCATATACCTGATGTTAAAAAAAAAGTATTCCATATTTTGAGAGATGGTAGTATGGGCCAAAGTAAGAAAAAATGGCTGTAAAATGTATAACTTAAGAGCTATGAGCACTTGTGCATCCTCGCTACTGAGTAATATCTCTTCTACTGCAAGCTCTTTGTTATTACCTACGTACGACCTACAGCTGGCAGTAAACAGACAGGACACATTATTATGTTATTAACCATGGATGCAGAATTCAGTGAACATCTGTTACTGTTGTTCACAGTTCTGAGTAAGTGCAAGGCATATTCTTATTTGTACTAATGGAATTAGTTTGTATTTTGATAAGTTTGTAAAATGCTTTTCATTGCAGTTTTACCTTGAAATCTTTGGTGTATGGACCGCATTAATGATGTACAAACACTACAGGAAGGCATCATCAATGCCTGCCAGAGCATCCGTGACCAACCTGGAGTCTTTCAGAGAGCGCGTGATTCCCTAAGACGTCGGACAGAAGTATGCCTTACTATGAAAAGGTACCACATTGCATATTGTTAAATTCTGGGATAAGGGCCAAAAGGTTTCCAGAAAATTATTATACTGAGGTCATCCCAACACTCACATAGGGGGGGGGGCGGCACAACTCGCTAACAGCAAGAAGTCCGGGACCTTGGTGTGTAGATTCAAAGGATGGCGTGGGGTTTTACATTACATGACATACATTACTGGAATTTATTAACAAACGTTTGGAGACTCTACCTTATGAACTAGGAAGAGAGGGTGGAGGGAGATGCCTCGAAGCCATGGACTGACCACACGCAAGTCTTGCTACAACGACTGCACTCACTCAAGTGACGCTATCTATATCCCCCCTCCAACCGTGTCTAGCCAAGCCAGCCAGGATTGTAGTCATACCAGACGATTTCAAACAGAGCCCTCTCTTTGGCGTGGTCTGCGCCAAAAGGAGGGATCGTTAAGTCGAAAAATCAAAGAAACCCAATAATGTTATGTCTAGTAGCGACATTGCAACACAACAGTGCTTCTGGTAATGACAATGAACTTACTAATACGCCACATCATTGAGCACCTCCTTTAGCGATGGCTCACAAGTGCAGGTCGTATGTAATCGCAAGCAGATTACATTAGAAGCCATGCTGTTTTACAGTAACAGAGTAATGTGTCCTCATTTGTTTATTGCATAATAGCAAAGAGCTCGCAGTAGAAGAGATGTTTCACAGTAGTGAAGATGAACAAGTGCTCGTAGGTCTTAAGGTATTCATTTTAGAGCCCATGTTTAATGCACATTTCTTCTTTTTCTGACACATACTACCACCTCAAACATGGAACACTTTTTTCTAACATCCTGCATGTTACTCCTCTCAGAAATTGCATTTCATATGTTTCTATTCTTCTTTTAAGAGTTCTATTGAGGATCCGATTTTCACCACCATTTAACAGCAAAGGGACTGCCAGTACTTTACAAAATCAATAATTGTATCTTTTCTCGCTCTTCCCTTTAGAATTCTCTGGATACTTCCGCACATATGTTTGCATTGATTTAGCTTTTGATAAAGATCTTTCTCTTTATTATAGGATATCCAATTTCCTATATATTTAAAACTGCTTTCCTGTTCTATTATATTTTTATTATTATGTTTTATTTATTCTTGCTTTCTCTATTACATAATCACATACAGAGCGGTATGGCTCAGGCGGCAACGTCTGTAACCCGCATTCTGGAGGTCCCACGTTCGATCCCCAGCGAACGCCCACTCTGGCCCTAGAGTTTTCTTTGTTTCCCTGGGTTGATATGTGAATGATGGGGTGGTTCATCTTCTATCTCCCTCTCATTCTCTGTACCCATCAAGTTCCTTATCATGTGTTTCAGGGTTAGGCGACGTGTTTGGCGGGTTGCCGCTGGACGAAGTCTATGCTTTCTGTAAAGGTTTCTCCCCTATACCACTACGGGACAGCTCAGTTAGGGTATGTCGACATACCCAGCTGAGGATGAAGGATCGCACCATACAAGTGTGCTACTGCTAAGGCCATCAACACCGGGTGCCTTTATGATGTTGAGGCAGCATTTTTAACACTTGAATAATTTCAATTAAATTATATAATATGTAAATTTAAAAGCAGCCCGCCTTGAAGCAATATGTATGTAATAATTTTTAAAATGTATTTAACAGTCATTGCATATGTCTATATTATTGTAAACATGTTTAATAATGTTATGTGAATGCATTACGTAGTTTAATTGCGTAAGAGCTGTGAGAATAATAATTTTAACATTACTAACAATGAGATAACAATGATGTAACTTTGAGGCAATAATGAGTTTGAGAGTTTGAATGTTACTAGTCATGATTAGAGGAACGATAATGTAAATTTTGTGACAGTTTAAAATTAGCCAATCCACAGCCAGGAAAAGCTTTAGTAAAATGCAGGTATTCTATTGGGCTAGAATTAGCCAATCAGAGACTTGAAATACAAACGTTTACGGGTTTAGACGGTTGAAATATGTTCAGTTGCTGCAGACCTTGATAGTGACCGGATGGAAGATATGTTCTCTAAAGAAACATTACGTATTCATGTGAAACAAAAATTATGTATACGCGATAACAAAGCACACGTATTAAATAAAAGAACCTCACAGCTCTTGATATCAGTGTAGTGCTATTTAATTTTTATCAAGAATTAATAAAAAGAAGTGAATTTAAAACTTAAAATCTGTGTAAGCCTACATTCTTGTCGCACCGCACCCTGATTAAGAGAAACGTGTCTCTCAAGTAATACTGAAGCAGCCGAGTCAAAAACAAACATAAATACTATCTATAGAAGCAGTTTAATAACAAAGTTAAAAATACATTTTTTTAAACTTGGAGCATAACAACAAAAATACATCTTCAAATCGGCTTCACATACGTTACAGCATATTACGTAACAAACAATCAACATCTATTTCAAATTAACGACCAAAGCGTGGTGCAAACTCTTACGTAATTATCAACTCCCAAAGGCAATAACTACTTCAAGTTGGCTTCCCAAGCGTGAGGCTAATAAATAATTTACGTAAACAACATAACTTCAAGTTGGCTTCCCAAGCGTGAGGCTAAATAAAACTTCAACAGGCATAAAACACCTTCCTCAATAAAAAAGAATAGTGACTTAGTATATTTTTATGATAATGAAGTATTTGGAACATAATGTTCTTTGTTTTTTAAATTTTCGGTACTTTAAAAACATTCCTCGTAGTAGAAACGATAGAAAATAAAAGCTATGAATGGTATATGCACCTCTGTCGAATGGACTCACACCGTAGTCCTCTCCAAGCATAAATTACCGTCCCAGTGGTAGAAGAAGTGTAGAAAGAGGGATGAGGGATGGGCTGTAAATCTATGTAGCCGGAAGGGATCCTAAGTTCCAATCCTTGATTATGACTACTACCACTTGTTTTGCTGCGATTTTTATGAATATTCTAGTGATACCTGGTCCATGTGCTTACAGAGAAAGACAGCGACTCAACATATGCCTGCGGAAAATCTGATCTAAGATGGCAGAATGATCACGTGATGAGACATATGTAGAACACTCTCTGATTGGCTAGTATCTCATGTTTGATGTAGACATAAGCATGAAAGCTTGAAGCTTCTGAGATTCTATGTTTGCGTTATGCTTTTGTTTGTTTCATTGTGAATGACTCCTTAAGCACCTTACGTCAACATAGCTATAAGGAGGGAATTTAATACATTTGTATATAACAAAATATTCTCTTTCCCTTAAAGCACTATATATTATGTTCTTTAAAGAAGCGAAATAGAAATAAAAAGTTATACATTCACAAGATTATCTCTACCTTCTATCGTATACTAGTGGGTATACAAACTATTCTTATTAAAGCTTTTTTTACTCTCTGCTATATTTTAATCCAAATAAACATTTGCAGAAATAGTTACATTACACATTTCGTTATAGATACAAAGGGAATAACGATAGTCAAATGTTTAAGAAATGGACACTACTATATGGTGACCTTAAAATACCATAATTTTCCATGCAATTGCGAGAAACAACTAAATGTTGACAAGAATTAAGAGAATGACCAAGAAGTGAACAATTCGAAACTTTAAGGGGAGTAATGGAGCCAACAATGAAAAATAAATGCATTTTCATTATTATTTTTGGGGAGGGGCATTTTATAAAACGTGGTTAATTTTCATTATTGGTGTTTGGTTCGTTGAAATATTCAAATAGTTACTATTATAAATTAATTTCTAAAAATATTATGATTAAGTGAATTTTATAGATTTTTTACTTTAAATGTGAATTAATAAAAACCACATTTTTCAACATAAATGACCTATTTCCTTTGTAACTACAGGTTTTATCTACATTGAAGTTTACAACATGGTACAAACAATACTATGATTATGTGGAATTGCTTTAGTTGAAGTTTCTTTTTAAAAAATAAAATGTCAGAAATTTTATTGAAGATTTACAAAAAATCACTTTTTTCAATTAGTATTTTAACATCAAAACAAATCAGTCTTCTCAAAAGGAATGAATAAACATCATGTGAAAATATCACATTCCTATGTGAAGAGTATTCTGAGAAAACGGATCAATAACATAACTAATTTAACATTAGTGAGATAAGACTTGCAGCTCCCCTTTATAATCTATATCTCAGAAATGGGTTATGCCACAAAAACCACTTATTTGAAATAAATAGTTTGTTTTAAAGCGATCTACATTTCTGTGCAGTACGTTTTCGTCTATCGCTTAACGTTTACCTGTTATACAAAATTTTTTGGCAAAATTTCTTCCAAATGAAGTGGATTTCACAGCTATTCCCATCCTTATTATATGGTATTTTAATAAAAATCTCTAAAGCCAGTTTAGAAAAATCAAAATTTCTAAAAATGTTCCATGTTTCGGTGGAGGATTTTCTTGAAAATCTTCGTGTCGCAGTTTTAGAAGATATTGAACCTAAATAATAAGTTTGGTATGTATCCAGTTTCTCGTTTTTGAGTCATACTATTTACACACACACAAACACACCCTTTACTATAAATGCGTTTTTTTTCAGAAGGCCACAAAACATGTATTTCCGGTGAAATCTCGGTATGAGTTTTTTTTTTGTTTTGTGAAATACAATACCTTCTCTACCTACTATGTACTTGGCAGATAAAGTAACAATGCTACAAGGCTGACTGTGACATGGGGGAAAGGGGCTCTGGTAGCGTGCGACAGACTATGACATGAGGGGGTTCCGAAATGGAAAAAGAGAGTTCCAAATGCTTCTTATACGACTATATAAAGACGAAGAGGACAGCAGAGGAATAAATGAGGCTGGCTTTATACTTAAACACCAAGATATGGGTAGAAAACGCTGTACCTTTCGTCAGTGTGAAACATCATCCAGGAGACAATGGAGAGCTGGAGCATCGGTTTCATTAATATAATAATTCTCAAAGCGCTAGCCCTGTGTGCCGAGCTGTTGCACATAGAGTAATAAATCGACACTCTATAGCTGTGAAAATTAAATATAGAATATAACACCGAACGTATTGGCGTCTAAAAAGATATTTTGTTTCCAAAAAACGTTTTTTCCAGAACAGTGATGCCCCTTATTCAGCAACATAAATTAGAAACACACTAATTTTGGGCACCACCCTGAATTAATGAACCAGAAATAAAGGTATCTATTCAGGAGAAGCTTAGGGGTAGTTTTTCATGTGGTTAGTTGTCGACAGTTATTAATGCACGCTGTTAATTAGTTTTCGTAATTAAAATGATTTCTATTACTCTCCCACAGATTATATGATGCATTTGTGCAAACTGGGTGTTCCGCTGGGGTTTAATAACGTTATAAGCTCGCGTATCCGCTTAATTAGATTTATTGGTGATCCCTTTATTGGCTTCATCGCCGAGACCAAATTAGAAAAGAAACAGCTTCGCAGTTCTCTTTGAGGCCATCTAGAATGGTAACCAGCCAATAGCCTGGTGGTACACTAGTATTATCATCGCCATACACTATAGGGATTAGCCCTTTTGTTCTGTTAGCCCTTTAGAAATTCCCTTATGTAAATTCTGTAGCTGATATCGCCATCCTCCCCTTTGTCTCCCACTGGGTCCGTAGTTTATACTTGCAGTGCATAGGGTTAGTTTTTGTTCTTAAGGCGAGGTCATGCCTATTGGTTCACTAGCAAGCATTCTTCCAGATGAAGCGGTATTCTATACCGATATAAATGCCGCTATGTGCTATGCCAGGTGGCCCACACAAACCATCCTTATTTGAATTTAGTTTGTACCGGATAGCGCAGATGCCAAAAGGTTTGCCTAAGCTCAACTGTAAAGGGAACTCCATATCAACAGAGAGAAGACCGTTAAATGAAACACCAATGCTTGAAAACCAACACCTTAAATGCTATTACTGGTCACAGAGCTTATTCGGTAGAGAAACTGTCTCTTGTACGAGGTATTCCGGTACTATTACCGGCTGGGTTTCAGAAACGTGCCTTTAAATAAAAATACTTCACGGTGTGCCCAGAATCTTGTGTTTGAATCAGAGAGTACTTATGTGTATATGTGTGTGGGGGAGGGGGTGTTATAGGTTAATTAATAATCAATTCGGCCATTAACAAGAATTCAGGATTGCCACTTGACGCAAAATTGAGTACACGTGTTAAATCATTTAGTTCAGTAACAGTTAATCTACAGTCAGTACCACTGTATGGCGTAATTGGCGACGCAAAGTTAACAAGATTAAGCGAAGTTCTGTTTTTATTATATTTAATGTAGCTTTAAAGGTGTGTTAGAATTAAATTGTTTTCTATTAGTGCATAATTCATAATAGGCATGTGCAAAAACATGTCCGCCTTGGTGGACGAATTGATGTAAGGGCTCTCAAGCCCACGTTCTACCTGATTAATATTTCTTAATATCATCTCTATACTAAAAAAAAAGACAGTTATTGCCTCTGAAAATGTTCAGAACACAGCCTTGGAGCATCAACTGGATTTTAGTGCGTCTCCGCACAGATCGTAACCATATACGTGTGTTCGTTATTGGTGAACGTTACCTTTTAGTCTGAATGACCTAGCTCGGCCTGCAAGTAGCGACGACCTCGCGATGCTTATCGGAACGAAACTAGAAGTAAACACATGCAGATATCAGTACTACCTCACTGACCTTTCTCTTCGTACCTGCACTACCCATTTTAACATCAGTGATACGGTAACTCCTTTGCACCTATGTATGTGGGAAACACAAGACTGCAAAGGACGGCTTGTTTGGACTAAATACGGGACCGGGTCTGCCAACGCAAGATCACACCCTCGCAAACCCAGGAGAAACTCGTGGGCCTTTCCATTAGGAGCGGTGCCTATTTTATATACCGCCCCCCCCCCTGCCTGGTCGAAATCGGGCAAGGACACCTCCCGAACCGACCCTTCCAAGCAGGGACGGAAGTGGATACGCCACTTACGCGCGTCAGGCCAGCAGGGCGAACCCTATCTGGTATATGCCGAGCGAGATGGCGCCGCGGTAACGTATGCGATTCACATTCGGGAGTTCAGGGTTGGATCCCCGGCGACCGCCACCTCCGTCCTATTGGTTTTTACTTTCTCTACTACGTATAGTAAGTAGGGGAAGTATTGTATTCCACCCAAAAATTCGATACCAGATTTCACCGGAAATGCATGTTTTGAGACCCCCTGAATCCAAAAAAAGCATTTTTGGAAACATGTTCGTCTGTGTGTCTGTGTGTGTGTCTGTGTGTCTATGAACAGCATAACTCAGAAACGAACAGTCGGATAAACACCAAACTTGGTATTTAGGTTCAGTATCTTCCAGAGATGTGACACGAAGGTTATCAAGAAAATCCCTCCACGCCAGACTACCCTTTACGTGGAACATTTTTCGAAAATTTTAATTTTCTCAAAAATGGCTCTAACGATTTTAATTAAAATATCATATGTTTTAAGATATTTTCATGACAAACGAAATGTATATCTCGAATTTTCTAGAAATGTTTCCAAAACTATTCTGCATAACTGGTAAACCATAAGAGATAGACAAACTTTTACTACACAAAAATGTATATCGCATTAAAATACACAATTTATGTCATATGCATTTTTTTTGTTGGGTGAACCATTTACGAGATATTGCTTGTTATTCCCTTAGATTTTTCAATACTTATACTTTTTCTCAAATTCGTTGTTAATCTTTTTTCTGCTGGTAATGCAAAGAGAATAGAATACTCCACATAGCAACCAACTCTTAAAATATTTGACTATAACTTAAACCCTAGCAATTCCCTTGCATCTACCAGAAAATTAGCAATAAGATTAACATCTCGATTAACATGAAGCATATGGAGAATAAGCGTTTGTAAAAATAGTTTGTACAAGAGTAGAGAAAGTCATGTGAGTGTAACACATCAGATTTTTTTTCGTGGTTTCCCTAGGTCCACCCATAGGTAACAAAGGCCATACTTTCAATCACATCGTATAAATTTGTCTGAGAGCTCAACTTCGTCGCTTTAATGCTATTATTAAAACTACTTAGAAGCAACGTAGGTCCATACAGCAGGCAAGCAATCAGGTGAAACTGCTTTACTCAGTCTCTCAGAAATAAAAACCACATATGGGTTCCCCGTGTTGAGAAAAATCTTTCAGTTCCTGTAAGAGGCCGTAAACATTCAATAATCCAAAGAGATGGGTTAGAAAACGATAGACTACAAAAAGAATGCCAGGCAAAGAGTACATCAACGTAAGTGGGAAAGTAGGCAACAACGATTGTGGCTGTCGCATGAAATGCTCTGTAAAAATATCTGATATACAAAGGCAGCTTCTTTTTAAACCTTCTATGAACTTTTGTGATTAGATTAAGCAGAATTTATTTCTAAGAGGCTGTGTCTGCTATCATCAAGAGACGTGGAATTACTGACAACACCAAATAACCTAGAATCCACAGCTTCTATGCTTGCCTGAGTGTTGGTAAAGAGAACGTTAGAGTTTGCAAGAAATATTTCAGCGAGGAATGAATACGCAGTTTGTTCAAAGAACGAAGTTATTGCCATATTAAAAAAAATGGGGTCGCATGCCACCAGGGAATCAAATTGAAACTTCCGATGTTGAAAGACATAGCTTCATTTCTGCTTACACCAGAAGTCACAATACCAATCGTAAATACCTGAGTCCAGCTTTAATCATTAAGAAAGTGTGTGACTTGTACATGGAACAATCACCAAGGGGACTGTGATCCCATGCAACCCTTCCCCGAGAGCTTTTCCAGTAGGCCTGCGCCTGAAAATTAAATTCGCTCACCATTACCTACGCGCATCAACTCTAAAAAATCTGATGTGTTACACTCACATGACTTTCTCTACTCTTGTACAATCTAATTTTACAAACGCTTTTTCTCTATATGCTTCATGTTAATCGAGATGTTAATCTTATTGCTAAATTTGTTGTAGATGCAAGGGAAATATGGTAGCTTTTAAGCGATAGTCAATTATTTTAACGCTGGTTGCTATGTGGCGCATTCCATTCTCTTTGCATGTCCAGGACATAAAAAAATGAATAACGAATTTGAGAAAAAGTATAAGTATTGGAAAATTTAAGGGAATAACAAGCAATATCTCGAAAACGGTTCACTCAACAAAAGAAATGTCTATGACATAAGTTGTGTATTTTAACGCGATCTACATTTTTTGTGTAGTAAAAGTTTGTCTATCTCTTATGGTTTACCAGTTATGCAAAAGTCGTTCACAATGAAGAATACTTTTGGAGACATTCCCAGTAAATTCGAGATATACATTTCATTTCCCATGACATTATCTTAAACGTATGATATTTTCATCAAAATCGTTAGAGCCAGTTTTGAGATAATTAAAATTTTCGAAAAATGTTTCATGTAAAGGGTAGACTGGGTGGGGGGATTTTCTTGAAAACCTTCGTGTCGCATCTCTGGAAGATACTGAACCTAAATACCAAGTTTGGTGTTTATCCGTCTGTTCGTTTTTGAGTTATGCTGTTCACAGACACACAGACACACACACACACACACACACACACGGACATGTTTCCAAAAATGCTTTTTTTGGATTCAGGAGGTCTCAAAACATGTATTTCCGGTGAAATCTCGGTATCGAATTTTTGGGTGGAATGCAATACTTCCCCTACTTACTATACGTAGTAGAGAAAGTAAAAAGGGAAGACTACCGAGACCTTGGTGGGGACGACAGAAAACTAGCAGATGTCTTCGGCTCTCCTGGGCGGTACCCGAGGACCTTGAGGCGTCTCATAACTCCGCCTGGACGGAAAACGCACAGACGAACCCAATCTCTCATGGGTTGCGGGAACCGCTGCCCCGCCGAGTCCAATTCAAACGACATCCTCACGGGTGGTGTTCCAACATTTGGCCCAGCGTACTTCTAGCAACGAGTGCTCAGGGTCCGCAGCGCCCGCACCACGGTAAGCTGAAGAGTTCTGAACTCCCTTTAGGGGTGTACATGGAACTGTGCAAGATTGAAAATAAATTCCCAGCCAAGGAGAAGATGTATTAACATATATTTTCTAGTAAATTTAACCTTCGTTTCAAACTGCCATCCAAAGACACGTGTCAAACTTGTGGTGACCTGCAAATTAAAATTTTAAATGCCCAGACTACTGAACAAAGGAAAGAAAACTAACGAAAAGAATTACATCTGAAAAAAGCTCAAGAGTAAAGGATGCCTGAAATGTGACAGTGGAAAGGCAAATGAAGAAAAACACACGTTTACCTTTAACCTACCAAGGGCTCTGGCTTACCAAAGTTAAAGACACCAAATGTGCATTATAAACGTAAATTATACAACTTTGCTTGTCATGATTTCAATAACAACGAATGATTTATGTATGTGTGGCCAGAAAAATAAGATTCTCAAAGGTCACAGCCTGAGTAGCTACATTTCTGGAACGGCATACAACAAACAATGCAAGAGACCAAAGCAAATTCTGCACTGGTCAGAATCGAAACATAAAGCTGTATTAATCCTGATAAGATGTACAAAGCACGCAATCAAAGCGGATATTATTGATTTAAAATTTTTAGTACCTGGACATAGCTGTCTGTCAAAAGACACCGACTTCGCTGTAATTGAATCTAAGGTGGTGAGAAAGACACAAAACATCTTCTCACCAGAAGACTGGGACAATGTAATTCGTCACTGAAAAACAAAGATCACCTTTGTAGTACTCGAAATGTTTCTAATGATTTTTTGTGTACAAAGAACATTCACAACGCAATAGCAAATCGAAGAAGACAGTCGATGGCTTACCAGTAAATTGGCTTGACATAGATGGATTCGACAGGAGATTCGACTCGCCCTCTACAGTACAATACCACTTTTTCCAAAGATCTTCCATTCCTTAGGGTGAATTTTAAGAAATGTACAGTAGGTCACCAACCTGAAATTGCCAATATAAACCAGGATACCCTATACTCGAGTACTCGTAATATCGCCAAGGAAAAGAGTGCAGATAAAGTATATATCTCCTGTGAATAATGACTACTACAGGAAACCCAGTGACCACTCATGAACACACCGGTCAAGTGTCAGAGAACTGTGATGTCAATTATTGTGTTGATAAAATGGATCTATTCAATTGTCAATGTGACCAACTCCTGAAAAAAAATACAAATGCTACTCTGTTCTCTATTTCAGCGATTATCTATGTTTTGTTTTTTTCAAATTTGTACATCACACAACATTATAATTACTATGGCAATGTTATCATGAATAGCAATTTGAGTATGATTAAAGCTCAGTTTTCAATATGAATTTAGCTTTTATCTCAATTTTCTAAGTTTCTGTTGCACTGGAGTTAGAGGATAGCGCCTCAGCATGGCATAATTCTGGGCACAATACCTGATGTATTTTATTCACGACTTTCCCTATCCTTTATGGTATATTAGTGGCTGTATATACCACTCCAACTAAATCTTGTTTTTCTGCTTCATCATAATCGAGATAAGCCTTTGCAGAAATAGCTACATAACACATTTCTTTATGGATAGAAAGGGAGCAGCGATACACAACTGAATGTCGACAAATTTAGGACTATAAAACAACGAGAAAAGTACTGATCAATTCGAACCTCTAATAACGGATACCTCGGAAATTTCTTATGCCAAAAATATTTATTTTGAATAAATTGTGTGTTTTAAAGAGATCTACGGTTTGTGTGCAGTACTTTTTCATCCATAGCTTCACGCTTAACACTTTTACAAGGTTGTATAAAATTCCTTCCGAGTGAAGAGGCTTTCACAGCCTCTTCCCAGGAAATCCAATATATACATTTTATTTTCTACATAAATATCTTTTATGTGGGGTATTTCAATCAAAATCGTTAGGGCCATTTCTGAGAAAATAAACAATATTCAGAAAAATGTTCCGTGTAAAGCGTAGATGGGTTGGAATGATTTTCTTGAAAATGTTCCTGCATACTGGACCTATATACAAAGTTTGGCATTTATCTAACTTTTTTGTTTTTGAGTTATGGTGCTAACAGATACACACACATACGTATACATTTTTTCTAAAACTACTTTTTTGGATTCAGAGGCTCTAAAAACGTGTATTTGCTGTGAAAACTCGGTATGAAATTTCTTGGTGGAATGCAATACCTTCTCTACCCACTGTACAGGTGGTAGAAAATGTAAAATTGGATTGCTTCTGCCATTTTGTACTATAATTTCTGCACGATTTCTTATAAAAAAACTGATGTGTTACACTCACATGACTTTCTCTACTCTTGTACAAACTATTTTTATAAACGCTTAATCTCCATATGCTTCATGTTAATCGAGATATCGAGATGTCAATCTTATTGCTAATTTTCTTGTAGATGCAAGGGGAATATGGTAAGTTTTAAGCGATAGTCAAATATTTTAACGCTTGTTGCTATGTGGCGCATTCCATTCTCTTTGCATGTCCAGGACATAAAAAAAATGAATAACGAATTTGAGAAAAAGTATAAGTATTGGAAAATTTAAGGAAATAACAAGCAATATCTCGCAAACGGTTCACTCAACAAAAGAAATGTATATGACATAAATTGTGTATTTTAACGCGATCTACATTTTTCGTGTAGTAAACTTTTGTCTATCTCTTATGGTTTACCAGTTATGAAAAAGTCGTTCATAATGAAGAACACTTTTGGAGACATTGTCAGAAAATTCGAGATATACATTTTACTTGTCATGACAATATCTTAAACATATGATAGTTTAATCAAAATCGTTAGAGCCATTTTTGAGAAAATTAAAATTTTCGAAAAATGTTCCATGTAAAGGGTAGTCTGGGGTGGGGGGATTTTCTTGAAAACCTTCGTGTCGCATCTCTGGAAGATACTGAACCTAAATACCAAGTTTGGTGTTTATCCCACTGTTCGTTTCTGAGTTATGCTGTTCACAGACACACAGACACACAGACAGACACACACACGGACATGTTTCCAAAAATGCTCTTTTTGGATTCAGGGGGTCTCAAAACATCTATTTCCGGTGAAATCTCGGTATCGAATTTTTGGGTGGAATACAATACTTCCCCTACTTACTATACGTAGTAGAGAAAGTAAAAAGGTCAGAACTCTTACACATTTTGAAACACAGTGGTAAATTTTAGCCGATCTTTTATGGGAAATTCTGCTCTAAAAGTTACTACTACTGTTGCAACACGACAGCTTCTGTGTGCTTAAGCCTTGTGGTTTCTTTCTTTGTAAACATATATCAGCTTGTTTTTTCTCCAGTTTGTTTTGAACAGCTTTTGTTACAAAAGGCACAATTTCTCAAAAATATTGAAGGTAGATACATTAAATTTTAAGATGATAAAAAGATGTCTGAGTGGATTTGTGGAACTACCTTGGTGTTAACAGCAATGTTAGTTTTTACTTTGTATTGTATTCCACCCAAAAATTCGATACCGAGATTTCACCGGAAATACATGTTTTGAAACCTCCTGAGTCCAAAAAAAAGCATTTTTGGAAAAATGTCCGTGTGTGTGTCTGTGTGTGAACAGCATAACTCAGAAACGAACATATGAATAACTAATGCCGCCAAAGCCGGAAAGATACTCAGCCTCAAGGCGTAGCCGAGGGATTGAGGGCCCTCAGCCTCAAAGCGTAGCCGAGGGATGTTTTTTAGAAGGAGAGGAGTGTAGCAGTAGCGGCCACGAAGCGACGACAGGGCGTAGCCGAGGTATCTGCGCAACTAAAACTCGAATGATTCACGTTTGAAGAAATTCCTTATTTCGCGGATTTCACTTTTTATTTTGGTTGGCACTTCCCATTCAGCGTCTGTTTTAGCGGGAAGATGGCTACGTTTGTTGTGTTCATAGCGCAATTTTCCTATACAAGTAGAACACCTAAAACGGGACGGTAGGTGGGTACCAGGTATTGGCGAAATTACATCTACCTCTACAAGGTAATTCATTCCATTATTCTTACTTCGTTGAGCATCTTCTAGGTGGGCCCAAGAAAGGCAATTTAGCCGAATGAATTTATACACACAATACCTTAATTATTGACAGGATGATATAAATAATTAATTAAAAAATGAGGGTAACATAAAGAAACAATTACAATAAACATTTTCCTATGTTAAATCAACGTATAATGTAATTAGCCTGAGTTTAAAGATTTGTCCAGAAAGAAAACATTAATCAGCAAATCATGTAAGGAAGACAGTAGTAACAGCGTGAGTAATGAACGCGTTAGCTTAAAGATTCTTGGAATACAGTTAAGGTTGATTCAGTACATTTGCAAAGTCACGTAGGCAGAAATTCTGTAAATTAGAGAGGGAATGAAGTTCTTAGATTCGAGGAGGTACTCCATAGTAACATTGTCAGATACGCATACTTACGAGTTTTAAGATTGGGCCGCGTGAGAGGGACGTTGGTGAGTAAGATAGGTAGACGGAGCTTAAGTTAAGAAAACAGCACGCATAATAAATCAGACTTATTTATCCATTTAGTTCTGTGACTCACTTGGACGACAACTATTGTGACAACTTCTGTGTTATTTTAAGTTATTTAAGGCATAATGGCGCGCTTAAGTGAGAAAGATTTAGCGGCAATTGTAAGGGATCTTTACGAGCAGCATTTCTGCGACTTACGACTACTGACGATTCGCTTAATTAATGTTATGAAAACGATTAATCATAAATTCGGTATTCAACTCCTCTAAAGTCGTCCTCCGTAGTCTAAGGGTACCATGCTAGCCTGCAGGTCTCAAGCTTGCGGGTTCAAACCCGGCGGAGGGTAATTCATGTTTTCGGGTGTAAAAATCCTTAGCATGGCTCCCTTCGGAAGGGAAGTAAAGTCGGTGGTCCCGTGTCGTAGATTTACAGCAGGTTAAAGAACCTCAAGCCTGATAAAGAGGCCTTTGAGCAAAACTTCTGGTCTTTCACCCCAATATAGAATGGGTCACTAAGGACCGTAGAGCGTCCATAAATAAAGAATAAGAACAGGTATAACTCCTCTCAAACTGAACAGTTTAAGTCAACATTAAAATTTTCTCAGCTTCCTAAACTGGTGTTATCCTTTCACAATACACTCACGCATATTCTGAGATTAAGACCTTACAGTTATGCCACTAGAGCAGCTACTGCACACAATAATGCTGAACGAGCTACAAGATGACATCATAAAGCTCATTAACAAGGCAGGCAACATTAAATGTTATTAAACTTGAAGTAGTGGGCGGCATCAAATTTGTCGCAGTGAGAACGCTTCACACCTAAAAATAATAAAAAAATTCTGATGTGTTACACTCACATGACTTTCTCTACTCTTGTACAAACTATTTTTACAAACGCTTATTCTCCATCTTCATGTTAATCGAGATAAACATTTGCAGACTCTATCTTATTGCTAATTTTCTTGTAGATGTAAGGGGAATATATATTTACAAGGGCAATATAGAAATACAGTAGCCTTTAAGCATATACATATCTCTTAATAGCTGGTTGCTAGGTGCAGCACCATTCCCTTTGCCACAGATTAATACTCTTTGCATATACAAGACAAAAAATGAATAACGAATTCCCATTTGAGAAAATAAGTATTGAAAAATTTAAAGGAATAACAAGGAATACTCGAAAATGGTTCCCTCAACAAAAAAAATGTTTATGATATATAAATTGTGTATTTTAACGCGATCTACATTTTTTGTGTAGTAAAATTTTGTCTATCTCTTATGGTTTACCAGTGACGCAAAAGTCGTTCACAATGAAGAATACTTTTGGAGACATTCCCAGAAAATTCAAGATATACATTTTATTTGTCATGAAAATATCCTAAACATATGATATTTTAATCAAAATCGTTAGAGCCATTTTTGAGAAAATTAAAATTTTCGAAAAATGTTCCATGGAAAGGGTAATCTAGCGTGGAGGGATTTTCTTGATAACCTTCATATCGCATCCCTGGAAGATACTGAACCTAAATACCAAGCTTGGTGTTTAGCCGACTGTTCGTTTCTGATTTATGCTGCCACAGACAGACACACAGACGCACACACACGGACATGTTTCCAAAAATGCTTTTTTTTGGATTCAGGGGGTCTCAAAACATGTATTTCCGGTGAAATCTCGGTATCGAATTTTTGTGTGGAATACAATACTTCCCCTACTTACTATACGTAGTAGAGAAAGTAATAAATAAATAAAAAATGATGTGTCACACACAGCTTTCTCTACCATCCATCCCTTATTAGTGGGTATACATACTATTCTTTTAAGTTTATTTTCATCTCTACTTAATTTTAATCCAAATATATAATTGCAGAAATAGCTACATTACACATTTCGTTATACATACAAAGAGAGCAGCGATAGTCAAATGTTTAAGAACTGAACGCTATATGCTGGCCTTAAAATTACGCAGTGTTTCGATACAATCTCGAGAAACAGCTGAATGTTGACGTAACTTTTAGAGAAGAACCAAAATAATGAACAATTCGTACATTAATATCGGATATTTCGGAAATGGCTGACGCCAAAAAAAACTTGTTTGAAATAAATTGTTTGTTTTAAAGAGGTGTATATTATTTGTGAAGTGCGTTTTCGTTTATCGCTTAACGATTACCGGTAATACAACATTATGCAAAATGTCTTCCAAATGAAGAGGACTTCAAGGCTATTCCCAGAAAATTCAACGTATACATTTTATTTCTCATATGTATGGTATTTCAATCACAATCGTTAGAGCTATATTTTTAGAAAATTAAATATTTCGAAAAATGTTCTATGTAAATGTTATTTTGGGGTGGGCGGATTCTTTTGAAAATCTTTATGTCGTATTTGTGAAGGTATTGAACCTAAATACCAAGTTTGGTATTTATCCAACATTTCGTTTCCGAGCTATACCGTTCGCAGACATAGACGCAGACACACAGGACCTTTTTTTTCTAAAAGTGTTGTTTTTTTCGATTCAGGGGGCCTTAAGACATTTCCGGCGAAATCTAGGTATCGAATTTTTGGGTGAAATTCATCTCCTTCTTTACCTACTGGGTACGTGATAGAGAAAGCAGAAATATGCATTTTCATTAAAATCCTGTCTCTAGTGATGACACAAAATTAAATAATAATTTGGAAAGGAAATTCAGGAAGAAAACGCTCCATAACATAGTTTAAGGTACCTTGTCGCATTTGTCAGTTATGAAGACCGAGAAAACTCTGAAAGAAACTCCGAGAGAACGGTCTTGGTGGGATTTGAACTGCAGACCTCCCGCTCATGAATCTGTGTCTCAACGACGTCGGCTACCCGTATCGCAGAGTTTCACAATGAATATGTACCACGCATTTTAAACTCTTTATTCATTCACGCCTATTTCATACAACCGAAATGAACCAAATCTTAGTCATTTGAATTTTAAGTCAATAACTTTAGTTCACTGAAGCTGTAAATAGGCACGAAAAATGCACGCATTCAAAGCAGAGGGAGTAATTCGTCACCTTTAACCAAAATGTTTAATATTTCCAGTTAAAATAAAATATTACACAACAAATTACTGTCTCATGTTGAAGGAATTTTAATGACTTACGTATATGTACACATTTGACTCAGCAGAATGTAGCAGCACATAACAGCTACGAAATATAATGCTCTTGATTGTATTAAAATGTTATTGAGCATTTAAATTAACTGAGAGAATCCTATTTTATTCGGCTATTATACTCTTCAGTGTTTTAGTTTTACTACGAAGAACCTTGCTTCTTTCCTTATGTTAATTTGGTTATAGTAACCGAACAGTTATTCTGAAACGACGTAACTGGACCTAGCTGATATATTGCAATGGACTCTTAGTTTGGAGCTATGTAGTTCCGCGAATGATTACTTATTGCAAATGCTCCCAAGTTTTACGTTATTTTTCCCCTGCACATTTCAGATATTACGACCTGGTAGGATATTTTATTAACGTCCTTAACCAAAATGAGGTCAAATACGTCATTTCTGGAAAAAGCGGGAGAATTGCTGTAACAAGATTTTGAGAATAAAGCTGGAAATTTACAGCTAGTACTTGATTATTTTAAAACAGCGACCAAGAAGAGAAACACCGTGGAGAAAGAACTACGTTAGGCGTAACTGTGTACTCTCAGGCTTAGTTTTACGCCTAACTTGACCACTGTAATGTATTCTAGTGCTGTTGCTTCTAGAATTTGCAATAATTACGAAAAGATAAAGGTATTTGTATACAGATATGATAAAATTTTAACGGAAAAGTTTAGGTAAGTATTCAAACCACGCTATAACGTTACTTATATCCATTTCTCCCTAGCAGCCTTAAGAAATGTGGACAGCAGCGATTATGCGTCCAACAAAGTGGCGCCCAGCACGTGACCCACTAAAGTAGAGTTGGGCTCTATGCTTGAGGAGTATAGATTAAAGAATCGCCTTATAGTTCTTAACTTTGACAATAAATAAACAAATTTATTAATAAATACTAGTAATATTACATATAACTGTATGTTGGTATTAAAAGGAAGATGAACAGGAAGTTCGAAACATTATATTCACAAGTGTGTTGGAAAACATGTACACTAATATATTATATACATATTTTATTTGTATGTTTATAAATAGAACGAATATGTTTTACTAATCACAGTTCACAAAAACTCAATTGTAACATTTGATTTTTGACCTTAAGGTTTGAAAAACACTAAGATTGAGAAAAAAATAGTTTTAGCTTAGGCAAGCAATTCAAAAACGATTCTGACATCTGTTATGCTTCTGCTTGACACCGCTCGACCTAAAAAAACTCAGGAACTTTTGAAACATTTTAAATGCAACAATTTTTATCATCCATCTTACAGCCCGGGGTTTTCATCTCTGCAGTCATATGAAGTCTTTTTAAACAAATCTAATAACACCACGCACCTAACATTTGGCGGGGTTTTCTAGCGCGACACTAACTTTGTAAGGTTGTGGTTAGCGAACGCATAGCAGTACGATGTTTTTGCTGCTACTGTTAGACGTGCAGTGAATTCCGCAGCACGACAATGTAAAATGGTGGCGCCATCACCACTGCTTCTCGCGTTTCGTGACAACAAAGACTAGTTTCTAAAATGTCCTCGTAAATAAAGACATAAATATTCTTAACAATGAATAGGTAATTAAACGACACTTATGGTTAGGTGTCTTGAGCCGTGGCGTGTGGGATAGAGCGTGGAGCTCTGGTTCCCGGCCATGGAATGCGCCCGGATTCGATCCCACTCACTGCGGTGTAGATTTTAGGTCTTGGATATAGGACCGGTGCCCATTCAATATCGCGAGGAAAGTGAGGAGCTGCGACAGGCGGCGTTCCTCACCATGGAAGTCAACATTCTCGCTGGGAGATGCGCGGGTTGACCACATCGCCTCCCCGTATTGGTTGCAGTGAGTACATGGGAGTGATACCGGTAGTCGGGGTGGCAGGTCAAGCCCTTCATGGGCTGTAGCGTCAGATGATGATTATTATATCGGTTAGGTGAAATAAAGAACTCATATCTAGTGGTAATGATTCGGGAAATTTCTTAATCACTGGAAGCATTTCCTCTCTGTCTTGCAGTACCAATTCGCTGTCCAGGTGTCGTCCTCCGTGGTGCAGTGGTTACCAAGCTAGCCTCCAGTTCTCGAGGTCGCAGGTTCAAACCCGACGGAGGGTGAAAGATTTTTTCGGGCGTAAAAATCCGTAGCATGGCTTCCTTCGGAAGGGAAGCAAAGCCGCTGGTCCTGTGTCGTAGATTTACGGCACGTAAAGAACCTTAAGCCTGATAAACAGGCCTCCGAGCTAAATTACCGGTCTTTCACGCCCAATATAGAATGGGACGCTAAGGACCACAGCAGATAAAGAGCGTCCATAAATAACTAAAGATATATATATATATATATATATATATATATATATATATATACAAAGGTTGTCTATGTATGCTCTTGTTGGGGGTCGCCGGTGATCGTCTTTTGTGGGGATCATTATTCTTTTGTACTGAATTACAAAGCTTTAGCTTCTCTTTGAACACACTGTGCTTAAACATAGTAAATAAATCTTTTCCGGCAGTGTTCGATACCATTGGCGCAGAAGAGTCACGGCGATCTTAAACAAATAAACAAGTCATACAAGGATCAACAACGGATTGCTTCTCTTTCTGTGTCTATTTCTGGTAAAACAAACAGAAGCACGTCTGCTCTTCCTGCCCACCCTTCCTCAAGTTTTTATTTACGTTCTGTAGACTCGAATTAAAAAGTTGTTTCTGAGGAAGTTAAAAAGGCGGATACGAGAACGTGGCTTTTGGTCTCCTCTTTGAAAGTAGCTACAGCATCAAAAGGAAGGGGAAAAGCTCTTGGGTTTTCTTTCCTACCTTAAAAGCATTCTGTATGCGTTTAGGAAACATCATCCTCTCAAGAACAGAAACAACAGTTGTTGTTCTTGTTTTGCTACAATTGAAATGTGTTTCTATTATAAGAAAAATTAACCCACGTTTCACAAATACGTAACTAAATAAACGATGATAGAACACCGTGTCAATTAAACTGTTTGCAAGTACAAAGGTTTAGAAAACGATAGCCGATGCGTATTGGTTTTTCAGCTGTTGCTGTTTTCGATGGGCATTAAGGAATCTATTTGTGAAAAACGCCAAAAATTGCCAAAATTAATAATAGAATATTATGACACAAGTGTTGAAACTAGGATTTTACTCCTCAATCCCACGAACAAAATAAAACAGCTCGTATTTGTAAAATATCAATGCAATAACATTTTATTGATTCCTGAAACTAAGAGAAATCCGTTAAGAGCGAGATCAGCTCTCGTGTATAGCGAGATGTCAGATGCTTTGATTCGCTAACGGTCATTTTTAGTGAAATTATTTTCAACATGTTTTGCGTTACACCAGACAATGAAGCGATTAATTGCTACATTATATTGCTTTCTGGGTAAGTACCTCTAGTGTTATTCTTTCTGGTGCTGCTGTAATTTCACCTCACACTTCCATTTCGTTTCCTCGGAATTCATAATTTCCGCCATTTAATCTTTATGTGGATTATACTAGATGAAAGAATAATGTTTTGATTAAAACGAAGCACAAGGCTAGCAGTCTAAGTTATAGATTAACTCCACGACGAATTGCGATCAATTGAAGTATGACGATTTGTATTGTGAACAGATAATACGCTCGCCATGAGAAATTAATCATGTAAAAAGACATAATGAAAGTTAAAACCTAATCAAACCAATCGAGTTATTAAACATGTACAAATACAAAGGGTAATTACCACGTGATTGGACTTGAATCCAAGGTTGGTCACAACAGAGTGGTATATACATTTTATCGCAAGGTTGGTCGCAACAGAGTGGCATAAGCATTTTATCGCACTAGTGCGATAATGTAAAAGCTTTTAGCTCGTGTTCAGTATGTCAAAAGTTCTACCTTTCGGCCATGCTGTATAAAAACATAGATTTTGGCTTTAAATTTATCCTTAAGCTGAGTTATACCTTCAAAAGTAATAACAATAAAAGGTTAATATATATTAACTTAATTCTGTAATTGGTTTAAACTATGTACTCGTATGTGCCCGGGAATAAATAATTATGAATTGGAAGTTGCAAGTGATATTTATCTCTGAAGTGAGACACTTGGTGCATGAATTATTTTGCTACACATGTCGCTCTCACTCTAATTCCTAAACATGTTTAGATATCCCTGTCAAAGGCAGGTCAATGTAAGGGATTCGAATAGCCATGATTGTTAAGACGAGACAAATTGGACAGGCACCCATTCAAAATCGAATGTCGTGAGTTAATCCTAGTGACGGCAAACAAATGTGCTTGTGGCAAAGAATGGGGAGGGCGCACGTAAATTAACCGGTGTGATGGCTCGTATGGATGATGACGGGGCTACCCTTGACTGCATTTGCATGGATTTTGCTTTTTGTTGTTAAATGAAAATCCCACAATGATACTGAAAGAAATTCAAATATTTGTGATATAAAATAGCTACATATACTTTTATGTTATTCTTAAATGCCAGCACAAAAAGAAAATAACAAACAAAAAAATCTGATGTGTTACACTCACATGACTTTCTCTACTCTTGTAAAACTATTTTTACAAACGCTTATTCTCCATATGCTTCATGTTAGTCGAGATATCGAGATGTCAATCTTATTTGTAATTTTCTTGTAGATGCAAGGGGAATATGGTAGCTTTTAAGCGATAGTCAAATATTTTAACGCTGGTTGCTATGTGGCGCATTCCATTCTCTTTGCATATCCAGGATATAAAAAATCTGATGTGTTACACTCACATGACTTTCTCTACTCTTGTACAATCTAATTTTACAAACGCCTTTTCCCCATATACTTCATGTTAATCGAGATATCGAGATGTCAATCTTATTGGTAATTTTCTTGTAGATGTAAGGGAAATATGGTAGCTTTTAAGCGATAGTCAAATATTTTAACGCTGGTTGCTATGTGGCGCATTCCATTCTCTTTGCATGTCCAGGACATAAAAAAAATGAATAACGAATTTGAGAAAAAGTATAAGTATTGGAAAATTTAAGGAAATAACAAGCAATATCTCGAAAACGGTTCACTCAACAAAAGAAATGTATATGACATAAGTTGTGTATTTTAACGCGATCTACATTTTTTGTGTAGTAAAATTTTGTCTATTTCTTATGGTTTACCAGTTATGCAAAAGTCGTTCACAATGAAGAATACTTTTGGAGACATTCCCAGAAAATTCGAGATATACATTTCATTTCTCATGACATTATCCTAAACATATGATATTTTCATCAAAATCGTTAGAGCCATTTTTGAGAAAATTAAAATTTTCGAAAAATGTTCCATGTAAAGGGTAGTCTGGGGTGGGGGGATTTTCTTGAAAACCTTCGTGTCGTATCCCTGAAAGATACTGAACCTAAATACCAAGTTTGGTGCTTATCCGATTGTTCGTTTATGAGTTATGCTGTTCACAGACAGACACACACACACACACAGACACACAGACACACACACACACACACAGACACACACACGGACATGTTTCCAAAAATGCTTTTTTTGGATTCAGGAGGTCTCAAAACATGTATTTCCGGTGAAATCTCGGTATCGAATTTTTGGGTGGAATGCAATACTTCCCCTACTTACTATACGTAGTAGAGAAAGTAAAAACACAGTGTTAAGATTTTCGGAAACTTTGACTAAATACCACTGTCGCCAAATGGCAAAATTATGCATCAGAGGGTTACTGTCTTACCGGCATGTTGCCATGGTAGCTTAATGGTCAGAGCAACCGCACGGAAAGCGAGAGATCCGTATTCAAATCCCAGCTATGGCATTAAATTTTTCAGCTGATTATACCTTTAAAATAGATTTTAGTGTTATTAAACACAACAAATCTTCTACTTTTGTCTGTGTAGCTTTTATGGCTGTATGACCTTTCAAGGATGTCATATAGCCATTTAAATGTCTGACTACAAGCGTACCTTCATATAAAATTGTAGTAAACAAATCTGAGGTGTTACATTCACATTACTTTCTCTATCCTCTGTTGTTTATTAGTGGGTATACAAACTATCCTCACTAAAGCTTGTTTTTCTGTCTACTGCATTTTAATCCAAATAAGCATTTGAAGAAATACTCGTAGCTACATTACGCATTTCGTTATAGCTACAAAGAGAAGAGCAACAGTTAAATGTTTAAGACCTGTACGTTATATGCTGGCCATAAAATTTCATGCTGTTTCCATGCAATTGCGAGAAACAACTGAAAGCTGACAACTTAGAGAATGACCAAGAAATAAACAACTCGAACCTTTAATAACGGATACCTCGGAAATGGCTTATACCACAAAAAACTTGTTTCAAATAAATTGAAAGTTTTAAAGAGATCACTGCGTTTTCGGTTATCGCTTAACGATTGACAGTTATACAAGATTAGGCAAAGTTCCGTCCGAATGAAGAAAACTTCACAGGTTATTCCCAGAAAATTCAATATATACATTTTATTTGTCATGTAAATATCTTTAATATATGATGTTTTAATCAAAATCGTTTAAGTCACTTTTTAGAAATTCAAAAATTTCGAAAAGTGTTCCATGTAAACAGTAGCTTTGGGTGGGGAATTTTCTTGAAAATCATTGTGTCGCACCTTTGGAAGATATTGAATCTAAATCCTAAGTTTGATATTTTTCCGACTCTTCGTTTTTGAACTATGGTGTTCACAGATACACAGATACGCAGACATACAGACACACACAAGGAATGTTTCCAAAATGCCTTATTTGCATTCAGGGGCCTTAAAACATGTATTTTCGGTACAATTTCAGTATAAAATTTTTGGGTGGAATGCAATACTTCCCTTACTTACTATACGTAACAGAGAAAGTAAAAATCTTGTTTTACATTCACATTACTTTCTCTACCCTCTTGCGGTTATTAGTGGGCATACAAATTATTTATATTAAAGTTTATTTTCCTATCAACTTTATTTTAATTGACATAAACCTTTCCGCAAACAAATGCATTATACACTTCGTTATAGATAAGGGATTAGCGACACGCAAATGTTTAAGAACTGGACGATATGTACTGATCTTAAAATTCCATGCTCCACGAGTGCAATCGCGAGAAACAACTGAATATCGAAGGGACTTGAAAAGGATGGCGAAGTGTTGAACAATTCCAAACAATAATAACGCATATATCTCGGAAATACCTCATGAGACAAAAAAGGTTGTTTTAAGCAGATATTATTTTTGGGTTGAAATTTCTACTGAAAACTTTTATGTCGAAATTTCACTCAAAATATGCTTTGAGGCAATCTGAACTCAAAATAGATTTTTACAAAAAGGTCCATGTATATGTATGTAAATATATATATATATGTCTGTGTGTGTCTGAGAGAGAACAGCATAATTCAAAAACCAAAGTCCAATAAATGCCATATTTGGTATTTAAGTTCATTATTTTCAAAAATTGTAAAAACGATTTACAAGAAAATCCCTCCCCAACTAGCTTTTACATAGAATAATTTTCAAAAATTTCGATTTTCTCATAACGAGCTCCAAAGATTTTGATTAAAATATCATATAATAAAGATATTTACATGACAAATAAAATTTATATCTTGAATTTTCTGAGAACAGCCTGTAAAGTCCTTCTCATTCGGAAGGAATTTTGTACACCTTATCATGTATAACTGGTAAACATTAAGCGATAGACGAAAATGTAACACAAAATATGTAGATCTCTTTAAAAAAACAAACCTTATTTAAAAAATCTATTGCGGTCTAAAACTTTTTCCAGGTATCCGTTATTTTATGGTTGATTTCTTCAATACTTAGCCATTCTTTAAAGTCCTGTCGACACTCAGTTGTTTCTCGAAATTGCATGGACAGAGTATAGTGTAGTGGACTATATTAGACATAGACAGCAGGACAATAAACTAGGTTGATCTTTCCGGAATAGCTAACCGGACTGCGAAATAATCGAGCTCCCTTTCAATTGGAAGAGGCCGTTACCCACAACGGATGTACGAGGGCTGTCCAGAAAGTAACCTCCGTCCATGCATGGCACGAGAAGTAGCGGGGGTAGCGCCGCCATTTCGACATCAGCGTGCGCAGTGGTTCAGTACGCTTCTAGCTGTGCAAGGTGGAGCATCGTACTGTCGTGTGTTTGCTAGTTATAACTTAGCAACATGAGTGCCAAAGTAACAAATCCCGCCAAGTGTCAAGTGCTTATGAAAAGGCTAAGAAGAGCAATCCAAAACAAGCATCGTGGTCTTGTGTTTTTGCATGAAAACATTCGCCCTCTCACAGCAAAACACACAAATGAACTTTTGGCCAAGATTAAATGGGACGTTTTTGACCATCCTCCGTACAGCCCGGACTTGGCCCCTAGCGCCTTCCATCCGTTCCCATACATGAAAAAGTGGCTCTGCAGCTCAGCACTTTGTCAATGACGAAGAGCTTCAAAACGCCGCGACTAGTTGCCTTAGTTCACAAGCGGCAGAATTTTATGCAATGGGTATTTAAAATACTGTGAAAAGGTATGACAAGTTCTTGAAGCTATGCAGAAAAATATAGAACAGCTGTAATTTTCAGATTTATATAGTAAAACTTTTGTATGTATACCGGTTTCATGTTTATTTGAAAACGGGGATTACTTTCTAGACGGCCCTTATATATGGGCTAATTTTGAATGTAGCGTTCAGTTCTGTAACATTTGATTATGGCTGTTCCCTTTGTATCTATAGCGAAATTTGTAATGTAGCTATTTCTTCAAAGGTTTATTTGGATTAAAATGTAGTAGATAGAAAAATATGCTTTAGTAAGATAAGCGTTTTATGCACATTAATGAATGATACAGGAGAGAGAAAGTCGTGTGAATGTAACACATCAGATTGTTCTTAATGATGCACTGTGGGATCCTTAAGATAACAAATGCCAATAATCCAGGAATGAGGGAATAAGATCTGGAAAAAGAAGGAACAAAGACAAATGTGAAACAGCAAAAATGAAGATTTCAACTTCAAATACTTACGTATTTTATCGCATTTTGTACGCATTTGTACACTCGAGGTTGTACAATATTATTGTGTTTAAATGCTTGCATCTCTCAAATTGTGAGAGAGATCTAGACACATTGTGGGTGAAATGCATATATCAACATGAGCTTTCAGAATGTGCAATCAGATTTGAGGTAGCGTTAATAGTTTGTGAATTATTGTCTATTATTTGGTAATAAAGCTTGATGCATAACCGCCGCGGTACGTAATAAATTATATGACATCGCTAAAAGGAAAGATGGCCGCTCTAAACCGACGGGTATACGATATACCTACATGAAGTTATCATGAAGCCTCTAGGGAAGGCGCAGTAAATGGCGAACAGAAAATATACAGAAAGAAAGGCAGAAAAACAAAGGTTCAGAGGGCAGAGCATAGAAAAAAGACACCACTGGAGAATTACCACAGAGGTTATGGATTTATATAAACTGAAGCTCTTCTTATTTCCTCTATCCCCTACTTATATACGTATATTAATACTCTAAAGAGAGAAAAATGTATATGTATTATTTATGTACCGTATTCTTAAAAAATCTCTCAACCGATAATTCATTCACGATTGAAAAACCCAAGTTTTTCAGACGGACAAGGAACCATAAAATACCGTCTAATTTCATTTTATAAATAACTGAAACATTAAAAGAGATATGAAAAGGCTTTGTATTTGAATATGGACACACTGGGAGCTATAACAGAATATATTTGTGAAGAAGGCCTTGATTTTTAATTGAAAATGCCATGGAATAGGAAGCGTGTTTTTAAAGCAAGTACCGTTTTAATAGTGATTAGAAGTAACCATTATAGGTTGAGTGTGAACGTATGAGCTGGGATAATTGATGGCTAGATCATTGGGCCGTAACTACTACCAACCAGGCTAACAGGAGGGGGCGATCAGTTTTTTCAGCCATAAAAATCCTCAGCATGGCTTCATTCAGAAAATAAGTAAAGCCGGTGGTTCCTTGTCGTAGACTTACGGCACGCAAAAGAACCTCAAGCCTGATAAAGAGGCCTCTGCGCAACATTTCCGGTCTTTCATGCCCAATATAGAATGGGACGCTAAGGACCACAGCAGTTAAAGAGCGTCTATAAAAATAAACACTCAGGTTCGTCAAGTAATGTGACTGCAATACGACGGAGCTCCAGCTCACTCTGATGCAAATGTGTGACACCACCTGGACGCCACATACCCCAACCGATGGATTGGTAACGGGGGTACCTCTGTCATGGCCACCACGGTCACCTAATCTTACTCCTCTTAACTATTTTCTGTGGGTCACCATGAAGACTATGGTATATGCTACTCGTGTAACATCACAGGAGGACCTTATCGCGCAAATCCAGCTGCGACTGAAATGCTAAGCATTCAACCGCAAATATTTAACTATGTGCATGTGTCTGTGCACTGTCGATGTATACGCTGCATTCAAATAGGATTTTTTTTAATTTATTTATAGACGTTCTTTAACTGCTATGGTTCTTAGGGTTCGGTTTATATTGGGCGTGACAGACCGAGAATTTTGCTCAGAGGCCTCTTTATCAGGTTTCAGGTTCTTTTACGTGCCGTAAATCCACGACACGGGACCGCCGACTTTGCTTTCCTTCCGAAGGAAGTCATGCTAAGGATTTTTGCGCCCAAAAAAAAAACCATCACCGTTAGCCGGGTTTGAACCCGCCGTCTCTTCGGGAACTACAGTTTAAGTAGAAGATCCACAGTTTGAACCCCTTTTGTAATTTACTGCACGGTGTGGTGTTGCTACTGGATTTCAACGAAATGTGGAACGCACACCCATCAACATGTCCGAATCGTTTGCAAATTTCGACACCCCACAGCGACCAAACCATGGATTTCTGGGCATGGGTGCCTTCTTGAAAAATATTCACTTTAATGTTCCGCCCAACATATTAAACGTTAAAATATTAAATCTTCCGGGCTGGAAGGAAGTGGTCTAAACGTAAAATTATTTCCACCCGACGTTTCGGGCAACTCTTTGGTTGCCATCTTCTAGAGGGTAACACCCTAGGCAGCAGATGCTTCACAATATGTAGCTCGGCCAAGGTCAGAAATGGCTCATAAATGGCGAGCCTGCAATGGCGCTGGTACCCTGTGCGGTTGAGCTTAAATTTTCCCTCTTTTTTATTGAAGTTGTTGAAATACTTATATATTTCAATTGCCTCTCTAGGAAGTCTGGTATGATAATACTTGTTGAAAGCAATACATTCGTGTCTTCATAGAGACGATGACCCATATTAAAAAGTGTTCAGCGTTGCAGACTTGAAGGATTTTAATATTTCATCGATTAACTTCGGCCGTGAAAGCCTTCGCATTTATTTAAACCACCTCTACGGAAGTAAATATATTCCGGCGATTTTGTCCTCTTGAAGATGGCAAGCAAAGAGTTGACCGAAACGTGATTGGAAGTAATTTTACCCTTAGATCACGGCCCTCCACTCTTGAAGATGGCAACCAAAGAGTTGACCGAAACCTCCGGTAAAAATGATGTTACGCTTAGCCCACGGCCTTCCAGCCGGGAAGATTTTATCGATTAACTCGTCGTGAAAGCTTTCGCACTTATTTAATACTAAGCGTTGTCGGTGTTTTTTATACACGCACTACAATGCTGTGTATACAATGGGAAGAATGTTAACGCAAACTGCACAATACGTTTCTATGTATATTCAGTTTATTTTTTTGAGCAACCCATTTGGCTACATACGAGCTCGAGCCCATTTGGCTCGTAAATTAGGCGATATTGCTTCTGTTGCTGCTTGGCATAACGTTAAGAAACGTTAAATAACAGCAACAAAAACATAAAAAACTTGCCTTTCCATCCCATATTTCCGCAATGTGGATTTCCTTTGATGTTTTATTTAGCAAACAAACGCACAAAGGTACACAAAGCACCGCTACTTCTACCACAATAAATTTTACTCTCGAACAAACGCTTGTTTTCTTTTCCCAACCCTTGAGAAGCGAGTAGATTCTGCTGTTGTCTGAACAGCGTTGTAGTAGTTCTTTATAGGCGCAAACATTTTACGTTACAGAGCAGTTGAATAAAGTTTTAATTGGCAAAAGAGCCAGTTGAGTATGCCCTTAAGCACACTTTCAGAGATAGGCTATCGGTAGCAAACTGTAACGCCTTTATACCTGGTATAAACTATTTTTAGCATTATCTTAAGAAATATAGATATTACACTATCATGAGCTAGATTCGGCTTCCATAATTACCTCCTATGAATTACCATCGTCAACTGTAATAAAGCATCAGACGTTTACATTCACATGACTTTCTCCATTCACTATCGTTTTAATTACTTTCTCTACCACGCACATAGGAAATGAAGGAATTGCATTCCACCCAAGAATTCGATACCAAGATTTCACTGGAAATACAAGTTTTGGGGCACCCTGAATCCAAAATTAGGAGAAGCTCCGTGTGTGTGTGTTATATCTGAGAACAGCATAACGCAAAAACGAAAAGTTGAACATGCACCAAAATTGGTGTTTATGTTCAGTACCTGCTACAGATCCGACAAAAAGATTCTCAAGAAAATCCCCCCACCTCAAACTACTCTTTAAATGGAGAATTTTCCAAAATTTTTGTTACCTAAAAATAGCTCAAATAATTTTGATTAAAATATTATATATTAATGATAAGTAAAATGTATTATCTTGATTTTTTGGGGAACAGCCTTGGATTCCTCATTCGGATGGAATCAATCTTGTATAACTAGTGAACGTTAAGTGATAGACGAAAACGTGCTGCACAAAAATGTAGATCTCTTTAAAAAACAGAATTTATTTTAAATAACTTTTTTGTGTCTTAACCATTTCCGAGATATTCGTTATTATTGTTTCGATTTGTTCATTACTTTAACATTCTTTAAAGTTGCTGCAACATTCAGTTGTCCTGGCGATTGCATGGAAATAGTAGGACATTTTAAGGCCAGCGTATAGCGTCCAGTTCTTAAACATTTTGTATTTATAACGAAATGTGTAATGTAGCTATTTCAGGAAAGGTTTTTTTGGATTAAAGTGAGGTAGATATAAAAATAGGCTTTAGGAAAAATAGTTTGTTTACCACTAATAAGCGATAGAGGGTAGGGAAAGTTATGTAAATGTAGCACATTAGTTTTTTCATATAGCTTTTATAGGCCTTTCTTACGAAAATTTATTTTTTTATTCACATACTTCATGGTAATGGAGATAAGCATTTGCAGAAATAGCTTCGTAGACATTTCTTTGTAGGTACATACGGAATGAAGCCCATCTCTGTGGTGTTGGGGAAGGTGTCTGCCTCACATTCAAGAGGTCCCGAGTTTGAATCACGGTTAGTGAGAGTTATCCGGATAAAATAATTTTGGGGGTTTTCCTTTATCCAGAGAAGACGAGCGTCGGGTAACTTTAAGCTATGTGAACCCCGGGGTCATTTGAGTATAATTCCACCAATTTTATGCATTCTCGTCCGATATGACCCACTGGTTTAAAGGAATTCTTCAAGCAAGAAAGGAAGGGAAAGAAAGATAAAAGGAAAGAAAGGAAAGAAACGGAAACCGTAGATATAGTCAGGTGTTTAAAAGCGGGTCTCTATATGCTGACTTTAAAAATTCATACCCTTTCAGTGTCACCACGAGAGACAGCTCCTTTGTGATATAACTTTTTAAAAAATAAAAAAATCATTGAAGAGTTCACATCATTAATAACGGATATCCCAGGAATGGCTGATGACATAAAAAAGATATTTGAAAACAAATGCTGTGTTTAAATGACATCTGCAGTTTTATGAGTATGTTTTTGTCTATTTCTTATGCTTTACCCAGTATACGCAATTCCTTCCGAATAAAGAAGACCTTACAGACTATTCCCAGAAAAATCAGTACATTCGTTTTATTCGTGTTCAACATATCTTAAATGTACGGTATTTTAATTAAACCGTTAGAGCCAATTTTAAAAATATAAACAATATCGAAAAGGTAATTCAGAGAAGAGCAATGTTCTGCAGCTCATCTCTGGTACACACACGAAAACACAAAAAACAACGAAATACACACAACACTAAACACGAAACACACACAACAATAAGCACTAAACACAAAACACAAACACACGGACCTTTTTCTAAAAATCTGTTGTGATATATTCACATGACTTCGCCTACCTCTATTTTTTATTAGTGGAGGTACAAACTATTAATATTAAAGCTTATTTTTCTATCTGCTACGTTTTAATTCGAATAAAGGGTTTCAGAAATAGCTACATCACACAATCCATTATAGATACAAAGGGAACAGCGACAGTCAAATGTTTAACAACTGGACGTTATATGCTGTCCTTAAAATTCCATACTGTTTCCATGACATCGCAAGAAACAACTAAATGTAGACTAGACATTAATAGAATGACCGAGAAATGAACAATTCGAACCATGAGTAATGGATATTTCGGAAATGGCTGATGCCCAAAAAAGTGATTTAAAATACATTATTTGTTTTAAATAGATCTACAATTTTTTATAGTACGTTTTCGTCTATCAGTTCAACATTTACAAGCTTTACAAGATCATATGGAATGCCTTCCGAATAAGAGGGCTGTACAGGCTCTTTCCAGAATATTCAAAATATACATCTTATTTGTCATGTAAATATCTCTAATATATGGTATTTTAATTGAAACCGTTATAGTCTTTCTTTTAAAAAATTAAACATTTCGAAAAGTGTTCCATGTAAAGGGAAGTTGGATTGGGGGGTGTCTTAAAAATCGTTATGCCGTATCTTGGAAGGGTAATGAACCTACATACGAAGCTTGGTATTTATCCGACTTTTCGTTTTTGAGTTATGCTGTTCACACTCACGCACACACACACGCACATACACACAGACCTTTTTCTAAAACTACTTTTTTGGGTTCATGTGACCTCAAAACATATTTATTGAAATCTCCACATGGAATTCACTTGCTCTCCTTAGTAGAGAAAGTAAAAGTACCTTTTTGGATTTAACGAGCCTCATAACATGCACTTCCTGTGAAATCAAGGTATCGAAATTTTGGGTGGAATGTAATACCCTCTTGGGTATTACATTCCCTCCTTAACCTTCTGGATCACATTCGGAAGGTCCGCGCACCGTTTCATGATTTTCTTTACATCAATCGGATTGGACATTTAATCAGCTCTCTGAAAATTTGACCCGCAGATTAAAATAAATGAACATGAGATGGATGGTGTAGTCCATTATCCAACTATGGCCATTTGTACTTAAACTCTCCGAGCAACAATTATAGTATTAAAAATATATATTTCCTTTAAGCCAATGTTAATAAAATATTTGAACAGGAATTTGAGTATACAACTGCGGTATCTCCCGGCAACCGCAATCTCTGACCATTTTCGCGATTTCCCCGGGTCGTAGGCGAAAGTTGGAATTGTTTTCTCATCTACCACGATTTCCTTCCATCACTTCCCCTGCATTCATTTTCCTTCTCATCTTTTAGGAGTGCTTCTAGGTTTCCTGGCGTATGGGGTGCCGAACAGATGGCGTGGATGCTTGCTCAAAGGAAAGAGTACTTTCGGTGGACACTAGAGAGCTACTTGGTGGGCGATCGGCCTCTCTAATAGCTCCACCAGTGAAACCGGTTTTCGAACCTAGAAATGTTACGGACCGCGCGTCTCTGTGGCCTATTTAGCTGCGTTTCTACCACTTATCCCTTCTTTCTAGGGAGTAGTAGCCAAAATAGATTTCTGTAGGTCTAAGTGGCGAGAAAAACCTTAAGAAAAACCTTCGTGATAACAACTCCGAGTTAAAGTGACATTAAATAAAAATAAAAACGATTAGGATAAACTTACAACTGCAAAATTTATTAGTACCCTTTGTTTGTATTTCACTTAACCTTGCAACACACGTCTTAGTGTCATTAGGTAATTGTGCTTGATATGATAAATGTGTCATATATAATGCTGTGGAACATATATTCAGGCATCTGCCCAGCAACAGCCCTGATATAGACTAACTGGATAACTAATTTATTAGAACACATACACACACACACAAACACATTCGCCTCTAGACCTATAAAAGTGTCTTCTTTTTCAAAGAAATGTTTCTCAGGCTCAACCGGAAATCGAACCCAGGATCCTTGGAACAGGCATACGAGTGCTCCGAACTGAGTTACGACATTACACATTATTTCAATAAAACTTCTGTATACCATCATTAGTATTACATTCACAATCTTTTCCCAGGGTTTTGATGGATTATCGGCCGAGCTGGTTCCTTACAAATTTATTTAAATAAACTTAATTTCAGATTGCCAGAAAGTTTTAGATACAATTTCTCTATGCCCGTGTGATTATATTACCCTACTAATTCAAGAAAGTGTGTAATACTTGGTATGAATCTTTGAGTATAACACAATTTAGGTCAAACTTAAAGATTATGTTACATGGAACCTTAATTATTACGTTCTTGTGTCTAATTCCCTAACACGCTTTTCTGAGTTAGTATCCAGTTATATCCATGTTGGTGATATAAGGGAAATCATTATTCGCTAGTTTCTTGCAGCATGACGCAACTTGTTTTCGCAAAAGAAAGAAAAAAAACAAAAAAACTTGATTATTGTCCAAAGTTGGTAAAAAATTATTGCTTACAGAGTTTTCATGGAAGATATGATATATTACCTTTCATCGGCATGTGCATATGAGCACCTGTAGAAATAGCTGTATACTGATGGAATAGCCGTAAAGACATTACCTGGAAAAGAAAGAAAAGTATCACTGTATTTAAGCTGAGAAACTATTTAAATAGCAGTGTTCAATTTTTATACACTGAAAAACAGTTTTAAGCCACAAACTTTATTAACACACTGGCAGAACCGGTATCTCTGTTCGTGCCTTTGCATTAAACGTGGGGAATCACTTTCTCTTTTTTATTACTTCCCCTTCTCCCTTTCTGTCTCTCTCCATTTTAGTCTTCCTTTCACTCCCCCACTACCCAGCTCTACTTCCCCTCTTTATTCCACTCTTAGTCCTCCTTCATTTCCCTCGCCCCTCTCTCTTTCTCTTTTGTGCAGTTTAGAAGTACGAGAAATGCTTGTAATCTGATATTTTGATAATGATAATATAATTGATTCCTCTAGGTTGTTAATAAAGCTGAAATCATAAGTAAATACTTTAAAAGGTGCATATACATTTTAGGGGGGATACTGGATCATCAATGTAAATATTACACAAGTGAAAAATATGTTACATGATAAATATTTAGCCGTGCAACGTTGCAATTTAGGTGTCTGAAGCCACGCGGCACCAGACAGGAATATCTTTAGCCTTGCCCAAAGCACAGAAAATCGGCTAAATATCACCAACACAGACGCCTCTGTGTTTATGTGAGAGAGAAAGAGGGAGAGGCTGAAACAGAAACAGGAAATCCGAACCCATCATGGAACAGAAGCATGGAAGATACGAGAGCACACGTTCTCATACAACGCTAATGTGATCAACCAATCACAATATTGCTTTAAGATACGTCGGGGAAAATAGCATCTTTGGGAGGTGTATAAACAAAGCGAAATTCCGGCAATTGGTCGACTACATACAATTTCCTCGGGGTGAACTTTGCGCCATTCAGATGCCGAGCGTGTGAAGAAGTTGTTAGCGATTTAAAATGCTACATAGGGTGGGAGGTACTGCTTGTAGATAGGCCCCATAACCCAGTCATATAGTTGTGGGATAGAGTTCACAGCTAGCTGCAAAAGAGTGTGAAAATAAATTACAGTTAAATTCAACTACAGCTTTTTGATTTCCTCTCCTGTAGTCACTCCTGAGATAAGAGTTAATAGTATAGGTCAACAATGAAGTGTGGTAGGACGATCTTTGCAGTAATTTTTCATCCACATCAGAAGGAAGACGACGAGGAGCCAGAGAAAGCGCAAAATGTGCCTCTTCCTTACGCTTGCAATGCAAGACTACAATGTTTATCACGTTTACCGACTTACATTATTTTAATAATAATAAAAATAATAACAATATGTTACCATATTCCTTAAATACTGTGACACGGCGGCTATGGTCCAAGGTTATTAGGAGGTCGGTGCCGGGCGGTCAGAGTAAACAACGCCAGCGTAAACACCGGGTTCGCTATCGGCAGATAACTAGAACCTTCTGGAAGCTCCTTCTCCTGCTCTTCAGCAGAAAGCGCGTCGAAATAATTCTACAATGTTCGAAAACCTTGCGGAAAGATTCCACTGACTATATAAGCGAACACTCTTGCAGGAGTCAGTACGAAGTGCGAAGTACGGTTGAGACCGTGCAGTTGCGAGTGTGAGTGCGAGTTGGAGGAGAGTTGAGTAGAGTTGAGTCAGTCAGTAAGCCAGCGAGTTAGCAACTACCTTTTTGGTACGACATCAAGATCGACTGGTCATGGAGATCCTGTATTCAACTCCTGAGTAAAGTGAACCGTTCAGCGGGAGGAGATTACGTCACGAAGAAAATGAAGTGACGGAGAATTGAACTGGTTCACCTTAGTGAATTGGCATTGGTGAAGTGAACTTCCTGTGAAGGTGAACTGCATAAAAGACACTATTTGTAGAAAAAAAACTGGTCAGAAACATTACACTTACAAAGTTTTGTTGTGTAGCCCTTTTCAAAAAGCTTTATAATATGGGAGATGATTCGAATTTTTTACTTTGAGCCCGATTAGAATATTCCCTTTGGACAATTCAATAAGAATGAAAAAAATTGTCTAATTTCTAAATAGGACCTAAGATGTATAATGTAACAAGTTTCATATCTTGGGTTTCACCTCAGTATCAACTGTTCATCCAAAATCACGCAAACATTTTTGTTCCGGTCTTGTTATAGTGTGTCGCAGTTGCTATAGCACAAGCTTTGGGAGGTCAGCGCCGGGCAGTCGGAGAGATAAACAAGGATATGTAGCGCTCTCGCCCAGCGTAAACACCGGAAACGCAATCGTCAGATAACCAGAATCTTCTGGAAGTTTCGCCTTCTAGAAAGTTCTGCAACTCTAAGCAGTTGCTATATAAGCGAGCGTTCTCCTCAGTCAGTTATCTGGTTAGTCAGTTGATGAGCGAGTTAAGGAGTGCATTTTTGACGCACGAAATTGCTGCTCTGTGACGATTGGTGTAGTGTACTGCTGCTTTAGGAGGGATTGGAGAAGTCTTGTGTTTGACTCCCCACAAGTGAACCGTTCGCAAGAAGAGGCTAGATCGTGTGTATTTCCTTACATGCTATATCACGAAGAAAGCAATAGTGAAAACCAAGTAAAGTGGCAGCGAAAACTGGATAAAGTCACAATATGCATAATTATGACAGGCTTAGCTAAAATGTGTCATTTAATTCATTGGTAGTAGTAGATATATCTCATTAAACTTTATCCCTCCTGCAATATAAATAATTTATCTATGACTATAAGAAACACTTTCAGCGATAATAAATAGGATTACAATAAAACGTTGCATATAAAGTCACCATTTTCTGAAATACCGCGTTTGATGACTTGGGGATTTCATATTAAAATCTGTAACGCACTTCTGGAAAACATTAGTACAAAAAGGTCTGATGTGTTACATTCACATAACCGTTTTAATCTCTATCGTGCATTAGTGGATGTACAAATTATTCTTGAAAATTTATATTTTCCTATCTATATAGTTTTAATCCGGATAATTCTTTCCAGAAACAGCTGCATTACACATTACGTTATAGGTACAAAGGGAATAGCGATAGTCAAATGTTTAAAAACTGGACACTATAGCAAATTCCATATTGTTTCCATGACATCGGGAGAAACAGATAAAAATCGACAGGATTTGAAAAGAATGAGTAAGTATTCAACAATGTGAACCATTAATAACGGATATCTCGGAAATGGCTGGAGTCACAAAAAAGGCTATTTTAAAGGTAGAATCAGATGACTGAAAAACTCAATGTCATAGCCAGGAATTGAACCACTATGGCATTGAATTTTCCAGTCATCTGATTCTACCTTTCCAACACTGTCCAACACACGGCTTGTGTGATAGAACAATTAATTCCAGGTTATTTGAAACAAATTGTGTGCTTTTGAGTGATCTACACTTTTTGTATGGTGCGTTTTTGTCCACTGCTTAACTTTACCAGTTATACAAGATTATACAAGATACCTTCCGAATGAAGAAGACTTCAAAGTATGTTCCCAGAAAATTCAAGATATACATTTTATTTGTCATATAAATATCTTTAACATGTATTTAATCAAAATCGTTAATAATTTTTAAGAAAATCCATAATTTCGAAAAACTTCCATATAGTGTAGTTTGGTGTAGGAGATTTTTTCAAATCTTAGTGTCGCATCTTTGGAAGGTGCTAAACCAAATACCAAGCTTGGTGTTTATCCAACGTTTTTTTGAGTTATAGTGTTCTAGACACACACTAAAATAAAGTCTAAAAATATATTTTTGGATTCTGCGGGTCTCAAAACAAGCATTTCCGGTAAAATCTCGCAGTCGATATTTGCGTGGAACAACACCTTTTCTATCTACAAGGTACGTGGTAGAGAAAGTAAAAAAAAGAGTGAGAAAAAGAAGAGCAAAAAATGAAGCTGAGGGGATGTAGAAAAGAATTTCTGTGTAACACACAAGTTTTTCTATATCGCATACTCTCCTGTACATCGCATTATACATTCGGTAAGCGATTCTCTTTTCCATAATGTGACTGTCCACTTTTCACCGACATTTCTCTAAGCTCTCATTGCCGCTTAAAAACTTTATCTAGTTACAATTGTTTTTCACTGTGACTTCACGAACGTGAACTAGTTCAACTTTTCACTGACACTTCAATTTCTTTGTGATGTAGTGGTGTAATGAAATATACACTACATAACCTCTTCTTCGGTGTACTTCACTTGCTTGAGAGTAGAACACAATAGCCTCTAATCTCTTGCAGTAGCCACATTCACTGCACGTCCCAACAGTCCTCACAAACTCGCTCGGAGAACAGCACCTTTTGTCGCAACAAAATCCACTCAATAACTCGCCCATTCTCTTGAAAACCTGCTGTCTTATACAGGGTGAGCGAGAATAATACCGAATAAGTGGAAGTGTTTTGAAATAAAAGTGCCCTATTTCTTTGATTTTAAACAATGTAAAACGCTCTTAAATTTTTTTAGTATCTTTTCTTAATAGTACTAATAGTTATGTCTATTGAAGCCTTAAGTTATTATACAAGTAAGACTAAAATTTGGCTCAGACTACTATTTAGAAGGGCAGCCTATTAAGGTATGAAATACATAAATTTATAACGTTCTTACTTCCTACAATGTCTTTCCTTTCCTCCTTTAACAGTCCAATCCCATTTATTCTTCACTTTCTCTAAATACTGACCTATGTACTTAAATTCTTGTCTACGATTGGTTTCATATCCATTCTCCTATTTATTCCAGCCCAAACTCTTCCTTTTCTCCACATCTCTGTTTCCTTACATTCAAATAAGATATGTTTAACATCTTCTATACCCCCACATAGAGGCGTTTTTGAACCTTTATATAATTATATGACCCTAAATCCATTTCCTCTGAACTAGGTCAAAACTTTTTTTAATCAATCTGCAGCTGCGAATACAGATTATCAATAACATATGCAAATAATACTACTATTGGTCAAATTTTCTCCGTCATTACAAATTACTCGAGAAAAGTTAAAACAGTGTTAAATAATGGAAGCATATGTTTTTAAAAGGGTTCAAACATAGTTAAACAAGAACAAAACAGAACTGTACAAGTGCATAAGTGTGTATAAAAGATATTCCAAGTACCCACTTTGACTGTCAGCATAGTTCATAGCGTCGTTGTAATGATTGCCGAGTTAAAAAATACCTGACATGTCACGAATAGTATCAATTGCTGCAAAGATCCATCTGCATCTCTTCACTATTGACTGACGTCCGTACACAAGATCCTAAACATGTCCCCAAAGAAAAGAAATCCAAAGGGGCTAGATCTGGTAAACGTGCTGGCCATGATTTCGGTGCTCCTCTGCCAATCCAACGATCAGGATACATTACACTTAGGAAATCCCTTACATCACCAGAAAATGCGCAAGTGCCTTGGAACCACATTAACTGGCGTATTCCTAAAGGAACATCTTCCAGAAGTTGTTATAAAAACTGACAAAGCATGTTGTAAAAACTGTAGGTAAATGTGGCCCGTCAAACGTGGAGGTAGTAAATAGGGCCCTATGAGTGTGTCATTCACAATGCCAAATGTTTACTGCAAACCGGTATTGGTATTTTGTAACTATAATAACTCTAGGGCTTTTCTGTGCCCAAATGCAACCTATGTTAAATATGCTCTCTCGAGCGAAGAACCTTCTCTTTCGTTCTTGTATGGTTGTAGAAAATCTTGGTTGATCAATGAAAAACACTCATGAAAAACACTCTGGAAAAGTTGTAATCGGGATGAAAAGCTATGGCCCCAGTGCTTGAACTCGGGAGAGATGATTCTGTTGCCCTGTCTGCCTGCGGATCCAAGACCTCCTACGGCTGCTTCACCTCATCTCTGCTGGGTTGTAGCCACAATAGATCAAGCTGGCTGTAGTGCGCGAGGTGTTCCCTCCAATAAACACATCCTACAATATTATTCTGTAATCGCTTGTCAATTTTGTAGCAGTCTCAATTTAACAAAACATTTTGATACCATGTGATCCAAAAAAGACCTTTTGCCTTTATGTGATGTACTATATGGTAATGTAGGCTGATTTATGTTTTTGTTTTTTATTTATGTTTTTGTTTTCCAATTCAATACCATACAAATAAGGGAATTTCTGAAAATGGTTTAATTCCAAACCAGGTTTCTCAAACTATGACACTATCGCTGCTTCCTTAAGAGAATTTCCTAATCTTTGCCTTGTATTTTTGATGGATAAGATATTCAAATATGCGTTTTTATGTTTATCCAAATTTTTGTTTTTGAGTTAAGCTTTCACAAATACACACAAACACCTTTACAAAATAGATTTTTGGATTCAGGGATCCCCGAAACATGCATTTCGGGTGAATTCTCAATACTAAACTTAAGATAGAATATTATAAATTCTGTACCTTTTATAGTAAGCGATAGATAAAGTAATAATGTTAATCTAGGCTTTCGTGAAGGAATAAAATTGTTAAAAATGTGCCAAAAGCATAAGAGAAGTTCCATATTGAGCTTTGAAATTACATCATATATTTTTCTAAGTTAAAATAAACTATGTATTTTCTAAACAATCCGGACTGGCAGCTTTAAGTTTCGAGCGCCACTGTTTCCCAGAAGCTTTTATGCCCTTCTGGCACACTGCAACCGTGTCACGTATTTCTCCCATATCCATTTCAGCTGGTGCTGCGTTCTTCATACCGGCTGTTCCTGAGCTCTCATCGTTGAACCTGTCACACATTGAAATGAAAGATGTTTCTACTATTTTGCACGGGTTTCTCACAACATTTGCAGCAGATTACGTAGGTGTAAGCTTTCCATTTTCCTTCAAGGCTACCGTTCACATTATGCAGGTGGCAATTTTATCTTTAAAGCCTAGATACTTGAATTTCTGAACAAGTGTGTAATTCGTGTTCAAACTCTTATTTTATGCTGTGACTTTTTCAGCTGATTTATGTGTATGATTTCCAACTATCTTAAGTCGAGTGCATAGAATCATGCCAATGTATTACTGTGACTACGCGTGCGAAGTTACCTGCGAGTCGTCTGTGAACGATTCCGCCTCGGCCGTGAAGCATGGCCGGTACTCGTACAGAACAATAGTTCGTGCGTAATAATAACCCATTATGTGCCGTTTCCCCGCTCCAGAGGTTTCGTTTTCGCATTTCTAGTAGCTTCTCCTCTTAGAACACTCACTTTGTATGCGGGATCTATATAAGGGGAATGCTCTTGCCCATGAGTCCAGTTTAGTTAGCAAAGAAGTCAAGAAGTCGAAGAGTTTGGACAGTTATAAGCGGACAATGCCGATTGCAGTTCAGTTGTAAGTTGTGACTCTGCAGGTTTAGTTGTTAGTTGCGACTCTGCAGCTCAGTTGGGATTCGATTCGACCCTCATGCCCATTCTCCATCCTTAATTAGTTCTAGAACTCCACTTAATACTTTTCCTACTAACCCCTTTTCCTTCGCTCCTGACCAAAAATCGACCGTGTTCGTAGGTTTATATTTGAGTGCCAGACCTTTGACATCAAATCAATACAAGACGAACTCATTCAGATGCTGGTGTGGACCGTCGCTGCAAAGCATGCCTTCCAGCCACTCAGACGACATGTTTCCGCATTCATCCCTTTCGCCACTCACCTAGGTCTGATCTTTGTTCATAGGTAATGCCTATGTCGGACTTTAATTCAAACCAATAGGAGATTGCCTCACCCAAGGATGGTGTGGAACACGATAATAAGTGAGTATTTACCAAAGCACTATAACAAAACAATCATCTTCAGGTTTCCTTGCACTCGGCTGTACACTCGAGTGCAGATATAAGAAACAGTGGTTTCTGTTATGATATTAACTTAAATTACCTCTAACATATACTTGTTCCCTTTAAGAAATTCCCTTGTGCTGACTAGCAGCTCACGCTTACCCCCTCGGTAGACGGTTATAAGTTTCATGTTGACTATTAAGATCAAGATCACTAAAACATACTCGACAAACTGAGAGACCTTCATGAATGTTCAAAGTTAATGCGATACCTTACCGAGATTGATGGCTCAAACTATAACGTTTGTGGCCCGCATTCGGGAGATCATGGGTTCAATTCCCTCGGCCAACCATCTGGATTCATGGGTTTCTCGGGTGTTTCCCCCGCGTCTCTAGGCGAATGCTGGGAAGGTTCATTACATCCCCCGAATTCCCTGTCCCTCCATTTCACCTCCATGCTCATTTCACTTCACCCTTCATCTGTTTGTCTTCTTTAAGGTTGAAAGTGTCTATGGGAATCTCGGTGTTGCATGGCAGGGAAAAGTATGCTCTATGTAACCGTTCGTGCCCCGGAATGGGGGCTATCTTCCAGTTCCGAGTCCCCCAGTGGAATGCACAAGCCTTCAGAGGGAAGGGAACTGGTTGCAGCAGCTGCTTTCAGGGGAATTTCAATCCGTAAAATGTAGGGACTCTGCCTCTGCCTTGTCGTACCTCTGGTTTGGCCGCCCTCTGTCTCTTCTCATCTCACCCCTACCTCCCGGGGACACCCCGCCAGGGGCTTAAGCACTAAAGAGCTTGTAGTTTGAGGGTCGAGAGTTCCCCTCCTCGCGTAGTCCTACAGCTACTCCTACTATATAATCATAATTGATATAATTATATGCCGGTGATTTTCCCGTAAAGGAATGAACGCAATACCTACCATGCGTTACGAAATGCTTACTTTATTTCATTTTATTCTAAACAAAACATCCTAACATTATACAAGACCAGTCACTCTCTTTCTGTTTTTGTGCAACTGTAAATATGAATCCAGAGTACAAACGTCGTTATCTGAAATGAAGGTTTCTAGAACCATTTGCATAATATATAAATTATAACTAACAATCAGGGATATTGGAGAGGGAACTGTTTTTTTTTACAAGGAAGTTTTTATTTCTTTCAACCTCATTTCTGCAGATTCTTTTAGAATCCAATATATACATAAACAATGTTAATCTTTTGAGTACTGCTAATAATCTTTTTACATATGCCCTGTGTAGGCAGTAGTTGAATCAGACATCTAAAATGCAATGTCACGGACATGACTTGAACCAAGGATCTTCAACTCTCCGTGTCGAAGCTCTTACTGCTTGAGTGACCATGTAGAACCACTCATACCCGTATTATACCTTCTCATCTGATTCAAATATCCCGGCAAACTTTAAAGGCGGTCTCGAGATATCATACCTTAAAGGATACTTGTAATGCTTGCAGGCGCTTGAGCGCCTTTAACGTTTATGAAGTAATATATTTTAAAACGGACACACTCTCAACAATTTATCGAATTATCCACATATCATCTAACGATATTAGCTTTTTGCGTAATTAAAATATATTTGAATTAATGAACTGAGTCATTTCCAAAATCTATTACAGCAAAGTCAACAACCTTTCTAACAGTTTTGATGTAAAGAAATCAACATTTCAATAAGTGAATATATACCTAATGAACGAGTTACAGGTGGCAGTTTTAATTTAAGGGAACTATAACTCAACTTTTTGTACTATATTTATATCATGTAATGCTTCCTAGATACTGAACTGAGGTGGCTCAACGGAACGTGTGAGGCTCGCATTAGGGAGTCCCCAGGTTCACTTTCCGCTGACCACCCACCCTGAGCTTGCGTTATTAGTAGCTTTCACTTGTCGGTAAACGAATGCCGGAGTGACCTATCTCTGTCAAAAACGAGCAGGATGGCTCAGGCGATAATGTATGTGGCCCACATTCGGGACGTCGTGGTTTCGATTCCCGTGGCCAAATTTCCCGACCCATGGTTTTTTTCGGGGTTCCCCTGGGTCGACAAGCGAATGCTGGGAAGGATCATTACAACAACCAAGTTTCATGTCCCTCCTTTCATCTTCATTCTTATTTTGCTTCACCTTTTAGTGCCGCAAGTGTCGGCGGGAGGTCCCGACGTGTGCATGGCAGGAGAAAAGGATGCTCTGGGGAAACCTTAGTCCCCCGGACTGAAAGCGTCTCCGAGTCCCGCCCCCCCCAGGGGATGCATAAGTTCACAAGGAGTAGAAGGGCTGCCTGCACCACCCACCACGAGAGGATTACAAATCTGTAAATGGTAGTGACCCTGTACTCTGCCAGTCGTGCCTCTGGTCCGGCCGCCCTTTTACTCCTCTCACCTTATACATCCCTCCCGGGGGCGCCCCATTAGGGGCCTAGGTACAAAAGATCTGCGTAGGGCGAGGAGCTAATTCCTCCTCCGCTTGTAGTACTATCCTACCCTATCCTATTTCTGTCAAAAGTTCCTTTCATTCCGTTTCCTTTTTATGTTTCCGGTGTGCTTTTAGGTTTAGCAATGTGAGGCAGTGTTGGACAGATGGCGCAGATGCTTCCTTTAAGGAAAGAGCATTCTCCGTAAGCACCACATGGCTGCCTAAGTTGTATGGGTGGTTCATCGCCCACTCTGGGCAGCTCAGGCGTTGGATCAGATCTTCGAGCCCGGAAAGGTGGATGTTCAGCGCGTCTGTGTACGTTGTAATCTGTATAGATAGTGGTGTGCGAGATGACCCCCTGTATGTGTGTATAATAGTAGTAATAGCTTTTGGGTAGCGCAAAACTGCTGGGATCATCAGTGCCACACTCAGGCTACATACTTATTTACATCCTTGTACAAAAACAACACAGACTTTGAACATCACAAAATTCAGATAAGGAGCAGACATGAAACATACAACATTGTGCATTCAAATTCAGTACACAATTGTAGCAAAATATACAAGAAAGTTCACAACAAGCAGACAATAATGAGTTAAATCACCGGTGCATTAAATTCCATCCGATTCAGAAGCTTGTTCTAGAAGATCTCCAATTTCAACATGTACAGGCCGGACAAGTCCATCATACTTTGTTGGACAGACTAAGGATTTGTTGCCATCAACACTCCCATCAGTCTCTTTACCGGAGGCTCGCCATACTTGACACCAGTCCATTAAGCCTAGATTGAATTCTACACAACCTATACACTTTACTGTAGCTCTCCTTGTAGGATGCCTGTTAGCCTCACTACACAACAATTTCCAATTTTTGCTGCCTCAGATACAGTCTCATCCGCTTCTCTCTCTCTCTCTCTCTCTCTCTCTCTGTCTCTCTCTCGGTTGCATTTCTCTCTCTTTCTCTTTTATATTTCGGCTACATTGTATCTTCCCAGGAAATAACGAGCAGGATATGTTCTAAATGTGTCTTCTCGTTTAGCATATTCTTCCAATGACAGTTCAAACTTCTCTACTTTCAAAAACTCTTCAATTTCATTACGTAAAACAAAATTATCAATTACATGCAGTTGCACATTGTTATCCTTGTATAGGATCCAAACATTATATTGGCATTATCTAGCTTGAGAATAAGGTTATTTTCTTCTCTGTACACCTCTAGCTTCATTGTTGCCAGAGTATCTGCATTCAGAAGTTCTAATTTACCCTTCCAATCAGCGACTATCAAACTTTTCTGAAAAGTCTGTCCACACACAAGAGATGCTTGCAGTTTAAGGGGCAAAGCTGTCGATCGTAATCCAACCCACAAAACCTGGAGTGCCGTTAGCTCGGGACCCCGGGAACGCCAATCCAGTACTTAACAAAGTAAGCCCCTAGAATGTGTGTGTGTGTGTTTTTCGCGCGCGGGATTTCGTTAAAACCTTTAAGTGGGAATACTGAAACCACGCAGTATCAGGCTGATATATCTCTTGACATGACCAAAAGACAGTGAATCGACTGAATATGACCAACAGAGACGCTGTAGTGAGAGATAAGAGTAGAGGCTGAAAAAAGATAGCGAGAGGCCGTGACAGAAAAGGAAAGTCTTGAATTCGTCATGAAACAAATGTGGAAGATACAAGAGCACATATTCTCATGCGACGCTAAGGTGATCAACCAATCACAATATTTCTTCAAGATACGGCGGCAGAATTAGCGTCTTTAGCACGGTGTATAAATAAAGCAGAGCCCTAGCACTCATAGGATTATACACAATTTCATGTCACTCAGATGGCTGAAGCTGTGATGGAACTGTTAGCATTAAAGAAAGCAAAATACAGTGGGAGGTACGGCTTGATAAATAGGTCTATAATCTAGTCAAATAATTATGGGACGGATTTCACAGCTAGCTGTGAATAAGTTTGCAAATAAATTACAGTTAAAGCGAGCTTAAACTTTTCATTTCGTCTCTTGTGACCACTCCCGAGAGAAAGCTAAGGCCATAGGGCAACACAAAAGCGTTGTAGGGCATTCTCTTACAGCAATTCAGCACACAGAAGGAAGATGAGAAGCCAGAGAGGAATGGACCGTCTTAACAAATTGGTTTGGTTCATGTTTACACAACTTGTCAGCTCAGGTAGATTTACTCGTACATCGGATTTTAAATGAGACCAGAGAGGATACTCTCTTCTGATTCAAAGCAGAGTTGTTAAAGTTTAATTCAGCTTACGCGTTTTCAAATATTTATATGACTATATAGAATGTACTGTGTCTAATGGTTATGAAACATCTTTATACGTTTAATATTGTTGTACACAACGTAATGTTGTAGGTTCTGCGTTCATGTAATGATAAGCATTACACCACCGAGCAGCAGGTAAAAACTGTATGTAATGCAGAACCAAATGCATTTCAAATTTGTCGCTTCAATAACAACAGTTTGTCTAATAGGTATCAATTTGCTTTCACAAATAGTCAACAGACGACTGTGAAATTAGTGAGGCATGGTGTCCACAAAGGTCTGTCCTTGGGGTTTGTTTTTTTATTGTTTACACTAATGATTCTCCCAGGTAGTTCCAAGATGAATTCTTGAAATTAATTTACTTGCAAACGATCTTGCTATTACTTACTGACGTTCTATTAGTGAAATTTTATCGTAAATGCCAGTAATTTATCGAATAAAACTATAAAATGTTTTGAAGCATATAGTCTGGATATTAATAAAAATATAACGTTTAACTTTAAATCTAAGCTATTCTAGTCTCGATAAACAAGTTAAAGTTCTAGACATTCATCTTAAGGTTAACTTAGGATGATAATATTATGATTTACATGTTACATATCGAGCGGGATGACTTAGGCGGTTACGTCTGTAGCCCGCATTCGGGAGGTCCCGGGATTGATTTCCGGCGACTGCCCACTCTGGCCCATGGATTTTCCGTGGTTTTCCCGAGTCAGGCGAATGCTGGGGTGGTTCATATTCTACCACGACTCTCCTCCCTCTCATTTCCTGTACCCATCATCTTCCTTGTCACCTGTTTCAGGGTTGTAGGACCAGGCGACGGTGTTCGGCGGGTTGCGGCTGGACGGTGGCTTCCACTCTGTAAAGGCTTCTTCCCTGGCGTCACTGCGGTACCGCTCAGTTAGGTTTCCCCTCAGCTTGAGGCTCCGCTCCGGGGGACCTTGGAGGCTGTTGGCTCGTGGCAGGGACCGTGCGGCGTCGAGTGCGTTCTAACTGAAAGCGTTAGGGACCGCGTCCATGCTTGTGCCCGTCGGCATCCGGATCTGATTGCCCTTTGGGTCTCTCTCCTTATCTTTCCCTCCCAGGGGTCACGTTGGAAGCACAAGGGGCCGTCTGGCTCTGCCCCGATTCCGGATATCTCTCCGTGGTGCGTACATTTACCTTGTACATATTACATGACATTAGTAGAGGATTATTTGCCTTAAGAATCTTAAAGTAGCATCTTCTATTGGAATCATTATTAAATGTTTACTAGGCACAAGTGCATAGTCATGTTGCATACGGCAGTCTATTGTGGACAACTATTGTTCAACAAAAAATCTGATGTGTTACACTCACATGACTTTCTCTACTCTTGTACAAACTATTTTTACAAACACTTATTCCCCATATGCTTCATGTTAATCGAGATGTTAATCTTATTGCTAATTTTGTTGTAGATGCAAGGGGAATTGGTAGGTTTTAAGCGATAGTCAAATATTTTAAGAGCTGGTTGCTATGTGGAGTATTTCATTTTCATTGTATGTCCAGGACATAAAAAAATGAATAACGAATTCCCATTTGAGAAAAAATCTTGGAAAATTTAAGGGAATAACAAGCAATATCTCAAAAATGTTTCACTCAACAACAAAAATGTATATGATATAAATTGTGTATTTTAACGCGATCTACATTTTTGTGTAGTAAAAGTTTGTATGTCTCTTATGATTTACCAGTTATGCAAAAGTCATCATAATGAGGAATACTTTTGGAGACATTCCCAGAAAATTCGAGATATACATTTCATTTCATGAAAATATCTTAAACATATAATATTTTAATCAAAATCGTTAAAGCCATTTTTGAGAAAATTAATTTTTTTGAAAAATGTTCCATGTAAAGGGTAATCTGGGTTGGGGGGATTTTCTTGAAAACCTTCGTGTCGCATCTCTGGAAGATACTGAACCTAAATACCAAGTTTGGTGTTAACCGACTGTTCGTTTCTGAGTTATGCTGTTCACAGACAGACAGACACGCACGCAGACACACACACGGACATGTTTCCAAAAATGCTTTTTTTTATTCAGGAGGTCTCAAAACATATATTTACTGTGAAATCTCGGTATCAAATTTTAAGTGGAATACAGTACTTCCCCTACTTACTATACGTAGTAGAAAAAGTAAAAATTATTGATTCTGCAGAAAAGGGCTATAAGAATTATGTATCGAGTTCCACTGAGAACTCTTGAAAACCACTGTTTGTAAAATTTAATATCTTAACTCTTACATAAATGTTTATTTTGGACTGCTCACTCTACGTGAAGAGAAACATTAGCAATTATTCAATATTTACAGATGTTTATAGGATCTATACCCAAATCTGCTCTAATACAGAGAGAGCCAAAAAGCTACGAACCTCTTGCCCACTGTTTTACCTGTCCACGTCCTCGGCGATCGTTACCGTCTGCCGCTATCATAGAAAGGCGCGGATGAAACAAACAATACAGTATTTTTAAAACTACTTTAGAAGGCTTTACTTAGCAACTTTATAAAATCAGATGCTGATATTGGCCACAGTCGTTGTCCATACATTTTTTGGCACCTCATTAGGAAACTATCCATCACTCGCCGTAGATTACGTTGAGAAATGCTGGCAATTTCCTGGTGGATATTTTGTTTTAATTCTTCCAGTGTGTGTGGGTTTGTTTTGTACACTTTGTTTGAAGTCATCCCAGAGATAGAAATTGCTAGGGGTTAGGTCGGGGGACTGAGAAATCCGAAAATCTCTACCAATATTTCTGTCCTCACGCACTTTCAATTTTTCTCAACGAAATATTGGCCGTATAAGCTGTTGCAGAGTCTTGTTGAAAAAAGGCAAATGACCCTCCCTGGCTGTTAATTCTCTAAAAATGGGGGCAAAATTGTATTCACATATGTACGGGCGTGAACTGTTGACTCCCTGTATTTATGTTCGTAAAAATACATTTTCCAAGATTAAAAATAGTTTTGAAACTTGTCCTTAAACATTAGTTTACCAAATAATGTAAAAGATCTATCATTTTTAGTTTTTAACAAATCAGTCAAATCTATATTGTTATCTAACTCTTTTTTGCAGTGCCAATAAACTTTATGATAGCGAAATATCTTAATGTTTTACGTGCAAATGCAGCACATTTAAAAAGTCACGCATATTTTCTGCAACAACTAAATGGAATGGTTTTTTTTTTCAAAATCAATCCCACACTTCAAACAGTATACTTTAAAAGACACTTTTTACAGAAATAAACTAATCTTAATATCATTGTTGTGGAACTCGTGAGTCGTCGAAATTATTTTTAAATTATATTGGAATTTTTTTTCACCTTCTCAAAGATTTTATTACTGTGTATGATTGTACAATCTATGGATTGCTTTATACAACAAACGTTACTAAGTTAACTACAACTAGTTAAAAGAGGACCTTTATTTATGTATGTAACCGAACAGTAACATAACATCATAAATTACAAATGCAGATGATAACGTCATAAGCATATATGATTGTCTTTCATTTCGCGTGTCTTGTGTACGTTTCCTGTCACCATATCCAATCATCATTAATCTCGATTCTGTTTCACTTAAAATCATTGCCATTATGCGTTAATCTTTACAGGTAAACTGCACAATAGCACCAGGAAATTCACCCAAAAATATAAGGTGTAATTTAAAAATGTTTCCCATAGAGATGGGATGATACCACTATTTCTCCATACTGTTTTTTGAGTATTGATACACGTTCGATGCTCACTTTACAAAAACTGAAGGCGATAGCTGGCTCACTGAATTATGTTCTTATAAGTAGTTTTCTGTGTATAAACGCACTTAACCAATTTTGTATTGTATGCTACATTCCACTTTGTTCTTGTTTGTCATTCTCCATTTGGGAGTAACTTTTATGTTGATAATGTCACAGGTTATATACCCCTGCTGTTAATCAAGGCTAATAATAGTAATAGTAATAATAATAACAATAATAATAATAATTTCGTTGCGTCGCTTTTTATGTAACTGTATTTCCTGAGGACAGCTTTCTTTTAAAGGATTTTCTATCTATATTATGGAAATTAGTCGTGCAGTATTCCTGCAAGCTGTGGATGGTAAGAAAGAAAACATATTTCCATGCGCTGCATTACCTCACGTCTTAAATTCAGATCTTTTTCCGCTGAATTCACAGATTTTGGCCACCGAAATAGATACTGTGTTCTTCTCACGAGAGTGTGTCTGTAAGGAATGTGTTGACATCAACATTTCTATCGCTATGAGAAAGAATACGTCACTTCTATCAACACACAACAAGGCTTAAGGCCTCTTAGAAAACACGCTCTTCTGCTAGTAAATCTAAATGACCAGTTGCTTTTGTTTGCCTTCCTCGTCACAGATTTTAACAACGTTAGAAACTGTTTCTCGGGCTTGACTATGTACAATTCTTCCTTTCTTACTGGGCATTGAAAATAAGTTTATAAATCACTAGAAAACACTTGCACATTGCTCCAAGTGAAACATACTGGAATACTAACGTTGAGCGATGTTTTTAATGTAGATAGCATATCTATTTGTGACAGCCACGTAATACTATCTCCCCTCACTCCTCCGGAGAACAATACACCCCGCAAACGTTTTCTCGTCAGAGACCTACAGTATATGTAATTGCTGAGAGTAAACATCAAACCACGTTATTACAGAAACGTGATTTTAAGGGTCAGCTAAATCAGCTTCATTCACATCTCTATTAGTGGTCCTCTATGGTGTAGTGGTTACTATGCTGGCCTCTAGTCTCCGAGGTCGCGGGTTAAAATCCAACAGAGAGCGGTGGATTTTTTCGAGCGTAAAAATCCTTAGCATGCTTTCCTTCGGAAGGGAAGTAAAGCCGGTGGTCCCGTGTCGTAGATTTACGGCACGTAAAAGAACCTCAAGCCTGATAAAAAGCCTGTGAGCAAAATTTTGCGGTCTTTCACACCCAATATAGAATCGGACGCTAAGGACCACAGCAGTCAAAGAGCGTCCATATATAAAACTCAATTTAATTTTTATCTCAGTTAACGCTGAATGTTACATGAGCACCTTTATTCCTTTCCCCATTGTTTCACATGGTTATATTTAGACACAAAACTCTATGAAACACCCACAGGAAACAGAGTCAAGGTCTATCAAGAACTATAGTCCAATAAGTGTTTGGGGAAACATGCGAGGCAATGACGTGAACTCTCGACTCTATTCATTCCTTATCTAGCATCAAGTTAAGGTAACAACTTTCAATAATGCAAATCTTAAAAATTTAGAAACATCGAAAGTTTATCTCTAAGTATCAGAAATACTTCGATACCACCGAGTATTGAGAGTATCGAGGTATCGACGGTATCGAGGTCCCATTCCTAGTTTCCGATGACGTCACAAGTTGCACAACTAGATATTAATTGTTTCTGTGAAAAAGTGTTTTTGAAGTATACTGTTTGACGTTTCCGAGGATTTTCGAGAAACGTTTCCATCTAGCTGCAGCAGAAAATATGCGTGACTTTCGAAAGGCACTGTATGAAATTCTAATGTATTTTGATTTGAGTTGCAATGCACGTTTTGTCTTGGGAAATAAAGAGATATATGGAATGTTTGTGCTTACTGCAGATCTATCTATGGTCATTCTAAGACAAAATTGCTGATGGTAAATAAAACATTTCAAAATGAATTTACATTACAAAATAATAATAGTTTATTACATTAACTGTGCGAGCTCTAGCCTCATGATTTTCCCACTTCGAACTTGGCACACAAATATCTGCCAGCAGCAAAGGATAGATACCGCTGCAAAGGACGGATTTACGACCAGGCTATGTTAATGTTCTTGCTTGGTTTGGGATAAGAGAAGCAAAAGGAAACCAGGGTGAGACATTTTCTCATCCACGCTTGCACCATCCGATGTAAACACTTTTTAGCTTTGTTAAATAAATTTATTGTGGTTAACGTAGTGATGTTTGCGTTCTATCTCCCATAATCATTGTTTGCTGTAGTGAAATATGCTTTTGATTACTCCGGTGTAATGTTGACCGATATTAATGAAGCTCATTCAGTGTTCATTAGCAAGTTAAGTGAATAAAAAAATTGCAAATTGCTCTTTATGTCTACACATTCCATCCCATTACCTACGGTTGCTCGTGCTTACGGATGACACTGTAAGCTAACACTTAACTGAAGCGTTCAACAACAAAATATATTTTTTGCAATAATGTGTTTTTATACGGTGCAGCCTTTTTAATTACATTTATTAAATTATGGATGGCACCTCGATATCTTCGATGCCTCGATGCTCGGTGATATCGAATATGTCTAATACTCTAAGATAAACCTTCGATACTTTAAAGTTTTTATTGAAAATTGTTGCGGTTAAGTTAATGTTAGATAAGGGATGAAAGAAGTCGAGACTTCCCGTCATTGCCTTGCACATGTCCCCAAAGAGTACTGCACTTTACGTGATACCAAGCTGACTAGCTGCTACAACAGTGTAAGTTATTGTGTGTGGTATTTATGCAAGCCGCTGTTGCAACGTTGTAAATCCAGCATAAATAACATTCATACAAAACAGAAATGCTAAATTAGGGCGAAACGAGGTGCTTAGGGAAAAAAAGTGAAGAAAATGTTATATTCACGTGAATTTCTTCACCAGCACTTCTACAAAACATCCTTAAAAGTGCTTATCCCTTTAGCTCTTACAGGTTAATCTAGATAAACATTTGCAGAATTTTTTAACCAATTATTTGTAGGTACAAGGGGAAGCACAGTAGCAATATTCAAATTTTCTATAAGCGGTTCACTATGGGAAGGTTTTGAAATTCTGTTCTCTTTGCATGGCCACGAGGAAGGGGTAAAGCACTACTAAAATACTTTTTTTAATATATTTAGTAGCATAAGAACTTTCTGAGACATCCGTTATTAATGATTTGAATTGTTCATTTTGTCATTCTCTTTAAGCCTTGTCAACATTCTGTTGTTTCTCGCGATTGCACGAAAACAATAGATTTTTAAGGCCAGCGTCCAGTTCTTAAACATTTGACTATCACTTTTCTCTTTGTATTAACGAAATGTCTAATGTAGCCATTTATGCAAACGTTTATTTGGGTTAAAATATAGTAGACAGAAAAATAAGCTTTAGTAAGAATAGTTTGTATACCCATTAATAAACAATAGGGGTAAAGAAAGTCAAGTGAATGCATCACATCATATTTTTTAAAGCCTTTATATAGAGTGACCCTCTTATGGAAGATTTGATTATTGATTAAGCCTAGTGCATTCCCCTTGTATATACAACTAAATGCTGAAAAAAGGTTTGAAAATGTTTATCACAATTAACATGAAGGAGCCATAGGAATAAGCCCCTTTAATACATTTTTGGTGCAGAGTTAGTAGAGAAAATCATATGAATATAACACATTCGATAATTTCTTTTTAATTCGTCGGCATACATTCCTAATCGTGTTTTAAATTAATACTTCAATTTTCAAGAACCTTTTCAAAATGTCAAGTGAAATTCTGTTGCCCATAAAATGATTAAAGGATGCTGTAAACAGTCTGTCAAATGACTACCATAGTGTATCGCTAGTTAACAACCTCGTCATATTCCACTGAACGTCACCTATCATACACTCATGAAGCGTTAAGAATCGATTTGGAAAACAGCATAGTGGTTATTATAATACACTTATGCTAATCTCTGCGAGAAGCGGCTCATTTGCCCATAAAGGAATACCATTTGCATGCCGTTATAATAGTCAAACGGTTTTCAAGTAGGGAAAATAGGCTCTAGATACATCCGAACAAAGCCTCTGACATGGTAATGCATGATCTGGTTAGCGTCTGTCCACAGAACACAGGTTCCTGGTTCTGAAGAGAATATGTTGAGGGTGAGGGGGCAGGTAGGGGATGAACGCCAATTTGTGGCTTCGGTTATTGTCCGCCAACATCCATATGAGCATCTTGATAATCCGTCCTTGCCGGACCCCTGGCTATTCTCGTTGAAGGGGAGTTTGTCGAAGCGTATTCAACAACCATCGAGTTTTTAATTGACAGTAATCATGAAGCCATTCTGCGCTTTCCGTCTGTAAACGCAAAAAAGAATGTACGGTACGAAAAGATAGCTAATAAAATGTATGCATTTTTACTTTCTCTACCACGTACAAGTAGATAGTGAAAGTATTATATTCCACCAAAAAATTCGATACCGATATTTCACCAGAATACATGTTTTGAGGTCCCCTGAATTCAAATAAAACATTTTTGGAAAATGAACGGCTCGTGTGTGTGTACAACTGTGAACAGCATAGCTCAAAAACGAAAAGTTGGATAAATACCACACATGGTATTTAGGTTTAAGACTTTTCCAAGATGTGGCACGAAGATTTTAAGGAAATCCCCCGCTCCCAGCTACACTTTACATGGAACATTTTTCAAAAGTTTTGATTTTTTAAAACATGGTTAACGATTTTGATTAAAATACTATATATTAAGCATATTTACATGGCAACATGTATGTCTTTAATTATCTGGGAATATCCTGTGAAGCCTCTACAGTGAATCGATCACTGTCTAGCTTAGAATTCTAAATTTCACCCCATTTCACACTATTATTTATTTAATTTTAAGTAATACCTACAAAATTTCGCAAGAACATCCATATCTTTCTCAACGATAATTTAATAGGTCGAATACTGCAAACATAAGAATAATTACTTAGGCTTTCACGTTCTCAACAAATAACAAAGAACAGCGAGTTTACATATTAATGGTTGACCTCTCTGACATTGATCATGGAGTAATAACACAGTCAAATAAGCAAATAAATTACAACATCTATGCCACCTGTGGCTATGATTGCGCAAACATAAAGGGCTACAATCGCTTGGTAAAAAATTAATAATATTTCGAACTTATTATATTGGACCGTGATATCAGCGACAGCATCAAAGCAGACAAAATACAACTTATTTATCTTCATATCATTATTTATTGCGTATTGATATAAAATAACACGGAAGCATTCAGCATAATCGCATTGAGCACATAAGTCTTTATGGTATTCAAGCATTCGTAACATAAGAATAATAAATAAGTCGAAGTTCATATCCAGTCAATTGCGATCATAATCCAATATTTTAATAGTTTTTTATTACTCTATTTATTTTAGACCGCTTTAACTACAGGGTTATATCGCTACGGATCTGTGAGTGGATAACTCTTAGATTGAGGTGTGGTGGACAGTTAGCCTTAGGTCTCATCCCTGTATCCACCCACTTCGTCGTGTCCACAGAGACCCTAGTGCATAGCAACCAGTTCTTTTGCTTCGTGCCGTGCAGATGGCATTAGTGACCTCCCGTCTACCTGCTTTCATTTTCTGTGGATAGATGGTACGGCATTCGCTATTACCATTTTTTTTTCATTTTTACTATTGTTTTAGACTTAAGGTTGAACTTTGGGTCGTGGTATTAAATACCCAATCCGGTATTTACCTTAGCGGCTGAGGGAAACCACGAAGAAACCTCAGTCAAATTGGTCTCTATGGAAAGTTTGGGATGCTTCTATAAGCATAAAAACAAAAACTCAGTGGTATATAAAATGTCAGTGGGCATGGATAACAACAACAGCATCAAACCAGTCGAAGTACTTTTTTACTTTCTCTACTACGTATAGTAAGTAGGGGAAGTATTGTATTCCACCCAAAAATTCGATACCGAGATTTCACCGGAAATATATGTTTTGAGACCCCCTGAATCCAAAAAGAGCATTTTTGGAAACATGTCCGTGTGTGTGTCTGTCTGTGTGTCTGTCTGTGTGTCTGTGTGTGTCTGTGAACAGCATAACTCAGAAACGAACAGTGGGATAAACACCAAACTTGGTATTTAGGTTCAGTATCTTCCAGAGATGCGACACGAATGTTTTCAAGAAAATCCCCCCACCCCAGACTACCCTTTACATGGAACATTTTTCGAAAATTTTAATTTTCTCAAAAACGGCTCTAACGATTTTGATTAAACTATCATATGTTTAAGATATTGTCATGACAAATAAAATGTATATCTCGAATTTTCTGGCAATGTCTCTAAAAGTGTTCTTCATTATGAACGACTTTTTCATAACTGGTAAACCATAAGAGATAGACAAAGGTTTACTACACGAAACATGTAGATCGCGTTAAAATACACAATTTATGTCATATACATTTCTTTTGTTGAGTGAACCGTTTGCGAGATATTGCTTGTTATTACCTTAAATTTTCCAATACTTATACTCTTTCTCAAATTCGTTATTCATTTTTACTTTCTCTACTACGTATAGTAAGTAGGGGAAGTATTGCATTCCACCCAAAAATTCGATACCGAATTTCACCGGAAATACATGTTTTGAGACCTCCTGAATCCAAAAAAAGCATTTTTGGAAACATGTCCGTGTGTGTGTCTGTGTGTCTGTGTGTGTGTGTCTGTGTGTGTGTCTGTGTGTGTGTGAACAGCATAACTCAAAAACGAACAGTCGGATAAACACCAAACTTGGTATTTAGGTTCAGTATCTTCCAGAGATGCGACACGAAGGTTTTCAAGAAAATCCCCCCACCCCAGACTACCCTTTACATGGAACATTTTTCGAAAATTTTAATTTTCTCAAAAATGGCTCTAACGATTTTGTTTAAAATATCATATGTTTAAGATAATGCCATGAGAAATGAAATGTATATCTCGAATTTTCTGGGAATGTCTCCAAAAGTATTCTTCATTGTGAACGACTTTTGCATAACTGGTAAACCATAAGAGATAGACAAAATTTTATTACACAAAAAATGTTGATCTCGTTAAAATACACAACTTATGTTATATACATTTCTTTTGTTGAGTGAACCGTTTTCGAGATATTGCTTGTTATTCCCTTAAATTTTCCAATACTTATACTTTTTCTCAAATTCGTTATTCAGTTTTTTATGTCCTGGACTTGCAAAGAGAATGGAATTCGACACATAGCAACCAGCGTTAAAATATTTGACCATCGCTTAAAAGCTACCATATTCCCCTTGCATCTACAAGAAAATTAGCAATAAGATTGACATCTCGATATCTCGATTAACATAAAGCATATGGAGAATAGGCGTTTGTAAAAATAGATTGTACAAGAGTAGAGAAAGTCATGTGAGTGTAACACATCAGATTTTTTTATGTCCTGGACATGCAAAGAGAATGGAATGCGCCACATAGCAACCAGCGTTAAAATATTTGACTATCGCTTAAAACTTACCATATTCCCCTTGCATCTACAAGAAAATTATCAATAAGATGGACATCTCGGTATCTCGATTAACATGAAGCATATGGAGATTAAGCGTTTGTAAAAATAGTTTGTACAAGAGTAGAGAAAGTCATGTGAGTGTAACACATCAGATTTTTTTTGTTCTTTTCTTTGTTTATTCATTTTGGCCTTCATTTCATTTTGCCTTTCGTGTGTTTTTAGTAGTTATGTGTATGTGGAGTACAGAGAATGAACAAGGTTATATTGATGTTACTTAAACTGCTATTATTTTTCCCAACCGTTACTTTTTCTATAAATAACGACGAGACATTCCGAATGCGACAGCTTGGAATCGCTATTTAGCTGTGGTTGAAGATTTTACATCCACGTAAAATCTTCATGACAAAATGTCGTATTTGTGGTTCTTCATCAGGCTTTTGCATAGTGTTTTCTCAGCATTTTTATTGCCTTTTTTCTTTCTTTATAGAGCCCTGAGAGTTTTACTTAACTCTTTGTTTAACTATATAATGTAATACTTTTTAAATGCCTCCAAAGAAATGCAAAACTGTTAGGTATGTACAACCTACAGAATGTCAGGTTTAAGTTGAAACATGACCATTTTGACGCTATCTGACCGGTTTGATGTACTAAATGAGGTTCGACAGCTAAGAAACCCTGTCAGTGTCACCCTTCCCTGCCTAGTCTCTCAGTAGACTTGTTGCCAGTTACATTTTTGTCAGTGAAACATGCAAAACGCCCCGATATATTTAGCCGTTTTTGCTTCTTTGACTTTCCTATTATTACAAGCGGATGTTTGTTGTTCTCTTCTAAATTTATTGTTTAAAACTAACACAGGTATTCTTCTTCTTCCCCTCCTCCTCCTCCTCCTCCTCTTCGTTATTTAACGACGTCCTGAGATAACCTTGATCTCTTTAACGTCTTATACTAACAATATTAAACGATTCATTACACTAAATTCGTATTATATTTTATTTATTTCTCAGTACCAACTCATTTGATATTCTCATTAATTACTTCAATTATATTTAATTTTAATAATATTGTATTTTTTCTTTGTTTGCTCATTTAAGACATTTTCATTTGCTAGTAAATCTTGATTTATGCTTATAGACGCATATTTAAATTATTTTGTTAAAGTCGTCTTTTGTTTTGCTTCAAATGAATTCATATTTCTTTTATCAGATTTCCACTTTAAAATATCACTTTCACCTTCAATAATAATAAAAATAATAATAATAATAATATTACTTTTATAAAGTAACACATTACTTTCACTTTTGTTTTAGCTCATACTGATAAGAACTTCAATATTTATTGAATCCTCTTAGCTCTAACACTTTCCTTGAATTACACCATCCTGTATTTTTTAGTTTAAGAAAACTTTTTTTTCTAGTTTTATCATTTTATCCTTAATATTGATTTAACGATCTTTGAATCATTATTCTTCCTCGAATTATATTTAATTTTGAAAATTTCGAAAACCATCAAATTTATTCCAAACCGGTTTCCTCTTCCAAATTGTTATAACTTCATATTACGTCATTTTTCTTCCCTCCCCAACACAGGTATTAAAAAGATTAGGTAGGTAAGGATTACCAACTGGAATACAGTACTATCTCTTTCTACTTCACATGTTTTAACTTAGAGCAAATGCACTGTAAGGCTAAATGTCGTTGGGATAAACGGGCAATGCTTGTTGAAGATAAAAGCGCCATCAATGTTGATACACTATAGCTTGCACAAGAGCGCAATGGGAAGAAGAAAATGACACGAGGTTTTGAGTTATGCTAGCGCCCCTCCGGGGTAGCGGGCCGCCACAAAACAGGCAGGGTCCAACCTCAGGCCTCGTTTCCGATTTTGGGCTCTTTCCTCGGTTAACCCCCTCGCCGCAATGCAGTGGCTTCTCCATAGCACTTTATGTCCCTCGCTCTCAATAATTTAAATAGGCTTAGGTTCTTGTTTTTGCTCCGCTTTGTATTGTTTCTCCCACCACTTTTATTACCACCCCACTTGTAGAAAGTAACGTATGTAGTACATTGGGGTTATGAGCGACGCAGGTTTTATGTAAAACGCCTTTCTTGTACAAGATTTACGCCAGCATATTAAAGCCTACTACAGAGGACAATACAACATCTAGTGCCGCGGTCAAACTTGCATAAGCCGCAGAAAGCTGCAGCCGCTGGGAATGGACGCATTAATCTATTCCGTTTTCCAGCGACTTGTTTTTCTCTTTGCTGCATACTTGATGAGTTGGAAGCCTTGCTGATGGAGGTATTCTCTCTGATAATTGTTCTCCGCTTGAGCCGAGCAACATACCCATTCTAGCGTGCATTAAACATACTAAACATCCAACGTTTAAAACCTCACATTTACTTTTTTTTCAGTAAATCCGCAACACTGCTCGCGTTGTTGCTTTAAACGCCGAGATACAGGTGGAGTGCAAATCCCTGGAAATGGTGACTTTACATGGGAAATTAATTTTGTTGATTTCAGAGATTAATTTTATAAGATTATTTTTTGTTCTATTAATCGCATTAGGTCTCATTAACTACGTGTCATATCGCAACGGATCTGTTAGAAGATATCTCATGGTATTTCCAGTAATTTTATGAAGTGCTGAGTGTAACAGTTTATGTGAATGTGCAGCTTTAATGCTTGCCAATGAGTTATATTTAAATATGATGCTTATATAATGCTCCTTTGATATTTATTAACTTAGGTTATTGAAATTAATTGGGTGTATTGTGAATCGCTTTTGTGTTGGCCTCATATGATGAGAGCTACGTTGGATTTAGATTATACTTTATTCAAAATTAAAGAGTTTTCACGACCTTGATTAATTTACGAGTTTTATTCTACGGAAAACGCGTTTGTTTTGTCTCACCTCCTGGGGGGGGACAAGCTACCAATTTAATTGTTCAATGCCATAGCAACCAAACAGAAAATTAAGTAGATAAGAAAGCTTTTATGACTTCTCTCGAGTCTTTCGTAGAAGGCAACGTGCTGATGCACTTGATTAAAATATTACGTCGAAGAGAGACGAATTGAGATTATGACGTAAAAGAATCTGATAAAAGGCCAATACACAAACGATAGCAACTTAATGAACTATAGTTCATTGTATATTTGTTCAATTTATTGCAAATATATTTAATTATTTCTAAACTGTGAACTTTGTTAAACTTGTTACTGTTCTCCTGGACGAGCTGGATGGCTCAGGCGGCAAGGTCTGTGACCCGCATTCGGGAGGTCCCGGGTTCGAACCCCGACGATCGTCCACTCTGATTCATAGGTTCTTCGTGGTTTCCCCGAGGTCAACAGGCGATTGCTGGTCGGGTTTCTTCTCTGTCACGATTTCCTTTCCGCCATCTCCCTTTCATTGCGTTTCCTTCTCATCTTTCAGGTTTCATGGTGTATGGCGGTGTCAGAAAGATGGCGCGGATGCATGCTCACTAGAAAGAATATTCCCTTTGGACACTAGAGGGTTGCTCGACTGGTGGGTCGTTCATCGCCCTCTCTCGGCGACTCCAGCAGTGGGACGGGTCTCCCAGTTTGGAAATGTTAGGGACTTCCGCGCGTCTCTGTACCCTATAGCCTACTGTGCTTTTCCTTGACTTCATCCCTTCCTCCTGGGTGTGGTAAGCATAATGCACCTATGTAGGTCGCGGTGCACGAGGTGTCCCTCTCAGTTCAACTACCTATACCCATACTGTTCTCTTGTGAGCAGTCCCTAGATAAGACTCGCGACTCCGTAGCTATGTCGGACCAAGATTGAGGTGCGCTACGATGACATGACTCAGTAATTACTCCATTTCTTTAAAACCCACTAATTAAGTCGCCATTCTTTTATTTCTTGAGATAATGCAGAACGTATGGGATTTCACAGTCAACATATAGCGGTCCTCTTTTAAAGATTTGATATTTCCTTCAGGTGTTTTATCCCTCCGGTATCAATAACGAAGCTCTAATGAGGCCATTTTCACAAACGTCTATCTGGATTAACTGCAACTATGTGGAAAAAAATCTTATGTGTTACACTCACATGACTTTCTCTACTCTTGTACAAGCTATTTTTACAAACGCTTATTCTCCATATGCTTCATGTTAATCGAGATATCGAGATGTCAATCTTATTGCTAAATTTCTTGTAGGTGCAAGGGGAATTGCTAGGCTTTAAGCGATAGTCAAATATTTTAAGAGCTGTTGCCATGTGGAGTATTCCATTCTCTTTGCATTACCAGGGCAAAAAAAAAATGAATAAGAATTCCCATTTGAGAGAAAGTATAAGTATTGGAAAATTTAAGGGAATAACAAGCAATATCTCGAAAATGGTTCATTCAACAAAAAAAAATATGACATAAATTGTGTATTTTAACGCGATCTACAATTTTTGTGTAGTAAAATTTCGTCTATCTCTTATGGTTTACCAGTTATGCAAAAGTCGTTCACAATGAAAAATACTTTTGTAGACAATCTCAGAAAATTCGAGATATTCACTTCATTTGTTATGAAAACATCTTAAACATATGATATTTTAATCAAAATCCTTAGAGCCATTTTTGAGAAAATTAAAATTTTCGAAAAATGTTCTATGTAAAGGGTAATCTGGGATGGGGGGGATTTTCTTGAAAACCTCCGAGTTGCATCTATGGAAGATACTGGATCTAAATACCAAGTTTGATGTTTATCCGACTGTTCGTTTCTGAGTTATGCTGTTCACAGACACACAGACACACACACACACATATACACTCACGGACATGTGTCCACAAATGCTTTTCTTGGATTCAGGGGTCTCAAAACATGTATTTCCGGTGAAATCTCGGTATCGAATTTTTGGGTGGAATACAATACTTCCCCTTCTTACTATACGTAGTAGAGAAAGCAAAAAAATCTGAGGTGTTGCATTCACATGACATTCTCTAATCTTGTACAATCTATTTTTACAAACGGTTATTCTGCATCTACTTCATGTTAATCCTGTTAATCTTATTGCTAATTTTCTTGTAGATGCAAGGGGAATATGGTAGGCTTTAAGCGATTGTCAAATGTTTTAAGAGCTGGTTGCTATGTGAACCATTCCATTATCTTTGCATGTCCAGAGCATAGAAACACGAATAACGAATTCCCACTTGAGAAAAAGTATAAGTATTAGAAAATTCAAACAGATAACAAGGAATATCTCTGAAATGGTTCACTCCACAAAAACAATGTATTTGACATAAACTGTGTGTTTTAACGAGCTCTACATTTTCTATTAGAATCATTGTCTATTTCTTACCCTTTACCTGTTATGCAACAGCCATTCAGAATGCAGAGGACTTTGGGGACACTCCCATTTATTTGTACACTTCCATTTATTTGTCCTAAAAATATTTTAAGCGTATAATATTTTACTCAAAATCGTTAGAGAAATTTTTGAAAAAATCAAAATGTTTGAAAAATGTTCCACGTAAAGAGTAGTCTGGGGTGGGAGATTTTCTTGATAATTTTCGTGTCGCATCTTTTAAATATACTGAACTTAAATACCAAGTGTGGTATTTATCAGACTTTACGTTTTTTAATTATGCTGTTCACAGACACACATCCAATTAGACACACACACGGACGTTTTTCTAAAAAGGCTTTTTTTTATTCAGGGGGCCTCAAAACGTGTATTTCCGGTGAAATCTCGATATCGAATTTTTGGGTGGAATGCAATACTTCCCCTACTTACTATACGTAGTAAGTGTAGTAAGTACGTATAGTAAGCAGAGAAAGTAAAAATGTGGTGTATTAAAATCGCATGACTTTCTCTCCTCTTACACCAACTATTTTTACAAACGCTTAATCTCCATCTACCTTATGTTAACCAAGAGTGTGACAGTTATCGAAGATTTTCAAGAAAATCCGCTTACAAGTATGCATGCGTATATGCATGTATTCAGTGCCTTTGTTTTATGCCAAGGCCACAACCGCCTTATATGCGTATCGACGGAGACGGCAGCGATCTCGGTGTATGCCACTGTGTAGCATGGCGCATGATGCGTAAAGGGTACGTTTATCAACTGTGAGCTATCTCAGTCATTGTTTTGTCTACGTGTTGTGAAGTGTTTCGACAATACGTGTGTCGTGTGTAGTTTCCTTAGGAATGTTATTCTCCTATTAGTCTATGGAAATGCCTGCCAACAAATTCGCGCTTGATAGGCGTATTTTTATGTACGATACATACGTGAAAACAGAATTATATAAACATGTTTGCAGACAATTTCAGCAGCAATTTCCTGGTTATCGAGTTCCGGTTGTGGACGTTGTGAGATGTTTGGTCAACAAATTTAGAACAACCACTAAAAAAATAAAGTTTATAGGAACAATCCCCACACCATAGACGAAACTTAGGGACAACTTAAAAGCAGAAATTATGAACATCCGCAAGAACTTATGCGTGAGAATGTTAATTTCATCCGACGATGACAAGAATGTCTTCGCACAGGTGGACACCACTTTCAACAACATTTATAACAAAGTTAATACTCATTACATATGTTACTATCCCTCGTGCAAGGCGGGAGTTACGGAACGGAGCACGCATTCTCGGCCTTGGCATAAAACGAAGGCACTGTATAATTTGAGGCTGTACATGAATTTACGCATTAATCCTGAAAGTATGCACTAAGAATAGCACACCAATCAAGACTGCCCGGTTTCCACAATGCCGCAAAAATATTAAATGCCGAAATTACTTCGTTAAATCCCAAAATATTAGCAAAATATGCGTCGATTTCACAAAAACTACCTGTTTAAGTTCATAGCCACCTATATTTGTTGAAATCAAACAGAATAATACGTTGATCACAGCGTTGGTAATTATGCCATCAAATGTTCATCCGCTAAAACGAAGACGTTGTCAAAAGCTTGAAACAAAATTATTTTGTTCTGATCATTTTGTTAAGTTTTGTTTTTTAATCTTGAATACCTTTAAGAGTAAAGTGATTATTTATGTCGAAAAAAATGGTAACGAAAGACAGGAACAGAGTTAAATGTAGCTGATAGCAACGTTCGCTTACGGCGTCAAAAAAAATCATTATTTGCAACCAAAGCTATAAAAACGGCACTTGTGTATGTAAATTGTAATTTTTAAGCTTACTATTTGATAAATTGAGAGCAGTTTGAATTATAAATTAAAAATAAATGCACATATAAGTGAATAAACTGCAGTGAAACGGAAAACAAGTTCTGAAAACATGTTTTGTGTAGGTAAAGATTCAGATATGCCCGTGTTCCTCTAACAACTTTTACTTGTGAATTTAAGGTAACACTGAGGCAGTAAACATATTTCAAACTCTAGTGGCAGTCGGATGGCCCACTGTGGTAGTCGGAAGACCACTTATTTCACCCTACAAAGCAGCATTATAACAATGAATTTCTCTAAAATGTCTCACCGTTGCACTGGGGTAAAAGGTAACGCGACAGACGTTAACTGCAGACATTGCACCTGTGGCTTGCAGCTCTTAAGGATACTCATTTTTTCCAAAAATCGAAGACCTGACATTGGAACACCTAACTTTTTTAATGATTTTTGTATACCTACAAATATTTGATTAAATTAATCATTGCTTCAATATACCAACTTTCAAAAAAAAAATCTACCTTACCCAAAAAAAAAGTATGCTTTTTGGTCTTATTGTGCTAAGATTTTGAATTTGTGTTTTAATAATCTTAGCTAGTTATTCTGTTATTCGATATAAATTTTATAAGCTGTGAAGCTTCTAAAACCTACAATTTCAATTCGATTTATTTAAAATTTTAGTACGGCTTTAATGAACACAAAACTTAATTTTTTATCATACTCTTTATTGTTTAGACAAATTGCTCCATGCAATGGAATTATTTTAGGAACAAAATTTCTAATGTTTTACATTCACATGACTTTCTCTATCCTCTGTGGCTTAATTGTGGGTATACAAACTATTCTAACGAAAGCTTACGTTTCTATGTATTTAATTTTAATCATTTGCAAAAATGGGCGGAGTGGCTTCATTTCCAGCACTGAGGGTCCGGGGTTCTATATCACGCCTGACTTACTCTTATGGAGCATCCTCGATACCCAAAGTGGTCCGGAGTCCACAGTAAAAGCTGTAGGTCCTCTCGTTTCACAGTCATCTTCACTATCTCCCTACTATCGGAGGCAACGGATTCCGCCCGCTGGGTGCCTTCACCTAAGAAATGGGTCCAGTCATCCTCTGATGGAATGAAGTGGGTGTCCCCCGAAGGTCACAGTCCACATGCCGAGCGTTAGAAACGACCTTTGCAGAAATAGCTACATTACACGTTTCATTATAGATACAAAGAGAACACGATAGGCAAATGTTTAAGAACTGGACGCTATATGCTGCCCTTAAAATTCCATACTCTTTCCATGCAATCGCGAGAAACAACTGAAAATCGACAGGACCTTAAAAGAATCTGAATAATTTATAACGGATATCTCGGTAATGGTTGGCGTCACAGTAAATTGTGTACTTTAAATAGATCTACACTTTTCGTGTAGTACCTTTTCTTCTATGGCATAACATGCACAGTTTTACAAGATTATACAAAAATCCCAAGGAATGAGGACTTCACAGGATATTCTCTAAAAATTTAAGGTAGCAGTTTTATTTTTCATGCAAATATCTTTAATATATGGTATTTTATTCAAATCGTTAGTCATTTTTAGGAAATTAAAAACTTTAAAATACTTTCCATGTAAAGGGTAGTTGTAGGTGGGATAGTTTCGTTAAAATATTAGTGTCTTCGTGTCATCTTACTTGGAAGATGCTGAGCTCAAATACGAACTTTGGTGTTTAATCGACATGTGTTTTCGAGTTATACTGTTCACACGGGTGAAAAGGTGTATTTTCTGAGAATTATCGGTATCGAATTTTGGGGTGAAATCAGAGCCGAATCAAGGAGGGTCGTGCCGTGCAGCAGCCTTGGCAAAATCTTAAAACATGAACGAGATATGTGAAAATATGACGGTATTACAACTCATACTTAAAATCTAGGGATCTTCTGGAGATTTTCCGTTATGAACCAGGTGGTAAATGAAGCACTAAAGTAATTTTGATGCGCACCTCGTTAAGCGAAGGTCTACCGGAGGAAGAGCCAAAGCCCATGCTCCCCTCTAATCCAGGGGGAAGGCGTCAACCGAGTGTCTCTCCTCCCTGTGGGGTTTCCTATGAAGCCAATGCCTAGAGTCTAAAAAGGCCCTCCGCTTACGCAAGGATGGAAGTGGATATGCCACTTACGCGCGTCGTCCACAGGGATGACTTCGATAGCATACTGTCTACCGGATATCCAGGACGGTAGGACTGGAGGACCTTAAGGCGTCTCACAACCCCACCTGTACGGAATCCCGCACAGACGTACCCAATCTCCCATGGGTATTGAAAACCACTGCCCCACCGAGTTCAACCCAATATAAACGACAACCTTACGCTCGGAAGTTTGGCCCAGCGTAGTTCTAGTAACGTCAGAAGTACCAAGTGCTCAGGGTCCGCAACGTCCGCACCACGGCAGCTGAAGAGGTCGAAACCTCCCCTTTCATTGATAACCATGTGACCGTGACCATGACTATGGTTCAGGTGTTCAACAATAAGCATTGCGTTTATAAACAGAGATGTTTCAGTCCACTAGTTTTAGTTTGTTTGCTTACATTGGCGAACCTCTCAGGTCAGTTTTTGCACTGGTATCCCGAAAGTCGAGAAGTTTGTGGGTTCAGTTACCTGTTTTGTTAGCCTACTTTGTTAGTAATTACTGCTTTTACCTCCAGAGAAATCAATTGGATGACTTGGAATTAAATGCAACAAGAAAGCACATCTACAGCTACTACACCCGAAATCCTACCACGCGGAAACTTACTTCTTCACTTAAAGAAGCAGAGCTATTTTAGGGAAGCGTTAGCTGTTTGAACAAGGTCCTTCACGATCTCGGATTTGGGTTCACAATAATAAATAAAAAAAAATCTGATGTGTTACACTCACATGACTTTCTCTACTCTTATACAAACTATTTTTACAAACGCGTGTTCTCCAGCTACTCCATGTTAATTGAGATAAACATATGCAGAAACTACCTTATTGCTAATTTTACTGTAGGTGCAAAGGAATATGGTAGGCTTTAAGTGATAGTCAAATCTTTTAAGAGCTGGTTGTTATGTGGAGTATTCCATTCTCTTTTCATGTCCAGAACATAAAAAATGAATAACTAATCCCCATTTGAGAAAAAGGATGTTGGAAAATTCAAACAAATAACAAGGAATATCTCGGAAATGGCTCACTCGACAAAAAGTGTGTGTTTTGACGAGATCCACAATTTTTTGTGTAGTAAACATTTTTCTATCTCTTACGGTTTATCAGTTATGCAAAATTCATTCAGAATGAAGACAACTTTTGGGGACATTCCAGGAAAATTCAAGATGTACTTTTCATTTACTATGAAAGTATCTTAAACATATGATATTTATATCAAAATCGCTAGAGCCATTTTTAAAAAAATCAAAATTTTCGAAAAATGTTCTATGTAAAAGGTAGTCTGGGGTGAGGGAATTTTTTTGAAAATCTTCGTGTCGCATCTTTGAAAGATACTGAATCTGAATACCAAGTTTGGTATTTATCTGATTTTCGTTTTTGAGTTATGCTGTCCACAGATATACAAGCACACACACGGCCCTTTTTCTGAAAATGCATTCTTTTATTCAGGGAACCTCAAAATGCGTATTTTCGGTGAAACCTCGATATCGAATTTTTGGGTGGAATGCAATACTTTCCGTATTTACTATACGTGGTAAAGTAATAATACTCGAAATATCCGATATTGTTAACCTAAAAACATTACTTGCAAGATAAATAGTAAATAAGAATTTGAGGGAAATAATGTGGTTGGCAAAAACGTAAACACCCGCCGTACTGTATCATATGGCTGGACTGATGACAGAATTGAAAACTCCATGGAGTCATCCGCAGAACTGTAGTATTGACCACATAGAGCAGGTCATTTTTTATGACCACTTACTCTGCCCTCATAAAACAAAAGACCTTAAGTGCACTTTTTTAAAAAACTGAGTTAGGGTGATTTTCTTCGTTTAGTGGGCGCAATACATCATATTCCACGGTAAAAATGCCGCATTACTCTCTTTCCTGCCCTATACTGAAATTAATTTTGGCTTATCTCCAATTCTTTACATTATTATTAATTTAAAAAGTCTTAACTCCTTATAATAATTCAGATAACCTCAAGTACAATGGAGTTAAACATTTTGTTTTAGAAATTGGACTTTATATCTTTTATGGAACATATGTTGGTCTTAAATTTCCAATGGGTTGAGGTGTTCTGTTTTATTATATTGTTATACTAATTTTTGGTTTTAACAATGTATAAAACGTCAAGTCGACAAACGAATTATTAAGAGTGAGCGCTGGTTATTGAAGCTGTATTTGTATTAACATCTATGAAGTGATGGAAGGATTTTAAATTTAGCTATGGGGATAGCTAGATTGTACAATTCTCCTGTTTTACTCACTAAAAACCACCATTTTGATTAAAATATAACACAGATATATGGAATTTGACATAGAGACAAACAATTAACTGTTGAAACAGAAAGTATCTTACAAGACAGCATGCCACACGTGCTCCTCTCAGTGGAACAAATAATGGTAGTGATGAAAAGTCAATAGCTGTGATATGACAAGAAGCTGTTGCAAGCGGAAACAAGCAGACATGATCTCTGCATTTCACGCTTTCTTTTAAAGAAAGAAGTTTTGTGCCTCAACAACTGCGCAGTAGAAAACCAAAATGGACAGTGCTGAGCTTCATTACATACACTACGTGATCAAACGTATCCGGACACCTGGCTGAAAATGACGTACAAGTTCGTGGCACCCTCCATCGGTAATGCTGGAAGTCAATATGGTGTTGGCCTACTCCTAGCCTAGATGACAGCGTTCACTCTCGCAGACATACTTTCAATCAGGTGCTGGAAGGTTTCTTGGGGAATGGCAGCCCATTCTTCACGAAGTGCGGAACTGAGGAGAGGTATCGATGTAGGTCGGTGAGGCCTGGCACGAAGTCGGCGTTCCAAAACATCCCAAAGGTGTTCTATAGGATTCAAGTCAGAACTCTGTGCAGGTCAGCCCATTACAGGGATGTTATTGTCATGCAACCACTCCGCCAGAGCCCGTGCAGTATGAACAGGTGCTCGATCGTGTTGAAGATGCAATCGCCATCTCCGAATTGCTCTTCAACTGTCGGAAGCGAGAAAGTGCTTAAAATATCAATGTAGGTCTGAGCTGTGATCGGCCACGAAAAATAACAAGCGGTGAAAGCCCCCTCCAGGAAAAACAGGACCACACCTTAACATCACCACCTCCGAATTTCACTGTTGGCACTACACACGCCGGCAGATGACGTTCACCGGGCATTCGCCATACCCACACCCTGCCATCGGATCGCCACATTGTGTACCGTGATTCGTCACTCCACACAACGTTTTGCCAACTGTTCAGTCGTGTAATGTTGACTCTCTTTACAACAAGCGAGGCGTCGTGTGTCATTTTCCTGCGTGATGTGTGGCTTATGAGCAGCCGCTCGACCATGGAATCCAAAGTTTCTCACCTGACGCCTAACTGTCATAGTACTTGAAGTGGATACTGATGCATGGGGAAGAGAAGGAAACGCCTCGCCACTGAAGCTTCCGCTGCTGCTTCTCCGGCCACCGCTGAGGAGCCTAGCGCTCTCCAGCCGACTTCGGCCGCAGACTCCGCCGACTCGCCGGCAGCTCCTCCGGCATCCGCCGGGAAAGCTGCATCGCCGACACCGCTGACCGGGCGCAGCTACGCTTCTGCTGCTGCTACACCCGGTCGCAGCATTGCAACGCCTGAACCTGTTGCCTCCGGCTCTGTTGCTCAGGGCTGCACGACGCCACCGACTACCGCCGGCTTACCACCCTCGGTGAGCCCGATGTCACCGCCGACGCAACCTCCGGCAGATGGCCGCCACAGTGTGGTCATCTGTGGAGTACCGAGGGACCTGCCAGTACACTTTGTGCTGGATTCCGCAAGACACCACTGGCGCTCGGCAATTCGGGCATCCCGAATTTCCTCAAAACGAGGGCCAACACCGCTGGTTCGTCTCCATCTGGGCTCCGCCTCGGACGCTCAGGCGGCTTTGGGGTCAAGCCTGCCTCTTCTGGGGCAGTGCTTGCGCATCGAGGCCAGCCGGAGTGAACGTCCGGTACCCTGCCGCCGCTGCTGTGGCTTCGGTCACACAGCACAGGCATGCAACGCCGCACCTAGGTGCCACTACTGCGGGGCAGGTTGTCTTACAGCAAACTGTACCGCCCACGATCTCCGCCGACGCCGCAAGTTCTGCGCCACTTGCTCTGGGCACACGCACTTCACGGGGCAGGCTCAGTGCCCCCTGTACCCCCGGAGCAAGCCACCAACTGGGTCAGCTACGCTGAAGACGACCACAGGACCGCCTCCGCCGACGCCCAACCTACATCCTCCGCCGATGACGCCCCGTGTAAGGGAAACTTCACAAACAACTCATCCAGGAATACAAGACACGCTGTCTGCAATGCAGGCTACTCTGCAAGACTTCACCGCTCGCTTGGCTGAGTTACGCTGTGCAACCAATGCGCGCCTAGCGGCGGTGGAGGCTAAGCAGCGGACCTCGGCCAGGGCGATCTTCGCACTCTCCAAACACATCTCAGACCTCCAGGGTGATGACGGGATCCTTGCGTCGGTGCAGCGCAAGCTGGCACGAATCGAGGACCACCTCGTCGAACCAGATGACGCGGAGGCGGTAAGCGACGACCGACCCACGCGACTGGGAGCCCTTGAGGCCTCAGTTGCGGGGCTTCGAGAGCTCCATGTGAATACCCAAGAAATCGTAAGAGTGAACGCGGCTTCTCTCCTTGAGCACAACCGTGAACTCATCAAAGGACTACGCTTCTCAATGGAACATGCAATCAATGATGGCCTCAGGAAAGTACATCAACCAACAACTGCTCCAACGGACTGGCCAAGCACGACACACAGAGGCCGCGCCAGGAACCCGAGGAACTATTGAACAACGCCACACCTCACTACCGCGGCAGCAAGCTGGGAACTGCTGTCATACTATCCCTCATAAATTCCCTCAAACTTCGCTCCTAATTCCCAAGGGCGCAAGTAGGGCTTCGGTCATGCTTGCGTCCTGGCACCATACCTTCACCTGGCTTAGGCCCTAGCGGCCGGCCAATATATCCGTACCTTTGACTGCGCTGGTGCAATATGCGGTACAGCCACAATATCACACCTTACTTCCTTCTTTTTCCTTCTTCCATTTTCCGTCCGGTGGAGGAGTTTTTAGTGGGTATGCCGACTATTGGTGATTCCCACACTCTCAGTCTCGACTCCCATCGGGGCTGGGGTAAGTGAATAAATCATTTTCTCCTCCACTCGAAAAAAAAAAAAAAAAAAAAACATGTGTGATAGTCTGGATAGATGTCTGCCTATTACTCTTTACGACCCTCTTCAAATGTCGGCGGTCTCTGTCAGTCGACAGACGAGGTCGGCCTGTACGCCTTTGTGCTGTACATGTCCCTTCACGTTTCAACTTCGCTATCACATCAGAAACAGTGGACCTAGGGATGTATAGGAGTGTGGAAATCTGCGTACAGACTTTTGACACAAGTGACACCCAATCACCTAACCACGTTTGAAGTCCGTGAGTTCCACGGAGCGTCCTATTCTGCTGTTTCACAATTTCTAATGACTACTGAAGTCGCGGATAATGAGTACCAGGCAGTAGGTGGCATCACAGTGCACCTAAGATAAAAACGTATGTTTGTGGGGTGTCCAGATGCTTTTGATCACATAGTGTATACACCTGGTAAATAAACGAAGTTCTACTTAAGAGATACATTTGAATTATTTTAAAAAAGGACATACCTTCCTTTCGGCCGATTCCGTCCACCATCAGGTGGAGCTCTCTCTGAAGAAGACAAAGAGTATATATGACTTTGATAATTTTCAGGACACTGTTGAGCAGGCAAATTCCAAAAATGTATCGGCCGTAAGAATGTAAGTTGGTGACTGTATTAACTGGGAAAGTCCTACTTCCGTCCAGAAAATATATAACATAAAACCAATACACATGTTTTGGTTTCAATAGCACCAGAAAAAGCAAAGGCATCAATCTCCCCTCTTTTTCCCCTTATTGCTGTTTTATTAAGCCGCCACACTCTGCGATAGGTAAGGTAAAGGACACGCCTTAAAAGACCCCAGAAAACGATACAAAATCCGCCGAAGCTTTTCGTTGGCGCTCTGGGTACGTGGTAGAGAAAGTTACATTTAATCTGGTACAATTATTTTAATCGTAACTGGCTTGTGTATAATGCATCTGCCATCATACTTCTGCCTGTTATGTTTAAGAAACAACTACGAAGTAAAAGTTGTTATCTCAGTTTATAACTCTTGCCGGAAAAGTAACGGTTTTTCACACCCCTATTTTTGAACCCTTATGGCCTTTCATTCATCTTTTATAACATGCGTATAGGAGATCCGCGTTCGCCCTCTTCACAAAAGAAGCACACATTAATTATACACTACAGGAATTCATAATCGGTGCCTCCCTACGTTAATAAGCGTGCATGTTTAACCAATGAACAACAACGAGCATAATTTGGGCTCAGGCTCGTGCTGAAGGAAAGCTTGAAGCTACTAAACGAGGAGGTCGGCGAACTCAGGGCACGAAATATGTATTAGCTCTTCTTTTGTGTAGGCGTGCGTTAGCTCCCAGTAATGAGAAGTCATTCTGTTAATGAGCTTGCATGTTAAGACAGTAGCGTCAATAGTGCGTGTGCGCGTGCGTGTATGAGAGGGAGACAGACATCAAACAGAAGCTCCTCTGTAATAATATCTCATACTGTAATAATAAACATGTCAAGCATATTTTTTCCCCGGTTGCACGTCAGGAACTAATTTCATTGAGCGGAAGCATATGCGCCAGAAGGCGTGTAACGGCTCTTTGTTTACTTCCACTGCAACGTTGCAGAGAATGGCTGTCGACCGAGTAATCTGAGATGAGCGCAGCGTTGCGAGGGCGCAGAAGAAGTTCAGTTGCACACTCCAATTCACACAAGTGCGTTTTGCCACATATTCGGTTTCATGTTCGATACTCTCCACTTCGAGAGCTCGATTTGCGATGCCAACGAGTCGGAATATGAGGCTCAAAATGATAATCTCCGCTTTCGAAGCAACTAGAGGGAAAACTGTCATCGTTACCCGTCACTTAACTGTCAAATGGGTAACAAAACGTTACAGTAAACGATTTGGCAACAGAAGGGTTGGTCCAAGCACGATATTTGCATCACAAAATCATTTAAACCTCTAACAGCAGCGCTGGTATCAATATACAGTGTAACTCCGTTAATACTGTGTGCAGGAAATAGCTTAGAAGTGGGAGAGAATAATTTTGAACCGTTTTGCAGGAAGTATATTGCACAGTTCAGCAGCATAGATTAGCTTATTCGTAGCTTTCACCGTTTCCAACACATTTTCCTATTCTTCGTATTAATCCAGATCAACATTACAAACAGAGTAAATTTGTATGTATGAGTGTGTGGTTACGTGTATGTATGTGTATCTCAAAACTATATATAACCGTTTTCATAACTTTTACAATACTGAAAAACACAATTCTTTTAATAGACAGGGTCATCTTCTAATTTATATAATGAATTACTAAAAAAATTAAATATGATTTATAAACGCCTTGTGCTTTGACTTTTGAGAATACCATGAAGCAGAAAATAGTTGTTGTTACTCCACATAAAATGCATGAAAAAACAGATGTGTTACATTCGCATGACCTTCTCTACCCTCTAGCGCTTATTAGTGGGTATACAAATGATTGTCACTCAATTCTATAGTTTTCTATCTTCTTAATTTTAATCAAAGTAAAACTTTCTGGAAATAGCTGAATTACACATTTCGTTATAGGTACAAAGGGAACAGCGACAGTCAAATGTTTAAAAACTGGACGCTATACGCTGACCTTAAAATTCCATACTGTTTCCATGCAATCGCGAGAAACAACTGAATGTTGAAAGGACGAATGACCAAGTAATGAGCAATTCGAAACAGTAGTTAGTCAGTACAGCATCTTCCTGCTATGTGAGGGGTCCCGGGTTCGATTCCTGGCAGAGGATGGACATTTTTCTCTAGCCAAAATTGTTTACTGTGCTTCCCAGAGTCTAGAAGTATGAATGAGAGTGTGAATGTGTGTGTGTGTGATCTAATGATTGAAATACCCAAAGTACAACAAACCCAACGACAAGTGAATACGAGTTAACACCATTGCTTTAGGCAATAATATGTTCCAAAGGAAAGGTCGCCAATAAGAGCAATGTAGTTAAACGCGGGGTATAACTGGAGCTAAAAAAATCGAAACATTGTTAACGGATATCTCGGAAATAGCTGATGCCACAAAAAAGTTACATAGAATAAAACTGTGTCTATTAAGGAGAGCTACAGTTTTTGCATAGTACGTTTTCATCTATCGCTTAACGATTCCCAGTTATACAAGATTATACAAAATTCCTTTAGAATGAAGAAGACTTCAGAGACTATTCCCAGAAAATTCAAGATAGACATTATTTGTCATACATTTAACATCTGGTATTTTAAACGTAATCGTTAGAGGCAATTCTTAGACAATTAAAAATTTCCAAAATTCTACATGTAAACGGTAGTTAGGGTTGGGGGTATTCTTGAAAATCTTCATCTACCTTCCAATGAAGCATCTTTGGAAGGTACTGAAACCTAATACCAATTTTGGTGTTTATGCGACTTTTTGTTCTTGAGTTATACTCTTCGCACACACGCGCGGACTTTTTCTAAAATTTGTTTTTTTTTGTATTGAGATGCCCTCAAAACATGCTTTTCCGGTGAAATCTCGGTATCCAATTTTTGGCTGAAATGCAACACTACGTATGTGGTAGAGAAAGTAACAAGACAATTTCTGTGGATGTTTCATTTCAAGCAATACATGTGTAGATGTCGCGATTTAGCAAATGAGACAGAGATAAAAAAAAGAAGAAGAATCAAAACTGCTGGTAACAGTACGATATGCATCTAATAAAAACGCCAACGTATGTTAATAACCTTCATTTAGCAAGCTTTAACTTATTTCCTTTGTATATTGTTATGAAGATCGCTACCAGCTATATTAAACAATTATTTAAACAGAGAAAATTGTATCCAGGTAACATCAGAAATTATTCAACTGATATTCTATAATTAACAACTGAGAATATTACTTTTCTATGGTCGCAGAATATGCCTTTTCTTAAATGGTTAATTTGGTAGCCTGAGAGTGGGGAAACTTTCCCTAGTAACTTGCATTATAGGCAACTCTGTGTTCTGTGAAAGGTTCCAAATTTTGTATGAAGGTCACCAGATGAGAAAGTCATGAACATGTATCTTAAAACGTAATATAACGGAATAAAAAACAGCACATAACACCGAGTAAAACACGTAAAGAAGGTTCAAGGTGATTCGGATAATAGGCCTCTTTTATTTCAAAAACCTTTTTTATACAAACCGAAACTTGCCCACTTAGTTGAATATCATAAGCAGGAACATATATCACACAAAGGAAAAATACCTCAGCTGACTGCAACCAAGATGAGGACACCCTCTATCTGCCTAATCTCAAGAGACACTCCTGAAGCTCAGAACTGTCCAAACCACGCAAACCAGAAAACAAGAGACAACCGCAAAGCGGCGGCCAACGTACATGGCCCAATAAACATTTCCCTCGTGCAAGCAGGAGGTCAGTTAGCATCGTGGGCCGGATGAGAACCAAAAGGTCAAAGAGGTACTGCCTATTTTTTTGAGTTTTCCAAAATGGTGAGCAATACGATTATGGAACGTCTCTGATCACTTGTCTTACCTTTCAAGACTAGACTGCCGCTTCCTTGAAGAGCCTGAGTATCCATAAAAATCATTTCTGATCAACATTTTTACGATTAGCTGTAAATTAACAGAAAAAACAAATCTGATGCGTTATATTTACATGGCTTTCCCTGCCCATCGCGGTTTATTTCTATATACGAGGTGTATACCAAAACTAAGGTCTGGTGAACAATATTTAACGGATAATAGGCCTGAATGATGGTTCACGTCTGCAGCGCTGTCTATCGACTCCTGAGGAACCTACCACAGTGTTGGTGTGACACAGTAGGCGTTTGCCAGTCGTGAGAGCAGATCGCAATGGCGGCGACTATAGTAGATCCTGCCCGTTATGAAGTGTGCTGTGGGATTTGATTTTTGCTGGCAAAAGGATCGTCAACTGCGGACATCCATTGTGAGTTATGCCTTGTGTATGGACCGGACATAATGGTGACAAACAGGTTTGATACTGGTGTTGAGAATTTCGAAATGGCCGCACAAATGTGCGCGATGAATAGCGGAGCGGTAGGCCCAGTATTCGGACCGACGACATCGTTAAAGTGATCGGCGTTTGACGACTAGTGGTCTGGCTGATGAATTCCCAAATGTTGCATGAACCTCACTTTACAGGATTGTCTCTGAACAGCTTGGATATCGGAAACTTTGTGCGAGGTGGGTGCCAAAACTGCTCACCGGTCAGCACAAAGAGCAACGAATGCATAGTGCACGACAGTTTTTGGAGCGCTGTAGAAAAGATGGAGATGGTTTGTTTTCCCACATCGTTAAGGGCGACGAGAAATGGATAGCGTACGCCAACAGAGAATCTAAATAACAGTCAATGCAGTGCAGCCGTTCCGGTTCACCCAAACCAATAAAGTGTAAACAATCGCCGTACATGAATCGCAAAATGATGGCTACCGTTTTTTGGGACGAAAAGGGCGTCGTTTTGATTGATTTCATGGACCGTTGGTTAACAATTACAGCTGACGTGCACTGTGCGACACTTACCAAACTGAGATGTGTCGTCTGACATCATCCCCCTACATAACAACGCACACCCGCACACCGCTGCCAAAATCAAAGAGAAGATTCATCAAGAGTTTCGTTGGGAACTCTTTGACCACCCTCCTTACAGTCCCAACCTAACACCAAGCGACTGTTTCCTCTTCTTGCATTTTAAACGGCGGCTAGATGGAAACTCAAGACGAGCGTTACCAACTGGTTCAAGTACCAGGCGGCAGACTTCTATGCCGGGAGGTTAAAGAAGCTGGTGCAGCATTATAGCAAGTGTATAGATGTGAATGGCGATTATGTGAAAGGGTAAAGTATATATGTAGGCACATATTACTGCCAATAAGAACTTTGTTCCGTGAGCGATGTTATTATTATGACCAAATGGACCTTAGTTTAGGAATACGCCTTGTATCTTCTACAAAATATTATTTATCTATCTGATGGTGAAATAGATCCTTTTTGCAAAGCTAAACTTTTGCCAAAATTGTACATTTAGTTATGCTATTAATGATTTTGAAATTTCATACTCTTTCCATGACTACGATTAAAATGAAAACAAATAACGAGCTACCACTTGAAAAAATATATAAATATCTGAAAATTTAAATTAATAACAAAGGATATCTCGGAATTGGTTAACGCCTCAAAAAATTGTATTTATTATAAACTACGCTTTAACGAGATTTTCTTTTTTGTGTAGTAAAATTTAATCTAAATCTAATCTCGCAATTTACTAAAGTATAGAAAAGTAATTCAGAATGAATAGGCTATTTCCAAAAAAATTAAAAGTATACAATTTATTTCTCATATAGTATTTTAATCAAAATCATTTCAAATCAGGTGTGAGAAAATCAAATATAACTAAATTCTTCCATGTAAAATGTTTGGAGTGGAGGGATTTTCTCAAAAATCTTTGTGTCGTATTTTTGGAAGACACTGAACTTAAATACCAAGTATGACATTTAATCAAGTTTTCGTTTTGGAGTTATGGTGTACACACATACACACACGCACATACCCCCTCTATGAACACTTTTTCTAAAAATGCTCTTTTTGGATTGAAGGTGTTTCAAAACGTGTACTTCCGGTTAAATCTCGGTATCAAAGTTTTGAGTAGAATTCAATATTCCTCTACCTATTATAGATAAGGAATAGAGAAAGTAAAAGGGCTTAATCTACTAATAGGTTGCTGTTAAACGCCGTTTCTATGCCTGCTTTCCCTACACTTAGTGAGGGAACAAATAAAGTCAATGACTAAACTGGGAAACCAGGTGTGTATGTCAGAGAAACCCTATCGGCAATAAAATGTGAAGTTGTTTTTTCTGAAACCTTTTTCCACAACCGAGTGTCCAAGCCAGTGATGAGAAAAAACGCAACATTATATTCCTGGAATGCCATGCTATTTCCGCTTTTATTATGACAAGCATTGTACATTATATTGAAAGAGAGGTTATGAATACGTGATGATATGGGCATGACGTGTCATACAATGAGAAATTCAGCGAATCTGCATGACCAACTGCATGCCTAAATAAGGAAGGACAATTGAAGAGCGTCCGTGTTTTTAGCTTTAGTGCAGCATTCATGAATATTTTTGAGAATCATTCTTGCATTATGAAATACACAATACTGCAGCACGCATAAACCTAACGGTCCTTTTTTCTCGAAAGCAGTGCAATAGTTGTGCTTCATTGGGTCATCTGCTCGTAGTGTAACGCTACTCTAGCTAGCCTAAGTGTCCAGTTTGGCTCTTTAAGTTATCATAAGATATTACCACAATCTAATGTTATATATGCACCAATACGGGGAGGTGATGTGACCAGCATCCCGCAACCCTAAGCCGGAAAGTTGGCTCACGAGGCGAGGACCGCTGCGTATCGCAGCGCCTCACTTTCCTCACGATGCTGAGTGGACACCGGTCCTATAACCGGGATGTAAAATCCACATCCCCATAGGTGGGATCGAACCCGGGCGCATTCGTGGCCGTGAACCAGAGCACACACGCACACATACACACAATATATATATATATATATAGCGGCTATGCTCCAGGGTTATCAGGAGGTTGCGGTAGTAGTAGATAAAGATAAGTCGCGCTATCACCAAACCTTACACACCAGAAGCGTTATCGGCATATAATCATAATGTTCTAGAAGTTTTATCGCCTCCAGAACTGTGTACAGAAAGTTCTAGAATGTTCTGGGAGGATACCATTGGCTATATAAGCTAGCACTCTCGCGAGAGTAGTCAGCGAGTGCATTTCTGGTGCAACATCAGGTGCGGTTCTACAAGTGAGTTTGTGACGACAACTGTGACGTGCTACGAGTGCTGTTGCTGCAGGAGAGATTACATTTAAGTCATGTTTTCAACTCCCATGTGAGTAAACCATTCGGGAGAAGTGGCTAAAGCGTATTTCATTATGCCGCTACGTCATGAAGGAAAGTGAAAGGCGGAAAATTGAACTAGTTCACATTAGTGAAGTGACAGTATGAACTAAATGAAGTCCCTGTGAAAATTGAACTATATCAAAACAGTGACAGTGATAACTGAGTTAAACGACACTTAGAATACTGGGAAAAGTCAACATTATAGTTCCCTAGGAACGAAAATTTGATGCGTTACATACATATGACTTTTTCATTTATTTTTATGTACCGGCTTCAAACTGTTCTTCTAGAAGCTTATACTCATATCTGCCTTAAGTTAATTGAGGTAAAGTTTTGCATTAATAGTATAGTTACGTATAGTGTGCCGTTTTCGCCTCCACAATGGTCATGGCTTATGCAACCAGCACGTCACAATGCTGCAGATGATGACGTCATTCATCGACAGAGAAAGTAAAATCTAAAGTTTTGAACAACATATCGCCATGAGTGACGTAACAAATCACCTCACTGTGTAAAGCACCATGGACAGTCATCACTGGCTGGTTTGCGACACGCCAGAGTCATCGTGTTCATCGACGTTTCCAGCAACTCCTGGGTAGCGAGGCACCAGCAGTAGCTCTTCGGCCAGGGACCGAGCCGTCAACAACTAGACATTGTGACAGCGAGGTTTTCGGCATAATTCACCAAGAGTCATTCTTTCGACCTTTCCAAATTATCTTTAAACTTTGTTCGGTAAGCCTTTTGAAATTCAACCTTTAACTCTTGGTGGTTTTCTAAATTCTTGTATGGAAAAAGCTTTTATAGTTTTGCATTTCATGTATCTTTATTGTATTCGTTGCTCTTCAATAAAAACTTTAAATTCAGATGGCAACTTTAAATGTAGAAAAGCGAAAGAGAATCACATTGTATTTGAGCATATTATTTTGTGGTAAAGCAAACTGACTAAAGCATTGTTAACGGATATATCACTTTAAAACAAATTGTTAATTTGTGAGTTGGTGAATGTTTGCAATTTCCTAGCTCCTACGCAATAGTCCCTTTTCACAGTAACTTTCCCCTCTGAGAAACAAACCAGTGGTGCTTTAGTTACTTTCTAATTTGTGCACACGATAATGCGTTGGTTTAATTGTTCACTCGAAGACTATTCACTTCAGCTTTACACTTTACTTTAAACTTATTAACTTCGCGTACACATATTTCTTTGTGTGTTACTTCATATTTACATTTTGGCGCGGAATTCTGTAGCTGAGTGTAGCAGGTTCTGGCTACATGTGAGTTCACAAGGACACTGAACTTGCTTACCGGACCTCAGCTTATATAGACTAAGCGCCTGGCGATTCGAAATTTATCTTCAATTTTCTGATTGGCTGCCCAGCAGAGTGATTTCTCAATTTCAAGAAATCTGGAAGGGTTTTAGTTCTTTCCTATCCACTCTTGGAAATTCACGTAACTGGAAACAATGACGGATTATCCGACTTGTGAATTTTTCGGGTGTTTTTCAAGAGTCAGTCGCATATGCCCTTCTAGCGCGTAAGTTCACAAAAGGTGTTTGCAAGTTTAGAAAATTCACCTTCTTTGTGAGGCGAGCTCTCGCTAGTCGAAACTGTGTCCAGTTGAAATTTTTTGCGTCTTGTACAAGAAAGTATATTTAATAAATAGTAAAACAACACACATAGAAGCATGATTAACACTGTGATTACACTAAGAACATAGTATTTACATGTTTATTAGTAAGACAATGATATGGCATTGTGCTAGTATAGAAAACCACTTCACAGTCAGCTTCTAAACCATTTTTTAATGGAGTGTTGAGTATCAGATTAGTTAATGTAACCGAGTTTTCCAATGCGTTTTTCTAGGCTGTACCTATTCTTAGACATTTTTCAGAATTTAAAATGCTGCTTACGGTTTAATTTTTTAGGGTTTTTAACTTCGGAAATGTTTTCATTAATACTGGCTAACTAAAACTTACGATGTAGTTATTACGTAGGGTAAGGCAGGGTTTGCCAAACTACGATAGGGAGCCGAACCAGCCAGCGAGCCTGCTTTCGTTTGGCTCGCCTATAAACCTAACAAAATATAAATAAATATAAAGGGTGAACCTTCATTAGATTAATTTATTCATGAATTTCGAACGTTTAAATAAAATTACGGCCCAGATTTACAATTCGTATACAGTTATAAGGAATTACTGAACGAAAAAATAAAACAATTAATATGCTAGATTTTTGTAGCTGTCAGCCGTTACTACCAGTGTTCACATCAACGTATCCTATCTGTGAAAAGACATCTTCAAAACTGAAATGCGCAAAATCAAAATATAGGCCAGTTATCACTCATGAATTTTTAGAGTCAATTTCGATGATGGGTAGCACAAAATTATAACTACAAATGTCTGCACTTATTACACATATAACTCAATTTCATGCTTCTTATTAAATATAAACTGCTATTACCGTAAAAATACTTCATATAACAGATGTTTATATGTATGTATACATTATTTATTTATTGACTATGAAGTATATTTCCATACGACACTGATTGAAAGACTTATAATTTATTAAGCATTTAATTACATCAGTTATTAATGTGTAAGTGGAGATTTTAGAAAGGTAGAATCAGACGACTGAAAAATTCAATGTCATAGCCTGGATTTCAATCACAAATCCCTAGGTTTCAGTTCGGTTACTGTATTACACATTTCATTATAGATACAAAGGGAATGGCGATAGTTATGTTTAAGAACTGATGCTATATGCTGACCTTAAAATTCCATACCCTTTCCATGACATCGCGGGAAACAAGTGAAAGTCGACAGAACTTTAAAAAAAAGGCTTCAACACTTCGAACCATTAGTAACGCATATCTCGGAAATGACTGATGCCGCAAATAAACTTATTCGAAATAAATTTTGGTTATAAAGAGATCTACATTTTTTTGTCTAGTACGTTTTAGTCTATCGCTTAATGTTTACCAGTTTATAAAATATTATACAAAATTCGTTCCGAATGAAGAGGACAGAAAATTTAAGGTACACATTTTATTTGTCATATAAATATCTTTAATGTATGATTTTTTTGAGAATAACAAATGTCGAAAAATGTTACATGTAAAGAGTAGTCTGAAGTGGGGGACTTTCTTGAAAAACTTCGTATTGCATCTTTGAGAGTTACTAACCTAAATACAAAGTTTGGTATTTATCCAACGCGCGTGCAGTCATTTTTCTAAAACTGTTTTTTCTTTTTATTCAGTGGATCTCAAAATATATATTTACGGTAAACCTCGGTATCAAACTATCCACGTGTTAGAGAAAGTAAAAACTAGAGAAAAACTAAAGATGTTTAACCTAGTTCAAAAGGTACAGGAATATAAAGTGAATTTCATGGAACAGCTGCAACGGATGGATTCGTCTAGACCGGCAAAATAGCCTCTCGTATAATCCGTTTTGGTGACGAACTTTAGGACGCTTCAGGAAAAGATGGCGATAGAGCTTCCGAGGCGGAACAGGCTTTTAGCTCATAACCATACAGTAGAAGAACAAAAAGAAGCGGAGGAAAAATAAGAAAAACGCTTAATCCAGGTATGACTTAATATATAATTAAAGTTTGAAACCGCACTTGTTTATACCGACATAAGACTCATGTGTAAAGGTTGAGAAAACTCAGTAGTACGTTGGATTTTGGAAAATTCACAGATCAGTCCCTTTAAGATCGCTTCCTCCCAGCGACAAAGCTCTGTATCTGCCTCCCTTTCTATCGCAGTGAAAACCTTGCGCGCCGTCTTAGCAGGGGAGGAATACAATATATCAATTGTGGCTTAGCGATTAGGGATTGCCAACTACCAACCAGGGAATACTGCAGGACATACATGCTCTACAATCCACTAGCGTTCCACAAACGGAAACGTTTTGCTTTAGCAGCTCCGTTTAACACATTATAGTAACACCGAATTTTACGCCGCGAATATTTCAATCAGCAGGAGGTTATTAACCATAACCCTCTTTCTACCTGACTTTCTGAAAAACTTGCTTCAGAAAGTCCAGGCTTTCACGCAGACAAATTCTGTCAATCCATAGCGATGGTGCTTCTATTGAAACAATGTTTATTTCTATGTCATACTTTGGGAAAGGTGAAATATCGCTGCTCGTTTTTCATTAAATATACATCTTTGTTTACTTAAAGCAATTATAGCAATATTTCTTAACGTGTAATGGTAAAACGCATAATACTGTGTGCATAACAAGTATATAGGGCGTCAAAATGTACACCTAACTGTTGACGAGTAAAATCTAAATTACTTTAGAGCTCTTGAATATTCTGCAAGCATTAAAGAAATCTGTGTGTTACATTCACATGACTTTCCTACCCTCTATCATTTATTAGTGGCTATACAAATTATTCTTACGAAGTATTCTTTTTCTATTCCTTCATTTTAATCGAGATAAACATTTGCAAAAATAACTACATTACACATTTATTTATAGATACAAAGAGTACAGCGATAGCCTGAAATTTTACGGGACTTAAAAGACTGAAAGTATTGAACAACGCATATCTCTGAAATGGCTTATGCCACAAAAAATCATTTAAAACAAAATGTGTGTTTTAAAGAGATCTAAATTTTTTGTGCAGTACGTTTTTGGCTATCGCTTAAAGTTGACTAGTTATACAAGGTTCTAAAATATTCCTTCCGAATGAAGAGGACTTCAAAGGATATTCTCAGAAAATTCTAGATATCTCTAATATAAGTGGCATTGTAATCAAAATTGTTAGAGCCATTCTTTAAAAAAAAATAAAAAAATCTCGAACAATGTTCCATTAAAGGGAAGTTAGTAGTAGGGGGATTTTCTTGAAAGTCTTCGTGTCGTAACTTTGGAAGACGAACTCAAATACCAAGTTTGGTATTTATCCGACTTTTAGATTATGAATATTGCTGTTTACGGACACACACACAAACTGACCTTTTTCTAAAATGCTTTTATGGTTTGAGGGGACCTCAAAACATATTTCCGGTGAAATCTCGATCTCGAACTTTGGGTGGAATACAATACTTCCTCTACTTACTATACGTAGTAGAGAAAGTAAACAACGAAAACAATGACCCGCTTCATAGGATCGCATTAATGTTTTTTTTCTTACTAAAGTTTGCACAATTTATCTAACATTGGACCCCACCCAGTCCTTATGACCTCTCTCTCTCTCTCTCTCTCTCTCTCTCTCTCTTTCTCTTATCTATCTGAATGGCTTCAAATAAATTCCAAGAAACAAACTTGCTAATCAGCGTGTTAAGCTGGGTGTGAATAGAAAGGGAGACAGCTGTAGCCGGTCTTAATGAATTCCGCTCTGATAGTCGTAAGCAGGATAACCTGATCTTGTAATTGGAGGGGTCGATGAGAAATGAATCACCAGTAGGGTTAAAATATGAAACCTTTCTTGTGAAGTAGACGTGGAGACGAAGGTTAGAATTATTGCCATCGTCGAATACGGATGTAATGTTCACCGGTAGTGAACATTACGAATGACTTTGGGGAAGCGTTATGAAGCAAGAGGATTCATTTACATGTACTTGTCAATTTCAAATACTAAATTTTCTGTATTGCTTAAATATTTGGATACAAAAATTTATAATAATTATAATTGACGCAGCTATGGGCCTCATTTATTATTAGAAGGCGCCGATCGAACGAACGACCGACCGACCGGCCGGTTGAAGAGATAAATCGCTCTCAACCAGCATAATACGAAGCGTTATCGAGCGATAAGGGGTTTGTATGGCACTTCTTTCTCCCCGCCCCCCGAACATTCCAGAAATAACTGGAAAATTTCAGAAACTATATAAGCGTGCGTTCTCGCGAGTGAGTCATTTAGTAAGTGGCATAGTAAGTTATTCTTTGTGCGACATAAAGTGCCGGCTTTCAGTGCGTTCTCCGAGTGAGGTTGTAGCGATATTTGTGACGTACAGTGCGTACTGCTACTGCGAGAGATTAAGAAAGATCTTGTGTTCGACTCCCCAGTGTCTAAACCTCCAATGTAGAGGCTACGTTGTGCGCATTTGACTGCGCTGCTACATCGCGAAGTAAAGTGGGGTGACAGAGAAAACTGAACGTGATCACATTAGTGAAGTGACACACTTAATTAGGTGAAGTGAGAGTGAACATTTGAACTAGGTCACATTAGTGAAGTAATAGTGAAAACTCCACAAATTCGTCATAATAATAATAATAATAATAATAATTTATTGTCATTATCATATTTTATTATTGTTGGTGCAGAAGGTGCTCATAGCACCTGTAGTCAAAATGGTCCATAAGCAAATAGACAATTATCGTTATCGTTAGCAACATTTTAACGATTTGTAATCACTTGCCGATACACAACTAGTATATATAGTTTTATACTCCCTTCATATTTTGGGATGGCTTAAGTAACTGGGTGGGACCAATCAAGACAGGAGGTAGAACAGTTAATTTTGGAGAAGGCGGAGCTACTACACACTTAATTGTTCCGTTCCAATATGGGCTAATTATTTTCTCCCGCATGCAATAGAAACCGGTAATTCGTATATGAGAGTTCGCACTAACCATGAGGTTGAACACGTAGGATATAGAGTATACAAAGGAGGGTGACACCTCTCACACTGTGACCTACGCGAGATCTATTACGGCTACCACCTCCCAGGAAGAAGGGACCACAGGAGGCTACAGGTGGCAGGCAGAAGTTCACCTAGATGCGCGAAAGTCCCTAACGTTTCCTGAGTAAAACATTTTCCACTACTGCAGCTTCCCTGAGAGGTTGATGAACGACCCGATCAATCAGAGAGCCCTCTAGTGTCCATGGGGCATACTTCTTCCTTGGAGCAAGCATTTGTGCCACCTGTCCAGTAACATCTCATGCCACCATAGGTTACAAATTGCCAGTGTGAAAGCATGATGGTGTTTGGTTGTTTAGTTTTAAACCGTTTCATTTTAGCTACTGAATGCACCAGGTGACCCAACCGCGCCGTATTTGAGGTATCCAGATAAACCTTCGTGTATTAAAAGAATTGCAGAACACAACGGGGTAATTCCAAGTAAACACAGATCATTGGAGACTTGGCGCATTAGCGTCCTAAAAACTACTCCTACCCCTAAAACTACCACTACCACTACTACTCCTGCTGTTACTGCTACTACTACACCAGCGGTTCTCAGAAACGTCTATATGGATACACGGATATTGGAACATCCTATCAATCAACAGGGACAAAATTTCGAACACCTATTCGATGATCAAAGTCAGCAACACAGCAACGTTAGATGATAATGATGATCATCAGAAGAATAGCAGTAACAATAACATTTATAATAGCAAGCGAAAAAATGGTAGTGAAACGCTGCGTGCTCTCATGTTTGTTGCTTATAGCCCGTAATGTTGAACAACATTAAAAAATAGCTATGGGCGGATACACATAGGTTAAATAAAAACATTTTTAGTTATTTCTCATTCTAAAAAGTGAGTTTATTCTCTCGAAAATAAAGCCTGCGTAACTGAAGTGAAAAATATTCTAAGACCTCTTCAGCCTATTTTTGTCTATCATCACTGACTGTACACACTATTGCAAGCCTAAGGAGTGCCTCTCAATGAGCACGATCCGGTCGTCATTGCTGATAAGCATGAGGAATAGAACGAAGCTCAACTGGCCCCATAACTCAGTCGGTAAAGTACCTGCCCACTGTGCGAGGGGTTCTGGCTTCGATTCCCGGCGGTGGTGGGAACTTTTCTCTAACTAAGATTATTCCCTATCCTTCCCAGATCTGGAAGTATGAATGAGAGTGTGAACTAATGATTAAAGTCCAAAGTTTTCTAGAAACCCAACGATAAGCGAATACATATTAACACCATTGCCTATAGGCAATAATATGTTCCAAACAAAAGGTCGCCGATAAGACTATTGTAGTTAAAAGTGGGGTATACATGGAACAAACCCGCTCACACTAATTCACCAGATCGCCACTGTGTTTAATTGGAATTACCCCTTGAGTTCTGAAACTCTTTTAAGGCATGAAACACGGCGCGGTTGGGTCACCCGATGTATTGAGATGTATTTGCTAGATTACGAAGGGACAGGTCATACCCCTCTCCAGGAGTTGAGTACGTCTGTTACTACTTGTTGAATTCTCCGAATATGCCTTTAGCCATGCAGTGGGGATTTCTGCTGGTCAGAACTCATTCCGCGTGTCTCACGTCAGCAGTGGCACGTCTGAGCAATCTATCGTTGGGCGAATCAACTACGTGATATCCCGAATAGTTGAGGCAGGGTATTCACAGAAATGAATAAATTATTAAGGGAAATTGCTGAGAGAGATTTCTCTCAACAAGGAAGCTCATCATACAAACAATTCTTGTGCTGGAGTCTTTTTACATCTTCGAGATGTGTAAGTAGATAAATTATTTTACCCTCAGTACAAAAAGTTGGTTTCACAGTGAAACTCTTTAACGCATATATTTCTTATTAACTGGAGATAGTAGTCTACGGTACATTTTTTAAATTTAAGTTTAACGCCCTTTAACCGAAAAGATCAAGTCAGTTAAAGTTACTCGACATTCGTCTTTTCAGAATAAGGGGAGAACTCCGGAAAGAAAACCTTAGCCGGATAACTTCTCCTAATCGAGATTGGAACTCAGGACCTGTTGATTGTGTAACAGTCACGCTATCCCACACCACGGAGATGGGCATTGCATTTTTGTTACTCCTGGTACAGGGTAAAGCTAGCGTAAAGTAGTGATGTGAGATGTTTTGATGTTTTTTTTACGGAGGGATTTTGGAAGATAGAGGTGTTTTATCCTTGACTGGCCTCGCTGAGACAGGTAGTCCTCAAGAAGGTTTCTGGGCTCTCTTCTCAGGATGTGTTGATTGGAGGTGAAAAATGTTTAATTTATTCCTTAACTGTCTAGTTATGTTTTTATTACACACAAAGCCCGACTGCTTCCTTGCTCCCTAACACAAGACTAATCCCAGGCAAAAAAAAAAATATTAATGCTTTGGTAATTTATACAGCTTAATGCTATTTCAGTGTTATTTCCCCCATATTTTAAAAGTTATTCCAGGCTTAGCTTCCTGACTCCTGCGGCGGTACCGCATGGGAGGTGCTGTACACCGATTTGGCGGCACGGGATTTCAGGAATGGTCCCGGGTTCGATGGCAGTTCAGGGATTCGCATGGATCTTGGATATAGGGCTGGTGGTTAATAGGACTGGTTCATTTTACTGCCCGTTTATTTCCCGTCACCTTTTTACTTTCTCTACTACGTATAGTAAGTATGGGAAGTATTGTATTCCACCCAAAAATTTGATACCAAGATTTAACCGGAATTATATGTTTTGAGGTCTCCTGAATCCCAAAAAAACATTTTTGGAAACATGTCCGTGTGTGTCTGTGTGTCTGTCTGTGAGCAGCATAACTCAAAAACGAATAGTCGGATAAACACCAAACTGGGTATTTAGATTCAGTATCTTCCAGAGATGCGACACGAAGGTTTTCAAGAAAATCCCCCAACCCAGATTATCCTTTACATGGAACATTTTTCGAAAATTTTAATTTTGTCAAAAATGGCTCTAGCGATTTTGATTAAAATATCATATATTTAAGATACTTTCATGACAAATAAAATGTAAATATTGAATTTTGTGGGAATGTCTCCAAAAGTATTCTTCATTGTGAACGACTTTTGCATAACTGGTACACCATAAGAGATAGACAAAAGTTTACTACACATAAAATGTAGATCGCGTTAAAATACACAATTTATGTCATATACATTTTGTTTGAGTGAACCATTTTCGAGATATTGCTTGTTATTCCCTTAAATTTTCCAATACTTATACTTTTTCTCAAATGGGAATTCGTTATTCATTTTTTCTTGTCCTGGTAATGCAAAGAGAATGGAATACTCCACACAGCAACCAGCTCTTAAAATATTTGACTATCGCTTAAAACCTACCATCTCTCCTTGCATCTACAAGAAAATTGGCAATAAAATTAACATCTCGATATTTCGATTAACATGATGCATATGGTGAATACGCGTTTGTAAAAATAGTTTATACAAGTGTAGAGAAAATCATGTGAGTGTAACACATCAGATTTTTAAAATCTGACTCCTATTATTACCTCGCAAAACTCACACGTATTTCTTTACTGGTGTGCTTCATACAGTCACACCTATTCGCCAAAACATCAACCTCCAAGAAAATACCTCGAATAAGTGTTTTCTAAAATCTCCTGTTTCTTTATTTCAAATCTCCTATCTCCCCATTTCACTATTAAATGATTTATTATTGGTTGCCTGGGGCTATCAGAGCACTTACCTGTTTCTACACATCTGCTTTCCAGGCGACCTAACGGTACACTAACAAAGCGTTCTGTTCTCACTTGGCTGCAATGAGAGGGAAAAACCAACACCGTTTCCTGCCTGCTGCTGACACTGTCTTTTCAACCCATATTCACCTTTACACTAATTATTTAATAACACAATTGCTACTGTTATTAATATTTATTTTCCTTATGGTTATCATTTTATATTTATCTACGTAGAACGTACTGTCTCACTCCCCAGTGACGGTGAAATTTGCCTAAGACACATTTTCGCGTGACGAATTACGAACTTGCGTCCTCTAAGCACCAAGATAAGACACCGAATAACTATGTGAATACAGTCAGCAACGGAGCTTCACGCTAGACTATTTTCTATTTCTCACCCAGCTTCTAATTTCTTTTTTATCACCTGGTTTTGCTTGCTCTTATTGTTTTACGTGACAGGTTCTAACATTTTTTTATTATTTCTTAAATTTAGAAAGTATGGGCATATTCCATTTTCGGTTGATTACATTTTCTGATTTTGGGCGATTTGGTTTTTTCTCCTGCATTTTTTTACTTCCATACCTGCATGTTTTCCTCATTCTGAAAATGTTTTTTTTCCACTACCTAAGGAATGCTTGTTTCTGCTAAACTTCCATTCTTGGTCCGTATTCTGCTTTTAGCAAAATACATTTGCTTTCCTTAATACATATAAAATGCAATACGTGTAAAATTTAATACGTATTCCATTTCATAATTCTCCTTTTCTTAATGGGCTTCCTTCGCGCAATTTCATTTCTTTATATTCTCATTCTTTACCAAATACTTTATTTCCGTTTTATTCTATGTAATTGCTTTCTAGCATTTCTGATATCCAATCGGGGAATATTACTACCTCAACACACATTTGAAATTTCAGAGTACAGATTTCTAATACTTATCTATTTTCTTCCTGTAGTTCTTTTAATCCTAATTCATTAAGAAGCGATCCATTTCCTCAAGAACAATTCATGTTTCAATTTTTCTCACATACTTTGAAGATGGTGTGCATCTATAATATTTTTCGATATAGGTAACTCATATTAATGCAACAAACGTTTTAATATAAGTAAGTAAGTAAGTAACAATATTGTTTTTGGTTTTAAATATCAAGAAACTTGCTAATTAATGTAGATTCGTAGACGTATAAAGCATAAAAACATTTGGGCTTTTCTACGCCAAATTGAAAACAATTTAAAGGAGAGTACTTTCTATAGTTCAGCAACTTATAAAAAACCCTTGGGAGAGGTAACTCACCTGGTCATGTATCCCACTCTCCAACTGCCTTGGACGGGCACACCTCGCCTACTCTGCCTCTGAATAGCTGCTTAAGCATCAAACACCATAATTTTTCCTAGTCCGTGTTTTATTTTATTTTATTCTCACAAAATCATGTATCACTTAATCACACCACTGTTGTAAATATAGAGGCAGGGCTAAAGACACAAGAGCATTACAAACAAATGCTGTGTTTGTATGACAGGCCATGCAAAGAGCACGGCACAGCGGATGTGAAAACAACTGTCTGTATATAACTAGTTATGATATTTTACATGCATGCGGTATTATCATGGATATCTTCCAAAAATTAATTCTCAGTTTTTAAGATATTTAATAGCCTTCACTCCCCCATATATCTTTTCAAGGAAAAATATTCCTCGCTGATTGAGTTTCATAATACAAATTATTTCAATTAAAGTTTTACAAAGAGAACTAGGGCTTTGATTTTTTTTATAGAGAGACCAATAACGCATCATCATCTCGGAATCTGTCGTCCTCCGTGGACTGGTGGTACCGTGCTAGCCTCTAGTTCCCAAGGTCGCGGGTTCAAACCCGGCGGAGAGCGATGGATCTTTTCGGGCGTAAAAATCGTTAGCACGGCTTCCTTCGGAAGGGAAGTAAAGCCGGTGGTCCCGTGTCGTAGATTTACGGCACGTAAAAGAACCTCAAGCCTGATAAAGAGGCCTCTGAGCAAAATTACAGGTGTTTCACGCCCAATATAGAATGGGACGCTAAGAACCATAGTAGTTAAAGAGCGTCCATAAATAAAAAAAAAATAAAAAAAAAAAAAAACATCTCGAAACTGTGCTCTTTAACATACCTCTTCAGAACTGGAATAAGGATTTTAGTTTCTTGAGCTATCAAGATGTAAACAAGATTTTGTTAAATTTTTCTACGTTATAAAATTACTGTGTTCACAACAGTGACGTGACACTTGTTTCCCGCGTATCAGCCCACTTCCTCTTTCGACACCTCATTGGAAAACGCAGTAGCTAAAGGCAAAAGACAAGCAGAGAGGGAGCGATTTATCACTCCTAAATTATCGCGCGGTACGTAGACTTACGGATTTTTCTAAGTTGTTATATTATGGATGTAATAGTTATCAATTTACAGTCACTAAAAGTAAACCATTATTATTTAGTGCTACTACTTGCCAGTCTTCTGCTAATAGCAACTATTCGGACCCGGTTAACCGGCTGCAATTCAACTTACATCTCTTCTTCCTATACGTAAGCCACGTCTGATACCGAGCAAGATAGTTCAGCGAGGAGAACGAGGAACTGAAGGGAGAGGAGGAACTGTGACAATCTTATGCCAATTAACGGATCCCCCGCATGATGTAAGCAATATTAGGCTAGAGGTACCTAGCGCTAAACATTGATGCAATATCGTGCCCTCTGATTAGTTTAACCTTTAGGCCATTATTACTTATACAGCCTACATTCCATAAGCATTTGGTCTCCGATTTGTCCGTAGAGTATGAATCAGGAGAGGTGCGTATTCATGATACCTGCATATTGAGCAAAACGTTGCTTTGTGATAACTTAATTAGGCCCAGAGAAAATATATCATGCAGCAATGGTGAGATTGTTTCATCTCTAAGGTTCCTTCAGATCTGTAACATTCACTTCTCCAATTATTGGTATGCTAAGATAACCCTACAGAAATGTAGTATAAGTATTATTATTTATATAACGAGAGATTCAAATAATCTAAATAATATACAATATAAGTGTTACATTCACATTGCTTTCTCTATCCATTGTTCAACAGCCATATGTTTTATAAGCGGGTCGCTATGTAATGGCTTTGAAATTCCGTTTACTTTGTGTGATCAAGAGAAAACAAACGAACAGCGGTTTTTTTCTTGAGAAAAGTATAAGTATTTGAAAATTCACAACAATAACAAAGAATATCACGGAAATGGTTAACGCCACAAGCAGTGCTTTCACATAAGAGGTGATTTAGCCAGATCCACATGTTTTATGAAGTAAGATTTTGTCCATCTCTTACAGCTTAGCGGTTATGCAAAAGTGATGTACATGAAGAGAACTTTAAAGGCTGTTCCCAGAAAATTCACGACGTACATTGCATTTGTCACAGAAATATTTTAAATATACGTTATTTTAATCTAAATCATTAGAGCCATTTTTAGAAGATAAGAATTGTCAATGTAAGGCGTAGTTTGGGATGGGGGAATTTTCTTGTCGCATCCATTGCTGAAGTTAATATTTAAGTTTGGTATTTAATTGACTTTTGCTTTTGAGTTATGCTGCTCACAGACACCACCACCACTACAACAACACACACACACACACACACACACACACGCACATGGACCTTTTTCTAAACGTGCTTCTTTTAGATTCAGGGGTCTAGCATCACGTATTTACGATGAAATGTCTACATCAACATTTTAGATGGAATTAACTACGTAGTAAAGTAAGCAAAAAAGGATACACAAACATAATGACATACCTACCCTATAGCTAAGGCAGAGATAATATATCGTTCTCGTCTATATCATATTTTAGGAGGAATTTGTTCCCCCAAATGATATTTAACTTCTTCCCCTCCTAAACTTCTCTTCTTTTTCTTCTAGTTCGTGCTTTGACTGAGACACCGCTTCCAATTTCAGATGTCCCGAGTCTTTTTTATGAATTGGCATGGACCCCATACTGAGAGACCGGATCTGATTTCAAAGAACCTTCTTCAGGTAATTGGCAATCAAAAAGCCAGATAGCTCTATCGCTAACAGCATCATAACCTTCTTCAGGCAGTAACTGATTAGGACAGATATAGATCTTCTTCTGTCAAAGTTGAGGGATTATTTCTCAGCTCAAAGGGTAGCTTACACGAGATTTAGCCGCTTTCAGCCTTCAGACCCATCTATCCCTTATAATCACCAGACACTAGGTCTAAAGATATTACTATTAGTAAAGGAAGTCAAGACTTCCAGATTATCTCAGATTATCGATGATTCAAGTTACACGTAATGTATAGTATATAATCTGAGTTAACACGAGAGAGGTAAAAAAAGTATAAAGTATATGAGGGTTATTTAAGACATTCTGGGCAATTAAAAATATATTGTTTGAAATAGGTAATATTAATTAAAAACTGACTTCTTTTATCACAAGTATAAACCCTTTTGGCTAAAATAACTAAAACATTCACTTAGATTAGACCGCCATCCATAAGCTTAATTTAGGTACATCTTAAAGCTTTTCGCTTTCTCTGCCACATACATAGCGGGTAGAGAAGGTATTGCATTCCACTCAAAAGATCAATACCAAGAGTTCACCGGAAATACATGTTTTGAGGCTCCCTGACTCCAAACAAAGCATTTTTGGACACCTGTACGTGTGCCTGTGAACACCATAAATCCAAAACGAAAAGTCGGATAATTACCAAACTTTGTATTTGAGTTCAGTATCTTCCAAGGATGCCACATGAAGATTTTCAGGAAAATCCCCCACCCCAACTACACTTTATATGGAACACTTTTCGAAAAATTTTGATTTTTTAAAAAATGGCTCTAACGATTTTAATTCAAATACAACATATTAAAGATATTTACCATATGTTCTGAAATAATTTTTGTATAATCTTATATAGCTGGTAAACGTTAAAAGATAGACGAAAACGTACCACACAAAAAATGTATATCTCTTTAAAACACACAATTTATTTAAAATAATTCTTGTGGCATAAGCCGTTTCTGAGATATCCGATATTAAAAGCTTGAATTGTTCAATACTTATTCTTTTTAAGTCTCATCGATTTTCACTTCTTTCTCTCGATTGCATGGAAGCAGTATGGAATTTTAAGACCAGTATATAGCGTCTAGTTCTTAAACATTTGACTATCACTGTTCTCTTTGTATCCATAACGAAATGTGGAATGTAGCTATTTCTGCAAAGGTTATTTGAATTAAAGCGAAGAAGAGAGAAAAATGAGCTTTAGTAAGAATAGTTTGTGTACCCGCTAATAAGCGATAGAGTTAGGGAAAGTCATGTGAATGTAATACATCAGATTTTTCTTTAAGAACACTAAAAGAACAAAAATATATTAGTAAACACAGTTAAAATTCATTTCCTGAAGGACTTTTTTTGCAACAACAATATATCCTTTATACCACAATAATTTTCATGCGGTAATAAGCCATACCTGATTATACTTTCAAAGTTAACAAACTAGGACTGTATCATATAACGTTTGGGTGATTTATTTATAACATTTCTTAACTAATGTGTTACCCCTGACAATTTTGGAGTGATGAAATTTGTATGAGATTGCCATGTTAACTTTTGGTCAAGATAGTTGCCTAAAGGTTTACAGGATAAATAATCATTTACGTGTTAATAGAAAGTTTGGATACTATTTAATTGTATTTTCGATTTCTCTTCTAACAAATAGTCGTCTACTTGGTAAAATATTGATAGATAAAACGAATCCTGGCTATTAAAGAGCAGACGCAATTAATAACGCGTGTATGTTAAAGCCGGTAAGTGGAAACACCTGTGTATGTAATCAATTTGACTTCAGTTGAAATAACTTAATTTTCTGAACCTGGTTCCATTGTGAAGCTTAATGCAGCGTCCTTTTCACACTCAGTGCATCGTTTCCACGTATCTCTGCAAGCTGATGTTGAAATAACTCCATATATTCACAGAGGCTGTTTCAGGAATTAAAATTAAGGGACAAAAACTTCTAAAGGTGCAATTTTCGATTTGAAATGCACTCAGAGGTCCTGTTTAGCTCCTTTGCTTTGAGTGCGCTTAGCATAATTACTGGTTTAGGATAAAATCTAGTGAATATCACTAAAGCTAGGATAATACTTCCATACTTATAAGCTGATTTTTTTCGTCCTGAATTCGCTATCTATATGAGCGGAGACAAAAACGATGTAACCCGCTCAGTGTGCAGTGGTTTCTCTATAAACACACCAGGTCGTTGAAACACTAAAGAATCTCATGCGTCACAAAAATTATTCTTATTTTCCTATCTTCTTCATTTTAATCGAGATGTACCTTTCCAGAAATCGTTACATTATACATTTCATTTAGATGCAAAAGGAATAGCGATAGTCAAATGTTTAAGATCTGGACGCTAAGCATTGGCCTTAAAATTCCATGCTCTTTGCGCGCAATTCGAGAAACATCACAAAAGAACTTGAAAAGTTCGAAGCATTAATAACGGATATCTCAGAAACGCCTGATGCCACAAAAAATTTGAAATAAATTGTGTATTTTAAAGAGATTTACATTTTTATGTGGTACGTTATCGCTTAACGTTTACCGGTTATACAAAATTACACAAAATGTCTTCCGAATTAAGTGATCTTCACAGGCTATTCCCAGAAAATTCAAAATATAAATTCTCTTTGTTATGAGAATATCTTTAATATATGGTATTTTAATCAAAATCATTACAGCCATCTTTTGGAAAATCAAAAGTTTCAAAACATGTTCCATGTAAAGGGTACTTTGAGGTGGGGAGATTTTCTTGAAGATCTTCTTGTGGCATTTTTGGAGGATACTGAACTCAAATACCAAGTTTGGTATTCATGCAACTTTTCGTTTTTGAGTTACGTTGTTCATAGACACACACAGAGAGAGGCAGACACAAAACGCACTCACACACGGACCTTTTCTAATTCTTTTTGATACAGAGGATCTCAAAACATGTATTCCCGGTGAAATCTCAATATCGAAATCTTCGGTGGAATGCAGTACCTTCTCTAACTACTGTGACGTAATAGAGAAAGTAAAAATAGTTAATGCTAGTATGGCTTTCATCTGAAAAACATATGTTACAGAGGAAATGTGGATCCTCCTACGTCATAGATAGCACTCGGATACAACACTATAGTCGGATTCGCTCTTCCGTTCGTATTAGACGCTGAGGAAGTTCGCCCAGATAGTTAAACATCCGCTGAATAGACCGATCAAACAAGTTTCAGCGATGTTCGTCGTAGACTATGCTTTGACGACTCTAACAGCTTTTACAGCAGTAGTCTCCGATTCTCGTTTGTGGTGAGGTTCTTGGGCGACCTGTTGTCCTCTTTCGTTGACATAGGACTGATTCCGTACGACAGAGCTTGCCATCGACAGCTAGCATTGTTTTTTTTCTTTTTTTTTCTTTCGTTCTTTCTTTCTTTCTCTCGTTATTAAATCTCTCCTTGAGAGACGTTCTTTAACGTTAAGTCGTTCTGGCGTTCTACTATGTATGACAGAAATAATGTTCCACGATAAACACCTTCTCTTCTGTTGTGAGACCAATAATTGCTGAAAACAACACAAACAAGAATTCACAGTGTGTCAAAATATTATATACAATAAACAAATACTTCATTTTTATGGAAACCTGGACCGAGCGAGGGTAATCCCCAATTTGAGAGGTTCGGGTCCGTGTCAACCGCCTAGACTGATACTTGGGTTTTCCGTCGGTAGGCGAATGCCAGAGTAGTTTCTAATCTTCCACAATTTCCTTTTCTTCATTTCCCTATCATTCCTTTTCCTTCTCGTGTTTTAGGAGTGCTTCTAGGTTTCGTGGCGCGAGGAGATAACACACAGCTGGAGCTCAAAGAAAAGTGTATTCCCCATGATCACTAGAGGGCTGCCTGGTTGCAAGGGTCGTTCACCGCCCCCTCTGGGCAGTTACAGCAGTTGGTCGGGTCACGAGTCAAATAAAAAAGTTGGTTTATTCCATGGCCATATGGAGTAGTTTACACAAAGTTTCCTTATTTATTCGATTTGTTAAAGTTTGTCAATAAATTTATTTCAATAAATAAGTTAAACTTCTAAATACATATATAGGTTAACAAGGAACAAATTCATAATCCCATATGATAATACTAAGAATATATAAATAATGTAATAAATAAAATAATACTATAACGAACAATCTCCACATTTTACGCTTATATGTACACAGGTAAGTCAATTGTTGTTTTAAATTAATATTTATGCTTCATATACCTCTTGTATTAATTTAATTTTTAAAAATTATAAAGTAAAACAAAAACACAACCCCTTCGTAATTTTGTGTGTTAAGTGTTTGTGTCATGTCTAAAAATGTAAATTATCGAAGAAACCAAACGTTATAGATGATGAAGTCAAATGTTGCACGTACTGATGAAATCAGAACGTTGTATATATAGGATTTCCGCGCGTCTTTGTGCCCTGTCTGCTAGCGGCCTGTTGTCTCCTGTTGTTCCTTCACGTCATTTCCCCTGGGGGGTAGTAGCCGCAATAGACTTCTGTAGGTCTCCGTTGTATACACTATACGTGGACAGCAAATGATCTATAACTTCAATGTTGTTTGTTTTGCCGCAAGTAAGCTTCTGTTAAAATATCTGAAAGTCATGGACATTTATTGTTTGAAAATGACAAACTCCTGGAGGGAATTCTTATTCAGGCAATACACCCTCCCTTACTGAGATTCGAACCCGGGGACACTTGCGACCTCCATCATGGGCGAGAATAAAAGCATACATTCGTTTTGAGGCAGTATTTTTAACACTTAAATATTTCAGTCTAATTATATAAAATATAATTCAATAAAAGCCCGCCTTAAAGCAATATGTATATAAATAACATATAAAATGTATGTAACAGACATTGTATTATGTTTATATTATTATGTACATGTTTAATAATGTTATGTGAATGTATTAGGTAATTTAACAATATAGGAGCTGTGATAATATAGGTCAAATGTTGCTAACAATGAGGTAACCTTGAGGCAATAATGAATTGGAAAGTTTAATAACGCTACTAGTAATTCTTGGAGCAACAATAATGTAATTTTTGAGACAGTTTATAAATAGCCAATCAACAACCAGAAAACCTTTAAGTTAAATAAAAGTATTCTATTGGAGTAGGTTTGCCAATCAGAAACTGAAATAGAGCAAATTGTACAAATTTAAGCGGTAAACGCCAGTTGCTAGTAGACAGCGTTCCAAACCAGACGCTAGAAGGCAACGTTCATGAGCAGTTAAATACGTATTCAGTGCGAGACAACATTCATTACGGCGATAACATTATAAAGATTACGTGTTAAAAAAAAGGTGCAAGTAATTAATAAATAATCTCACAGCTCTCTATATATCAGTGAAGTGTTATTTAATGTGTCAAGGATTGACAAAAAGAGTGAAGTAAAAATTATAATCTGTGTAAGCCTACATTTTTTAGCCGCATCACCCCCTGTTGAGAGAAACATGTTTCTACAAATTAATACTGACGCAGCCGAGGCAAACATAAATGTATCTAATATTTAAAGAAAACATTAAAATACAGAGTTGTTTCCTAAAAGTTGGGGCGAAGGCCACCGGAAAGTAAAGTTGGGGCAAAGGCCACCGGAAAGTAAACATTGGGACGAAGGCTACCGGAAACTTTGTACCGCACGTGGGGCAGTTACTTCAAGTTCGGCTCCCCAACAGTTGAACTAAAATACAACTTCCGCAGTCTCTAGAATGTTAACCAAGTGCGTCAAAGGACTAGTAATATTTCGCAAACTGTACATTAAAATATTACCAAAACCACCCTCTTGTTATGACTTCTGGGATCTCATCTCAGCTAGCGACAACTAACGCCATTTGTGTGGAAGCAGAGCACGGAGAATGAAATACCGTGCTCCCGTGATATAATGAAGATGGAATGAGAGCCAGCAGCATCTTAACACCCTATCTGGCAGGGCATGCAGTTTCATATTACTTCATGTAAAATATGAAATCTTAGGCGAGTACCACATCAGAACTGGGGTTCAAAATTACAGCCTTAGAGCAAGTTGGTTTGACGCTTTAAACTTTACTCAAACATACTGTTACCTGGAAGCCAATATTTTCCTGGCTGTATCACTTACACTAGGTCACGCTGTTTTCACAAAACGAAGCATGGTAGTCTACCCCTACCAACCTAGCTACGATTTCACTGCTTCTCTTTATCAGTATCCTAGCTACCTTTACTTTAACTACTATCGACCTGGACTAGATAAAGGAAGTATTGTACTGTACCTAAAAACTATGTCTTACATTCACACGACTTTATCAACCCTCTACCTTTTATTGGAGTGTATACAAATAACTCTCATGAAAGTTTATTCTCCCATATACTTTATTTTAATCGAAATAAACCTTTCTTTTAACAGCTACATTACACATTTCGTTTTAGATACAAAGGAAACAGTGATATTGAAATATTTAAGAGCTCGACGCTATATGCTGGCCTTAAAATTCCATGCTCGTTGCGTGGACTCGCAGTAAAAACCTTAATATCTAAAGGTCTTGAAAACAATGGCCAAGTATTGAACAATTCGAACCACTAATACCGGATATCTCGGAAATGGCTGATGTCACAAACAAAATTATTTTGAATAAATTTGCGTTTTAAAGAGATCTACGTTTGTGTATAGTAATGGTACCTATCATGGAGGGGTCCCCCGGAACTGGGGCAGAGCACCCCACGCAGGCCGGTCGGCCATTGTGCTTCCAATGTGACTCCTGGGAGAGAAGGATGAGGGAAGAGTCCCAAAGAGCGACCAGATCCGGCTGCCGGCGGGCGTAAGCCTGAACGGGGTCCCTAACGCTTCCAGATAGAACGCATCCGCTGAGGAGGAACCTAACTGAGCGGTACCCCAGCGACGCCAGAGAAGAAACCTTTACAGAGCGGAAGCCACCGCCCAGCCGCACACGCTGAACGCCGTCGCCTGGTCCTACAACCCTGAAACATATGACAAGGAAGATGATGGGTACAGGAAATGAGAGGAAGGAGAGTCATGGTAGAAGATGAACCACCCCAGCATTCGCTTAGTGACCCGGGTAAACCACGAAAAACCCGCTAGATTGGACGGTCACCAGGACCTCCTGAATGCGGGCCACAGGCGTAACCGTGGGCCATCCCGCTCGGTATTTTGTGTAGTACCTTTAAGTCTATCGCTTAACGTATAGGACTTAAAGATAATACAAAATTCCTTCAGAATGAAGACACTTCATAGGCATTCCCAGAAAATTCAAGATATAAATTTTGTCATGTAAATATCTTTTATATATGGCATTTTAATCAAAATCGTAAAGCTTCAGTACATAGAAAAAGTTTCAAACATTTTTTTTTAAACTCTTTAGCACATTCAAAGCTTGAGATTATGTTTCGCAAATCGGTGATGGTCATGGAACCTCTCAGGTTGTTCGAAACGGAAGCATTGCTGTTATTTTGGTGATAAAGCGTGATGAGCAGAGCACGATCACATAAGTAGAGCAATGCGTACACGAGTGTAACCTAATGACTTTATCCAAAGATGTGACCAACACCATTCCCATACAGTCCCATTTCGTCCTCTGGTGGCAATTTTTCTCAGCATGAAAGTCCCATTGTCTTAAAGACGTGTACACAAAATTTCAATTTATTTGGCCTCACCATTGTTTACTGACACCTCCAGCACCACCTCTTTAATTATGGCCACCTGGTACAACTTGCTGGTGTGCACTTGTTTTTCATAGCACAGATATTTTTACTTTCTCTACTACGTATAGTAAGTAGGGGAAGTATTGTATTACACCCAAAAATTTGATACCGAGATTTCACCAGAAATATATGTTTTGAGGCCCCCTGAATCCAAAAAAAGCATTTTTTGGAAACATGTCCGTGTGTGTGTCTGGTACAGCATAACTCAGAAACCAACAGTCAGATAAACACCAAGCTTGGTATTTAGGTTCAGTATCTTCCAGAAATGTGACACGAAGGTTTTCAAGAAAATCCTCCCACCCCAAATTACCCTATACATGGAACATTTTTCGAAAATTTTATTTTTCTTAAAAATAGCACTAACGATTTTGATTAAAATATCTTATGTTTACGATATTTTTATGACAAATGAAATGTATATTTCGAGTTTTCTGGGAATGTCTCCAAAAGTATTCTTCATTGTGAACGACTTTTGCATAACAGGTAAACCATAAGAGATAGACAACATTTTACTACAAAAAATGTCAATCGCGTTAAAATACACAATTTATGTCATATACATTTTTTTGTTGAGTGAACCATTTGCGAAATATTGCTTGTTATTCCTCTTAAATTTTACAATACTCTTTTATCCTGGTAATGCAAAGAGAATGGTATACTCCACATAGCAACCAGCTCATAAAATATTTGACTATCGCTTAAAACCTACCAATTCCCCTTGCATCTACAAGAAAATTAGCAATAAGATTAACATCTCGATTAACATGAAGCATACAGAGAATAAGCGTTTGTAAAAATAGTTTGTACAAGAGTACAGAAAGTCATGTGAGTGTAACACATCAGATTATTTACTTTAGGGGTAGTGTTGTATTCCATCCAAAAATTCACTATCAGGATTTCAACAGAAGTATATGTTTTGAGGCCCCCTGAATTAAAAAAAATCTTAAAAAATCCGTGCGTGTGTGAAGAACACATCTCAAAAACGAAAAGTCGGACCAACACCAAAACTTGTATTTAAGTTCAGTACCGTTCAAAGATGCAACACAAAGATTTTCAAGAGAATTCTGGAGACACGAACATTTTTTATTTTCTCAAAAATGTCTGTAACAATTTGGATTAAAATATCATATGTTTAATATATTTTCATGACAAAGGAAAGGTATATCTTGAATTTTCTGCAAATGTACCCAAACATTCGCTTCATTCTTAATGATTTTTGCATAACTGATAAACTGTAGGTGATACACAAAATTTTACTGCATAAAAATGTAGATTTCGTTAAAACACATAATCTATGTCCAATGCATTTTTTGTGGAGTGAACTATTTCCGAAATATTCCTTGTTATTTGTTTGAATTTTCCTATACTTACTGTTTTTCTCAAATGGGAATTGGTTACTCGTCCCCTTTCCTTTTTTATGTAGAGAGAATGGAATGATCCACATAGCAACCAGCTCTTAAAAAAATTGACTATCGCTTAAAGCCTACCGTATTCTCCTTGCATCTACAAGAAGATTAACAATAATATAATGTATGCAAACGTTTATCTCGATTAACATAAAGTAGGTGGAAAATAAGCGTTTGTACAAGAGTAAAGTCATATGAGCGCAAAACTTCAGATTTTTTACACTGTAGTATATCATTTTGATTAATCCCAGCAATGCTTATATCAGCCATGGTGTAATAAAATCCGGTTGTTATTGTATTTTTGCCTCCGTTTCGTGTTTCAATACAGTGTTATTTTACAGCGCTGGCCATGCTGCTGGGGATAATGCCTTTAAGCAAAATTCAGACAGACAACAATAAATTACACTGGCACAGTTGATTATTCAGATGTAGCTTCTAAATATACACGCAGCGTTTGTCAGCATTTACAGCATTATATTTTATGCAAGTATGAATCTTGCATTTGATAAAATATTAACTAATAAAAACACATTTGCGGTTTCTTATAAATATATGAAATAAAATTGTGAACTGGTAACAATTTTGAATAGGTAACTGATGTTAAAGGTTACGATGGTTTGGATTAGAATGTGAAGCAGAGGGGATTCGGTACCGAAGCATGAATGAGGATATTTACCGACACCCCGCGAGGGGGCGCCCCCGGAGGGAGGGAAGAAGTGAAGGGAGACACCGGGTGGCCAGAACCAGGAGTGACGCCACAGCAACGAGGGTCCCTACAGTATCCATATTGAGACTCTACTCACAGACCCACGCTATCAGACAAAGAGGCTTTTCTCTCAACCTGCCTTCAATCCCCTTGACTAGGAATTTGAGGGAAGTATGCCGCGTTGGACAAGAATTCAAAGTTACAAACGAAATATTAGTTCAACAATATATTATACCAGCAATAATGCGTCCGACGCAACAATGCACACACATACTCTACAATATTGTAATGATCCACATAATATAGAACCGTATTTAGCCAGGTGCTCCATATAGTTGCAACAGCCTAAGGAGGTAAAGGAGTATTAAGTGTCTTTCTTTAAATTTCCATTTTCTGCTTGGAGCTTTCAAAAATATATTTTTTACGTTTGCGATGAAATTATCTACATACTGTAACTGCTGCGAGTTGCCTCGTGTCAACGGTGGAGCCCGTGCACAGACACATTGGATGGACCATGTTACGACGCGATCTGAAGCTTCTTGCCTCCTTTTCTCATGTAACTTGCAGAATCGGTGACGAAAAAGAGTACATTATCTGTATTTAATCCACTTGGGTACAACAGATGTCTGCAATTGTTCTGTGGTTCGCCTCTGTAATACGTTCCGAGCTTAACAAAAATGCCTCGCCTCGTTTGTGCGGCATGAGTATTCCCACTGCGACATTTATAACACTTCTATCAGCAGCGTCTTCGGTTTCGTCAGTAGAAATCCACATTTTTTTAATATTTGAGATATGACATCATTATAACTTTGTGTTAACTGGCGCTTAACAATGTTATTTGAGGAGCTTTTCGTTTTGTGTATTTTTGTATGAACTGTTTAAAATGTGGATTTTCTACTGTGTGCATCGGAATATTTGCACACCAACATTTTAAATAAGTACTGAAATAACTCGGACTGAGAGGCTGAAGTTAAACATTGCCTTGCTGGTACTTCGGTCTCTGTTCTTGCTAAAATCCTTGCTTCATGTTTTTTAGTGTTGCAGTACTGTCTCAGCCATTTGCGTGCGACATTTAGTACCCTTGATTTTCTACATGGTATACCTTGCTTTGAATATCCGTACTATGTGAAAATATATCCTCTTACTAATTCCTCCACTACCTGCCTCTGGCATTATCTTCACTTGCAGCGAAACGCTGCCTCCACACAACACCAGCCTGCTCCAATGGAAGCGTCCAGTGTTTGTACGGCCCTGAGTGTGTTGTTGACGAATGACAGTATTATGTCACGCCGCAACAAACTGGTATTTCTCACGAGGTCCTAAAAGTCTAGCTCTGCACATTACAATAAATGTTAAATCCTAATGCGGCGGGGACTGGGGTCTGAATCTCGGGCTCCTAGTATGTGCCTGCCAGGCCATCTTGGAGTCTCAGGATCAATGTTCTGGAGACTATACACCCGCCGTTGAATCTTTGCACTTGACAGTTCGTGTGGCTTCGCGTAACGTTGGTTATATTGTGGTTGTGACGTTGCCAGAGTGGTTAGTAAACAACAACAGCTGATTATTCTCCTTTCTATCGTGCCTAAGCCGCATATAAAAAGTGTACGCAAGTAGCGAACGTCATTGAATAATAACTATTTCGTAATATTATTATTATTATTATTATTGTTAATTGAAAATAACTCAGCATAAACATTGCAACGTATGTAGAATAAATTACCACTTTTGACAATATAGAAGCAAAATAATGCAAACGTGCCTGCTGCAATGAGGATAAATAAAACAAACTATAAGCCGCGATAACAAAGTTATTTTCACTCATGCTGCGTTCCAGATGGTTCAGGAATGTTCTCCTCTTTCTCTTGGAGTTTGACTTTCACACCTTCACGTACTCCTTCTGTTCAAGGAATTCCCGGTTCTTCTTAAAAGATCCAATGCCTCTCAGTGAAGGATTTTCACTTCATGATCGGCGATGGGCGTTATTTTTGAGACACTCTCGCACTTCAAATCTTGTATAAATAGTATGAATTAAATATATATAAAAAGAGAAATATATATGTACAAAGAAACACTAGCAATAGCCTCAAATATAAATAATAATGAACCATATTGTGGCGTGTATGTGTGTGCATTGTCATGTCGGACACATTATTGCTTTGTAGCGATGATATTGTTGAAGTAATTATTTCGGCTGGAGTTTTTGAATTTTGTCCGACGTGATATCTCTCCCCACCTCCCGGCCAGAGGTGGAGAGAGGAAGGGATGGAGGCAAGCATTACTAGTTTCTTTATCTGGGTAGCGTGGCGTGAGTCGCTAGTCAGTAGCCAGTCAGTCGGAGTGGGTCTCTTCAGGGCGAGGATTAATTATGGAAGCGTGCGTGTTTCGAGTGTGAAACATCTCCTTCCAATGTCTGTTCTTTAATCTTTTGTGAACAATGTAGCGGCACCAAGTTAAATATTTAATAAACCTCAGGTAATTAATTAATGTGAAAATTTGCGTATTTTTGTGATAACTTTCCCACGCCTGCTCTAAAATGTGCAGCTAAGATCCTGGTCCTCTCGTTGCATCTGAAGCTATACCTCCCAAATTGTATGCTGAAATATCAAAATTTAATATCTAGCTGCAAAACCTTTTGGCCTTACCCCGGTATATAACAATATTAGCTTGCAAAGAACAACTCGATGCACGTACTAAAGATTCACTAATTGAAGCACGTAGTTGGGAACAGCTACATCCGGCAACAGAGCCTCTTCCAGTTCCGCTTCCGCTTTGTCACTGACCAAAGATCGAAATGCTGCCTTGTGATTGGTTTAGGAAATGTAACGGTTAAAGCTTTTCATCTTTCTTTCTTTTTTGCGAGTGTGCCAACTTAATCGCTAGCTGCAAAGTGAAACGTTTCAACGGCGGGGTATAATATCTCGCACTTGAATATACTGTAAATCAAATCTATTCCCTGTCAACTGTTTTCTCAGGAGTAGCTGAGAGCAGTAATGTAACATAAACTGGATTTTATTCCAGTTGCAATTAATTGAAAATCTGAAAGAGCGTAGCCAAGTTATTTTACCTTAATTACTTGTTTTACACATTTTCTCCATATTCCTGATTATTTTTCCGTTCCCTGATACTTGTAATAATATTAGTGGGAAGCTAAACTCATTGTACTCACACCTATCTCCCACACCCTTCTTCAGATGACTATCAGCCTCTGGATGCTAAGAAATCAGTGTGCGTTGCATCAAATAAGTTTTCCCTTTATAACAAAATGCCTTGACGCGCGCATTCGCGCTTACATTAACCTCTATTCTTACCGGTGCTTTACATAGCGTTGTATGAGAACACGATTGTTCGTTTTCCTGCATCACGCTTTTAATGACACATCTGGGAATATCTATATATCTCAGTCTCTTTCTCTCATCGGCCCTCTCTAACACACACACACACACACACACACACACACACACACTGTCACTCTTTTACTTCCTCTACTACGTATAGTATAAGTAGGGGAAGTATTGCATTGCACCAAAAATTTTCACCAAAAATGCATGTTTTGAGGCCCCCAAAATCAAAAAAAATATTTTTAGAATAGGTCCGTGTATGTGTCTGTGTGCGTGTGAACAGTATAATTCAAAAACGAAAAGTCTGATGAATACCAAACTTGGTACTTAGGTTCAGGCATCTTTCAAAAATGCGACACGAAGATCTTAAAGAAAATCCCCCACCCCAGACTAGCCTTTACATGAAACGTTTTTCGAATATTTTTATTTTCTCAAGAATGGTTGTAACGATTTTGAATAAAATGTCTTATGTTTAAGATACTTTCATAGCAAATGAAATGTATTTTGATTAAAATGTCTTATGTTTAAGATACTTTCATAGCAAATGAAATGTATATATTTAATTTTCTGGGAATATCTTCATAATTCTTCTTCATTCTGAATGAATTTTGCATAACTGGTAAATCGTAAGAGATAGACAAAAATTTTACAACACAAAAAATTTAAATCTCGTTAAAACAAACAATTTATGTCATATATTTGTAAATATTTTACTATCGTTTAAAGCCTACCACACTCCCCTTGTACCTATAAGAAAATTACCAATAAAATACTTTCTCCAAATGTTTATATCGATTAACATGAAGTAGATGGAGAATAAGTTTATAAAACTAGCTTGTACAAGAGTCGAGAAAGTCATTTGAATGTAACACATCAGATTTTTTCATTTTCCCGTGCTTCTAGGTCAATCTTTGCTTAATCCTTCACACACACACACATGCACGCACATATTCAGAATATCGTTAATACTTCTATACTCTAGGGAGGATGGGGAATAATCCCGGCTAGAGGAAAACTCTTACCAGCTGGGAATCGAACTCGGGACCTCTAGGTTTGAAGGCTAGCATGTTAAACACCAGACCACAAGGGCAGTGAGTTAGTGGTTTACCAGAATTAAACATTATTATTCTCAAACTTTCCTATTTATTTGCACATTTTCATTGCAATATCTCTAAATGCCTTGCTAGGTGAGCTCCCTGAATCTCCTCGAACTTCCGGAAAGCTCTGAGCTAATTACTGAGCTATTCCATCTCTCTCCAATAACCCCTTTGTTTCCCCGGATATTCCATTACCTGGCATCTACATCTTAATATTTCACACGTGACGACACAGATTGTGGGAAGTTAAACTCAACTAATGAAATGCAAGTGGGGCTAGCAGACTATAAACACCTGTTTATACCCCTCCCATCCCCCCGCGCGCTTAACATGACGCTCGCTTTCGAGCATATATTGAAATGCAACATACTGTTTCTTCATCATATACATCCAATTTCTTAAAACTATGCTGTTTGGTTTTCTATGTTGTCAAAAATACCTCATGGGTTATTTGGAAAATTTGAAAAAGTTAATGTATCTGTGTCTGTTTCTAACTTATCTGTCTCTCTCAGGCAACACTTTCCATTTCCGTAATTTTTCATCGCGTCATAACTTTCGAAATCAGATAACCGAATTCACAACGCTACACTTCTCTTAACAGAATGTTAACATTACTTACAAATGAAAAAATCTGATGTGTTGCACATGACTTTCTCTACTCTTGTAGAAACTATTTTTACAAACGCTTATTCTGCATCTACTTCATGTTAATCGGGATAAACATATGCAGAAACTATCCTATTGCTAATTGTCTTGTAGATGCAAGGGGAATTAGTAGGCTTTAAGCGATAGTCAAATCTTTTAAAAGCTGTACACAAATAAATAAAATAAACAAATAAATAACTAATTCCCATTTGAGAAAAACTATTGGAAAATTCAAACAAATAACAAGGAATACTTCGGAAATAGTTCACTCGAAAAAAAAACCTATGTGACATAAATTGTGACTCTTAACGAGATGTACATTCTTTTTGTCGTAACATTTTGTCTATTTCTTTCGGTTTACCAGTTATGCAAGTCATTCAGATTGAACAGACTTTTGGGGACATTCCTATAAAATTCAAGATATACGTTTCATTTTCCATGAAAATATCTTAAAAATATGATATTTTAATCAAATTCGTTTCAGCTATTTTTGAGAAAAATCAACATTTTCGAAAAATTTTCCGATGTAAAGGGTAGTAGGGGGTAGGGGGATTTTCTTGAAAATTTTCGTTTCACATCTTTGGAGGTTATTAAACTTAAATACCAAATTTGATATTTATGCGACATTTCGCTTTGAGTTATGCTGTTCACAGACGAACACGGATCTTTTTCTAAAACTGGTGGCCTCAAAACATGTATTTCCGGTGAAATATCGGCTTCAAATTTTTCCTGGAATGCAATATCTTCTCTACTGAAAGTAAAAAGTAACGAATGAAAGGACCTCTAAGGACCCATCAAAAAGAATTCAAAGAAAGGATGGAGGAAACAAAAGCACGCTAGATCAACACAATATAATGGAAAAGTGCAAAGTGGAGTGTGGCGATTCGTTCATTCTTTGCTATTTGTAAACATTCCACCCACGTTGTATGTGGTTTTCTCAAGGGTAAACAGTGATGATACCTACCAAATTATAGCTTTCATCATTTTATATCTCCATATTTCTTTAATAATGTATGCTTTTATGACTGTAACATCGTATTTAGAAGTAGGGGAGAGGGGGCAATTTGGCTGAAATTTTAAGCTTAATTTTTTTTTATTACAGCACCATTTCAGCTAATGCTGACATGGTACTGATCTATAAGTTTCTTTAGCAGCATCTATTAATAATTGTGTCATTATTATACGGCCACTTAAAGTTACAACCATTGCATAACTTACCCCATTTAGGAGGCAGGTTGGCACAGGCTGTGAGATAAGTTGGCCACATGTTATTTAAACGGAAAATATACGACTTAAATAATGTATTAAAATATCATCATCAAGTTATTAAGAACACTTCAGATTTATAATTACAGATTCATCATAGTAATAACACCTAAAGCATATCAACAGCTCCTTAAAGTAAGATATAACGTCCAAAGTTAATAAAACACTTAAATGCTAATAATAAAATGAAACACTGTAGACAAATTAATTGGAAATATCCGAAAAATAATTTAAACACACAAACTGCATGTTGCTACCGTTGTGCCAACTTGCCCCTGGTCTACTTGTTCTAATGGAAACTCGATGCAGCAATCAAGAGTAACGAATTGAAATACTCAAAATATCAAGGAATAAAGCCATTTAGAAGCACTTTCAAACAAAATATTTCGAAGTCACTTAATATTGGGTATATACCGAGGATAAAAATTTCCTCATGAAGTGAATATTTACTAACCTCATGGGGAAAAAATTTCATGGCTTTCTTCCACTACAACTTGTCACAAAGGATTGTCGCTTCAGAGACGTGTATTTGAAAACAAGAAATAGTATGTCTGCATTCTACTGCAATGTGTTGATTAAGGGCTGAAATAAGAGCCACGTGCCAACTTGTCCCTGTAACCAACCTGCCCCCCTCTTTCCTATTAAAAGTACAAAGAAGAGACAAAAGGTAGGTGAAAATTAAATGGCGTATAATTGAATTAAATATCAGTACAGATATTTCACTATTTAATGATATATCATTCACAAGATGACATTAAATTGATAGATGGATTGCAGTTGGGCGCCAATTTTTCGAGCGTACGAATGGTGTATGTGGCAACAGTGCGCCTCATTTAGCTGTACTTTCTTTTAAGCGCGAGACGCGATATTAACATGTGCTGATCATTTCCATAAAACTTACACCACCAAAAACCTGCTTAAAGAAGATTCGGGAATTGACTCGCAAGAATTCTAAAGCGAATTCATGGATTTACTTAAATTTTTCCCTGAATATCTCGAACTGTATAAAACCATATTCCTGTAGACATATAACCGCCATAATTTTATACCGGTCTGTGATTATAACATTCAGTTATAAACAGCCTTTTAAAAAGTCCTAATTTCACGTTCAGTGGCCATAAAGAACAAAAAACAGCTCTTGAGCTACCTACACGCTAAGTTAGAACTTCGTGTCGCTAGTTACAATTTTCGCGAGTGCGTGCTCCAGTTTTATTCACACAATGTAATGTTTCACAAAAGTTGTGTTCACTGAAGCAGCCAGGGTAAAAAGTTTTCCTTTTTCTACGTTTTACTCTCGCAGGTCTGTTGGAACAGGGGCAAGCAAAGCTAATTTCTCCATTAGATGGCACTGCAAGCGCGGGTGTGTATATTTAGAATTCCATTTGAAGCCACCCTAACGTACCCCGAGAGCAGATGTACGGTATGACAGTTGCCATCAATTCTTGCACCCTTCCACCCCCTTCCTCTGTTGAGGTTGAGGTTGAGAGGCCATATATTCCCGGCTGCCTCACTAGAGGGCATAACGCCGCGTTTTATGAGTGGCCTCGTTCTAAAGTTGGTCCAAGCGCTGATTATTGGCTATGTCCAACTTTGTGCCGTATGCCAATACAACTTTTTTTAATAATATATACGATATAACTGGCAGTAAAGTACAAAACTGTGACATCAGTGCCTTTCAGGAGCATTAAGGCATTTGGATACCATCCAGGGAAATTTGATCCACCGCTGCAGTTTATTATCATGATGCTTCCAGTTTGTTTCGTATTTACACTCACCTTTTTGGAATAGTATATTAAATGACTTTCAAGCTAATATGTGTATATTTATAAGGCATTCACATATAAAGTTTCTAAATGCGTTGTCGTTTAATGGAATGTAAATGATACTAAAATGTAGTTTACTTCAACTTATATATACAAACATATGATTCAGTGAAGTTATAGACATTGTGAAACAGAACGGGTGTTGTTGCCGCGGGGTAATAGTAGTCCCTTGTGATTGTAAATCATTCTAGGATATGTGTGTGTTTTTAATACATTTTTTCTTTCTCTACCACGTGCATAATAGGAGAGAAGGTACTGCATTCCACCCAAAAATTCGACACAGAGATTTCACCGGACATACATGTTTTGTGTCCCCTCCAAAAAAAACATTTTTAGAAAAAGGTCTTTGTGTGAGTGTGAACAGCATAACTCAAAAAACGAAAAGTTGAATAAATACCAAACTTCGAATTTAAGTTTAATACCTTCCAAACACGCAACATGAAGGTTTTTTAAAAAGTTCCCCCACCAAATTACACCTTACATGGAACATTTATCGAAATTTTTTATTTTATAAAAATGGTTATAATGATTTTGCTTAAAATACTATACATTAAAGACACCTATATAACGAATAAAATTTATAACTTGAATTTTTTGGGAATAGCCTTTGAACGTTCTCTTCATTCGATAGAATTTGGTATAATCTTATATAACTGGTAAACGTTAAACGGTAGAACAAAAATGTAGATCTTTTAAAAAACACAATTTATTTTAAATATGTTTTGTTGCATCAACCGTTTCCGAGATATCCGTTATTAAGGTTCAAATTGTTCAATACTTGGCCATTCTTTTAAAGTCTTGTCAATTTTAAACTGTTCGTGATGTCATGAAAAGAGTACGGAATTTAAAGACCACATATATCGTCCAGTTGTTAAACATTTGACTATTGCTGTTCCCTTTGTATCTATAACGAAATGTGTAATGCAACTATTTCCTGAAAGAATTATCTCGATTAAAACGAAGTAGATGGGAAAATAAGCTCTGGTAGGAATACTGTGTATACCCACTAATAAACAAAGACGGTAGAGAAAGTCATGTGAATATATCACATTAAATTTTTATACATTTTACTAAAGCCTTTGATAACGAAATCAGGGATAAACTCTAGGAAACTTAAAATTTTACATCTTAAATGTCTATACAAATCGAGCAAGGTGGTGCTACGATAATATATGGGGCTCGTATCCGGGAGGTCCAGCATTCAAACCCCCGCGGCTGGCCAACCTGACAAGGTTTTTTTCTCGGTTTCCTTCGTCGCTAGGCGACTGCTGGGTCGGATAATTTAATCCTCGAATTTTCCCATCATCCCTCTCATCACTAAATTTCATTTCCCTCTTCTTCACCATCATTGGGCTGATCACCCACCATGGATATGCTATGATTCGGAGTTTGCTTGCTCCTTGACAAGCTACTGACTCAAGTCATTGGCTTGTAAGTCCTACAAAAAGGAGGGTAATACGTTGAAGAGGAAGAAAAGTCTAATACAGAAAAAAATTAAAATCGACAAATATAGTAAGTGTTAAATCGCTAATTGTTAACAAAGGGATGAGATAAGAATGCATCCTGTCACCTAGGTTTTCTTTCTTACGTTTTAACTTTTACACAGACGATGTTCTAAGGGAATTGAAATTTAAAATTAAGAGTTTTACCAAATATTGCTTTAACAATTTACTTTATATCCTATTTACAAATGGTCAGATTATAAATTTTTGCTGAAAAGGAAGTGGCGTTACAATGAACAGTATTTTAATGCCAAAGTATAATAAAATCCTTTGAGTTACGATTATAATTGCTGAAAACTAACAATAATAAAAATAGCAGTATTTTAATTAGCAAATACGAAGTACGACCTAAAAGTTCTCAAAATTCACAAATTCTCACTAACCGAGCTATAGCACGAGAAAATGCAGCTAGTTGACACTTTATACATCTTTTACTTCGTTCTTAGTGAACGCATTTAGCATTTGTCAGCATTTTTTATTTTTGATTGTTATATTGATATTTCACGATGACATGTGTGAAGAAGCAGTGCGTGGTTGCAAAGTTTGGTTTCAAACCTAAAGAGTGATTCAAGCGGTTTGAAAATGACCGAACACCGGTTGATGGTGATTATCGTTCTGGACGACCATCGACCGACTTTACACCCGAAAATTTCGCTCCTGTTCGGGCTGTGATCTTGAAGATCGACGGCAGATATCCACGACGTCTAATACATTGTTTTGCACGAGCCAGATGATTTTATCAAATGAAGCCAACACGAGAAGCATCATAGCAACGCAAAGCTGCATACGCCTTTCATTGTCCAAAATTTCATGAGGAAAACAAAATGACCTTCGTTCCTCATCCGCCATATTCGCCAAACTTAGTCTCGTGCGACTTATTTTAGTTCCCTAAGATCTACATCTAGTTGAAACGTCCAAGATTTCAGACAGTGATAAAATTAAAGAAAATTTGTAAGAGAGCTCAACAGGTTCTCAAGAAAGAACCACCAGTTGGCGTTCGATACCTGGAAGAGGCATTGGGAACGCTGTTTACACTCACTAGATTGCTATTTCGAAGATTTTGGTGGTGAATATAGCTCAAATATGATATAGTTGCACTTATTCAGGCATGTCGGAAACATTTAACTTACGAGTATCTTCTCAAAAACAAAAGGTTACTTCCTTTTAGGAAACTTAAATAAAAAAAATCTGATGTGTTTTACACTCACATGACTTTCTCTACTCTTGTACAAACTATTTTTACAAACTCTTATTCTCCATCTATTTCATATTAATCGAGATAAACATTTGCAGAAACGATCTTTTGACATGCAAAGAGAATTACATTTTACACATAGCGACCAGTTCTAAAAATATTTTAAGGCCTACTATGTCCCGCTTGTTTTGTATTTGCAAGGGCAGTATAGAAATATAGTAGCCTTTAAGCATAGACATATCTTTTAATACCTGGTTGCTAGGTGCAGCACCATTCTCTTTGCCACAGATTAATACTCTTTGCATATCCAAGACAAAAAAATCTGATGTGTTACACTCACATGACTTTCTCTACTCTTGTACGAACTATTTTTACAAACGCTTATTCTCCATATGCTGCATGTTAATCGAGATATCGAGATGTCAATCTTATTGGTAATGTACATGTAGATGCAAGGGGAATATGCTAGATTTTAAGCGATAGTCAAATATTTTATCGCTGGTTGCTATGTGGCGCATTCCATTCTCTTTGCATGTCCAGGACATAAAAAAATAATAACGAATTTGAGAAAAAGTATAAGTATTGGAAAATTTAAGGAAATAACAAGCAATATCTCGAAAACGGTTCACTCAACAAAAAAAATGTATATGATATAAGTTGTGTACTTTAACGCGATCTACATTTTTTGTGTAGTAAAATTTTGTCTATCTCTTATGGTTTACCAGTTACGCAAAAGTCGTTCATAATGAAGAATACTTTTGGAGACATTCCCAGAAATTTCGAGATATACATTTCATTTCTCATGACATTATATTAAACATATGATATTTTCATCAAAATCGTTAGAGCCATTTTTGAGAAAATTAAAATTTTCGAAAAATGTTCCATGTAAAGGGTAGTCTGGGGTGGGGGGATTTTCTTGAAAATCTTCGTGTCGCATCTCTGGAAGATACTGAACGTAAATACCAAGTTTGGTGTTCATCCGACTGTTAGTTTTTGAGTTATGCTGTTCACAGACACACACACACAGACACACACACACAGACACACACACACAGACACACACACAGACACACACACGGACATGTTTCCAAAAATGCTTTTTTTGGATTCAGGAGGTCTCAAAACATGTATTTCCGGTGAAATCTCGGTATCGAATTTTTGGGTGGAATGCAATACTTCCCCTACTTACTATACGTAGTAGAGAAAGTAAAAAGAATAACGAACTCCCATTTGAGAAAATAAGTATTGAAAAATTTAAGGGAATAACAAGCAATATCTCCAAAATGGTTCACTCAACAACAAAAATATATATGACATAAATTGTGTATTTTAACGCGATCTACATTATTTGTGTAGTAAAATTTTGTCTATCTCTTGTGGTTTAACAGTTATGCAAAAGTCGTTCACAATGAAGAATACTTTTGGAGACTTCCCAGAAAATTCGAGATATACATTACATTTGTCATGAAAATATCTTAAACATATAATATTTTAATCAAAATCGTTATAACCATTTTTTAAAAAAATTAAAATTTTCGAAAAATGTTCCATGTAAAGAGTACTCTGTGGTGGGGGGATTTTCTTGAAAACCTTTGTGTCGCATCTCTGGAAGATACTGAACCTAAATACCAAGTTTGGTGTTTATCTGACTGTTCGTTTCTGAGTTATGCTGCTCACAAACACACACACAGACACACACGCGGACATGTTTTCAAAAATGCTTTTTTTTTATTCGGGGGGTCTCAAATGTAGTAGTTTCTAATGTTAATGTTATTTAACATTATTGTAGCCCCACGTTTGGGAGCCAATTTGTAACGGTATTACTTATAATGTTTGTTTACATCATGTGTTGAAGCCATCTTGTGACGTCATTCATTTGTTCGGTTTGTAGCTCCATCTAGTGTTAGCAATTTGTGGTAGTATTAGTGTTTGAAAGAATTTTAAGTTTTGTTTACTGTCCTCCGGCTAGCTATTATTTCATAGTCGAATATGTCTCTTGATCAGAGTGTGTAAACGGAAAGGAATCTTTTATCCAAATATAACACTGATGAAGAAATTTGTTTTACACATTTATTGTCAAACACGTTAACTATCACATTTATACATTGATCTTAACACTCGCCAAACTGAAACTGTTTTAATAACTTCATTACTAATCACTCTTAATTCGCGTACTTCAACTTTGTGTATAATTAACTTTATAATACTTTAGATTTTCGTAACTTGTGAATCTATAGCCGACGTATCTCATACAAATATTTTGACGAACTGAAGACGACGTGTAGTGCACAAAGAATTTTGATGAACTGAGCAACTGAAGACGACGTGTAGTGTATTGAAATTTTCGATGAACTGACCGCGATCTACCTCTGACTTACCCTATTTATACTCCTTCATCCAGATACGCCTAAAGATTATAACTGAACTGCTATTGGCTAAAAAAACGCGCCAACATTAGCGTCTATTTTAATATCCAATGAAAATTATGAATACATATGCTTTAGGGAGAAAATATTCCAGAAGTTTCTACCGAAAAACGCGCCAACATTACGTAACTTCCTCGTTTCCAATAATGATAAACAGCTCACCCCCTCGCTGCATTATTGCGCTATTATTGACAGTTTCAGTAAGGCCGTATAAACTTATTTCCCAATAATAATTACAATTAATAAACATCTGAAATCAATGTCACATAAAAATGCATATTCATATTACAATCATTATTTACATTTAAGTAATTTGTGATACAAATTACTGCATCACAAAACATGCATTTCTGATTAAATCTCGGTATCGAATTTTTGGGTGGAATACAATACTTCCCCTACTTAGTATACGTAGTAGAGAAAGTAATATGAACCAGCTGGAAATAGAAAGTTAGTACGAGCAACAAAGGGATGATGCCTGCATATATGCTTGCATGGGTAATACCTAAATAAATAAGCTCAAGAAGAGATATAATTATACGGTGAAAGAGCAATATTGTTCTGAGCGAAAGATAAAAACACGCAAAGTCACACAATAAAGAGTTCAATATTTGGGTTTACCTCTTCATCGTGAGGTTATCATTTATAGCCTGGAGAAAACCTCAGTCAGATAAGATGGTCCTGGCGGGATAATCAGCGGTATGCGGGCCCCCTAGAAATTTTAGGATATAACTCGATAAATGTCTGTTTCCTGTCTCAAATAGATTGCCTAGGAATAATTGTTAGTAAAATTTGCATGGTGTTATACATGTTCACCGGATATATGTATAGTTGAAGTTAGATTCCCTGATGGTTCAGAGATGTTCTCTGTTGTTTTTCTTTTGATGGAGCTGGAAATTATTTGACGATTAAAAATGATGTCTTCAACTCCATGGTAACAACTAACCCACTACAGTATGATTTGTTTGGTTTTGAAATCTCGTCTCACATTGTTACCCACATCCCTAACAAAACTTTTGAGTTATCCATTAGAAATATTTCTTTTTCCTTGTCTCTAAATATTATTTGCTAATGTAGGGAAGTATATATCCCAAACTGGGGATTAGTAGTCAGTGGTGTTCTTCATATTAGTTTCCTAAAATTTTGAATGTAAAATTATTTAAAGTTATAATAAAATACATATTAATTCTAGTTTATACCAAATAATCTATGAAATATACAGAAAGGCAATTGCTTCTTAGAATATTTCTTTGTTTTAATATCTGATGCTAATGTATTGATCAAATTAAAGATTATTATTTATTTTCTTGGTGTTATAATCGTAGTGCAGAAGTTATGTATACTTCTGTTGTTGCATGCACGAATTTCACTATTAGTTTTATTTTATTGCTTTTTAACATGAGAATAACTGGACTATTTATTTCATGGTCCAAATAATCAACGGCTTCCTACTGCTGATAATCTAGGGCTTCCGGCCAACACAAATTCAGCAGCCGGTTTCAATGTTATAATTCGCAATGAAACATAATGTCCGTACATAATTTCCTTGAGCTAACTATCGCTACAGTAACAAATTAATGAGCGCCATAATTCGAGAATAATCAACAAATTACGGAATCCTAAGTCTACAAGAGAATGTACATCAACATTTTCCACTTCCATCTCTAATAACATACATCTGTCGCTTGCAACAAGAAAGAAATTCCATCAACTTTTAATTTTAAAAGTTTTGTTTTTATTAACTGTGCGTTTTAAAGTTCCCCACTAAATTTCGTTTGGCAAAGCTGCATTCCCATTATTTTAGCGAATAATGCAAGAGCAAAAATTAGAAATAATTCTAAAACCCCACTACTTACTAACTACTAACTTAGTTGTTTATTACTGTTCAACTGTTAAAAATTGGATTTAATTTTGTATAGTTCTAAAGACATTTAACACTAAAGTTACGCTATTTATAATAATCCGTAAATTTCAGAGGGGCTGGCGCGGCAAAATTACAACTAAGGTTATTTAATATTGTTACATGCTGGGATGAGGGCCAAAAGATTTCCAGCAAATGATTAAATTTCGTTCACCCCAACACGCACATTGGGGGAGCGTAATCCGCTAACGACAAGAGGACCGGGACCTTGGTGTTTAGATTTAGATGAATCCATGAGGTTTTGTATTATACAAAAACATTACGTAACACACATTACCTGGAAATCATTGACAAATGTTTGGCGACTCTACAGTATACACTTAGGAAAACAGGATGGGGGGAGATGCCCTGAAGTCGAGGACTGACTATACAAGTGACGCTAACTATATTGCCCCCTCCAACCGTGTCTAGTCAAGCCAGCCAAGGTTGGCGTCATACCAGATCGTTTTCAACAAAGCCTTCTCTCTGGCGTGTTCCGCGCCAAAGAAGGGGTCGTTAGGTCGAAAAAGAATCAAAGGAACCGAATAATGCTATCGACAATGCAACACAATAGTGTGTCTGGTAATGATAATGCACTTACTGATACGCCACAATATATTTCATAAGTGGTTAGTTCCTAGATATATTTTTATCTTCTGCTCTTGTATTATTCGCTGAAATAGCAAACCAAATCTAACCTGCAGTCGCTCGCAATTTTTTCGGAATAACACAACCCCCTGTAAAATTACTTATGATAAATACGTCAATAAAAGATCTAATGTGTTACATTCATATACCTTTCCCTGGCCCCTATCATTTATTAGTGAATATACTTATGAATTATTGTTAGGAAAGTTAAATTCTTTATGTACTTCATTTTAATCGAGATAAATCTCTGCAGAAATAGCTACGTTATACACGCATTACAATCAAAGGGAGCAGCAATAATCACATGTTTAAGAACTGGACTGTTTATGCTGGCCTCAAAATGTTATACTCCTTCCATGCAATCGCGAGAAATAACTGAAAATCGACAGAATTTAAAAAGAATGACAAAAGTATAGAACACATCGAAACATCAATAATGGATACCTCGGAAATGGCTGGTGGCTCTAAAAAGTTACCTGAAATTTATTGTATACCTTAGAGAGATCTACACTCTTTGTGTAGTGCGTTTTAGTCTATCACTTGATGTTTATTAGTTACACAAGAGTAGACAAAGTTCCCTTTCGAATGGAGAGGATTTCACAGGCTATTCCCAGAAAATTCAACATATACATTTTATTTCATATGTAAATACCCTTAATATATGGTATTTTAATCACAATCGTTGCTTAGAGAATAAAATATTTTAGAACATGTTCCAAGTAAAGGGTAGTTTGAAATGGGGGAATTTTCTTGAAGATCATCTTATCGCATCTTTAGAAGACACTGAACCTAAATACCAAGTTTGCTATTTATCTCACTTTTCGTTTTCGAGTTATGCGGTTCACAGACATACGCATTATTACATACACACCCACGCGGAACCTTTTTCTAAAAAATGATTTTCTTTTATTCAGGAGGCCTAAAAACACATTTAGCACATTTCCGATGAAATCTCGGTTATGGAACTTTTAGGTGGAATGCAATAACTTAGCTACCTACAAAGTAAATGGCAAGGAAAGTAAAAATTGCAAACTAAAATCATGCCTTCACTCTTAATGATATTCCTTGCACTTTTAAGATTCATTATGGGATTACAAAATACAACTGCTAAAATTAAAGAATGTTGAACCTTCTCATTTAAATTTAACTAGTTTTTATATATTTTCACATAAGTATAATTAATTGAACCGATTACAGGATTAATTAGGCCTCTCTTCAGGTCAATACTTAGATACAAAAATACCTTTACTCAATGCATCGGTGAAATTTAGTAAAAGTGTACAAATTTTGGTTTTTTGTTTTTTCGCTGCTTATTTTATTTATAACCTTTACTTTCATTCTATATATATTTGGTTTTTTAGTAACAATAATTTTAAAGCCACAAATTGCCATTTAGTTACTCCTTTACTAGTTTAAACTCCAGTTTTCTCAATTCCTTCTTTTCAGCATTTTCCACTCTTCAAAATGCTCCCTAGACCGCAGTTTATAAGTTAAATGCTTGAAATTTTCAGGACAGCTTCAGTAGTAATAATTACAGATTTAAAAATTATTGGGCACTAGTTAAAAATATTTAATAGTTCAATACAAATGAATTATTTAAAATAATTCACATTGAAAAGTTCAAAATTCAATATCATGAATACAAAGTTTTCTCTTTAATTAAAATAAAGAAATGTGTGTACAACAATTTAACCTGGTATACTGAGCTCAAATTAAAAATTTGGGAGCGGTAATATAAATCGTAGAGTCATATTATCATGTCAAAAAGTGATTGAGATAACATCCTGAAAACGGTTTGACATAGCTCGTTTCAATGAATGCAACACATTTACATCATAAGCAACGTCATAATGATCTTGGAATTCAAGTAAGCAAGAACTGGATGTTTAATGACTACATAGATGAAATTGCAAAACATGCATTTAAATTTAGAAATTCAGAAGACTTCATTGTTTTTCAAACTTTAATTTTACTTTGTAATGGATATGTGAGGTCTAAGCTGGAGTATATTTCATCAATCTGGAGTCCTTACTTTCAAATCCATCAAAATAGAATATAGAAGGTCCAGAATCAATTTCTTAAATATTTGTATGTTAAGAATACCAATATTCCAACAGTCAATCTGGACATTATTTATAAGGATTTATTGATTTGGTGGATAATTCAACAATCGCAAAATACCACAATTTTAAAATTAAATCTGCATTACGACTACAACCACATTTCTGCCATATCACAAGTAACTTTTAAGCATTTGGTATTATTAAGAAGTATCTTATTTTAAAATATTGATTAAATTCAACCAATTGGATTTTTCTCTCAGTTTTTAAAACAAAGCTTTATAAAGCTCTTGTCTGATTATTCGTAGTTTAGTTTGTGTTTGTGTGTGTGTTTGTGTATATGTATGTATTTGTACATATTATGTATGCAAGTATATTTATGTGTGTTACCGTTTCTCTACTTTCTGGAATTGGATCTTACGTGCTGTTGAAAGGAAGTAAATAAATAAATAAGTAAAAATGTTTTGTGCAGTATATGTATTATTTTTGAGTACATTATAAACAAAAGTCAAACAAATCAGAAGAATACTGATGCGTTTATTCATAGATAATTGTGATAATTACAATTTGCTTTTTACTTTCTCTATCATGTATATAGTAGACAGAGAAGAAATTCGATACCAACATTTCAGCGGAAATACATGTTTTAAGGCCCCCTGTATCTAAAAACAGCCTTTTTAGAAAAAGATCTCTTAATGTGTGTGTGTTTGTGAACAGCATAATTCAAAAGCGAAAAGTCAGATGAATACCACACGTGATATTTAAGTTCAGTATATTCCAAAATTGCGACAGAAAGATTTACAAGAAAATACCCCCTGCCCAAAATACCCCTTTCACGGAACATTTTTCGAAAATGTTTTTTTGCAAAAAATGGGTTACCATTTTGATTAAAATACCATATATTGAAGATACTCACGATATATATATCTTGAGTTTTCCGGGAATAGCCTGTGAAGTCCTCTTCATTCAGAAGTAATTTTGTATAATCTTGTACAACTGGTAAATGTTAAGCATACTACATAAAATGTAGATCCCTTTAAAACACACAATTTACGTAAAATAAGGTTTTTCTGTGGCGTAAGCAGTTTCTGAGATATCCATTATCATTCTTTTAGTCTATTCGATTTTCAGTTGCTTCTCGCGACTGCATGGAAGCAGTGTGGAATTTTAAGGCCAGCATATAGCGTCCAGTTTTTAACACTTGACTACCACTGTTCTCTTTATATGTATAACGAAATGTGTATTATAGTTATTTATGCAAAGGTTTATTTGGATTAAAATGTGTTAGATAGAAAAATAGCTTTAGTAAGAGTAATTTGTATACGCACAAATAAAGATAAAGTCATGTGTATATATCAGATCAGATTTTTTATTTCAACAAATATATCTACTGTAGTTTTGTATAAACATTAGTTATTCTGTAATTTAAAACTCTATATAATTTATTCTGCATCATTTTCAAATATAAGTGTTTACTTGGGACAGTGCTGACAAAACCGGGACCACTACTCTATTCTGTACTTTGTGGTTACTACTGATACCCTTGTATGCACTTCAGATATGAATAAGATGCGGAAACTGACCGCTAAAAGTAATTGCAAGTCTCGGGCAAATGATTAAATCTAGGCGCCCTCTTTCGTTCTGAATAAAAGCATTTCGTGGTAGCGTAATTTTAAAAATGGGACAGAAGAGACAGAAAACTAAACATCTCGTGCTCTACTGGCACATAAAACCAGTAGCTTACAGCTCTATTGAGATTAGAACCTATAACCTCTGGTTAAGGAAATAGGCATGGTGCCAAAAAGGCGAAAGGATGTGCTTCCACAGCCGTGGCATGAAATGGGAGAAGCGAAACCCGAGAGAACGGATGTTCCAAGGATGTGCAGATAAGAACGCGACTGCGAGGTATTGACTTCTTTGGAAAGAAAGAAGAAAGATTGTTCTTCCGTGAGAAACTTAGTACAGCGGAATGGATGGATGGATGAGTGGCCATCTATTGATTTGATGGACAAGAATCAAATCAATGCACGTTGTGATTACTAAGGACAGTATTTTAATGCAAATGCAATTTCTTCTCTATTGCCAGAAGGCGTGCTCAATTGGCGAGTTATTTGCTAAATTTTCGACAATGTAAACAATATTTTATGTTGATTTAACGCATTTTACCTGTTTTGTTAATATTTCCGCAAACTAAGTCGCTTTTTTTACATACCCAGTTTATAAACCCATTTTATTTTACGCATTTTATTTACATATTTTATTTACAAACATGACATTTATGAATAATGTATGTCATTTATTGTCTTGTAACTTGGCAACACGCAAACTATAGCTCAAGTCACATCGGTGAATCATCGCCATATCTGGTTGTAGCCGTTCACTCAGGCATGAAAGTGTGTTAAAGAGTTCTCGTACGGAGTTTAAGTGTGGTGGTTTTACTTACACGTAATATTAAATTTACTTTAAACTTTATTGTTTGGTATTAAGAGTTATAAAAATGTAAACTAATATTTACACAAATGAAAGCAGTTCTAAATATTAAATCGTCAACTGTTTCGGAAATTAATTTCGAAAATACTCCGGAGGTTTGTAATTGCATTCTCAACTGAAACTTCAGATCAGTGCTGTGGTGCATATATTCAGTGAAAGCTTTGTTTTCGTGCAATCATGGCAAAATAAAAGTGAACGACAAAGCTGCATTATATGGGTAAATTATAATTCTTCAATATTAAATATAAATAAATAATCCATATGGTTTCCATAATACATTTATTCAAGGAGAGATTACATAAAATTCACTTAAGTTTTTATTTTATATCAATAGGATGTCTCAATACTTTTTATGGGAGCATTTATGTGCATATTATGGAAGTTTTTAATGCATACATGTATGAGTTTAATAGGATTACTAGGACATAAAATTCCTGTCTGTATTGATTACATAGCTTGAGAGACTGGTGGAAAACAGGGAAAATTTATAAACATATTTTAGTTTCTTACTTCTTAATTGCATATCCTATTCTACACTCGATGCTTAAAATAGAAGAAAAAAGCAAGATTTTGATACAGAAATATCCATCAAACATACGGAATCATAAATACCTTTAAGAGGAGCATAGCATTTAATTTAGTGTGGTTCACTATGCCCTATATGCTGTTCTAGCTGTTCCAGAAGAACATGCACTGAATTTTAAATACGCAAATTTTTATTACTATTCACTTACATTAAATTAACCTAAAAAGGTTTTATTAAACTAGAGCTTCATTTCTCTAGAGAGTCGAACACAGGACCTCACTAATCTCTAGTAGTAGCAGCTCTCAGTATATCACAACTATTGTCGCAGCCTCACTTGGAGAGCGGATTGAATATCGAGCACCTCATGTCGTGATACATAGTTATTGACAAGGAGATATAGACATATAATAGTGTCGTATGCCTCACTTAAAATTATTATTTAACTTCTGAGGAGAGCTACTCGCTTATGAGAGTGATCGTTAAACAAACAAAGAACTTTAAACTCGAGGCATCGACGAGGACGCAGCTAAGTTAACTTTATAAAATAGTCTTACACCAACATATTATCTGGCTGAAGGGAGAGGAAAGGAACTCTATTATACCATAATTAAAAGTTAAAAGGCGTGGATGGCACACAATTTATTGGATGAAGTTAGTTACATACCTTTTCCCATTGCCTGCCGACGAGGACATCGTGTGTTAGCAGTTGCCCGACTGTCTTACCCGAAGCCTACTCACAGAATGATGCTACGCCAAGTTGGCGTCAGTAACGCCATATCCCTTCCAATGACACACTGTTTCCCCTGAATCGCCCCTACTCAGACAATCTGCCCCCTCCGACCCCGGTAACCAGAGAGCGTCTTAACAAGACTAACATCTGTGCACATGCCACAATAGTAACATAGGGAAATAATTGCAGTAACAATTTCCGTATATTAGATTAATGTATAATGTAATAAGTCTGAGTTAAAAGATTTGTCCGAGAAAAAGGTCATTTAGCGAGTTATGTTAAGGACAGTTATTAGTAACAGCAGAGTCTTCCTCCGTGGTTATCGTGCTAGCCTCTAGTTCTCGAGGCCACGGGTTCATACCCGGCGGAGGGCGATGGACTTTTTCGGGCGTAAAAATCCTTAGCATGGCTTCCTTCGGAAGGTAAGTAAGGCCGGTGGTAGATTTACGGCACGGAAAAGAACCTCAGGCCTGATAAAGAGACCTGTGAGCAAAATTACCGCTCTTGTACGCCAAACATAGAATGGGACGCTAAGGACCACAGCACTTAAGGAGCGTCTGTAAATAAAACTCAATTTTTTAGTAACAGCCACAGAGCGAAGCGTTAGGCATAAAAGATTCTTAGAATGTGGTTAGGGTTTAGTCAATACATTTAAGCAGTCACGTAAACAGAAATTCTGTAAAACAGAAAGCTAAATGAAATTCTTAGATTCGGTGAGGTCCACATAGTAAAAGTTTAGAGACGTATACATAAGAGTTTTTAGTATTGGCCAGCGCGAGAAGGAACACTGGTAGATACATTGATATGTAGATGGAGCTTAAGTTAAGAAATGTGCGTTCATTCTCTCTTGAGACTTACTTATTTACCTATCATGTGACTTAATTATGTGAAGACGATCTTTATGACTACGCGTGTGATATCATCATTTTAAATTGTGCGGGGCTGAGTGACGCGCTTGAGTGAGTAAGATTTAGCGGCTATTGCGTAGGATCTTTCCGAGCAACTTTCCGCTACTTACGGTCACTGACGCTTCCCTTAATTATTGTTATAGAAGTAATTCATCCATAAATTCAACAGTCAGCGACTCTTCTCAAACTGAACATTTTAGCCAACATTAAAATTTCTCAGCTAACTAAGCTGGTGCTATCCTTTCACACTACGCCCTCGCATAACGTGAGAGAATGATATCATAGCCACCCACTGTAGCAGCCGGCAGCAAAATCAATATCAGATATTGGAGACTCATAAAGTGACACCGGGCATTCATCGTCGAAAGTCGCATCTAGAACAACAAACTGACTCGAGAGTTACAAAGGCGGTAAATGATTGTCCAAAAATGAAACAGAGTATTTAGTTACACAATACTATTATGTGTTAGGCAATTCTCACTGATAACAGAAAAATATACGATAATTTCTTAAAACTCCAAACTCAACAAACGTAAAATAACTTCTATAATTTAATGGCCATGATGAACTGTGATTTCGTAAGGCAGAATCAGGTAGATGAAATTTCCCAACCTCCCAACGCTAGAAAACACGCTGCTGGGATGGAAATAGTGCTACAAAAGCAACACTTAATCATGTTGGCAATGATTGCACTCGTAACCTTCATTAAGCTATATTAAAATAGATTCGAGTTCCTGGTCTGAAGAGTGACAGTATCTACTCACAATTGCTTGTATATACAAGTATAGCTTCTGTTCGCTCGATGTGGATCATGGATTGGAATGCAGAGTGGCGTCCACTCCATCGTGGAGTAGCCACTCCAGTTTGGTATGCATAAGGGCAAGTGGCGATATTATCAAACGAGTGAGTCTTCAGATTGTAATGCCGCCCTGAGTAATATACATGTATTTTGTTATATATCCTGTTGTTTGTCTTAATAATATGCATTTAGGCAAAGGAAGAAATTAAGGGTATACACTTTTACTTTCTCTACTACGTATAGTAGGTAGGGAAAGTACTGTATTCCACCCCAAAATTCGATACCGACATTTCACCGGAAATTTGTGTTTTGAGACCCCCTGAATCCAAAAAAAATGTGTGTGTCTGTGAAAAGCATAATTCAGAAATGAACAGTCGGATAAACACCAAACTTGGTATATAGGTTCAGTATCTTCCAGGGATGCGACACGAAGGTTTTCAAGAAAATCCCCCCACCCCAGATTACCCTTGACATGGAACATTTTTCGAAAATTTTAATTTTCTCAAAAATGGCTCTAGCGATTTTGATTAAAATACCACATGTTTAAGATATTTTAATGACAAACAAATGTATATTTGGAATTTTCTGGGAATGTCTCCAAAAGTATTCTTCATTGTGAACGACTTTTGCATAACTGGTAAATCATAAGAGATAGACAAAATTTTACTACACAAAAATGTAGCTCGCATTAAAATACAGAATTTATGTCATGTACATTTTTTTGTAGAGTGGACCGTTTTCGAGGTATTGCTTGTTATTCCCTTAAATTTTCCATTACTTATACTTTTTCTCAAATGGGAATTCGTTATTCATTTTTTTATGTCCTGGACATACAAAGAGAATGGAATGCGCCACATAGCAACCAGCTCTTAAAAGATTTGACTACCGCTGAAATACTGCCATATTCCCCCTGCACCTGCATGAAAATTAGCGCTAAGATTAGCATCTCGATTAACATGAAGCATATGGAGAATAAGCGTTTGTAAAAATAGTTTGTACCTGAGTAGAGAAAGTCATGTGAGTGTAACACATCAGATTTTTAATGCAATAAAGAGAGAAAAATTGCGTGTTTGTACATGTAAGGTAATCTCAAAAACCACTCAACCGATTTTGCTAATTATGTCACCACCGAAAAGTGAAATTCATTCTATTGGACATGGGGTTATAGAGCACCTTCTAATTTGATTTCATAAATTTCTAAAATATTAAAAAGGATTTACAAAACCTTAGTACTTGGAGTTATAAACAATATGCTTACGAGGTCTTATCTTTAGTTGAGAATGCCATGGAATAGAAAATAATAGTAGTTGTTTCTCCACAGATTATAAATAATAGCTTATCCTCGCAGAGTAATAACAAATTTCGGTTACATTTTATTGTAGGGAATATATACAGAGTGGACCATTTAAGTTGAGACTGTACAATATTTCCAATACTAAGCGTTGTAGGAAGAAATGTCTGCAAGAAAAGTTGCTTGATATTATGGAGGAAAGTAAATGTCATTATTCGTGTTTTATTTGGAGGACGTTGTGATGGACAATTTAAATCGACCCTAATAGTAAGTTCCCATTAAAAAAATAAAATTGACATTAAAAAGGCAATAACGTCCTCCAAACATAACACGATTAGTGGCATTTACTTTCCCCCATAATATCAAACAACGTTTATTAAAGAAATTTCTTTTCACAAAGCTTAGTTTGGGAAATATTGTAAAGTCTCAGCTTAAATGGTCCAGCCTGTATATAGCCATGGTGATCGAGGTGTGTTTTTAAAGTGAATATACACAATTTTTTTTAAAAAAAATAGCAGGACATTATTTTCCAAAAACTTCATCATTCATTATCTTACACTACTTCTCCACATAGTCACCGCCATTGTTCAGGCACTTATCGTAACGGGAAACGAACTTTTGTACGCCTTCCTCAAAGAATGATGCCGCCTGTGATGAAAGCCAAACCTGCACTTTTTGTTTCACAACATTATCGTCGTTAAAATGTTTTCGAACAACGAATTTCTTCAGATGAAAATCGCTCGGTGCCAAATCCGGACTGTAGAAAGAGTGGTCGTATTGTTCCCCACAAAATGATGTGGCTCATCATGCACATTTTCACGACTTTCGTTAAACTGTCTAATCCACTCCCTCACCATTCCATCATTCATTAGTGTTTCTCCATAAAACTCACACGATTGGCGATGACTGTTTGCTGGCGTAACATTTCTCGTATTAAGAATACGAATCACTCATCTGACTTCATAGTCGACGGGTCATTCGATTGTGTTGAATATTTCGAGACACACTAACAACAGGAACACTCAAACGCTCACAGCCGCGTCTGGCTTCCCAATCAATGGAGGAAGTGATTTCGTATCAAAATCGCGACTGCAGGAGCATAGTAATAAAATGGCACTTACTTTAAAAACACGCCTCGTAGCACTTCAGCAAACAGAAGACAAGAGTTTAAAAGGCGACAATTGATCCAGTGGTATATTTGTTTCTTTAACTGTTATTTATCAAATACTGCAGATATGTATGTAATGAACAAAAAAGTATCAAAACCCCTTAATAATCTGTATTCTAATTCTATAGATATATGAATGTTTTACTCGATGGTTGCAGACCTTGAGTATTTTCCGAAGAGCTTATCTTGGTGGCTTGGGAGTGCGAAGTGTTATTTCGCCGTGTATATTAAAAGTTTCCTCATTATATAAAACTTATGTGTCTTTGTTATTAAATATCTGTGAGACCAAAAATAGGGTACAAATGTTTAAAATTAAACCTGTTACAATTATCTAAATAACTATTCGAACATTGCGACCAGGATTTTTTCACAGCGAAAGGGTAGTTACACGGTATACAGAATTTCCAGACCCTAAAGGCTGGTTAAGGAAGTCGTTAAGGTTCCGCCGATGTTTCACATTCTTTCTTCTAATATCAGGAGATTTTTCCTCCGTTATTTGGAATATTCGGGACTATACAAAATTACAATTATTAGGGGTAAAGCTTTTTAAGTCGTTATACAATGTTTTCATAAAGAAGGGTGAGGTTAAAAAAATTAATTATTTAAATATTTCGCACGCCATTTATAAGCATCTGATGTGATACTTTCACATGACCTTCTCTAATTTGATCCTTTTAGTGCGTATACAAACTACTGTTACTAAACTTTATTTTTCTATCTACTTCAATTTAATCCAAAAAACCTTTGCAGAAATGGCTACATTACACATTTCGTTATAGATACAAAGAGAAAAGCGATACTCAAATGTTTAAGAACTGAACGCTGTATGCTGGCCTTAAAGTTCCATACTGTTTCCATGGAACCATGAGAAACAACTGAATGTTGAAAGGACTTTAAGAGATTGACAAAGAAATGAACAATTCGTTCCATTAATGACGGATATCTCAGAAATGGCTTATGCCACAAAAAACTTCTACTAAAGAGAAAAGAATATCCATCTTTTGTGTAGTACGTTTTGTCTATCGCTTAATGATTACCAGTTATATAAAAGTATGCAAAATTCAAGATTAGAAAATTCAAGATATGTATTTTATTTGTCATGTAAATGTCTTCAATATATAATATTTTAATCAAAATCGTTATAGCCAGCTTTTAGAAAAACAAAATTTTCTAAAAATGTTCCATGTATAGGATAGTTGGGGTGGGGAGATTTTCTTGAAAATCTTCGTATCGCATCCTTGGAAGATACTGAACTTAGATACCAAGTTTGGCACTTCTCCGAATTTTCGTTTTTGAGTTGTGCTGTTAACACACACACACGGACCTTTTTCTAAACTGGAATTTTTTTTGTATTCAGGGGGCTTGAAAACACACTTCCGGTGAAATCTCAGTATGAATTTTTGGGTGGAATGTAATAGGTGCCTCCTCTAACTTATAGGTACGTAGTAAGGAAAGTAAAAACGTTAGAACTGAGTGGGATGGCACAGGCGGTAACGTTTTGGCCCGCATTCGAGAAATTCCTGGTAAAAATACCATGGGCCGAGACCTATGTTACCTTTTTCTTCGTTATTTTCCTCAGTTACCAAAGCAAATACTGGATAATACCACGATTCAAAGTTCCACCTTAGCTAAAAAAAATAATAGACATAAAAATAGATGGTAACAGCGAACTCTGCTATTTATCCACAAATAATGAAAACAGGAAGAGTGGATGGCACCCTAATGCCATCTGCCCGGCACGTATAGAAGCAGAGGTACAGTTATCTGGAACTAAGACCTCTGTGGAACATGTCGAAGCTGCCATCTGATCGTCACGTATAGAAGCAAAGGTACAGCTGCCTAGCACTAAGGCCTCTGTCGTCATATGACGAAGCAAGATTGTATGGTACAAGGATGAGACCTAGAAGGTTAACTGTCCTCCACACACCGAGCCAAGAGGTGTCTCCTAACAGATCCATCGCAATAAAAACGTAGTTAAAACAACGTAAAATAAAAGAGAGAGAAAAACCATTATTCGTTTCCTTTTCTCTTTTAGACACACTTACAACGATGTATACAGATCTAATAAAAACAGCCGACCACATTTTAGAGTTAACAGTTGCTTTTGGGCATTTGTTTCCTCTTTGAAAGGTTTCAGTGGAGCTTTAAACATGGCACTCTCATAGATAAAAATTAATTGCTTGAATAATATTTATTTTGTTGAGAATCTTCATCAATCTAGAGCAACATGATCAATAAGAGAAACTCGTGTGTTCCCGATATTCACAAAGGAAACTGATCTCCGCTGGTATTTATTCTGGATTTCCAACTGGGAAACGGACGAGTACTCCAAACATTTCCAGTCAAAGCACCATTCGTGTTACACTTCTGAGAGCACAAGTAGAATGAATTAACTCTGAAAGCAGCCTCACTTTACGGTTTTCAAGCTGTCTATAGCGCAGTATATTTTTTGTCTCTAAACGATGCTTTTCGAAAGTGGAAAAATAACGAGACAGCTGCTTCCGCTTCATGTCTTGAAAAATATATATATATATATAAACCATGACCCTTTGGGATATTATTCCAGAACGTGGTGCAAGTGATGCAAATGTAGTTTTTAGCATACATCTGAATACAAAACCAACTTTGCTCTTGGATAGCAGATTCAAAAGGGGGCAGTAGCTTTTGCTTAACCGTGGGAATCCCAGCATCTGAGTTACAGAACGAATAGGTTGTAGTTGAGAAATCAGCATTTGCTTTTTTACTTTCTGCAACACTTTATCTATCATGTATACTGACTTCATAAAAAGAGGCCCATAATAGAACGCAGCTGACTATGTTGCTGATGACAAAATAAGACCCACTCTCTGCCAGCGTGAGGTGCCGTATTCATAGAGGATAATTTCCAGACACTGGATTGACAGGTAAAAGAGGTAAAGGTACGGACGAATGCAGGGTCCTCCGCAACCGGGGAGGGAGGGACGAGGGGAGAAACCGAAGGGTGACCAGATCCAGATGACAACGGACGCAAGCATTGACGGGGCCGCTAACGTTTCCAGATCGAAAGCATCCTACGCAACTTCGGCCCACCCTAAGCCACCTGAACCCCCGGCGGTCCCCCCGGAGCGGGGCCCACTCGGAGGCAAGACCTAACTGAGCAGTTCCGCTACTACGCCAGGAAAGAAACCTCTGGAGAGCACACAAACACCGCCCAGCCTCAACACGCTGAACACCGCCGCCTGGTCCTACAATCCTGAAACAGATGACAAGGAAGATGATGGGTACAGGAAATGAGAGGCAGGAGAGCCGTGGTAGAAAATGAACCACTCCAGCATTCGCCTGTCCACCCGGGAAACCACGAAAAACCCCTAGGTCAGAATGGGCGATCGGCTATGGTCGAATCCGAGACATTTCGAATGCGAGTCGCACACGTTACTGCGGCGCTACCGCGCTCAGTGATTAACAATGTACTATCACTCCCCCAAAATATGGCCGAGCCGCCGAAGTGTAACATTACACGCTACATGATCTCAATTGTGAGTACCGTTATGGTAATAATTCGTTGAATTTAGGTGCAAAAATAAAATATAAAATAATAAAAACGTAGAAATAAACAAAAAGTTTTTTCTTCGTCTACATGTCTCTGATAAAAGCTCTCATATAAAGTCGTGGCTGCCGTTCAGTTGAACTTCCCAAGCAAATAATTCTTCACGCCTTCTTATAGAGGGCCGAATTATGTTGTATTAGTCTAGCATTTTCTTGTGCACAAATCCCAGCGAAACTCTTTCATAGAGGCGGTATCCGAACCACCCCTTCATTTCACATCGATTCTAATATCGTTTACTCATTCGTTTTTGTGGTTACCTAAAGGTGGTGGAAACCTTACGGAGGGAAGAACACTATTGCGATCTAGGGGAATGGCCTACCTTTTATGCACGTTAGTGTACTTAGTAGGTAGAGGAAGTATTACATTCCATACAGAAATTCAATATCGAAATGTTTGTTTTGATGCCTCCAGATTCCAAGAAAGATATTTTAGAAAAAGGTCGATGTGTGTGGCTGTGTGTGTTTCGTAACCTCTACAGACTTTGGAGTAGAGTGGTAAACTTTAAACCATCTTTTAGTGGAGATTTTGCTGTAGAAATTGGCACTACTGTATAGTTAGCAGCATGTGTGTGCTCAAGCCATCCCATTTTCAAAGTAATATTCGCAATTTTTTTAAAACATCAAATTTTGGATAACTCAAACCCTGATTAAATGATCATTAAGAACATATCGTTTATGTCCATGAGATGGGCAGTCTAAAACAAGGTGCTCGATAGTGTGTTGGTTAGGTCCACATGAATAGATATACCCGTCCAGAGAAGGAATATAAAACCTTTTTAAATAACGTTTAAATTTACCATGTCCAGTCATAAATTGCTTTGATACAAAAGAGGTTTCATAACGCTACCTGAGGTGTGTATGCTTTAAAGCACTCAATACAGTTGCCTTATTGCGACAGTGAATACTAAAGTGTGAAAACGGCTAATTTTCAGCAGTAGTGCCGATATTTCTAGCTCCCCAAAAATAATGTGTTCCAAATAATCATTAAAAACAGTCAAGTACATGTAGAGAATCTATAACGAGAGTGATTGAGTGTTGTTATAGTTATTTACGTAAGTGTATAGGAAAATCAGCTATTTCAGGACGAATAAGATGTTTACGGCAGAGGCCGGAATATCGAAACGAGTCATGAAAAAAACACTTTTCCTCAATTGCGTACAATATTTTGTTTCATAACATGTCAAAATACTATATCAGATGGCCCAACTGTGCCGTATTTCACGTGTGTGGATATGCTTTCGAGTGTTAAGAGAGTTGCAGAATTCAACTGATTAACTTTGGTTTTGCATACATGTCTCTCACGTCCCATGAAGAGACATTTATAATTTTGGCAAGCAGAATGCAGAGAGGAATACTGTCGTACCACGCTTACATAGCATTGTCTATTCAGTCCAATGACCATTCGTCTTTCTCACAACGCAGCCTATCACATCATTAAATGTGTTTTACTTAGACGAAGCAAAAGATCGGTCATTAAGCTGAGAACACCAGTGATCAGATGACTAGTGTTGCTGATTCAGCAACAAATACAGTAATAATAATAATAATAATAATAATAATAATAATAATAATAATAATAATAATAATAGGGGCACAGGATGCAGATGCCAGTGATACACATAACGTGTTCTCGTTTTTGCATTTTTCGTCACGGCGCTTTAAAGTTTTTATTTAACTCCACAATGTGTATAATCCGTAATGATAGATAAGAACAGCGTAAACACAATTTACGAAAACGCTATGAACCGATACCAATAGATCAATAAAGACATTTTTATTACTTGTCAATCTAAATAGTGAATATACTATACTGTAACTGAAGTGGAAAACATTCCAAGACTTTTCGGTCTGTTTACACTGTTCTTCTCTATCACTGACCGTACACTGTAGCGCAAGCCTGACTACTACCTGTCAATGAGCGCAATCTATTAATCGTCTTCACTGATAAGTAAAAGGACTATAACAAATGCCGCTCACGTTATCGCCAGTTCCTCACTGACCTACTTGCTTGGAATTGCCCCGTTGAATTCTGCAACTCTCTTAACGCACGAAGGCCTATCTACACACGTAAACTACGGCGCTGTTGGGCCACCTGGTATGTGTATATTGATTGTATATCATACTGCATGTTACGTTGGATAACAACACAGTCATGCTTCATGGAAATGAGTTGATTTAGTACATGTTGGTAACTTTGGAGCTTGTCGTGCACTGGCACTGTCGGAGTATCAACTCTTTTAATGTGTTGTTGAGTATGGGACTGCAGAAGTTTAGTAGCATTATGTAAAGAAATATCTTTGTAATTAAATCAATTAAGGTTAGTAATCAATAATATTCAAATTTTAAAATCAATATAGAAACGTGAAATATTGCAATACGGAAGAAACATTCTTATGGAAATTTATCATTATATTGATATATTGGTGTTGGAGTACGGAAAGTAACTGAACGGAAAAGTTCAATTTGACGCACTGGTTGGAGACGGAAGAACATGAAATTCCGGATAGTATGTAACAAAATTTGATATTAACACCCTGAAAAAGCACTTTTGGTTTTCAAAGCATAAAATCACATCTAAGGTTCACAGAGAGACGAAGCAGGTAAGAAAATAAGACTGAATATAATACCGTAGGCAGAGCAGCTGATTTCGCTAGTATGCAATATGCTTATAAATTCATAAATGAACAGCCCAAAAAAGGAGAATCAAAAACCTCTCATTCATACAAAGCAAACTTAATGTAAAGTATTTCCACAAGGATATAATTGTGAATTCTTTTCAGTGATATACAGTACCTATTTCAAAGGGTTTTCCCCTTAAAGCAGAAAGGTTATTCTTCATGGAAACTATTTTTTAAAACAAAACATCTTATGCGTTACACTCCCACGACCTTCTGTACCCTCTAACATATATTAATGGATATGAAAAAACTTATTTTCCGAATGCTAATTATTCTGTCTACTTCATTTTAATCGAGATAAGCCGCTGCAGAAATAGCTACATTAAACATTCGTTATAGATACAAAGAGAACAGGGATAGAGAAACGTTTAAGAACTGAACGCTGTAAGCTAGCATTAAAATTCCATACTCTTTCCACACAATCGCAAAAAACAAATGAATGTTGAAGAACTTCAAAAGAATTACAAAATATTAAACAATTCGAACCATTAATAACTAATATCTCGAAAATAGTTTATGCCACAAACAAGTGATTTGAAATAAACTGTGTGTTTTAAAGATACCTATATTTTTTGTGTAGTACGTTTTCGTCTACCACTTAATGTTTACCAGAAATATTAGATTATACAAAACTACTTCCAAATGAACAGGACTTCACAGGCATATACATTTTATTTGTCATGTATATTTATTTAGTATGCGCTGTTTTAAGGGGACGAGGTACTCTGAAATCGTCAAAAATCACATTTTTTCTTTAGGCACTAATAAAATCTCTATTACTTCCAATTTCATAAAATATATACTTTTGGGGGGTTAAGAGCTTTTTAAGGCATTTAAATACCATTTAAATGCTAGTCTGCATTCCTTTAAAGCTATCGTGCAACGCCCCTTTTAGGAACATTTTTGTATCTTTCAACAACGAACGACTATATCCTGCCCAGAGAGTAGTTCAGTAACCAACAAAAGAGACCAGGGCCAAGAGAGGGCAATCAGAAAACTTGAAGTAATCCAGGAATGAAGGTGCAGATGATTATGACCGTGGAATGTACTGAAGTGCGTCAGAATTTAGAAGTTCAAACTTTAAACTCAGTTTTCTCAAAACAACGTTTTTGGATACTTATGTACCTTTTTCTCAGAAAATATGAGAAGTAGAGAGCTGAAATTTTCAGTACATGTATACAACGCATAGTTAAACTTTCTGAACCACAATCATAGTTTTATAATGTGTATTAGTGATATTAAGAAAGCAACAACATTACAAATTTCCCACATTTTTATCTTTGTTTTACTTTGCAAATAACTGTTTTTCAATTTCTAGTGAACCGATAGGAAGACAGCTGATTATACTAAGAACAGCATGCAAAAGTGTGATTCTGCATTGCAAGTAGTATCAGAAAAAAAGATAGATGAATTTAAATGTTTTAAGAGTAAATTTTATTATTTTTCTACTAAACGAAATAATTTTTACGGACTCAACTACATAATTTATCAATGCAAACAACCACTGGAAATAATTGCTATATTTTATAAAATAACTCACAAAAATTTCAGCAAAAGCATTGAGAACTTTTAGAGCAGTAGTAATTTACTACACTTAAGGTGTAATTTCCATGTGTTCGGACTGTCTTGTCCCCTTAATCAAAATCGTTAGAGCCATTTTTGAGAAAACAGAAATTTTCGAAAAAATGTTTCATGCAAAGGATAGTTGCGGTGGGGGATTTTTTTGAAAATGTTCGTGTTGTATCTTTGGAAGATACTGAACTGAAATGCCAAGTTTGGTATTTATCCGACTTTTTCTTTTTGAGTTATGCTGTTCATAGGCACACAACACAGGCTTTTTCCATTTTTTTTGTATTCAAGGGGCTTCAAAACATGCATTTCAAATAAACACTTGGTATTAAATTTTTAGGTGATTCACCTTCGTAGTAGACAAAGTAAAAAGACTGTAAAACTTGCGTAAAGTTTAGCTAGCTTTATCAAATGTGTTTGCCCCTGCTGTATCGACTTCTGGAGCAAACCAGAGAAGATAGAATAGCATTGCAAGGGCGTACGCGTTGACACTTAGCTATTCACTGTAACAAACAACGCAGCAATTGAAAGCGTGTTTTTCAGAGCAGTTAAAAGATTCCTCTTCAATGTAGTGATTTGAAGAGAAAAAGCAGATCTGGCTTTCTAACTAGCACTTCAGCGCATAACAAAACGGCTTCTCTGTCGAACTTACAAAGGAAATTAGAAAGCAATCAGATTGCTGCAAAATTAACAGTAAAAAGCGGAGAATCTTTCCATTTAATCTCTTTACGAAGCTTCTGCACCTAAAAGTCTGCGCCACGGGGCAGCAAAAATGTTACTATTGGAGAAAGTTCCCCAATTTCACGGTTGTTATTTTAAACGTTGCCATTAATTGGAAAACGACAGCGACGATTACTTTGGTAGCCCTTTGAGAAAGAAAAATCGGAAAAAATAAGGTATCATTAAGCCTTTTACCCCTGTTTTGTAAAGTACATTGGCAAATGGGATGAATTCACTACTCTAGTCTTAAGATGGATATATTTTCTGTAGTCACGAACATAATATTACTGTAAACACATCACCATTTAATTGAAATTTATTTTAATTTGAAAAACATCTTCAACAAAAATTTAATAGTAATCGCCAAATTTTATTAATAGGTTTCTAAAATAAATGTCATTAGCACCTGAGGTTTAAAATACGGTAAACACCTCGAGTATGAATATGATCAGAGAAGAGAACGGACATCCCTCACCTCGACCCTACGCGGATTACTTTTGCTTACACTTCCAGGAGATACGGGTAAGGTGAACGAGCCACAGGAGGCTATAGAATGCAGGCTGACAGTTGCTCAGAGGTCCTCAGCGATTCCGATCTTGATGGCCAAATCACACTGGGTTGCTCAGAAAAGCCTTCCCTCTGGTGGAACCTGGGAGAGCTCGACCCACCTAAGGCACCTCAGAGAAGACTGCCATCTTCCGAGACCGAGAAGAACTTTCCAACGAGCACGTATCCGCGCCATCTGTCCGGCACCGACCAGCACTGCACAGCCTCTAAGCCTACCTGAATTATGAAAGAGGAAGCTAAATAAAGGAAATTCGTATTACAGTGCTTTTCCTGCACATTGTAGCCTCAGTAACCGCTCTTTACTCGCATATTTTGTAGTTCTGAAAGACTCTGCTTCCCGGCAGGCTGGCGACAGTTTTAGCCTGAGGCGAGGTCTCTATTGTCACTGTCTGGAAACCTGGTTTTACTGCTCTTTTGTCTCTACATAGGTCAAGAAACTGACCTAACGGGAACTAAGCTCGCCTCCCTTTGTTTCAGTTGCTAAGAATGTACAGGCATCATCAATTATTTATTTTTCCGTATTTTATCTGTCTTCAACTCGCTTTTATATTCACAATACATTTTTAGTATAAATATCACATTAATAAAATGTACTTAAAGCTGGTAATTATTGCATTTGTTACTTGGCGCATGTGACTGATCGATCAACTGCTGACATGCAAGTGGTCAGCTACAGTTGGTAGTAGCATAATTTCCTTGAATGGCAATAGTACAATTTGTGGAGTTTAAAGAATAATCAACATTTAATTTTTTGTTTTGTAAAGTGTATTTAACACATGTTTATGTACATACTTGAGCTTTTTTCCCCTGTCACATAAATTCTGATTGAAATTATATAAAACTTGCATGACACTAAGGTTCGTTTGGTCATAATGACAACATCGCTCGTGAGGGAAGGTTTTCATTGACAGTAATATGTGCTTATATGTATACTTTACTTTTCCACACAACCACCGTTCATATCTAAACACTTGCTGTAACGCTACACCAGTTTCTTTAACTCCTCGGAATAGAAGTCTGCCGCCTGGGACTTGAACCAGTTGGTGACACTCGTCTTGAGGTTGGTAAGCGTTACACAGTATACGTCAGCTGTAATTGTTGACCTACTGTCCAGAAAAGCAATCAAAAGGACGCCCCTGTCGTCCCAAAACACGGTAGCCATCATTTTGCGATTCATGTACAGTAATCGCTTACACTTTTTTGGTTTGGGTGAACCGAAACGGCGCCACTGCATTGACTGTTGTTTCGATTATGCGTTGGTGTACGTTATCCATGTCTCGTCGCCTGTAACAATGTGGGACAACAAACCATTTCCATCTTGTCTATACGTGCACTGTGCGTTCGTTGCTCTTTTTGCTGACCGGTGAGCAGTTTTGGCATCCACCTCGCACAAAGTTTCCGATATCCAAGCTGTTCAGAGACAATCCTGTAAAGTGAGGTTTGAGCAACATTTGGGAATTCATCAGCCAGACCACTAATCGTCAAATACCGATAACTTCGACGTTTTTAGTTTACTTGCTCAACGATGTCGTCGGTCCGAATACTGGGCCTACCACTCCGCTGTTCATCGCGCACATTTGTGCGGCCATTTCGAAATTCTCGACACCAGTGTCGAACCTGTTTGTCACTCATTATGTCCGGACTATACACGAGGCATAACTCACAATGGATGTCAACAGCTGACGATTCTTTTGCCAGCAAAAATCTAATCACACCGCGCACTTCACAACTGCCGAGATCTAAGATTGTCGCGGTCATTGAGATCTGCTCTCACCGACTGGCAAAGCCTACTGCGTCACACAAACACTGTGGTAGGCTCCTCAGGAGTCGGTAGACAGCAGGCGTGAAACGTCATTTGGGCGTACCATCCGTTAAATATTGTTCATCAGACCTTAGTTTTGGAATACGATTAGCATTTTGGAATATATTTTAATATGTGTTTTTGCTTAGGTGTAATGGCAGAACAGAAAATGATAAAATGGAATTTGTGTATCATAATGTAGTAAAAGAAATTTTTAGTGTTACAGTAAGTAGAAACAATGTCATTAATACAGTAACATGGCATCATTCATTCAGTAACATGGACTAATACAATGAAGCACTACGTGCGACAACAACGCTATGACGTGAACTCTAGAACCAACGAATACTCAAACGAGTAAGTGCCCATTTCCCACGAAGGTCATATGAGTCAGAAGCTCGACCATAGTTAGATATACTTGTTGCTGCTTTTCGAACTAGTTGGGCTCTAAGAAACGACCGAGTCTCGTTCTGCACCATATAAAACGAACGAGTAAAACGCATGCCCTTGACATCTCCAGTAAGAGATCTTCTTGTCCCTGTCAACAACGATGTCTATTCTTCTGCTTTCAACACTACACATGGAACCTCGTGATGTATCTCATAGCCTTTACTGGAAAAAGCAGCTGCAGTTCTTTCCCTGATTCTGTTATGTCTGCATGGCAACGAGCGCCATCTCTCCGACACGAGTTTCAACTCCACGCATGTTATCGCCTTACGTACTCCGTCAAAATAAACAGGGCACGGCAGTCTGCTGGGTGTTATTCTTGCCGGCGTGCATACGAAACTTCAACAAGTTCACAAGATCAATCGAAATGGAGGTAAAGTAATGCCCTTAATGCAAATTTGCAACAATACTATAGGAACAACAGCATTGCCTTCTAATCATATACACTCATGTTGTAAAGTCTCATCCCCAAAATAAACAATAACATTGAAGTAGGTTATTGCTTCACATATGGAAAGCCAATTTGAAGTAGGAGTTGTATTTATTTCAACTGTTGGGGAGCCGAACTTGAAGTAGTTGCAACCGCACGTATGGTACCCGGTAGGCTTCGTCCGAAAAAATGTTTAAAAAATATTCACTTTGTAATTTTGACACTTTAAATATTATATATTTATGTTTGCCTCGGCTGCGTCAGTATTTATATTTTTTAGAGACATGAATGTCTTAGCAGGGTTGTGGTACGACTGAAGAATGTAGGATTATACAGATTATAATTTTACTTCACTCCTTTTATTAATTCTTGACACTACTTAAATAACACTTCACTGATATAGAGAGAGCTGTGAGATTCTTTTATTAATTACTTGCACTTTTTAACTTGTAAACTATTTTCGTCTCACACGAATACGTATTAAATTTCTCGAGGACGATCTCACGTCCGGTTAGGAACACTGTCTACAACCAACTGACTTGATTTCTACCACCTAAATTTGTAAATTTCTGTATTTCAAGTCTCTGATTGGCTAATCCTAATCAAATAAAATACCTTCATTTAACTATCGCTTTTTCTGGTTGTTGATTGGCTATTTTATAAACTGTCACAAAAATTACATTATTGCTTCCAAGAATTGCAAGTAGTATTGTTAAGCTTTCAAATTCATTATTGCCTCAAGGTTACCTCATTGTTAGCAACTTTTAACTTGTTATTCTCACAGCTCCTACATTATTAAATTACGTAATTCATTCACATAACATTATTGAACATGTACACAATAATATAAACATTTACAATGACTGTAATATACACTTTTTTATATATTGTTACATACACATATTGCTTTAAGGTGGGCTGTTATTACATTTTATATTATATAATTTGACTGAAATATTTAAGTGTTAAAAAGACTGCCTTTAACGTAATACTGAGCAGTGATGCTTTTAACTCAAGTTGCTGCTTTAAAATTCCTCCGAGAGTATGTCAAACACTTACCTTGATCAACTGTGTAACAAGTATTAAATAAAAACGAAATCTCCGCCGCAAGTGCTGTAAACCCGGTAGGTACGTAGTGTGATTGCAGTTTTGACGTCACGCTATTCGCGGTGTGGTACGCGGTTATTGATATTCCGAGTGGATATTTCGTTAACAATGACCTCGCATTATCAGGGGAATTTGGGTTATGTTGTTGACAAACTGGTGGTAACTACAGCCGACACAAAACACATGGGCGTTATTTATTTCCTAATATCCTGCTTCTGCAATTTGTTCAACTTCTGTTGCTCGTTAAAGGCAAATAAAATGGCGACATTACTGCTAGCAAATTGTTATTGTTTTGGCGTTATCAGCTTAATTGCTGGTGTTACTTTCTTGCTATTGGCTGCTGTCGCTAGCAAAGTTAAGTTACAGGGCAGACAGAACATCATTTTGGTTGTATCGGCTGGAAACAGTAAAATGACTGCTTTTGTTATGAAAACGTTCAACTTCAATTTCAACTTTCACTCTATAGACACTGAATTTTGCTTCCAAAAAGATACTGATGTATTACGTTTACATGGCTTTCTCTACCCTCAATCGTTTATTAATAGATATATAAATTATTGTTAGGAAGGCTTATTTTTCTATCTCCTACATCTTAATCCAAATAAATCTTTGTAAAAATAGGCACATTTTGTTACGGATACAAAGAGAACAGCGACAGTCAATTGATGTTTTAAGAACTGGGCGCTATATGATGGCCTTAAAATTGCGTATTGTTTACATGCAACCAGGACTTCAAAATAATGAAAAATCATTGAACAATTCGAACATTAATAAAGGTTATCTCGGAAATGGCTTATACCAAGAAAAAGTTATTTTTAAATAAGTCGCGTATTTTGAAGAAGTTCTACATTTTTTTGTATAATACGTTTTCGTCTATGGCTTAACGTTTGCCAGTTATACAAGGGTAAATAAAATTCCTTTCGAGTGAATGGGATTACTCAGCCTATTCCCAAATAATTCTATATGTGTGTGTGTGTGGGTGTGTAAATTTAATATATTTTTTCATGTATATATTTATATTTCACGGAAACATTTTTAACATTTGGGGTTTTAGTCAAAATCGTTCGTCATTTTTTAGAAAATCTTTCATATAAAGGATAGTTTGGTGTGGGGAGATGTTCTTAAAAATCTTCGTGTCGCATCCATGGAACATACTGAATTTAAATACCAAGTTTGGTATTTAACCGACTTTTCCCTTTTGCGTTATCGTGTTCATAGACACACAGACATACACATAAACTATTTTCTAAAGATTGTTTTTATTCAAAACATTTTGGACACAAAATGGACTTTTTTGGACTCAAAACATACATTTCTGATAAAATATCGACACCGAAATTTTGGGTGGAATACAATACTTCCCTTATTTATTATACTAGTACGGAAAGTAATAAGGAATGGAACATTCTGATTAACGACAAGGAATACAGAACAACGTCGCTTCCTCTTTCGCCATTTAAGAGCACCGACTGATAAAAATTGGGAAAAAATTTCAAAGATTACAATTTGGATCTTTTAATTTATTATTACATCCGTTTACACATTTTTGTGTAAATATTTTTGTTATAGGAATGAAAATGAGAACGTTGGAGGTCTATTTAACCACCCTGAGTGGAGGGCGTGGTTGAGCATTTGAGGCTTTTACAGATATTTCTCAAATTTTCTCCAAAATTTCTAGAATTTTTTTTACAAAATTAGCTGCACATATATTAATCAGCTTTTAAAATATGTATTTTAAGTAAAAATATATATTATTTAATAAAAATCTGCTGTGTTGCATTACGTAATTATGACACAGCATCGTAAGTTAGCATTTTTATTTTCCTTATCTCGTACTAGTAAGTAGAGAAGGTATTGTATTCCACTCAAAAATTCGATATGAAAATATATGTTTTGAGGTCCCTTGAATAAAAAAATCATTTTCAGAAAAACGTAGATGTGTGTGTGACTGTCTGTGAACACCATAAATAAAAAACGAAAAGTCGTGCAAGTACTGAAAATGCGACACGAGGATTTTCAAGAAAATTCCCCTACCCTCAACTACCCTTTGCATGGAACTTTTGATTTTATAAAAAACGGCCCTAAGGACTTTGATTAAAATAGGTACCTATATTAAACATATTTACACCACAAATAAATGTATGTCTTGAATTTTGTGGGGATAGCCTATGAAGTACACTTCATTCAGAAGAGATTTTGTACTACACGAAAAATGTAGATCTCTTTGAAACCCAGAATTTATTTCAAATAAGTTTTCCTTGTGGCATAAGCCATTTCTGAGATATCGGTTATTAATGCTTAGAATTTTTCATTACTTGGTCATTCTTTAAAGTCCTTTTAACTTTCAGTTGTTTCTCGCCAGTGCATGGAGACAGTATGCGATTTTCAGGTCAGCATATAGCTTTCAGTTCTTAAACATTTGACTATCGCTGCCAAGTCATGCGAATGCATCACATCAAACTATTTTGTAAATTAGCGAGGAGCGAGTTTATAGGGAAAATGGGAATCAATTGGGGAATTTAATGTCCTAGAGCATGTTTACACGATATCTCAGTTGGCTTTAGAGCAACCGACCTTTTCCATCTTGTCCTAAATAAGGCTTGTATGACAAAACAATTACCATTGATTGACCTAATAGCTGGTTAAACTATAAACTATACTTACGACATTAAGTTGTCATTGGGGTGTGTCATCTCAAATGAATTTGAGATATCCTTGTGGTTTGCAGGGAGAAATGCCAGTCAGTTGGCGCATTTAATGTCGTAAATGCTTTTTTGCCATGATAGCTCCTCAGTGGTTAGAGCAACCGGACGGAAACCGGAAGATTCATGGTTCAAATCCCGGCAATGAAATTGGGTTTTTCAATCTGATTCTACCTTTCCAACTTTAGCCTACACACGGTATGTGAAAGAAGAGTTGATTACGTAGATCTGCATTACTGTTTGGGTATACCGCTAATGTATACTCATTTTAATATAATTACTAGGCAAAAACGTTTAACTTCGTTCTTCACGGTTCTGAGCCCTTAGATACATTGGGAATTAAATCTGTTTGCAAAACTGTTTCATTAGCGGAAGTGTTTTAGCTCCATTCTTGTGCATACTGACGTTTCCCTGTATGATAAAAGTTTCATGTTGTTAGGGAATATAATATAACACACAACGCTGGTAAACACACCACGAGTTAAGCCAGGTGCATGTTGTTTACGGAAAGTAGATTATTGCGTCCAAAAATGATCGCTGGATCAAAGCTGTAGTTGATAGACATAATCTACTACTAAGGTAAACATTGCTTCCTTAAAGCAGTAGAAAATACACAGGTGTTCCTGTGTTAGACATATTGTAAAATATGTAATGGAATAGAGAAAAGATTTTTTTGACGATAACTAGTATTCTACTTTCTCTGTCACGTGCACAGTATGAGGTATTTATCGGACGCACCTCGCCACTGCGACCAACTAGATATATTATGACTACACCCCCTAGAAGGCAGGGATGAAGTGAAGGAGCCGCAGGCAGAGAGGTCCACAGAAACCCAAGGAAGTCCCTAATATTTCCAGGTTGAAACACCCGCCGGCACCAGTAGAGGAAAGAATCCCATGAGAGGGCGATGAAGCTACCATAGCAAGAGAGCCAACGCATCCTGGTCTTTCACGGGGAGAAATCCTTCACAAAGCGCAGCAACCATGCCATGTGACCGACACTAACTTCGGAACCCTAAGGCACTTCCTGAAAGATGAATGATAGGAAATGAGGGAAAGGAGGAAGCATGGTAGAGTACATTACCCAGCATTCACCTAGGCGGCCAGAGGAAAACCATGAAAAACCTCATGCTCAGAATGTGTGGCCACCGGGAGTCGAACCCGGAACCTCCCGAATGCGGACCTCAAGACGTCGCCGCTCGAGCCATCCTGTTGGTACGTACATAGTAGGTAGAAAATATATATTGCATTTCAACCAAAAATTCAATAACAAATTTGATAAGAAAACAATTTTTGGAAAAAGGTCCACGAGTGTGTCTGTTTACAGCACAACTCGAAAAACGGGCCCTCCATCAATTTTCTACCATGACGGGATGAATGGAAGGTGGATAAAAAGTCTGATGTGTTACATTTACATCACTTTCTCTGTCCCCTAGCGCTTATTAGGGATTATAGATGCATAGAGAACAGCGATAGTCAAATGTTTAAGAACTGGAAGCTATTGGCTGGCCTTAAAATTAAATTGAAACACAATTTAATATCGAAAGGACTGGAAAAGAATGGCATAGTGTTGAACAATTCGAATCATTAATAACGGATATCTAGGAAATGGCTGATGCCTGGAAAAAAGTTATTTAAATAAACTATTTTAAACAGATTTACATTTTTGTGAATACGTTTTCGTCTATCGCTTAGCGTTTACGGTTATACAAGACTATACAAAATTCCCTCCGAATGAAGTGGACTTTACAAGCTATTCTCAAAAAATTCAAGATATACATTTGTTTAATTATATTTAATGTATGGTATTTTAAACTAAATCATTACAGCTGTTTTTTTGGAAAATACAAATTTGCAAAATTTTTCCATGTATAGGTAGTTGGGGTGCGACGATGTTTTTGAAACCCTTTGTGTCACATCTTTGGAGGATAATGAACCTAAACACCAAGTATTGGTATTTATTCGACTTTCCGTTTTTGAGTTATGCTGTACACAGACGCGCACAGACACATGTTTCCACATGCTTTATTTGAATTCAGGGAGCGTCAAAACGTGTATTTTCAGTGACCTACTATGTACGTGGTAGGTAAAGTAAAACTGTCTTTTTGGATTGAGGGAGCCTCAAAACATGTATTTCCTGTGAAATCTCGGTATTGAATTTTTGGGTGGAATACAATACTTCCCCCACTTACTATACTAGTAGAGAAAGTAAAAATGGGCGAATGTTCAAACAACTATAAAATTAATGGAATGCAAAATCTTATAGAACACCAGAACATGTAAACTGTAACATAATTTGCTCTTTCTGCGTATTAAAACTATAATCTTCTCCCCTCGGTTTGGCTGCTGGACCTTTCTAAGTGGAAATATATATCTTCTGGTATCAATACGTGATTTTCATTTTGAGTAATCCAGCATGTTGTATTATCATATTGTGATGAAAGAAAAATGGATAGAGCATGATGTTTTATATACCCTAATAGTAAAGGTACATCTGTGTAATAGTGGCGAGTATAGGAAATCATGGACAGCCGAGTGCATGGCGAATGCTTCTGGTTATCTAGTGTTTTTTCTATATTTAATATTGGCAGAAACTAATCATGTGTTCCTCGCAGCCAATCTGTTATTGGTTTGAAATCAAACCCGACACACACGCATTAGCCAACGAACTTAGATCAGACCTAGTTAAGCGGCAAAAGGGAACGAGTTCGGGAACATTTCACCTGAGTGGCCGGAAGCATGTTCTGCAACGACAATCCACACCAGCCGCTGGATGAGTCCATCTCGTATTTGCTTGATGTCAAAAGTCTGGCACTCAAACATTGACTTATGAACTCAGGTCGGTTTCAGGTTCAGAAACAAAGGACAAGCATTAAGTGGTGTGCTAGAACCAGATAATGGGCGTGACAGAGGTAGTTTTGTATTTCTATACCAACATAAACCACTGCGTACTATATCGGCACGATTCTATACATTCGACTCTACCTCTTAAAGGAGAAATTCGTTTTAAAAAGTTAATGCACAAGGGCGAGTTCCTCATAATTTATTCTGTTACAGTGCTACGAAAGAGCATCCTTAGTTCGTATCAAAGAATGCGAAAAATGTTCGCTTAAATTTAACCATGAGCGTAGGATTTCAAACAATTACTGCTGTAAAGTGTTTAGAAACAATATGTAAATTATTAGTTTTTATATTGGTTGGGAACAATCTATGGTTTTCGCCCAAGTTCGTAGACCAATGTTTAGCTAACTCTGTAGCAGCTTAAAACATCTTAGGGAGGAACATAAACAAAACTTCCTGGAATTACTTCTACACGAACGAAGAGCCCTTTCACAATTCCCTTTCACTCCCCACCCTCTCCTTATGGGAGTAAGTATGTCAGTGAACTTGTCAGCAGCGTAAACAAGGGTTGTTTGCAACCCCTCATTTAACTCTGCTCCGCATTAAGGCCAACGACTTCTGTGTGGGAGATTCTACTATATGACCTACAAGAAAAGGCATTTGCGTTTTAACAGAATTATATATTTTTCCGTAACAAAATCATTACTGAGTATGAACAAATGAATAAATGAGCGTATTTATTTAAATAAAAGATTACATGTAATGATTCGTATGAATCACGAGTCCATAGACCGTAGGCACTTCTGCAATACACGGAATAATAAGCAAGATTAAAAACGGTAAAAAAAATCTCATGTGCTACATTCACATGATTTTTTCAACTATATTGCTTATTAATGGGTATATAAGCTATTCTTACGAAAGTTTATTTTCCTATGTACTATATTTTAACCGAGATAGTCCTTTTGGGAAATAGTTGTACTACACGTTTTGTTATAGACACACAGATAATAGCGATAGCCAAATATTTTAAACAACCGGACACTATACCCCGGGCATGAAATTCCATACTCTTTCCATGATATAATGAGAAACAATTAAAAATCGACAGAACCTTAAAAGAATGGCTAAGTATTGGACAATTCGAACTATAATAAAGTATATCTCGGAAACGGCTATGCACAAAAAAGTTATTTGAAATAAATCGTGTGTTTTAAGGAGATCTACATTTGTTGTTTGGTTCGTTTTCGTCTATGGCTTTCTTTCTAGTGGAGTGGGCCTGAAATGCTATCTCCACAAAATCCAAATACACAACTTATGTGTCATGTAAATGTCTTTATATGCGGTGTTTTAATCAAAATCGTTAGAACGATTTTTTAGAAAATCAAACATTTCGAAAAGTTTTCCATGTAAAGGGTACTTTGGGCTCGGGGATTTTTCTTGAAAACTTTCGTGTCGCATTTTGGATGATGCTAAACCTAAATGCCAAGTTTGGTATTTATCCGACTTTTCGTCCACGTCTAGATAGCAGGTAGCAGGTTATCTAGCAAGTAACAGAACATTATTCTCCAAATACTTTATCATTACCTTACACTACTTCTCCACATAGTCAACGACGTTATTCAGGCACTGGTGGCAACAAAAAACTAATTTTTGTATGCCTCCGTCAAAAAAATGATGTCGCTTGTGATGAAAGCCAAGTCTGGACCTCTTGTTTCATAGCATCATCGTCTTCCACCAAATAATTTCAGATGAAAATTGCTTGTTGCCAAATCCTGATTGTAGGGAGGATGGTCGGATTGTTCCCAACCTAATGATGCTATCAGATCTTGAGTTTGTTTGGCTGTGTATGGCTGGACATTGTCACTCCTTATGGTTTCCCCATAAACCTCACACAATTGGCGAAAAATATTTGCTGATGTAAGATTTCTCGCAATCAAAAAACGAATCACTGATCTGACTTCACATTTGGCAGATAGTTCGATTGCTTTGAACCTTTCGAAACGCTCTAACAACAGGAAAAAACAAAGTGACAATCGCTACATCTACGCCTGGCTTCCTAATGAATGGAGGAAGAGATCGCGCATGCTCAAAATCGCGATTGCATCGGCAAAGTATTAAAACGGTAATTTATATTTTCTTGTAAAAATTCGTCCTGAATAATGTAATTTGAATAAACAACCTGTTAATAATAACATAATGTGGGTGTTCATAAAAGCAATTTACAGATTGAAAATTGACTAAAAATGCAAATGACGAGCAAATGAAATATCTTTTACTATACTTAGTATGCAAGTTTGTACTAATAGACAATTTGTGTATTACAGAGAACGCTCTAAAGAAAAAGAGGGCCCACATCTGAAAATTTCTTTCCCTAAAATGCCACAATGTAAGGCGTAGTGCATTGAAACAAAATTCGACACACAGACTCAACGAAACTTCAGGGCTAAGTGTGGAAGAAACGCGCCATCAGTTGGTGAATGACACAATAAATTGCTGGAGACTGGATCAGTTTTGGTTTAAGTAAAGAGTGTAGGAAAAGGAGTATCAGAGGAATTCATCGAAGGAGTAAAACAAACCTTACCGAGAGGGATGGTTCAGGCGGTTACGTCTGTGGCCCAAATTCGGGAGGTCAAAGGTTCGTTTTCCATGGCCGACCTTCCTCACCCAAGGGTTTCTCAGGGATTTCCCCGGGTTGCCAGGCAATGCCGGGAAGGATCACTACATCCCCGGAATTTCCTGTCCCTCTATTCATCTTCATTCTCATTTTGCTCCATCCTTTATCTGCTTGGTTTCCTTCAGGGTTGCAATTGTCGGCGGAGGTCTCGGCATGTGCCGAGAAAAGGATGGTCTATGAAAACCTTCATCCTCCGGACTGCGAACGGTCTCCGGGTCCATCAGGGGATGTGTAAGCCCCTGTCTCCGCTCTCCTCATTTTTTCCTACCGGGGTGCTCCGACAGGAGCTTAGGCATAAAAGATTTGCGTAGGTCGAGGTACTAAGTCCCCCTCCGCTTTTAGTCCTATCCTCTCCCAAGGCAGCACTTGAATCTCCAACTAAATCGATTCGCACAGCTGCCAGACAGTTACAGATATTACAGGATCCTATACCACAACTATTACATGGCATCCAGCCAGATATACGCCAAAATGCGTGAAGATGTCAAAGGCAAATATGTGGTTCTAATTGATGTGATATCAAATAACTGGTCCATTTTTCTTTGTGGTACAAATAATTACTTCTAATGCTTACCTTAATATTTGGATTGAATATGTGACACTACAGTTGGCTGACCTTCAATAAACCGTCAATTACCAGCACGATCGTGCACCTCCACATTAGTGCATACATATTTGCGAGTTCCTGGATAAAAATATACAGATGAGAACGAACGGAGGGGCCTCTGAAATCGGGGCAGAGCAACGCAAGTAGATCACAACGGTCCTTTTTGCTTCTACCGTGAACCTCTGGGAGGGAAGGATAAGGCGAGAGACCCGAAGGGCGGCCATTTTCGCATGCCGATGGGTGCAAGTATGGACGGATCCCTAACGTTTACAGATCGATCGCAACCGTCGCTACCCGGGCCCTCCCACAAGTACCTAACCTTCAGGGATCCCCAGAAGCGGCGCCAGCTCCAGAGCACCCGGAGGCGGGTCCTAACTGACAAGTTCCGCAACGACGCCAGGGAAGAAACCTAGACAGAGCGCACAACCATCGCCCAGCCGCAACCCGCTGAACACCGTTGCCTGGGCCTACAACCTGAAACGGATCACAAGGATGATGGGTACTGGAAATGAGGAGCAAGAAAGTCGTGATAGAAGTTGAACCACAGCAACATTCGCCTGCCGTCCCAGAGAAGGCACAAAAAATCCATGGGTTAGAGTGGACGGTCACCGGGAATCGAACCCGGGAGCTCCCGAATGCAAATTGCAGGCGTTACTGCGGCGCCACCTCGCTCGGTTCCTGGACCAACATTCTCCGGTCGGTAGATTACAGAGATAGCCCTTCTCCCTGGCCACTTGGTTCAGCAGACATAGCTCCCGTCGATATTTTCGTGTGTATCGAACAAAGGTACGGGACATTACTGACAAAGACCAGACACCATTACCGCCATTGATGAGACTATGCTAGCAGACATGATAGGAAATCGAATTAAGACTTGATGTCCTTCGTGCAACCGATGGTGCCCATACTAAGGTTTATTAAGTGATGAAGAAATCTTCAATATTTGCTGCTTCTATGTGAGTAATTTCCATATATTCCTCTTTTCATGCGTGGCTGGAATGAATGCTTAAATTTGTAGAGAGACTTTATGGTCACCCTGTATATAAGGAGTTATATGAGATTGTAATGTATAGAGAAGGTCGTTTGTGTGTGACACATTAGATTTTTCAAATATGACATAGTGTAAGAGTACTGGCATTCTTTTTCCCATGTATGTTGAAGGTGTTTTTTCATTGCAGAGACATCCATTAGAGACAGGTCCCTCGTTGTTTTCTTCCTGGGCGTTTTGTTTGTACAGTGCCACCTAGCCAATTGCCTTCTATCTGCAAAACGATTGTCAGCGAGGCAAAAAAGAAGCACATTGCACTTTAACTGATCGCGATCAATAGATACAATGGGGGTCATTCGAGCTGATTGACGCACATGGTTACACCATATTGACTTTCGCATTCCAACTGAGAGATCGTAAAACAGTCGCTACATATGTTGATAATCGCACGCTGCGTTGCCAACACTTTCCATTCCAAAGACGTTAAGTAGGAAACGTAACAAAGTTCGAAACATCTCTGTGCATTAGATTCCTCCTTGCATTAAGAATTGGTAATGCTGACAGAGAAATACGGAGCATTAACCGCCTATCAAACTGTCATTCTTAACACACTATTCTTTTAACTTTCTCTTGCACGTAAATAGTAGCAGAGAACGTATTGCATTCCACCCAAAAATTCTATATCAACACTTTACTGGAAATACATGCTTTGAGGCCCCCTGAATAAAAAGGTTATAGAAAAATTTCCGTGTGTGGATCTGCACACACACACACACACACACACACATAGTGTGAGTGTGTGTATGTGTGAACAACGTAATTCAATATTTAAGTGCAATATCTTCACGAAGATGCCACACAGATTTTCAAGAAAATTCTCCCATCCCAAATTATCCTTTACATGGAATATTTTTCGAAAATTTGTTTTTTCTCAAACACGACTGTAACAACTCTCATTAAACACAATATATTAAGGATTTTTACATGAACAATAAAATGTACATTTGACTTTTTTAGGATTAGCCTGTGAAGGCCTCTTCATTCGGAAGAAATTTTATATAATCTTATATAACTGGTAAGCGTTAAACGATAGACGAAAACGCACTATAAAAGGAAATTTAGATTTCTTTAAAACATTCATTTAAAATAAGCTTTTTGCAGACTCAGCATTTTCGGGATATCGGCTGATGGTTTTTTGACTTTAAAAAGGTCCTGTCGATTTTCAGCTGTTACTTCCGATTATATGGAAAGAATATGAAATTTTAAAGCCACTATAAAGTGTTAACATCTTAAGCATGTTTTGACTATCGCTGTCCCCTTTTATCTACATATAACGAAATGTGTAATGTAGCTATTTGTGCAAATGTTTACTTTGATTAAAATGAAGCAGATAGAGGGTAGAGAAAATCATGTGAATGTAACACATAAGATTCTTTTAAATACTGTACCCATTCATTTATTTCTCGCGATGTCATACAAAAGGCATATAGGGTGAACCGTTTGTCATTAGACTATCGCTTCATCACCTCCTCCTAGAGGTTTCCGGGAGTAAATAGGCCTACATGTGCCCTTAAGTGCCGAAATACTTCTCCGCTTTCTGATAACTAAGGCTCGGAACTTGAGGCCTTCCTTGCGGTTAACTAACACGTGTACTCAGTGACAGCGTCTCTGTGTTGGTAGGAGATGATTGTCGACATTGAATACTTAGGCATACAGGATTTCAAATTCTAATAACCATTAACCAAGAAGGACGTCATGCAACAGATTATAAGGAACAGCATTTCTTACGCGTATAGGATACTGCTCTTGGGGAATCCTAAAGAGAATGGCTTTAAAAGATGAAAATGGTAGTGTTAAAAGATGCTGGGGATGGTAACAATTCTCATCGAGCATTTAATTGCTCTAATTTGAGGCAGTATTCTAACATTTAAATGATTTCAGTCTAATTATATAATATAAATGCAATAACAGCCCGCCTTAAAGCAATATGTGTATATAACAATATATAAAAGTGTATATTACAGTCATTGTATATGTTTATATTATTATGTACATGTTTAATAATGTTATGTGAATGTATTATGTAATTTAATAATTAGGAGCTTTGAGAATATAGGTCAAAAGTTGCTAACAATGAGGTAACAATGAGGTAACCTTGAGGCAATAATAAATTGGACAAATTAATAATGCTACTAGTAATTCTTGGAGCAAGAATAATGTAATTTTTTATACAGTTTATAAATAGCCAATCAACAACCAGAAAAACCTGAAAGTTAAATAAAGGTATTCTATTGGATTAGGAATAACTAATCAGAGACTTGAAATAGATGAAATTAGCAAATTCAGGCGGTAGAAATCAGTTCAGTTGCTAGTAGACAGCGTTCCTAACTGGACGCGAGACGCGTCCTCGAGAAGTTTAATACGTATTCAGTGTGAGATGAAAATTCATTACGGCGAAAATATAAAGTTTACGTGTTAAAAGTGCAAGTAATTAATAAATAATCTCACAGCTGTCTATATAAGTGAAGTGTTATTTAATCGTGTGAAGGATTAATAAATGGAGTGAAGTAAAAAAATTATAATTTGTGAAGCCTACATTCTCTAGCCGTATCACACCCTGCAAAGATACACATGTTTCTACTGACGCAGCCGAGGCAAACATAAATATATATAATATTTAAAGAAAACATTAAAATACAAAGTTGATTCCTAAAGTTGGGGCGAAGACCACCGGAAAGTGAACACTGGGGCAAAGGCCATCGGAAACTTTGTACCATATGTGGTCTAACAATACAACTCCTCCTAAAATAATAAATACTCCTTCAAATTAAACCCTCTCTCATCTCTTTATGCGCCCCGAATACCATTAATTGTTCCGTAGTTCGCGAAAGGTGATAGTAAGTGATTTGGCAGCTCTAAAGATACGCCACAACTTCAGACTTGCTTCTGTAGTGCATAATACGGTGCTTTTCCTTTCACTGTGGCCAACGCACGGTTGTTCTGGCGCCGGCCGACGTAGCTCGGGATCCCGGTGATCTCCGCAACTGACTCACGTTCTCATATTTACAATTACAATGATAAGCACATAGCCTATCATACGAAATGTTGGAAATGTCCTCTATCTACACAATTCTGGCAACATCTCAAAAAAAAAAACTGTCATTCACATTCGAGGGTTCAGTATCCGAAAAACCTCGTCTGAAGTTTTCTTTTAATAGGTACCGCATTCCACCCAAAAAACTGATATCGAGGTTTCACCGAAAATGCGCCTTATGAGCCACCCTAAATCCAAATAAAGCATTTTGCAAACATGTCCGTGTGTGTATCTGTGCACAGCGTATTTAAAAAGAAAAGTCGCATAAGTGCCACAGTTGGTATTTAAGTTCTGTATCTTCCGAGATGCGACAGAATATTTTCAAGAAAATCCCCACCCCAACTACTATTCACAAGGAACATTTTTCGAAAATTTTGGTTTTATAAAAAAGGCTGTAAGGATTTTGATAAAAAATACCATATATTAAAGATATTTACGTGACAAACTACCCATATATCTTGGATTTTCTGACAATAATATGTGAAGTTCTCTTCATTCGGAAGGAATTTTGTATAATCCTATATAGCTGCTAAATGTTAAGCGATAGCGTACTACACCAAAAAAATGTAGCTCTCTTTTAAACATAAAATTTATTTTAAATAAGGTTTTTCTTGTAGCATAAGCCATTTATGAGCTTTCCGTTATTAGTGCTGCGAATTGTTCATTATTTGGCCATTCTTTAAAGTCCTTTCAGCTTTCAGTTGTTTCTCGCGATTGCATAAAAACAGTATGGAACTTTGATGTCAGCATATAGCTAGCTTTCACTTCTTAAACATTTGACTATCGCTGTTCCGTTTCTATCTATAATGAAATGTGTAATATAGCTATTTTTGCAAAGGTTTATTTAGATTAAAACAGAGATTCTAAGAGATAGAAAAATAAGCTTTAGTAAGAATAGTATGTGTACCAACTAATAAAAATAGAGGGTAGAGGAAGTCGTGTAAATATATCACATCAGATTTATTTCATGTGATCATTAAACTAGGGAAAATTTATATAATTGGATTTGTGGAATGTCAATGATAGAGTAATTGACCCACGCTTAATATTCTTCTCTGAAGAAGCATAGTTCAATGTATATGGCTATGCTTCATCGCAATATAACAGATATTGGAGTATAGAGAAACCCGATTTTACACACGAGATTCCCTTGCGTGATACGAAAACTGATGTACAGTAAATGCATACAGAATCACAGGACTTATGTTTTTTTTAACAAACAATAAATGCAGAGAGGTACAAAAATGATTTACACCATTTTTGAACAGCTGGCGGACTGAATGTCAGTCGGATTCTTCCAACAAGACTTTGCTACGGCGCATACAGCTAATGAGTCATTAAATTTAATTCAGGAAATTTTTGTAGGTAGGGTAATTAGTAAAACAATTATGGATCTCACAATCCCCTGATTTAACAAGCAAGAAGGCTCAGTAGGTAAAGTCTGTAGCCCGCATTCGGGAGGTCGTGGGTTCGATTCCCATGGCCGACCTTCCTGACCCATTGTGTTTTCGGGGTTTCCCGGGTCGCCAGGTGAATGCTGGGAACGATCATTACATCCCCTGAATTTCCTGTCCCTCCATTTCATCTCCATTCTCATTTCACTTCACCTTTCATCTGCTTGATTTCTTTCAGGGTTGCAAGTGTCGGTGGGAGGTCTCGGAGAGAGCATGGCACGGGAAAAAGATGCTCTGAGGAAAACTTCATCCCCAGATTGTGAGCGGTCTCCGGATTCCGGGTCCCCAAAGTATGTGTCAGCCCATAGGGGGGAGGCGAGCCGGCTGCACCAGCCACTACCCGGGTAGTTTAAACCTGTAAAGGGTAGGGACCCTGCCCTCTGCCTGTCGTGCCTGCTGGTCCGGCCGCCTTCTGTCTCCTTCCTCCCAGGGCGCTCCGTCAGGGGCCTAGGTACAAAAGATCTGTAAAGGTCGAGGCGTTAAGTTTCCCCTCCGCTTCTAGTCCTCTCCTATCCTAGCCCCTGATTTAACTGTATTTTATTTTTATGGGGGAACTTGAAAATAAATGTACGCAACAAACACCATACATTGTAAGTACTAAAAGAAAACTTGATGTGAGAAATAACTCAGTTTCAATATGTATTCTTGAGTGTGAATGAAAATTTCTTGAGAAAATGACAGAAATTTGTGGATAGAGCACAACACTGATAACATTTCTTATGATAAGGTATATGCCTATTATCACTGTAATTTTAACTGTAACTATGAATACGTGGAGGGATACTATAACTGTTTGGGCAGGAGTCCGAGCTGCGGCGTCCGGCCCACGAGTAGCACTATATTTACTAAATCTATAATTACGGAGATACAGTCTTATAGTTTACTTAAAAATGGGGTCGTAGTTAATCTTGGCTTTCGACAGCAACGAAATTGGATAAAGAAAACAAGAAACAAAACCAGGAAAGTTTATTTCCGACTGCTACAAGTTTGGTAGAAGCAAGAGGAGTAGCAATAAGGAAAACTAAGGAGAACGTCATGCAATCCTTAATCCTTATCCTCTCTAGATGGGGAAAAGCCACGCGTGCTGTAAGTTCCACTGCGGGATGGTGCCGCAAATTGAAAATTCTAATGTAGCTTGCGGGAAGAAACAGCGGCACACATTTGTTATCTGCAAGCCAGCGGTTTCATTTGAAGGACTCGGTGCGCGAGATGTAAATAAAACCAATCCAATTCTAGCAGGGAACTTGGGTTTCACTAGCTCGGATTTATGGCGAATGTTGTTTGCCCCATTTAAAGCCGTAGCCAAAACGTTAGCGCAATAAACTCGCGCGCGATCAATTTCGTCAATCTGTGTTTTGCGGCTTGCTTTGTGAAGATTTGTTATGATGGCAATATTCTGCGAGATGGCAGAAGAAGAGAAAGTGGAGGTTCCTTCTTATTCAACCGACTTCTGCTGCGGTTAAACTTCAACTTCTTTAAAGGAGAGAAAAACTTATTAAGGAGAGAAGTCGCTGGAAGTACAGCACTTCACAAGAAATTAGTAACTTCGTAACTTTTGCAAGTTGTGAAAGCCGGCTGCAGTAAATCTTACTTTTTTGTTGAATCACGCACTTGGGTTAGAGTGTTTAAATTGATTCTTGCCGCAAATTAGTTTATGATTTATACTAACACACCTCCACTTCCCCAAAGACACTTGGAGAATATATTTGCATACACAAAGATGCGTATATCAAATATCGTAAACGCTTTTGACGTTATTGATAACTGCACGAGTGCTAAGCACTCTGATTAAGCTCTGAATTTCGAGTAATATTTATTATGACTACATAACAAATAAAATTCATATAAGTAATCCTTTTCAGCACAAAATATACCAGGTGGCCTAATCAAGCCGTATTTCAAGTGTTTAGGCATCCCTTCGTGCGTTAAAAGAGTTGCAGAACTCAAAGGGGCAATTCCAAGTAAATACAGGTCAGTGGGGAACTCACGAATTATAGTGAACGAGCTCCACTTTTATTAGTTCCATTTACACCCCGCCTATAACTACAATGGTCTTATAGTTGGCCTTTCCTTTGAAACATATTATTGCCTATAATCAATAGTGTTTACTGGTATTCGCTTGTCTTGTGGTGTCTATTACAATTTGGACTCTAATCATTAAACCACACACAAATTCACCCTCTCGTTCATACTTCCAGACTCTGGGGAGGATAAGGAATAAACTTGACTAGAGAAAAATTCCCACCTCCAGCCGGGAATCGAAACCGGGACCACTGACATAGCAGGCAGGTGCTCTACCGAACGAGCTACAGGGCCAGTCAAGCTTCGTTCTACACCTCTTGTTTGTCACAAAGACGATGAGCGGATCACGGTATTGAGAGGTCCTTCTCGGGCTTGCAATAGAGTGTACAGTGCATGAAGGTAAACAAAATAGAGCGAGAAGGTCTTAGAATATTTTCTACTTCATTTACGCAGGCTTTATTTCCAAGGGAATAAACTCACATTTTAGACTGAGCATAATTAAAATGTCTTCATTTGACCTATTCGTATCCGCCTACAGCTATTTTTGCGTGTGTTTATGCTACTATTATCTAACATCACGGTGTATAAGCAACAAACATGAGAGTTTTACTACCATTTTCGCTTGCTATTATAAATTTTTGTTCCTATTATTATCATCTCTAACGGTACTGTTATGCTGACCTCGCTCATTAAATAGATGTTTGAAAATTTGCCCCTGTTGATTGATACGATGTTCCAACTGTCTCCGTGCATCCATATGGATGTTTCTGAGAACCGCTGGTTCGGAGTGGTAGTGGTAGTAGTAGTAGTAGTAGTAGTGGTAGTAGTAGTAGTGGTAGTGGTGGTGGTGGTAGTAGTAGTAGTAGTAGTAGTAGAGTAGTAGTAGTAGTAGTAGAGTAGTAGTAGTAGTAGTAGTAGTAGTAGAGTAGTAGTAGTAGTAGTAGTAGTAGTAGTGGTACTAGTATCTTAGGGCGCTAATGAGCCAGTTCCCCCACTGACCTGTATTTACTAGTAATTGCGCGTTGAATTCTACAACTCTTTAGCGCACGAAGGGTTATCTCCACATGTCAAATACGGTGCGGTTGGGCCACCCGTATCTGATAAAAGTAATTTGTTCGTACATGCTGTTTAAAATCAACTCACGAAATTGCATTGCCTGAACTATGAAACAGTGGTTAATCATATACCAACCTAAACAATCTGATGTGTTACATTCACCTGTCTTTCTCTACCCTCTATCGTTTATTTGTTGGTATCCAAATTATTCTTACGAGAGCTGATTTTTCTATATACTTCATTATAACTGAGATAAACCTTTCTGGAAATAGCTTCACTGCGCATTTTGTTATAGATATAAACGGAATAGAGATACTCAAATGCTTTTTAACTGAACGCTCTATGTTAGCCTTAAAATTAAAAGTAGATATGCTTATAACTGTTTTTAGCAACTTAATGTCATTTGGCTGTCTGTATATATCACGATGTTTCTTTCCTCAGAATATTATCCAAATTTATTAGTTTTCGGCACTCTTAGAACTGCAACTTGCAAAGCAAAAGGAATTGAACAAGTGCTATATAGGATAAAGAATCATGATATTGGTAACATCCTAAATAAGAGTGCAATGACATAGAACAAAGACGAACTCAGTAACTGAAGATCATGAGTGAGCTTGAAGGCTTTGTGCCTCTAAGTTTAAATGTGGAAATAGGAAAACGTAAGGCAGCATTAAATGCATTAATATATGTGCTTCCTTAGACTCCTTTGCATATTGGAGCAACGACATTTGTGTAGGTTGCGTATACGCATATAATACCAGGCCTTGGGGGAAACAAATTCCTATTTTCGTGGTGGTGTTGTTCCCACGGCGTTTTGATATTGATTTTCGCTCGATGTGTGGATTGGAAACGTCAACAACCAACACGCTGGTCCCTCGCATTGTCTCCTAACGTCAAAGGATACCATTATCTGATATTTATTCAGGAGGTTTAGCTGTAGTTCTTGCAAGACATTGCACTGCCAATACGTTGCCAAATACTACATCAGAGCTCTGGAACGACCATCTAAAACAACACTTTTTCCAATAGTCAGATCACACAACATGGTGTCCTCGATCTCACGATGTTGAATTCTTGCCCTGGGTTCTGTGATGAGATCTCAGGTTTATGCAAAGTGTTCCACTGGTATTTCGACTTTTTAATACGTCTATTGTTTGGCTAGAACATGGCATCTGATATGTCACATAAAATGAATTTCTCTCCCATTATCGTTTATACCTTCCACAAATTGGTCTTAGGAAAGCTAATTTTTCTTCTTTCTCCGTATTAAAGAAAATAAATTCGCAGAAATAATTTAATTACACATTTCGATGTCAGTACAAGGGTAGGTAGAGGAAACCGAATCAATATCCAGAAGATTAAAGGCGGGTCACTGTAACGTGACCCTGAAATTCCATACTCTTTCACAGCATTACGAGAAACAATGAATAGCGACATTACTTAAACATTACCGAGTAAGTATTTAAAAATTGGAAATAATAATGATGTATATCTCGGAATTGACCAATGCTACAAAAACTTATTTGCAATAAATTATGCATTTTTAAGAAATCCACATTTTTGGTGCAGTATCCTTTTCGTCTATCTGTTATGGTTGGCCAGTTATACAAAATTACTATTTGTTTCTCTTGCGATTCACTTTTTGAATGCGAGAAATGTCACGCCAGCAAACATTAATCGTCAATTGTGTGATGTTTATGGGGAAACAATAATGAGTGACAATGTCCGGCTACACGCAGTCAAATAAACTCAAGATCTAATCGCATCATTTGGTTGGGAACAATTCCACCACACTCCCTACAGTCCGAATTTGGCACCAAGCGATTTCATGTGGAGAAATTCCTTGGAGGAAAACATTTCAACGACGATGAGTTGTGAAACAAGAAGTGCAGATGCCTTCATAATAGGTCGTTATAATAATAATAATAATAATAATAATAATAATAATAATAATAATAATAATAACAATAATAATAATTTATAATGATTCTTTGACGAAGGCACACAAAATCGGGATTCCCGTTACGAAAAGTGCCTGAATAATGGCGGCGACTATATGGAGAAGTAGTGTAAGGTGTAAGGTAATGAGTGAGAGTATTTCAAATAACGTTCTGTTACTTTTTACTTTCTCTACTACGTATAGTAAGTAGGGGAATTATTGTATTCCACCCAAAAATTCGATACAAGATTTCACCGGAAATACATGTTTTGAGATACACTGAATGCATATAAAGCATTTTTGGAAACATGTCTGTGTGTGTGTGTCTGTGTGTCTGTCTGTCTGTCTGTGAACAGCATAACTCAGAAACGAACAATTGGATAAACAGGTTTTTAGGTTCAGTATCTTCCAGAGATGCGACACAAAGGTTTTCAAGAAAATCCCCCCACCCCAGATTAACCTTTACATGAAACATTTTTCGAAAAATTTAACTTTCTCAAAAATGGCTCTAACGATTTTGATTGAAATATCATATATTTAAGATACTTTCATGACAAATAAAATGCATATCTTGAATTTTCTGGGAATGTCTCTAAAAGTATTCTTCATTGTGAACGACTTTTGCATAACTGGTAAACCATAAGAGATAGAAAGAAGTTTAGTACACAAAAAATGTAGATCGCGTTAAAATACACAATTTATGTCATATATTTTTTTGTTGAGTGAACCATTTTCGAGATATTGCTTGTTATTCCCTTAAATTTTTCAATACTTATATCTTTTCTCAAATTCGTTATTCAATTTTTTTTGGTCCTGGTAATGCAAAGAAAACGGAATACTCCACATAGCAACCACCTCTTAATATCTTTGAGTATAGCTTAAAGCTTACCAATTCCCCGTGCATCTACAAGAAAATTAGCATTAAGATTAACATCTCGATATCTCGATTAACATAAGCATATGGAGAATAAGCGTTTGTAAAAATAGTTTGTACAAGAGTAGAGAAAGTTATGTGAGTGTAACACATAAACTTTTTAAAAAATGATCAATGCTTACTTTAAAAGTACGCTTCGTAGAAGTTCAACACCATTCAAATACGTAGTTTCCAAACAAAGAATTCGCATTTTTAAGCGGATCCTATTTATTATTCAAGGTCTTTCTTTTCAGTTTAATGCTCTATTTTACCAGACTGTCACTTTAAGAAAAACATTCGTATCCTTGTGAAAATATAGAAAATACGTGTTATAACTCACCGACAGAAGAACAAGTATTAGCTAAACTCTTTCCTCAGCTCACCTGAAAAAGAAACAAACCAAATTAGCATTTATAAGAGTAAGTGGTTGCAGTTTTAATTAAATTTTACCATTTTTGTTATATATCTACTTTGCAACACAGCAGTATTGAATATCAGTGATGATCAACAAGCAAGGTAGTAATTACTGTCACAGTTGCGTTATTAACCGTTATAAAAGCAACAGAAACAAACGCAACCAGTTATTCAGTCTCAATTACACTTTACTTATTGTAGATGCCTAGGTTTATGGGGAGCTAATACCTGAAACAAGTTAATTAAAGCGCCATTGTTTACGTATTGTTGCAATGTTCTTTTAGATAGCGTGGAACCATAGTTCTATTATACATCGATACAAGAGAAATATTATCTGAGTGCTTTGGAAACAACATTATGTGATTAAAATACATAAATGTTATGATACTGGATACTACATCGTATGTATTTCTATCTCGTTAAGATTCATTAAACCGTTTCAGCTTTTAAAATATTAAATTGGCATTACTGATTTTAAATAATGCTTTACAAAATCGTCTAATCTTAGTACATTTACAGTTAGCAAGAGCGGTGTGTTTTCTTTTGTCACTCCTCGTATGTGACGCAATATATAAAGAGTACTCTAAAACTCACTTACTTCGCTTCCAAATAAACAAATGCACATGTGGAGTTATTTCACATGCCCAGATAATAATTATGCAAAATACCATTTATGCAGATAAACGTATAAAAGCATTTACATTGAATTTTATTTATGGACGCTCTTTAACTGCTGTACTCCTTAGCGTCCCATTCTATATTGTGAGTGAAAAACTGGTAATTTTGCTCAGAGGCCTCTTTGTCAGGCTTGAAGTTCTTTTACGTGCCGTAAATCTACGACGCGGGACCACTGACTTTACTTCGCTTCCGAAGAAAGGCATGCTTAGGATTTTTACGCACAAAAAAATCCATCGCCCTCCGCCGGGTTTGAAACCCGGACGTCGGGAACTAGAGGCTAGAATGGTAACCACTACACCACAGAGGACGATAGATGAATGTATGTAGTATTATTGCTACTGCAGGGACTTCTCTCTTTTCCCAACTTCCTCTCTTCCTCTCACTCTTTCTGTGCAATGTACATGTCATGTGGTGTTTCGTAATTCGGCAATAAAGCTGTGTTTTCTTGGACGTTAATATAAATTAAAACATAATAGATGAAATATACTTGTTTTTGTTTCTTCACAATTTAACGGCCTATAATCGTGAAGGTCATAACGGATGGTGAATGCATAAAAATGGGTTAATGTTGCTCAAATGATGCAAGAGTCCATAGAGCTTAGAGTTAACCGACATGGATAATCTGAGGATGAGGAAACCCTGAAAAAATCCTATTCAGATAACTCACCAAAACCAGATACCAACTCGGGACTTCTTGAAAGTTAGGAAGAAACGCTACTTCCCTGGCCATGGAGATATGCATATGATTAGTATTGGCTTCGTTAGGCTTACCATGAGATTAAATTAAGTTTGCCTGGTATCCAGAATTATAATACACATAACTGACCTCTGTAAACGAGTAAGAACAAACTGACATAAATGGTATTCAACCTTTGAGAACGTTTGTAAATAACACGAGTTTTCAGAAATACAATGCTCTTAAAGCTTTGCTTCGTAGCATTTTGCAGAAACCCCATTAATAAGCAGGATACGACTATTTACATTTTATACAATGTGTTACACAAGGGCAACGATGAAAACGTTTAGAAAATCAAACAAGGATTGGTTTTAAAACTTTAAATCAATTTATTCTTTTTCAAAATATTCCCCCTTAACACCAATACATTTTTGCATTCGATGAAACCAGTCCTTAAAGCAGCGATGCCACTCTTCCTGAGACAATTCAAAAACCAGGTTTCTATAATGTTCCACTGCTTCGTCTGATAACGAAAAACTAATTCCACACATTTCAACTTCAATTTTTGGAAACAAAAGGAAGTCACAAGGTGCTAGGTCGGGGCTGTATGGCGGAGGGTCCATGGTGCTGACGTTTAGGGCATCCAGATATTCAGTTGTTACTTTTGCTATATGAGGCGATGCGTTTTCGTGATTCAACATTATTTTTTCTCTTTGGCGTTTTTCACGAAGTTCTTAAAAAATTGTGGTAAACAGACATTTGTTTGTCAATCGGCAGTAACGCTATGCCTAGCTTCTAACGCTAGGGTAGCAATATGGCCCGTTCTACACAAAAACAAAACTAAAACTAGCAACCATTTTCTTAACAGCACTATGAATTCGTCGGACGTTTGTAGGCTTAGGTTCTGTTCGAAAGACCTTTTGAGCTGATCGAATTTTCTGTACAGGATCATAACAATACTTCCAAGATTCATTACCAGTAACGATATTCCGAAGCAAATTTGAAGTGTCACCTTGGAATTTTTCCAGAGTTTTTCTGCACCAATCAATGTGTTTATATTTTTGAACGGGAGTCAGTTTACGAAGAATCGATCTAGAACAAAGTTTTCTCACATCTAACCGTTGATGTAAACTGTTTTGGATTTGACTCATACCAATGCTCAATGTCGCCCGAATAAATTCCTAAGATGTCCGTCGATCTTCTTCAAGCATTGCTCGAACAGCGGCAATATATCAGTAACAGCAGTTCTTGGGCGTCCTTTACGAAATTCATCACTAAGAAAAAAATCTGATGTGTTACACTCACATGACTTTCTCTACTCTTGTACAATCTATTTTTACAAACGCCTATTCTCCATATGCTTCATGTTAATCGAGATATCGAGATGTCAATCTTATTGGTAATTTTCTTGTAGATGCAAGGGGAATATGCTAGTTTTAAGCGATAGTCAAATATTTTAACGCTGGTTGCTATGTAGCGCATTCCATTCTCTTTGCATGTCCAGGACATAAAAAAATGAATAACGAATGTGAGAAAAAGTATAAGTATTGGAAAATTTAAGGAAATAACAAGCAATATCTCGAAAACGGTTCACTCAACAAAAGAAATGTATATGACATAAGTTGTGTATTTTAACGCGATCTACATTTTTTGTGTAGTAAAGTTTTGTCTATCTCTTATGGTTTACCAGTTATGCAAAAGTCGTTCACAATGAAGAATACTTTTGGAGACATTCCCAGAAAATTCGAGATATACATTTCATTTCTCATGACATTATCTTAAACATATGTTATTTTAATCAAAATCGTTAGAGCCATTTTTGAGAAAATTAAAATTTTCGAAAAATGTTCCATGTAAAGGGTAGTCTGGGGTGGGGGGATTTTCTTGAAAACCTTCGTGTCGCATCTCTGGAAGATACGGAACCTAAATACTAAGTTTGGTGTTTATCCGACTGTTCGTTTTTGAGTTATGCTGTTCACAGACACACACACACAGACACACAGACACACACACGGACATGTTTCCAAAAATGCTTTTTTTGGATTCAGGAGGTCTCAAAACATGTATTTCCGGTGAAATCTCGGTATCGAATTTTTGGGTGGAATGCAATACTTTCCCTACTTACTATACGTAGTAGAGAAAGTAAAAACGGTCTCTTTTGAATTCGCTGCACCAATTATAAATTATTGCCTTAGATGGGGCTTCTTCGCCAAATGCATTTCTGAGCTTATCTTTACATACACGGCAATTAACTCGCAAAACATTAGAAGGTAGCTGCCAAATATAAAAAAAAACTCATTTGTTTTTATAAACATGCCATTCTAAAATTGTTTAGTATTGTTAGTAACCTTATACTCAACTTATTTTTAATTGAAACCTGTATTATGTTATGCATTATGGTTGTGGTCAGTTCGGAGATTCTTAAAAATTCTATTTTTGGCATCAAAGTAATACATTTTTCACTTTAACTCAGTTACCTATCCAAAATCGAAAATGTCTAGAAGTTTATTCGTTTTGGAGTGATGTAGAAATGAATTTTTTTCCCTATTATTTTTTTCAGGGATTGGGTTTTTTTCCTGTGTGTTTAACGTCCGTTTTTACTTCATAGGGCACCAAAGACGGTTACACTGATGATATGAGAAGATATTCTGCGAAACTAGTTTGGTAAGCGCTTGTTACGTATCGAGGAAAGAGTTGTTTCAATTTCCGAGAAACCGTTATGCGCTTACCATATGTGTATTGCAAACTATTTTTTGCACGAAGGGTATTTATATTAATTGATATATATTAGCTGAAATATATATATAACTGAAAATAGACGTTATATTTTAGAAGTTGATAAACCTATATGTGTTGCAATGGTGACAGAACATAAGTGTTATTTGTGTCGCCAAATTATGCTGTAGTTTTATAGTCATATTAGCAACTTGATTTATTTTTACTCCGTTTGTAGAGAAAGTAATAGAAGACGGGACCAATAATGTGGAAATCGAATGGTCATGGAAAAGTGGATGTGATGAGATAATACCGAAGAAACCAAAACAGAGGTATGACTTGGCATATACTTCATTCTGCATGTGGGTAAAAGCAAAATCTGATGTGTTACACTCACATGACTTTCTCTACTCTTGTACAAACTATTTTTACAAACGCTTATTCTCCATATGCTTCATGTTAATCAAGATATCGAGATGTTAATCTTATTGCTAATTTTCTTGTAGATGCAAGGGGCGTTGGTAGTATTTAAGCGATAGTCAAATATTTTAAGACCTGTTTGCTGTGTGTAGTATTCCATTCTCTTTGCATTACCAGGACATAAAAAAGTGAATAACGAATTCCCATTTGAGAAAAATTATTGTAGAACTTAAGGGAATAACAAGAAATATCTCGAAAATGGTTCATTCAACAACAAAAATGTATATAACATAAATTGTGTATTTTAACGCGATCTACATTTTTTGTATAGTAAAATTTTGTCTATCTCTTATGGTTTACCAGTTATGCAAAAGTCGTTCACAATGAAGAATACTTTTAGAAACATTCCCAGAAAATACAAGATATACATTTCATTTGTCATAAAAATATATTAAACATATGATATTTTAGTCAACATCGTTAGAGTCATTTTTGAGAAAATTAAAATTTTCGAAAAGTGTTCCATATAAAAGGTAATCTGGGGTGAGGAGATTTTCTTGAAAACCTTCGTGTCGCATCTCTGGAAGATACTAAACCTAAATACCAAGTTTGGTGTTTATCCGACTGTTCGTTTCTGAGTTATGCTGTTCACAGACACACACACACACAGACGTGTTTCCAAAAAATGCTCTTTTGGATTCAGGGGGTCTCAAAACATATTTTTCCGGTGAAATCTCGGTTTCGAATTTTGGGTGGAATACAATACTTCCCCTACTTACTATACGTAGTAGAGAAAGTAAAAAGATGTGGATATTAATGAGGAAAATCTATTGGCGTATTTCGTTCTAAGAAGCGGTAAATTGAGGAGTCTTGGAAATTTGTGGTGGAAATTTTCGATGTTGAAAGCTACGATAATGTTAAATGATGGAATTGATATTGGAACTTTCAATAAGTTAGTGTTTATATTGTGATGGATTTACTTCCCGCAAGTGCTTTTGGTCATTTCTTCCAGAATTGAGATTTCTTTTGTTTTCATAGCAACCACATTGCTTGAGGAAATGTCACGATCCATAGCAACAATTCTTTCAAATACCACAAATTAGTTACATCGTACAAAAAATAATTATTGAAAAGGAAAGATTACAGCCTAAATCTATGGTAGCTTTTGCCAGTAACGAGGACCAAGGAAAACCTGAACATACCTCAGTCAGGGAGGACGGATGTAGTTGGATTTGAACCATGGACATCACGCCCACGAATCCGTGTTTTAACGCTTTCGGTCACTCGTGCCATTAGGGATTAATGAGAATTTACGTGTACCGTAATGTCAAGTAACCTCTTGCATGGTCTACACAAATCTCTCCTTCCAGCTGTATGATAGGTCATTGTCTTATTGGATAATGTATTATCTGAAATTATTCTTATCAATGTTATCTTATATTTTATTTTAGCATTATCTCTCCTTTCCTTAACTGAAAATATCTTCACAATCATGTTAGACTTTCATTTCTTATTTTATCATCTCTAGTACATCCTCTTACATATCTCATAAATGTCATCTCTACAGGCTAAATATCTGTTTTCTAGTTTTTCTCATCATCTTGTAGAGCTCCATTTGTGTTTAATTTCTATTTCCCCCCTAAAGTTCTAACTATTGTGCAATTGGAGCTTGGAATTTCTTAACTTTCATCTAAAGGTAATGTATCTATGAAAATTCAAAAATCCACAGTTTTCTTCCGATTGATGTTCTTACCACATACTCAGAATATAAAACATGAAGTGTACAATCACTTTTTGATATGGTGATGTAAACTGCTCCGTGAAACCTGAAGTTTGTCACATCGCTCCCAAATAAGAAATTGTTTTGCAGGCATTTCTTAATTTTAATTAGTTTAAGAGAAAACATTGTTTTGTTCACACATGGAATTCTTCAACCTTATCAATTTGACATATGGAAAATAGTTAACTTAACTGAACAATTTCATATTATTAACAAGTACAACAACTTTTCGATAATCGGCTTTACGTTGGTCTTCAAAAGCGATGAAAGTGATGTCTTACATGTCCTACAGATGTCACCCTATGTCATCCTCTAGCTCCATCACAATGCTGGCAACATATGAATAACGAAAACAGCCAAAGTCAGTAAGATACCGTCAACGCTCTCAGCGTGCGCTCCTAATTACTTTTTATTTTAGGTTTATTAATTTTTACTTTCTCTACTACGTATAGTAAGTAGGGGAAGTATTGCATTCCACCCAAAAATTCGATACCGAGATTTCACCGGAAATACACGTTTTGAGACCTCCTGAATCCAAAAAAAGCATTTTTAGAAACATGTCCGTGTGTGTGTCTGTGTGTGTGTGTGTGTGTGTCTCTGTGTGTGTGTCTGTGTGTGTGTGTGTGTCTGTGAACAGCATAACTCAAAAACGAACAATCGGATAAGCACCAAACTTGGTATTTAGATTCAGTATCTTCCAGAGATGCGACACGAAGGTTTTCAAGAAAATCCCCCCACCCCAGACTACCCTTTACATGGAACATTTTTCGAAAATTTTAATTTTCTCAAAAATGGCTCTAACGATTTTGATTAAAATAACATATGTTTAAGATAATGTCATGAGAAATGAAATGTATATCTCGAATTTTCTGGGAATGTCTCCAAAAGTATTCTTCATTGTGAACGACTTTTGCATAACTGGTAAACCATAAGAGATAGACAAAATTTTACTACACGAAAAATGTAGATCGCGTTAAAATACACAACTTATGTCATATACATCTCTTTTGTTGAGTGAACCGTTTTCGAGATATTGCTTGTTATTTCATTAAATTTTCCAATACTTTTTCTCAAATTCGTTATTCACTTTTTTTATGTCCTGGACATGTAAAGAGAATGGAATGCGCCACATAGCAACCAGCGTTAAAATATTTGACTATCGCTTAAAGCCTACCAATTCCCCTTGCATCTACAAGAAAATTACCAATAAGATTGACATCTCGATATCTCGATTAACATGAAGCATATGGAGAATAGGCGTTTGTAAAATTAGATTGTACAAGAGTAGAGAAAGTCATGTGAGTGTAACACATAAGATTTTTTAAGTTTCTGATTCACGGGAGGTTAGGTTAGGCTTAGTTTTTTTATATAAGCTTAGGTTTCTGATTCACGGGAGGTTACGTTAGGGCTAGATTTTTTTATACAAGCTTGTTTTAATTAGTTACCAGTGGTTACACCAAAGCACGCGAGCGAAGCGAGATTTCAGCACCTAATTGTTCTCTTACTATCGTGTATGCTGTCTTCGCACCCTCCGCAAGCCATTTTGTTTCCAATTATGTACTTTTTATAATAATGCGTTGCGTTTCTATCAGCGGCAATACAAAATGAAGAAGCAGAAGTAACAACACATCACTTATTCCGCGTATTTTACTTCTCATTTAGGTTAGCAGTTCCCATTGAGCATGTGCGATAGGGACAAGATGGCTAAGTTTGTTGGCTTCACATCGTAATTTTGCTATAAAAGTAAAATACTTAAAACGGGCGGGCAGGTGGCACCAGCTGTAAAACAGACATTTACTTCTAAACTCACTCCTAAGGTAATTTGTTCCCTGAAAGCTTTTATTAACGTTTTCAATGAAGACCAACGTAAAACAAAATTGCCCAACGTTTGAGTCCATAATTCCTGAAGCTCTTCTGAGGATATCTCGGTAATAAGTTATAAACTGTGGTCCAAGTACCATTTTGAAACGTGAAATAATGCTGAAAAAGGTAATGAAAAATGGAGTTTAAAGCTGGTGGTACTTTATTTAAACGGTATAGGACCAATTAAATATCCATTTGTGGCTCAAAGCTTTTTATATTAAATATTTGTTTAGCATGAAAGTGCAAGTTATTACACTTATGACAATGCAAAGAACAAACAAATGAAAGTTTACATATTTTTACTTTCTCTACCACGTACCAAGTAGGTAGAGAAGGTATTGCATTCCACCCAAAAATTCGATACCAAGTCGTAAGTACATGTTTTGAGGCCCCCTGATTAAGAAAGCAGTTTTAGAAAAAGGTCCGTACTTATTCTCTCTCTCTGTCCGTGTGTGTCTGTGAACAACATAAATCAAAAACGAAAAGCCAGATAAACACCAAACAGCATTTAAGTTCAGTGCCTTTTAAAAATACGATGCAAAGATTTTCAAGAAAATCCCCTACCTAAAATTGCCTTACATCAAACATTTTTGAAATGTTTTATTTTTCAAAAAATGATTATGTACTATTTTGATTAAAATACCACTTATTAAAGATATTTACATGACAAATAAGATGTGCACCTTGAATTTTCTGGCAATAGTCTGTGAAGCCCTCTTTATTCGAAAGGAATTTTGTGTAATTGTGTATAACTAGTAAATGTTAAGTGATAGACGAAAACAGTACACAAGACATGCAGATCTCTTTAAAACACACACTTTATTTCAAACAAGCTTTTTGTGGGATCAGCCATTTTCGAGATATCCTTTATTAATTGTTGGAATTGTTGAATACTTAGTCATTCTTTTGAAGTCTTGTCAACATTCAGCTGTTGATAGGGAGTTCTTCGGATTGGGTTGGACTCGGCGGGGCAATGGTTCCCGATACCCATGTGAGATTGGGTACGTCTGTACGGGTTTCCGTACAGGAGGGGTTGTGAGGCGCCTCATTGTCCTCCGGTACTGCCCTGGATAGCCCGTAGACGGCATGCTAGATTGCTGTCGGCCCCACCGAGGTTTTCGGTAGTAGCCCTTTTGGATGACGCACGTAAGTGGCGTATTCACTTCCATCCTCGCCTTTGTGGACTCTAGGTATTAGCTTCATGTGAAACCCCCACGGTTGGAGAGCCACTCGGTTGGCGCGCCCTGAGTTTAGGAGGGGCTTTGGCTCTTGCCCTGGTAGACCTTCGCTTTAACAACAACTACTGTTTCTCACGATTCCATTGAAACAATATGGAATTTTAAGGCCAGCGTATAGCGTCCAGTTCTTAAACATTTGACTATCGCTGTTCCCTTTGTTTCTATAACGAAATGTGTATTGTAGCTATTTCTGCAAACGTTTATTTGGATTAAAATGATGTGGATATAAAAATAAGCTTTAGTAAGACTAGTTTGTATAACCACTACTAAACATAAATGGTAGAGAATGTCATGTGAATGTATCACATTTTTTTCCTAAGTTCACCGAAGTATTTCCTTAATGTATTTGTGATATTTAAAACTAATATCAAATACTATATAAATGTCTGCCTACAAATACTATAGTACTAAATTTTGCTAATTAGTAATGCTGCAGAAGGAAGCCTGCTATTACGTTTATAAGAGTACGTAGTAGCAGGTTAACACAGTACGTAATTAATCGTTATTTGTAGCCGTTAGCTGTAACAGTAATCTGACAAGGACAGTTGTAACTGTTACACGAAGCAACGGTCTGTCGCATCTCTACTGAATATTTTCCCCCTGCCTTTGTTTGATTGTCGCCTCTAAGGTTGCACTCGCAATACACATGGTCTCTTTTTCCTGTTAAGACGTGATCTATGGGCACATACATATTGTACCGTCAGGCGATCACCACACACACTAACAAGCAGCTGGGGTGCTAAACGTCAAGCATCCCAGTTGAACTATGGACTCTTCTTATCAAACGACTTGTGTGATAAGGTAAGGGAAATGGCAACCCTCTGAAGCGACCTGAGCATTTCTTCTCAAATTGCCTCCATAACTCAGGTGAATAAATACACACAACGGACCCAAATGTCCTACACCCATGACCTCTTTCCCAGTTTTTACAGAGTACAACTTAGCTACACGAAGTGTGATACAAGTCCTGTCATTTCAGCTGTACATATGTTGAAGGATACTTTATTGATATGTAATAGTATACATAACATTGCATAGCTTCAAGTGTTTTCAAATAAGATTGAGATGTAATTAATTTTATTGTTCTTTCACACAAGCCGTTTGTAGGCCAAGGTTGGAAAGGTAGAATCAAACTGGGGAAAAAAAGAAAAAAACCATCCGATGTCTTACATTGACTTACTTTCTCTTAAAGCATTACTGAGCATACAAATTATTCTTACTAACGTTTATTTTTTTAACTACTTAATTTTAATCCAGATAAACATTTCCGGAAATACCTGCATTAAAGATTTCGTTATAGATACAAAGTTGTAAGCAATAATCACATATTTTAGAACTGGACGCTATACTATCGTTAAAATTCCATGCTGTTTCCACGACATTGCGAGAAACAATTGAAAATGATGGGACTTTAAAAGAATGTCCAAGTGTTGAGCAATTCGAACGCATTAATAACAGATATCTCGGAAATAGCTGAGGCCACAAAAATGTTATTTAAAATAAATTATGTGTTTTAAAGAGATCTACATTCCTTGTGTAGTACGTTTTGTCTATCGCTTAACGTTTATCAGTTATGTAAGATTATATAAAATCCCTTGCGAATGAAGAGGACTTCATAGGTTATTCGAAGAAAATTAAAGATACACGTTTTGTTTTTCATGTAAGTATGTTTAATATATGGTATTTAAAACTCGTTAGTCATTTTTAATAAAATAAGAAATTTCGAAAAACCTTCCAAGTAAAGGGTAGTTTGGGATGGGGGAATATTCTTTAAAATCTTCTTGTCGCATCTTTGGTAGATACGTAACTTAAATATGAAGTTTGATGTTTATCTGATTTTTTGCATTTGAGTTATCTGTTCACACACAAACATACACACGGGCATTTTTTAAAAAAAATCTGATGTGCTACAGTCACATGACTTTCTCTACTCTTGTACAAACTATTTTTACAAACGCTTATTTTCCGTATGCTTCATGTTAATCGAGATATCGAGATGTTAATCTTATTGCTAACTTTCTTGTAGATGCAAGGGGAATTGGTAGAGCTGGTTGCTATGTGCAGTATTCCATTCTCTTTGCATTACCACGACAAAAAATGAATAACGAATTCTCATTTGAGAAAAAGTATAACTAGTGGAAAATTTAAGGGAATAACAAACAATATCTCGAAAATGGTTCACTCAACAAAAAAACTGTATATGACATAAATTATGTATTTTAACGCGATCTATATTTTTGTGTAGTAAAATTTTGCCTATCTTTTATGGTTTACCAGTTATGCAAAAGTCGTTCACAATGAAGAATACTTTTGGAGGCATTCCCAGAAAATTCGAGATATACATTTCATTTGTCACAAAACTGTCTTATACATACGATATTTTAATCAAAATCGTTAGAGCCATTTTTGAGAAAATTAAAATTGTCGAAAAATGTTCCATGTAAAGGGTAATCTGGGAGGGGGGATTTTCTTGAAAACCTTCGTGTCGCATCTCTGGAAGATACTGAACTTAAATACCAAGTTTGGTGTTTATCCGACTGTTCGTTTCTGAGTTATGTTGTTCACAGACAGACACACATACACGAAAATGTTTCCAAAATTGCTTTTTTGGATTCAGGGGGCCTCAAAACATATATTTCCGGTGAAATCTCGGTATGGAATTTTTGTGTGGAATATAATACTTACCCTTCTTACTATACATAGTAGAGAAAGTAATTAATTCCATAGTGGGGATATGATCCACACAAAACTCCGTGGTTCAAATATCGACTATGGCATTGAATTTTTTCAGTCTGCTTCTACCTTTCCAACCTCATCCATCACACGGCTTGTGTGAAAGAACAATTAATTCTATTGATTGAACCAATAGTGGTTAACTATAAAGTCCGGACTTTAAGTATTTACAATAGTGTACCTCTTCAATGAGGTACGCCATCTCCAAATTATTTTGAGATCTTCTTGTGATTTACCAGAAAAATGAGAGTCAGTTGGGGAATTTAATGTCGTATGTTCCCACGGTAGCTCAGTTGGTTAGAGCAACCGACCGGAAGATCCGTGGTTCAAATGCGGCTAGGGCATTGAAGTTTGCAGTACGATTCTACCTTTCCAAGACTGAAGTGTGGTTATGTTGTTTAAATTATGTGATATGTTGCACTTACATGCACATCTCTATCCACTCTTCTATAAAATATTGTTATAAAAGCTTATTTCTCTAACTACTTTGTGTTATTCAAGGTGCACGTTAACATATTTCGTTGTAGCTACGAGGCCTGTCCCACATGTACCCGACCTAACAAAGAAAACCCACAAAATTTTGGGAAAAAATATTTATTTCTCTACATATTCTCCTTTCAGCTCGATACACTTTCCCAGCGATGTTCAATAGCTTCGATACCCTGTTTATAGTGAGAACCGTCGAGGTCTGCAAAATAGCCATCAACTACAGACTCCACCTCTTCATTGTTGGCAAATCTTTTGCCACCAGCCATTTCTTAAACTTTGGAAACAGAAAATAATCAGAGGGGACTAAGTCTGGCGAATAGGGAAGCATTCGAATTTTAACTCATTGATTTTGGCCATAGCGATAATGGATGTGTGAACTGGTGCATTGTCTTGATGAAACAGAACTTTCTTTTTCGCTAAATGCGACCGTTTTTGCTTGATTACATCATTAAAATGCTGCAATAAGTTTGCATAATACTTGCCATTGATTGCTTTTCCTTTTTGAAGATAATCAATTAAAATGATCCACGCGCATCCCAAAAAACTGACACCATGACCTTGCCTGCAGATGGAACTGTCTTCATCTTCTTTGGAACTGATTCTCCCCTTTCAATCCACTGTTTTGACTGTGCCTTCATCTCAGATGTGAAGTGATAGACCCTGTTTCGTCCATGGTTATGTATCGACGCTAAAACCTGGCTTTATTGCAGGGAAACATCGCCAAACACTCGACTGAAACATCTTCACGACGTTGCTTTTGTTCCATTGTGAGTAAATGCGGCACCCATCTTGTGCACATCTTTCGCATGTCTAAATTTTCAGTCAGTATGCAATGTACAGCACTTTGTGAAATGCCTACGATTTTTTCTAGTTCGTGCACTCAGTCGACGGTCATCCAATACCATGTTGTGGATTTTCTTCACAATTTCTGGCGTGGTCACCTCATTCGGTCGACCACAGCGATGTTCGTCTTAGCAGCTCGTATGGCCTCGCTTAAACTCTGCCACCAAATATTTTACGAAGGGGACACTCCCCCAGAGTAGAATCTAGCTCAGCTTTAATATTAGTTGGACTAAGATCTTTCAAATGAAAGTATTGTATCACATAACGATGATCAGTTTTATCCATTTTTACAAATTTGCTGAGAGCGTTCTCTATTGATGGCTGTCAACCAATTACTAAACGACGTAGCATCGTCAAACTTCAAGCTTAAGCTTTATAATGTTGGTAGTTTCTATCATAATCATTTTTTGAAACAATAACCGCTATCTATACGTCAGATCGGGTACTTCTGGGATTGTCTCGTATAAGAAAAATACAGAACGCTAAAGCGATGTTCGGGGTTTTATGTGATGATTTTGTAATTTCATGCTCTTTGAATGACGATAAAGAACTAATAACGACTTCCTACTTGAGAAAAATATAAATAATTGAAAATTCAAACCAATGACAAAGAATATCTTTGAAATGGTTAACTCCACAACAAAATTTTATTTAGTGGTTACATTTTATTTCTCATGCAAATATACTGAACGCATGGGTTATAATAAAAATCATTAGAGCCATTTTTAAGAAAGTGAAAAATAAGGAAACGATTTCCAGGTAAATGATAGTTTGGGGTGGTGGAATATATTGTTTTGAAAATCTTCGTATTGTATCCTTGGAAGAAGTTGAACTAAAATGCTAAGTTTGGTATTTAACTGACCTTTCGTTGAGTTATGCTGTTCTCAGACAAGCATACAGGGACACGAACATCTTGACGGATTTTTTTCATAAAAATGCTTTCTTTTTTGATAAAAGGGATATTAAAACATATATTTCCAATGAAACCTCCGTGTCTAATTTTTGTGTAGAATACATACTTCCTCTATTTACTAATACCGTTACAATATATAAGAATGATCTATTTTAAATGTGAAAAGTGAAATTCCTTCGGTCTTCACTAAAAGTATTCCTTTACTAAGATAAAGTTTGCTCAAGATCGCACGCTGTTATAAGTGTATATTAAACATAACACTATTGACCACGTTATTGAAACCAAGCTGCAAGCTGTTTATTTTACACAGTCCTGAACAGCCAGGAATCGAATCCTAAACAAATGAAACGTACACTCGGTCAATCTAAAAGTGCTGGTCTCTTGTGCAGCTTAATTTTAACAGTCACTTCGAGTGAGCGCGCGGTTCACAACCATCAACATCTGTGCGCCGCTAAGGCTAATTCTATAATACCAACCTATATTTTTACACAAGAAATTCAATCACTACTTCATAGAGTCAATTATCAAGGAAAAAAGTGTCTTTAGTAGGGATTCCATCCCACATTGGAATACAAGGCAACGAATTGGCAGATCAGGCAGAAAAAGAAGCCACTAAACATCCATTAACGATAACTACACAGCCCATGATGTTATCTCAATCATTAAAAACAAGCTCTAACCACAGTGCAAGGAAGTATTGCTTGACTCCTCGAGAAGCAAACTCCGTGATATAACATCGAGTTTTTCGACACATCTTCCCAGTAACTCTCTTTCCAGACAAGATCAGGTTTTAATATCCCGACTGAGAATGGGCCATACCAAGATCACGCACAGTTATCTTCTTTCAAAAGACCAACCACTCATCTGCCACTAGTGTAAAATACTGTTAACGACAAAACACATAATCGTCCACAATACGATCAATGGAGACAACACTACCAGATACGCAATGATTTACAAACAGCACTCAACTATTCGATGTACCCTAAGATAGTGAAATTTGCTAAAAGCATAAATTTATATAAAAGTATATAATGTTCAATCAATGTTCAATGATTAATTATAGTGTCACAATTCTATACTAGTTCAATGTAATGGTTCAAAACTGCCAGTATATTAAATAAACTCGCTGTTTTATTGCTAAACATTTATTTTAAAAGTTGTAAAGTTGCAATATGATTAATACGTTAAAGCGACTATAAACTTTCAAAATAAAAAAACTACACAAGACAGTGATTTTGGCCTTCTCCAAACGTGCTTGGCGTGGAACAGCGGTCAAGTTACTCAACTTCTACGTAAGCAGGTCGCGTTCGATTCTCCGCAATGGATTGTTATCTTTTATTGTTTACTGTGTTTAATGCAATATAGTAAAATAATATTGCTTGTGTTATTTCATTTTATTTACAAATAAAATTCACAATAATGGTGAGATTTTTGGTTATAAAATTAAACTGACTGAGTTTGAAACCTCTCCCTCCCCCCCCCCCCGATAAATTAATGTCAATGAAAACCTGATTTTTTTTACTTTCTCTACCACTTACTAGGTAGAGAATATATTCCAGTCCACTTATAAATTCTATACCGAGATTTCACAGGAAATACATGATTTGAGGCCCCCTGAACAAAAAATTAGAAAAAGGTCCGCGTGTGTGTATGTCTGTCTGTCTGTGTGCATGTAAACACCATAGTTCAAAAATGAAAAGTCGGATAAATACCAAACTTGGTATTTCGGTTTAGTACCTTACAAAAATGCGACACGAAGATTTTCGATAAAATCCCCCCACCACAAACTACCCTTTACATGGAATACGTACGAATATGAATGAATATATTTACATGACAAATAAAATATGTATCTTGAATTTTCTGAGAATAGCCTTTGAAGTCCTCGTCATTTGGAAGACTTTTGTATGGTCTTATATAACTGGTAAATGTTAAGCGATAGACGAAGATGTACCACACAAAAAATGTTGATCTCTTTAAAGCTCATAAAATATTTCAAATGACTTATTTTGTGGCATCAGTCATTTTCAAAATATCTATTTAATAATGATTCAAATTGTCCAATACTTAACCGTGCTTTTCAAGTCCTGTCGAATTTCAGCCGTTTTTCGAATTGCTATGGAAAGAGTATGGAATTTTAAGGCCACGTATAGGTCCAGTTCTAAAACATTTTAATATGGTGTTACCTTTGGATCTATAACGAAATGTGTGGTGAAACTTTTTTCGGAAAGTTTATCTGGATTGAAATGAAGTGGATAGGAGAATAAACTTTCGTAGGAATAACTTGTATACTCACTAATAGCCTATAGAGGGTAGAGATGTTTACTTATGTATTTGGAAATAAAGGGAAAAAAAGTTGAGATTTGAACTTGCAACTTCAGGAAGAGTAAGCTAGTTGTGCAGTAAGCATGGCATTGTAAAGAGTATTAGTTATACTGCACTGAGAGCCATAAATCAATAATGTGTGTTTTGGTTACAAACATTCAGTGTTGAAACACGCTGAAACACTCGTTTAGGAGTTATTTTCTCGGAAGACTTTTGTGATTATAGTTGTGGTCCCCATTATAACTACTACAAGAATATACGCAGTCTTGTGAACAAAACTTAGCTGTCCCGAGCGCTCACCCTAAACAGTTGCCCTTTCCTTTCACAGTGCAGAGCCTCTGAACCCATGGCCCCCATGGCGTCAATATAGGCAAGCATAATCAAACTAAAGACGTCCACGCTAGAACGACATGTTGTCCTTGGTTATTATGCAGTCCTTGGCACTGTAGGCAGTAATTTATAATTTTTTTCGTGTGTGCGGATTGAATTTATTATTTTTGTTCTTAAATAATAAGGGCCCAAAAGCTAAAATGAATAAGAACGTAATAAAAGTTAACTTAAAATATATTAGCAATGTCGTGAATATTAAAGTACCCGGAAGTTGAAAGGCTTAGGGTGAAGTGAGGTAGGTACATTTTAATGAAATTAATTTGCCTGAAGATCCCACTGATAATCAGAATTCTCTTATACACTTTACAAAGAAACACTCACTCATTAACTCTGCGCCTAAGGGGTTGAAATTTCAAACTCAGTATCATTGCTGCAAAACATTCATGCTTATTATCGTCCTCTGCAACTCTGCCTTCCTCTCACTGTTCCTCTTTTAAGCGCACATTTTCCCAAGCCTCTAGAAAGAAGCCCGTTTAACTGTTATGGTCATTTCAGGGGCTTTGATTGAAACATCTGATGGTGTTTTTACTCCTTGAACTTTTAAGTTAGGTTACTGTAGGTTTTGTCATTCTTAACCACATTCATTCTCACATCTGCACTTACAGACCCTATGGAAAGTAGGGAACAATCCTAATCAGAAAAAAATTCCCGTCCCCGTCAAGAGATCGAACGCGGAACCTCCGAGTGAGAAGTCAGTAATTCTCACTGTAAATTTTCAACAAAAACAAAGCTAAGTTTGGATTCAAAGGAGTTCTTTCACACACTTAGAACACAATTAGGAACAACTTACTATTAAAAATTTATGACAGGTTAAATTCATATGAATTTCTCTAACCACTATTCTACAAACTATTCTTAAAAACCTTTATTCTTTGTATTACTCCAAACCAACATTTGGATAAAATTCTTCATTGCAATTTCGTTGTAAGTACAATGGGAATACAATTAGCTTAAAGCGATTGTCGAAGTTTTTCATGTTGCTTTGCTAGTGATGCCTTTGAAATTACACGCTCTTTTCATGACCACGAAGAGAAAAAACGAATAGCGACTTACTAGTTGAAAATGTATTAAGCATTTAAAAATTCAAACCGATAACAAAGAATATCTTGGAAATGGTTAACGTCGCAAAAACATTATCGAATAAATTGTGTGTCCTCACAATCTTTAGTGAAGTACGAATTTGTCTGTTGCTTAGGGTTTACCAATTATATAAAATTCATTCAGAATGAAGAGGACTTCCGAGGCAGAAAATTCAAGTATTGCGTTTTGTCATGCAAATGTCTTAAACATGTGGTATTTTATAAAAAAATTAGCAAAGCCATTAACAGGAATATAAAAAAAATTCACGAAAATTTGTCCATACTATGGGGAATTTTCTTAAAACAAATTATGTGGCATCCTTAGAAAATGTTGAGCTTAAATTTGATTTTCAACCGAATTTTTGGTTATTCGAAACATGTAAAATGTGGACATCAACATTTTCCTTCCCACTTTCCCAGACTTAGGAACTAAACACTAAACCCCATGGCGGATGCAGGGTCTTGGTCTGCCAATCCGACTGCCGGCCTAACGCCCACATATCACGACAAAGGTAGGCGACCATCTAATCGATACGAGGAGGACATATGGCTAGCATCATGTATTTCCCACCCGGAAGGTTGGCTCGCCAGGCTGAGATCGCTGCCTATCGCAGCTCCTCACTTTCCTCACGATGCTGAGTGGGCACCGGGAGAGTTAAAATCCGCACCCCCATGGGTGGATTTGAACCCATGCGCACTCCGTGGCAGGAAACCAGAGCACCACTGTCCAGATCACTGCACTACGATGCACATACGACTGATAACAAAATAACGTAGGTATGGTACCTATTGCTGCTACCTACAGATCTTCACAAATCTTTGTGCTGTATTCTACATATCTCAGTTTTGTTCCATTTTAAAGTCGGGGTTAATCGTGGTGCACATTACATATTTCGGATGAAGTCTCCGTATTGGATGTTTGGGTGAACTGCAATACTAAAGGTAAACAGAAGAGTAACGGTCAAGTATCGCACACTGCATGTAAGACAGCAGGTAAGGTAATTTCAACCGCACTTCACCCGTATATGAAATCACATATGGCTACTGTTTTGTCCACGGACTCGTCTGTTTGTGTTTCACTGAGGGTGATCAAGTAGTTTTGATGGAAGCGATAACTACTGATAAAGGGATACGTTTCACAATGGTTACGCATTCCGAAGTACAGAGAAACATTAGTGTCATTATCGTCGTTTCCAACGTTCCCCATATTATGCTCTATGACCTTCGGGGTTACCTTATTATATCAAGCCATCTTCCGTGATCTAGGACACTATGCTAGCCTCTAGTTCCCGAGGTTCGCTGGTTCAAACCTGGCGGAAGGCGATGGATTCTTTTCAGGCGTAAAACTCCTTAGCATGGCTTCCTTGGGAGGGGAAGTAAAGCCAGTGGTCCCGTGTCGTAGATTTACGGCACGTAAAAGAACCTCAAGCCTGATAAAAAGACCTCATAGCAAAATTTCCTGTCTTTCACGCCCAATATAGAATGGGACACCAGAACCATAGAAGTTAAAGAACGTCCATAAATAAAACTCAGTTTGATTTTTCATTCCACCAAGCGGTGAATGGACCTATTTTTGAGGTGAAGGGCTTTCACCTGGACTCCGAACAAAGTTAGGTCTTGAGGATGCTTCACATGAGCAAGTCAGAGGTGAGGGCGTGGATAGTGCTCACTTAAAATCGCCACTCCAGAGCCGGGAATCAAACCCCAGACCATCAGTACGAGATCAGGAAGAGAAACCATTGCGCTACCCCTGCGCCCACATTAAACTGTATTATAACATGGATCTGTGTGAAGAAGGTCCCAAAAATTATAGCAAATATTAACGAGTAAGAGCAATGATATTTTGAGAACATCGGAGTGGAGCCCACGGTGAAGCTATTTAGAGGAAAAGAAGCGCACATATCAGAAGAAGAGAGCTCTTGAGGGGAATTCTGAAATATAATTCTTAAAAAAAATCTGATGTGTTATATTTCCATGCCTTTCTGTACTCTATTAGTTATTAATGGATATAAATTTATTCTTACGAAAGTTTATTTTTCTATCTACTTCATTTTAGTAAAGATAAATATTTGCAGAAGTAGCCACACTAGACATTTCGTTATAAGTGTAAAGGAAATAGCGACAGTCAAATGTTAAATAGCTGGACGCTATATGCTTGCCTTAAACTTCCATACTCTTTCCATGCAATCGCGAGAAACAACTGAATGTCAACACGACTTTAAAATAATGACAAATAATTGATCAATTCCAACCATTAATAACGGATATCTCGAAAATGGCTGATACCACAAAAAAGTTATTTGAATTAAATTGCGTTTTTAAAAGACATCTGCAGTTTTTGTGTAATGCGTTTTCATTTATCGTTTATCAATTAAACAACACTATACAAAATTTCTTCCGAATGAACAGGAATTCACAGGCTATTCTCACAAAATTCTACATATATGTTTTATTTGCGATGTAGTATTTTAATCAAAATCGCTAGAGCCACTTTTAATAAAATAAAAAAAAATTGAAAAGTCTTTTATGTAAAGAGTAATTGAAGTTAAGAGATTTTCTTGAAAATCTTCATGTCGCTACTTTGGCAGATATTTAATTTAAATACAAAGTTTGGTATCGATCGGGCTTTTCGTTTTTGTGTTATGCTGTTCACAGACACATAAGATCCTTTTATAAAATGCTTTTCTTTATTAAGGGGTCCTCAAAACGTGTATTTCACATGAATTCTCGGTACCTTAAATTTCGCGTGGAATGCAATACCTTCTGTACCTATTACCTATATACGTGGTGGAGAAAGCAGTAAAGACAAAGATTATTAAGCAAATTTTAACACGTCAAAATGATCGGTAATGTATAATTTGCCAGCCCAAAGCCTAGGAAAAGTGTGATGGGAATCCGCACTTTTCAATTAAAGTTAAGGATAGGGCTATCTTTCAGTATGCACTGCAATTGCTAACGTACAGCAAAAGCCTAAAGTAAGGCAAATGGCTGCTTATTTTCATACAATATTCCTAAACCACTCCCACAGACCGCATCGTGCACCTGTGTAGGTTGACCGCCTTTTTCGCGACACGATTTTAGGTACCTTTCTTCATTTATTCTCTGCTCACAAAAACATTTGACCTATTATGGTGTGGTAATCCCACACCAAACTTCAAGCAGGCAGGACGTGATGAGTGGGGAGGGCAGCCGGCCTTGGCCGAGACGCAAAACTCCGTTTGGGTGATAAAAAACCCGATAGGATTGGTCAAGGCAATGAAAGTCCTGGATGTGGGCCGGGATTGGCAATCAGTTTCTGAATGACGAAGACACCTAATAAAAAAAAATCCTGATGCGTTGTACACACATGACTTTCTCTACTCTTGTACAAACTATTTATACAAATGCCTTTATTGCTAACTTTCTTGTATGTACAAGGGGAATATTGCAGGCTTTAACCGATTGTCAAATATTTTAAGAGCTGGTTGCTATGTGGAGCATTCCACTCTCCTTGTATGTCCAGGACATATAAAAAAATACCAAATTCCCATTTTAGAAAAACTATAAGTATTCGAAAACTCAAACAAATAACAAGGAATATATCGGAAATCGTTCGTTCGACAAATAATGAAAAACGTATATGACAGAATTGTGTGTTTTAAGAGATCTATATTGTTTGTGTAGTAAAATATTGTCTATCTCTGATGGTTTACGGGCTATGTGAAAGTCATTCAGAACGAAGAGAATTTTGGGGATATTCTCAGAAAATTCAAGATATACATTTCATTTGCTGCAAAAGCATCTTAAACATATTATATTTTAATCACAATCGTTAGAAACATTTTTGAGAAAATCAAAATTTTAGAAAAATATTTCACCTAAAGGGTATCCTTGGGAAGGGGCATTTTCTTGAGAACCTTCGTATCGCACTCTTGGATGATACTAAACTCAAATATGAAGTGTGATATTTATCCGACTTTTTGTTTCTGTTCAGATAGACAGACAGACACGCACAAGGACATGTGTCCAAAAATGCTTTATTTGGATTCAGGGCACCTCAAAACTCGACATAGAATTTTTGGGTGCAATGCAATGCTTTCCCTACTTACTATACGCAGTAGAGAAAGTAATAACAACTGGGTTTCCTGATTTTGCTGAAGCCGAGCTTTTAACTAAACCTGGTCGTGAATTTCAGACAGTTTTCATTAGGTAATAAATCTGCTGTTTTGCTATTAAAGGAATAGGAGTCTATGGTAACTGCTACCTCTGCAGCAGCCGGCGACCTTGTGTTTGTTTACACCAAGTCGCAATTGCGGGATGCTTGTGAATGGCTCAGGGAACTAAATCAAATGGTTATGATAGCTAACCTCACAACTTTATTGTAAAATACATTGATTTAGTGCCTCGTATTGCGTACAGCGTATATATTTTTTTGATTTAAGGGTACCCATATTTCAAGTTTGGGCAAAATTTAAGGGAATAACAAGCAATATCTCGAAAATGGTTCACTCAACAAGAAAAAGTATAAGACATAAATTGTGTATACATTTTTTGTGTAGTAAAATGGTTACCAGTTATGCAAAAGTCGTTCACAATGAAGAATACTTTTGGAGAAATTCCCAGAAAATTCGAGATATACATTTTATTTGTCATAAAAGTATCTTAAATATATGATATTTTAATAAAAATCGTTAAAGCCATTTTTGAGAAAATTAAAATTTTTGAAAAATGTCCCATGTAAAGGGTAATTTGTGGTGGGGAGATTTTCTGGAAAACCTTCGTGTCGCGTCTCTGGAAGATACTGAACCTAAATAGCAAGTTTGGTGTTTATCCGACTGTTCGTTTCTGAGTTATGCTGTTCACAGACAGACAGACAGACACACTCACACACACAAACACACGGACATGTTTCCAAAAATACTTTTTACTTTCTCTACTACGTATAGTAAGTAGGGGAAGTATTGCATTCCACCCAAAAATTCGATACCGAGATTTCACCGGAAATACATGTTTTGAGACTCCCTGAATCCAAAAAAAGCATTTTTGGAAACATGTCCGTGTGTGTGTCTGTCTGTGTGTCTGTGTGTCTGTGTGTCTGTGTGTCTGTGTGTCTGTCTGTGTGTCTGTGTGTCTGTGAACAGCATAACTCAAAAACGAAGAGTCGGATAAACGCCAAACTTGGTATTTAGGTTCAGTATCTTTCAGAGATGCGACACGAAAGGTTTACAAGAAAATCCCCCCACCCCAGACTACCCTTTACATGGAACATTTTTCGAAAATTTTAATTTTCTCAAAAACGGCTCTAACGATTTTGATTAAAATATCATATGTTTAAGATATTGTCATGAGAAATAAAATGTATATCTCGAATTTTCTGGGAATGTCTCCAAAAGTATTCTTCATTGTGAACGACTTTTCCATAACCGGTAAACCATAAGAGATAGACAAAATTTTACTACACGAAAAATGTAGATCGCGTTAAAATACACAACTTATGTCATATACATTTCTTTTGTTGAGTGAACCGTTTTCGAGATATTGCTTGTTATTTCCTTAAATTTTCCAATACTTATACTTTTTCTCAAATACGTTATTCATTTTTTTATGTCCTGACATGTAAAGAGAATGGAATGCGCCACATAGCAACCAGCGTTAAAATATTTGACTATCGCTTAAAAGCTACCATATTCCCCTTGCATCTATAAGAAAATTACCCATAAGATTGACATCTTGATATCTCGATTAACATGAAGCATATGGAGAATAAGCGTTTGTAAAATTAGATTGTACAAGAGTAGAGAAAGTCATGTGAGTGTAACACATCAGATTTTTTTGGATTCAGGAGGCCTTAAAACATGTATTTCCGGTGAAATCTCGGTATCGAATTTTTGGGTGGAATACAATACTTCCCCTACTTACTATACGTAGTAGAGAAAGTAATAAGCTTTAGTAAAGAATAGTTTGTACACTCGGTAATAAACGATAGAGGTAGAGAAGGTCATGTGAATACATCACATCAGACATTTTCTTCTAAAATGCTATTAAAGATATATGCGTGAAGTTTAAAACAGACTTACAATTGTGGTTGAGCAGCATGTGATACGTTTTTGAAAACATTTAGATGAAAATGGATTTATAAATTTATAAATTCCACCAATGGGTAGCCTTAAGCTTGAACTTGCTTTTATTTAACATGTTGAGCGATATGTGCTGATGCAGCAGAATATAAAAAGAGTGAATCGCTACGATCCTGTTTGTCATTGATCCAATAAAAGCATGTGGATACGCCGTCTTTTGACGAAGCAGTTGCTAATTATATTAGCATGGAAAAAGTCAGCAGCTTTGGAATTAAGCATTTAAATTAGCGGCCGTTATTTACAAAAAGTACTATGTGCCCACCAGCACCGGCCCGTCGAAGGAAAAAGAGAAAAAAGCGTCAGTAGGGCTTCTGACAGACTTAACGAGGGACAGCTTCATGTGTCTCCATGCAACGCTTTCGTAATTAATTGGGCTTTGGAACTAATGAACTGATGGTTCCTGTGTCACCGAGCGCTCCATGTCATTTGGATCGTAGCCTCATCATGCGAGGCATAAGAATAATGATAATAATGATGATGATCAAGAGCTGCTCATTTACCTGGAGGCATGACAGAACGCGGTGTGAAATGGTGCATATCGTCTGTTACTTACATATTACCAAATTGCCCCAAAAATAACCAGTACTGCTGGTCAAAATTTCAATGGTAAAAGTCGCTTATATGCATCGGTTACCTTTCTCTTGCATTTTTACATACCTTTGCTGTTAAAAATCAATGGTCGTTTGTAACAATACAACTAGCGTCTACAACCAAAACTGGGTGATTTCTATTACGCAACCATGCAAACGTTTACCGGCGTTTTAGAGTTAACATATGTATATATTGAAGTTGCAAATGAATTATTTTTCTGATTATCGGAGGGTACTCGGCATTGCTCCAGTGAGGATATTGTGCCTACGCACCACAAGGGGGCGCCTCCGGAGGGAGGAGGAAGTGAGAACAGACACCGAGATGCAGAACCTGGAGTGCGCCACAGCAATGACAAGGTCCCTACAGTTTCCAGATTGAGGCGCCCCGACAGTCGAAAGGCAAACCGGGAACGCTTGCCCCATAAAGAGTGTCGAACACTCCGTTCCGAAAGGGCGATTCATTTATTACCCCCGGCAACCAACCGAAGGCCGACGGACGATTCCCTGTTACGCCGCACCGAAACACCATCGCCGACGACCGTAAAACAGACAAAAGGGGTGTAGGATGAAGATGAAGCTGAAGCTGAAAGAAACCACTCCAGCGTTCGCTTGACGACCCGGGAAAACCCCGCAAAAACCCATGGGTCAGAGTGGCCGGGAATCGATCCTGGGACCTGCCGAATGCGAGTCGCACGCGTTACCGCGGCGCCACTTCCCTCGGTTTGTAAATGGATTTACACATTAATCTTGAAGGTTCGTTCTAAGAGTTGCATAACAATTGAAACTGCTCACTTTCTACAATGCCGAAAAAATACTAAGTTCTAAAATTACTTCATTAATTACCAAAATATTTACAAAATATGTGTTATTTCACGGTTGAAGAAGTTAGTTGCTTCACGTATGGAAAGCCAATTTGAAGTATGAGTTGTATTGTAGTTCAACTGTTGGGGAGCCGAACTTGAAGTAGTTGCAACCGCACGTATGGTAAAAAGTTTCCGGTAACCTTCGCGCCAAATGTACTTTCCGGTAGCCTTTGCCTCCTAAAATGTTTAAAAAATATTAACTTTGTAATTTTTTACTATTTCTTTAAATATTATACACTTATGTTTGCCTCGGCTGTGCCAGTATTTATTTTTAGAGACATGAATGTCTTAGCAGGGCGTGATGCGGCTTAAGAATGTAGGTTTACACAGATAATAATTTTATTTCACTCCTTTTATTAATGCTTGACACGATTTAAATAACACTTCACTGATATAGAGAGAGCTGTGAGATTCTTTTATTATTAAATACTTGCACTTTTTAACACGTAAACTATTTTTGTCTCACACAAAATACGTATTAAATTTCTCGAGGACACATCTCACGTCTGATTAGTAACATGTCTGATAGCAACGCGTCCAGTTATGAGCACTGTCTACAAGCAACTGAACTCTAAATTTGCAAATTGTGCTATATTTCAGTTTCTGATTGGCTAATCGTAGTCCAATAGAATACCTTCAATTAACTAAAGTTTTTTCTGGTTGTTGATTGGCTATTTTATAAACTGTCACAAAAATTACATTATTGCTTCCAAGAATCACAAGTAGTATTGTTAAACTTTCAAATTCATTATTGCCTCAAAGTTACCTCAATGTTACCTCATTGTTAGAAACTTTTAACCTATTATTCTCACAGCTCCTACATTATTAAATTATGTAATACATTCACATAACATTATTAAACATGGAACAATAATATAAACATTTACAACGACTGTAATATACACTTATTATATATAGTTATATACACATATTGCTTTAAGGCGGGCTGTTATTGAATTATATATATTATATGATTTGACTGAAATCATTTAAGTGTTAAAAATACTGCCTCACATTAATTGGCTGTTTTAAGTTTATAGCCACCTATTATTAATTTTATATTTTTATAGGTGCAGAATGTCAGTAGACTATAATACTACATCAAATGTGTTCTCAAGTCCAAATCTAGAATATTTGTTGTGTTTATTTACCATTAGTACGTTGATTACAGTGTCGGTAACCATGTCACCAAATGTTTATCCTCTAAGAAGAAAGACGGTACCATAAGCTTGAAGTTATTATACCGTATTTTTGGAATCCAATGCGCACCTTTTTTGTCCAAATGCAGTAGGTATCCAAAGTTTGGTGCGCATTAGATTCAAAGCGCATTAGATTCCGTAGTTCACCAGTAACCGCATTCAAATGTATCACACCTATCCTACGTCACAATGCATTGTTGTCATTCTCGACTGCGTTGTATTTATCGTTGGCCTATTGCATTAATGATTCGAATGCGAATATTGAACCAAGGTAGCTAGAAAGTGGAGGACAAACATAGGAACATCTTATTACACTACCTTCAAAGGTAAAGGTATACGAATGGTGACGGAATGCAAGAAGAGAGTTCAATGTAGTGATACCAACGTTCGCTTATGGCCGCAACCAAAATTGAGTTTTATTTATGGACGCTCTTTAACTGCTGTGGTTCTTAGCGTCCCATTTTATATTGGGCGTGAAAGACCGGAAATTTTGATCAGAGGCCTCTTTATCAGGTTTGAGGTTATTTTACGTGCCGTAAATCTACGACACGGGACCACCGGCTTTACTTCCCTTCCGAAGGAAGCCATGCTAAGTATTTTTTCACCCGAAAAAATCCAACCTCTCCGCAGGGTTTGAGCCCACGTCCTCGGGAACTGGAGGCTAGTATGGTAAACACTACACCACGGAGGACGATTAAAGCTAACAGAAAGCTACTTGTAATAATGACAGTAGTATCTTCACATTTTCAAATATTTATATAGTATAGGCAGTTGATACTCAGTTTAATAGCTAGTGGTAATTTCTTTAACATTCATTGTGTCAGGTAACAATAGGTTACTTGTATATATACTAGCTATGTTCTAAATTCTATGCACAAATCCACTGTTGTGCAAAATAAACTTAAACACATTTGTCCTATCATTAAAGCGCATTACATTCGCCAACCAACTCTTTTTTATTATTTTAAGCTTCAAATTTGGAGTGTGCATTATATTCAATGACGCAGTAGATTAGCGAAAATGCAGTATTATTTTATTTTGTTCGTTGTGTTATATTGGATTACATGCTCTGTTTTGTGTATATGTTCTGTGTTTTAATGAGTCATCACTTAAGAGTACGTCCACAGCAAGAGCCAGAATACGAATGATGGCGCACAATATTCGTGAAAGAGATGCAATTCTCTTAGGCCGCAACACTATTCAAAATGAAAACTCTATTGCAGAGTGGAAAGTTATAATATTGTGTTTTGAGTACTGTGCAATAAAATTAGTATATGAATATTTTTACTTTCTCTACTACGTATAGTATGTAGGGGAAGTATTGTATTCACCCAAAAATTCGATATCGAGATTTCACCGGAAATACTTGTTTTGAGACACCCTGAATCAAAAAAGGCATTTTTGGAAACATGTCCGTGTGTGTGTCTGTGTGTCTGTCTGTCTGTGAACAGCATAACTCAGAAACTAACAGTCGGATAAACACCAATCTTGGTATTTAGGTTCAGTATCTTCCACAGATGTGACACGAAGGTTTTCAAGAAAATCCCCCACCCCAGATTACCCTTTACATGGAACATTTTTCAAAAGTTTTAATTTTCTCAAAAATGGCTCTAACGATTTTGATTAAAATATATGTTTAAGATATTTTCATGACAAATGAAACGTATATCTCGAATTTTCTGGGAATGTCTCCAAAAGTATTCTTCATTGTGAACGACTTTTGCATAACTGGTAAACCACAAAAGATAGACAAAGGTTTACTACACAAAAATGTAGATTGCGTTAAGATACACAATTTATGCCATATACATTTTTTTTTGTTGGGTGAACCATTTTCGAGATATTGCTTGTTATTCCCTTAAATTTTCAATACTTATACATTTTCTCAAATTCGTTATTCATTTTCTTTATGTCCTGCACATGCAAAGAGAATGGAATGCGCCACATAGCAACCTTCGGTTAAAATATTTTACTATCGCTTAAAACCTACCATATTCCCATTGCATCTACAAGAAAATTATCAATAAGGTTAACATCTCGATTAACATGAAGCATATGGAGAATAAGCGTTTGTAAAAATAGTTTTAACAGGAGTAGAGAAATTCATGTGAGTGTAACGCATCAGATTTTTTATAAATACATTTCTGCTTTCAACAGTTATACGTATGTTAGCTGCGATTTGCCACAAGTTGTGTAGGTATATCGTTTGTTAGCTTCTGTCTAATTCATTTTTAGAGAGAACAGCAAACTAGTAAAAAAAAAGCTTGCTTTTTGCCGTAAAGAATGATCATTTAGAGCGAAAAGCATCATCAAGCCAAGGTATTCAGCGTAGTTACGATACAAGCTTCAAATCTGAGTTGTGTTTTATGCCAAAACCACAACCAACAAAGAGGTGGAGGAAAGTATGAACTGGACGAAAAACTTGGTGCCAATGTGATATACCAAGTTTATGTATATGTAAGTACAATGAAAATAAACATTTACACTTATTTTTGTTATCTCAATTCAGATACAGCTTATTTTGTCCTTATTTTCTTTCTTTCTCCCCCCCCCTCGAATTTTAAAGTTGTGGCTTATTTTCGGGCTAATTTTGTTTCTCAAATAAGCCTTAAGTTATCATCTGCGTTTCAAGATATTCATATTTTTAATTTTTCTAACACTTACTCATGGTAAGTAGAGGAAGTATTTTATCCAAAATGCATGTATCGACAGTTCCCCGGAAATAAATGACACCTGAATAGTAAATATGTATATTTTGTCTGGTCGGGAGAGCGACCCGACGTATCACTTGGTGCATCCCAAGTCATGACTTTGCCACCTGGCCTCCAAATCTCGCCCTCAGAGACGAGTTCCCAAAACAGAGGAACAACCAACTACCAGAATCTTCTTAACGGGGGGTGTAGAGCGTATGCACTCAGTCGGCTAATGCAGTCAAAGGTGGGGGCATTAGACAGTTCCATTAGTAAAGGAAGACACGGGACTAGTTGAAATAAGTTTAATGCATCCTCGAGAATTGCCCCAAACCTTCCACATTTGGAACACTTAATTATAAATTGTTATTCAAGCTTATGAAAGGGAATATAGTATACATATATAGGAATTGTACATATGAAAGGGGAACAATACATATAAGAATTTTACAGTAATACTTTAATTCACTAACATGTTAAAATATTCAACATCTAACATTTGTACAGAGCTGATTGTAAGAAACGGGCGAGCTAGTAAAATTCCAAGAAAGCATAAAGAGCGTACCTTTCACCAAGCCAACAGGCAGGGAACCGGTAACGGTACGGAGAAATAGAAAAGAGACATATAGAGAAAAGAAAGACACGGAGATATGGAACTGGCTTCACAACGCTACAAGATGACGCTTAAGCGCACGGTTCTGAAGAAACACATTCTCATACATGTTAAGGTAACGCGGTCTGGGGACCAATAGGGAACGTCGTTACATTTTTAAACGCAGAGGTGAGCGTCATTAGGCTCCCGTATATAAGGGCAGGCAAGGCCTCAGAGTCCACTCTCTCTCTATCACTGACCTTCAAGAATTCACGTCGACACGAGGTGCTACAAATGCACGTGGGTACATACAAGGGTGGAAATGCGTGTGCAGATAGCTAGGTTCCTGACTAATTTAAAGTGGTGGGATTATAATAATGGGAAAAGCTAGCCGCCCATAATTATTTCAATTGAGAATAAACTTCATTTATTAAGGGGAAATTGCAGTGTATTTCTTGAACTTGCCTCATCCACTATAACCTGAGAATTAATAATTAGATATAGTTAGGAATGGAATACGCAACAACCGACGAGCATCAATAGCCGAGGAAGAACACTGCCGAAGATCACATCAACCCAAGGATCGACGATTTCCCGCTACACTTACCTTAGCCATGGAAGATGTAGCTGAAGACATCTTGAAGACGGTATACATTCGCAAATTTTAAAGTAAGATACGGACTGCAGATTCGACCAGCAGCAACCAGACAAAGGACAACGTGACGTGAAACCAGGGGTTTATAAATCATTTCGCCACGCCAAAGTCAAATGGTCTCTTAGCAACGTCAGCTAAACCCTCACATACGGTCAGTGACGATCGCAAACGAACCCAGGATTAATAACATATCAATCAGCAACCTCCTAAACTGGAGTTCCGGGAGTCCATCATCTGCCTGTTTAAAGCTTAACATAATGAACATGCAAGATAATTAGAAAGATTGAAATTTTAAACCTCTCTTCCATTTGCTCACTTAATTATTTAATAACATAAACAGTGTACAGCTGTCACATTATACAGAAACCCTTAACATCTACAACAGATTAAGATAAAGCAGGTGAAGATGTAGATTCCGCAATTCCAGGTCTAAACTCGAACCAAGCTAACCTCTTTGGAAAAGGCATTTATAGTCTCAGACCATCGAGAAGAGAATCTTCTGAGTTAACTAAAACATCCGATGTGATACATTTACATGACCTTCACCCTCTATCTTTACTAGTGAGTATATAAACCATTCTTACTCAAGTTTATTTTCTGTCCACCATATTTTAATCTAAATAAACCCTTGCAGAAATAGTTACATTACACATTTCGTTACAGATACAAAGAGAACAGCGATAGTCAAGTGTTTTAAGAACTGGACGCTACAAATTGGATACTGTTTCCATACAATCGCGAGACTTTAAAAGAATGACAAATATTGAATTGGGACATTTAATAACGGATATCTCAGAAACGGCTTATGCTACAAAAAGCCCTATTTTAAATAAATTGGGTGTTTTCGTCTATCGCTGAGCATTTACAAGATTATACAAATTGCTTCCGAATGAAGAGGACTTAGGCTATTCCCATAAAATTCAAGATATACATTTTATTTGTCATGTCTTTCATATATAATATTTTAATTAAAATCCTTACAGTCTTTTTTAGAAAATAAAAAGTTTCGAAAAAAGTTCCATGTAAGGGCTAATTGGGATGGGGGATTTTCTTTAAAATCTTCGTGTTGAATCCTTGGAAGATACTGAACTCTTCGTTTTTGAGCTATGCTGTTCACAGACACACACGGACATGTTTCCAGAAATGCTTTATTTGCGTTCCCTTGAGGCTCCTTAACCTCAAAACACGTATTTCCGGTGAAATAATGGTATGGAATTTTTGGGTGGAATGCAAAACCTTCTCTACCTACTAGATAAGTAAACATATTGGTTCACTGATTTCTAATGTTATTAATTTTCTTTCTTTGTTAACTTTGAGGCACCAATTGGTTATTAAATAACCGATAACACACACACATACACCCACACAAATAAGTACTCTCACATTAAAAAACCAGACCCTGGGCGTACTGTAAAATGTTTTTTGTATAAAAGACAACTTTTTGGGGGCCAGCCGGAAATAGAACCCCTAACACCTCATACAGCAGGCTGTTGCTCTACCGAATAAGCTTTGTGACCAGAAATAGCAGTTAGCCTGTTCGTTTTCACCCACTGGTCTTTCATTTAGCAGTCTCCTCTCTGTCGGTAAGGAATCCCCTTTGCAGTTCTGCTTAGGCAAACCTTTCAGCATCCACGTTATCCGGAACAAACTTTCTCCAGGGAAGAACGGCTTGTATGGGTCACCTGGCACGTGATAATTTCTAAAATTTAGGGCTTCATTATTTAGTTTGTTTTCTCTTCAGAGATTCAGTTGTTTCTTAAGCCAAAACCTCATGCATGGTAGTGGAAAACAATTTAAACATAGATTAATAGGCGTGTCCTATCAAACAAATATCTGGAAGTAATTGAGAGGTTATGTTTGTTCAAGTAGTTGTCAAGCCAACCATTAAAAGGGGTGCTAAGACCAAGTAAGGCATGAGGGCTGGGCGTGGCAAAGATGGTTTAGTATTCCCTCACCAACATAAACCACTGTGAACTACATCGGCACGATTCCATGCACTCAATTGTACAAGTTTGAATATGTAACACATGTAAAATTCGAAACAGCTTGTATGACAGTTTTTCTCCCTATTTACTGTCTCTACTACGTATTGTAAGTAGGCGAAGTATTACATTCTACCAAAAAATTCGATACCGAGATTTCAGCGGAAATACATGTTTTGAGGCTCCTGAATAAAAAAAAAGCAATTTTAGAAAAATATCCGTGTGTGTCTGTGAACAGCATAACTCAAAAACGGAAAGTCGGGTAAATACCAAACTTGGTACTTAGGTTCAGTATCTTTCAAAGATACGACACGAACATTTTAAGAAAATTCCCCACCCTACACTACCCTTTACATGGAACATTGATTTTTTTTTCAAAAATGGCTCTAACGATTTTGATACAACATCGTATGTTTAAGATATTTTCATGGCAAATGAAATGTATATCTAACGCAGTACTTTTAACACGTAAATAATTTCAGTCTAATTATATAATATATAAATTCAACAAAAATATGTGTATGTAATAATTTGTAAAATGTATGTAACAGTCATTGTGCATGTTTATATTATTGTATCCATGTGTAATAATGTTATGTGAATGTATTACGTAATTTAATAATTTAGGAGCTGTGAGCATAATAAGTTAAAAGTTGCTAACAATGAGGCAAATTTGAGGCAATAATGAGTTTGGGAGTTTAATAATGTTACTTGTGATTGTTGGAAGCAATAATGTAATTTTAGTGACAGTTTATAAAAAATAGCCAATCAACAACCAGAAAAAGCTTTAGTTAAATGAAGGTATTCTATTGGATTAGTAATAGCCAATCAGATACTGGAAATACAGAACAGTGTTCCTAACCGGACGCGAGACACGTCCTCGAGAAGTATAATACGTATTGGTGTGAGACAAAAATAGTTTACTTATTAAAAAGTGCAAGTATTTAATAAAAACATCTCACAGCTCTCTCTATATCAGTGAAGTGTGATTTAAATCGTATCAAGCATTAATAAAAGGAGTGAAGTAAAATTATAATCTGTGTAAGCCTACATTTTTAGTAGCACCACAACCCTGCTAAAAGAAATGTGTCTCTAACAATAATACTGACGCAGCCGAGGCAAACATAAATATATAATATTTAAAGAAACAGTCAAAATTACAAAGTTAATATTTTTAAAACTTGGGGCAAAGGCCACCTGAAAGTACATTTGGGGCGAAGGCTACGTAAACTGTTTACTATACGTGCGGTTGCAACTACTTCAAGTGTTCGGCTCCCCAACAGTTGAACTATACTGCAACTCCTTCAATACAACAAAATAACTTCTTCAAATTGGCTTCCAAAACGTTGGGCAAATAACAACGTGAAAATAACAAAAATTTGAAGCAACAAACCATCTACTTCATATCATGAATTTTCTGGTAATATCCCCAAAAGTCCTCTTCATTCTGAATGACTTTTGTATAACTGGCAAACCGCAAGAGGTAGACAAGATTTTACTGCACCAAAGATTTACATCTAACTAAAACACACAATTTATTTCAAACACACTTTTTTGTCTAGTGAATCATTTCCGAGATATTCTCTGTTATTTATTTGAATTTTCCAATACATATACTTCAACAAAATTAGCAATAAGATAATTAGTGCAAACGTTTATCTCAAATAACATAAAGTAGACGGAGAATCAGCGTTTGTAAAAATAGTGTGTACAGGAGTAGAGAAAGTCATTGCAGTGTAACACATTTTTTTCCTCCTGTCCCCCATAGCATAGGGATGGGAGCAGTCAATGGAGGGGACAACTAGCACGTCGATTTCCAATGACTCTTGTGTGCACACACCCTCAGGAAGAACGGATGAGGTGAGCGAACCACAGGAGACATGTGGGTTGAAGCGCAAAGCCGACGCAAGTCGACAGAGACGCAAAGAGCTTCCTAGTAGTTCCAGGTTTAACCACTGGCCACCACGGGAGACGTACCTCTAGCGGGACTGGAGAAACACGACCAATCAGTGGAGGCTCTACAGGCATCCCTCTACACGGCCGAGAAGAGGTTCCAAATCGCTAGCCTCTTCGCCATCTGCCCGAAACCGACCGAATCACAGCTCTGGAGTCAACTTGGATATATGTAAGGGAAATGGTTGAGAGAGGAAATCTGTGGTAAAATGATGTGGCCTATTAATAATTTGGGGGTTTCATTGTCATTACCACACATATTGTCGTTTCATTGTCATTACTAGTCATATTGTTGTTTCCATCTCTCAGTCAGTTTCGGCCGCAGACACTCAACCCCTTCCTCCTGGGCACTTACCACGCCAGCCGGAAGGCATTTTGATGTCGAATGGGATGAGTCACTCCTGACTGGGAGTTTTTTTTTTTGCTAACCACAAGTGGAAAATAAATCTAGGAATATGTAAGTAGATTTGTCTTATGGATTTTATACAGTGGAAACCCACGCCTTCCTCTTAACCTCCACACCACGTTACGGTCCTCCGCAGTCAAGTGAGAATACGTCTCCTCAATTTAAGTACTGGGCATCAAAAGTTAATTTAGTTTTTCATGTGAACCTTTAGCCTCTACCCAACATGTAACAATAACCACTCCAGCGTTCGCATATGTCAACCAGGAGAACCAAAAAAACATGGTTAGAGCGCGCAGCCATCGGAAATCGAACCCGGCACCTTCGGAAATTTTACCGCGGAGCCATTCCTCTCGGTTTCTCCCTATAAGGTTAATTAGTACTAAATACAATGTTAAACTTTTATGTATGCTTTGATATGCTTTGGAAACTTTAAATGCAGTCTCTTGGTCGTAATAAAAGCAAGGTACAGCTGTTAAACTGAAATATGTGTGGTGAAGTACATTAAAGTGGCAGCACGTAGAGAGACGGAGGCGGACATTTGAGGAAGCACAAACCGCTTTATCTAGAAGCAATAAATCTTAGGAAAAGGGATGATAAGATATGCTTTCTGGACTCATTTGAGCGTAATACTTGAACGGAGAGCATTTTCTGCACAGAAAGGCTTTTTGTTTCATAGTGAGGCTATTCAATGGCAGACATTATTCAGGGCATCTGTTGCCATAACCTTGCGATATCCACTCCCTGACTTCCATTCCAAGATAAAAAGTCTGGCACAATATATGGCTTAACCTGGTTCTGCATAGTGGTGGCCTGGTTCATCTCTTTTGTACCTAGGAGAGCTTTGTTTCCCTTGGAATTGTTATCACCCTCTGCTTTCACGGCACCTTTGGGTACCATTCTTGATATATGAGCATGCATTTATCTCTTATTATTATGATTATTATTACACTCACTTCCACTATCTCCGACTACTGCATTGTTACCTGAATAGAACTGCTGCATATATTCTTACTTCTGCCTTCCTTAAGGTTTCCTACATTGCTCAACACTAGGTCACCTGATTTTTCATACATACTAGAATGTCGCAGGGGTCATTTTGATTCTTAGTAATAAGATACAGTGTTTGAATATAATAATGACTTTATTCTAACTAAGTTATTATCAAGAATAGTCATTAGTTCTTGTCATATAGGGTGCCTACTGCTATAACTTTTACTTTCCTTACCACGTACAAGGTAGGTGGAGAATGTATTGCATGCTACCCAAAAATTCGATATTCAGATTTCACCGGAAATATACGTTTTGAGGCACCTTGAACACAATAGGATCATTTAAAAAAAATATCCGTGTCTCTCTGTGTGCGCGTGCCTGTCTATGTGCCTGTGAACAGCATAACTGAAAAAAAATCAGATGTGTTACACTCACATGACTTTCTCTACTCTTGTACAAACTATTTTTACAAACGCTTATTCTCCATATGCTTCATGTTAATCAAGATGTTAATCTTACTGCTAATTTTCTTGTAGATGCAAGGGGAATTGCTAGGCTTTAAGCGATAGTCAAATATTTTAAGAACTGGTTGCTATGTGGAGTATTCCATTCTCTTTGCATTACTAGGACAAAAAAAAAAGAGTAACGAATCTGAGAAAAAGTATAAGTATTGGAAAATTTAAGGGAATAACAAGCAATATCTCGAAAATGGTTCATCCAACAAAAAAAGTGCATATGACATAAATTGTGTATTTTAACGCGATCTAAATTGTTTGTGTAGTAAAATTTTGTCTAGCTCTTATGGTTTACCATTTATGCAAAAGTCGTTCACAGTGAAGAATACTTTTGGAGACATTCCCAGAAAATTCGAGATATACATTTCATTTGTCATGAAAATATCTTAAACATATGATATTTTAATCAAAATCGTTAGAGCCATTTTTGAGAAAACTAAAATTTTCTAAACATGTTCCATGTAAAGGGTAATCTGGGGTGGGGGGATTTTCTTGAAAACCTTAGTGTCACATCTCTGGAAGATACTGAAATACCAAGTTTGGTGTTTATCCGACTGTTCGTTTCCGAGTTATGCTGTTCTTAGACACACAGACAGACAGACAGACACAGACACACACACAGACACACGGACATGTTTCCAAAAATGCTTTTTTTGGATTCAGGGGCTCTCAAAACATGTATTTTCGGCGAAATCTCGGTATGGATTTTTTTAGGTAGAATACAATACTTCCCCTTCTTACTATACGTAGTAGAGAAAGTAACAATGTCGGATAAATACCAAACTTGGTATTTAAGTTCAATATCTTCCAAGGATGCGACACAAGGATTTTCAAGAAAATCCTCCCGCCTTAAACTACACTTTGTATTGCAACATTTCTTTCGACATTGTTTATTTTCTAAAAATTCCTCTAAGGATTTGATTAAAATACACTGTATTAAAGATATTTACATGACGAATAAAATTTACATTTTGAATTTTTTGGAAATAGCTTGTGAATTCCGCTTCATTCGGAAGTAAATTTGTATAATCTATATAACTGGTAAATGTTAAGTAAGAAACGAAATCGTAACACAAAAAATATAGATTTCTTTAAAACTCATAATTTATTTCAAATAACTTTTTTTGCGATATTATCCATTCCGAAATATCCGTTATTATGGTTCGAATGGTTCAATACTTAAGTCATTCTTTTTAAGTAGTGTCAATTTTCGCTATTTCTTGCGATGTCACGGTAAGAGCCATGGTGGAATCAAAGTACAGCATGGAATTTTAAATCGGCGTATAGCATCCAGTTATCGCTATTCCCTTTGTATTTATAACGAAGTGTGTAATTCAGCCATTTCCGGAAAGGTTTATCTCGATTAAAATGAAGTAGATAGAAACATATACTTTCCTAAGAATAATTTGTATACCAATGATAAGCAATAGAGGGTAGTGAATGTAACACATGGAGTTTTCATCTCACAATTTTTTACTTCTTTTCAATACAATCTCCTGCTTACGACTGAGATGAACAAGGAATAGAACTAATGGTGAACTTATGGTTGCTATTTTTAATTTATAAACAAGCAATGTTGTTATAATTTATAACTGTTTATATAAATCTACTCGTCATCGATATCACACGAGACGGAGTTAGCTTGCCAAGTATGACAACAGTGGTGTTTTTAGGAAGGCGTTTATCGTAAATGACATCGTAGGTCACAACTGAATCTCAGGAAACAAATTATTCCGAAATGTGTTTAGTGAACAGATAACATTAGCAAAAGTCACAAGAGGTAACAGTGTTGCATTAATTTCTTCTACCAAAAGTATAGATCACATTTTACGAGGGCGGATCGAAAAGTAACGCACAATAACTTTTTTCTGCCTTGGTATTGCAGCTGGATTGTTGAAATTTCGCACAGATATAATTTGCAGTTTTCGCTACAGAGGGTATTTTTTGCTTCATGTGCAGCTCTAGCGAGAGAAGCGTGAACTACGCTACAAAGATGGCGCGCATCTTACTGTCGTCCACGTGGGAAGAGCAGAGAGGTGTGGTTCGATATTTGTGGGCCAAAGGGCATAAACTGAGTGATATTCACAGGGACATGCATGACGTGTATGGGGATGATTGTATGGATCGTAGCAATGTCTCCAGGTGGTGTGCATTCTCCCTAGAGGACCGCGTGAACGTTAGTGATTCGCCACACTCCGGTAGGCCGGTAACAGCTGCAACCCCGCAGAATGTCAGAGGCAATTTTGAAACACCGGTGTGTGAAACTGTGAACCTTATCGCAGTTCAACATATCCTACTGTGCTACAACATGAATGCTGACGATGTCAAAATTCCTCATGACAATTCTCGCCCCCCATGTTGCTGCTGCTGTTCGTCAGAAAATCACCAAATTTGGTTGGGAGGTGCCCCAGTATCCACCATACAGTCCGGAACTTGCACCGTCGGACTTTCATCTGTTTGGTCCCATGAAGAAATTCATGGCGGGCCAACGCTTTGCGATAGATGCGGAGGTGAAATCAGCAGTCCGCAGATGGCTATACTCCTAGGAAACGGACTTCTACGAACAGGGCATATTGCTACTGGTATCACGATGGGAGAAATGTGTTGAGAAACTTGGTGACTATGTCGAAAAGTAGGTAAAAGGTGTAAGTTCATTTATGATGTTTTTATTGTTATAACTATTAAACGTCTTTGTAAAAAAATTATTGTGCGTTACTTTTCGATCCGCCCTCGTACTTAGTAATCAAATTGATGCCTCCCGTATTATAATGTTAAGAGAGCTGATTTCCAGACGAAATTTCGAAACAAATAGCTCTCTTAAAACTTTCCATGGAAAAGCATCTCCACACTTTGTAGAATCAAAACCCAACTCCGGTTTACCTTTCTGTGCATTTAAACACCAAACAAAACGTGCTTATGTATATGCAAATGGTGCGTCCAATATAACTAGATTTTCTAGTAATTTTCTTTTATTGTACTTTTTGCCATTTTAAAATGCTTTCTATGATGCGATTTTTCTCCAATTTCTTTTACATTTTCAGTAGACGTTCTTGAGGGTGGATAAAGTGACTTATAATCTTTTCTTGATATCAAATACAGTTTTGGTACTCACTTTTGAACCTCAGTAGGCCCCAAATTTAAAATTGTTATCGCTTGTGCACTTCACATGTAACAGCATTTTCATTTGTTAAAAATTATTTTCCTGGAAATGTAGTTAAGTAGGAAGCAAGATGGCTCCGTGATAACATGCTCGCTTTTCGTACGTCCTGTTTGATTCGTGAGGTAGGTCACTCTAGCTAAGTGTTCTTCGTGGGTTTCCCTGGTTGGCAAGGCGAATGCTGGTGTGGTTCCTCATCTACCATGAATTTCCTTTCCCTCATTCCCTACCATTTTGCTTCTTCTTTCATGTTTCAAATAGGTTTAGGGGTTGTGCAGTGTCGGAGGAAAGCGCAGATCCTTGCTGGTTGGAAAGTTCTCCTCGGTCCTGCGGCTTCAGATGGTTTGAGTCCTACTCAGTCCCACCAGAGAGAAACATTCTTTGGAGCAACCCGCTGATATGACCGAGTCATTAAGATTGGTATTGTAGGGACAGATGGTTTGAGTCCTACTCAGTCCCGCCAGAGAGAAACATTCTTTGGAGCAACCCGCTGATGCGACCGAGTCATTAAGATTGGTATTGTAGGGACAGATGGTTTGAGTCCTACTCAGTCCCGCCAGAGAGAAACATTCTTTGGAGCAACCCGCTGATGTGACCGAGTCATTAAGATTGGTATTGTAGTGACAGCTGCGCATCTCTGTTAACCGATCTTCCTACCACTTATAACCTCCTCCAGTTCCTTCACCTCATCCGTTGCTCCTAGGGGTGGTAAAGACAAAAGATCCGCGTTGGGTCGAGGTGTGAGGTGTTATTAGTCATGGGTAAATAGGGAAAAAAGAAATTAATATTCTACTACACCTATGTTAAGGCAATCTGTGATAAAACTTATTGAAATTAACACTTTAGAACAAGTACCCTTAAAGCGGTTTTTTCATTTTCCACATTAGGAATGGCTATCTGTGAAAAAAAGCCAAAATTTGTTACTTCATAAATATGTATTTTAGTGTTATTAAACACTAAAAACCTTCCACTTTAATTTTGTATAGCTTCTAGAGATCTACAATCTTTTAAAGCATGTCATATAGCGATTTAAATGCTTGCCTACAAGCTTAGCTTCATAAAAATTGTAGTAAAAAGTCTCATGACTATCGTTCATTGGTGGGTTACAAACTACTCGTACGAAAGTCTATTTTCCTATCTACTTCATTTTAATCGAAATAAACCGTTGCAAAAATAGCTACATTGCACATTTCGTTAGAGAGAGAAAGATAACAGCGATAGTCAAACTTTTAAGACCTGGACGCTATATACTGACCTTAAAATTCATACTTTCTCCACGCGAGAAACAACTGAAAAGCGATCAGACTTTTAAAGAATTACAAGTATTCAACAATTCTAATGGATTACTCTTATGCTACAGATAAACTTATCTGAAGTAAATTATGTGTTTTGTAAAGAGATATACATTTTTGTGTGTTAAGTTCTCGTCTATTGCTTAATGTTTACCAGTTACACAAGATTATACAAAATTTCTTCCAAATTAAGGAATTCATAGGCTATTCCCAGAAAATTCAAGATATATATTTTATTTGTCATGTAAACATCTTTAATATATAGGCGTCAAAATCGTTAGAACATACATAACATAATCAAAAACGTTTAGAAAAATGTTCCATGTAAGGGTTAGTAGGGGTGGAGGGATTTTCTTGAAAATCTTCGTGTTACATCTTTAGAAGTACTGGACCTAAATCCTAAATGCATATTTATCCGACTTTTGTTTTAGAGTTATACTATTCATAAGCACACACACACACATACACACGAAACATTTTCTATAAATGCTGTTTTTCGTTGATTCAGGGGACCTCAAAACCTGTATTCCCGGTGAAATCTTGGTATCAAATTTATATGCAGTAGAGAAAGTAAAAATGTGGTTCAAAACAACTTTTGGGTACATTAAAGTAAAAGAAAAACATTCATGAAGAGCTTCAATAACCTTAAAATATTAACTGCAGAGGAAGCAAAAAACTAAATAGGGCTGTATATGCACCAAATTCTTTTTAAACGGCATTACGTCAAAAAGTGTTATTCTAGCGCTGTAATTTTGAAACTCTGTTTTCTCGGATTTTGATTTGGCAACAATTCCCAGTTTCAAATACATGTATTTTTCGGTAAAAATGAATGAAATTCTGTATAGGCACTTCCGTATAAACACAGGATAAAAACGGTGATAAGTTTTGCTAACATTAGTTGTGCAGTTATTAAACAATAAAGTTCATATCGTGTAAAAATTGTTAAGCAAACAAATTGAAACCTCATATTTAACCATTATTTTCTCCCAAATCAGTAAAAAATATCTATACAATTTATCAGCACACTACATTTTAACATGTTTAAAAGATGCATTTTGTGGAGCAATTTTTCTAAAACGAAAAAAAACGATAAATGATTTAAAAATCAGATGTGTTACATTTACATGACTATCGTTTATTGGTGAATATAGAAATTACTCTTAAGAAAGTATTTTTCTATTCGCTTAATTTTAATTTAGATAAAGCTTTGCAGAAATGGCTACACTATACATTTTGTTATAGATAAAAGAGAAGTGCGATAGTCAAATGTTTTAAGAACTGGATGCTATACGCTGGCCTTAAAATTCCATACTGCTTCCATGGCATTGGCAGAAACAACTGAAAATCGACAGGAGCTACAAACACAGACAAAGTGGTGAACAATTCGAACCGTTAATAACAAAAAACGTATTTTAAATAAAATTGTGTTTTAAAGGGATCTACATTTTTTTGTGTAGTACGTTTTTGTCTATCGCTTAAGGTGAAACACAACATTTTTGCGAGAATAAACAATTTCGAAAAATATTCCCTGTGAAAGGTTCTTTGAGGAGATTATTTAAATATTCATATCGCATTTTTGGAGGATACTGAACTTAAATACCAAGTTTGTTAAAATCCGACTTTTCGTTTTGAAGTTACGTTGTTCACAGGTAGACACACATACATGGACCTTTTCCAAACAATGTCTTTATTTGGATTCAGGGGATTTCAAAACGTACATTTCCGGTGAAATCTTAGTACCGAGTATTTTTAGTGGAATGCAATGACTTCTGTTATGTACGTGGCAGAGACAGTAAAAATACGCATGAAATTTGGTGTAGGTAGTCTTGATAACTGTATTAAAGTTTGAAATACTAGGGGTGTTTTTAAAGTAAAAGCTCTTTTAATATTTTGCCGTTGCAGCGCTGCATACACCATCACTCCCTTTATTCATTAGGAAGCCAGACCAGCTGTGAGCGAACGTCACTTTGTGTTTTCCGGTTGTTAGAGCGTTTCTAAATGTTCAAAACAATCAAATGAACCGCCGACTGTGAAGTCAGGTCAGTGATTCGTTTTTTGGATGCGAGAAATGTCACCTCAACACACATTCAACGCCAATTGTGTGAGGTTTATGGAGAAACAGTGAGTGATGGAATGGTGAGGAAGTGAGTTTGACAGTTTAACGATGAGTCAATTCCAACAAGTCAGCTTCGTTAATCGCCTCTCTCAATATCTTGACTGATTTAACATCACATTACTAATTCCCCGTTGCTGTCCACCAATAGTACCCTGGAAAATCAAGCCTACCTCAATTGACGTTGTCACGAACGTGACTGAGGAGATCTGTATTGTGATTATTGTTTTACATTAATTAACATTATTTTATTAGTCTGTCATAAGCCTCTAAATTCATATAGAAGCATATTACATATTTCTTAATTTTGCTCAAGTCTTACTAAGTTGTATATATGACAGGAGACAGTGGTTTGCCACTTCGCTTGACATTTCAAAGGGATTTCAATATGCCATCATTTCCTTAGGGGTACGTGTCTTTTAGCTGCACCCTACGAATCATGTGATCCTTGGAAAGTCCTAAGCCTACGCATTTCCAGGGCGTCGGCAGACCATATTTGGTAATAGCTGCCACGGCATTAGGATGAACCCCCCCCCCCCTCGTGTATTCCACGCTATATAAGTAAACGCTTGAGCTCTGCTCGGGGAACTTCAGAGACTTCAGGACTGTAGCTTGGCCGGGGCTTCTATGGCCCATGTTGGCGCGTTGGTGGAGGCCGCTCATCCAAGAACTTCATTTCGTTCAACTAACAACTGTTATATTTGCGTTGATCATTGACTACTCCTCATGCACGACGAGACATCACTGAAGGTAAGAGAACTGTTAATGATAATGTGTACTGTGCTTCCCCCCTTTCTGTAAACCCAACTATTACATAACCAAAGACTAACTTTCAAATATAGTCAGATCGCTCCAGTCAAGTTGTTGTTATTGCTCTACCAAATATATAATTCCCGATCAAACCCTGAGTATCTCGCCCCCCTGTTGCGAAAATATCTTCTATGTCCAAATATATAAAATCCGCTACTGAGATCTTTACTTTACGAAGCAGGTTTCCAGATCTCCAAACATCACATTCGTCTTCATTTCCGATTTATACTGATGGCTCTAAACTTGACGACAACTGCGGTTGCGGGGTAGTGTTCCCTGATCACACCTTCTTTTTCGAGTGGAGGAGATAATGATTTAATCACTAACCCCAGCCCCATAGAAGTCGGGACTGAGAGTGTGGGACTCACCAATAGTCGGCATAACTACTAAAAACTCCTCCTCCGGATGGAAAAACGAAGAAAGAAAAGTGGAATGGCGTGGCTTTGTGCGGTCCCGCATAATTGAAGGCTGTTGGCTGTCACCCTGTAGGCGGCAGCGGGTAAAGGTAGTTACTAGGTTGCAGCCATGAAACCTGACTGCAACACTAGTGGGAATGGCGAGGGTTAGGAAGAGAATGGACGTTAGGATTGAAGATGGTACTGACGATGATGCTGCTGTTGCTGGTTGAACTCCTTGCATTGCTGCAAGAAGTTCACGACTCTCTCCGGGTTGCTCTTCAGTCTGGGACCAAGCATGAGTGACGGTGCTGGTGTCGGCGCTAAAGTCGGTGGCTGTGGAGCTGTCACTGGCTGCGGCGTAGGTGCTGGTGGCTTTAGCGGTGCCTTCCTGCGAGGATGCAGGGGGCAGAGCGCTTGGCCGGTGAAGTGCGTTGACCCTCCACAGGTCGCACAGTAGCGGCGTCGGCGGCGCAGGTCGTGGAGCCTACACGAACAGGTGATGCAGGCGGAACCACAGTAGTGGCACTGAGGTTGTGCTGAGCAGGTCGACTCCTCGTGCCCGTAGGCACAGCAGCGCCTGCAGGGTGTCTGGCGTTCTAATCGGTTAACCTCGATTCGTAAGCACCGCCCTAACAAGGGCAGGCCTGTCCTCAAGGCAGCTTCATAGTCGCAAGGGTCTGCGTACTCGATCCTGACAAGCGACGTTGGTCCTTGTGCTCGAAAATTCGAGTGGCCTTCAAGGGTGAAAGCCACTGCTGGTGAACTGCGCTGACGAGGAACCTGACTGGCAGGTCCCTCGGGACCCCTCGGATGAGGCACAGGCTGAATCGGCGCAAGCTGGAAAGCTCCCAGGATCAGCGGCGTGAACCCCGGAGATGTTAGCGGCGGCAGTCGCGGCGAAGCTGCGGTAGAGGCATAGGTTGCCACGGGTTGCGGCGGCTGCGGCGAGTTCTCCTCGGCGTGTGCCGGAGGAGAAAAAGAAGATCCTGCCTTGGCAGTCTGGGCGACTCTATGTTACTTCTTCTTCGCCATTTCCTCTCGCCATCACTTGAAGCTACACAGTCTCCTAAATACCCCAGCGTCTGCACGTGTGAGCTATATGCAATTCGCTTTGCTCTGGAATACATCCTAGACAACATACGGTATGATTCCTTTGTCATATTCACGACTCTATGAGTTCCTTCTTAGCATTCATCACAAAGACTCTTCGTTTCACCTACTGGTTGCAGTACATTAATGTTATAGAATACAGCAATTCAATCTGGTAAATATATAAAACTTATCTGGACTCCATCTCACGTCGGCATCCAAGGGAATGAGTAATCTGACGTTGCAGCTAAAGGCCACCAAGCAGCTTCCAAAGAACTGTAGAACACCATACTGTAACTTCCTCAGATACATCCACAAGATCACTCAGATATGGAAGCAGCATTGGAACAGCTCATCCACACGTAAACTGCACGACATCTACTCCCCTCGCTCTCCTAAATACCCATTAGTTTCCCTTCCTCGCAAGGACCAAGTTGCTCTCACACGACTACCATAGGACACACAGCCATCACCCACTCCTCCACTTTGTAACTTCTGTAATTGTCCACTTACTGTACCTCATATGATCCTGGATTGTCATCATCATACAAGTTGCAAGACCAGAATGTGAACTCCGGACAACATGAGTGACGCCATCAGCAATCCAGTGTTTCAAGAAATGATACTAAGCAAACTAGAAAAGGTTTCCAACAGAACTTGTATCCAATATGCGGAGGGAAGGAAGATTTGGAACATACAGTGTTTGGATGTAAAGGGACAGAGCTTTGGGGAAAGTGTGTTTAAGTGAGAAATTGTTTGAATTAGACAGAAAGTAGCTTTAATTAAGCTTTCTAGCAAAGACAGCAAGAAGACAGGTGAGTATTTAACTAAAGTTAGGAATAAATGGTTGTGGTCCTTAAGAAGAGATGAAAATGAGACTAAAGATTGCAATGTTGTTGTGAACATAAAAGTTTAGTAGCACTAATTGGAACACTGCACAAGTTTAAACCCTCATCATTATTGTTACTATTATTCATGAGCAATGTTACGAAGATTGGTATATAAATAACATTAACAACATTGTATCACTGTTAATATTATAATTATCACTATTATTATATTTGTAGTGGAATAGTAGTTGTAGTACTAAATACAAGGATAATTGGATTCGGAGTATGGCTATGATAACAGCCTGGGCTGATGTTAGCCATACTCTGTGTAAAGTAAACTGAGATATACGCCAAATTATATTGTTGTCTGAGTAATGTACATTTACATTGTAATTTATCATAGTGGTCTGTATCCTTATGGAGTCGCAATATGACCAGCGAGTTCAAACGACTAAAAATAAATTCAAAAACGAAATGTGAAAATGTGCATGATGAGCCGCAGAGTAGCCGACTGCCTGTGATCACGGATGATATAGTGCAAACTGTGGATGAAGGCATTCGCACCAAGCAATTTTCATCTGTTTCTTCATTTGTAGAAATTTCTTGGTGGAAAACATTCAACGACGATGATGTGAAACAAGTAGTGTAGACTTGACTTTCATCATAGGCGGCATCATTCTTTGACGAATGCATTAAAAACTGGTTTCCCGTTACGACAACTGCCTGAATAACGGTGATGACTATGTGGAGAAGTAGTGTAAGGTAATGAATGATAATAAAGTATTTAGAAAATAATGTTCTGTTATTTTTTTAAAAAGTTACTTTAAAAATTACTTTTAAAACACGTCTCGTATTACGAACTGAAATTTATATTCTAAAATTTCACAGAATGGTATTATTAAGATACAAGAAAGTAGTAAAATTGCATTAAAAGTGGAATAATTGATTAACCCTTTAGTTTTAGATTCTATCTCCATGGGTAAAATCGATTGACCCGGCCGTGGTCGCTATCTGAACGTTTGGGGCTGTGCTTGTCTGCCACTGTCTCTTTAATGATATCATGTAAAAGTATTGGTCTCACAAACACCAAGATTTATTTTCCTCATAAGAAAAAATCAATTAACGTAAATTTTTGTTTTAAAGATATTCGTACTAATAGTATTAAATCTAAATATCTGTTCATACCGACGTTTTCTTATTACATTTCAGATGCGAATACTGCGCTACCCAAGAGTATATTTCAGGAACGACTGCTGGATCATTCTGCGAGGGACAGATTCATTTTATATTCATAGCTTTTTCAACGAGGAATCGGAATCTGTAGCGACTATAACCCTCCCTTTTATTGCCGGTATATATCGGTGGAAAAGCATTGGGAGACAGCAGTCTTCTTGAGATGAAGATGCATGCAGCTCTTTTAAAATTTAGTGCAAAATATAAAGAAATAAATAAACCTAGGACTCCTCTCCCATGCACTGTTATGTAAGTACTTTAGATTTCTTATAAACCCGTTACCTTAGCGCTGTGTAGATAAATTTACAGCTCACGGTACTATAATTTTAGCTTCTTTAGTACTTATCCTATGTAGGTATTCGTTATATAAAGGAAGAGACACTTCGCGCACTGCGGCATACATAAATTATTGTGCCTAACATCGCCCAGGAGGAAGGGACGAAGTGAAGGAACCACAGGCCGCAGAAACGCACGGTAGTCCTTAACAGTTCCAGGCTCGAAGATCCCTGCCCCTGCTAGAACTGCCTAGAGAGGGCAATGAAAGACCCGTCGACCAAGCAGCCCTCTAATGTCCACGAGAGGTACTCTTTCCTTTGAGAAAGCATTCGTGCCATCTATCCGGCACCTCCATAGGCCACGAAGCCTTAAAGAGCACCTCAAAAATGAGATGGAACGGATGGAAAAGAAATCCTGTTAGATGAGAAATCACCCAGCATTCGCTTACCGACCAAAGAAAACAACGAGAAACCCAAGGTAAGAGTGATCGGTTGACGGGAATTGAACCCGAACCCTCCCGGAGGATCCGAATACTGAAGTGATTACAATTCGATTACGATGCCATTTTTTGCACTTTAAGTACGTGGTCTTTAGATTTATTTGGCCTTTGCCTCCAGTGCCTCTAGCAGAGGACTAGGGAAGCAAGAGGAGAAGGGTTGGATGTCAACAGCTTCGAGATCATCTCAGTGAAATGGGACTTGTATCGTACCTTTCCAGTATTTACAATTGGAACTTCCTTTGCTTGTGTCTCTAAAACTCGCAATCTGGGCATGTATGCTGATAGGTAACTCAAATAGTTGTTTTTTGTAGCCTGGAGTGTCTCGGCTTTAATAACACAACTTTTCCATTCGGCTCCCCCCCAAAAAACAGGTTATTCATACTCGTTTTAGTAGTAAATGAAATGCTGTCATGTTTTGACTCAGAACTTGGTGAAATTCTGGACAAAAACAGAGAAAATCATTCACAGCGACCAATAACGTAACGATAGACTCCCCTTTATATACTTCCAATTCGGAAGTGGTTCTCAGCCATGCAAATTCTGTGACCGGTGGTTCTTTCATCTCGCCTGCAAAGAACGCACCAAAGGGCTTGTGAAAACCAGTTCTGCACCGCCGCAGTACATCAACTGAGGCAGTATTTTTTTATCGCTTAACTGATATCAATCTAATTATACAGTATAGAAATAATAGCCCGCCTATAAGTAATCAGTGTATATTACAGTATATAAAGTGTATATTACAGCCATTGTATTATGTTTATTTTATTGTATATGTATAAAATTCTATGTGAATGTATTTCTTAGTTTAGCAACGTAGGTGCTGTGAGGGTAGAAGCAAACTGATTTTTGTAGCAAACAGTGTCATAATGTGGGAGCAGAGCATGGCTAACAATAAGGTGTAAACTTGAGAGAACAATAACTTAGAAAACTAAGAAGGCTACAATCAGTCCATGTAAAAATACCGATGTAACATCCAAAAACGTTTATAAATGGTCACGTGAGTGCAGAAAGCCAATCAAAGTCAAACTAAAGGTGTTTTGCTAGAGTAAGGCTAGCCAACCAGAAACTAGGAAGATTAAATTTGAAATTTTAAGCAGTGGACGCTAAGAGGTAGCGTACCCAGGCAGTTTAGTTCAGTAGCTGTAGCTCAGAGTGTGCAGATGTGAAAATTAAGTGCAGTGCTAAAAAAGATGAATTTTTGACATTTAAGAATGTAGTTAGGAACAATATCTCACAGCTTCATTCTTAGATACGTCAGTAAATTGTTATATACATATATAATTATATATTATTCAACTGTCATGAAGAAGTAATAAAGAAGTAAGAATTTACACCTATAATTGGTGTTAAGTGTGTAAACTTATTCTGCAGCCGTACCACCCCTTCTTAGAGATACTTGCTCTACCAGATATAACTGTCGCAGCCGAGGCATAAATTAAATTAAAAAATCTGATGTGTTACACTCACGTGACTTTCTCTACTCTTGTATAAACTATTTTTACAAACTCTTAGTCTCAATCTATTTCATATTAATCGAGATAAACGTTTGCAGAAACGATCTTTTGATATGCAAAGAGAATTACATTTTACACATAGCGACAAGTTCTAAAAGTATTTGATTACCGCTTAAGGCCTACTATGTTACCCTTGTTTTGTATTTGCAAGGGCAATATAACCACAGACATATATCTTACTGCTATGTGCAGCATCATTCTCTTTGCCACATATTAATACTTTTTGCATATCCAAGACAAAAAAATGAATAACGAAATCCCATTTGAGAAAATAAGCATTGAAAAATTTAAGGGAATAACAAGCAATATCTCGAAAATGGTTCACTCAACAAAAAAATATATATGACATAAATTGTGTATTTTAACGCGATCTACATTTTTTGTGTAGTAAAATTTTGTCTATCTCTTATGGTTTACCAGTTATGCAAAAGTCGTTCACAATGAAGAATACTTTTGGAGACATTCCCAGAAAATTTAAGATATACATTTCATTTGTCATGAAAATATCTTAAACATATGATATTTTAATGAAAATCGTTAGTCATTTTTGAGAAAATTAAAACTTTTAAAAAATGTTCCACGTAAAGGGTAATCTGTGGTGGGGGGATTTTCTTTAAAACCTTCGTGTCGCATCTCTAGAAGATATTGAACCTAAATCCAACTGTTCGTTTCTGAGTTATGCTGTTCACAGACAGACAGACAGAAGCACACACGGACATGTTTCCAAAAATGCTTTTTTTGCATTCAGGGTGTCTCAAAACATATATTTCCGGTGAAATCTCGGTATCAATTTTTGGGTGGAATACAATACTTCCCCTACGTACTATAGGTATGTAGTAGAGAAAGTAAAAATCATAATTAATCGAACTTCAACATTTATTACACACAAACTTTATTAAAACACACACCGCACTACCGCACAACCTATTTACGAAGTCGGAAATACATGCAGTCCGAGGTTCAATTCCGCACCTCCCGTTTGAGACACGGGGATCACTGAACTAATAAATATGTCATTCATTTTAAACTGAGTTCCGGTAAAGGCCGAATAATTCTGAAGATCCGTTTTAATCACTGAAGTGGCTTAACTATTTCATTCTGGTTGTGCGACATTGCATCTTGTACCCCTTCTTTTATATTTTTAATTCGCACATCACCAAACCTCGCCATTTTTACAGTTTTTGCCACCCACCAATAGTGAACAAGAAAATGTATGAGAATAGATTTCCTAGATTCCTAGTCGAATGACATCAGAAATTATAGGGATAAAAACGAATTATCCGAAACATTTCGGTTAGAGTTTTATCATAATATGTGTAGAATACTTTTCAAAACAAATGAGCTTAGAAGCAGACTAGAATTTTATTCTACTTTTTACTTTCTCTACTACGTATAAAAAGCAGGGGAAGTATTGTATTACAACCAACATTTCGATGTCGGGATTTTACCGAAAATATATGTTGACCCTGAACTCAAAACCAAATTTTTAGCAAAACCTCCATGTGTGTGTGAGTGCATGTGTGTGTGTGTGTGTGTGTGTGTGGGGTGTGTGTGTGTGATAACAGTATAACTACAAAACTAAAGTGAAAAAACACCAAACTTGATGTTTAAGTTCAGTATCTTCCAAGGATGCGAAAAATATTTTCAAGAAAATCCCGCACCCCAGCTACCCTTTACCTGGACAATTTTAGAAAATTTTGATTTTCTAAAATAGTGGCTCTAAGGATTTTTATTGAAAGTATTTAAATGTAAAATAAAATATATATTTTGAATTTTCTGGAAATAGTCTTTAAAGTCCCTTTTATTCGGAAGGAATTTTGTATAATGTTGTGTAACTGGTAAACGTTAAGAAATAAGTGAAGACGTACTATAAAAATCTGATTTATTGCACTCACACGACTTTCTCTACTCATGTACAAACTATTTTTACAAACGCTTATTCTCCATCTACTTCATATTAATCGAGATAAACATTTGCATCTTATTGCTAATTTTCTTGTAGGGCAAAGGGAATATGGTAGGTTTTAAGCCACAGACAAATCTTTTAAGAGCTGGTTGCTATGTGGAGCATCCCAATCTCTTTCCATGTTTAGAGCATAAAAAAAGAAATAACGAATTCCCATGTGAGAAAAAGTATAAGTACCTACATGAAAATTCAAACAAATAACAAGGAATATTTCGGAAACGTTTATTCGGCAAAAAATGTATAGGATATAAATTGTGTGTTTTAGCGAGATCTGCATTTCTTGTGTAGTAAAATTTTGTCTATCTCTTACGGTTTACCACTTATGCAAAAGTCATTCAGAATGAAGAGGACTCTTGGGGGCATTCCCAGAAAATTCAAGATGTACATTTCATTTGCCATGAAAATATCTTAAACATTATGATAATTTAATCAAAATCGTTAGAGCCATTTTTGAGAAAACGAAAATTTTCGAAAACATTTTCATATAAAGGGTAGTTTGGGGTAGGGATATTTTCTTGAAAATCTTCGTGTCGCATCTTTGAAAGATACTGAAGTTAAATACCAAGTTTGGTATTTATCCGACTTTTCATTTTGAGTTATGCTATTCACAGACACAGACACACACGGACCTTTTTTTTAAAAATGCCTTTTTTGGATTCAGGGTACCTCAAAGCACATATTGCCGGTGAAATCCCGATATAGAATTTTTAGGCGGAAAGCAATTCTTCCCCTGCTTATTGTAGGTAGTAGAGAAAGTAAAAAAAATGTAAATTTCTTCAAAACACTTAATTTATTTCAATAACTTCTTTGTGGCATCATCCGTTTCCAAAATATCCGTTGTTAATGGTTCGAATTGTTTAATACTTTGTTATTCTTTTAAAGTCCCGTGGATTAGGAGCCGTTTCTCGCGAATTCAAGGAAAAAGTATGGCATTTTAAGGGCAGCGTATAGTGTCCGGTTCTTAAACGTTTGAGTATCGGTGTTCCCTTTGTATCGATAACGATATGTGTAATGCTCCTATTCTATTTAATCTCAATTAAAATGAAGCATACAGGAAAATAATCTTTCATAGGAATAATGTATACCCACTAATAAGCGCCGGAGGGCAGTGAAAATCATGTGAATGTATAACATAAGATTTTTCCTTCTGCATATTGATATAAACTTTGCTATTTCACTAAATTTATACCTTATAGCCATCATGTTGCATTTCACCTCCTTAGAATGTGCATAATTCTGGTAAGCTTTGATGCATTAGCTTAAACCAAATTAAAATCAGTTATTACAATTTTACTCCACCCTTCTGTTTAATGAAGCGAGAAAAAAATAAGATTAGCAATGTACCATCCCTCGGCGTTGAGTGCACTGTCCGATAATGACGAAAGCAAGCAGAATATTCAATCTGTAATTCTTCCAACAGCTTTGAAATACATTAATTAGAATAGTACATATACAAATCCGATTTTGTTCATAATCGCAGATATCACTGGTAATGAAAAAGGCGAGACTATGTTAATAGCACGTATGCAGAGCTTAAGGATTTAAGCATTGCATAACAGTTTTTACTTTCTCTGTGGTAGTCAGAGGCTGTATTGCATTCCACACACAAAATTGGATCCCGAGATTTCACTGGAAATGCATGTTTTAAGGTTTCCTGAATCTAAAAAAAAGTATTTTAGGGAAAGGTTGTGTGTGTGTGCCCTCTGTTCTCCTAGACTCCAACCTTTGGCCAGGTGTACCGATTTCAAGACAATCGGAAACAGTTGTTGACATGGCGACCTGCGAAAAGATCAGTAATATGCGAGGTATGAGCTCTGCAAGCGATAGTCACTTTGTGTTTTCCTGCCGTTAGAGCATTTCTAAAAGCTTAAAACAATCAAAGGACCCGCCGACTGTGATGTCAGATCAGTGATTCGTTTTTTAATGCGAGAAATGTTACGCCAGCAAACATTTATCGGCGTTGTGCGAGGTTTATAATGATGATGGAATGGTGAGGAAGTGGATTAGACATTAACGAAGATCGTGAAGATGTACACGAAGATCGGCCAACCGTCGAAGATTTTCAACGCCATGGAGATACACTTCGAAGACCTTATCACGCGCATCAACGAGACCAAACTGGAAACCCTTGCTCAGATCGACAGACTACAACAGCCACCTCATCCAGTATATCATCATCATCAACGTGCCAACTCCCGGAGGTAACAGGCCCGGGATTGGAGCCTGCATCTCCTGTTAATTCACCACCGTTACAGGTCCCTGTCAGGACCATCGCCATGGCAGATACCTGACCTCCACAGCGGAGAATTCCGCCACGTCTAGTAGTCACCCACGAACAGCGGGTTTGCTTCGGCGGTACCAGCCACCATGTTTACCACTGTGCCCCAAATAAATTGCGCCATCACAGCATCACATCCTTCTTTTCCTCCTCCTTTTCCTTTCTATGCCTATACTCATATTCTTATTTTTCCTTCAGACCTTTATTCCTGTTTCCCCCCCCTTCCCCCCAAAAAACGGAAGGAAAACATTCACGAGGACAATTGTTTAACCATATGGGGGTTATCTTCGCATTTACCACAAATTTCAAGGCCAGTCCTCTGCAACATTGTGACAGAGCGCATAGGATTTCGGAAATTGTGCTGAAGGTGGGTGTCCAAAAATCTTCCTGAGGAGCACAAGAACAAGGGATCTGCCACTGCACTGACTTTTCTCAAGCGTTGTGCTGAGGAAGGCGATGTTTTGCTAACGTACTATCGTTCAAGAAAGTAAATGTACACTTTCCGCCCCAAGCCAACTTTTAAAAGCTATATATAATCCATCTATGGCAACATAATCTGCAGACCACGAACCGGTGTTCTGCACTGGTTGCAAACATGCACGAAGGAATAAACTATGTAATCGTAGCTGGGGATATTATACCAGGTTCTAAAGCACAAGATTTCATTTTTGTTTTCCATTCGTTGTTTCGACAAGTTACTTCTTCCAGGAGAAATGCATTATCTATAAATCTGAAATTTTTCAGAAATTCATTTATTTCTTTATATATGGCGCGCCTCAGCTTGTTTAGTTTGCTTTTTATGCACCATTATCCTTAGCTGTCGCCTTCTTTTTGTTATTTATAATAAGTGGAGTAACTATATTGTAACTAGCAGTTACACAGAAATACCTTTTCAGTTTTTTGCACTATACTCCATCGAATTATACACAACTGCATTTGCAGCTGTAAGTTTGCTTTTCTCAACATGAGAATTTATCAGTTTCTTGTTATTTTATGTATTAGCTTATTTTTGTGATCAGATGGATTATATATAGCATTTAGAAGTTGGCTCCATTAAAATTATCATCAACCCTCTCGCATTTTCTTGAAATCATGTAGTAATAACTTAGGTGCAAAACAACTGTAAATGTGTTTATTACTGCATCTTACAAGGTGAAACATTTGGAATAAAAAGTATGTCCACATGCTGGAATTCGAACCGTGATCCCTCGGCGCACTTGAAACTGCGTGCGTTTTTCCAATGAGTTACACCAGCAGCTATTATGTGTGTGGGTTGTATATAACATAGATGTTGGTTCTATTAAAACCATCGTTCCACGTGTTTTCCGTTTTCTTGTCAATGCCATGTAGTTAATAGCTCAGCAGAAAGAGAATTGCAACTTGTTTTGTGATATTTAGTCCATGTTTCGCCATACTGGGTTAATACATCCATAGAAATAGAGGTGAGTGACAGGTTAAAATGGCGACCACGATCGATTTAGTTTTCATATCCCCTACTCACAAAAGACTGAATGATACTGACCCGCGGAAAGTGTACATTTACTCTCTTGAAAGATAGTACATGGTTACAGTGATGAAACGTGGGTGTCTCACATCACTTCTGAATCAAAACAACAACCATGGAGTGCAGGCATACAACATCCCCCGTGAAGAAGAAGAAGAAGAAATTCAAACAGACGAATCCACTGGCAAGATCTTGTGCACTGTTTACTGTGACAGAGGTGTTTTGCTGATTCAATTCTTGCCTAGAAATGTCTTGTGAGACACTACGAAAGTTCTATCGTGCAACACAGAACAAAAGGCATGATATGCTTTTGCGGGAATTCCTTTTGGTTTATGCCAATGCCCGGCCACACACAGCCAAACAAACTCAAGATCGGACCCCTAATTTAGTTGGGAAAAATTCGACCAGTCTCCCTACAGTCCGGATTTGGCACCAAGCGACTTTCATCTGTTTCTTTATCTGAAGAAATTCCTTGGTGGAAAATATTTCAACGACGATGATGTTGTGAAACAAGAAGTGCCGTCTTGGCTTTCATCACAGGCGGCATCATTTTTTGACGAAGGCGTACAACAACTGATTTTCCGTCACGACAAGTGCCTGAATAACGCCAGAACTATGTGAAAAAGTAGTGTAAGGTGTAAGGCAATAAACGATAATGAAATATTTGATTAATAATGCTGTGTTAATTTTTAAAAAAGTATCGGTTTTTACTTTAAAAGCACGACTCGTACGTACGGCCAAAGCCATCTTAATGTAAAGTAACCAACTATTGCCACCATGTTCCATGTAAAGAGTAGTCTAGGGTGGGAGAGTTTTCTGAAAATCTTCGTGTCGCATCTTTGAAAGACACTGAACCTAAATACCAAGTTTTTGGTTTTGAGTTATGCTATTCACAGACTCACACACACGGACCTTTTTAAAGAGACCTCAAAACATGTATTGAGAGTGAAATCTCGGTATGGAATTTTTGGGTGGAATGCAATGCTTCCCACTTCCTACACGCAGTAGAGAAGGTAAAAAGGAACGAATGAAAGGACCTCTAAGAAACCATAAAAAGAAAGCAAAAATGGTTGGGGAAACAAAAACGCGCTATGTTAACGCAATATAATGGAATAGCGCAAAGCGGAGTGTGGTGCATCGTTCATTCTTTGCTATTTGAACACCGTCCACCCACGTTGAAGGTGATTTTGTCAAGGGTAAACAGTGATGATACCATAGCAATTAGGGCCTTTATTATTTTATATATTCGTATTTATTTCATAATAAATATATATCATATATATATATATATATATATATATATTTATATCTGTAAAATCGCATTTCGAAGTACTAAAACTACACAGAGGAGACATAAAGTGCAGGTGAAAATTAAATGTCTTACAATATTCTTAAATAACAGTGTAAATATTTCACCATTTGGTGATGTATCATTCACAAGATAACATTAAATTTGTAGATAGCTCGGAGTTGACGCCAAATTTGCAAGAGTACATATGGTACATACGACAACAGCGCGCTCTATTAACCTGTACTGTATTTTAAGCGTGAGACGCAATATAGTATCATATAAATTACACAGTGTTGTCAGATAACTCACCCCCTGGCTCCAATGTGAATAGTTTGTCCCTTCTTTCGAACTGCAGTCATATGTAAAGAATAAAAAAGAAGAAAGAATAAACGTAAAAAACAATTATATAACGTATACGGCAACGCGTGTTAACAGCGAGAGCCAAATAATATGTAATACCTATCACAACACTTACATTCAAGTATTAGATCTGATTACATGGGTGATTCACATACACATATACACGCATTTCCTAGTAAACAAACCGACTACGTGAGCAGATAAGGAGTTCAGGCCCCCTCTCGCACCTCAGGCCCCTCTCGTTTCTTCTGGCGATTCAACAGTACAGGCCGATTTTCCCATCGTGAAAAGGTAGAAACTCAGGAGGAGAAGGTAGTCTAAGGTAGGGAGAGAACGCTTGGCAGTATTCCACTTGCGTGGAAGAAACACTCATTCGGAATCGCGGTCACCTTATCTCACATTGTGTACGCGCCTACTGCTCTGTTACAACCGAACCAACACCCCTCCCAGAAGATAAATGGATTTGTTCAACTACTGCGCATACAGATACGCCTATCACGACGAAAAAATCCTACTGTACTTCTACCGCACTTGTATACCAGTATGCTTCTCCTGATACCTCAAACCAATCACACTGCAGAATGTGGAGGACACCTTCCCAGTACGACCACTGGGAGGTCCGCAGGCGTCCCACAGAGAGGCGCAGAAGTCCCAGCATTTCCAGATTGAAAACCTAATGGGCCAGACAAGGCACCCTGGCTTTCACAGTAAAAAGGACCCGAAGATAATTCTGAAACGTAAAATAGAGAGACAAAATGAGAGGAAACGGGGAAAAGGAGAAATCGTGGTAAAAGACACCACCCCAGAATTCGCCTAGGCGACCAGGGGAAACCACGAAAAAAAACCCATGGTCAGATTTGGCGGTATCAGGGAATCGAACCCGGTACCTCCAGAATGCGGGCAGAGGTTGCCGTCTGAGCCATCCCGCTCGGCGAATCATACCGCACTTTGTCAAATTTTCTTTACTGGGAGATTAACGGAGCATAACAGGTCCAGCTTCTGGTACATCCTGAATGAATCCCTTGCTTGACCTAAATAGAATAAAGCATCCGTATTCGGTTTTTGTATTGGATTTTCCATTAACAAAGCACAAACTGTTATGGCAAGAAATATAAACGTACACGCTAACGAAACTGCATGCTATAAATCTCAGCAACTTAAGGCTATCTTCATCCTCTGGGGAAACGCATTGTGAGTAATATGACTCTATAATCCGCTGCTGAGGAAGATATATTATCGATGTCTATTTTCCTGTGTTCGTTTCAAATCTTTCTCCCGAGCTTCTGCAATGGAAGGCATCGCTAGGTCATCACCATAAATTCAAACGAATGCCTTTCTTATTCTCTAAAGTCCATTATATTTTGAACCTCTAAAGAGAGGCATCAGTACTCTAGAACCATTAATAGTCAGGCAGTCAGTGATCTACATTCTGTCATTTTTCACTAACAATAAATAGCGCAATTCATACTTTTTGTTCTTGTCTTGTTTTGTTTGTTTGTTTGTTTTTGCTTTCTCTACGACGTACCTAATAGAGAAGGTATTGCATTCCACCCAAAAAATCGTTACCGAGATTTCACCGAAATACAGGTTTTGAGACCCCTTCTTAGAAAAATGTGTCCACGCGCGCGCGTGTATGTGTCTGTGATCAGCAAAACAAAAAGTCGGATAAACACCACTAGGTTCACTACCTTCCAAAGATGCGACACGAAGATTTTCCCCACATTCCAAACTATTCTTTACATGGAAAGTTTTGCGAAATTTTTGGTTTTCTAAAAAATGGCTAACGATTTTCATTAAAAGCCATATATCAAATATACTTATATGACATAAAATGTATATCTCGAATCTTCTGAAAACAGCTTGTGATATTCACTTGATTCGGAAGGAGTTTTGTATATTCTTGTATAACTGGTAAACGTACGATTGCCGAAAGCGTAGTACACAAATATTGTTTGTGTCTTTAAAACAGACAATTTACCTCAAGTAGGATTTTTGTGGTACAAGCCATTTCTGATATATCCATTACTAAAGGTTCGAATTCATTTCTTGATCATTCTCTTCAAGTTCTGTCAACATTGAGTTGTTTCCCGCGATTGCGTGGAAAGAGTAAGAAATTTTAAGGCCAGCATATAGCGTCCAGTTGTTAAACATTTGACTATCGCTGTTCTCTTTGTATCTATAACGAAATGTGTAATGTAGCTGTTTCTGGAAAGGTTTATTTGAATTAAAATGTAATAGATAGAAACAAATCTTATGTGATACATTTACAAGACTTCCTCTATCCTCTTTATTAGTGGGTATACAAACTATTCTTACTGAAGCTTATTTTTGTATCTACTACCTTTAATCTTAAGTTTTTATTTACTTACTTGCGTTACTTTTTCCACATTTTGTGCATAAATGAACCCACACTGTATAATTCTAATTCGGTTATACCCAAATGGTTAATTTTTTTACAAACATTTTTAAGTTCATTTTTAGATGTTTAATTAGTTAATAAAATAATCTATTTTATACAAATAATATGGTATATGGAGAGTTTACCAACTTAAGCTAGTAAGAAATTGAATGGTTTATCAGTCGCTGCTATTTTTAATACGCACAGCGACTCCAAAAGGGATTAGGTTCCACTTTAAAAATTCTGATGTGCTGCACTCACATGACTTTCTCTACTCACAGTGTAAAGCTATTCTTACAAGGTCTTATTCTTCTATCTACTTCACGTTAATCGAGGTAAACACTTGCAAAATTTGTCTTATTGCATATTTCCTTGTACGTACAAGGCGATTAAGGCATGGCTAAATCTTTAAGAGCAGGTCGCAATTTGATGGCTTTGAAATTCCGCTCTCTTTTCCTGCCAAAGAGGAAGAAAAGAATTACTTCTCATGTGGGAAAAGTGTATTTTAAATTAATAACCAATAAAAAGGAATATCTCGGAAATGGTTGACTGTACAAAGAAATGTATTTAGCATAAATTGTTTGCTTTAACGAGGTCTACATTTTTGTGTAATACGATTTTATCTATTTCTTATAGTTTACCAGTTATGCAAAAGTCATTCAGAACGAAAAGGACTTTAGAGGCTATTCTCAGAAAATTCAAGATATGCACTTATTTGTTACGAAAATATTCTAAACATATGGTGTCTTAATCAAAAGTTCGAAAACCTTTCCATGTGACTTGTAGTTTGGGGTGCCGGGATTTTCTTGAAAAATTTTCCATGTCGCATCCTTGGAAGATTCTGAACTTAAATATTAACCTTCGTTTTTAACGATCTTTCGTTTTTGAGTTATGATATTCAAGACACACACACATTAGCCTTTTTCTAAAATGCTTTCTGGTGTAGAAAGGCCTCAAAACATATTTCCGGCGAATTCTCGACATCGAATTTTCGGATGGAATACAATACTTCTCCTACCTACTACACCAACAGTAGATAAAGTATAAATTCTAGCAGCCAAGAAGCGGAGAGAAAAATCAAGCGATATCATATTTTACATATTTTGGTGTAATTCTAGAAGTAAAGGAGCAAAAATGTGTATAGAATAAATGTGGATCCCTCAACAAGAAAATAAAGTATGTAAACTTCAAAATTATTACTTCAGTGTACCAGCTTATGGTGGTTGAAACATAAGTGATACTGTCAGATACATAAATTCTATAACCATGTTTATGCAATATTTCAGGTTTAATACAAATGTAATTTGTTTTGGAATTCCAAATTTAATCATCCAATGACGTAGATTAGAGTCGACCGCAATGAAGCAGCGCGCCATCTTGCGAGCATTCCATGCATGTTCTTGTTATCAAAGGGATGATGCTCAATATATCAGCAACATTTTCGAAAAAACGGGTAAGAAGTTAAAGAGAAAAAAAATACATTAGGGATGAATGTAAAAATTTTAAGTGTCCCTCGCGAAAAAAATAGTAGTTTATATTCCTTTTTTATTTGCCGTATAAAATCTTCCGTTTAAATTCATCCCGTTTTACTGTGTATTTACCAAAAACATAAAAATGCTCTTATACTTGGGAAACAAAACAAGCAGGGGAAGCAGTAAGAGGTCCCATGGGATAGAAAGGGACTGGAGCACTGAGCCAAACACAACCTCATGCTGTGCGCTGTAGTACGCTTCCGAATTAAATGCGATGCATTTTAGAAAAAATAAAGTGAAGCGCATGTTGACGAGGAGAGGATTTTTTCCGAGCCTTTGCTGTACCTCTCCATGCTACTTCAGCAGCACTTCACTTGCGAACCTTTTAGCAGAAACAGTAAATTACCTACATTATGATGATTGGTGCTGCTTCTGTCACTTTTCGTTCCCTGCAAAGGCATCGATGACGTCAAAATATTGGCGTCAAGAGAGAGCTTTTAGCGCATGCAGCCGCTTCTTTCAGCCGTGGACTGAATCGATGTTATGTATAATTTTATTACAGGTACAGCCATCCACTTCCTCTGGATGCACTACTCCGTATATGGTGCGAGTAAATGCTTATTGGTCATTTTCGACAAATGGGACATGCATTTCTGTTTCATAATTACCGTTTGAACATTCGGATGCGAATTGTACCGTTTCGAAAATTCAACGGGCGGCAACGTCCGTGGCTTGCATTCGGGAGCTCCGAGGTTCGATTCCCGGTAACCGCCCACTCTGTCCATGGGTTTTTCGCGGTTTTCCTCTGGTCAGCAAGGCGAATGGAGAGTTGGTGTATTCTCCACGACTTCTCCTTTCCGCCGTTTTCTGTCATTTCATCTTTATTTCACGTTTCAGGTGTGCTTTTAGGTCCTACGGTGCTGGCGGTGCCGGGCAGATGGCGTGCATGTATGCGCGTTGGAAAGATTTCTCCGATCAACGCCCGAATGAGCCGTCCCGCCCGTTAGCGTCACCGCGTCGCCCTCTTGGGATTTCTCGCCATTAGTACATGTGTGTTCACGCTGGACATGTTAGGACTTCTGTGCGTCTCTATGGGCTTGTCTGCCTGCAAACCTGGGACCTCCTACAGCTCCTTCACCTCACCTCTGCCTCCCGGAGATTGTAGCTACAATACATCAAAATAATCACAGTGCGGGAGGCGTCCCTCTCCGATAACTATAAATAATTTCCATAGCTATTCTGCAAACTATTTAATCAAAAACCCATCGAGCGAGGTAGCTCCGAGGTAGCGTGTGAAGACCGCTCTCGGGAGGTCACAGGTTCGATTCTCGTCGAGCCGGCCACTCTGACCTTGAATGCTTTCGTGGTTTTCCCAGATCGGTGGGCGCATTCTGGAGTAGTTCCTCTTTTATTACGAATTCAGGTACGTATTAGGGAAAATAGAAATGCTATAGAAAACATTCACTTAAAAAAGCGAATTAATTTGTAAACTCCATATCAACTTACTATGATAGTCACTATTTGAATCACGCTGAAGGGCATTTGAATGTGATGGAGATAGAAAACAAATAAATTATGAATCTATAATACGTATACCTGTGTACAGTACGTTTAGAATGTCCCAATATTTTCAAACGACGCTCGGACACGTCAAACAGTATATTTTAAAACACTTTTTTACAGAAACAAAGCATTCTTAACATCATTGTTGTGCTAGTTGTGACGTCATCGGAATCATTTAAATAAAAACCTATTATTACTTTCTCTACAACGTATACTAAGTAGGGGAATTGGATACTGCATTCCACCCAAAAATTCAATACAGAGATTTCATAGAAAATACATGTTTTGAGGTGCCCTGAATTCAAATAAAGCATTTTTGGAAACATATCCATGTGTGTGTGACTGTGTGTCTCTTTGTGAACAGTATAACTCAAAAACGAAAAGTCGGATAAATACCAAACTAAGTATCTGACTTTAGTATCTTCCAAGGATACGACACGAAGATTTTCAAGAAAATCGTCACCCCAGACTACCCTTTACATGGAACTTTTTCGAAAATTTTAATTTTCTCAAAAATGGCCCTTAACAATGTTGATTAAAATATAATAACTTTAAGATACTTTCCATGGCAAATGAAATGTATATCATGAATTTTCTGGGAATTTCCCAAAAAGCCCTCTTTATTCTGAATAGCTTTTGCATAACTGGTAAACCGTATGAGATACACAAAAAATGTAAATCTCGTTAAAACACACAATTTATGTTATATATTATTTTTTTGAGTGAACTACTTCCGAGATATTCCTTGCGATTTGTTTGAATTTTCAAATTCTTACACTTTTTCTCAAATGGGAATTCAGTATTCGTTTCTTTTCCATGTTCTGGACATACAAAGAGAATGGAATGCTCCATAGAGCAACCAGCTCTTAAAAGATTTGACTATCGCTTAAAGCTTACCACATTCCCCTTGTTTATCTGCAAATGTTTATCTCGATTAACATGAAGTAGTTGGAGAATAAGCGTTTGTAAAAATAGTTTGTACAAGAGTAGAGAAAGTCATGTGAATGCAAACTCAGATTCTTTTTGTATACCATTTCAAAGCTTTTATTATTGTATATGATTTTACACGCTATCAACTGTTCCATACGGAAACATTGCTATGGTAATCAAATAAATAGTTGAAAGGGAACCTTTATTTATGTATGTCAACCGAACAAAACATCGCTAACATTAAAATAAGTTACAACTGGAAATCAGAACTTTATAAGCATATCTGATTGTCTTTTATTGATATGTCTTGTGTACGTTTCCTGTCACCATATCCCATCGGAATTAAAATGTCAATTCTCTCGCTTTTACTTAAAACACTATAATTTGTGTGAATTTCAGCAATAAACCACACCAGTAACACCGGTAAATTCAAGGTAAGCCGTTAAAAGCAACAGGAAACGAATTGTGTCGATTGCTTTTTTTTTCTTTCTTTCTATTTTCAAATCAATGCATGAGAATCCAACTGTCATTGGAAATAACTATGTTAAACTAACTACAGATTATGCCTGTGAAGTAATACCGCAAACACCAAGGAAGAAAGGAAATTCCCAGAATTAGAAAAAAAAAACAGTTGGCTTTACCAAAGGTTCTATTTGTAAGAAAGTGCACGAGTTTTCCTTTAAGAACCGTCAGCGTTGGACAAAATTTTAAACTCTGTCAACAGTGAACCTAAGTCGTCTTCTTTTAAGCAATCCATATTTCACAAATTATTGCTAGAAATTGAATTTGGTTTCTGAAGAGACATAAAGTGAATATAAGTATTGACCGAGAGCATGTCAGAAAGGCTGGATATATTACACATCTCCAGAGAGGGACGTAGCTACAGATTAATGTAACTTTTTTTAATTATCCTGTATTTAATTTCAACTTAGCTTTTGTTTCGGTGTTTATTATTATTATCATCATTGTTCAAATAGTATACAGCTTTATTGGATTATAAACATCAGTCACGTGGTCTTTGTGTTTGGTCCTCGCAGCGGATATGAACACAAGCTTAAAGGGACACTCTGGTACCAAATGGACTTCCTTCCCTAATCAACCAATTTTAATGAAATGTTTAGGTTAAATTGCACCTGCCATCATCTACTGTTGCTATAAGTTTAATTGGTCTAGATCGATTGTAAATTATGATACAATGAGTAAAAAAAAGTAGGGTTTTATTTTAAACTACTTTTAACACGTTTGGCGTCTACTATTTTTTAGACAGCGCTCGAAATTGTAAAATATTAATAATATTATATTGATTTCTGAAACTAACAGAGATCGCGTTAAAATGCAGTTCTATAAACAAGATAAATGATGTTAAAAAAGCGAAATGTCAGATGTTTTACTCTATTTTATTTTACGTTGCTTTAACTCCCTGGTCATATCGCGACTGATCTGTTGGTGAATAACTCTTAGAACGATATGCGATGGGCAGTTAGCCTTCTAGGTTTCATCCTTGTAACCAACCGCTCCGCCCGTGTTGCAGAGACCCAAGCGCATATCTACCGGATCTTCTGCTTCGTGCCTTGCAGATGGCATTAGGGTGCCGTCCAGTCAAACCGCTGCCTCCATATAAAGGCAGACAGTTAGCCTTCGAGGTGCCATCCTGTAACCACCTGCTTCATGCCGTGCAGAAGGCGTTAGGGTGCCGTCCAGTCCAACCGCAGCCCTCACACAGAAAGGCAGATAGTTAGCCTTCTAGGTCTCATCCCTGAAAATGCCATCTTGCTTTGTCACGTACCCACAGAGACCGCCAGCGCATGGCAGCCGAATCTTCTGTTTCGTGCCGTGCAGATGGCGTTAGGGTGCCGTCCAGTCTAACTGCTTACATTGTCTGCGCATAGATGGCATAGCATTCGCTATTGGCACTTATTTTTCATTTTACTATTGTTTTAGACTTAAGGTGGAACTTTGGGTCGTGGTGTTAAATATCCAATCCCGTATTTACCTTGGTGACTAAGAAAACCACGAAAAAAATCTCAGACAGATTGGTCGGCCCTCGGGATTTGAACCCGGGACCTCCCGAATGCGGGCCACAGACTTGTTATTCTTTCTATTGCTTCTGTAATTTCATCTGGCTCTTTGATTTCAGTTTCTTTTGAATTCAAAATTTGCTGCCATTTAATCTTTATGTAGATTATATTAGATAAAAGAATAACGCTTTATATCAAAGAAAGCAGAAGGCTGCCAGGTAAAAGTATAGGTTAACTCTATAACGAACTGCGATAAATTGAAGTATGGCGATTTATATTCTGAACAGATAATGCTAGCGCCATGAGAAATTAATCATGTAAAAAGACCCAATGAAAAGTAAAACCTAATCAAACCAAATCGAGTTATTGAACATGTACAAATACGAATTATCGCACTAGTAGGATAATCTAAAGATGTTAGCTCGTGTGCTCTGTGTTAAAAGTTCTAATTTTAGGACTTGCTTTCTAAAAAAAATATTATTCTTTTGCAAATAATTCGATAGTAATAAATGGTATACCTTTTGCAATTTAGAATTACACTAAACGTTCGAAATTTGGTATGCCAGTTGTTCTACTTATATGCAATAAACTTGGGCATTTTTTCCAAAATTCTACACTTATTAGAAATATGAAATTTTTTCTTAGAACAAAATTAAAAAAAATGTTATTAATAATTACAAAGAAAAAATAACATGCTTGTATGTATAAGAGTACTCAACAAATCAGTCTACAGTTTTCTTTAACAAGTTATATTCTATATTTGCTGGAAATGTCAGCCTGAAACGTCAATATTTACTGCTGGAAAAGTATACCTCAAAGAATAAAGAAAACTCTATTTAAAATTTGGGAACACAGTTGGAGGTATTGCTCTGAAATTATTCATTTGGATACACAAATTTTCAGATGGACTTCAAACGTAATATTTACTGGGTGTGTTCTAGATTTGTTGAAGAGCCCTTTAAAGTTCCCTTAAAACCATAACTGACGGTGGGACGGTGGCGTAAAATAGGTATTTCTGCAATTGATCCGTTAAAACAATGACTGAACATACTTTCGCTCCACAGCGAGACTGATGTGGTTGGTTTGACCAAAAGTACGCTGGTATGTTAGTTATATGAATCTGTGCTGTAGGCGGGCTCTATTCTGCATGTTGCATGAGGCCACAGAAATGTAATGGCAGTGAATTTCGCCAGGAATTAGCAGATGCTCATGCAATTGCGTGCGTTAGTTGCCCCAGAATTACGAACATTCGGTAATTAGGACGTCCGCCGCAAATGATTAACTCTGCACTCTTAAACACAATGTCATCCGGTATGGCACTGCAGCGATTTCATGGCGATCCCAAATCCGTCCAAGTCAAAAAGACGAATGGGTAAGCCACAGTCGTCGTTCCCCCAAGAGATGAATCGGTTGCATGAGATGCTACTCCACAGATATATTACCTTAGTGGGTAGGCAGAATGTTTCATTAAACTGAAATATATTATGGTAAATGCGACACGTTGGACTGCGCTACAGTGATTAAATCTTGCTTTAACGTCTGTGTTACCACACAGCTGGCACAGCAGTTGAGGAACAAAACCAGAACCCAGTCCTTTGAAGCGGCCACACTTTTCTTCCCCTCCTCACGCTGAGCCTTACTAGGCACTCACCTACAAGAAAATTCTGCCAGATTATGAAATTACTTCGAAAAAAATTTTCTGACGTGATACATTCATATGACTTTTTCTGACTTCTATATTTATTGGTGGGTATACAAACTATTCTTACCAAAGCTTACTCTCCTCTCTACTTAACTTTAATGGAGATAAATATTTTCAGAAATAGCTACATTACACACTTTGTTACAGATACGAAGAGAACAACGATGGTTATATGTTTAAGAACTGAAATTCAATTAAACTGAGTTTTATTTATGGACCCTCTTTAACTACTATGGTCCTCAGTGTCCCATTCTATATTGGGCTCAAGGAAATTTTGCTCAGAGCCCTCTTATCAGGTTTGAGGTTCGTTTATGTGCCGTAAATCTACGACACGGGACCACCGGCTTTATTTCCCTTCCGAAGGAAGCCATACTAAGGATTTTTACGCCCGAAAAAATACATCGCCATCCGCCGGGTTTGAACCCGGGACCTCGGGAACTAGAGGCTAGCACGGTACCACGGAAGACGACTGTTTAAGAACTGGACGCTATACGCTAGCCTCCATACTGTTTCCATGCAATCTCAAAAAATAACTGGTGTTGACAGGACCTTAAGAGAATGACCAAATACTGAACAATCCGTACCTTTAATAAGTAATATCTCAGAAATGGCTCATGACACAAAAGAAAAACTTATTTGAAATAAACTGTGTGTTTTAAAGAGAATGTACATTTTGTGTAGAACTTTTCGTCTATCGGTTAAAGTTTACCAGTTATACAAAATTACATAAAATTCCTTCCGAATGAAAAGGACTTTCCAGGCTATTCCCAAAAATTCAAGATAGATAGCTTATTTGCCCTGTAAGTGCCTTTAATATATGGTATTTTAATCAAAATTGTTGGAGCTCCCCTTTTAGAAAATTAAAATTTTCGGAAAATGCTCGATGTGGATGGATTTTCTTAAACATTTTCATGGCGCATCCTTGGAAGATACTGAACTCAAATACCAAGTTTGGTACTTAATGGACTTTTCATTTCTGAGATATGCTTCACAGACACACAGGCAAATAGTAGGACCTTTTTCTACAAATACCTTCTTTTTATTCAGTAGTCATCAAAACGTGAATTTCTGATGCAACATCGGTATCGAATTTTTGGGTGGAATGGAATACCTTCTTTACCTACTATGTACGTGGTAGAGAAAGTAATAAGATTTCGTAACAGTAGTGTGTAGAACATGTATAAGAATAAAGGATACTGGGTAGAGAAAGTCACTAGAATGTAACACATCGGATTGATGTCGACCTGTTCATGCCAGTTATATCGTTTTTGGACAGTCTAGTACACGAAAACATAACGATAATTCTGATTTCCTGTAGTTTATTTCTTTAAAGTTGGCAGAAATTACGTATCTGTGTCCCGAATTAGCTCTAGGGGAGCCACTCCCTTATTGGTTTGCATTCAAGTCCGACACACACGCATTACCCTATAAGCATAGGACAGGTCTGGGTAAGTAGCGTATGAGGAGGATTATAAAACAATTTGCACCTGAGTGGGTGGAAGGAATGCTTCGCAACTACGGTGCACTTCAGCTCCCAAGTGAGTCCGTCTTGTATTGGTCTGATGTCAAATGTTTGGCACTCAAGCATTGACCTATGAACATAGGTCGATTTTAGGCTTAGAAGCGAAGGGAACGGGGGGCAAGATAAGTCACTACGCATTATATCGTTGGGACTGTAGGATGTGGGGGGCACCTGGTACACTGCAAGCATTTTGAGCTATTGTGGTTACATCCCCCCGAGAAGCAAGGATGAGGTGAAGGAATATAAGAGACCCCAGGTTCGAAGGTCTCCTACGTTCCCACAAAGACGCAGAAGTACCTAACATTTCCAGTTTGAAAACCAGCGCACCAGTGGCGAGGAATTCCAAGGGTGCGACGCAGCGACCCTCACACTGGCGTTCATGGAGAGAAATCTTTCCAGCGCGCATGCATCCGCGCTATCTACCCGGCACCACCAGCACCACAGGACCGGAAAGGGCTTAAACATGAAATGAGAGGAAATGGAGGAAAAGAGAAATCGTGGTAGAATACGCCACCCCGGCATTTGCCTTGGTGACCAGGGGAAAACCACGAAGAACCCCATGGTCAGAGTGGACGGTCACCGGGAATCGAACCCGGAACTCCGATTGCAAGCCTCGCACGATACCCCGTAACCATCTCCGTTGGTCGGTGCGGACTGTACTGTACGCTCCAAGTATTAACAAGTTACGCTCTATGGCACTAACAGCTTTAGAGAAGAGAAATGCGGAAAACACAGTTTGTGCTTACGTACGGAGTAAGGTTAAAGTAAACAAGGTTCACCTACTTTGTTTCTTCTCCTTAACCTGCTGTTTTTGCGTTATTTGTGATGGTAATTCTGTGCCGGTTTCTCTTGCAACTTTTACCTACACCTGAGGAAATAATTTTGCCATTATTTGCTTTTCATTCCAAATAAACGACAATGCCTTTTATGGAAGAGAAATAAAACAAGAGCAATGCAATTCGTTTCAATTTTGTTAAATCCGTTGCTGGATATCGTTTATCGCTTCTGATGTAATTTATGTCCAAAACGGTGACATCTGCAGTTCAGCGTTGTTTATATGATTTCTATAGCCTTTAGGAAATCGGAGATTGGAATCGCTTTTAGCGAGAATTTAAAGTTATACAATGTAAGTTATCTATGCATCTGCCAATAAAATCTGTGACGGAAATTTTGTGTAAGGCCCTGCGCCAGAAAGGTACTAATGCATTATTGTGATTATTCTGAGTATTACTTAGGGCACTATAAAGAAAATTAAGACAGATAAAAATTCCTACATTGGTGTGAAAATATACTGAAGTGAACATTTGGGAGTACTAACAAATTTACGGAAGTGACTAGAACAATCATAAGATTACCTTTATCCGTTACCAATTCAAAATAATTTTTACCAGGTGTATAAAACATTTCTCTCTTCTGCTATATTTTGTTAAGAGTAGCATTTACAGTAACACACTTTCTCTAAAGTTTGACTAAGATAGATTTATGAAGTATTGCATTCCACCCAAAAAGAATATATGTCTAGATTCCATTGGGCATCGTGTTTATTCGAGCAATTAAAATGTATATTTTGTTATTATTCTTGCGCGTGGGCAGTGTGTGTGTGTGTGTGTGTGTGAACACTATTCAAAAATTAATTCTGAATAAATACCATATTTCATAGTTGAAGATATTTAATCAATACATTGAAGAAGAAACCTGATTTGTTACATTCGCATGACTTTCTCTACCCTCTCTCATTTATTAGTTATATAAAAATATTCTTACGAACGTTTATTTTTCTATTTCATTTTGATTGACATAAACCTTTGCAGCAATAGTGCATTACACATTCGTTATAGATACAAAGGGAAACAGTGACAGTCAAATGTTGAAAAATTAGACATTATATGATAACCTGGAAGCACAACGAGAGAAACAACTGAATAGCATAAGCATTTTAAAGAAATGAGTAATTATTGAAAATTCAAGCCAGTATCAACGGATATCTAGGAAATTCCTGATGCCATAAAAAGCTTATTTGAAATAAACTGTGTGATTTAAAGAGTTCCATTTTTTGTAGTACGTTTTTGTCTAACTCTTAAGGTTTACCAGTTATACTAAATTACACAAAATTCCTGCAGAATGAAAAGGAATTCACATTCTATTCCCCGAAAATTTAAGTATCTCAAATATATGGTATTTTAATAAAAATAGCTGGAGCCATTTTTGGGAAGATAAAAGCTTTCAAAAAAGTTTATGTAATGGGTAATTCAGGGTGAAGGATTTTATTATAACTCTTCGTGTAGCATTTTATATAAGATACTGAACTTAAATGCCAAGTTTGGTATTTATCCAATAGTTCGTCTTTGAGTTATGCTGTTCACAGATATACACACACATTTTTATAAAAAAGTTTTTTTATTCAGGGGACCTTAAAATATATTTTCGGTGAAATCTTTACATCACATTTTTGGGTGAAATACAATACTTCCTCTTGCCTACTATAGGTAGGTGGTAGTGAAAGTATAAAGCACCCGAATTATCAAGGAATGAAAGAATTAAATATAAAAAACGTTTCTTTGCGTATTTTGCCTCAACCTTTAAAGGTGTAACTGATTCTGTAATATGTATAATAAGCTGTTAAGGAAAGGAAGTTTCGTGTACCAAGGAAGGGAAAAAGTGAATCAGGTGTCGAGTCCTAGGGAGGTAGGCGGTACAGATTAAAAAGGTGTTATATCAGTATTTGAATCCGAGAAACCTAACCCGTTAATCTATATGGAGGTAGCATGTCAGGAACTTCAGACTGTGACTGCCAATTTCCCTCAGGCAGTACAACGTGTAGCCTGCTGTCACGCGATGATTAAACGTCCGTTAAGGGGAGAGCCGTTAATTAATTTTTCATTATCACCAGTATAGTGTACCGAGCAGTAACGAAGTAGTACAACGCCTGATTTCCATTCTGACGTGTAAGCAACTAACGCTGGAAGTGAAGGCAAAGGCAGTAGAAAGTGAATACGTATTCATTACAGTCAACTGGGTTTCTGCTTTACCGAAACCAAAATAGCTATTTATGTATCAAGTACGCTAAGACTTTTGCGCACGTGGAAAAATCTCTCTAAATTATATCATATAAAATAAATAAGTATAATATAGGGTCTTGCAACAAGAGTGTCCTATCTTTGAACTTAAATAAAACACGTTCTATAAATGATAGAGGTTTATTTATTTTTTATTTTGGAACATAATTAATGTGATTACGTGTGGAACAGAACATCAGTTAAGTGACTGCCGCGACTTGCGACTTCGTTGGGTTGCGCGTATACGGTTCACTCAATTTTCAATGACAGAAGAACGTAAATTAGGTCCAACTTCACGAATAACACGCGTGATGTTATTCATAAGATCATTTACTGTTTCTGGCTTGTTGAGCTACACTCGAGATTTAACATAACCCCCCAAGAAGTAATCCAAAGGGTTAAATCACATGACCTCAGGGGTCAGTTAACATCACCACCACGTGAAATGATGAAACCTCTTAACTTCTCCTTCAAAAGATCGATTGTTTCGAGAGCAGAATGATATGTGGCACCATCTTGCTGCAACCAGTTATTTCTGAGATCCATACTATCCAATTGAGGCCAAAAATAGTCCCTTATAAGATCCCGATATCTTTTTCCATCAACAGTTAGAGCTTCTCCATCTTCATCTTGGAAAAAATATGGACCAATGATTCCACCATACCAAAATCCACACCACACAGTAACCTTTTGGGGATGAAGTGGTCGTTCTTGAATCTGAATTGGATTGTGATTGCTCCAATAGCGGCAATTTTGTTTGTTAACACAACCATCCATCCAAAAGTGGGCTTCGTCGCTGAAGATGATTTTCCGACAAAAATCCGGGTGAGCTTCCAATTGCACATAGCCCAGTCAGCGAATACATGGCGCAACCTATGGTCGTTGGGCTTTACTTCTGAGTGAACACCATCTTCTAAGCGTGAAACTTCAAGTTCAGGTGCATAATTCGCCAAGTTGTGTTCGGCGAAATCCCCAATTCTTGCACTCGACGAACAATTGATTTGTTTCCGTTCTCGCGTACACTCTCACGAACGGCGCCTATGTTTTCGTTGGAGCGCTTACGTCGATTACGTACAGGCGTTTTTTGATCGCTGACAGAACCACTTCTTTCAAATTTATCGATCAAACGCCGAATCGTTCTCTCACAGGGAAGATTATGCACACCGTAGACTTCACGCAATACACGGAAGGGATGATCCATTTTGATAACAAATGTTCATAATTTCTACGCGTTGCTGAATGCTGTAACCGTTTTATGGTTATTTGTCAATAACTGTAACCGCGAAAAACATTACTGCTGTAACTTAATAACAACGGCAGCTATCACATGTTAAAGATAGAGCACTCTTTTTGAAAGACTCTTTAAAAGTACTTTATAAACATAAAAGACATACAAGTCAGTCATTTGTTGATATTCTCGGAGTCACCTGAATCCTACGCTATGAAGCATTGGCCGTAATGAGATGCCGATGTAAATGTCACTGCTTATTCTGAGCGCTCGTTTCTAAACAACAAGCTTGCGACGGAAAATGTGGGTGAAAATCCCGAAGAAATTTAAATCCTATTCAGAAATGCTAAATGGGAGCTACTTCCAGAAAACTCTGAGCAAAATAAATCTTTCAGTTTTGTGAAGGGTTTCTGATAAGCAATAAAACGATGTTAACATATATTTGTTTTTTAAATGACGAATTATTTTGTAAAACCTGCTGCCAAAGTTCATACATAACATAAAAAATCTGATGTGTTACACTCACATGACTTTCTCTACTCTTGTACAATCTATTTTTACAAACGCCTATTCTCCATATGCTTTATGTTAATCGAGATATCGAGATGTCAATCTTATTGGTAATTTTCTTGTAGATGCAAGGGGAATATGGTAGCTTTTAAGCGATGGTCAAATATTTTAACGCTGGTTGCTATGCGGCGCATTCCATTCTCTTTGCAAGTCCAGGACATAAAAAAAAATCTGATGTGTTACACTCACATGACTTTCTCTACTCTTGTACAATCTAATTTTACAAACGCCTATTCTCCATATGCTTCATGTTAATCGAGATATCGAGATGTCAATCTTATTTGTAATTTTCTTGTAGATGCAAGGGGAATATGGTAGGTTTTAAGCGATAGTCAAATATTTTATCGCTGGTTGCTATGTGGCGCATTTCATTCTCTTTGCATGTCCAGGACATAAAAAAAATGAATAACGAATTTGAGAAAAAGTATAAGTATTGGAAAATTTAAGGAAATAACAAGCAATATCTCGAAAATGGTTCACTCAACAAAAAAAATGTATATGACATAAGTTGTGTATTTTAACGCGATCTACATTTTTTGTGAAGTAAAATTCTGTCTATCTCTTACGGTTTACCAGTTATGCAAAAGTCGTTCACAATAAAGAATACTTTTGGAGACATTCCCAGAAAATTCGAGATATACATTTCATTTCTCATGACATTGTCTTAAAGATATGATATTTTCATCAAAATCGTTAGAGCCATTTTTGAGAAAATTAAAATTTTCGAAAAATGTTCCATGTAAAGGGTAGTCTGGGGTGGGGGGATTTTCTTGAAAACCTTCGTGTCGCATCTCTGGAAGATACTGAACCTAAATACCAAGTTTGGTGTTTATCCGACTGTTCGTTTTTGAGTTATGCTGTTCACAGACACACAGACACACACACAGACACACACACAGACACACACACACACAGACACACACACAGACACACACACGGACATGTTTCCAAAAATGCTTTTTTTGGATTCAGGAGGTCTCAAAACATGTATTTCCGGTGAAATCTCGGTATCGAATTTTTGGGTGGAATGCAATACTTCCCCTACTTACTATACGTAGTAGAGAAAGTAAAAAGCATAACGAATTTGAGAAAAAGTATAAGTATTGGAAAATTTAAGGGAATAACAAGCAATATCTCGAAAACGGTTCACTCAACAAAAGAAATGTATATGACATAAGTTGTGTATTTTAACGAGATCTACATTTTTTGTGTAGTAAACTTTTGTCTATCTCTTATGGTTTACCAGTTATGCAAAAGTCGTTCACAATGAAGAATACTTTTGGAGACATTCCCAGAAAATTCGAGATATACATTTCATTTCTCATGGCATTATCTTAAACATATGATATTTTAATCAAAATCGTTAGAGCCATTTTTGAGAAAATTAAAATTTTCGAAAAATGTTCCATGTAAAGGGTAGTCTGGGGTGGGGGGATTTTCTTGAAAAGCTTCGTGTCGCATCTCTGGAAGATACTGAACCTAAATACCAAGTTTGGTGTTTATCCGACTGTTCGTTTTTGAGTTATGCTGTTCACAGACACACAGACACACAGACACACACACAGACACACACACACACAGACACACACACGGACATGTTTCAAAAAATGCTTTTTTTTGATTCAGGAGGTCTCAAAACATGTATTTCCGGTGAAATCTCGGTATCGAATTTTTGGGTGGAATGCAATACTTCCCCTACTTACTATACGTAGTAGAGAAAGTAAAAATAATGTTTGCTTATATTTATTGTTTTATGAACAAATATTTTGTTTAAACCCTGTTAAAATTGGTATGACTGGTCAATGCTATCTGGATTTTGTTTGCTACGCTGCTTAAGCGCTATTTTTTGGCGTGTTAGCAGCTCGACAAGCAGCTGTTTTAGAAAAGTATACCAATACACTTTTTTAGAAAGCATGGCCTAAAAGTAGAACTTTTAACATAGTGTACTCGAGCTAAATTGTGACCCAACTTTGGTTTCAAGTCCAATTACATGCCAATTACCATCGGTATTTATTCAAGTTTAATAAATCGAATTGGTTTCATTAGGTCTTGCTTTTCATTATGTCTTTTTGCATGATTAATTTCTCATGGCGCTCGCATTATCTGTTCACAATATAAATTGTTATACTTTAATTCGTCGCAATTCATTGTAGGGTTGACCTATACTTTATATTGGCAGCCTTCTACTTTCTTTGATCCAAAACGTTATTATTTTATCTAGTAATAACATACATGAAGATTAAATGGCGGAAATTATGAATTCAATAGAAACTGAAATGGAAGTGAAACTACAGAAGCACAGAAACAATAACACTAGAAGTACTTAACCCCCCCAAAAATCAAAAAGCAATGTGATGTAGCATTTAATCGCTTCATTGGCTCCTGTAAGGAAAAACGTATTGAAAATAATTTCACTGAAAATGACATAGCAAATCAAAACACAAAAACATCTGACATCTCGCTTTTTTAACGTCATTTATCTTGTTTCAACGTCGTCCTCCGTGGTCTCGGGGTACCATGTAGCCTCTAGTTCCGGAGGTCATGGGTTCAAACCCGGCGGAGGGCGATGGATTTTTTGGGATGTAAAAATCCTTAGCATGGCTTCCTTCAGAAAGGAAGTAAAGCTAGTGCTTCCGTGTCGTAGTTTTACGTAAAAGAACCTCAAGCCTGATAAAGAGGCCTCTGAGCAAAATTACCGGTCTTTCACGCCCAATATACAATGGGACGTTAAGAACCATAGTAGTTAAAGGGCGTCCATAAATAAAAAAAAAATCAATTCAATTCTTGTTTCCAGACCGCGTTCTAAACGTGATCTCTTTTAATTTCAGGAAACAATATAATATTACTGATATTTTACAAATTCGAGCGCTGTCCAAACACTAGTATATGCTACTTGTGTTAAAAGTGTTTTACTTTGCCCGTAGCATTGTGAAAATCGAACTACGGCCTTTGTTTCGCAAACATTCCTGCTCGCAAAATAAAACCCTACTTTTACCCGTTGTATCATAACCTACAATTACACTATCCTAACACTGTTATTAGGTAGTTGTAGCATTCAAAATAATGCATAAACGGTTAATTATAACACACATACTATAAAGGTTGCTAAGAAAATTACGTCATTACCACCACCTAAACAAAGTTTTATTAAAGTTATCTGCAAAAATAAACAAAAATGTTCAACTAAAATTCCCATCCTAGACATCATCTCACCGCCTTCTAAACAATTATACGAATGAAATTGATCAACGACAAATGCATTTTCAGTTATCTGAAAAAAACATTGAATTTAACACGCATAAATTTTAAAATATGCAAGCTACGTGCATATTATATCCAAAACAAATTAAAGTAAAAATCATTAAAATAGGTACTGGATTTCCTGTTTCGGTATCAATGCTAACAATACTCTATTTATTATTTCACGCGCTTAACTACGTGCTCATATTGTGATCATGGACAGATCTCTTAGGAGATAACTCAAGGCTCGGCGTGTGGCGGACAGCTAGCCTTCTAGGTCTCATCCCTGTAGTATACCATCTTGCTTTGTCACGTGTGCACAGAGGTATATGCACAGCAACTATACCTGTGTTTACACCTGTGCTTCCAGTCTAACTGCTTTCATTATCTGTGGACAGATAGCAGAGCATCCGTTTTACCATTTATCTTTCATGCTTGAATATTATTTTAGACTTAAAGTGGAACTTTGGGTCGTGATATAAAGTATCCAGTCCGGTATTTGTCTTAGCGACTGAGGGAAACATGAAAAAACCCCAGTCGTATTGGTCGCCATATTTTGAACCCGGGACCTGGCGAATGCGGGCCACAGACGTTTACCGCCTGAATCATCCCGCTCGATGCTAATAATACTATTTCATTTGTTACATCATTAAACCTATCATATTCTTTCTGATGTACTTCCCTCGATTTTTTCAAAATTAAACTGTATTCTGCAGCCTTTGCTTCCTCTCTAATTTCAACTTGAACCATCTTTATATCAATAATTTTTGGAAAATATATGGCAACAGCGCTGTACTCTTGACTAGCAGCCGTGTAGAGGAATGTACCACTACCATGGTAACATGCCGGTACGACATTAAATTAATGGCAGCTCAGTGAGACCGGGAGATCCGTGGTTCAAATGCCGGCATTTGTCATTGAATTTTTCAGTCGTCTGATTCTATCTTTCCAACCTTAATTAACATTAGTCTGCTGCCACAAAATGTGTAGCGGAATGGTTTAGGCGGCAACGTCTGCGGCCCACATTCTGGAGCTCGCGGCTTCAAATCCCTTGGGCCGACCAATCTGACTGGGTTTTTTCATGGTTTCCATCAGTCGCCAAGGTAAATACCGGATTCGATATTTAGTACCATGACTAAAAGCTCCACTTTAGGCCTAAAACATTAGTAAAAATGAAATTAGATGGTAATAGCGAATGAACTGTCTTTATACACAAATATAGACCGGACAGCATCCTATTGCCATTTACCAAACACGTGTAGAAGCAGAGGTACATTTGCTTAGTACTATGGTCTTATGGATGCGTGACGAAGCAAGAGTGCATGGTGCAGGGATGAGACCTAGAAGGTTAACTTTCTGCCACACAAAACCACAGTATATCTAACAGATCCGTCACGATATGATCACATAGTTACAGCGACGTAAAAATAGAAAGAAAAAAATTTGCATTAATATTACAATTATCCTTTTAAAACGGACACATATAGTATTATAATGATTCGCATTAGGGGAAGATAAAGTAGGCGTTTATACAAATATTATATAGAATAGCTGTTAGGGAAAATCGTGTGACTTTAGGGCACAAAACCATTTTACTTTGCTGAGTGTGTTGTATTTTCAAGAAAAACGCCAGTAGTTAATTTGCCAGTGGTAATTCCGACTGAGATAAACGTACTATAACAGACGTTATTGAGCGATGTGATATGTTAATGAAGGACAATCCGGACTTGATAGCCCTGTTTGATATTTTGGCTCAATCAAGGCGACCAGCAATCATGACTCACCTTGTTAACTACAATAACCGACAGACATCGCATGTCACGGCCCACTTGAACATCAAATTGACTGTTATCAATCAAACTTGCCGAACAGCGTTCTTTGAATAGGGAGAGCAGGACAGGTTAAAATTGAGCGAAATCCTTCGAAAAGTTAGTGTTTTGTTTACAAGTCTATTATTAAGAATGAATCAAGTAGTTGCATAATCTGCATTTGTATCTATGTGGTGATTAAAATAATAGTACACGAATTTTAAATGCGCCTACGCACAAGACCAGTTAGCCCTTTAGAATTTCAAAGCTGCTTTTCTCATTTATTTTTCTAGTTTTTACGCGTTCAAAATCTTCCACCCGATTTAAATATTGTTCAATTTCCCTTAAATTTTGTAAAAAAAACACGTAAAGCTATTAGTATAAAAATGATGGGGGTAATGTTTCCTTACCGGCTATTATTAGAGAAATATTATTTAGAATATCTAGTTAACATAGTGAACGTAGTGAAACATGTTCCTAATAAGTTCATATGTTTATTTCTAAAAAACTAATACATCAGTATAAAATATGTTTCCAATACCTTTATCTTAAATATTCGTCAAGGTGAAAATATGTTTTTTATTAGTAAAACTTTAATATTTTTCACGTATGGACCATCTTTGTTTAGCATTAAAATAATTTATTAAACAACTAATACATTGAAAGCTACTGGAGATACTGAAATCAAAGTTTGTGTACATATTAGTGACTTGATGTGTTACATGGGGAATAAATTTCAAAATCATATGTCAATAAACGTACAATTTCTAAATCTCACCTACGTAACTTTAAGGGAAGTAAAAGCTGTTGAAATAACAAATAACCAATGTTTATATACAGGATGTAAAGTATCGCGTCAGCCAGAATAAGCTGGCTAACAGATAATAGCTCCACAAGTAAAATAGGGTAAATCTTTTTACTTTCTCTACTACGTATAGTAAGTAGGGGAAGTATTGTATTCCACCCAAAAATTCGATACCGAGATTTCACCGGAAATACATGTTTTAAGACCCCCTGAATCCAAAAAAAAGCATTTTTGGAAACATGTCCGTGTGTGTGTCTGTGAACAGCATAACTCAGAAACGAACAGTGGGATAAACACCAAACTTGGTATTTAGGTTCAGTATCTTCCATAGACGTGATACGAAGGTTTTCAAGAAAATCCCCCACCCCAGATTACCCTTTACGTAGAACATTTTTCGAACATTTTAATTTTCTCAAAAATGGCTATAACGATTTTGATTAAAATATCATATGTTTAAGATATTTTCATGACAAATGAAATGTATATCTAGAATTTTCTGGGAATGTCTCCAAAAGTATTCTTCATTGTGAACGACTTTTGCGTAACTGGTAAACCATAAGAGATAGACAAAGTTTTACAGCACAAAAAATGTAGATCGCGTAAAATACACAATTTATGTCATATACATTTGTTTTGTTGGGTGAACCATTTTCTAGATATTGCTTGTTATTCCATTAAATTTTCCAATACTTATATTTTTTCTCAAATGGAAATTCGTTATTCATTTTTTTGTCCTGGTAACGCAAAGAGAATGGTATACTCCACATAGCAACCACCTCTTTAAATATTTGACTATCGCTTAAAACCTGCCAATTCCCCTTGCATCTACAAGAAAATTAGCAATAAGATTAACATTTCGATTAACATGAAGCATATGGAGAATACGCGTTTGTAAAAATAGTTTGCACAAGAGTAGAGAAAGTCATGTGAGTGTAATACACCCGATTTTTTCTGTACATCCCATTGCTTAGAGAGAAAAAACGTTTATTTTCCGGCAAAGTAACTTGCAAAATAGCAGTAATAAGTATTGTCCCTTCCACATGCCCGCGGCCTGTAGTGTGTGCGGCTGGTTTTTCCTTCGAGGCCAAGCGCTTTGGTCAAATGTGAATGTGTCGTCCACCGCTTGAATGTGACTAAGCTAAAAGTTGGTATGCATGACAAGCGTGGATAATACTGAAGCACATTTCAAAGCAGAAAAATCTGATGTATTCCATTCCCATGACTTTCTCTACTCGCTATAATTTATTAATTGGTATGTAAACAATTCTTACAAAAGTTTATTCCTTTCTCTACCACGTACACAGTAGGTGGAGTAGGTATTGCGTTCCACCAAAATTTAGATATCGAGATTTCACCAGAAATACATGTTTTGAGATCTCCTGAGTCCTTAAAAGCATTTTTAGAAAAATGTCCACATGCGCGCGTGCGAGAGTGTGCCTTTGAAGAGCATAACTCAAAAATGAAAAATGGAAAAATACCAAGCTTGGTATTTAGGTTAAGTACCATTCAAATACGCGATACAAAGATTTTCAAGAAAATCATCTCACCCCAAGCTATCCTTTATATAGAAGATGTTTTGAATTTTTTTATTTTATAAAAAATCCCTCTAACGATTTTGATTAAAATACCATATATTAAATATATATACACGAAAAACAAAATGTATACCTTGAACATTTTTGGAATAGCCTGTGATGTACGCTTGGTTTGGAAGGAATTTCATATAATCTTATATAATTGATAAATGTGAAGCAATAGACGGAAACGTACTCACAAAAAATGTATATCACTTTAAAATACACAACTTGTTTCAAATAAGCCTTTTTTGGCATAAGCAATTTCCGGGATATCCATTATTATCAAAGGTTCGAATTTCTTGATCATTCTCTTAAAGTTCTGTCAATATTCAGTTGTTTCTCGCGATGTCATGGAAACAGTATGGAATTTTAAAGCCAGCGTCCAGTGGTGAAACATTTGACTATCACTGTTCCCTATCTTTCAATAACGAACGGTGTAATGTAGCTATTTCTGCAAAGATTTATTTGGATTCAAATGTAGCAGATAGAAAAACAAGCTTTAGTAAGAATAGTTTGTATACTCACTAATAAACGATGGAGGGTGGAGAAAGTCATACATGTATCACATTAGAATTTTCTCTATCTACTTCATTCTAATCCAGACAACACTTTACAGAGGTAGCTACATTAGACATCATTAGACGCTTTATACTAGACATCAACTTGCACACTCTTTCCATGCAATCGCGAGAAACAACCGAATGTCGACAAGCATTAAAAGAATCACAAATAATAGAACCAGTCAAATCATTAATAACCGATGTCTTGAAAATGGCTGATACCGCAAAAAAGTCATTTGAAATAAATTGTGTGTTTTAAAGAGATTCTGCTTTATCGTATATTACTTAGCGTTTACCGGTTAGATACGTTTATGCAAAACTTATACCTAATGAACAGGATAAAAGGCTACACAGAAAATCCAAATTGTAACTATTATATGTTGTGTATATTTAATATACGGTATTTGAATCAAAATCGTTAGAGCCATTTTTCATCAAATAAAAAATTTCGAAAAATGTGCCACTTAAATGGAAGTTGGCGGTAGAGGAAGTTCTTGAAAATCTTTGTGTCGCATCTTTGGAATATACTGAACTTAAATTCCAAGTTTGATATTTATCAGACTATTCGTTTTTGAGTTATGCTGTCCGCACGCGCGGACTTCTTTTTTTATTTAGGGGATTCAAAACAAGTATTTTCGGTGAAATATTGGTATCGAATTTTTGTTGGAATGTAATATCTTCTCTACCTACTAGTATGTGGTAGAGAAAGTAAAAAGAGACCTATATAAGAGCTAGGGTATTTAAGTTGTGAAATGTGTAGCTTCGTCTTTCTACCTCCAGTCTTGGTTAACTCTAGCCACTTGTTTGAGGAGTCACTACGCCATCCCAAGAATGGGCGGAGCGTAACACTGCAATGTCTTTGAAAGGTCACTTCAAACCTGAAAGCGTTATAAATGTAATATTTCTGTAAGACAAATATGAAAATCTCACTGGGTTGTTAAACATCGGGGTTTAGTTTCATTTGATTCCTTTTACATCCCATAGTTACTATAGTTATCATTTTGTTGAATAAAATACCAGTGATTTGTAAAACGTAAGACATCCTCAAATTCTCTTGAGATAACATACCCCAATGCTCACATTTTTATTCGATTCTACCTTTCCAGCCTACGGAAGAACAAGTACTAAACTAAACTGATTATGTTTTCTCAACGAATTTAAAACTGCCTTGAATCTTAGCCTCTGGTACACATACGCTATTTCGAAAAATAAGTCTATTCGTCCTCCGTGATGTAGTGGTTACTATTCTAGTCTCTAGTTCCCGAGATCGCGGATCGCGAACCCAGCGGAGGGCGGTGGATTTTTTTCGGGCGAAAAATCCTTAGATGGCTTCCTTCGGAAGGAAAATAAAGACAGTGGTCCCGTGTCGTAGATTTGCGGCACGTAAAAGAACCTCAAGCCTGATAAAGAAGCTTCTGAGCAAAATGTTCTGTCTGTCACATTTAATATAGAATGAGACGCGTAGGACCATAGTAGTTAAAGAGCTTCCATAAGTAAAACGCAATTTGTTTAATTAGTTAAGCATTCGTTAAAATCCATAAAATAACCTAAAAGCTAGCACCACTCGTGGTATTAGTAACATTATCACATTTCAAATGTTTTACAGCAAGAGTTGCCATACTTTTCATAACGGGGGCGACATTAATAATCGTAGAATGAACCGCGGGCAAAGCCACACAAGTTTAAGATAGAAACCATAAACTCGCAGGCACGAGGCGTACAGATCACACTAGTTCTCAAACAGTGTTTTAGTGAACCAAAATCTACACTTACACATTCAAAATGTATGTAATTAAATACTTTACAAATTATTAGTTAAACTATTTATTTGTGGACGCTATTTAACTGACTTAGTTCTTAGCCTCCCATTCTGTATTGGCGTGAAAGACAGGAAATGTTGCTCAGATGTCTCATTATCAGGCTTGAGGTTCTTTTATGTACCATAAATCTACGACACAGGACCACCGGCTTTACTTTCCTTCCGAAGGAAGCCATACTAAGGATTTTTATGCCCGAAAAAGTACATTTCCCCCCGGGATTGAACCCGCGACCTCGGGAACAAGAGTCATGGTACCCCTAGATCACGGACGACGACAAAATGATCACTTTTTCATTTTTTGCGTTATTAGATTCAATGAGAAGAATAAAACAGACTTTTCTGTGCTATAATTGCAGTTATTTGTGGTTCTAATTTTGTGTTCCCTATCGTAAAAACGGACCCTAAATGTTTATCAGACATAACAGACCTACATTTTGGTTTGGAATATTTTATTTTTGAAAATGTTATTTCACACATGTGAACACCGATATTAGTCCTCATGCAAAGTCTTTCAAATGTGGAAATGCATCACTTGGCAGATAGTTGTAAAACCATTAACTACACAGCATATCAATTAAAAACCTGCGCGGTTAATTTTGTTTAATCGTTCGAAATTCGCGAATAAAGTAGTATAATACAGGTGCACCGTTTCCTTGTTATTTACATTTTTTAAGTTTGTAGACGGACCAAACAAAAGCAGCTCGTGGACCGAATCCGGCTCCCGGGCCGTACTTTGGCAAACCCTGTTTTACAGAAATAGACGAAATTATTCGTAGAATGAATGTCCAAGTCTTACACTTAGCAGCAAACAAAAACATGCATTTTGGCTTACTGAACAAGGTTTCGCTGTAGGGGGCGGTGTTTTTTCATTTCATTCACTGTGCCGGTTTGCAGGATAAACCTGCAGAGTAATGGAGTGTTGTCAGTGATAGGGGCAGGTTTATAGATCAAAATATTTTCTTGTTATTTTTGTCAGTCGCTACAATAACCATGGCTTCCTTATCAGTTATTAACGTGCTGTCCCAACACGCTTTACACTTTTTACCCCACAGACCGATATTTATATCATGGCGCTGCTGTTCCCGTGATCCTCCTCATGATTTAGTACAATTCCCTAGATGGATTTTTTTAGCTACGTTGCCATATCTCTCTTACACTGCGTAGATGGATGACATAGTGATACACATTTTGTATGTTCTTTTTGTGGTGTTAAAGCTTTCCAAAAGTAGAATTTTCAGCATCACACTCATCACCGTTATCATTTAGGAATATAATTATCATTATTATTATTTGCTGTCCTTTTTGCTCCGTAATTACAGGGGCATAAATCCCTGGGTATTTTTCCAAGCGTTCACAGTGCAAACGATTCACTGCATCAATTTGAGTAAAACATTTTCTCTGTTTGACAAAATTGCCTTGCTTCTCTTTATCTTTAGTACCAACTGTGGTTCCTACAGATGTAGAATTTGTTAAGAATTTTCGTCTCTCAGATTAAAGAAACCCACTTGTGAAAAAAGGCTAAAAATTGCTAAAATTAATCCATATGGATTAATTTCTTTCATCTTAAGAACTGCTATGCTTTTGTACTTCCTTAAGCCACTGAGAGGGGTCCAAGTGGACCATAGGGCAGAAAACTCGAATTAACACAATATAATTACCTTATGTTCTACTTAGAACAAATAAAATCATTCTAAAATAACAATTCTGATGTATCGACGTTTTCTTTACCAACAATGTATCTCAAAACAAACCAATTAAAATATTATTGTTATTTTCCGGCACCATCGCATTAGATGAAATAATTTGTTTTGTACTTTATTGTTCGCTGGGATTCACAACTGCATTTTAACAGTTTTATAATGTACTACCAGTACCGTTTAAGTTTCTAACATGCAGTTTCACAATTCATGTTCACTAAGTGTAACATCCAAGACACAGTACTCTCTGCATTTTCTTACGGTGGATATCGCAAATAAATTTCTTGCAACTCTTATACTCGTTTTCTAATCTTTCCATAATTTTTTCTTGAACATAGCTGCCATCGGCCTTTTAAAAGTTTCACCTTTCCGTTTCAACGTGACTACACCTAACAATGCACACTAGGAGAGTACTGAACTGTTTCCACACAATTTCAAACCAACAACGCATGCTAGAAGAACTGGAAACACAAGACAGCCAATATAAAACCCTCTAGACGCAGAATATTTTATGAGACACGAACTGCTGTGAGGGATCCAAGTGGACGCCAAGTTGTATTTTATTCTTTTTACAATTGCATTTTTTGACCATTTTACGGAACTATTTTATGGTAATAAAGATGATTAAATTTGTGACACATTACGAAAATTTCAAAATTCTAAATTAATTATTTCACTTATAGAAAGTAAAACGTTTAACACTGAGGTCCTGCTGAACCCCGCATGCAGTCTAAAGGTTAATTTACTTACTCCTCTTGGTATGACTTACTCTTCCAAGGACTTACAAGTCTGCCAAAGAGCAAGCCAATTCTGGATTATACCATATCCCGGATGGGTGATTAGTCCAATGCCTGGTATGGCGGTGAGGAAGAAGGAAATGAAATGTAGTGATAAAAGAAAAATTGGTTAATCAAGTTACCCACCCAGCATTCGCCTATCGATCGAGAAACACCGCGAAAAACACCTTCGGTCAGATTGGTTGATCCCGGGATTTTAAACCACGTTCCCTTTACCCCGTCATTCCGCTCGATCTGTAACTTTTATAGTTGTACGGCTTTTTAAACCACGTCATATAGCAATTTAAATGTCTATCTGTAAGACTAGATTACTATACAGTTGTAGTAAAAACGCTTATACAGGATCTTCAAATATATTCTACCGTTGCTGCCAGTGGGTTGTCCGTGTATGACGTCAATACTTTGAAGCGAGTTTATCACTGGCAGAGGACTAGCGAAAGATGAGTCGAAGGGATGGATGTCAACAGTTTAAGGAGACCTTAGTAAAATGGGACTTGTATCGTACCTTTTCAGTGTTTTTATATGGATCTTCTTTCGCTTGCGTCTCGTAAACTTGCTGGTGTGCTGATAGGTAACTCAAATAATTGGCGCCTTACATTCACGTGACTTTCTCTACCCTCTTTCGCTTAATAGTGAGTATACAAATTATTCTTACCAAAGCTTATTTTCCTATCTACATCATCTTAATCGAGATAAATCTTTCCGGAAATAGCTGCATAATACATATCGTTATAGATACTACAAAGGGAATAGCGACAGTCACATGTTTTAGAATGGACACTATACGCTGGCTATAAAAGTTTATAATCTTTCCATGTCAATTGAAAATTGACAGGGCTTAAAAAAACGGCTATGTACTAAACAATTCGAACTATTTATAAGGGGTATCTTGGAAACGGCTGATGCCACAAAAATGTTTTAATTAAGTTATTGTTTTAAAGGTCTACATTTTCAGTGAGTACGTTTTTGTCTATCGTTTAACTTTTACCACTTATATCAAATTATACCAGATTTTTTCCAAATGGCGAGAACTTAAAAGGCTATTTCCAGAAAAGTCAAAATATACATTTTGCCCATGTAAATATCTTTAATATATGGTATTTTAATCAAAATCATTAGAGCAATTTTTAGACAATAAAATTTTCTAAAACTGTAAAGGGTAATTTGGATTGGGGGAAAATCCTCAAAAATCTTCGTGTCGCATCTTTGGAAAATATTGAACTTAAATACCAAGTTTGGTATTTATCCGGCTTTTCGTTTTCGAGTAATGTTGTTCATAGACACACACAGACATTTTTCTAAAAATGATTTTTGGATTTAAGTGCCCTCAAAGTATGCATCTCCGGTGAAACCTTGGTATCGAATTTTTGGGTGGAGAGCAATATCTTCTTTAACTACTATTACGTGGTGGTGAAAGTAAGTAAACCTTTTGGTTATCTTTATCTGTGACATTTAGTGTAGCTAAGAGCACTTCTCTTTTACTTATTTCTTTACACCATGTAGAACCCCAACTTATGTACAAGTTAAAAGCTTTGTTTACCAAGCAGCAACATTCGTAATCCTATAGTTACTGGCGTTTTCATTTATCGTGACTACTCTTGTATGATTAAAATACTGGTACTTCGTGTTCTACAGAAGTTTGTGAGCATTTAGTCTTTATTACTATAATCTGCTGCACGCGAGGGTTCTTTTGGAGAGCCATACAACCTTAACACTTCAATAAGTAATTTTTAGTGACTATTCCACGCAATGATACGTCGTGTGATACGAAGCGATATTGCACAAGAACTTGTTACGTATGGGCAAATTAGGACCGTAATTTACTAAGAATTTACGGAAAGTTTCTTTATCACCTCCTCAAAAGCGATACGTTACTTACCTCTTTTCTTTAAACTCTAATCACGCCAGAGAATCACTTTACAGTAAACTTTAGATCGCTTCAGGTACGACGTCTATATAGGTAGAGTAGAGTGGTGTATTTATAGGTCTTAAACATTTCACACGTTCAAAATCATACATCGCACGCGTCAGATAGACCGTATGTGCTTGTATGATACATTGTAGTTCATTTTATGTTTCAGACTATATTCATCACACATTTTACAAGAAATGAAAAGAAAAGGAATAAAACACTTAAACTAACAACAAAAGTCACACAAACAAACCAGAAGAAGAAGAAGAGAAAACACTTGCTAACAAGTACTCGCTATTGTATACGAAACCAACAAATACCCGACCCTAAATCACTAATCCTCCCTCTCCCACCCTTGACCTCTTCCTTACTCCGATTTGAGCTGCATAACCTTTTGTGAAAATGCATAAATTGCTTTCCTCTCCCAACCAGTAAGGTCCAGTAAGATTGTAACCCTCTCCTTGAGCTAAATAAGGAACCTGGCAGATACTTTTTCCTCAACTATTCTGTCTTAGTACAATGCGCCAAAATATAAATCCAAGTTAGGTCTATATAACTAGGTGTGCAGTTATTGTGAACTTTCGTATATTCTCGTCCCATTGCTTTAGTTATTTTTAAGATTAAGCGGGCTGTGTTGATTTCCTTTTAACTAGAAGAGTTTCTGTTTAAATTGGAGTATAAACAATTTATTGTCGCATATGATAATCGTATTAATACAGCCTCCCCAGGCGTATCATTAATTACTTACGATCGCTCATGATAGGATGCTATATCCGATCGGCAACGCTTGCCTTGCCTTTAGAACAATTCATAAATTGACAGAGAGCAAGCACAGCGCTTTTCTTCCACACTTCGGTTACTGTACGGTGGCTCGCGCCCCGGCCGCTGCAGCGATGACTCCAGCTGAAACAGTATATAACCCTCACGTTCTCATTTTTAGTGATAATAAGCACGTGCCTTATCATAAGAGATGCTGGAAATGTCATCTGTACCGAAATTTCTGGCATCTTTTCAGGAAAGTTTCATTTGCAGTCGAAGAGTTTCAGTGAAATTCTCCCCTGATATTTTCTTTTAGCTTTGGAGAAGCTAATTTTATTTTTAAAATTCCCCCATAAATGAAAATTATATGCAGTTAAATCAGGGGATCTGAGGGCTAATACTTCTTTACTAATTTTATTAGTTTATCCACAAAGGTTTCCTGAATGAAATTAATCACTTTTCAGCTGCATCCGCAGTAGCGAAACTCTTATTGGAAATATCCAGACTGATATTTAACGTCCGTCAGCTGCTAAAGTAAAACGGTGTGCCATTCCTATATTGCTCTGCATTTATTATTTGCTCAGAAAATATACATTCTATTATTCTGTATGCGTTTACTACTTACCACACACCAAATTTTGCGTCACGCAAAGAAAATATCGTGTTTAAAATCGGGTTTCTGTAAGATGTAAATGGAATGTGCTTCGTTAGAGAACAATATTAACACGGGTCAATTACGCTATCATTGAAATTTGGTAAGATCCAATTACAGTAATTTACCCGTCTCTGATGATAAAGCGAAACAAAGTGCATACACGAAATCCCACATATTGGAACAACAAAAAGAAAACACGAGGCGAGAAATTCACTCAATTTAAGATATTGAAGTCTCGAGCGTGTAAATGGAAATTTACTGAGAATATGGTAGAAATGTGTGAATAGAGAAGGACATTTTGAAGCTCTTTTATAATAATATATGTGTTTATTACCATTATAATTGCAACTGTAAAGATAGCAACGTGAGGTGGTTGCGCTGATCAGAAACTAAGCTTACAAGGCTGATAATCCTGGAATTTCGTCCGTTATAGAGAAATTAGTAGTGTACAGCAATTCCAATACATGCGGTTGGCAACTATGTGGAGGCTCAGCCACCCGCCACCTACAGCGCTAGTTGTAGGAAAGCACAAATGACGACTCGTTTGGAAAACTGGTCTCGCGAAGAAATCCGCTCTGTTATTCCATTTCTGTAGGCGAAACACGTAACCGCGGCTGAAATTCACCAGCAGCTAAGGGAAAGACTGTAATATCCCGTCAGCATATCGTAGAATGGTGTGGAAAGTTTGCGGCCGGTAGAGAAAACGTCACCGACGAGGATCGCAGTAGCCGACCCAGCATGGCATTAACAGTTTGGAACAAGCTCGCGGAAGGAGTTGATTCAGAACAACAGGAGGCACGTTATGCATATAGCTCTAGAATTCGGAATGTATTTCGGATGCGTTCGTCACATTGATCACTTTATTCAGCAGTGCGAAAATTTCTTCCCGATGGATTCCACGAAATGTGTCTAAGCAACACAAGGAGAAGCGCATGGGGGCAAGTCTGCAACATTTGCAACGGCTCTCCACGGAAGGAAATAGTTTTCTTCTTCACATTGTCACGGGCGACGAAACATGGTTTCACCACTACATCCCTAGCAGCAAGCGGTCATCACTGGAGTGGAAGCACGCCTATCTCCAAAGACAAAGAAGTTTAAGGTGACGTTATCTGCTGGGAAGGTGATGGCCACAGTGTTTTGGGACAACGCGGGTATCATACTCATGGAGGTCCCACCGTGACCGCTGAGACGATTGCGCGAAGTAATCAGCAGAAATGCCCAGGACTTCTCACCGAGAGCGTCATTTTCTTCACGACAACGCGTGACCTCATACAGCCCAGAAGACCACCACTCTGTTGAAGCAGTTTCGCTGGGATATCACCGACCACCCTCCCTGCAGCTCGGACCTCGCTCCAAGCGACTTTTAGCGTTTTCCTCACTTGAAGGAGCACCTAGGAGACCGACGATTCGCTTCAGACGAAGAGATGAAAACCTTTGCGACAACGGGGCTTAACAAGCAAGGACAAGATTTTTACCGCGAGGAAATATTCAAAATCATTCCACGAAGCGACAAGTACCCAAACCGATATGAAGACTAAGTCGAAAAATAACCTATGTATGCACTATAATTTGGTTGTATTGGTTGTATGAAATAAAATAAACACGTTTCGCGTTTTCAGGATTTGTAAGCTTAGTTTCTGATCATCCCTTGTGTTATAACTGTTTCGGCGGGAGTTGGAGCCGCGGTGGTCGGCGTGCGATGGCCGCAGTGTGCAAGAAAGGCAGGACATAATACTGGCAATTGTTACTATTCTCGCTCTTGCTGGAAGTGCGATAGTAGTAAACATTGCCAGTGTTATAATACTACCCATACGCTTTGTCGTAATGTCAGGCAGTGTTATGTATGTGAGACAAAGATGGGAGTATGAGACTCAACTATATGCTTTGTCACGTCGAGTTTGTATGCATCTAGCAGACCTATGTAGCAGGATTGTCATAGCAATCATGTCATACCTTGCTGTAATGGGTTCAATGATCAATCTAATTCTAATATCTTGTGTGCAAGCTTCTTTTACGAGATTGTAAGTCGCGGGGTATGTTATCTCAAAATGTAATTGAGAACGCTTTGTGGTTTTCCAGAAAAATACAATAATTTTGGGGAATTTAATGTCATACCAGCATGGTAGCTTAGATGGTTAGAGCAACGGCACGGGAAGCCGAAAATTCGTAACTCAAATCCCGGCTATAGCACTGAATTCTTCAGTTTGATTCTACCTTCACCAGAAGACTTGTGAGGAAGAACAATTATTTAAGGAGCTTATTTTAACGGGTGCAATTCCTTTTGTTTCGTTAGGTGTGATCTAACGTGTGATCTACCGCAGAATTCCATAAAATAAATGCTAGGTAAGAAATTAAAATACCCCTCAAGCGATGAAGTTAAATCAAAATCTGATCAGTTACATTCACATGCCTTCCTCTACCCTCTATAGCTTACTGGTGGGTATAGAAATTATTCTTACGAAAGTTTGTTTCCTATTACTTAATTTCAGTTCAAATAAGGCTTTAGGGAAATAGTTATATAATACATTAAATTATATATACAAAGGGAATGGAGAAAGTAAAATGTTTAAGAGCTGCATGCTCTATCCTGGACTTAAAATTCCTTACTGTTTCCATGCAATCGCGAGAAACAATTGAATGTTGACAGAACTTCAAGAGAATGACCAAGTGTTGAACAACTCGAACAATTAGTAACGGATATCTCGGAAATGGTTGATGCCACAAAAAAGTGTTTTAAAAAGATGTACTTTTTTGTGTAGTATGCTTTCGTCTTTCGCTTAACGTTTAACAGCTGTACAGGTTTTTACAACATTTCTCCCGAATGAACAGCACCTCGCAGATTATTCCCGGAAAATTGAATATATATATTTTATTTAGCATGTAAATATTTTTAATATGTAGTATTTTAATCAAAATTGTTAGAGCCATTGTTTAGAAAATAAAAATTTCCAAAAGTCTTCCATGTAAATGGTAGTTTGGGATGGGGGATTTTCTATTTTCTTCGTTTCGCACCTTTGGAAGGTAGTGAACCTAAATACCAACCTTGGTGTTTATCGGACTTTTTGTTTTTGAGTTATGCTGTCCACAGTCACACACACGTGGACATTTTTCTGAATATGTTTTTTTGGGGGGGATTCAGTGAGCCTCAAAACATGAAGTAGCACATTGTGAACTGCAGTCATAACTTCCCCAGTGAATACGAGGGTAATCTAAGAAACAAGAACCGTTTGGCTTTAATGAATTCAAAAAAGAAATATTTTGTTAAAGAGAACATCTCGCTTAAAGATTCAAGCTTTCTCTCCACATGATCACCTCTGTTATTTAAGCATTTATGTACATCCACGAAGTTTAGAACTCCCGTTTGGTAGTCAGCTGTCGCCAGTCCATTAAGTCCAAGATGTTTGGGCATCATTTCACCAAGTAAGAACGAGAAATGTTGGAAAAGGAATCTATAGGTAACTCGTCTAGGGTTACGAGTCTATCTTGTACGATGTTTTTGTTAACCTGATTCATCATCGGTGATGAAAGATGAATGCCCAAGACGAGTTTCGTTATACACATTCTTTCCCCATTGCTTAACATTTCACATCACCTTTTCACATTTCGTTCGTTCATTACTGTATCACCATACACTTTCTTTATTCCACGACAAATTTATGCAGGTTTGAACTTCCAAGCATTCAAAAATCCAATAACTCTCACTTCAAAGTTGGCGGGACGTTGTATAGCACAGTTCGTGTTGAACAATATGCACAATAACAACCTGATTCGACTGGTATTCACACAACACTGAGAAACGATGTTAAGGAAACCATTCAACCTTGGATAGAAAACGATAGCGATTTGCGCAGCGAGAATGCGCAAACGGTAGTTACTTACTGGATTACCGCATACTTTCAGTCTAATAATGAGCCAATCTTACTGGTGCTCTACAGCCACTTATTCCAGACACACCGTTTGGACTTAGATCTAACCGTTCTTGACCTCAGCGGCTACATCGGGTTGTACGGAGGGTTGTTGACGATCTTTGGTAACAGTATCAGACGAGCACAATAGCTCCGCGCTGAAACATGTGGAAACGAATGAAAGTTCAGCAGTATGAGTGTATCCTTAGTTATGTGGTCTTGTTTTACTGCATCAAATGACGTAAAAAGCAGAACCATTCTGATAATGATACATTATTATCCTTTCCGATGCAAAATACTTGTATTCTAAGATTATTAAGCAGTACAAGAGGCGTGGTTTTACAATATCCAAGTGATCTCATGTGCACTCAACAAAAAAGGTATGGGCACATCAGGACTTATTCCAAAGGGCAAGAAACAGGAAAATCCGCCAGTCGAACTCCGGAGATAATTTAGAAGGTGAAGGCCCATGCCTCTGGACCAAATCCTACAACTCAGAGGAACATTGGACTGTAATTAGGGATCTCTGTTACTACTGTGAACACGATAATCAATCAGGATTTGAATCTAGTAAAGTGCTATAAGAGCCGGGGATATAAGCTGTTTCCCAAACACTTTGCAGAACGTGCCACTAACAGCAGAAAGCTGTATGAACTATACCTAGCTGGTGAAAAGTCTGTGGTTTTTATCGTTTTAGATGAGGCATATGTTTATCTAAGTGGCTGCAACAAAACCTGGGGTACTCGTATTACCGATCAAGGGGAAAAAGACAATTTGAAGGTTAATATACGGAAACTAATGAAAATTTCCCCAATTGTTTCATGGTAATAGCAAGGTAATTACACTGGCAAATTAACCATTCATCGTGTACATAAAAATGTGAAAATCAACTCGGCATATTATCAGACTAACGTTCTGATACCAATTTTCCATGAGAAATCCCTGCTCTCTATGGTGCAGATGTAAATAAAGCCTGTTTGTATCAGCATAAGGCATCAAGCCTTACGTCTGCTTCAACCGAAAAGTTTTTGGAGAATATATAGAGAGAAAACCGAATACATTCGGCGACCTCGTGTTAAGACATCTGATGCATCACTGATGGAGTTTTGTGCAGTTGAGTTACAGTAAAGAACTCTATAAAGCAGACGGCCACGAACTTTGGATGGTCTCTGGAAAGCTGCCAGAAGGAATGGAATAAACTGGACATCTCTGTATTTCGTAGCAGTTTGCTACAGTGGAAGCTGTGCTGCATATTGATAGCTCAAACCTAAGACTGCCAGATGAAACATCACTGCTGGGGGAGGTGTGGTTTTTCATAAGGTAAGGGGGTCTTAAGTATCTTATCATAGATTGCAAACAACCCTCTGTAGATGTGATACTTGACACTTATGAAGAGAAATGTGTTTGTTTTAGCCTATTCTTGGACACAGATAAAGAATTCGATAATGTATGGCACCTGGGCTTACAGTTTGCAGACAATGTAACTATCCTTAGTACAGGTCCAAATGTGACAGCAGCTAATGAACTACGAGCCTATGCAGATAAAGTTGATGAATGGTGCAAAAACTAGAGAATGAAAATTAATCCACAAATAATCGAAACTATGACATTCATCTATAAAAGATAATCTCCAATAGTGCAATAGGATTTGATAATGAAGCAGTGCCACAATCTAAAACAGCGGAATATCTTGAATAAATTCTTGATGCAAAATTAACCTGGAATGAACGTATATCCGGTCTTGCCAAGAATCTTAGTCAGAAAATTCATAAATTAAAATTCCTAATATAGGATACTTCACCTTTAACATTATCTTCAAAATGGCTGATCTACTTCTCACAGATGAGACCTGTCTGGATGTAGGACTGTTCAATCTGGGGTCCTGCATCCAAAACTCAAGAATAGAAACTATACAGAATCGGGTCCTTCGCCTAATAGCGAATGAACTGCGTTACATTCGCAATGCAATCCTTTATAAAGATCTTCTTACGTCGACAGTAGATACCACCCTCGAGTCCTGCTACACATGCCTCTTCACTTCCTTCAGTGAACATGAAAATAAAACACCATACACAGATATCTCGGCACATGCCTCAGGAGCAAGCACGAAAAAGACTGAAACGAAAACGACATACAGACCTTCTAATATAAAATTTCATCGCATATTGTATACCAACTGAGGACAGTGGTTGTGCTGCAAACTCGTCTATTGTCTGCGATTTCTTGTGAATAATAACTGTTTATCTATGAACAAAAATAATGCATGCAGATCGAGCTAGAAACTCAGGCGGTTACGTCTGTGGCCCACAATCGGGAGGTCCCTGGATCGATCCCGGCAACCGCCCACTCTGATCCATGGGTTTTCCCGAGTCGTCAGGCGAATGCTGGAGTGGTTTCTTTCATCCCTGAATTTCCTATGGCTCCATTTCGTTCCATTCTTCAATTAATTCATCTTTCATGCTGTTGGTCTCTTGGGCGTAAGTGTCGGCGATGGTGTTTCGGTGTAGCTTGGCAGGAGAAAATAGTGCTCTTTGTGACTCTCTCCGTCCTCGGTTTTCGGATGGCTACCGAGGTATCCGAATCCCCTTGAGGGACAATGGACCCCCTCTGTGTGGGATGAGGACCCCTCTCTGCCTATTCGTCTACCGGAGTGTCTCTATCTGTAAACGTAGGGAACCTGTCATTGTTGTGCCATCGCTTCTGGTTCTGACCGCCCGGTGTCTCCTCTCGTCTCATTCTTCCACACGGGAACGCCTCCTCGTGGGGCGTAGAAACAATCTGTACCGAGTACCCTCCGTAGTTAATCCAATCCAATTCAGCAATACCGTGAAGTATGAAAAAGATTCAATAAATAAGTAATGAGTTAAAATGTTACATAATAACCCTATATGTGCCATAATACTCGCAAAAGAACTTGATGAAGAATTATACACAGTTTTTTGTAATGGGAGTTCACCCATGAACCAACCCTCATTCAGTGAGCGAAATATAGATCAGAGGTACACACAGGATGGGCTGAAGAAGAGGGGTGACATGGGTTCTCCTTCTACACTCTAGAGCAAACTCTGGAAAATTTATCTTATGTAAACAAGAGATTGGCGAACTATAAACTGAGAAACGTTAATTTTAGAAGGAGTTGTATTTCAACTTTTGGGGAGTCAAACTTGAAGTTTGTTTGCAACCGCACGTAGGTACCCGGTTTCCGGTAGCCTTCGCACCAAGTGTACTTTCAGGTGGCCTTTACCCCAAGTTTAAAAAAATATTAACTTTGTAATTTGACTGTTTCTTTAAACATTATATATTTATGTTTGCCTCGGCTGCATCAGTATTATTGTTAGTGACACGTGTCTCTTAGCAGGGTTGTGGTGCGACTTAAGAATGTAAGCTTACACTTATTATAATTTTACTTCACTCTTTTTATTAATGCTTGACACGATATAAATAACACTTCACTAATAGAAAGCTGTGCGATTCTTTTATGAATTACTTGCACTTTCTAACACGTAAACTATTTTTTTGTCTCACACGAATACGTATTAAATCTCTCGAGGATGTGTCTCGCGTCCGGTTAGGAACACATTCTGCAGCAACTGAACTGATTTCAACCGCCTAAACTTGTAAATTTCTGTATTTCAAGTCTCTGATTGGCTATTCCTAATCCAATAGAATACCTTCATTTAACTAAAGCCGTTTATGATTGTTGATTGGCTATTTTTAAACTGTCTCAAAATTTACATTATTTCTTCCAAGAATTACAAGTAACATTATTAAACTCATTATTGCCTCAAGGTTACCTCATTGTTAGCAACTTTTGACCTATTTATCACAGCTCCTACATTATTAAATTACGTAAAGCGTTCACATAACGTTATTACCCATGGATACAATAATATAAGAATATGCAATGACTGTTACATACATTTTACAAATTATTACATACACATATTGCTTCAAGGCGGGCTGTTATTGAATTTATATATTATATAATTAGACTGAAATCATTTGTGTTAAAAGTACTGCCTCAAAACTCTGCTAACGACACTCTACCTACCGTGGTGTTCGGAGGAGGGATAGGTAACATATCTACTTGTGACGTAGGCACACAATATTTCCAGCTCTACATAGCTGGTGTAGTTGGACTTTCCAAAGGCTTTATCCTCTATGTGACTGAAATAGTATCGTAGTTTAACTGCAACTCTGCAGTAAACAATCAGCTTTTCCTAAATCAAAGCTTTAAATACTGAGCTTCGAACAGTTACACGGTCAAAAATTCCATTACACTATGACATATTACTGTCATTACGCTATCGTTCGGTTCGAGTTTTAGAAGATTTTACATGACAGGACTTTAGCACAGCAAGTCATTAGTTTTCTCTTGTTAATCTTGCCCGGCACTGCTGTCTCATCACGGATGCTGTACTTGAATTGTTATTTTGTATGCATTGAACTACAGCAAGTACTGGTATCAAGCGCGTTTAACGGCATATTTTCCTATACATTGAAACTGCATAGCTGTGGATTTAATCGCCAAGCTTCCTCATTAGCAATACAATCCAACCTTCGTAGGCATTCGTCCCTATCGACAAACAGATTAACTTCGCATCATTTATTTAATGCATACGTATACAGTGCACTGTAGAAGTACTTCGCATATTTCATAAACGTGTACAAAATATTTACGTTCAACGATTGCTCCCTTTAATATTAAAGTTGGCCTTAAGGAAGTTTCTATCCTGTGAAACTATGCTACCATCTTCTCTTATTTCATTCTGAGGTAACTCATCTGTTAAATGAACCCACAACTGTTACGTTACATCATTTTCTTTGCCGCTCAAACATTTATAAATTTTGCTCTGAGAAGATACACATTAATTTTAATATTAAATACAGAAATGTATATATTTGCTTTCCTTATGCTAGGGACAGGCTAACACATCGTTTTAATTAGGCCTTCCTTGTTTACATCTCTTTCTACAGAAAGAAAGGCGTTTTGACAGCGTTCTCCTCACATCTTAGACACAAACATAAGGAGTGGTCAAGGGCGTAAGGTATGAAGCATGGTGGATTACTGCAAAGTAAGGAAAAACTTCATGCAGAAAATTACCATTCTATTTCATTCCTTGTCTCCCTCCCCTCCTCTTCTTTCCTTCATGAGAAAACACTGAATCATGAACAGATGTATAAAATGAATTTTTCTGATTTAAATGTTAGGTCCTCTGATTTACAAGATGTTTTAAGTTTCCTTTTATGTACATAAAATAACAGTTAAATTAATTCCAAGACATTCACTCACTAAAACGTGAGAAAAATGCTTCCATTGCACTTGTGTATTTCTATTTAATTCTGAAAGCTGAAACAGTATTTTCTGCTGTGCTGATATCGTATTTATAACCATGTATTTAATCAAATACTGTAATATCAAGGTATAGCTAGGTCAATGTGTAAACAAGCCGCATGTATTTTATTTAATATTTTGTTAGATGTATTTCACTAATGTATAAGATACATAAGATTTCCACTTCGTCGACACAAGTTACCTAGACACACACAAAGACAAGAGGAAATGTTTGCTAGGGACAAAGCTCTTTTATCAAGACTCAGTGCAAGAAAGACTTATATAACCGACTCTTAAGAAATATATATAGGAATCCTGTATTGTTTCCTCATACCTAACGGTGTTTCCAAAAGTGCAAAACAGGTATTTCCGGTGAAATCTAGGCACTGAACGTTTAGGTGAATTGCAATACTTCCCCTACTTACCATACGTTAAAACTAACTCGATACACAGGGGTTTCACACAGAGGTCTAATAAGGATAAAAATGTTAACTGTTAGATCAGTTTTTTGTTTCTGTATTTCGAAATCAATTGAGCACACCGGATTCAAATGGAATAATGCAATAGATTTCAATTATAGAGTGGATAAAACACACAAACGTTTTTGGTAGAGTACCTCTGAACATTCCATGAATTCTAGTAGAGCATACCAACTAAAAAATGATGCGGTCATATATGAGAGGTAAACTAGTTTTCCTTTGTCAAATATTTCACATTATTTCAACAAAACAAACGACCCGATATTTTTATTTAAAACATTCCCATGAAGTTCACAACTGAAAATAGCAACCAGCATTGATATAGCTGTGTCGGTCACTAATTTAAAATAAAAAATACCAACAAATTTTGTTTTATTGTTTTATTATATGCACCAACAGAAACCCAAACTCTGCTCGCGTTATTCCGTTAAATGCGGAGATTTTCTTTTCTTCACTTTCTCTTTCTTCATTTCATCTTTTTGTGATTATACCCCCTATAGCTGCTATAATCGCCTTCTCTCTCTCTCTCTCTCTCTTTCTCAGTTTCTTCACCTCGATCGCCCTCAAAACTCTCCATCCTCTTTCTGCAATGTGCATGGTATGTTACGTTTTGAAAACCGGCATTAAAGCTGTATTTCCAGGATGTTAATAAAAACCTAAATGTTAGAAAGGCTTAAAGGTACAAGCTATGGTCCCTTCCTTATGCTTGCAATGGAATTGGAAGTATATTAGTCTCTTGGGAATGGTTTTAGTACGTGCATAGTAGTAGCAAAATTGTAATAACTTCTTAAGTACTCAACCTACCGAAATCTTGTAAATAACAAACCTTGTTAGAAACATCAAACAATTACCTAAATTTTTTTCAAGAGATGAACAACCACCTTACACATATGCTTTTATAAAGGCGATTTTATGCTTCATCGCTGTTATACAATACTCGTACTATTAGTAAAATCTATTAATGCAAAATCCAGCATTTCAGAACAAAGTCTCATGTGTTACATTCACATGAATTTCTCTACCCTATATCGCTTATTAGTGGATATACAAATTATTCTTACAAAAGTTTATTTTCCTATATGCTTAATTAAGTGATATAAGTGCACACAATCTGAATCAGAGACACTTTTCGTGTACACAGTCGTGCATACATTCGGCACTGGATACGTGTGACGATCCGTGTTTTATTTTAAGCAACCAGTGACGCGCTTGCGTAGATTTAGCGATAGCCGCTAGAGGTTCTGCCGGTAAGCATTTTAACGACTCACGGCAAGTTACGCTTCTAGTTTCTTTTATTGCGGAAACAGTTATTTCAAACCGTAGAATTGATACTGCAGAAATTACAGGTATAATAATCCAATTGTTATAATTTCGAGTGCTACAATTCATAATCAGATTCACTCTCTCTCTCTCTCTTTTAAACGTTCGGCAACTCGTTTCAATAGCTCAAGTATTAAAATACATTATATTTCTCAGTCAATTTAAACTGGTATTATGCTTTCACATCCGCCCACGTATACCCTGACAGAAATATCTCGTAGCCAATCACTGTAGCAGCCGGCAGCAGAATCAACAGCAGATATTGAAGCAAAGGTAAGGCTTCAAAAAGGACTACCATCACCCGGCTACAATTTACTAGACTTTATAACGCTAAGACTGCATAAAATACTGTACAAAATCGTGAATAGTTTTTTCCATTTATTAATAAATTATCGCTATAGCTAAATAGGGATATTTGTCTGTATTTTGTGCACTAATACCTGTAACTTTTTTCATTTGTGTTATTTCGACCCTATCATAGTATTCGTATTTATCCGAATTTTGACTTTTCAGTAAACGAATATTTTTCTAAGTAGGCATAGGATTTAAAAGTGCATATTTCTGTTGAAACCTTCATATTGAACTTTTGTATATAACACGAGGCAGGTTTTTAAAGTAAGTAGCTTTAATATTTTGCGCTTCATTCGCGATTTTGAGCATGCATGATCAATTCCTCCGTTCATTAGGAAACCAGTGAAGTCAGATCAGCGATTGTTTTTTTTAATACGACAAACGTTACACCAGCAAACATTCATCGCCAATTGTGTCAGGTTTATGGGGAAACAATAATGAGTGACAATGCCCGGTCACACACAGCCAAACAAACTCAAGATCCGATCGCATCATTTGGTTGGGAACAATTCCACCGCCCTTCCTATAGTCCGGATTTGGCACCAAGGGATTTTCATGTTTTCGTTTATCTCAGGAAATTCCTTAGTGGAAAGCATTTCAACGAGATAATGTTGTGAAACAAGAAGAGCAGATTTGGCTTTTATCACAGGTGGCATCATTCTTTGACGAAGGCATAGAAAAACTGGTTTCACTTTACGACAAGTGGCTGGATAATGACGGACTATGTGAAGAAGTAGCACAAGGTATTAAATGATATAGTATTTGGAAAAGAATGTATAGTTATTTAAAACCATTATCCGCACTTATTTTAAAAACACGATCCGTATAATTCCTCCACCTACCACAGCAAAACTTGATATTGTACAGATGAGTCGCGTCGCCCTTGGGTTCTTCCTTCAGGATTAGGACTCCCAATCCGGACGCTAATGAACATTCCGTGACCAAGTATTTTCCATAGTTTGGATCATCGAAGCGACGTTCACTGGGCAATAAATCAAACCTTAATGTCTCGCCCCGTTTCACAACAACTTGAATGTGCAGAAATATCGTCCATAATGCATCATTACATTTTCAAATTACTTGCATAGCGTTCGTTATCTGCAACACACCGCTCATCACCTGATTGCTGCTGGGCAGGTGCAATATATGGCCTCAGTAATGTTCCCATACAACGGAGCAGGGATTATCATGGCAGTTTTGGCTTCAATGTCACATTCAACCTAAATTCAGTCATTATATATTTTTAGTTTCTCTGCATGTATAGTAAGCAGAGGAAGTATTGTATTCCACCCCAAAATTCGTTGTCTACGTTTCACGGAAATAATATGTTTTGAGGCCATCTGAAGTAAAAAAAAAGCATGTTTACAAAAATGTCCTTGTTTGTCTGTCTGTCTGTCTGTCTGAATAGCACAACTCAAAAACGAAAACGTGAATGAACACCAAATTTGATATTCAAGTTCAATATTTTCAAAAGATTTCTCCCGAAGATTTTCAAGAAACTCCCCACTCCAGCTAACCTTTTCATGAAGCATTTTTTCGAAATGGCTCTAACCATTTTGATTAAAATACCACATATTAAGGACGTTGACATGACAAATAAAATTTATATCTTGAACTTTATAGATACAACCTGCCGTGTCCTCTTCATTTGGTAAGAATTTTGTATAATCTTGTACAACTGATAAACATGAAGCGATAGACGAAACCACCTACACAAAAAATGTAGGCCTTACACAAAATATATTCCAAATAACTTTTTTTGTGGCCTACGCCATTTCCGGGATTTTCGTTATTGTCTACAAATTGTTCAATATTTAGTCATACTTTTAAAGTTCTATTTCTTGCAACTGCATGGAAAGAGTATACAATTTCAAGGTTAGTATATAGCATCCAGTTGTTAAAACATCTGACTTTCGCTATTTCCTTTGTATCTATCTGTAACGAAATGTGTAATGTAGCTATTTCTGAAAACAATCATCTGTATTAAAATAAAGTAGATAGAAAAAATATGTGTTACACTCACATGACTTTTTCTACTCTTGCAAAATCTATTTTTACAATACTCCATCTACTTCATGTTAATCGATATAAAAATTTGCAGAAACTATCTTACTGCTAATTTTCTTGTACATGCAAGTGGAATATGGTAGGCGTTAAGCGATAGTCAAATCTTTTAAGAACTGGTTGCTATGTGGAACATTCCGTTCTATTTGCATGCCCAGGACATTAAAAAAAACGAATAGCGAATTCCTATTTGAGAAAATGTATAAGTATTGGAAAATTCAAATAAATAACAAGGAATATCTCGGAAATGTTCACTCGACAAAAAAAATGTATATGACATAAATTGTGTGTTTTAACGAGATTTACATTTTTTGTATAGTAACATTTTGTCTAACTCTGTTATGCAAAAATCATTTAGAATGAAGACGACATTTGGTGACATTCTCAGAATATTCAAGATATGCATTTCATTTGCCATGAAAGTATCTTAAATACTTATTTTAATCAAAGTCGTTACAGCCATTTTTAAGAAAATCAAAATTTACGAAACATTTTCCATGTAAAGGTAGTCTGGAGTAGGGGGATTTTTTTGAAAATCTTCGTGTCGCATCTTTGAAAGATACAGAGCCTAAATACCAAGTTTGGTATATATCCGACGTTTCGTTTTTGAGTTATGCTGTTCATAGACACACATCCACACAGTATCTAATTTTTGGGTGGAATGGAATACTTCCCTGCTTACTATACGTAGTAGAGAAAGTAATAAGCTTTAGTAAGATAAGTTTTTATACCCATTAATAAATGATATAGGGCAAGAAAGTCATGTGAATGTAGCACATAAGATTTTTGTTTCTACGTATACGCTTAAGCGTACCATTGTCTTTATCAAAATGTAAACGATACTTTATTGTATTTAAAACTAGGTATTTTTTCGTGTGTGACCAGATAAATTTGCACTTTCGTTAAGCCTGACCTAAGGTAGAGGAGGTATAGCATTTGGTTGATTAAATTTCCCCCGAAGCGTTTATTTTACTTTTTCTACCATGTACCTGGTAGATAGGGAAGGTATTGTATTCCACCCAAAAATTCGATTCCGAGATTTCACCGGAAACATATGCTTTGAAGCCCCTTGAATAAATACAGGCATTTTTACCTTCTCTACCATACATAGTAGGTAGATAAGGTATTGCATTCTACTAAAAAAATCGATACCGAGATTTCACCGGAATTATATGTTTTCAGGCCCCTTGAATAAAACTAAAGGTATTTTTACTTTCTCTACTACGTATAGTAAGTAGGGGAAGTATTGTATTTCACCCAAAAATTCGATACCGAGATTTCACCGGAAATACATGTTTTGAGAATCACTGAATCCAAAAAAAGCATTTTTGGAAACATGTCCGTGTGTGTGTCTGTCTGTGTGTCTGTGTGTCTGTGTGTCTGTCTGTCTGTGTGTCTGTGAACAGCATAACTCAAAAACGAACAGTCGGATAAACACCAAACTTGGTATTTAGGTTCAATATCTTCCAGAGATGCGACACGAAGGTTTTCAAGAAAATCCCCCCACCCCAGACTACCCTTTACATGGAACATTTTTCGAAAATTTTAATTTTCTCAAAAACGGCTCCAACGATTTTGATTAAAATATCATATGTTTAAGATATTGTCATGACAAATAAAATGTATATCTCGAATTTTCTGGGAATGTCTCCAAAAGTATTCTTTATTGTGAACGACTTTTGCATAACTGGTAAACCATAAGAGATAGACAAAATTTTACTACACAAAAAATGTAGATCGCGTTAAAATACACAACTTATGTCATATACGTTTCTTTTGTTGAGTGAACCGTTTTCGAGATATTGCTTGTTATTCCCTTAAATTTTCCAATACTTATACTTTTTCTCAAATTCGTTATTCATTTTTTTATGTCCTGAACATGCAAAGAGAATGAAATGCGCCGCATAGCAACCAGCGTTAAAATATTTGACTATCGCTTAAAAGCTACCATATTCCCCTTGCATCTACAAGAAAATTACCAATAAGATTGACATCTCGATATCTCGATTAACATGAAGCATATGGAGAATAGGCGTTTGTAAAATTAGGTTGTACAAGAGTAGAGAAAGTCATGTGAGTGTAACACATCAGATTTTTAGAAAAAGGCCGGTATGTACATATCTGTGAATAGCTCAATACAAAAACGAAAAATCAGATTAATACCAAAGTTAGTATTTCAGTTTAGTATCTTCCAAAGGTGCGACAAGCGGATTTTCTAGAAAATCCCCCACTCTACTACGCGATAAATGGAAGATTTGCATATTTTTTTATTTTCCAATAATTAATGTAAAATTTTGATTAAAATGCCATATATTAAACATATTTACATGAAAAATGAAAAGCATATGTTGAATATTTTGGGAATAGCCTATGAAGTCCTTCTTCTTCATTCGGAAGGAATTTTATATATTCTTGTATAACTGGAAATAATGAAAACGTATTGCAAACAAATGTAGATCTTTTTAAAACAATTTATTTCCTTTTTTCTGATATCAATGATTTCTGATATGTCCGTTATTAACGCTTAGATTTGTTTTTCCTTCGCTTTTCAGTTTTTCTCGTGATGGAAAAATATGGAATTTTAAGCGAGCAATTCTGAAACATTTGACTATTGCTATTCCCTTTGCATCTTTAACGAAATGTATAATACAGGTATTTCCGGAAATGCTTATATCGATTAAAATGAAATATATAGGAAAGTAAACTTTCGTAATAATAATTTGTATAATAAACGGTAGGAGATAAAGAAAGTCATATGAATGTAAAACACTGGCTATTCTATTTGTTGTGGAAATACCTCCACTCTCAACAGTGATTCAGGTATGTACACCTTTAACTTGAAGCCATCTTGCATAACTGATGTGTAAATGTATTTCAAACAATCCACGCACAATCCAACAATGTAAGAGCATAACAACTCCAGATACAGGTATAATGTAATGCTGACCTAATATAACAACAATGTAACGTGTAGCAAAAATGTTTTTGTTGGAAATTCAGGACTGTTATTATATTAGTCAAAATGACAGATCTAGGTGTAAGTCAAAAAGCTGTTAAAACGGCTTTTTTTTCGAAACTGAGGTGAGCATTTAACATCACATTCTGAGAAAAGTGCTAAAGTTTCCAGTTCTAGCTTTCTTTTCTGAAAGGGGAGCAGTAAGCAGTCAAAGTTTCAAATGGACCAAAACGACTGCAAAAACTTTTAGTGTTAATAGTGAAAAGTCTATGCTGTAATCTGCATCATTTTTCTCATTAAGCTTTCTAACTCTTGATTTTTTAGTTTAACTCCAATAATATCGCTGTCCAAAACCCCGGTTCATGTCACTCACAGCTTCCATAATGATGGGTGGGGGAATAAAATAAATAACTTCCTGTTGAATATTCTGGACTAATATAAACGACCATCACATCAGCATGTTACATTACAAAACAGGAGAAAATTGCATGTATCGTACTTGATTTGAGAGTAGCCAATATCCGTTACCAAAATAAGGGCTTGCTGTCATAAACCTCATTTATGTTATGGTGTGGAAGATGAAAGGGCAATAACTTTCATTATTACCTAGTAATAACGAGCAAATATTAACGTAGCCAACCTTGATTAAAGCCTGCAATGGTAACCAATCGAGCAGCTGTAAGTATGAAAATGGTGCACAATCAGAACAGGAAATCAAATAGGTCCATTCTATTAACTGTGCTGGCCAGTTGACATTTCAGACTTTAAACCACGTTTAACATGTATGATCATGTCCTTACTCGTAATAAAGGGTAGAGGTGATAGGTACCAAAACTTACTGGGAGGTGTAAATCCGCTGCTTTAATTAACCTTTGCTTTTTTTGATAACTCTTTGGACAAAAGGAGAGCTAAGTAATGTCCACCATTATAGTTTACCCTTATGGTGGTATTTACAATTTTTGCGTATTAGTTCTTAATTAAGTGAATTAAAAAAGAAATATTTATATTAATAAACAAATATATATTTTTATAATATACATTTTAACAAAATATTTTATAACCTGAAAATTCTCAGATTAAATTAATTATTGAAGGTTGTTGAGTCCAGGCTTTCAACGTATTATATTTTCAACATTCTTCGCGTGAGACTACGCGCATTAGGTATATAAACACTTCCACTTTTAGTCACAACTTCACAATTCTTACACTTGCACTATTGCTGACTAAACTGACACACTCTTATTTGTTAAATAGAAGCTCTCCGCCAATTTGTGAAACATGTAAAACAGCATTAACAGTAGTACATATTATACTAACGTGTCCAAAATATGAAAATCAACGTAGTCAGGTTGGTATGCCTAGAAATATTTCTGCAGCACTCAATGATGCAACTTTCATCCAGAAAGTAATTATTTTTCTTAAATTAATCAATATCCATCAATACATTTAACCAAACTGTAACCTGTATGTATACATAATGTGCAAGTATTATACTGTAATTCAATAATGTAAACAACTGTACAGGAAATGTCGTGATAAAACCTAGGAAGGTTAAAACGACCCTAAATAAAACTTAAAAAAACAACAAAAAACATATGCATGTACTTAGGAAAAATAAGGTCATTGTTGTAACATATGTTTATAATTTTTATAAAAAAATTGTTACAAGTTTGACCAACGGAGGGCTATTTTGTCACCACTTCGAAATTTAGTTCATATAATTAGGTTTTCAACAAAAAATTTGATTGTCTTTGTTGAATCGTTAAGTTTACACTATTTCTGACAAAAAATTAGAATACCATGGTCTTAACATGTTCTATACTATAATAGTAATAGTTTTAAAAAATTATGGACATAATTTGATCCTTCCTTGGTCCGGGTATAAATCATATTGAACATAAAAAAATTATTCCATAATATTTAAATAAGTTAAAACATTAATTCCAATCTAATTTTTTGTTTTTCTTATTTAGGATTAAAATGTTATTTTAAAGGTTTTTATAAGTAATTTTCTAGATTAAATATCTACTATCTACGTAGATATTTAATGTCACGTTGAACAGGTAGCTTTTTAAACTCAAATTATGAATTAATTTCATATTTTATCTCCTCCCGTCCTTTCTGACATTATTGTAGATTGATGTATAACATTTTATGGTAAATCCTCACCTTTAGCCCTTATAATTGTAGTTACGTACAGACCCTATTATTCCTAACAGCAATAAAAAAAATCCCCCGATATTCTTACGCTAAAGGTTGTGAAACATCGGCGGAACATCTGACATCCTAAACCTACCCCGCCCCCCTCACGGCTCCGACAGTGTTTCAAGTTCTGGAAATTCTGCATAGCCTATACATACCCCATTTGACGGTGGAAAATCGTTGTTCGGAATGGACGAGTAAGTTGTTAGATAGATAACTATAGTGGGTAGAATTTTTAGTCTTTGTATCTTCTGTTTAATTCCACAGTTATTTAATAACAAAAGCTACACAATTATCATACAATGTAGAAAACCTTAACATATGAAGACCACAGGAAGAAAAGGGGGAATGTCACTCTTTTGTCAAAATTGGAATTTTGTGGCTAGGAGAAGGTCTCATACTATCAAACATGAAGTAAAAGTTCTTAGTCACTGCAGTATAGTGATTTGAAATTTTACTGTACAGGAAGAAAAGCGGAATGTTGATATCACATAACAAAAGGAGGTTCAATATAATTCCTGTTCAAGTATTTATTGACAGGCTAATAAATTAAGGTTGCCCTGTTGCTAACACTGCTTTAACGAAATCAAAATAATATTAATAAAAGTAAAAAAAATAATATATTATAGTAAATCTGAAAGAAGTTTATTATAATTCCATTTAATATTCTTTAAAACATTAATTTATTATAATTTAATGCTTAATTATGACTAATTTATGTTCTAGTTATAAGAATTTGTTTAATTATTAATGTCACATAACATTAACAATGTGGCTTCCATATTGTTACATTTCCCCTTCTTCAGTATTTCTGTGCCACTAATCTAGACATTAATGATTAAGATACAACATGCATATTGGGTTCTTCGTATATTGAACATACTCATGACTAGATTAACCACCATTCAAACTGCGTGGTGGTATTTTTCATTTGTAAAACAGTACTTGAATAAAGTAATATCGAATTTTAAATTAGATCTCCTGAAAAAGCGATAATCTTGACATCCCCCCTTTCTTCTTGTGGCCTTCATCTATAACTAGTTCAGCAAATTAGAAAAAATCTGATGTGTTACACTCACATGACTTTCTCTACTCTTGTACAAACTATTTCTACAAACGCTTATTCTCCATATGCTTCATGTTAATCGAGATATCGATATGTCAATCTTATTGCTAATTTTCTTGTAGGTGCAAGCGGAATATGGTAGGTTTTAAGCGATAGTCAAATATTTTAAGTGATGGTTGCTATGTGGAGTATTCCATTCTCTTTGCATGTCCAGGACATAAAAAAATGAATAACGAATTTGAGAAAAACTATAAGTATTGGAAAATTTAAGGGAATAACAAGCAATATCTCGAAAACGGTTCACTCAACAAAACATATGCATATAACATAAACTGTGTATTTTAACGCGATATACATTTTTTGTGAAGTAAAATTTTGTCTATTTCTTATGGTTTACCAGTTATGCAAAAGTCGTTCAGAATGAAGAACACTTTTGGAGACATTCCCAGAAAATTCGAGATATACATTTCATTTGTCATGAAAACATCTTATACATATGATATTTTAATCAAAATCGTTAGAGCCATTTTTGAGAAAATTAAAATTTTCGAAAATGTTCCATGTAAAGGGTATCCTGGGGTGGGGGGATTTTCTTGACAACCTTCGTGTCGCATCCCTGAAAGATACTGAACCTAAATACCAAGTTTGGTGTTTATCCGACTGTTCGTTTCTGAGTTATGCTGTTCACAGACAGACACACACACACACACACACACACAGACACACACATGGACATGTTTCCAAAAATGCTTTTTTTTGGATTCAGGGAGTCTCAAAACATGTATTTCCGGTGAAATCTCGGTATCGAATTTTTGGGTGGAATACAATACTTCCCCTACCTACTGTACGTAGTAGAGAAAGTAAAAAACCCTTTGGAGCAGTAAGTCATCTGGTCATGTATTTCTCCTTTCTAGCTGCCTTGGGTGGGTATGCCTTCGAGTCGCTAGAATTTCACCTAGACCGTGTTTTATTCTATTATAATTCTCACAAAATCGTTTATCACGTCACTGTTGTAACTATCCAACTATAGAAGCAGGACTAAAGATACAAGATCTTTGCAACAAAAATGCTGTGTTTGTAGATTTCTGTAACAGGCCACGCAAAGAGCAAGGTGCAACGGATGTGAAAGCAAGCGTTTGCATATAACTAGCGATAACATTTCACATACGTGCAGTGATATCCTGGAATATTTTCCAAAAGTTAATTCACACTTTTTAGGCCTTCACTCCTCCATCTATCTCTTCAAGGAAAAAATCCTCGCTGATTGATTTTAATAATACAACTTATTTTAATTGAAGATTAAAAAAAACTAGGGGCTTTAATTTTTTTACAGGGAGACCAATCCCACATTATCAACATCTCGAAACTGTGCTCTTTAACATACTCTTACAGAACTGGAATAAGGATTTTAGCTTTTGAGTTATCACGATGTAAACAGACCCTATTAAATTTTTGTACATTATGAAATTGCTGTGTTCACAAGTGACGTGACACTTGCTTCCCGCATATCAGCCCACTTCCACTTTAAGACACCTCATTGGATTACCCAGTAGCTAAAGGTAAAAGATAAGAAAGTGGGGGCGATTTATCCCTCCGGAATACTCGCTCAGTCCGTAGATTGAGGGATTTTACTAAGTTGTTATACTATAAGTAAGATTCCGCACTCCCAGATAACCAAGTTAACCTCTTTGGAAAAGACACATAGTCTGTTTTCATCGATAAAAATAATCTTCTCAGTTGTTAATTATAAAATATCGGTTCAATGATTTCTAATCTTAGCAGTTTTCTCTCTTAAATTATTTAACATGCCTGGTAATAAACTTTATTACAGTATAAATACAAATAAAATAAATAAAATCAAACATGGGGTTATTAGAAGCTTTTATAAACCAGAGAATTCAGTACCTACATCGATAAATATGATGTAGGATTGATTGTCTTTTTTTTAAACTCTTGTCTTCCATTTGCTGAAGTGTTACATCATAGCCATGTATTTATATTCCTTGCAATAAAATATAACCTGATTTTTTATACTCTATGGAGTGCAGCAAATATTTATATTCTGTGGAGAAACAACTATTTTTTCTACTCCATGGCATTCTCAACTAAACGTCAAGGCCTTCTTCGTAAGCATGTTATTTTATACCTCTAATGGTTCGTTTTCAAGCACAAGAGCTGTGTAAACCGTTTTTAATATTTTAGTAATTTATTGAATGAAATTAGATGTGTTTTATAGCCCCAGAACGAATTGGACTTTTCAATGTGAAAGACACACAATTTTTTTCTGTTTATAATAATAATATAGTTATAAATGTTTGTATTTTCTAAAAGCAAATGCTTACGTTTAAGTTAACACAGGACATCAAATGCTTACGTATTTTTGTACAATACCTAATATCGGAAACATTTAACGGTTCGTTCGTACTCTTAATTATTTCAAAATATTCTGACATTAAATTCCTTTCAAAATTTCGGCCTACATTATGTGGTGAAGGGAGTCACCGAAGATAACTATAACATGTCTTAGTAAAGCGCCAGTTCTAAACAACATACATTATTTTTACTTTCTCTTACACGTACTATTAGGTAAAGAAGGTATTGAAATCCACCCAGAAATTCGATATTGAGACTTCATCAAAAATACAAGATTTAAGGATGGTTTTTGATGCGAGGAATTCGTTCTAAACGTGTTTTCTCTTAGTTTCAGGAATCATAATATTAATATTTTACAAAGCTGTCTAAAGCGCTGTCTAAAAATAGTATATACCACACGTGTTAAAAGTGGTCTTATTTTATCCCTGTATCAAAATCTTATTATTGATGACTTCTAAACATGACATGTGAATGCGCAAAATCGATTTTGCAGATTGCTTTCGATATAGCATATATCGACATGCATTGTCGTTCCAATTTTCCGTTTATTTGGAAACAAAATGATTCGCTGCTTCGTATTTTACTTACTGTAATCATTCTAGTTACTATTTATGGTTTATTCTGGTGTATGCTTGATTCACTTTGTTAGAAAGGCGTATTCTGGTTTCAGTATAGTTTGTAACTCACTCAAACATCAGCAATTTACCAAAGTCTAGTATTTCCGGGAATATAGTTTTAATATTAGTCTAGAATCATTATTCCTCAATGAAGTACAGACTTAACTTTTAATATTGCTCTACCAAATTGCTAAACTTATGGGAAACATTTCCAACCTGGAGAAAGGAATAAAAAATTAATTCTGAAGACTAACAAGAGCAGAAGCTTCTGCAAAAAGCTTCAAAAACTCATTTTAGCCTTACTTTACGTTGATTAGGGTTTTAGTAAATTAGACTGCGCGAAAATTAGTCGTTCTCGTAATTTGCAATCAACGGCGCTGTGAAAAATAGAGGGAGAGCGTGAAAGAAGAAAAGAGTCTTCAGAGGGGTTTGGTAATGGGACAGAAGTTGCTAAAAACTAAGTTAGTACAGGAAACCGAAGAATCAGAATAGAGAGGAACGAAGTTGGGTAGAAAGAAATGAGGCAGCGAGGCGTGTTCGTAGTTTGAAGCACTGACTTTTAATTCGCTTCTGTCGGTCTGTACGGAACTGCTACTGCCTTGTATTTTATTAAAAACATTGAATAAAGAACACTAAAACTACCATAAATATTGAGGTTTAGAAAAAAGTAAGTATTTAAAATAAAAGGCAGCGTACGTAAAATTCTATGCGCCAGAAAACAAAATAAGTAATAAAAAATCTGATGTGATACATTCACATGACTTTCTCTAACCTCTACTTTTTATTAGTGAGTATACAAACCATTATTACTAAGTTTTTTTTATATCTACTACGTTTTAATCCAAATACACTTTTACAGAAATAGCTATATTACACATTTCGTTATAGATACAAAGAGAATAGCGATATCTGGCCTTAAAATTTCACACTGTTTCTATGCAATCGAGAGAAACAACTGAATGATAGCAGGATTCCAAGAGAATAAACAAGAAATGAAGAATTCGAACCATTAAAAACCGATATCTCAGAAATGGTTAATGCCACAAAAAGCTTATTTGAAATAAATTGTGTGTTTTAAAGAGATCTAGATTTTATGTTTTCGCTAATGTTTATTGGTTGTGCAAGATTATACAGAAAATTCAAGACATACATTTCATTTTTCAATATCTTTCATATAGAGCATTTTAATCAAAATCGTTAGAGCCATTTTTTAGAAAAATTAAAAAATCTTCCATGTAAAGGGTAATTTGGGTGGGGGATTTTCTTGAAAATCTTGTCGTATCTTTGTAAGATACTGAACCTAAATACCAAGGTTGGTACTTATCCGAGTTTTCGTTTTTGAGTTATGCTGTTCACAGACATACAGACTCATGCACGCGCATTTTTATAAAAATGCTTTATTTGGATTCAGGTTTGTCTCAAAACATTTCAGATGAAATCTCGGTATCGAAGTTTTTGGTGAAAAAAACTTCTCTATCTACTAGGTACTGACATGAAATTAAAATCGAATAGCGACTAAGAATTTTAAAAAGGGAAGCAGCATTTGAAAGCTGAAACCAACAATAAAGTAAATCTTGGGAATGACCGAACATTCAATACCTATAGCCTGGATTTGAACCATGGGTCTTCCGCATTCGTCCGGTAACTCTAACCACCATGGCAACATGTCGACTTCATAGTTTACTCAACTATTAGGTCAATCAACTTAGTGCCGTGCTGGCATGTTGCCATGGTAGCTGAAGGTTAGAGCAATCGACGGAAACCGCAAGATCCGTGGCTCAAATCCCGGCTATGGCATTAAATTATTTTCTGATTCCACCTTTCCAACCATGTTCTACATATGGTTTATGTGAAACAAAAATTAATTACCAGTAATTAAAATTATTTGTTTTTGCCAGACATTTGTGCTAACTTAGGAGAGGTGGACTCCGAGGAGGAACAAAATGTACAGTGTTAGTAAACCGTGTGTGTTTAAAAATATTTTTGAGACAGAGATATATGTTTTGGGCACTTATTCTTGTGAGTAATATAGAGTAGTATAAACTTATACATCATATAAATTACATGCAGATTGGGCAGGTGGTGATAATTTAACACGTGAACACGTTTGTAATATACAAATCATAAATCGAGAACTTTACCTGTCTGCTGAAGTTGCTGCCACCACATGGTTCATTAAACTGTGCCCTCTGCACTATCTCTGGACCAACTTCTCTTACTGCATTCAACACAGAAGCCTCACTTGCTTCCTGAACTGCATTCTCTGCTTCCAAAACGTTATAGGTGGTAGTAGACGAAAATCTAGCAGAGCACAAAATGTCTTGTCTGCCTCTAATGCACTTCATACCGTAAACAAATGTGACTTTACTACAATAAAATGAATGCCTGTTAAATTTGGTTCATATTTCTGACGTGGTATGTTCACAATTTGTGCACTTTATCACGATTTTAATTGAAAGACCACGCCTACTTTCGTTATCCTACTTTCCGTTATATATGCAGTCTTGGGCATCACAATATTTACAGTGTACATGCCTTTTTACCAAGTCTAAAATCATGCTTGTATGACGTGATCACTTTCATTTTGGCTCACACTATACACCTGATTCAAATCATTAACATTGTTCAAATAACAATAGTGCATTGAGGTTAGTTGGATTCACCTCCTTTCGTCTAGTGTGAATGTTTTCAGTAAATTTCCCGGGTTTAAATACGGAAAATTGAACGAAGAATATTCCAAATTGCACTTGAAAAGGCCACAAATCACGAAATAAACAATAACATTCTAAAAAGTATCAGACACAAACCAAAACAAACTCGCTCACTTTCATGTTATTTTCCCGCTGTCAGCCTCGATATATATCGAAAGCAAGTTTGGCAGTATGGCCAACATCTGAATCACAGTCTAAGCACTGTACGGTATGGAATTTTCCGAAGGCCACCTATCTTAATACCTTAAAACGTCACGAGTGAAAAAGCATAGCTGTGCAGTGGCTATGTGTAACACGCACTTTATATTTAAAGGACGGAGAGTGATTTAAAGTGCATACGTCTTTATTAAATAGCCACTGAAGGCTACAAATACTATATAGGTAATAAATATATAAAACCACATATCACTGAAATCAGTATAAAATGCTGCATTTATTTAAAGTATAAAAACATTGCAATTTATGATAATTTAGACGACCACTTTCCGTTTAGAGAGATTGCAGCCCTATTTATTCACGAACGTATAAGATGCACCAGAAACTGGCTCAAATTTTACTTTCACTACTACGCACTTACAGTAAGTAGGTGATGTTTGTATTCCACCCAAAAATTACATTCCAAGATTTTACCACAAATACGTTTTGAGGTCCCGGCCCTAAAAAAGCATTTTTAGAATATGTCTGTGAACAAATAACTAAAAATCGAAAAGTTTGATAAATACCTACCTGGAATTTAAGTTAAGCATTCCAAAGACACGAACATTTTGAAAAATTCCCCCACTCCAGCCTATACTTTGCAAGAAAAAAAGTCGATACTTTGGTCGATTTTGATTGAAATACCAAATGTTTAATGTATTTAAATGATAAATAAAATAATATACATATATATTGAATTTTCTGGGAAAAATCGTGTGTAGTCCTATTCATTCGGAAGGAATTTTGACTGATTTTGTATAACGGGCAAACCTTAACTTGCTGCACAAAATCAACCGGGATGGCTCAAGCGGCAAAGTCTGTGGCCCGTATTCGGGAAGTCTGGGGTTCGATTTCCGGTGACCACCCACATGAAGTTTTCGTGGATTTCCCCTGATCGCCTTGGCCAGAGGTGGCGAAAACGTGACTCGCGAGTTATTTTGACTCGCAGGCGCACGTTCCCTCTCTGCAACCGTCCGTTTGATTTTCACATGCTACTGAGTGGTGCAGTGCGTGTTGCATATTTGGTGACTCGCGGAAGGAAGTCGTTTTCGCCACCCTTGGCCTAGGCTAATGCTGGAGTGATGTATTCTACCACGAGTTCTCCTTTCCCCCATTCCCTCCCATTTAATGTCTCCCTTTTTCGTTTCAGGCCGTGTCTTCGGATCCTGCGGAGTCGTCCTCCATGGTGTGGTGGTTACAATGCTAGCCTCTAGTTAACGAGGTCGCGGGTTCAAAACACGGCCGAGGGCGATGGACTTTTTCGGGCCGGTGGTTCCGTGTCGTAAATTTACGGCACGTAAAAGAACCTCAAGCCTTATAAAGGTGCCTCTGAGCAAAATTACTGGTCTTTCACGCCCAATGTAAAATGGGACGCTAAGGACAATAGCAGTTCAAGAGCGACCATAAATAAAACTCAATGTAATTTAATTTGGATCCTGCGGAGCTGACGGTGTCGGGCAGGGGACGATGGCGAATGAAGTGAAAACCAAATTATTGACATTCAAGATTGGAGCGGTGTATAGCAAAAGGAGATCGCAAACACGCGTTAGAGAATATTAAAGTATTCACATATCTTGTTGTCACATTATATGAATGGAAGTTAGAAAACACGTACATCAAAAGTAACAAATATAGTTATTTATTGCGCATTAGAAAGATTTCTCTCCTGAACGTCAGGGTCCGTTGTCCCACCCGTTAGGGTCGCTCCGTCCCCTCTCTCGGTATTTTTCACTTCTACTGGTGCGCGAGTGTTCAAACCGGAAATATTAGGGACTTCTCCGCGTCTCTGTGGGCCTGTTTGCCTGCGGACCTGCGACCTCCTATGGCTCCTTCACCTCATTCCAGTCTCCCAGGGGATGTAGCCAAAATATATGAAGCTGGTCGCTTGTGGCGAGGTGTCCTCCTCCGATACACACATCTCATCCTACATCATACTGCACAAAAAATTAAGATCTCTTTAAAACCTACAGTTTACTGCAAATAAGTTTTTTGTGTTATCAGCCATTTTCGAGATATTCGCTATCATTGTTTTGAATTGTTCAATACTTTTGTCATCTTTTAAGGTGCTGAGTCTATGCAGTAACTTCTCGCAATGTCATGGAAGAAGTAAGGAGTTTTAAGGTCAACATATAGGGACCCGCTTTAAGAATCTGACAATCGCGTCCTATTTATTCACTTTGTGCCTACAATGAAATGTGTAATCGAACCATTTCTGCAAACGTTTATATCAACCAACCTAAATTAAATAGAAAAATAAGGCTTTTTTAACAATATATTGTAGAGGATATATAAAAATAAATGATAATGGGTAGAGAATGTCATGCGAATGATACACAATATTTTTTCGTTTCAACGAACCGCAAGACGTGTACTTCCGATGAAATCTTAATGTCGTACCTATCGTATGTATATTGTAGATGAAGTGAAATCATTTATATCACATAATGAAAATACGAGGCGTGGTTTTAAAGTAAGTTCGTTTTAATATTTTGCCGCTGCAGCGCTGCAGTCACGATTTTAAGCATGCGCGATCGTTCTTTAGGAACCAGACGCAGTCATCACTTTGTGTTTTCCTGTTGTTAGAGCGTTTCGAATGTTCGAAACAATCGGACGACTCGCGATTGTGAAGATCAGTGTTTTTTTTTTGAATGCGAGAAATGCTACGCCAGCAAACATTCATTGAAAATTGTGGAATATTTATGAGGAAGCAATAATAAGTGGTAATGCCCGGCCACACACAGCCAAACAAATTCAAGATCTGATCGCATCATTTGGTTGGGAGAAATTCGACCACCCTCACTACAGTCCGGATTTGGCATCAAGTAATTTCCATCTGTTTCTTCATCTGAAGGAATTCCTTGGTGGAAAACATTTCAACGACAATAATGTGAAACAGGAAATGCAGACTTGGCTTTCGCCACAGGTGGCATCATTCTTTGACAAAGGCATACAAAGACTGATTTTCCTTTGCAACTAGTGACTGAATAATGGCGACTATGTGGAGAAGTAGTGTAAGGTGATGAATGATGATAAAGTATTTGGATAATAACGTTATTTTATTTTTAAACACTTATTTAAAAACACACCTTGTGTTTAGATACCGCAGAGAGAGAGAGAAGTACCTGGTATTTTAGCATTAGCGAGAAGAGAGCTGCGGGTTGTTCTAGTAGACTGATAAAAGCGATAATAGTGGAGAGAGAGGGATGGATGTTCAGATCATTACGGCATTATACAAAATCACGCTGGTGATAGTAACGAAGTAAGTTGCCACAGCGTTAATGGTATTGGTCCCCGCGGAGTTGATGACATTTCGATTAGGACTGGATTGACATAGGACCAAAGAGGAAAGGGGAAGACTTGGAACTAATAATCAACATTGCTAGCTAAGTACCCCGCTGGGAACCAATTACTTACTCATTTGATCTTCTTAGGGCCAAGAAAGTTAGAGCAACAACCTCAAAAGCCCTGCGTGTATTTTACTATGTTCGAACAACACCTATTTTTCGGGAAAGACAAGAAACACCATGTTGTTGTAGTTGTAGTTTGAAAAAGGAGTGGGTTTTATGCCCACACTGCGACTTTAAAGATCTATTTCGCAGTTAAGTAGTCTGTTGCTCGATATGAACTAACCAGACTGCTAACTGAGGCTCTCGATAGTTCATCTATCTTTGGAAATTGATTGCCAAAAATACTTGCTCTTTGATTCGCAGGAGCAGGGCAATCACGTAGCAGATGAGTAACAGTCTCATCTCCTTCTAGGCATCTACTACAGATAGGGTTGTTAAACAATCCAATTCTGTATAGATTAAACTTTAGGGCACAGTGCCCTGTAATGAATCATGTTGCCCATGCAAGCCTTCTTCTACTAAGACCGCGCAGGTACTTTGTCCTGCTGTTATCCAGGTCTGTAATGAACAACTTGGAATGTCTGCAACCCTCAATGGAGTTCCAGTAGTTCTTGTGTTCTGCTTGAGACCAGCAATTAATAGCCTGTTTCGCTGGTCTGTAGGACACCCCCAGTACAGGCTCCGGACCCAAAAATGGGATTTCGCTACCAATCGTGGCTGCTTCATCTGCTTTCTCATTGCCTGTATACCTGTATGTCCTGGCACCCACATAAGTTGAACCTTATTATGTTCAGCCAGTGTCATTAAGGATTCCCGGCATTCTGAGACTAGCTTTAATTTTATTGATGGTGATTCAAGTGCTTTAAGAGCAGCTTGACTGTCTCAGAGGATAAGAATACTTCTATTCTTATATCTCTTTTTAATGCTTTCCATGACATGGCTAGGATTGCATAAACCTCTGCCTGGAAAACTGTAGCTAGGGTACCCAGACTATAAGAAATCTTGGTGCCATTACCGTAAAGTCCAGTCCCCGTTCCTGATTTGGTTCTAGAACCATCAGTATACCAGATTGGGTATATCATAGAAACATATAGAGCATCTTGACAACAAATATTAATTTTTACATATCCACTTTATATTACTTACATCTTACAGAAGGTTTTTTCAAATGTTCCTCAAAAATGTGTTTGGTTAAAGACGGCTAAAGGTACAAATAAGGTAAATATTGTTATATAAACTAGCACTTATTTCGTGGTTCCGGGCAATATTATACAGTACAGAATTACAACGTTTTAATGCAATATTTTTATTTAATTAACAAAACAATAATAACTTGTACTCTTTATATTATAGAAAACCAGATTTTTTGGAACCAATGAATCGTGTACCCTGAGCATCCATTAGAACGTCATCAGGAATAAATATTTCTACTTTTCCGTACAGACTTCAATTTATACTTATACCATCTGTGGTCAATTTGAGTTTATTTATATCCATTATCCACAAGAAAATCAGAATTGGTGCCATAATGTTCCCATCCATTGTAAATATTTCATTAAAATAATTATTTGGATTTAGTTTTAGTAGTGGATAAAATATTATATGCCATATACAATTAAAATGCATTTAAAATTTCGTGAAAATTATTACCCCAAAAAGCTTCGGATGCTACATTTTTCACTTAGAATATTAAGACATTCTTCTAATCGCTTATACCATAACTTACTATTGATACTTTCTCTTCACCCTCCAGCGATTATTATTAGTGGGCATACAAATTATTCTTACTAAAGTTTACTTTTCTACCTCCTTAATTTTAATCCAGATAAAACTTTGCAGAAATGCTACTTTATACATTTCGTTTGGATACAAAGAGAACAGTTATAGTCAAATGTTTTAAGAATGGACGCTATATGCTGGCCTTAAAATTCATTACCGTTTCCATGCGATGGTGAGAAACAACTGGAAATCGACGGGGCTTAAAAAAGAATGAGAAAGTATTGAACCAATCAAACAATTAATAACAGATATATTGGAAACTAATGGTACAAAAAAGTATTTGAACTAAACTGCGTGTGTTAAAGACATCCACATTTATTGTGTAGTACGCTTTCGTCTATCGCTTAACGTTTACCAGTTATACAAAATTATACAAAATTCCTTCCGAATAAACAGCATTCGGCTAAAGACCGAATAGCTTTCACAGGCTATTCCCAAAGGATTCAAAATATAAATTCTATTTGTGAGGTAAATATCTATAATATATTATGTTTTAATCAAAATCTTTACAGAATTTTTTAAAAAACCAAACATTTCGATACATCTTCCATGTTAAGGGTAGTTTGGGGCAGGGTGATTTACTTGGAAATCTTCGTGTCGCAGCCTTGGAAGGTCTTCAACCTAAGTGCCAGTTCGGTGTTTATGCTACTTTCCATTACCATTTTATAAAAATGCCTTTTTTATCTTCAGGGAGCACAAAACGTGTATTTCCGGTGAAAACTCGGTATCGAATTTTTGGATGGAATGTAATACCTTCTCTGCCTAATATGTATGTGGGAGAGAAAGCTCGCGGATGTGTGTTCGTGTGAGCCACGAAGCTCAAAAGTGACAAATCAACAAATACGAAATCCCATACCTGAAACAGTATACTAGTGAAGATTCTCTACTCCATATAAACCTTCAAACGGAAAAGATTTTAACTGCATCCTTCCATTCCAAAAATGACTATAAATGTTTTGATTAATCTCTTGATTACACACACATACACACGCGCGTGCGGGGGACTGTTTTTATTTTCTCTACTGCGTATAGTAAGTAGGGGAAGTATTGCATTCCACCGGAACATTTGATATCGAAATTTCACCGGAAATACATGTTTTGAGGGCCCCGAATCCAAAAAAGATCATTTTATGAAACATTCCGCGTGTGTGTCTGTAAACAGCATAACTCAAAAACGAAAAGTCGGATAAATACCAAACTTGGTATTTATGTTCAGTATCTTTTGAAGATGTGACACGAGATATTTAAGAAAATCCCATCACTCAAGACTGCACTTGGAACATTTTTAGAAAATTTTGATTTTCTCAAAAATAGCTCTCACGATTTTGATTAAAATATATATTTTAAGATATTTTCATTACAAACTTAAGCCTTGCATTTTCTGAGAATGTCCCCAAAGGTTCTCTTCACTCTGAATGGCTTTTTCATTACCGGTAAACCGTAAGAGATCGACAAAGTTTTTCTACACAAAAAATGTAGATCGCGTTAAAACACACAATTTATATAATATACATTGGTTTTGTGGAGTGAGCCATTAACTAGATATTCCTTGTTATTTGTTTGAATTGTTTTTAATCAAACGGGAATTCGTTATTCGTTTTTTTATGTCCTGAACATGAAAAGAGAATGGAACCCTCCACATAGCATCCAGCTCTTAAAAGGTTTGACTATCGTTTAAAGCCTACCACATTCCCCCTTGCAGCTACAAGAAAATTAGCAACAAGGTATTTTCTGCAAATGTTTATTTAGATTAACATGAAATAGATGGAGAATAAGCGTTTGTAAAAATAGTCTGTACAAGAGTAGGGAAAGTCATGTCAGTGTAACACAGAGTTTTTTCATTCAGAAGACCTCAAACTGTAGTTGCGCGAAATATCGATTTTGGATGAAATCTAATATTTCATCCACCTACTTTAAGAAATTAAAAGTATGTATATATCTGCCGAGATTTCAATGAAACAATAATTCCAATTATACCTACCGAGCGGGGTGACTCAGGTGGTAACGCCTGTGGCTCGCATTCGGGAGGTCTCGGGTTTAAATCCCGTGGGCCGACCAATCTGTCTGAGGTTTCTTCATAGTTTTCCTCAGTCACCAATGTAAATACCGGATTGGATATTTAATAGCACGACCCAAAGTTCCACCTTAAGTCTAAAACAATAGTAAAAATGAAAAATAGGTGGTAATAGCGAATACTTGCCATCTATCCACAGACAATGAAAGTGTCCATTAGACTGGACGGCACCCTAATGCCACCTGCACGGCACGAAGTAAAGATCCGGCTGCTATGCACTAGGCTCTTTGTGGACACGCGATGAGGCAAGATGGCATGGTTACAGTGATGAGACCTAGTAGGATAACTGTCCGCCTTTCTATATGAGAGCGGCAGTTAGACTGGACGGCACCCTAATGCCATCTGCACGGCACGAAGCAGAAGATCCAGTTGCTATGCACTAGGGTCTCACGTGACAAAGCGGATGGTTACAGAGATGAGACCTAGAAGGCTGTCCGCTACACGTCGATCTAAGAGTTATTCACTAACAGATCCGTCGCGATATGACCAAGCAGATAAGGCGACGTAAAATAAATAGAGTAATAATTATACCCGTGAGAAAAAGTACTATTTTACTTAGTAATGTGCCATTTAATATGATTTAAAGAAATCTCAATATCCCGTCAGATCCGTTAAAACTAAACGAATATTCCTCATGCAAAAGAAGGTTATAAGAATCATTTCCAGCACCTATAGCAGACACTCTTGCAAACATCTTTTTAGAAGACTGCAGATATTAACCCTACCTTGCATGTATATATTTTCAATCATAAAATTCTATGTATGCAATCGAACCACATTTATTACAAACATGGAAATTCATGAGATAAACACTAGAAAAAGGGTAACATCCATCATCCCAGTGCAAAGCTTTCTTGCTTCCAGAAAGGTGTATATTACGAAACCATAAAAATATTTAATACTCTCCCTAATGATCTCAAGAGAAAAGTTGACAGTTTCAATGTCTTTAAAACTGCTATTAAAGAGTACCTACGCTCAAAAGGATATTATTCTGTACAAGATTATTTGAATGACAAATTATCCTGACGATAATACATATATAGCTCTGTAAGTAGTATTAGTAAATATTAATGACAATTGCCAGTTATATTTGATGCCTGCTGTAGAATTAATGAAGCTATTTAAATGTATGTAAGAACTGACAGTAAATGCTATGCATTACAAATCAAATAGAACAAAATGATGAGACGAACAAAGGTACAAGCCTAGTGAATGTTAAAATAACTGTTGTTGCCTATACGTATGTTAACCTTATAACTGTAAGGAGGTATTCGACTCTGTACAAAATTACACTTGATTTGTTTCATTTTGTATATAATATGTCTTTAGTTTATTTTAAATGTTCTGTAAACTATGTAATATTTATGTATATAAGTAACTTTATTGTACATTTCCTTGATACGCATATAGTATGTGTCTATTTTATTTCAAATGTTCTATATTCTGTGTAATATCTACGTTTATACATAATTTTAGTACATTTCCTTGACATGTTCTACGTTCACAAGTATTTATGCCTGCTAGTAAACTCACAGAATACAATCAATTCTAATCTAAAAATGGTATAAATGTATTCTCTCGTTTCTGGGAACTTAAGCTTGTTATTTCCCTTCACAAACTAATTCGCTAGAAGAGGCAGGGGATTCGTTAATGCATTTTGATCATAGCTTTCAGAATTCAGCGATTTAAATTTCATCACAGCTCAGAAAAAGTGCTCCCTCTTTCGGGCCAGGCAAAATTCCAACAATGGCTATCAGGGTGGAAATGCAGAGAGACAGGGTGTGTGCTACTGAATCCTTCTCCTCTGATATAATCTGTGTTACTTGTGGCTTTTCATCCACTGTCCTCCTTTCCTTCCATACGATAGATGGTAACCATGTTTGTTGATTCTTTTACTATCTACGTATAGCACGTAGAGGAAGTATTGTATTCCACCAAAAATTAGATATGGCGATTTCACCAGAAATACACATTTTGAGTCTCTCTGAATAAACAAATTAATGTTTATAAAAGGTCCATATATGTATGTGAACACCATGATTCAAAAACTAAAAGTCGGTTAACTATCAAATTTTGTATAAAGGTTCAGTGTCTACCAAGGATGTATTCAAAGATTTTCACCAAACGCTCCCATACCAAACTAACCTTTGCATGGAATATTTTTTTGTTTCTTTTGATTTTCTCAAAATGACTAAGGATCGTGATAAAATGGTATACATAACATACACACATGATAAACGCGATGTATATCTGAAATTTTCTAGGAATAGCCCAGAATGAAGTCCTCTTCATTCTGAATTACTTGTATAATAGGTAAATCGTAAGAAGTAGACAAAACGTTACTAAACAAAAAATGTAGATGTCGTTAAAATACATAGTGTATTACAAATAACATTTTTGTACTGTTAAACATCTCTGAGATATCCTTTGCTGCTGGTTTGAATTTTCATATACACTTCTTTCAGGAGGTAAATCGCTAGCCTGATGGATTAAATAAAAAATAAGTCGAGTTTTTATTTATAGACGCTCTTTAAGTGCTATGGTTATTATTGTTCCATTCTATATTGAGCGTGAAAGACCGGGCATTTTGTTTCGGAGGCCTCTTTATCGGCTTGAGCTTTTTACGTGCCATAAATCTACGACACGGGACCACCGGCTTTACTTCCCTTCCGAAGGAAGTCATGCTAAGGATTTTTACGCCCGAAAAAAGTCATTGCTCTCCGCCGGGTTTGAACCCGCGACCTCAGGAACTATAGGATAGTAGGGTAACCACTACTCCACGGAGGACGACCTCAGGAATTAGCAGGAAAGACTGGGATAGAGCATGGAATTTCAAAGTCCTCACATAGCCACGTGATTTTTTTTTAAAAAGAAATCTGTTATATTCAGAAAATCGTTCCTACTCTCTATCGCTTATTAATGGAAATACAAATTGTTCTTACTAAGGTTTATTTTCTCATCTAATCCATTTCAATGGAGATAAACCTTTCTAGAAATGTTTGCATTAAACGCTTCCTTAAAGAGACAAAGGGAATAGAGATAGTCAAAAGTTTAAGAACTGGACGTTGTAACTGGCTTTAAAATTCCATACTCTTTCGATGACATCGGGAAAAACAACTCAAAATCGACAGGACTAAGGGGACCTAGGACAGATTTTTTAGTCAAAATGGCCAAAATTTTCAATTTTTTGTTTTCTGCAAAAATTAACTCTTTATAATGTTAGTCAAACATATAAATGCATTTTATGCTGATAAACACCTTTTTAAAGGGTTTGGTAGCCATTTTTAAAAACCACTGCACGGAAATTTAAATGCCTGCCACGCCCATTTTTGTTCTCGCTTGCAAAATAGTTACTTTCTTTCCAAAAAATCATTCAAATTTGCACCATAGTCAGTGTGTATTGGTTGTTGCTTCCATCTGGTGTTCATTACTGTAACTACAACAAAACTTCATCCTCATAAGAGTTCAAAATATAGCCGAATTTTTTAGAAACAAAATATACAGCCGTCTCACACCAGTAAAATATATTTTTATTATAGTATTTAAATATTTTAAGAATTTATTTGTAACATTTTATCTGTTTTATAAGTTTTAAATAATTATGTGTTATGTATACATGCAGCTTGGTTTTGTGAGGTTATTACTGTCAGTGTCTTTCAAGTTTATTTATTGGTAATTGCAATGCATACACTAAGTGCAAGTTGGAGGAAACCCACAGGTAGGATGAGTAAAAGGAATCTAAAGGCTCTGAAAAATATTGAAAAAAGATGGAAAGGTGTTCCCAAAGAAACTATAGAATCACAACCTGGCCCATCAACATTGCCATGTGATCACAACAGTATTTTATCTGATTCAAATAGTAGCACAGAAATTTCAGATTCTACTTCTGTTGTGCATAATACATTACCCACACATACCAGTACACATGAAATAATTTCTGCCAGTGACAAAAAGCTCAGATATTTTGAAACACCACTTACACAGCCTAACCTATATGAAAATAAATACATTTTAATTCACTCACAAGTTCTGAATGAGTTATGTAGCAATATAGTATGTGATGAGTGTGGGGAAAAGTCTTTGATTATTGAAACAGCAGAAAATAAGGGCCTAGCATGTAAGCTTACTGTAAAATGTAAGAATTGTGACAAGACATTTTCAGATGTTTACTCCAGCCCAAAAGTAAAGACTGATTCCAAAAGTAAAAAGGCTGCTTTTGATGTAAATAGAAGATGTATAGAGTCATTTTTAAAAATTGGAGGTGGTCACAGAACAATGGAAAGATTTTGCATGAGCATGAATTTGAATATAATAGATTCTAAAACATTCACTAAGCATATGCATGCCTTAGCAGATGAATCAGAGACCATAAGAAAAAATGTTCTTTCCAAATCAAGAGAAGCAGTGCATAAAGCCCATAAGGATCTGAATGCTGCAAACATAAATAATAAAGTAATAGATATAGCTGTGTCTTTTGATGGAACCTGGCACAAGAGAGGGTTCAGATCTCTATATGGGATAGGGATAGTAATTGATATTTTAACTGGATTAGTCATTGACTTTGAAATTTTATCAAAATATTGCCCCATGTGTGTCCTCTCTCAAAATGAACTGGGAGAAGATACTCCAGAGTATAACATATGGCTTAGAGGACATAAAAGTATACCTGGAGAATGCTGTAAGAATTACTCTGGTTCATCTGTTGCTATGGAAGTTTCTGCAGCAGATATCTTATGGAAGAGGTCTGTAAGTGAGTGTTCCATGCGCTACACAACTCTATTATCTGACGGTGATGCCAAAACATTCCTTCACCTGACAAAGGAAGCTATATATGGATCAGATACCACAATTATAAAAGAAGAGTGTGTTAACCATATTGCCAAGAGGATGGGTACAGGATTAAGGAATTTGGTACAGGAATGGAAAGCCAAAGGCACTCAACTTGGTGGGCGAGGACCAGGAACACTAAAAGAAGCTAATATTGTCAAGTTAACCAATTATTATAGGAATGCCATTGTCTCTAATTTACCTGATGTTGATAGGATGAAATCTGCCATCTATGCCACTTTGTATCATTGCTCATCTACTGATGAAAGCCCAAAACATAGTAAATGTCCTTCTGGAAAAGATTCATGGTGCTTCTACAATAGAAGTATTGCAGAAGAAAAAAAGCCAGAACGCCATAAGGTTATGTCTATACAGTTTTCTTCTGCTATGCTAGTAAAAATACTACCATTGTACCAAAGACTAGCCTGTACTGAACTTTTGTCAAGATGCACCCAAGGTGGAACTCAGAATGCAAATGATAGTTTGCATTCTTCAATTTGGAGAAAGTGTCCTAAGGAAACCTTTGTTTCCAGGAAAAGGTTAGACATAGGAGTAATTGATGCCATTTCTGAATATAATATGGGATGCATTGCTTCACAAGAAGTAAAAGCCAGTTCAACTGGAGAAGAAATTACTGGAATAGGAAGAAAAATAGCCCTGAAAAGAGATTCTCGCAGAAAGTATGAAAGTCGCCGCTCCACATTACAACAGCAGAAGTCCACCAGAAAGAAGAAGAAGGTGTTGAAATTGCAAGCAGAAGAGGCTAAGAAGAAGAAGGAGGGAAAGAGCTATGGTTCTGGACAATTTTAACCCTTTACACCAGGTACATTAGCCTGTATAAATGTTTTCAATATAAAATTTAAGTTTTCTCAGAACGACATTTTTCAATATGTCAAATGTCCCATGCGGGGCAGTTTTCTTTAGTTTTGCATGAAACTTGGCATAATAGTTCTACTGTTCTATCTAAAGAAGTTGTAGCATCATTTTTGGGCTACTATGTAAAACTTGGACACAGTGGGCTATTAATCCTAAAAATTTTTACTTTTTAGGCTGTAATATCTGCATTAATGATTATAATTAATAATTTGTTATTCAAAGCACAAAATGAAAAAAGCATACTAGGATAATTTGCAAGGAGTTCAAATATTAATGTGACAAATTGGTACTGATGAAAAATAAAATTTGTCCCACATGGAATATTTCATAATTTTCAAATATCGTGATATGAAAAACAGAAAATAACTTATATCTGGAAAACTACTTCATCAATTTTATTGAAATTTATACATTGGAATGAGGGAAACCAACATACAAAATTTTAATAAGATTGAAAAAAAATTGTAGAAAATCATATAATCTGTCCTAGGTCAAACTATTGAAAAAACTATGACAAACTATTGAACAATTCGAACCACTAATAACGGATTAGAAAGGGCTGATTCCACAAAAACATTATTTGAAATATATTGTATGTTTTAAAGAGGTCTACATTTTCGCATGTCACTTAAAGCTTACCAGTTATGCAAGACTATAAACTTGCTTCCGAATTAAAGAATGTTCATGAAAATATCTTTAATATATTTATTTTAATCAAAATCGTTTGAGCTATTTTTCAGAAAATCAAAAAGTTCGAAAAGAGTTCCATGGAAAGTGTAGCTCTGGGTGGGGGATTTTCTTGAAGATCTTAGTGTCGCATCTTTGGAAGGTGCTGAACTTAAACACAAAGTTTGGTATTTACCGACATTTCTTTTCCGAGTTATTCGTTCACAGAAACACACACACGTTGGAACATTCCTAAAAGTATTTTTTTATTCAGGGGGCCTCAAAACATGTATTCTGGTTCATATTGATATCGATATAATTTTTGGGTGGAACGCAATAGCTTCTCTATCTGCTACAGTGTCTTCGTTTTACGCTAAGGCCGCGAATCGCGTGAAGGTGTGCTCCGTACACAGTCTACTACACTGCGGGATTTTCCGTTCCGTAACTCCCGCGTTACTTACTCACGAGTGTTAGTAACATATATGTAATGAGTAATAACTTGTTATAACTGTTGTTGAAAGTGGTGTCCATCTGCGAGAAAACATCCTTGACATCCTCGAATGAAATTACCATTCACAGCACAAGTTCTTCCAGTATAATCTTCATAGCTTCTGCTTCTATATTGTCCTTAAGTCGTCTATGTTGCGGGGATTGTTTCTATAAACTTTATTTTTTAGCGTTTGGCGATCTCGTTGTGCTAAATTTATTGACCAAACATCTCAGTACCTCTATCTGGAACTGGATAACCTGATAATTGCTGCTGAAATTGTCTATACACCTGTCTACACGATTCAGTTTTCACGTATGAATCGCACATAAAAATACGCTGTACAAGTATGAATTTGTTGGCAGACATTTCAGTAGACTAATAAGAGAATAACATTCCTAAGGAAATCACACATAACACACGTATTGTCGAAACACTTCACAACACGAAGACAAAGTATCGACTGAGACGGTTCACAGCTGATAAATGTACCCTTGACACGTCCTGTGCCGCTGCTGCGCAGTGGTATATTACCAAGATCATTGCGGTCTCGGCCATATGCAAAAAAGACGGTTTTGGCCTTGGTATAAAACGAAGGCACTGTATGTACATAGTAGAGAAAGAAAAATAAAATAAAAGGACAGACAAAACTTTGTTTATAATTTTATTATATGCATTTGTTTGATAGAATTACGGCTAACAATTACATATTCATTACCTCTACCAATAAAACATAACTGGCCATAAGAACCCTGGTCCTGTATACTCAGTATTGTACATACATACAAAATATTCAGCGTACTCCAATCTCATGGTGTAAACATGTAATGGTCTTTGTTTATTCTCCCTGCATCTCATTCCAAATAAGCACCGTGTGTCTATTTGCTTTAACGCACAAAGATTTTGAAGAGTCTTAGGCGTGCAACGTGTTAGAACTACATACATTGCGACTTGAAGTTCTACTCAAACGCGCGTTCTGGGAGCATTTCTAATTTCTTCTGCGCTCTTATTCCCCCACCCCCATCCGCACCCTGCCACGCCACTAACTGGGAAAACTTCTTCGTCCTTAAGTAAGCCCTTGCCCCACTTTCCTGCTGCTGTGGAAAATTACAACTTGGAACGAACATCTACGATGATGTTTAGAGTTGTATTTCATAAAACATGAGCTAGGGAAATAACTGAAGCAAAATTCTCCACTTGCTGAATGTGTCCAGGGGAACAAAATGACGCTAACGAATTCTATGAATATTCATGTTCCGAAGTAAGAAGACGGAAATCTTTTTTGCTGATAATTAAAAGCTCATCTTATTTTCAGCATGTATAATCTCTCGTGTCTCCAGGAGATTCTTCTTATACCTTGAAGACTGCATGGTAAAAATTTAAATGCTTTGAATACTTTATAAACGCTGGAATGTGTTTGTTTAAATCGCGTAAAATATTCTCTCTGAGGTAAGAATGGTATGCATGATTTTCTTTGTATGTTTTCCTTTCATTATGACTTAAATATTATTAACAAAATCGAGAGCCTCCTTTTAGAAGGTGCCAAAATAAGCTGGATAAGTTTTATAGAAGACAAAGAAGTCTGCTGAAGGCATGGTAGATTTTGCATTAATCGATATAACAGGAAATTTAATTTTAGATATTGTTTTTATATGCCAGCAAGAAGGTTCGGACAGTAACGTCTGTGGCACATTCGGAAGATCCCGGGTTCAAACCCCGGGCCGACAAATTTGACTGAAGGGTTTTTCGTGCTTTTCCTTCGTCACTAGACGAATACTGGGTTGGATAGTTTGTTTCGAATTTTCCTATCATTTCTTTCATCACTACATTTTATTTCCTTCTTCTTCACCGTCATACCAGGCATTGGGCTGATCACCCATTGATCCATAATTACTGACTGCAACATATAAATAATTAAATAAAATAATAATAATAAAAAAAGAAATAATTCCAATAAATAATGAGCCCGAGTTGAAAGATCTGTCCGAGAAAAACGTAATTAGCAAGTCATGTAAGGAAGACATTCGTAACATGTGAGTAGTAAGTTTATTAGCTTAAAGATTCCTAGAATGGTGTTGAGATTGGGTTCAGTACGTTTGCAAAGTAATATAGGCCGGAATTCTGTAAATTAGAGAAGTAATGAAATTCTTAGATTCGAGGTAACAGTGTCAGATATACATATTTAGAGTTTTAAAATAGAACCGCAAGAGAAGGGACGTTGGTAAGGGAATTGATATGTAGGCGGAGCTTAAGAAAAGGGCGTGCATTCTAAATCAGAGTTATTTATTTACTTAATTCTGTGACTTATTCGTGCGATAACTCTTGTGAAATGAGTTTCATTTTAAGTAGTGTAACGCCTAGTGACTTAAGTAGGAAAGATTTAGCGGCTATTGCGAGGGTTCCTTCCCAGTAAAATTTCTGCAACCTACGGAAACTGACGCTTTGCTTAATTATTCTTATAGAAGTAATTAGTTCGTAAAATCTACAGTCGGCAACTCTTTTCAAATTAAACATTTCAGTCAACATTAAAGTTTCTCAGTTAACTAAACTGGTGTTATCCTTTCAAAATACACTCACGCATACCCTGAGATAAAGAACTCATAGCTGTACCGCTAGAGCAGCTGGTGCACGAGCTACGAGATGACATCATAGAACTCATTAACAGAGCATAATACATTAAATCTAATACAAACAAATTTTGAAGTAGAGAGCAGCATCAAAGTTTTAGCATCGAGAACAGATTCACTATCCTGGATATGCTATGATCCAAAGTTTATTTGCCTCTTGACAAGTTACTGACCCAAAGGATTGCCTTGTAAGTCCTTGGAGGTATAAAGTCATACAAAGAATAGGGTAGTTGTTAAATAAGAAGAACAACAATACTTTATACACGCTGAAATATGCTGTTCCGAAGACCAAAAATGTTCTCTCTGAGGTAGGAACACTATGTATGATTTCCTTTATAAATTTTTCGAAGACGGAAGCTTCCTTTTAGAACGTATCAAAATAAACTGGATAAGCTTTAGAAAAGACAAAGTCTGCTTGATTTACAGTAGCTATTGCATTAATCGGTACACCTGGAAATTTAATTTTAAATGTTGTACTTTTCATTTAAAAGTTGGAGGGAATTCTATGCCATGTGATTTAACTCTTTCTTGTAACACTCTTAAAGAATAACACTAATCCTCCCAAAGACAGTTGGGTTAATATTACTTTGTGTGTCCACTACGGTAGCTTAAGCTAATAAAATTTTATTTAAACAACACATGAGGTTATAGCCTAGTGTTGGAGTGCAGGTGGTCACAATATTGTAAATATAAAATCTTCTGCAAGTTATAAAGTGTTAATAAAAGTTTTAAAGAAAGCTATCAGTGAAAAATCCAACATGATACATTCACATGGCTTTCTCTTTCACATGACTCTCTATCATTTATACCTATTACGTACGTGGTAGAGAAAGTAAAATGATGACAAATGACCAAAAATAGTTTTTTACTTTTCTACTATCACAAAAAAATTGTATTTGACATAAACTTTGTGGTTTAACGAGATGTACATGTGCTATGTAGTAAGACTTTGCCTATCTCTTACAGTTTACCACTTATGTTAAAGTCATTCAGAATTATATACATGTTATGAAATATCTTAAATATATGCTGTTGCAATTAAAATCGTTAAGAGGTTTTTCAGCAAATCAAAAATAACGAAACCTTTTCTGATTAAGAGTAGTTTGGGGTGGGGGATTTTTTTTCAAAATTTTCGTTTCATATCCTTGGAATGTTTTAAACTTTAATACCAAGTTTCGTGTTTGACCGACTTTTTGTTTTTGAGCTATGCTGTTCGCACACACAGACACATAATTTTTATTTTCCCTACCACGTATCTAGTAGGTAGAGAAGGTATTCCTTCCAGTCAAAAATTCGATACCGAAATTTCGCCAGATATGCATGTTTTGAGGCCCCCGAATCCAAAAAGCAATTTTTAGAAAAAGGTCTGCGTGACTGTGTGTGCCTGTAAAGAGCAAGATTTAAAAATTAAAAGTAGGATAAACACCAAACGTGGTATTTAGGTTCAGTATATTTCAAATAATACGACACAAGGATTTTCACGAAAATACTTCCATCCCAAATTATCCTTTATATGGAAGACTTTTCGAAATGTTTTATTTTCTAAAAATTGACTCCCACGATTTTGATTAAAGTTATTTAATTAAAGATATTACACACACGCATTGTATATATAGATGACAACATTTATATCTTGAATTTTCTGGGAATAGCCTGTGAAATCTTCATTTGGAGGAAATATTGTATAATCTTGTATAACAGGTAAACGTTAAGCGACAGACGAAAACGTACACAATAAATAATGCATATATCTTTAAACCACACAGTTTATTTCAAATAAAGTTTTTGCGCAACAGCCATTTCTGAGGTATCCGTTATTAATGGTTTGAATTGTTCAATATTTAGCCAAACGTTTGAAGCTCTGTCAACATTCAATTGTTTCTCGCAATGTCACGGAAACAGAATGGAATTTTAAGGCCAGCACATAGCGTCCAGTTCTTAAACATTCGACTATCGCTGTTCCCTTTGTATCTATAATGGAATGTATTATGCAGCTATTTCTGCATAGATTTATTTGGATTAAAATGCAGTAGATAGGAAAATAGCCTCAGTAAGAATATTTTGTACACCCTCTAATAAAGATAGAGTGTAGAAAAAGTCATGTGAATGTATCACATCAGATGTTTTAGTAAATAGTGTACATTTTTACATAAATACATAATTTAGAAACTGATTAACATAGGTGTAGCTAATTTTACAAAATAACTTCTAAAACGTTTGGAAAAAAATGAGAGAAGTATCTGAAAACAGCCTCATGCCCTCCACTCTGGGTTATTTAAATTGTCACGCACTCCCTCATTTTCAATCTGACAACAAAAGTACTTAAACTAAAACATTGCTAGAGAATCGGACTTAATAATAAGTCCAAATCCTAAATTGCAATTTTTCTTTATTTCAACAGTTCAGTAGAAAACCCTTAAAGCAAGTTCGAAAAAATAAGAAGTAACGAAATGTTTTCATATAAAATGTTGTGTTGTGTGGAAGAATATTCTGTGTATATTGCCTGGAGGCTTCAAAAGAACGTGTGACTAAAGATGACATTTTGTATTTATTCCAACTCTACATGCTTTAGTTTTGTTGCTCAGGCACAAACACACGCAGTAAATTCCCTTTAGCTAATGCTAATTATGACTTACTGTGGAGTCGTATAGTTTCTGTATAGTGTTACCACAATTCAATAATTAAAACTCTGATGCATTTCATTTATATGACTTTCTCTATCCACCATCGTTTATTTTTATAACGGTTCTAAAACCATTAATATAAAAGCTTATTTTTCTATCTGCTTTCTATTAATGAGACAAACGTTTGCAGGAATAGTTTCATTAGACATTAGGTATAGAGAAGACTGAAGCGATAGCCAAATCCTTAAAAAGTAGGTGGCTCTATGCTGTCTTTGAAATGTCCTACTCTCTGCGCGGTATCACGGGAAACAAATGAATGGTGCCATAGCACTTACAAAATGTAAAACAAATTCAAACCAGTAGCAATTAATATCTCGGAAATGGTTGATGCCACTAAAATGGTATTTCACGTGAATTTTGTTTTTTAACAAGATATACATTTTTATGTACTAAGTTTTTGTCTATAGTTTATGGTTTACTACTTATATAACACTATACAAAGTTCACTGAATGAAGACGACTTCACAGGCTATTGCAAGAATATTCAACGATAGGACTAGGATTAATTGCGGAGGGAGGACTTAACACTTTGACGTACAAGATCTTCTGTGCCTGAAGCCCCTGACGTGGTGTCCACAAGAGGGAGGGTCCCTATCTTTTCACGGATGGTAGCTGGTGCAACCGGCTCCCTTCTCCCCCCTGCGGGGTTACACATCCCTGGGGGGCGTGGGACCCCTCCCATTCCGGAGATAAACTGTTAGATAGAGCATCCTTTTCTCCTGGCATGCAACACCGAGACTCCCGCCACCCCAAAAGCAGTCAAGCAGATGAAAGGTGAAGTGAAATGAGAATGGAGATGAAATGGAGGGACAGGGAATTTGGGGGATGAAATGAACCTTCCCATTCGCCTAGCTACCCGGGGGAAATTTCCAAAAATATATATGAGTTAGGAAGCTCGGCCGAGGGAATCGAACCCATGGCTTCCCGAATGCAGGCCACAGACGCTACCGCCGAGCCATTCCGCTCGGTTGCAATATGTTTCCTTATTCATAAAGTATTTTAAATCTACGACATTTTATGAGAATCTTTTGATATGGGATGGATTTCTTAAAAAATCTTCGTGTCGTATATCTGAAACATTTTTTTTAGCTATGCTATAATTGCTGGCTCCACGGTAACACATGTGGTTCGCATTCGTTAGGTCCAGGGATCAATTTCCAGCGGACGTCTACTCTGACCATGGTTTTATTTTGTGATTTTCCATGGTAGACAAAGGCGAATGCTGTAGTGGTATATTCTGCCACGAATTTCCTTCGCCCGTCCTCTTTTCCTCTCATTTACTTTCCCTTTCATGTTCCAGGTTGACTCCGAGACTGTGGTGCGGTCGGTGTCGCGCAGATGGCACAGAGGCTTGCGATTTGGAACTTCTTCTCGGCCCAGCTAGAGTGAAGCCTGCTGGGTCGTGTTTCTCCGGTCTCATTAGAGGGAAGTCTCGGAGCCCTCCCTGCCGGGTGATCAAGTCTGGTAACGTTAGAGAACTCTGTGCGTCTCTGTCGACTTGTGCCGGCCGCGCTCTGTAAACTATACGTCTCCTACCGTTCCCTCACTTCATCCGTTCCTCCCTGGAGTGTATGCAGAACAGATTCCATTTGGAGTCGAGGCGCTAGGTGTTCCTCCATTTACTACTGCATTAACTTCATTCTATGCTATTCACACACACATACACATACATATACACACGGTGAATTCTTGGTATCGATTTCTGATTGGAAAAGAATAATTCCTCTACCTGATATAGGAGGTGGTAGGGTAGGTAAAAAATACCACACTGCATAAAACGTCGAATGAATTCAGCTTACTAACCAAACGTTTAAACCCACTAAAAGAACACCAGGCAAAAATACCTCGTAAAGAACTTAAGGATATAAGGGAAGCATTTCGAAAGTGAAAGGGCGGTATTACGTTTAAGTTCTTCTGCTCCTCTCAAGTCAAGAAGCTCTGAATACATTTCAAGCCTCTTGTAGTACTCTCCAGCGATTGTAGAAATCTTAACCTCGCGTAAATATAATATCCGTGGGAGGTAGGATTCAGATTACAGGGATAACAAGTTTCACTGCCACGTTATTGCATAATATCTTTTAAGCAGCATTTATAATACCAGATGAAGCTATTGACAATTCTTCATTCACACCATTCGCTGCAGGTAAGAGACCAAAACAGGAAAATTACATACAAAACATTTGTAGTTAAAGCCAGTATTGGAGCGGATTGGCATTTCTAAAAAACGTCTGTGAACAGTGTAACTCAAAAACGAAAAGTCAGATAGATACTAAACCTGATATTTGAGTTCAGTATCTTCCAAGGATACAACCCGAAGATTTTCAAGAAAATTCCCCAACCCTCAACTACCCTTTAAATGGAATATTTTTCGAAAAATTTTATTTTCTAAAAAAAGGTAACGATTTTGATTAAAATACTGCATGAAGGATATTCACATAACAAGTAACATGAATATATTGAATTTTCTGGGAATTTTTCTTCATTTGGAAGAAGTTTTGTATAATCTTGTAAACTTGTAAACGTTAAGTTATAGACGAAAACGTATGGAGATCTCTTTAAAAACACAGTTTACTTAAAATGAGATTTTTATGAGATATCCGTTATTTACAGTTCGAATAGTTCAATACATATCCTTTTAAGTTCCCATATATTTTCAGTTGTTTCTCGCAATTGCATGGAATTTTAAAGCCAGTATATAGGGTCCAGTTCTTAAACATTTGACTGTCGCTGTTCTCTTTGTATCTATAACGAAACGCGTATTGTAGCCATTTTGCAAATGTTTATTTAGATTAAATGCACTAGATAGAAAAAATACGCCTTAATAATAACAGTTTGGATACCCACTAATAAAGATGGAGAGTAGAGGAAGTCATGTGAATGTATCACATCATACTTTTACTTTCTCTACTACATATGGTAAGTAGGGGAAGTATTGCATTCCGGCCATAAAAATTCGAAACAGAAATTGCACCGCAAATGCGTGTTTTGAGGTCCCCTGAATCCAAATAAAGCATTTTTGGAGACATGTCTGACATGAGTGTGTCTATGAACAGCAAAGTGGGATAAATATCAAAATCGCTATTTATATTCAGTTTCTTTCTAAAATGCGACATGAATATTTTCAAGAAAATCTCCCCACCCGAGACTAACCTTTACATGGAACACTTTTCGAAAATGTTGATTTTCTAAAAAAAATTACTCTAACGATTTTGATTAAAATTATCATACATTTAAGATATTTTAGGGAAAATGACAAGTCCCCAAAGTCCTCTTCATTCTGAATGACTTTTGTATAATTGGTAAACCATAAGAGATAGACAAAACTTTTACTACACAAAAAATGTAAATGCTCTTAAATACACAATTTATGTCACATACATTTTTTTTTGTCGAGGGAAGCATTTCGAGATATTCCTTCTTATTTTCTGGAATCTTGCAATACTTATACTTTTTCTCACATGGGAATTCGCTATTCGTTTTGCCCTGAACATGCAAAGAGAAAGGAAGGCTCCACACAGCAACCAGATCTTAAAAAGATTTGACTATCGCTTATAGCCTACCATATTCCCCTTGCAGCTAGAAAATTAGCAATAAGATAATTTCTGCAAATGTTTATCTCGATTAACATGAAGTATATGGAGGATAAGTGTTTGTAAAAGTAGTTTATACAAGAGTAGGGAAACTCATATGGATGCAACATATCAGATTTATTTAAAGCTATTCGATAATATTATAGCTACTGATTTATGTAAATTTAAACCAATTTTTCAGATTTTCATATAATTACAACCGACAATTTGTTGTAGTAGCCCTGTCTACGTGACTTTTCAAACAATGAAAATCGAGTCATGTGTAAAATGCTCGTGATAAAATTTAAAATTTTAAACTCTGTACATTATTTCTCAAATTTAGTTTTTATACGTACAATAGAAAATTAAATATCGTGAATAATCAATAAATCATGTAACTTTAATTCCCTGGAAATAAATAATGTATTAAATTATTAAAATCCTAAATACGAAACTATGCTTCGAACAGTTGAAACGCTTCTTCATATTTTTTATTCCACCTTCAAATAAAACATACCCAAAATTTGAAAGAATCTGAGCAAAGATTGCCGAATGAGGAAAATTTGTAAGGGCACAGGATTTTAAATATTCAGGCATGGCAGTTTAAACGACCCTTTTGGGCATTTTAATGTCCAGAAGAGCAAAAGCATGGAATCGTATTCTACAAAGTTTAAGGAAATTTTTCTATAAATATTTTAAAACAATTATTCTTTTTCGAAATTTTGTCATGGTGAGTATCCTTAATTAATTAAAATAATTATATTTTATATTGGGAAGAATAATGAAATTACTTTACTTCATTTAGATGTATGAAGCAGCAAATGGTGGTGAAATGTCTTCCTACTAGTTTACTATATCCCTTGTTACTATATTCCCAAATTATTTTATCGCCTTCCTACTTTGTTAAGAATTAACCATCGACCTATAAAACACATTTCGTTACCTTCTTCTTCCAGCCAAGTTTAGTATTGCCAGTCTTTCGAAAAATATTTAAACTGATCATTCCATCTATAATGAGATCGTCCAATATTTAGTTATACCCTGTCGCCAGAGAGGTAAAGCATGCAGCAACTATACAGTGTATTTTAGTAGGATTAAAAAGCAGTTAATGCTGGAATACAGCTAAAGATACTTGGTACGATAATTAGTACCTACACACTATGCTACCAACTTTCAGTAATAAGGTAGGTGACAGTACAATAATGCTCTGTTTAGTATCTGGGAAAACGAACACAAATGGAGTTCCTTTACGTATACTCAATTTCTGAAATGCATTTCTAAAGCACTGACCATGATTTAATCTCATTGCATGGGGAACGAATTCTACCATCTAGAACGTCAAAGAATTTCAGAAACAGAACAGGGATGTTTTCAAATTCAATTCCTGCAATTTCTGCATACCAGAAAGACAACTGCAACAGAGAAGTTGCCCAATCATCAGGGGTAAATATAGAATTTGTAGAAGTCGTAGGAAACAAAGAACTACAAAACAGCAGAGCTATTGTAGTAGGGGTACGTGTTCACTAATTATAGTAAATTTAACACTTAAGGATCAGTGGTTCTTCCAATTCTCACATACTGAGAGGTGTGTCCTTAATAAATTAGCCAAACCATTGTTTCGTTAACAAAATCACGTTTTCACAAATTGTTTAACCTATCAAAAATAGGATAGGAAATCGTTGTGCTGATATCGAAGGGTTTACAGTCTCCACATTCTGAAGCATAGCATTCTTTTTAAAAATCAGGCACGGATGCGATCATAATATGTAGCACATTTCAAAATAATGCCTTGGTTCCGGTTAGAGCGACAGCATCTCGAATAGTTTCTTTTTATTTTCTCTACCATGTATACGAGCAGTAGCTTGAGAAGGTACTGCATTCCAACAAAAAATTTGACATCGAGATTTTACCGGATATATATCTTTTGAGGCCTCTGAATAAAAAAACGTTTTTACAAAAAAGTCCGTATGTGTGTCTGTGAACACCACAACCCAAAAACGAAAAGTCGGATAAATACCACACTTGGTATTTGAATTTAGTATCTGCCAAAGATGCGATACGAAGATTTGCAAAAAGATCCTCCACCCGCAACTAGCCTTTAGGTGGAGCATTTTTCGAAGTTTTTGATTTTCTAAAAAATGTAACGATTTTTATTAAAATACTACATAGATAGATATTTACATGACAAATAAAATGTATATCCTAAGAAGTCCTCTCCATTCGGAAGGAATTTTGTATATTCTTGTGTAATTGTAAACGTTAAGTGGTGGACGAAAACGCACCACACCAAAAATGTAAATCTCTGTAAAACACACAATTTACTTAGATGAAGTTTTTGTGACATAAGCTGTTACTGAAGGTTCGAATTGTTCAATACTTGTCATGCTTTTAAAGTCCCATAGATTTTCAATTGTTTCTCGCGATTGCATGGAAACAGTATGGAATTTTAAGGCCAGCATATAGCGTCCAGTTCTGAAACATTTGACTGTTGCTACTCCCTTTGTATCTATAACGAAATGTGTAATGCAGCTATTTTTCAAAGGTTTATTTGGATTAAATATAATAGAAAGAAAGATTGACTTTAGTAAGAATAGCACTAATAAAGACAGAGGGTAGAGAAAGTCATGTGAATATATCACATCAGGTTTTTTAACTTTATATTATGAACTTGTTTTTAGAGCGATTGTTCTACCGCTCTGCATTACCTCAATTTTTGGTTTGGTTCAGACACCAATTGTTTAGCTGTAAAACAAATTAAAAAAGGAAATTATATCTAACGCACATTTGACACCTTGAACCGGATCACACTATAGAATGATTCTTTTAAAAACTTATTAAAAGATTTTTACTTTCTACCACCTTACTATAATAGGTATTCCACCCAGAAATACGTGTTTTAAGAACCCTCGAATCCAAAAGTGCATTTTTATAAAAAGGTTCATGTGTGTATGTCTGTATATCTACCAAAGATGCGATACGAAGATTTTCAAGTACCCCCTCCTCCTACAAATTACTCTGTACATGGGGAAAATGTGGATACTTTTATCTTCTTAAAACGCCTCTAATGGTTTCGATTAAAATAGTATACATTTAAAACATTTGCATTACAAGTACAAGATATTCCTTGAATTTTCTGGGAAAAGGCAATGAAGATCTCTGTTTTTGGAGGAATTAACAGGTAAACACAGGCGGCCTATACAAAAGCATATAGCAAAAGAGATGTAGATATGTTAAAAATGCAATTCACATAAAACAAATTTTTATGGTATCAATCATTTATAAGATTTTCATTATATTTGATATGAATTCCTCAACCCTTTGTAATTTTTAAACTGCTGCTCAGTTTTATCACGATCTTATAGGAAGAGCAGGGAATTTTAAGGCACAAATATAGTGCCCTATTTTTAATATCTGACGGTCCATTCAGCTTCCTCTAGACCCTTTGTACCCACGACGAAATCTGCAATGAAACTATTTCTAAAAATAATTATCTCCATTAAAGTGAAATAGTTTAATAAGATTTCCTAAGGATAGTTTGCAGAAGCTATATAAATATGAACGAACGTGGGTAGAGAAAGTCGCTAGAATGTAAAACAAGCATAAAACATTGTATTGGTATGAGTTAGGAATGCGGTTACAATTTTAAGAAGATTGAGATAAATACAAAATTATTTAAACTTCTCAACTCTGCACCCATTTAATACAATTATGTTGCTTGTCTGTAATTCAGAACTCGATTTAATCGTTCTTTAAAATATTATAACATTGGAGTTAGTAATTGTAAACTTTAAACTCTCACTTTTAGTTATAGCTTCTGTGGAAATTGATAATTTGAATGTTATTAGCATCAAGATAACTGCTCCGTGTACTAATTCTAAACTGTGTAGGTTGACTACCTTAATTTAAGTGATATAAATATATATTTTGATGTCAAATATTTAATCAAATAAATTCCCAACAGATCCATTTTTAAGGGAGTTAATGTTAATTTTTACAAACATTTACCTATATTTAATTGGTCGAATCATCCTTATTGCTAATTTACATATTTACTAAATATTTACGCTAGGCCTATCATATTCCTTTTTGATGAATATATTTTAAGGATGTATGTTCCGCTATTAGAAATATAATTTTGTTAAACAAGCAAAATGTGGCAGTTTGATCTTACCTAATCAAAAGATTAAGAAAAAATCTCTACTAGTTGCCTGTTTAAGCTAAGGATCCTTCAATGTTAGATTTAGTGTGATCTCATTGCTACCTCTTCCGGTTGGTACCAAACTCTGCTACTGTGACTGGTGTAACGTACTATATGCCATTGTTCGGCAACGTCTCCGTCGCACCTGTATTGCTAGTGTACAGAAGTTTCGGGGAATCCTAGCAAACGAAGTTCAGTAAAGCGATATTATGTACTTACTCCCGTTGATACCAAATTCTGCTTGCTATGACTTCGCGTGAACGTACTACATGTTGTTACCCCTGATGGTTCGGCAACTTCTCCGTCACAGCTGTGTTTCTAGTGTACAGAAGTTTTAGGGAATCTTAACATGCGAGTTCAATAAAATTATATTGTTATGTAATAATTGGAAAGGATTATAATTTTAAAATATCAATAAATTAAAACGAAAACAATGGCATTCCATGGGAAATACCCAGCAAGATGTAAAATAGTAATCGAAAATTCGGTCTTGTACCAAGTTCAGCATTTCAACTATTTAGGAAGTTATATTACTTTTAACCAGGATAAGGATATAGACATCAAATTACAGAAATATCAGAGTATCTGCTGTACTATAAGCAGAACATTAAAAATTACGCGAGGAGAAACAAAAATTAAATTTTATAAGTAATAGTTTTACCTATTCTATTATATGGCAGTGAATCCTGGGTGATGAGGAGGAAAGATGTAGTCATGTTCAGAGTGCAGAAATTACATTTTACAAACAGTTAAAGGTTGCACTAAATTAGACAGGATCCCTAATGAAGTAATTAGGCAAAAACTGGATATTTTTGAAGTGAATGATAAACTAAAAGAACAAAAACAAAAATGGAAAGAACATTTGGAAAGAATAGACAAAAGAAGGATTCCAAATATAGCTTTACAATACAAATCTATAGGAAAGAGTGACATAGGAAGGTCAGTTAAAATATAGAATTGAGGTCGGAACAGGTCGATAGGCCTAATCCTTGAAAGCCACAAGAAGAACTTATGTATTTTCCAGGTTGATACCAAATTCTACTTCCTATGACTTTGCATGTAACGTGCCCTATGCTGTTACCCCTGATGGTTCGGCAACTTCTCCTTCGCAGCTGTTCTGCTAGAGTACAGATGTTTCAGGGAAACCTAGCAAGCGAAATTTAATATAGAAATATTATTACGTATTAGCAGACTCCGCAGCTCTGCTCGAATTATTCCATTAAATGTGAGATTTTACTCCGAAACTCTCTCTCCCCCCACAATAGTACCTCTTCTTTCCCCTCACTTTTATAATTCCATTTTGTACCCCTCTCTCTCCTTTTGCACTCTCTCCCATTCTTTCACTTGCCACCTGCTTCGCTCTCAACTCTGTGCAATTTACATATCATACGCTGTTTAGAAAGCAATAACAAACGGCTTTGACTCAGTATTCATAAATCTTAAAACAATAGTACAAGTTTTAACCATATAAAACTTTTGCTGCATTATGCTTTTAATGCGGTCGCAGGTATACTGTTTCTCATGGTATACAGGTTATGTATGTGTATAATAGTAACTATGAGTGAATTGGCTCTGTGGTCGTCAAAGTCTCGGTTTGATTTCCGGCTGGAGCGGGGAAATGTTCTTCAATCAGAATTATTTCTTATCCTCCGTCGAGTCTGGAAGTATGTGTGGGAGTGAATGTGTTTAAGAGTTAAACGTAATAAAAACCCAAGGTTAAGAACGCTACAGTTCAGGAGTAAAACCACCAATACTATCATACTTTTCTGAAGCCAATCCCTCCAATATGACCATGGAAGCTAAAGAGGCTATACAATTGAAGCAATAAACAATAGTGGCGAAAAGTTGTTACAACGTTTTATATATTAATCCTATCTGATCTTTCAAGGTAACAAAATTGTTAGACACATTATGCTTACAAAAGTTTGTAATTGGTAACTTTCAAGAAAATAATAGGCATATTTGAATTTCGTTTGTTCTGACCCAATGAAAAAGTAAATTCGCATACCATATAGGCTATTTTCTAATTGGGACGTGAGTGATGATATATTCCAAGTTTGGCCATTATTACATGTAATGGTTAAAAGCAAAAACACAACTACACAAATTATTCATTTAAAATCAAAAATTAAAAAACTATATTTATTATATATGTAGATTAAAACAAATATATAAGTTTATTGTTCGATGTTTCAAGTAAATGTATTATTGTAATTTCCTGTTTATTGTGCATTTTTGGGAGACTACATATTACATTTTAAACACAGATTCAGCAGTCCTTCAAGAAAATGAGTCACTTTATCTAAAATTCAGGATGTTAGTGGATAAATTAAAAGTAGAAGGATAATCTTTAATGAGACTGTAAATAACCTCATCACGCGATAATCACATAGTTCGTATACTTCTCTCCAGGTCGTTACTGACGTGACATCTAGAAGGGTCATTTACACATCTACGTTCTTCAAATTTGACTTTTTAAGCTAGTAAGGCTATCAAGATGTTGAATTTCAGCAAAATGCTAATTTAATAAATGAAAATCAGCAGTAGCTCCGACCGTGTAAAATGTTTTCTGTGCAAGTAATTTAAACATAGAATACTTGCCTTCTTTGGCCAGCAAAGCCATATTAAAATTTTAAACGAGATAACCTGGAAGTTTGGAGAGTTAAATACAGAGTATTCAATTCATACTTTTAGTCAGAGGTAGGAAATTAATATGGTAATTTTTATAACGATTGTTACGTACTGGGCTTATGTAGGCTTAATTTAGAACGTTTATTTAGATTATGCCATACCACGATAATATCTCGAGATAGTTCAGCTGCAGAACATTGACAGGGAAAGCTAGAATCGTGCCATGCATTTTTACTTTGGGTACCACGCACCTAGTAGAGAGAGGAAGTATTGTATTCCACCCGAAATTTGATATCGAGATTTCAGCGGAAATATATGTTTTGAAGCCTCCTGAATGCAAAAAAAGCATTTTAAATAAAGGCTCCCGTGTGTGTGCGTGTGAACACCATAACTGAAAAATAAAACGTTGGTTAAATACAGATGGTGCTGGTATACCGTTGATATTTAACCAATATCACCCCAATCTACCCTTTACATGGAGAATGATTTGTCACTTTTTATTTTCCCAAACAATGGCTCTAACAATTTTGATTATAATACCATATGTTTAATATATATGTATGACAAATAAAATGTATGTATTGGATTTTCTGGGACTAGCCCGTAAACTTCCCTTCATTATGACTGACATTTTATATAATTGGTAAACCGCAAGAGATACATAATTAAATTTCACCGTTTATGAAAAATAAACTTTTTGAATCATTAGTCACATCCAAGATATTCTTTATTATTGTTTTAAATGTTCAAATAATTATCCTTTTCTTCAATTTTCAAGTCTCTATTCACTTTTTCTTATGGTCATGCATGGAACAAGGGATTTCAAAGTCTTCACATGGCGACCCAGGTTTTAAAAATCTGACTATTGCTTCCTAATATCTACGACATCTGTAATGATATTCTTCTATCTACATTTTGTTAATCCAGATAATCTAAGGTTTCTTATGACAAGTTTATAGAAGAGTAAGAAGCGTAAACCACGTGAATGAAATATATCAAAAATTAATTTTTTTCATTCACTGCCACTTGTCTAGAGTCAACAAAAGAATATTTAATCCTCCAAAAAGGGCGATAGCGAGATTCAACAAAATTATATGTTTTGAGGTCCCTGAGACAAAGCATTACTGGTGAAAGTTGCTTATGTGAGTGATGGGTGTGTTTGTGTGTGAGCATAAGTCAAAACGAAATGTTGAATAAATACAAAAAATTTTAGCATTTACCTACTACCTCGTATCTCCTATAAAGATTCTCTAGAGAAAGTTAAAGCATAAGATTTCACTTACTGCTATTGAACAACGCAGTTTCGAATATTTACTTTAATGTGCCGTACACCTAATTCGTGGATATTTAAATCAGCAGAATGGACTTCGTTTGGTTAACAAACATCCGCTTACCGTATTACAGGAAACACTTTGAATCTTCCATGGCTTGCAATCGGCAAGTGGGTTTACAAATTCTAGGTATTTACCAATATAGGTATGTTTTTCTGATTTCTCTCAATTATATGGTTCATCACACCGGAATGGACTCTTCAGTCCACAACCCGTACTGCCACTCGCAGATTAAAAGTAAAGATAAAGGAGGGGCCCCTAAACGGGGGCAGAGCACCTCACGTAGACCAATGGGCGACGACGTGCGCAATAATAAACGGGATCCCTAACGCTTCCAGTTCGAACGCATCCAACGTCTTTCAAGCTATCCACAAGCCCCTGAAGAGGCACTTCACCCTCAAGAACACCCAGAGGTGAGACCTAGCTTAGCAGGAGGACCAACACCAAGGAGACATCTTCACAAAGCCCACCACCACTGCCAGCCTTAATTCGCCGAAACCTGTCGCCTAGTCCTTTAACCCTGAAACAGATGATGATGAAGAAAATGGTGGGTACAAGAATTGATGAATTGTAAAATCGTGGAAAAAGAGATATCACCACAGAATTTGCCTACCGACCTGAAAAACCATGATAAATCCATTGTCAGACCGGGAATCAAACCCGGGACCTCCCGAATGCAAGATTCACACGTTATTGCAGAAGCATCTCGCTTGATCACTTTTATATTAAAAAAACAAATGAAATGAGGTAGGAAGGTGACGGTAAATAACCTACTATCAACAGCCTACATAAGAAAAGTTTACAGAAAAAAATTCACCTTGATAGTATATCAACTTTAAGAGCAAAAACCTCCAGAATACGACCTCAGTTACGAGGCGTTAAAATATACATTTTTCTTTCAGTTCGTGATTTAACTGGTTTCTCACATGTATTTCTAAAGCAGTGACCATGATTTCATTTCATCCCAGAAGCACGTTCCTCTCTAGAACATCAAAGATACTACCACAACAGAATATGAACTATTTCAATTAGCTTGCATTTCCTGATATCTCTGTGCGCCCGTAAGACAGGTAAGGCAGAAAGTTGCCGAACTATTAAGACTAAAGTCTAGAATTTGCGGAATGTTACGCGCCAAGTCGCAGTAAGCAAAGAACTGTGAACAAAACTACAGAGGTATCAATGTACGTGTTCATCAACTGTAGTAAGTTTGAAACTAACAGGAAAACACATAGTGAGAAACAAAAAAAAAACTTTCATGCCTGGCTAGTGTATGAATTTCAAGAGCAGAAAATTTCAGAATACCACCTCAGTTAAGAGGCGTTAAATAAATACACATTTGGTTTTAATTTTGCTATTCAGCTACTTTGCGGATACTGTATTTATGACGTGCAATTTTAAGGCAACGACCATAATTTCATCTCAACCCAGCAGAAGGAGTGCTATCCTCTCTAGAACATATAAGATAACTACAGTAACAAAACATACATTATTTCTATTGACATTCCCTGATATCTCTGTAGACCCGCAAGACAGATAAAACAGAGAAGTTGCCGAATCATCAGGGGTAAAATATAGAATTTACCCAATGTTACAAGCCAAGTCAGCACCTTGAACAAAACAGCAGGGTGTTCATCAATTATAATAAGATTAATACTCAAGGGCCAGTGGTGTAAATCCACACCAATAGGCAAACACCTACTCAGAAGTATGCCCTTAGTCCACATACCACGGTATATTGCTCGTTTAATAAAAGAAAACCATTATACGCTTGATTAGTTTATTAATTTCAAGAGCAAAAATCTTCAGAATAGCTCAGAAAACAGGTGTTAAATAAACATTTTAATATAACTTTGCTATATAACTACTTTATGGATCTCTATTTTAAAAGCACTGACCATGATTCCATATCAACCCAGCAGAATAAATGATACACTCTCTAGAACATTAAATATACAGTGCCTTCGTTTTATGCCAAGGCCACAACCGCTTATATGCGTTTCGGCCGAGATGGCAGTGACCTCGGCATCATGTCACTGCGCAAAACATGTCAAGGGCACATTTATCAGCTGTGAGCTGTCTAGTCGTTGCTTTGTATTCGTGTTGTGAAGTGTCTCGATAATGTGTGTTGTGTGCGATTTCCCCAGGAACCTTATTCTCTTATTCGTCCACGAAAATGATTGCCAACAAATTCACAGTTGAACAACTTATTTTTATGTACGATAAATACGTGAGAACTGAATCATGTAGACAGGTAGACAATTACAGCAGCAATTTCCTGGTTATCCAGTTCAGGGTAGAGACACTGCGAGGATGTTTGTTCAGTAAATTTAGAACAACAGGAACGCTAAACGCTAAAAAATAAAGCTTATAGGAGCAATCCATACACCATAGACGAACTCAAGGACAATACAAAGGCAGAAGTTATGAACATTACGTAACATGAACTTTATGCGTGTGAATGGCAACTTCATCCGACGATGTGAATGTCTTCGCGCAGACGGACACCGCTTTCAACATCTATAACAAGGTTAATACTCATTACATATATGTTACTAACTCTCGTAATTAACGCGGGAGCTACGGAACGGAAAACCTCGCAGCGTAGTAGACTGTGCAAAGCACACAATTGCGGGATCCGAGGGCTTGGCATAAAATGATGGCACTGTACTACAGCAAAACAATAAATATATTAATAGGTCGTATTCCCGGATATATCTGTATGCCCGCAGCACAGTTGGGACAGAGAAGTTGCCGAACCATTAGGGGTAAAGCATAGAATTTGCGGAATGTTACACACCAAGTCCTAGGAAGCAAAGAACTCAGAATAAAATGGCAGAGGTTCAATACGTGTCCGTGTTTAGTACCCGCAACTCAAGGGTCTTTGGTTCGAATCGAATTTAATAGACAAACTCATACTGACAGGTACACCTTAGGCCACAAACCATGCTTGTTTAATAAAAGAAAACTTACACACACGCCTAATGTACCAACCTCAAGATCAAAAGCCTTCAAAATACGACCTCTGGTAAAGTAAATATAAATTGGCTTATAATTTTTGTTTAGCTACTTTGCGAAGACTATTTCTGACATGAATTTCTAAAGCACTGACCAGATTTTATCTCTACAGACCATCAAGTTACTACAGCAAGAAAACAATAATGTCATTCTCTGATATGTGTGTACATCTGCAAGACATCTAACTGCCGAACCATCAGGAATAAAATAGGTATAAAATTTGCTGAATGTTTCACGCCAAATTAAAGGAAGCAAAAACCGTCTATAATACAGCAGAGGTCTGAAATCAATACGGGTGTGTGTTCACAATAACAATGTACCAAGTTTAGTATTCAAGGGTCAGTGGCTCGAATAGAAGGTAATAGGCAAGGACATAATGAGAGATTTTTTCTTAGGCCTCAAACCACTGCATATTGCTTTCTTATAATAGAAAAAAATCGCGCCTGGCAAGTGTATTAGTTTCAAGAGAAAGGAAAGCAGCCTCCGTTAAGAGGCGTTAAATATACATTTGGGTTCACTTTTTTTGCTGTTTAACTACTCTTCGGTACATTATTTCTGATATGCATTTCTAAAGCACTGATCATGATTTCATCTCAACCCAGCAGAAAGAATTCTATCCTCTCTAGAACATCAAAATAATACAGCAACAAAACAGGAATGATTTCAGTCAGCTGACATTGATATTCCCGTATGCCCTCAACGCAGTTGCGACAGAGAAGTTGCCTAATCATCAGGGGTAAAATAGAGAAATGTGGAATACCACAAGCCAGGTAGTTGGAAGCAAAGACCTTTGGAAAAAAAAGGCCCCAGGTGTCAATACTAGTGCGCGTTTCATTAATCATGCTAAGTTGAATAATCAAGGGTCAGTGATTCGAATTGAAACTAATAGGATAAAACATACTCAGAGGTATGTCCTTAGGCACAAACCACCACATGTTGCTTATTTAACAAAAGAGAAAAAAAAAAGTACATGCCTCGCTAGTGTATCAGTTTCATGAGCAAAAACTTTCAGAATCGAACTCAATTAAAATGCGTTAATGAAATCCATATTTAAGTTTAGTACTTTATGGATACTCTATTTGTGCCATGTAAGTCTAAAGCACTGATAATGGTTTCATCCCAACCCAGCAGAAGGAATTGTATCCTCTCTAGAACATCAAAGATACAACAGCAACAAACATGAGTGATTTCAATTAGCTGGTACTCTACTCCCGCAAGATAGCTGCGACATAATAGTTGCCGAACTATCCAGGGTAATATATATAATTTGTGGAATCTACAAGCCAAGTCATAGGAAGCAAACAATTGTGAACAAAACGGCAGAGGTGTTCGTCAATTGTAATAAGTTTGATATTCAAGGGCCAGTGATTCGAATCGAAACTAATAGGCAACCACATGTTGAGAAGTATACCTTAGACATCAAACCACCTCATTTTGCTTGCTTAACAAAAGAAAAAAATATGCACCCGGGTAGTGTACCAAGTTTAAAATAAAAAACCTTCAGAATACGACGTCAGAAAAGAGACGTTCAATAATATACACTTGGGTTTAAGTTTGCTATTTAAGGGTACCCAAAGGTGAAACAAATCATGCAGTTTTTGTCTAAATATTTTCAAAAGTTTGTCTTACGCTGCTCTTTCTCCATTATAAGTATGTTTTAAATTCCATGCAGATGTTTTAATTTGTTTTAGAAAAGGTATATCTTACTTTAATTATACTAATTATGCAGCATTTTCACATGATGCAGAAATCGGAATTTTGAAAAAAAATAAAAGTATTACCATGTCATTTAATTAGAATGTACAAAACTGGCATATAGAATTTTATTCATTATTCGCTTGCCTTGACAAACATCTTCAAACCTTAAAATATAGCCGTTTAAATAAATTATCTTTCATTTTCTAATTAGCTGTATAATATTGAGCAATTTAAAGGTGTAACAAAAAAATTCACCAAGTTTTTAAGTACATTCTCACTGAGTTTATGCTGAAAATTCGAATAAATTAGTTTCAAACTACATCATGAGGAACATTTTTAATGCGTAAAAGTGTAAAACATGTTAGAGTCGAGAAAAAGCTATTGGAAGTAAATACAGGCCACTAGGCCATGTCCTCTTGAGCATTTAAATGGTCAGTATTGAATCTTTAAAGACTTATGCAAGCAAAAGCCATAGTATGTAACTGAAACTAAGGTTCAGTGTACTTTTGGACCTAAAAACGGCTTTTTTGTAAATATTGGCCAAATTTCAGCTATGGGTACCCTTAACTAGTTTACGCATACGCTATTTCTTACATATATTTCTAAAGCACTGGCCATCTCAACGCACCAGAAGCATTTCTATCCTCTCTAGAACATAAAAAATATAACAGCAACAAAACAGGAATGATTTCGACTAGCTGGCATTTCCTGATATCTCTGCACGGTCGCAAGACCGCTACAACAGAAAAGTTCCCAATGAACCACGGGTAATATATAGAATTTGCGGAATGTTACATTGAAAGTTGTAGGAAGCAAACAGCTGTGAACAAACCCGCAGAGGTGTTAATAAATTGTAGTTAGTTTAATACACGGGAGTCAGTGGTGCGCTCGAAAATAATACACAAACACTAATTGAGACGTAAAAAATGTATATTGCTTGTTTAACAAACGAAAAAGTCTGATGTTGCACTCACATGACTTTCTCTACAAACGCTTATTCCTCCATCTACTTCATGTTAATCGAGATAAACATTTGCAGTGTTGCTAATTTTCTTGTAGGTGCAAGGGGAATATGGTAGACTTTAACCGATAACCAAATCTTTTAAGAGCTGGTTGATATGTGAAGTATTCTTTTCTCTTTACATATCCGGAACATAAAAGATAACGAATTTCCATTTGAGATAAAGTATAAGTATTGGAAACTTCAAACAAATAACAAGGAATGTCTTAGAAATAGTTCACTCGACAAAAAAATGTGTATCACATAAACTGTGTGTTTTAACGAGATCCATTTTTGTAGAGTAAAATTTTGTCTATCTCTTACAGTTTAACAACTTTTGGTGACATTTCCAGAAAGTTCAAGATATACATTTCATTTGCCATAAAAATTTGTTAAACACGTAATATTTTAAATCAAAATGGTTAAAGCCATTTTTGAGAAAACCAAAACTTTGAAAAATGTTCCAGGTAAAGAGTAGTCTGGAGTGAGGGGTTTTCTTTAAAATTTTCGTGTCGTATCCTTGGAAGATACTAAACTCAAAAACCAGTTTGGTATTTATCCAACTTTTTGTTTTGGACTGTTCATTGCGGACACACAAATAAACAGACTTGCACACGGACATGTTTCCAAAAATGCTTTATTTGGATTCAGGGCACTCAAAACTTGTATTTAAGGTAAAATCTCGGTATCGAATTTTTGGGTGGAATGCGATACTTTCCCTACTTACTATACGTAGTAGATAAAGTAAAAATTGCACACCGGGCTAATATATCAACTTCAAGCTTCAGAATACGACCTCAGGAAAGAAGCGCAAAATAAATATACATTTGGGTTTAATTTGCTATTTAACTACCTTGTTGATATTCTATTTGACACGTTTCTGAAGTATTGACTATCATTACATCTAACCCAGCAAAAGGAATTTTATTGTCTCAAGAACATTGGATACTACGCCAACAAAGCAGTAATGGTTTTAATTAGTTTGTATTCCCTGATAGCTCTGTATGTCCGTAAGACGGTTAAGACAGAGAAGTTGCCGAACAATCACGGGTAAAATATAGAATTTATGTAATGTTACACGCCAAGTCTTAGGAAGTAAAGAACTGTCTAGAAGACGGCAGAGTTGCCAGTACGTGTGCGTGTTCATCAGTTATAGTAAGTTTAATACTCAAGGGTCAGTGGTTTGAATAGAATTGACTAACACATACTGTGGGGTATCCCATTAGACTGCAAACCACTACATATTACTGTTTTATAAAAGAAACAATTTGACGCTTGGCAGCTGCATCAAGTTCAAGAGCAAAAACCTTAGGCGCTAAATAAATATGCATTTGGGTTCAACTTTGCTATTTAACTACTCTGCGGATACTCTAATTTCTGACATGTATTGCGAAGATTTCATCTCAACTCAGAGAAGGAATTCTATCCTCTATAGAACATCAAAATAATACAGTAACAAAACAGGAATTATTTCAATCAGCTGATATTCCCTGATACCTCTATAAGTCCGCAACGCAGCTGCGATAGAGAAGTTGCCGAACTATCAGGGGTAAAATAGAGAATCGCGGAATGCTACACACCAAGTCGCAGGAAGCAAGGCACTGTGAACAAAGCGGCTGAGGTGTTAATTAATTGTAGCAAGTTTAATACTCAAGGGTAGGTGGTTCGAAACGAAACTAACAGGCAAACACAAACAACCACCGCATATTTCTTGTTTAAAAAAATACACTCCTGGCTGCTGTATCAACTTCGAGATACGATCTCAAGCAAAAAACATTAAATTTATTTTAATCTTGGGTTAAGCACTTTGTGATTACTCTATTTCTGGCAGGTATCTCTAAAATGTTGATCAGGATTTCATCTTAATACAGAAGAATGAATCCTATATTCTCTAGATCATCAAAGATACTACAGTAATAAAAGAGTATGTTTTCAGTTATCTGGCATCTTCTGATATCTCTGTGTACCCGCAAGACAGCTTTGACTGAGAAGTTGCCATATCATTAGGGGTAACATATAGAACTTGTGGAATGTTACACGCTAAATTACAGGACACAAAGAACTGTGAATAATGTGGAGAGGTGTCAATACGGGTGCGTGTCCATAAATTGAAGTTTAATACTGAGAGTTTTTCCCCTAGGCTACAAGCAACCGCATATTGCCTTTATAACACAAAAATAATCTGATGTGTTACGCTCACATGACTTTCTCTACTCTTACACAAACCACTTTCCAAACTCTTATTCTCCATCTATTTCATATTAATCGAGATAAACATTCGCAGAAACGATTTTTGACATGCAAAGAGTATTACATTTTACACATAGCAACCAGTTCTAAAAACATTTGACTATCGCTTAGTGTGTACTATGTTTTGTATTTGCAAGGGCAATATAGAAATACAGTAGCCTTTAAGCATAGATATATCTCTTAATAGCTGGTTGCTAGGTGCAGCACCAATCTCTTTTCCTCAGATTAATACTCTTTGCATATCCAAGACACAAAAATGAATAACAAATTCCCTTTTAAGAAAATAAGTATTGAAAAATTTAAGATAATAAATAGCAATATCTTGAAAATGGTTTACTGAACAAAAAAATGTATGACGTAAATTGTGTATTTTAACGCGATCTATCTCTCTCTTATGGTTTACCAGTTATGCAAAAGTCGTTCACAATGAAGAATACTTTTGGAGACAATCCAGAAAATTCAAGATATACATTTTATTTGTCATGGAAATATCTTAAACATATGATACTTTAATAAACATCGTTAGAGCTATTTTTGAGAAAATTAGAATTTTCGAAAAATATTCCATGTAAAGGGTAATCTGTGGTGGGGGGTTTACTTGAAAACCTTCGTGTCGCATCTCTGGAAGATACTGAACCTAAATACCAAGTTTGGTGTTTATCCGACTGTTCGTTTCTGAGTTATGCTGTTCACAAACACACACACACACGGACATGTTTCCAAAAATGTAGTAGAGAAAGTAAAAAAGTTACATGCCTGATTAGTGTATCAATTTCAAGAACAAAAATCTTCTTCTAAGATTTGGGTCCAAGTTTAACTACTTTGCCAATACTCCATTTCTTATATGCATTTATAAAGCAATGATTATGATTTTATATCAACCCAGCAGAAGGAATTCTAGCCTTCTAGAACATCAAAGCAACAAAACAGGAATGATTTAAATTATTTGACATTCCCCGACATCTCTGTAAGCCCGCAAAACAGGTGCGACAGAGAATTGCTGAACACTCAGGGGTAAAATATGGAATTTGTGGAATGTTACAAGCAAAGTCATAGGAAGCAATGAACTCTGAACAAAACAGTAGACGTGTCAATACGAGCACGTGTTTATCAATACTAAAGGGTTAGTAATTCAAATTGAATCTAATAGGCAAACACACACTGAAAGGTATGTGCTTAGGCTATTACCCAAACCACCACATGTTGTTTGTTTAACATAATTACGTTTCCACTAATTGACCAAGCTTCATAAATATATATAGAATATTCTAGTGCTCATATCAAAGTGTTTACTGTCTTATCCTTCTGAGGTACTGCGCTCTATTTCAAAATCAAACTATCTTTGTATTTGAAAGCACAGATAGAATCATTATAAGGAGAACAATTAAAAGAATGCCTTGCTTATGGCTTAAATGATAGCATCCCCCACAATTTCCCTTTGCTTTAGAATACTGAAATTGCTGTATAGTGGTAGATTATGATACATGGAGTAAAATCACTTTTAACACGTAAGGCATATACTATTTTTAGACAGCGCTCGATTTGTAAAATATCGGTAATATTATATTCATTCCTGAAACTAACAGAGATCATGTTTAGAATGCGTTCTGGAAACAAGAGAAATAACGTTAAAAAGTGAAATCTTAGATGCTGTTATGTTTTGAGTCGCTAGCAAACATTTTCAGTGAAATTATTTCTACTGTTTTGCCTTACTCCAGACAATGAAGCGATTAAATGCTATGTTACATTGGTTTATTTTTTGGGGGAGGTTAAGTACTTCTAGTATTATTATTTCTGCTGATTCAGTAATTTCACCTAACTCTTCCATTTCAGTTTCTTCTGAATTCATAATTTCTGCCATTTAATTTTTCTGTAGATTATATTAGATAAAAGAATGACGTTTTGGATTAAAGAAAGCACAAAGCTGCCAATATAAGGTATAGGTTAACTACAACGAACTACGATAAATTTAAGTATGACGATTTGTACTCTGAACAGGTAATGCGAGCGCCATGAGAAATTAATCATGTGAATAGTCATAATGCAAAGTAAAACCTAATCAAACCAAGTCGAGTTATTAAACATGTGCAAATAAAAAGGATAATTTCCATGTGATTGGAGTGGAAACCAAAGTTGGTCACAATGAAGATTATCATACTATTGTGATAATCTAAAGCTTTTAACTCGAGTACACTGTGTTAGAAGTTCTACTTTTAGGCCATACTGTCTAAAAAGCGATTTACTTCGCGAGGTGGTTGAGACACATATTTGGTTGTGAAAGTAAAAGAAACAGTTTCGCTTCGTATATATGATGAGATCATCCTGCACTTTTATATTCTTTGTGTTTCTTTTTCATCATTTGTCCTCATCTACTAATTCTAGGTGTACAGGTAAGTCTGGAAAAAATGTTCCATGTAAAGTGTAGTCTGGGATGGGGGATTTTCTTGAAAATCTTGTGTTGTATCTTTGAAATATACTGAACCTAAGTACCAAGTTTGGTATTTATCAGAATTTTCGTTTTTGAGTTATGCTGTTCATAATCACACGGACACACACGAGTTTTTTTTGAGGAGTCGAGAGGCCTCAAAACATGTATTTCTGGTGAAATCTCGGTATCGAATTTTTTATGGAATGCAATACTTCCCCTATTTACTATACGTAGTAAAGAAAGTAAAAAAGGGAACAGTGATAGTCAAAAGTTATAGAAATGGACGCTATGTACTGGCCTTAAAATTTCATACTGTTTCCATGCAACTGAAAATCGACAGAGCTTTAAAAGAATGACAAGGAGTTGAACACCTTAAGTCATTAATAACGGTCGTCTTTGAAACAGCTGATGCCACAAAAAAGTTATATAAATAAATTATGTGTGTTAAAGGAATACACATTTTTATAGTACGTTTTCGTCTACGGCTTAACGCTTACCAGTTGTGAAAGATTATATAAAATTCCTTCGAATAAAGAGGACTTTATAGGCTGAATTTAACAATTTCGAAAAATCTTCCATGTCAAGGGTGATTGGGGTAGGGTATTTACTTGAAAACTTTCTGTCGCATCTTTGGAGGATACTGAACTTAAATACCAAGTTAGGTACTTATTCGACTTTTCGTTTTTGAGTTATGCTGTTCAGATACCTTTTATGGAGCCTCTACATGTTATTTCCGGTGAAATCTGGATATCAAATATTTTAGTGGAAGCAATTCATTCTCTACCTACCATATACGTTATAGGTGAAGTAAAAATTGAAGGAAAAAGGCGGCAGTTGTTCTGATTTCTTGGATTGTCCTTAGCAATACCGAAAAACTTCGCACCGTGTCCCAACTCAGCTATCAGCACGGAACTGTGTCACAAGAAAGGGATGGCAGGCTTGCTAAACTTTCGTGAAAGCCATTCTACTCTTTGGGGATTGCCTATTTTTATGACGAACAAACAAGCGGAAGGAGAACGGGAGAAAGAGAGGATCAATATGCGGTCTATAGGGATTCGATTTTGCCTTAAACCATCTGCTGATAAAAAATATGTTTAGGAGAGAAAGAGCAGAAGGCAAAGGTCAAAGAAGGTGAAGAGGAAGGTGGTTGCTCATTAAGAATGCAGAATCTGCCCCTGTAAAACCGGCTAAGTTTCAAGTTCGGGTCGCGGATAAGCAAATATTTCTCCAACGTACCCAACATGGCGGGATTTAAAGGCATATCGAAGGAGGCGGAAGAATTTCTTATGCATGGCAACACTTCTTATGTGCCGCCAAACTTTCGGAATGAATCTCCCATTCCATGTATGAGAAATATCTTGTTAAGATGCAGTGGTCTTAAGTTATGTTCCGGAAAATTCCATACCACAGGCGCTTTCATTATAGGACAAAGTTTGCCTCTATTAAGATACAGAAACTTGAAGCCTACGTAAGAGGATATACCTCTTCTTACCTGTAAAGGGGTTTATGGTGCTGCTACAAAACCGCGCCTCTGTTATACAACGCCATCTGTTAACCAACTACTCGAAATCAAACTAGGCTTAGAGATTTGGCACCATTAGGCACCCTTACCCACACTCACTAAGCTCCAACCCTTCAAATACACCACTTAAACGATTTACAAAACCCGTCGTTTAAGTTTGAAATGACTTGCTATGAGGTAAAAACCTTACGCGCAGCATTCACATGACCTTCTCTTCTCACTTTCCATATAGAAGCTTATTCTTCTATCTAATTTTTGTTAATAGTTATAAATCTAATTACATGTTCTTTGCATGACCCGCAGAAAAAATAAATAACGACAAACCAGTTGGACCGAATCGCGAGTCAAGTGTTTTAAAGTGGGTCACTTTATACTAGCCTTGAAGTTCCATACTCTTTCAATTACCTCCCGAGAAACAATTGAAAAGCAATAGTACTTTAAAACAGTTGATGTGTTACATTCACATGACTTTTCTATCATCTATCGCTTATTAGTGGGTATAAAAATTCTTATTTTTCTATTTATTGCAATTTACCGCGAATAAACCTTTACATAAATAGCTACATTATAAAGATAAAAGATACAAATATATAGTACAGACAGAGAGGAAATAGCAATAAACCAATGTTTAGGAATTGGACGCTATATTGAGACAGTACTTTTAAACTTAAATGATATCAGTCTAATTATATGATAAAGAATATAACAGCCCGCCTAAAAGCAATATGTGTATAATATATAAAATGTATGTAACAGTCATTGCATTATGTTTATATTATGTACATGTATAATAATGCTATGTGAATGTATTATGACATTTAACAATGTAGGAGCTGTGAGAATAGAAGCCGAAAGTTGCAAACAATGAGGTAACCTTAAGAAAAAAATAAATTAGAAAGCTTAATAATGCTAATAATAGTTCTTGGAACAAAAGGTAACATTTAAAACAGTTTATAAATAGCCAATCAACAACTAGAAAGGATAAAAGTTAAATAAAAGTGTTCTATTTGAGTAGGATTAGCAAATCAGAAATTGAAAGAGAGTAAATGTACGAATTTAGGCGGCAGATGCTACAAGGCAGCGTTCCCCAGCAGTTCGCTCGGTACGTATTCACTGTGAGACAAAAACAAAAATCATAACGGAGTGAATAATATAAAGTTTACGTGTTAAAAAGTGCAAATGACAAAAACAATCTCACAGCTCTAAAGTAGGATACATCAGTAAAGTGTTACTTATTCGTGTGAAGGATTAACAAAACAAAGTACATTACAATTGTAATTTGTAAGCCTTGTTCTTTAGCCGTTTCAGCCCTGCTAAGAGATACGCGTTCTGAAAACTACTACTGACGCAACCAAGGCATACATATATAATATTTAAATAAACATTGAAATACAAAGTTGATCTTTTAAACGTGGGGACAAAGACCACCGGAAAAGTGAACGTTGGGGCGAAGGCCACCAGAAACTTTGTTTCGTACTAGGGCGAACCCTCCAAGAAACATATCTTCAGCAGTACCAACGTGGGGCTTAAACTATCTCAAGAAACAGTAACCCTCCCAATATGCTGACCCCTAAAATTCGATACTCTTTCCCTGCATTCGCGAGAAGCAACTCAGTGTCAATAGGACTTTAAAGAATGACAAAGTATTGAACAATTCGAACCATTAATAACGCATATCTCGGAAAAGGTGATGACACAAAGTTATTTTAAATAAACTGTGTGTTTTAAACAGATCTACTTTGTAAGCACGTTTTCGTCTATAGCTTAACGTATACCAAATATATAAGTTTACATAAAATTCCCTCTAAATGAAGAGGATTTCAGAGGTTATTCCTAGAAAATTAAGGAAATACATTTGATTTGTCATGTAACTGTCCTCAATACATAATATTTTGATCATCAACTTCACGGTTTAGATGTCTCCCGTTCCGGCCTCATACTTCCCTCCATCACTTCAACGGTCTTGCTATGTTTGCATAACCTGGTAGTTATTACATATATGTTTGAAATGGAATGCGAGTATTGTACATGATTTTTCCATTTTTCTCTATTTGTTAATATTCTATCATTTTGCGAAAATATGCTTAATTCTTCTCCTAAGTCCTCATTTCTAATTCGGTCTAATCTTTTACACCCTTTTACTGTTCGGAGATGTTTCCTTTCTGCAGCTTGAACTTTATTCCAATCTCTCTTTTTATAGGCCATGCCATAGTAAATATACAGTAAAACAATAACTGCTATTGTGATGTAACTTTTTAATTTGTTTCTCTTCGAGTTTTTCTTTTCATAGTGTTAGGTATTATTCCACAAATGTATTCAAACTTACTAATTTTATTGTATATTTCCTAGTTATTTGTTTTATATGTTATATTGCAGCCCAGATAGTTAAACCTTCCAACCTGTTCTAACACTTTATTATTTAAAACTATCTTAGATCTTATTATTTGCGTTCCTCTGATTTTACGACCGAAATTTTTAGACTATAACCTTGAGTTAATTTTTGTAATTGATATACTAATTTTCAGCTTATTTTCACTGTCTTGAATTAACATCATGTCATCCGCAAAGAGTAGCGTATTTAGTGTGTCGTTTTTATTTAATGTTATTCAAAATGGAATTTCTTCTTTTAATTCTTGGAGAATATCATCTAGCAGATGCGGAGACAAACTGCATCCTTTTCTTAAACCATTATTAACTATTATTTCTTGTGATAATCGTCCATTTTCTAAAACAATATTTATTTTTGTTTCTTGATATATATATATTTTTGGTATATCTATTAAGTGTTTTGGGTATCCTTTTTTATTTAATATTTGCCAGAATCTAGTCCTGCTGACCTTATCGAATGCTGTTTCTAGGTCGATAATAGCTATGTGTTTCAAGGTTATATTCCCTTCTCTTTTCAATGATTTGGTTAACTGCAAATATATTGTCTACACGGGATCTGCCCTTTCTAAATCCTGTTTTATTTTTAATAATAGGTTCTGTGATTAAATTTACGTTGGTTAAGAATTTTTGTATACAGCTTATATCCTGTATTCAGGAGACTTATATCTCTATAATTGTTACATATGTTACAATGTTTCATACCAGCTTGTAGGATATAGTATTTTATTTAAAATAGTCACTTTTCAGAAAATCGAAACTTTCGAAAATGTTTCATGTAAAGGGTAGTTCGGGGTGAAGAATTGCCTTAAAAACCTTCAAGTCTCATTCTTGCAAGTTACTGTACTTAAATACCAAGTTTGATATTTATCCTACTTTTAGTTTTCGAGTTACGTTGTTCACAAACACCAATATTTTTCTAAAAATGCTTCTTTTAGATTTACAGGGCATCAAAACATACATGTCAGGTGAAATCTTGATTTCAAAATGTTGTATGGCATACAAAAGCCTCTCTAGCTTCTGTGTACATGGTAGAGAAATGAAAAATGACAAACCGTTGATAAATTCAAACTGATGATAACGGAATCACGGATATGGCTGATGCCACAAAATGTTATTTAAATTAAATTGTGTGCCATAAAGAAATCTACATTTTATAAAGTAAGGTTATGTCTATCTCAGAGGTTTGCCCGTGATGCGAACGTATACAAAATTCCTTTCTCAACAAGCCACTCACATTAAACTTAAAATATAAATTTTATTTGTTTATCTGCGTGTGTTTGTAACCTCTAAAATCACTCAAATGATTTTGATAATTATTTCACCATTGAAAGACACTACTCTTCCGATTGGATACTATTATATTTCTATTTTCGTAACAGCGATTTTAGTATTTTCATGTCTCTAAATTTCAGTCCCGTTTCGTTTAAATTCCAATAGTAGTTTGGCACCTAATTCCAAACATGTCAGATATTTGACGATTTCCAGTCCAAAAAGAAGAGGATTAAAATAACCGAGTTATAATGGACGAAAGCTGCAAATCGTGTTCATTTACCAAATTTCCCTCTGACTTCGCTGAACTTTGCTGTCAAGAAGGATTTTTGGTATATTTTTGACAAAAGTTGATACTCCCGGGTTTTGAAATCTGAGTAAAAATACAAACTAACCCTGCAACTTCCATTAGCTTCCGCTATCCTTATTTTTAACCCCTAACATACAAATCAACACATTTTATCTACACGTGTCATATACGTGTCCAAAGAAAATTATAGTCAACCTAATAGCTCTCTAAAGCTACCCCGACCGTATTTTCAACCTCTTATGTAGAAATTTGGTCAAAATATTTTACAATTGTACTATATAACCAGGCCAAAAATCATAGGTCACCTTAAAAACTTCAAAAACCACTCAACATTTATTTTAAATCATATAGTACCTCTAAAAGTTTTGATACTACTCCTATTTTAATTTCAGCGCCTTACAGATAAAACCGAATTCAAAATAGCAACACTCAGAGAATATGTAAACAAAATAATAAATAATTACAATCGTTATTATTCTGTATAATATTATAACCGCGCGCATGAAGCTACCTGCGGGTCGCCGGTAAGCGCATTCCGGCCCGGTACCTGCTTGGGTACCTCGACCAGCCTTCAGGACAATAGCCGCGCAACAAACCCATTATGTGCCGCTTCTCCGCAGTCTTTACTGCTCCAGAAGATTTCTTTAGGCATGTTCTAGTAGACTCCCCTTCGATAACGTTTCGCTTTGTATACGGCGCCTATATAAGGGGATACTAGCGCTCGGTTGACAGTCGAGTTCCGTTAACTAAGAAGTTATGAAGTGAAAAGTGGACAGTACGAAGTGTAATTCAGTCTTGAGTCGTGATTCCGCAGCTCCGTTGTGATTCTATTTGACGAATCAGTTTAGTACTGTAATGAGTGTGTGGGGACAGTGCTTTAAGTGTAACGTTTGTGCTAGTCTGTGGAAATAAATTAAACAACAGGAGTAAAAATGTGAAGAAGAAAAATATTTATATATACTCATGTCCAGAAAACCAAGAAAAGTAATCATAAACAAAGTTTTAGAATTATTAATATATGTTTGGCCAAAAATTCTTGTGTGTTACATTCATGTGACTTTCTCTACCCTCTAACGTTTATTAGTTTGTATATAAATTGTTCTTAAGAAAGCTTATCTTTCTTTCTACTTCATTTTAATCGAAATAAACCTTTGCAGAAATAGCTGAATCACACATTTTGTTATAGATGCAAAGAACCGAGATAGCCAAATGTTTAACTGGACGTTTTACGCTAGCTTTAAAATTCCACGCTGTTTCCATGCAATCGCGAAAAGCAACTGAATGTCCACCGGACATTAAAATAATAAAAAATATTGGACAATTTGAACCATTAATATCTCAGAAATGGCTTATGTCAGAATAAAGTTATGTGAAATAAATTGTGTGTTTTAAAGAGACCTATATTTTTGGAGTAGTGTATTTTCGGCTTCTGCTTAATGTTTACCAGTTATACAAGAGTCTGCAAAATTCCTTCTGTAGAAGTGGACTATTCTCGGAATATTTAGGATATAATTTTATTTGTCACGTAAATATCTTTAATATAGGGTATTTTAATCAAAATCGTTAGAGCCAATTTTGAAAAAATCGAAAACTTTGAAAAGTGTTTCATGGAAAGGGTAATTGGGTGGGGGAGTTTTCTTGAAAATGTTCGTGTCGCATCTTTGGAATATACTGCACAAAATCCAAATTCGATATTATTCTGAGTTTTCACTTTTGAGTTATGCTGTGCACGGTCACAAACAATGTCAGACACACAAGACAAATTGGCACGCGGACCTTCTTCAAAAAATGTTTTATTGGGCTTAGGGAGTCTTAAAACATACATTTAGATGTGGAATCTCGTCATCGAATGTTTGGATGGAATACAATACCAAGACTTTGTCCAGTTTTTCAACTGTCACTTCTCTCAGTTCTCACTGTCAGCGTCCTGAGTATTTATTTATTTCAGTTTCACTGGGAGCTCACTTAGTTCACACCATCACTTCATCAAGGTGAACTAATTCAACTCTCCGTCCTTTCACTTCGTTCTTAACATAACCTGTTTACGCCGGGACGATTCACTTCACTCGGGAGTCGAACACAAGTCCTTCACAACCCCCACTCCGCAGTAGCACTCACAACAGCTCTTGATGTCGCACCAGATCCACTCGCTAACTCGCGTGCTCACTGACTCACTTAATAACCATGCTCTCTCACGATAACATAGTTATATAGTCATTGGAAACTTTCTACAGGTTCTCGAGCGTTCTGGAACTATTTTGACACACTCCCTGGTGGAGGAGTGTAAGAAAAAGCTTCCAGAGGGTTCTAGCGATAGCGCGCCCGGCGTTCACGCTGACGAGCGGCATTTATCCTGCTTACTCCGACCGCCCGTCGCCGATCTCCAGATAACCTTGGCCATAGCCGCAGCGTCACAATACTCCCTCTGCTTAATATTGCTAGCAGAGAAGGTAAGCGTGCGCTTTTTATTTAGGAAGTCTCAAAATATGTATTTCCGGTAAAATTCAGACAGAATGTTTGGGTGCCATGCAATACTTCTACCTACTGGTTATGTGGTAGAGAAAATAAAAAGTTAATGACAATCTTATTACACTCATGGCCAAGTATTTAAAAATTAATAAAAGCTTTTTACTTCCTCTACTACTTATAGTAAGCAGGGGAACTATTATATTAGACCCAAAAATTTCATACCGAGATTTCACCCGAAATACATGTTTTGGGGCCCATGAATTCAAATAAATACTTTTGGAAATATTTCCATGTGAGTCTGTCTGTCTTTGAAAAAGGATAATTTTGGATAAATACCAAATTTGGAATTTTAGTTCAGCACCTTCCAAAGATGCCGCACGATGACTTTCAAGAAAATTGCCACACCCTAACTACACTTTTGGAGAACATTTTTCGAATTTTTTTATTTTCTCAGAAATGACCCTAAATTTTTATTAAAATACCATATATTAAACATATTTACATGGCATATAAATGTATACCTTGAATTTTCTGAGAATAATCTCTGAAGTCCTCTTTATTCGAAATGAATTTTACATAATCTTGTGTAACTGGTAACGTTAAGCGATAGACGAAAGCTTACTGCACAAAAAATATAGACCTGTTTAAAACACACAGTTTGTTTCAAATAACTTTCTTGTAGCATCAGCCACTTCCGAGATATTCGTTATTAATGGTTTGTATTGTTCATTATTTTCAGTACCTGTCGATTTGCAGTTGTTTTCCGCGATTCATGGAAAGAGTATGGAATTTTAAGGCCAGCACACAGGGTCCAGTTCTAAAACATTCGACTATCGCTAATCCTTTGTAACTGAAACGAATTGTGTATTGTAGCCAAGGGCGAAACACCTGATACGTATCACAATGCCTTGTTTTGTTGTACATCTTAAGAAAGTCAGGATATGCCAGGGCTCTAGTTACTACATTTCTATGGCATAATTAAGTAGTTGGGGTGCTGGACTAGTTACGTAACTTCTCTAATTAGTTTGTTGGCATAATGTGAAGTGCAGTCAAACAATTTCATCTGAGAAGCTAGTTTCTAGCGTGCATAAAAAGCTACGATGATATCCAACGGGCTCTACATTCTGCACGTGTGCCCCCTGCTACGACTAATTAGCACTTCAATCAGACTGGTAGCCTATCGTGTAAAATTAGCAAAGTTTGCATGCTCCGTATATTACAATATTTCAGCAACGGACCGTACTAACGTATTGACAGCGCTGCTCCAGATGGAGTTATCTAACAGCAGAGTGGCTATGAACTTATTAGATTATTACGTGTGAGCGCCTTTCAGCCAATGTACGGTCTCATTCCTGGTTTATTCTCCAATCAGAATCGAATTTAACAGAAAGCATTATAATTCAGAAACTGATTAACATTCGTACACCAAATTTCACGGAAACACTTCTAGAAATTTTGTGAAAAAATTTGAGAAATGTCAGACAATGGGATACCACGCTCTCCGTTCAGGTTTAAATAAATCATCACGTGACTCCCTTATTTACTGCGATAACGAAAGATTTACATGGAAGTATTTGCAAAGAACTGGATGTAATAATAATTTAAAAACCATAAGTTATAATTTTTTAAAAGTTGTTGGTCAATTTTCACCAGCTGGTCAACTTGAATCCTAATCAACAATTTTCAGACCGTATGTAGCGCTTTCTCTATACTAGTTAAATGCTAGAAGAAGTAAAAGAATTTGATGTTACATTCACATAATTTTTCCTACCCTCTAGTGCTTATTAGTGTATTTATAAATTATTCTTAGGAAGTTTACTTTCCTTTCTATTTCATTTTGATCGTGATTAAATTTTATATATAGCTGCATTACACATTTCGTTATAGTAAATATAAAGGGAGTGGCGGTGGTGAAATATTTAAGACTGGCCTAAAAATATCAAGCTCTTTCCGTGCAAACGCGAAAAACAACTGAAAATCGAAAGCACTTAAAAATAATGACGGGATCATTGAACAATTCGAACCATTAATAACGCATATCTCGGAAATGGCTAAAGCCACAAAAATTATTTGAGATAAACTGTCTGTTTTAAAGAGATCTATGCTTTTTGTGTAGTATGCTTTCGACTATCACTTAACGTTTATCAGTTATATATGATTATACAATTTTTTTCCGTATTAAGTGAACTCTACAAGATATTTCCAGAAAATTAAAGACATACATTTTATTGTAATGTAAATATCTTTGATACGTGATATTTTAATAAAAATCAATAGTCGTTTTTTAAAAAATCAAAACTTTCCAAAAATGTTCCACGTAAAGAGTAGTATGGTGTGGGGGAGTTTCTTGAAAACCTTGATGTCCATCTTTGCAAACTACTGAACCCAAATACCAAGTTCGGTTTAGACGACTTTCCGTTTTTGAGTTATGCTGTTCACAGACACACACACACAGATCTTTTTCTAAAAATGCTTTCTTTTTACTTTCTCTACTACGTAGAGTAAGTAGGGGAAGTATTGTATTCCACCCAAAAATCCGATACCGAGATTTCACCGCAAATATATGTTTTGAGACCCTGAATCCAAAAAAGCATTTTTGGAAACATGTCCGTGTGTGTCTGTGTGTCTGTCTGTGAACAGCATAACTCAGAAACGAACAGTCGTATAAACACCAAACTTGGTATTTAGGTTCAGTATCTTCCAGAGATGTGGACAGGAAGGTTTTCAAGAAAATCCCCCCACCCCAGTTTACCCTTTACATGGAACTTTTTCGAAAATTTTATTTTCTCAAAAATGCCTCTAACGATTTTGATTAAAATATCATATGTTTAAGATGACAAACAAAAAGTATATCTTGAATTTTCTGGGAATGTCTCCAAAAGTATTCTTCATTGTGAACGACTTTTGCATAACTGGTAAACCATAAGAGATAAACAATATTTTACTACACAAAAAAATGTAGATCGAGTTAAAATACACAATTTATGTCATATACATTTTTGTTGTTAAGTGAACCATTTTCGAGATATTGCTTGTTATTCCCTTAAACTTTTCAATACTTATTTTCTCAAATGGGAATTCGTTATTCATTTTTTTGTCTTGGATATGCAAAGAGTATTAATCTGTGGAAAAGGTAATGGCGCTGTACCTAGCAACCAGCTATTAAGAGATATGTATGTGCTTAAAGGCTACTGTATTTCGATACTGCCCTTGTAAATATATATTCCCCTTACATCTACAAGAAAATTAGCAATAGGATAGAGTCTGCAAACGTTTATCTGGATTAACATGAAGTAGATGGAGAATAAGCGTTTGTAAAAATAGCTTGTACAAGAGTAGAGAAAGTCATGTGAGTGTAACACATCAGATTTTATGATTCAGGGAGCCCCAAAACGTGTATTTCTGATGAGATCTTGAAATAGAATTCTTAGTTGGAATGCAATACATTCTCTACGTCCTATGTATGTGGTACAGAAAGTAAAAACCGGCCACTAAACTGAAGTATTCTCCGTTTACCATATTTACATATTCCGAAAAACACTTGAATTCACCATAAAGACATAATATGAGTGCATCTCACGCTCTTAGGTTTCAAGTATTATCAAAATAGAACTAGATTTCCATTACTTGGCAACTTCATCCTTTTTTGCTGACAGTAACTTTCTTTAAATGTGGATTTCTCCTGCTAGGGCTAGCGTGAAGAGCTTTGAGCGACGTAATTTGACCCTTAGGCGTCTCTGCCATACGTAAAACTCATGTTGGTTCTTCCCATCCTGCGCAGGGATATCTTCAGGGACATTAGCATGCACTCTATCGTACTGTACTCCTCTGCTTCTATAGCAGAATGAGCTGCAACAATGACATGATCTCAGTTTCCTGGACACTCGCACCCTGAGGGATGCTGATATCTGTAATGTATTGCATTGCATTGTCATTGTTGTCTTCAATAATAGGTAATACAGACGCACCTGATCCACAATAGTCAGGAGCTTCGGGCGCTTGTGATTCTGTACCATGAAATGTGCAGGTTTCTCTACAGTCGACATTTTCTTGTATTATATTGCAATGCAGCGGCTATGGCTTAAGGTTATCGGGAGTTCGGCGACGGGCGGTCGGAGTAAACAACGATAATTGGCCGTTTGACAGCGTAAACACTGGGCGTGCTATCGGCCACTAAACAGAGCCATCTGGTGGCGTTTGCTCCCTCCTCCTCCATAAAATGTGTCGAAATAATTCTAGAACGTTCGAGAATCTAGTGGTAAGATTCCACTGACTATATAAGCGAGCGCTCTCGTGGTAGTCGAGTGTGAGTTGAGATGCGCTGGTCAGTCAGTGAGAGAACAAGGCCTGCTGTGAAGCACAGTGAGTGCTACTGCGGAGCGATGGGTTGTGGAGGTCTTGTGTTCGAATCCCGTGTGAAGTGAACCATACGGCGTAAAGAGACTACGTCACGACGGAAGTGAAGTGACGGAGAATTGAACTAGTTCACCTTAGTGAAGTGATAGAATGAACGTAGTAGGCAACCAGTGAAGTTGAATTAGAACACGACAGTGAGAACTGAGAAAAGTGACAGTTGAAGAACTGGAGTAAGTCACAATATTAATTAACTGACTGAATGAGATGCTTCAGTGGTAACGTGTGAGGCCGTGGACCGCCTACTCTGACCTTAAGTTTTTCGTGGTTTTCCCTGGTCGATAGGTAAATTATGGGGCGGTTTCTCATCTATCACGATTTCCTTTCCCAAATTTCCCCCTCATTCCGCTTTCTTCCCATGTTTCATTATGCTTTTAGGTTTCATGGTGAAAGGTGGTGCCGGACAGATGCGGCGGTTACTTGCTCCAAGAAAACAACTACTCTCCGTTAAATTAAAATTAAATTAAATTTGAGTTTTATTTATGGACACTCTTCAACTGTTGTGGTCCTTAGCTTCCATTCTATATTGGGCATGCAAGACCAGACTACTTCCCGTGAACATTAGAGAACTGCCTAGTTGAATGGTTTGTTAACCCCTTATTCTGGGCAGCTCCAGTAATGGGACGTGTCTTCGAGCCGGAACTGTTAGGGACTTCTGCGAGTGGCTTGTAGCCTCCCATGTAGCTCCTTCACTTCATCCCTTCTCCTGGGGCTATTAGCCGCAACAAATGTCACCTGATCGCAGAGTACGAGGGGCCCCCTTCGGGCACAAGGGGTGTTTTTGGAATAAGTATTGTTTTAATATTTTGCTGCTGCAGTCGCGATTTTGAGCATGCGCGATCGCTTCCTCCTGTATTGGGAAGCCAGACGCAGCTGTGAGCGATCGTTACTTTGTGTTTTCCTGTTGTTAGGGCGTTTCGAAATGTTGAAATGACCCGCCGACTGTGAGGTCAGATCAGTGATTCGTTATGATAATGCCCTGCCATACACAATCAAACAAACTCAAAATTTGATCGCATCATTTGGTTGGAAACAATTCGACCACCCTCCCTACAGTCCGTATTTGGCACCAAGCGATGTTCATCTGTTTCTTCATCTGAAGAAATTTCTTGGTGGAAAAGATTTCAACGACAATGATGTGAAACAAGAAGTCCAGACTTGCTTTCATCACAGCCAAAGGCGCACAAAAACTGATTTTCCGTTACAACTATCTGAATAACGGCAGGACTATGTAGAGAAGTAGTATAAAGTGTAAAGTAATGAAAGATAATGAAGTACTTGAAAAATAATGCATTTTAGTTTTTCAAAAATTATCGGTACCTACTTTGAAAACACCCCTCGTATACCAGAAAAACCGCGTAAGGTTTCACGTCACAGCAAAAGTTGTTTTCCTATTTGAGCAGTTCTGTTTTAAATGGCCTAGAATGACTCAGAAAACAAAGTTGTTAGCATGGTAAGAAACACGGGCGCCAGTTGCTATGGTCACCAAAATGCGAAATTTCACTTCCATTTTCACGGCACGTATGCTGGTGTTTGCTGGCGTAGAATAGGATATACACCAGTGTTCATTTCTTCCCGATTGAACTACCCCATAGCTATTGAGACACTCTCACTACTAAATTCGGCACATCTGGGGCACAATATTGAACATACGCACCGTGGATAAGGGTATATACGTTTGTCAGCGTTTACCTGTGTAACTTCAGCGATAGTATATTGAAAAGGAGCTACACTCGCATGTTATATCAAATGTTCAAACAAATTAGGCGATACAAGCTTCACATAAAATGACTTTTGCTGCGTATTCTACTGCATCGTATCCACTAGTGCAATACTTAGATTGAATACTTCTGAATCCACAAAGCAATTCCATAGCTGAAGGCAATGTAGCATTAGATGTGAACTGGGTTTTATTTGTCTTTATCCTACGAAACATGGACATTCTGCTGGTACTACTATGCTCTTTTAGCACATAATTTTAAAAATGTATTAAAATCACTCTAAAAATGTCGGAGAAAGCTAACTTACTTAGTCGGCTCAACGTATGTAGGCCCCTAGTAGTTTCTTCAAAGGTTCATCTCGATTAACATGAAGTATATGGAGGATAAGCGTTTGCAAAAATAGTTTGTACGAGAGTAGACAAAAGTCATGTGAGTGCAACACATCAGACATTATCTACTTCATTTTAATCCAACTAAACCATTGCAGAAATTGGTACATTACACATTTAATTTTAGATACAAAAGGAACAGCGATAGTCAAATGTTTTAAGAACTGGGTGCTATATGCTGACCTTAAAATTCCATACTGTTTCCATGCAATCACGAGAAACAACTGAATGTTAAAAGGACCAAGAAATGAAAAATCTGATGAGTTACACTCACATGATTTTCTCTACTCCTTTACAAACTATTTTTACAAACGCTTATTCTCCATCTACTTCGTGTTAATTGGGATACATATTTACAGCAATTATCTCATGCCCAATTATCTTGTAGGTACAATGGGAATATGTGTAAGCTTTAAATGATAGTCAAATATTCTAAGAGCTGGTTGCTATGTGAAGCATTTCATTCTCTTTGTATGTCCAGGACATAAAAAATGAATTCCCATGAACCTACAAGAAAATTAGCAATAAGATAGTTTCTGCAAATGTTTATCTCGATTAACATGAAGTAGATGGAGAATAAGTGTTTGTAAAAATAGTTTTACAAGAGTAGGGGAAGTCTTGTGAGTGCAACACGTCAGATTTATTTTATTCATAAGTTTAAAATTAAAGGGAAAAAATTCATTAGCTCCACGGAGATATGAACTTGCAACCTTAGGAGCAGTAAGTTAAGAGTGCTACAGTAAGTACGGCATTTTAACGAGCCTTAGTCATACTGCATTTGAGCATAAATCAAAGTGTGTTTGGGTCAAAAATAGTCAGTGTTGAAACACTGTGAAACATCTGCTTGTTTGAAATGTGGAATAGCAAATGTTTTCTCGGAAGACTTTTGTGATTATATTTGTGTTCCCCATTATAACTACTACAAGAATATACGCAGTCTTGCGAACAAAGCCTGGATCATGGTGGCTAAACATATCATTGGTCAGATGTTAAAAAGCGAGTAGCTATATGCTGTACTTGAATTTATACTCTTTCCATTACATTTCGAGAAATAACTGAATAGCGACAGTACTTTAGAAAAGCACACTGTATTGAAAGATTCAAACCAATAATAACAGATACCTTGCAAATTTCTAATGCTCAAATATGTTGTGTGTTTGAAATAAATTCTCTATTTTAAGGAGAACTAGTTTTTTTGTGGTACGTATTTTGTTTATCCCTTAATGTTTATTAGTTATACAAATTTATAAAAAATTGTTCCCAGTGAAGACTTCACAGGCTATTTCCAAAAACCTCAGAGCATACATTTTATTTGTTACGTAAATGTCTTAAATAAATCAAAAGCGCTTGAGTCATTTTGAGAAAATGTAAATGTTAAGTTTGGAGAAAGAATTTTCTTGAAAATCCTCGCGGCTCATCTTTGGGGGATACTAAACCTAAGTACCACGTTTGGCACAAACATTTTTTAAAACGCCTTTTCTTTTATTCAAAGGCTTCTAAATCTGTATTACCTAGAAATCTCCGTGTCGGATTTTTGGGTGAAATGCAACACTGTTTCTGTCTATTAGGTTCGTGGTAGAAAAAGTAATTCTCGTAATTCGGGGACATTCTTGATTCTTTCGGTATGGTCTATTTACAGTCATCTGGGGACGTGAGGTCCGGTGGAAAGGTACGAGAATTCTGTTCCACGGGAGACCAAGCTAATCTCCAAAGCGTTTTTTGCAAAAGAGCAAACCCTCACTCCAGAGTGGGCTGTAGCTCCATCCATTGTTATTGTGACAGGCTTCTGGCATGACCAAAACGGCGCAAATCCCGCAAGAATCGGGCAATAACGTGGTCTCTGTAGCATCTCTTGTTAGAGGGTTCTAACGTTCCATTCCGGAACCGGAAATACTGCTCGATGACCACATCTCTGATTTGAGTACCACTATCGCCTCAGAAACTGTGCAGTACTGCTCTATTCCATACCGAACCAAGCCTATAGACGGTGTAACAAGCACATGCGAGTCAGACATATGCAAACTTCAGTGCCGTTGACTTCGTGGCATATTGTACCTGGAGAAACTAGGCTTTCTATATTATGAAAATTGTAAACCACAACATTAAAGACCTGTAGGTAAAAATAAAAATGCGATGTGTTGCACTTACATGACTTTCACTACTCTTGTACAAAATATTTTTACAAACGCTTATTCCCCATATGCTTTATGTTAATCGAGATATCGAGATGTTAATCTTATTGCTAATTTTCTTGTAGATGCGAGGGGAATTGGTAGGCTTTAAGCGATAGTCAAATATTTTAAGAGCTGGTTGCTATGTGGAGTATTCCATTCTCTTTGCATTACCAGGAAAAAATGAATAACGAATTCCCATTTGAGAAAAAGTATAAATATTGGAAAATTTAAGGGAATAACAAGCAATATCTCGAAAATGCATCCCTCAACAAAAAGATGTATATGACATAAATTGTGTATTTTAACGCGATATACATTTTTGGAGTAAAATTTTGTCTATATCTTATGGTTTATCAGTTATGCAAAAGTCGTTCACAATGAAGAATACTTTTGGAGACATTCCCAGAAAATTTGAGATATACATTTTATTTGTCTTAAAACTATCTTAAATATATGATATTTTAATAACTCGTTAGAGCCATTTTTGAGAAAATCAAAATTTTCCAAAAATGTTCCGCGTAATGCGTAATCTGGGGTGGTGGGATTTTCTTAAAAACCTTCGTGTCGCATCTCTGAAACATACTGAACTTAAATATCAAGTTTGGTGCTTATCCGACTGTTCGTTTCTTAGTTATGCTGTTCACAGACACACAGACAGACACACGCACGGACATGTTTCCAAAAAGTCTTCTTTTTTGATTCAGGGGGCCTCAAAACACGTATTTCCGGTGAAATCTCGGTATAGAATTTTTGGGTGGAATACAATACTTCCCCTACTTACTATACGTAGTAGAGAAAGTAAAAATGTGAGGTGTTGCACTCACATGACCTTCTCTACTCTTGTACAAACGCTTATTCGCCATTTAATAATATAATATTTTACTCTGTCGTTAGAGCAAGTATCCGTGGTATCTGTCCAGCGCTGCCATGTATCACGGAACCTGCAAGCATGAGAAGGGGATATGGAAGATGATAAACCATCCCAACGTTTGCCTCCGACCAGGAAAAATCACGAAAAACCAAAGATCCGAGTGGGTGGTCAGCGGGAATTGAACCTGCTACCTCCCGAATGCGAGCCTCGCACTTCGCGGAGCCATCTGAATAACGTACTTTTGCATGGGATTTTCTATTATTCCTAACGCTTTTAAAGGAATTGAAAAAGTATGATGAGATGCATTCACCGTCTCTACCCTCTGTTGTTTATTATGAGTACAAACTATTCTTACTAAAGCTTATACTACATTTTAATCCAAATAAATCTTTGCAGAAATATCTAAATTACTCATTTTGTTATAGACCCAAAGAGAACAGGGATAGTCAAATGTTTAAGTACTGGACGTTATAAGCTGCCTTAAAATTCCATACTGTTCCTATGCAATCATGAGAAACAACTGAAAGTTACAGAACTTAAGAGACTGCCCAAGTAATGAAACATTCGAACCTTTAATAACGGATATTTCAGAAATGATTTATGGCACAAAAAACTTATCTGAAATAAATTGTGTGTTTTAAAGAGATCGACATTTTTAGTGTTTTAGGTTTTCGTCTATCGTTTGACGTTTACAACTTATGCAAGATTGTACAAAATTCCTTCTGATTGAAGAGGACTTCATAGACTATTCGCAGAAAATTCAAGATATACATTTTATTTGCCATGTAAATATATTTAATATATGATATTTTAATCAAAATCGTAATAGCCATTTTATGTAAAATCAAAAATACCCAAAAATGTTCCATGTAAAGGGTAGTTTCTGTTGGGGAGTTTTTTTAAAATATTTGTGTCGCATTTTTTGAAGATACTAAACCTAAATACCAAGTTTTGTATTTATTCGACCCTTGGTTCTTGAGACACATAGACATGCATTTTAGTTTCAATTCAGGGGGCCTCAAAACATGTATTTGCGATGAAATCACGTTACGAATTTTTGGATAGAATACAATACCTTATCTACCTTTGCATAGCGGTGTTATGGTTAGCCGCACACTAAATCTTAAGGGTTCAGAGTGCACCTATCAGCTCTGAGTTTTCCGGCATGCGCTGTGTTCCCTTACCTCGGAAGAAAGTAGAACCAAGCTTATGTGTTACATTCACATGGTTTTCTCTACCCTATATCACTTATTAGTGAGTACATTCCTAAAATTGTTCTTACGAAAGCTTATTTTCCTATCTACTTCATTTTAATCTAGGTAAACCTATGCGGAAATAGCTACATTACGCTTCATTATAGATACAAAGGTAATAGTAAGAGTCAAATGTTTAAGAAATGGATGCTATACACTGGCCTTAAAATTCCATATTGTTTCAATGCAATCGCGAGAAATAATAAAAATCGACAGGACTAAGTGTTAAACAATTCGAACCAATAACCGCGGATATCTCGGAAATGGTTTATTCCACAAAAAAGTTATTGGAAATAAACAGTGTTTTAAAAATATCTACATTTTTCTGTAGTAGGTTTTCATCTATCGCTTAACGTTTACCAGTTATACAAGATTATATAAAATTCCTTCCAAATGAAACGGACTTCGCAAACTATTCCTAGAAAATTCAAGACAAAGATTTTGTTTATCATTTAAATATATTTAATATATCGCATTTTAATCAAAATTGTTACAGCCATTTTTTAGAAAATCAAAACGTTCGAAAAATGTCCATGTAAACGATAGTTTGGGGTGGGGAGATTTTCTCGATAATCTACTTGCCGCATCTTTGGAAGGTACTGAACTTAAATACCAAGTTTGATGTTCATCCGACATATTTTTAGTTATGCTGATCACACACACACACACATACATAGACATTTGTCTAAAAAATGGTTTATTTGGATTCGGATTCAGAGGGTCCAAAATATGTATTTCCGGTGAAGTCTCGATATTGAGTTTTTGAGTGTAATGCAATACCTTCTCGACGTTCGAGGTGCGTAATAGATAAAGTGTAAATTCAGTTCTTCGAACTTTTAACTGCTGCATAGCTGTGTAGTGGTCAGGCGCACACTGTATCTGAGGGGTTCAAAGTGCACTTTCAGCTCCGAGTTTATTGGTATGCGGTCGGAAGAAAGTAAACACAAAGCTACGAGGACTGTCCCAGAAGTACCTGATCTAACAAAGAAAACACAAAAAATTTAGGAAAAAAATCTTCATTTCTCTACATAGTCTACTTTCAGCTCGATACACTTTTCCCAACGATGTTCAATAGCTTCGATACCCTGTTTATAGTGAGAACCGTCGAGTTCTGCAAAATAGCCATCAACTGCAAACTCCACCTCTTCATTGTTGGCAAATCTTTTACCACCAAGCCATTTCTTGAACTTTGGTAACAGAAAATAATCAGAGGGGCCTAACTCTGGTGAATAGGGTGCATGAGGAAGCACTTCGAACATTAACTCATTGATTTTGGCCATACCGTTAATGGATGTGTGAACTGGTGCATTGTCTTGATGAAACAAAACTTTCTTTTTCGCTAAATGCGGCCGCTTTTGCTTGATTTCATCATTCAAATGCTGCAATAAGTTCGCATAATACTCGACATTGATTGTTTTTCCTTTCTGAAGATAATAAACGAAAATTATCGCACGCGCGTCCCAAAGAACTAATTCTTCCCTTTCAATCCACTGTTTTGACTGTTCCTTCGTCTCAGGTGTGAAGTGATGGGCTCATGTTTCATTCATGGTCATGAATCAACGCAAAAACGTGCCTTTATTGCAGCGAAACATCACCAAATACTCGACTGAAACATCCTCACGACGCTGCTTTTGTTCCATTTGTTCCATGTTGCGCACAGCTTACTCATGTCTAAATTTTCAGTCAGTGTGCGATGTACAGCACTTTTTGAAATGCCTACGATTGCCTACTATCTCGCGCACTTTTAGTTGACAGTCATCCAATACCACTTTGTGGGGTTTCTTCACAATTTCTGGCGTGGTCACCTCATTTGGTCGACCACTGCAATGTTTGTCTTGGCAGCTCGTACGGCCTCTCTTAAACTCTGCCGCCCAATATTTTACTGTTGTAAACGAAGGAGCAGACTCCCCCAGAGTAGAATCTAGCTCAGCTTTAACATTAGTTGGACTAAGACCGTTCAAATGAAAGTATTGTATCACATAATAATGATAAGTTTTATCCATGTTTACAATTTCGCTGAGAGAGTTCACTATTAATGGCTGTCAAGCAGTTAGTAAACAACGTAGTAGCATCGTCAAACTTCAAGCTTAAGCTTTAAAAGGGTGATACTTTCTACCATAGTCATTTGTTTGAAACAACAACCGCTATATATACGTTGGGTCGGATGCTTCTGGGACTGCCCTCGTAAGCCAAGGACTTTTTATTACGTATGGAACGACTTATGCTGTTTATTATTCAACGTGAATACAACGAAATATGTTATTAACAACACATTCAGGGTAATGCAATTTTTCACGTGTTTGAAGTTGGAACTCTATTCCAATTACTGCGTATATTTTGCAACATGTGTATAAAAATACATTTAATCACTAACATGTTGGGATCGTGAATTGCAACACACGCGTAACAGTTGCATACATATATGCGTTTTGTGCTCGTTAGGGATCGAGTGGATGGTCAGTCATTAATTGCTGTAAACTGATATTCAATTAAAGCATTGAGTAAACAGTTTGCTGCATATATTCTGTTTCTATATAAATAATTGTCCAACATTTCGTTTATGTACGCTGCAGGCTTCTCGTCGACGTAATGGAGTTTGACTTCATCATGATAATCCCCCTTTTAGGACGTGATCTGAATTTCTCACCGTTTTATTATATGCAATATCTGCAGTGTGTGTTTCTGCGGCTAAGTGATCAGGGTGTTGATAGATCAAGCCTGAGGTTCCGGGTTAGAACCCCGGCTGCGGTGAAAATATTTATTTAACAAGTATTATTCTCACCTTTCGCAGTCTGAAAGTATTTAATTCGGCATTGTAAGTGAAATTATTCTAAGTAATAACGAATTTGTTGATCTGGGTATATTTACTTTACCATTAATGTACGTACTGGCTTGTCTCCTATATACTAGAGCTAACTTAATGGCTAATATGAAATGCTCATCATATCATATTTTGAGGCGAAACAGAAACAATATTTGTACACAATCCTCATAAGTAAGGAATGATGCAAATAATACTAAGATTAAGTCATTTAAAAAAATATCGGACACGTAAAATTTAATATTTTAAAGGAACATTTTACAAAAGGAAACAAAATGTGCAGCCGTTCGTGGGGGGACAATTTTGAATCATTTGCTTCAAATTTTGATGCTCTTATCTCAATTTTGCATCAGTTTCGTTGAATTCTACGATGACGTCATCTCCTAGATCGTTCTGCGTTGTCTAATCCGCCAATTGCTTTAATTGTATAGCTATGAATTCCTTGCCTTAGTGTATGCGTGAATGTAATGTGAAAAGATAACACTAGTTAATTAGCTGATAAATTTTAATGAGGACTCAAATATTCTCTTTGAAGAGTGTCGCCGATGTTGAATTAAAAAAGTAAATTATTTTAGAATAATAATAATAATAATAATAATAATAATAATAATAATAATTATGCGAAATATCAGTTACCGCAAGTCGCAGAAATGATACTAGGAAAGATCCCTTGCCGCTATATCAAGCGTATCTCTGGACGCTACACAACTAAAAATAAAGCTAAATATCATACGAGTAATCAGAAGGTTAATTCACATGATTACGTAGGTAAGATTTACAACGCATGCCCTTTTATTAACTTAAATTCCATCTAACTAGCGCTACCCTTACCAACGTTCCTAATTATGCGGTACAATCCTAAAACATTAAGTATGCGTATACGACACTGTTTGTATGCAGTGCGTTGCTTAAATCTCAAAATTTCATTCTATTTCTAATTTACAGAATGTCCACGTGCCTTTGCAAAAAAAATTGAACTCGACTCTTAACTGCATTTCAGCTAATACATTCTCTACTCGGCTGTTACTAATTAACATAACTCGCTAATGACCTTTTCTCCGGACAAATCTTTTCACTAAGGCTTTTTTGAGGCACTATTTTATATCACAACACTGTGAATGCCAGAGTGATTGTAGTGTAACTTAACATTATTGTATGACAATGATTTGAGATGTTTGTTAATTATAAGCATTGTTAGCAAATAAGTTTACACGGCCTCACTGAAACTGACAATAAGAGCGGGCAACAATGAAACGAGGGGGTGAGTTGTTTATTAATTAGAGGAGGCAAGCAAATGACGTCAGAGTAGCGTGCCTTTCTTAAAAATGTAGGGAATATTTTCCCTAGAGCATATGTGTTCGTAATTTTGATTGGATATAAATATAGACGCTAATGTTGGCGCGTTTTATTAACCAATAGCAGCTCGTTTATAATCTTTAGGCATATCGGGTGAGGGAGTATAAAAAGCTAAAGCCAGAGACAGGTTTCGTTCAGTTTGACAGAATAATTCACGAGGTAAACGTCGCTCAGTCCAACAGAATCATACAAAGTTATACGTCGCACAGTTTAAGAGAATCGTTCACGCGTTATACGTCGCGCAATTCTACAAAATCTCTCGTGTTGTAAAGTTAGTTATAAATGTGAAATACGCGAATTAATAATGTGCAGCAAATAAGTGATTATAGTGATATTAGAAAATATAACAGTTTCAGTCTGGCGTGTATCTAGAGTCAATATATGAAATTAATTAATTGTGACGGTAATAAAAGTGTAAAAACAAATTCTTTTATAAGTGTTATCTTTCAGTAACAAATCCTTTCCGTTTACACACCCTGTTCAAGAGATATGCTCGACTGAGTAATAATAATAACTAGCCGGAGGAAAAATAACCCAAAATTCAAACTATTAATACAATAACAGGCGCCCAGCAATAGATAACACGAAGTGACCGCGACAAATTGGCTCCCATACGTGGTGCAGATAAACATGAAGCATCTTCCAACTACCAAAAAATATTCTACTTTATTTTACATAATATATTAATTTAATACACAGGAATTAATAATTTCAATTGTTTATGTGCCTTGCTGTCATTTCTTTACTTAGTGATTTTATATCTTCCTGTCAATAATTATATCATTGTATGACGTCATTTTTATTTTTTTTCTCTTTTTTCTGAAAGACAATCATCCTATTTAGTTACATGTACAATTTCATTTGTCTCATACTATAGGTTTGGTTGCTGGGTAACAGTTTAATTGTTGGCTTATTTAACCATTTTCTTCAATAATTTATACAGTTAATGAAAGAAATGAAATGCCAATTACAAAAAATCTGATGCGACTTTCTCTACTTTGTACAAACTATTTTTACAAAGGCTTATTATCCACCTACTTCATATTAATCGAGATAAACATTTGCAGACTCTATCTTATTGCTAATTTTCTTGTAGATGCAAGGGGAATACGGTAGGCTTTAAGTGATAGTCAAATGTTTTAAGCGCTGGTTGCTATGTGGAGCATTGCATTCTCTTTACATGTTCAGGACATATAAAAAGTAAAGCATTTTTGGAAGCTTGTCCGTGTGTATGTCTTGTGTGTCTGTGTGTATGTGTCTGTCTGTGAACAGCATAGCCCAAAAACGAAAAGTCATATAAACACCAAACTTGGTATTAGGTTCAATATGTTCCAGGGATGCGACATGAAAGTTTTCAAGAAACTCCCACAACCCCAAACCACCCCTTACATGGAACATTTTTCGAAAATTTTTATTTTCTCAAAAACAGCTCTAACGATTTTGATTAAAGTATCATATGTTTAAGACATTTTTATGGAAAATAAAATGTTTATCTTGAATTTTCTGGGGATGTCCCCAAAGGTCCTCTTCATTGTGAACGACTTTTGCATAACTGGTAAACCGCAAGACATAGACAAAGTTTTACTACATAAAAATGTAGATCGCGTTAAAACACACAATATATGCCATAAACATTTGTTTTGTGAAGTGAACCATTTTCGAAATATTCCTTGTTATTTCTTTGAATTTTTCAATACTTACACTTTTTCTCAACTGAAAATTCGTTGTTCTTTTTTATGTTATTGATATGCAAAGAGAATTACATTTCACACAGTTCATTTCAGTTCTAAAAATATCGCTTAAGGAGTACTATGTTCCCCTTATTTTGTATCTACAAGGGCAATATAGAACTACAGTAACCTTTAAGCATAGACATATCTCTTAATAGCTGGTTGCTATGTGCAGCACCATTCTCTTTGCCACAGATTAATACTCTTTGCATATCCAAGACAAAAAAATGAATAACGAATTTCCATTTGAGAATATAAGTATTGGAAAGTTTAAGGGAATAACAAGCAATATCTTGGAAATGGTTCACTTAACAACAAAAAATGTGTGACATAGATTGTGTATTTTAACGCGATCTACATTTTTTGTGCAGTAAAATTTTGCGTATCTCTTATGGTTTACCAGTTAAGCAAAAGTCGTTCACAATGAAGAATACTTTTGGAAACATTCCCAGAATATTCGAGATATACATTTCGTTTGTCAGGAAATATCTTAACCATATGATACTTTAATCAAAATTGTTAGAGCCGTTTTTGAAAAAATAAAAGTTTTCGAAAAATGTTCCATGTAAAGGGTAATCTGGGGTGGGGGGTTCTTGAAAACCTTCGTATCGCATCTCTGGAAGATACTGAACCTATATACCAAGATTGGTGTTTATCCGACTGTTCGTTTCTGAGTTATGCTGTTCACAGACAGACAGACACACACACGGACACACACACAGACACACACACACAGACACACACACGGACATGTTTCCAAAAATGCTTTTTTGGATTCACGGGGCCTCAAAACATATATTTCCGGTGAAATCTCGGTATCGAATTTTTGGGTGGAATACAATACTTCCCCTACTTACTATACGTAGTAGAGAAAGTAAAAATAAGCATTCGAAGTGCTCTAGCAGTGGCGAAGTCTAAGCATGAATTCTTCTTGAACACTTTCAATTACTGCTGGTGGTATATCTGTGCATTTTTTCATGAAACACGCCTTAATTGGTTTGTCTCGTAACTAATGTCGTTTTTAATTAGGTTTATGTCGTATTAGTTTTATATTATGCTTTTATTTTTGTCAATACTACTTATGGGGTGCTATGTTTATTGTTGCGTATTGACATGTTGGCAGCCAGCAGTTGGTAATACAATATTTTAAAATGGAGGCAAAAAGAAGTTTGAGGTTAGACTCCTTGTGAAGCACTACTGGAAACAAGATTATAAAGCTGCCGCCGCCGCGGCTCGAAGGATAAGTAAAGTCGAAGGTGAAGGTGTCGTTAGTGATGCGAGTAGCACAGCGATGGTTTCAATAATGGAGACCTTAAAGATTTACAATGTTCTGAATAACGAGAATATACGCAGAGATTTGGAAGAAAATTCACAGACAAGCACTCGGAGGTTGTTAGAAGAACTTGGTGCTTCAAAAGATATACATGGCCATACTAAGCCACTTAAAAATCGTTCAGACACTGTAAATTTGTACACATGAATTGACACCTGATCAAGGTCAACGTAGAGTGGATATCTGTCGTCAGCTTATCGCTAATCCCTGAATGCTGGATAAATAAGGAAAACTATCACATGTGATGAAAAGTGGGGGTGTATTACCGCAATTCCTGACATCTCGAAACAGTGGCTCGATACCCATCAGTCTGCAGATGTTGTGGTTAAAAAAAAACAGTTCGGCCCCAACATATTGATATGTGTCTGCTGAAATTTTAAAGGGGAGCTTGTTCCAAATGGACGTGCAGTCAATGCGGATTTTCTCAGCAATGGACAAGTTCATCAATTGTGAGGCAGAGGCACCCGCATTAGTTAACAGAAACATAGTTTTCTTGCAGCAGGATAATGCGACACTTCATACAGCTTAAAGATCAATGGACAAAATTCAGGAATTGGAACGAATCAAACTGCTACCACATCCAGCATACAGCCCTCATCTTGCGCAATCAGATTAGGATCTGTTTAGATCCATGGCCCATTTCCTACGTGGAAGCACTTTTGAAAACGTTGAAGCAGTTGAAATGGTCATTAACAAAATCTTCGCATCAAAAAACCCGAAGTAATACCGTTGCCTCAGAACTATACAATCTAATAGTCTTTACTTTTAAGATTAGAATCATTTCCTATAACAAAATATTTGAAATAGTTTTGCTTAAAAACCAACATTACTTATGAGACATCCATTACTCTGCCATATTAGCAAATCTCGTAACAAAGACTCCATATTTTAAATATTACCATAAAATGTAATCAAGTGGAGAGAGAGCTGTTCGCATAGTAACCGAACGTCTTGTATGAGATACAGAAATTGTCTATGCAACTAAATAAGATAATTATCTTTCATAAAGAAAATGGAAAAAAATATGTTGCCATCTAAAATTTTTCTTGTTGACGTCACGCATTACCGTAATGCCTGATCTTTTATTTTATTATTTTTACTTTCTCTACTACGTATAGTAAGTAGGGGAAGTATTGTATTCCACCCAAAAATTAGACAACGAGATTTCACCGGAAATACATGTTTTGAGACCACATGAATCCAAAAAAAGCATTTTTGGAAACATGTCCGTGTGTGTGTGTGTGTCTGTGAACAGCATAACTCAGAAACGAACAGTCAGATAAACACCAAACTTGGTAATTAGGTTAAGTATCTTCCAGAGATGCGACAAGAAGGTTTTCAAGAAAATCCCCCCACCGCAGATTACCCTTTACATAGAACATTTTTTGAAAATTTTAATTTTCTCAAAAACGGCTCTAACGATTTTGATCAAAATATCATATGTTTAAGAATTTTCATGAAAACTAAAATGTATATCTTGAATTTTCTGGGAATGTCTCCAAAAGTATTCTTCATTGTGAACGACTTTTGCATAACTGGCAAACCATAAGAGATAGACAAAATGTTACTACACAAGAAATGTAGATCGCGTTAAAATATTCAATTTATGTCATATACATTTTTTTAGTTGAGTGAACCATTTTCGAGATATTGCTTGTTATTCCCTTAAATTTTTCATTACTTATTTTCTCAAATGGGAATTCGTTTTTTTTGTCTTGGATATGCAAAGAGTATTAATCTGTGGCAAAGAGAATGCTACTGCACCTAGCAACCAGCTATTAAGAGATATGCCTGTGCTTATATTGCCCTTGCAAATACAAAATAAGGGGAACATAGTACGCCTTAAGCGATAGTCAAATATTTTTGGAACTGGTCACTATGTGTAAAATGTAATTCTCTTTGCATGTAAAAAGATCGTTTCTGCAAGTGTTTATTTTGATTAATGTGAAGTAGATGGAGAACAAGAGCTTATACAAGAGTAGAGAAAGTCATGTGAGTGTAACACATCAGATATTTTTTTTTAAGTTTTTCATTTTACGCGTCCGGAAATTTTTAAAAATATGAGTTAATGAAAATGTTAAATAATGTTAGAGTCTTACTTTACACCTTTATTTACTCTTATTGTGTCACTTATCTGTTTCTCCATCTTTAATGAAATACTTATGTCCTATAAACATTTTAGATTTTTACTAGGTGTGCTGGGTGTTCTTCTTGAATCACTATAATCAGAGTAATGATAGTGTATGTATGTTTTACTTAGATAACGCAGCATCTGATGTCATATTATTTATTATAACATAGATTTGGAAGTTCAATTTATCGCAAGTCTTAAAATGCGGAAAATAAAACATGCATATTTTAATCAAATTACTTCATTACACAAATGGTTTACTTGAATAACGAAAGAGGCATAGAATGCATATAAGAATACATAACACTGTAAAGTATCTAATACAATTTAAATATATTGCTATTACAGAGGATTAGGTAAGAAAATAGGCTTGCTGAAGAAGATGAGGGAAAGATAAGTGCCTATTTAGACTAAAGGAATATATAAGAAGACCCGAGCTTAATACCAAGAGGCTTGGAAAAACTTCACGCAGACTTGGCTGAGTCCTGAATGTTTTATGAAGCAGAAATTTCGTGGTCTGGACAAAGAGAGGAAGCTAGGCTTAAGAAAAAATCCATCAGCTGGAACCTCTTTGGCTTAGTCAGGATAATCATGAAAGAAATATGGACTGAGGAATACAGCAGAATAAAATATAGTTAGGCAGTGTTCGAGATAATGATGTGTTCCAGAAAAAGTTTTATGTTACGTTCAGATGACCTTCTCTACCCTCTGTTGTTTATTACTGGGTGTACAAACTACTCCTGTGAACGCTTATTCTTCTATCTACTTCATCTACTACTCCAAATAAAGCTTTGCCGAAATAACTTGTTAGAGATACAAAGGGAATAGCGACAATCAAATGTTTAACAACTGGAGGCTATATGCTGGCCTTAAAATTCCATACTCCTTCCATGCAATCGCGAGAAATAACTGAAGACTGACGACTTAGAAAAGAATGACAAAGTATTGAACAAATGGAACCATTAATACAAATATCTTGGAAATGGCTTATACCACAATAAGGTTATTTTAAATAAATTGTGTGTTTTGAAGAGATCTACATTTTTTGTGTAGTACGTTTTCGTCTATCGCTTAAAGTTTATTAGTTACACAAGATTATATAAAATTCAGTGCAAATTATGAGGACTTCACAGGTATTCCCAGAAAATTCTATATATATACATCTTATTTGTCATGTGAATATGCTTAATATATGGTATTTTAATCAAAATCTTTAGAGCAATGTTTAAGAAACTGAAACATTTTCAAGTCTTCCATGTAAAGCGTAGTTTGGGATGGGAAGATTCTAGAAAATCTTCGTACCAAATTTGGTATTTATACGACTTTTCGTTTCTGAGTTGTGCTGTTTACAGACATACACGCCACACACGTTCTTTTTTTCTAAAAATGCCCTTTTTGGATTCGTGGTGCCTCAAAACACGGATATCCGGTGAAATCTTGGTGTAAAATGTTTGGTGGAATGCAATACCTTTCCTTTCTACTATGTACGTGGTGGAGAAAGTAAAAATGACATCCATAACGGTATCCCATGATACACGCTTGAGGTCTTCTGAACACGAAATAAGAAATTACAGAAAATAGTCAGCGTCCGTGAAAAGGTTAACTAAAAATGTGACGTGCACACTCATCATAGAGTCTCCATCTACGACGAATTCACATTCCTCCGTAATATAGTATATAAGTAGTATTCACATAAAAAGTGATACTTCTGTCCACTTTACGTCACTCACATTACCCAGAAAAGAATATCAAATTAAGCAATAGGTATATGCAATATTCCGAAATAGCCGTGAAAATGAGTTCTTAAGGAAAGAAAAAAGAAAGAAATAGAAAGTTGCACCACCTCCTAGTCAAAATGCTTTTTGTTTTATTTATTTTTATTCAGACAGCCTCAAAATTTCCAGTGAATTTCCGGTGAAATCTCACTATCGAAGTTTTGCGAGGAATGCAATATTCTTAATTTGTCTACTATCTATAGTAGTAAGTATTGCAAGTATTGCATTCCAGTTTAGTGCCTTACAAAAGCTACACGAAGGTTTTTTTTAAGAAAATCCGTCACTCTCAATTACTCTTTACATGGAACATTTTTGGAAATCTTCGATTTCATCAAAAATAACTCAAACGATTTTCATTAAAACATTCTATATTTCAGACATTTACAGGTTAAATACAATGGATGCCTTTTAATTCTCTGGAAACAGCCTGTGAAGTCCTCTTCATTAGGAAGGACTTTTCTATAATCTTGTATAAATGGTAAACGTTAAGCGAAATACGCACTAAACAAAAAATGTAGATCTCTTTTAAGACAGACAATTTATTCCAAATAAATTTTTGTGGGTATCAGCCACGTCCGAGATATACGCTATTAATGGTTCGAATTATTCAATATTCATTCTTTAAAGTGCTGTCAACATTCAGTTGTTTCTCGCGATGTCCAGAAAACAGTATGGAATTTTAAGGCCAGCATGTAGCGTCCAGTTCTAAAACATTTGACTATCGCTATTCCTTCTGTATCTATAATAAAATGTGTAATGTGGATATTTCTGCAAATCTTTATCTCAATTAAAATGAAATAAATTAAACAATAAGCTTTGGTAGGAATAGTTTGTATACCTACTGTAAACGCCATAGGGTAGAGAAATTAATTTGAATGTAGTGTACAAGATATTTTCTACTTACTATAGGTAAGTGGTAGAGAAAATAAAACTGGTTAAAAAAAGCTAGACGAAAAGCAGAAGGGGTAAAAGGAAAGTTACTTAAGTAAAGGAACAGAAAGGAGAGTAAAAAATAATGAAGTGGCAAAAGATTAAAGTAAATTATTATTATTATGATTATTATTATGATTATTATTATTATTATTATAATACCCTTCATATGAATTTAGTGCATGTCACGGTGCAGTGCCTTGTGAATTCAACTCCTTTGTGGTATGTTGGCAAACCTGGAAGTTGCTCTTGGGGAAACCCTGTGTTTCTTGGTAAGTACTTCATAGCAACAGTACTTTGGCTTACTGCCGTTCTAGCTTTCCTCGGTTGCAAGTTCAACCCCGCCACAAGCAACGGAGTTAAACTATTAAGTTCAGAGCCGCTAAATTTAACTGCGAATTCTCCTACTAAGAGAATTATTTTGCTGCTTTCTCAAAGTTCACAGCTCCATTTAAGGTAAACCAGCCGTGAACCATTTGTTAAACTATGAAGGAAAAAACTGAGAATATGATGTCTCTTTCTGAAACTACCCTTGCTGGCCGAGTTCTGCGGACCACACTTTAACATCTAAGTTCCATCTGCATTATTAACATAAACAAAGGGAATAGCTTTCACCGTTACACTGCTCTGAGATTCTATTCTAGAAAGAAGTCACGTGAATAAGGTTCATTGCTGTGACTAGATAAAAAATGGTTTTTCGTATATTCGGTGAACGTTCTCGTGAATTTTTTCTATGCACTATCCTTTATCCTCATCTTAATCGAGATAAAATTTGCAAAATAGTTTAATTACCTACACATTTCGTAATAGGTACAAAGAGATTAAGGTGATAGTCAAATGTTTGAAAAATGTCCATACATGTTGACCTTGAAAATCCATACTCTTTCTACGACATCGCGAGAAACAACTGAAAGGTAAGAGTACCTTTAAAAATGACAAAAGTATTGACAATAACATAGACATCTCGGAAAGGCTAATGCTACAACAGGCTTCACAGGCGTATATCAGAAAATTCAACATGTACATTTTATTTGTGATGAAAATCGCTTTAACACATGATATTTTAATAAAACATAGTTAAATCATTTTAGAAAATACAAAATTATAAAAAATCTTCTATATAAATGACAATTAGCTATAGTGGTATTGTCTTGAAAATCTTCATGGTAAGAGCTAACTTAAATACCAAGTTTGGTATTTCTTCGATATTTCGTTTTTGAATTATGCTATTCACACACACACACACACACGTAGTGGACTATTTTCTAAAACTGTTTTTACTCAGGGGCAAGTGCTATAGGACAAGGCTGGAAAGGCAGAATCAGAGGATTGAAAAATCAATGCCACAGCCGGAATTTGAACCACGGATCACCCGGTTTTTTTCCGATTGCTCTAGCTACTGAACTACCATGGCAGCATGGACATTGTCCTGCACATGTCAGTGTGGAAGACTAATTAATTCATTGATTGAGGTAATAGAGGCAAAACTAATGAAGCCTGGGACTTTTAAAGAACAGCTTTGTAAGTCGCCATTGGGGTATGCCATCTCAATATAATCTCCTTCTGTCGTATAGGGAAAACATGCGAGTCAGCTGCAGAATTTAATGTCCTTCCGGCATGTTGCCATGGTAGCTCAGTGGTTAGACAAACCGGACGGAAACTGGGAGATCTTGATTCAAATCCCAGTGGCATTGGATTTTTTTTTCAGTCTTTTGATTCTACCTTTCCAATGGTTCAACACTTAGCCATTCTTTTGAAGTGCTGCCGATTTTCAATTCTTTCTGGGCAATTACATGGAAACAGTATGGAATTTTAAGGCCAGTTTTTAAACATTTGACTATCGCTGTTCTCTTTGTATCTAAAACGAAATGCGCAATGCAACTATTTTCGGAAAGGTTTATCTCGATTAAAATGAAGTACATATAAAATAAACTTTCGTAAGAATAATTGGTATATCCACTAATAAGCGATAGAGGGTAGAGAAAATCGTCTGATTTTTTAAAAGTGGTTCACTATATGAAGGCTTTTAATTTCCGTGCTTATTGCATGCCAACGAGAAAACTAATAGCCGATAACCATTGAAAAGCGAATAAACGTTCGCAAATTCAAACCAATAACAATGAATATTACAGAAATTTTAATGACACAAACATATATTTCGCCTATACTGTGTGATTTAATGAGATCTACGTTTTTCTATATAGTAAGAATTTGTCTGTCTTTTACAGTTTATTAATAATACAAAAATTATTCTGAATGAAGAGAACTTCACAAGGTATTCCCAGAAAAATCAAGATACACATTTTATTCCGAATGTAAATATCTTATAGATATGGTAATTAATAAAAACCGCCAGAGCCATTTTAAGGAAATGCAAAATAACGAAAATTTTCTCGTGTGTAGGGTAGTGTGGGTTGAAGAATTTACTTCAAAATCTTCGTGTCGCATTCTTGGAGGATGCTGAACTTAAAATACCAAGTTTGATATTTAACCGAACTTTCGTTTTAGAGTTATAAAACACTGACACACACGCGTGCACGCACGTAAGCACGCATCTTTACGTAGATAAACTAATACAATAAATTTCATGGTTGAGATATACTTCTTTTGAATATGCCAGTGGAAGATTTTCAAGAAAAGCCACCAGTTCCATGTCATCCTTTCAAAAAATAACGAAATATTTGGACTAAAACATTGCATGCTTGATACATAACATGGCAAGTAAAATTTGTTTTAAAATTATCTATAAATCGCTTTAAAACCTCTTCATTTTCATTGAATTTTAGGCATTGGGAAGCGAAATAGAGAGAAAGACCAATAACTTAACAAACAAAAATAATGTAGAACGTACGATATGAAATTTGTGCAAATTATCCTTTTCCTGGCATTAGCCATTTCCGAAATATTATTTTTGATATGTCTGGTGCGCTGTAAGATGCTTCTTTTCCTTTGCAAAAACGGAGAAATACCGAACTTTTGATACAAAAAATACAGCGCTGTTAATAAATAAGACCCTGTTGATTATTCTGATGCCATTTCTAAGCAAACATTTATTGTGATATAATTAAGTTATGTTATTGTAAAGGTACATACTATAGAGGGGCCCCAGCATCCAGGGCAGAGCTCTGCACATAGAACACTGCCCTTTACGCTCCTACCGTGACTTCTTGGGAGCGAGGAACTAGGGGAGAGACCCGAAGGGCGACCACAGAGATGACGTAAGAATAGACGGGGTCCCTAACGCTTCCACTTCGAACGCATTCAACGCCGCTCAAGCCCATACACAGATTTCTAACCCACGAGGTTCTGTCCGAGGTCACCCGCAGTCGGGACCTAGCCGAGACCAACAGACCAGGAAGTAGCTCCACAAAGCAAACCTCCATCACCCAGCCACAACACACCGAATATAGTCGCCTGCTCCTTCAACAGATGATGATAAAGGAAATGACGGTAGGAAAGTAATGATAAAAGAGGAACCACCCTAGCATTCGCCTGCCGACCCGAGGAAACCACACATGGTAAGAGTGGGCGGGAATCAAACCCGTGACCTCCCGAATGCGATCCTCACACGTTACCACGGAGCCATCTCACTTGGTATGTGTGACTCGACCACATCACATGTTTTAGCATAAGTCGTTACTGAAATTAAAATTTCTCTTAATAATACACGAACTTTCATCTGTTTTTAAAAGATAAAATAGATAAAAAGTTGTTATACTCGTAGGTTTTATTATTTTCGTATAGTAATGATAAATATAAGCAAATGTTGGAGATGTATGATAAAACAATGTGGTAAAGGGAAGAACATAGGACTAAAAGTAAGAAAATCAAAGTTAGTCACAGTGAAGTAACATTTAAAATACTCGTTTTCCAGTTTCTTTGTAACATAAGGAGCTTTCCTTTCGTTTAATTCAAGTAACTAAAATTATACAGAGATTTCAAAGGTAAGCTCGCTTTGAAATGCAGCACAGAAGTATATGTAGTACTTTCCTAAAGGATTGTCTCACAAAAGGGCTTATAGGCCCCAGGGCTCGGCTCAGAAGACCTGTTTTGTGGCTTCGGTTAACAGATGGCGGGAAACTAGCCAGCTTTTTACCTCGGGGAATTCTTACTGTATTCATTCTGGTTACAAAATGGGTGAACCCTTAGGCATTTAGGAAGGGTGAGGCATAGAAGAACATTTCTTTTATGGAGGCGTTTATTTGAAGTAATTCTGAGAAAAGTTCATGTCCATCATTAATCATTTTTACTACACCGTTGTATACAAATACACGTTAAAATACGCATATTTTTAAAAAGGAAGGAAGCCATTTTAGTTCTGTAACTGTCCCACATATTTCTACATGTCACATGCCCACAAACATCATCCTGGAAAGGAATGCAGTACTCGTATGTGTGTGTTTAACGTAAAACAACCATTCTCACAGCAATAAAAAGGAGACAGAAATGTCTGCATGCAAATGAGCATGCTTGCTTCACTCATTTTTATTTCTTTCTTCTGTTTACTGTGCTGCATGCCATACATCAGTGAGGTAGCATTACCAGCAAAACTACCACGCACTTTTTCTGTCCTATTACATGCATTTTCCAAAGATGTGAAGTCTGAAATTTGGTTTTACAGTATGACATATACTGGGTGTTCATTTCAAAGTGCGTCAACGCATTCTATATGACATCACAGCCTAGAACTCAACCCCCCTAGTATTTTCGCTGAGGGTATGATTTGTGTTTCGGAGAAGTTGCCTAGCAAGCAACACGGCAAGCAGAGTACTCTACCCCGAAGGGATAGTCAGTCATGTAGTGCCGGACGGCGGCTATATCCAGACAGTATATAGTCCTGTAAAACTTCGCAATATAGAAGCAATTCCTTGCATGCGTTTTGAAGTCTTTCTCTATTCAATTATACCCAAGAGTGGGAGTATGTTTCTCTTCAAGGTCGGAGTATGCGTTATTTTTATAGTATGTATTATTCAACACATTGCTATTTACAACCAGGCGAGTCACTTACTCTTATATTCTACAATTGTCTACATTCTGATGTAACAAAATTAATTACCGAATCTCAATTAAAAATTGAAAGCGTTATACATTAGAGGGAAATATTCCATCTTGATGTTTGTCGGGTAGGACCGGACAATGCTCTTTCCTGAGGCACCGAACACCGTTCCGGCAATTTTTCGTATTCCTGCAGATCTTATTATGGAAGAGATCATCCTAAAATTAAAGATGAAGAAAAAATAAATGTCTGCTGGACCGAAGATAATGTGAAACTTGCTCTAAATGACGTTTTATCGGGAAAACAAGCATCAGAGAAGCGGTATGATTGTACACCTTCCCAAAAAGTTCTTTACACGATAGATTCACCAAAGTAAAGAAAGAGGAAGAAATTAAAAGTCAACATAGATAACTATGAAGAGTAATTTTTATGCATGTGAAACAGTTAGATTACATGTTTATTCCCTTGTCGAAGAACGAATTCTTGAAACTGGCTTTTGATTTAGCGAAAACGTTGAGGTTACCACATAGATTTAATAGGAAAAAGAATTAACGGGCAAGGATTCTTACTAGCTTTGTAAAGAGACATTCTGAAACATCCCTCTGAAAACCAGACTCCACCGTCATTACGCGTGCAGTGGATTTCAACAAGCCCCAGGTGGATCTGTTTTTCCTAAAGCTTACTGCACTTTCTGCATTTTGTGTGGGGAAACTTTTGAAGAAGACTGAAATCAATGTCAAAAGAGTATGGGAAAACTGGTAATTTGGAAAATGTTATCTTATATTTTGAGTGTGACAAGTGCATTTACTTTAATAAAACTTTTGGAATAGAAAACGCAAAAAAAAAAAAAATAAATAAATAATAATTTCAAATTTGTTGGACTGTCCGGTATTACCCGCCAGTTAACCTAAAGGATGTCGGGTTTTTAAAGTTTGTTTAATCATTAATTGCATTCCATTTTGTTGTTTTTTCTCATCCATAGTGTTTTCTTGTCTTAAAAAAGTGTTAATAAAGTTTTGTTCATTTCTTTATTACAGTCATAAATAAAAAACGTGGAAAAGCCTAAGTGCACAGTCATACCCGACCTTCCCCTAAACGCCGGAGGCGCTATCCTGAGATAACCATATTCCACTGGAAGTTTCTTTCTCCCCGCCTACCATGAAGATTCTAGAACTACTTAGAAGATTCCAGAGGCTATATACAAGCGAACGTTCTCGCAAATGAATCATTTGTTTGGTCAGCGAGTTTCCACTGTGACATTAAGTGTGGTGATAAAATGCTTTCTACGAGTAAGATTGTGCGACAGTTGTGACGAACACTGAGGGCTGCTATTGCGAGAGATTAAGAGAGGTCTTGTGTTCGATACCGCAGCGAGTGAAGCGGAAGAAAAAAGAAACTACATCGCGTGTTTCATTGCGCCGTTATCTCGTGAGGTAAAGCAAAGTAGCAATGCAAAACTGAACTAGATCACATTAGTGAAGCGATAGTGAAAGAACATCGAAAATGTTTAATCTCTTGTTACATAAAGTATTTTACCCATACTAAAACGTAAATCAGAGTAATCATTTTAATGATATAATTAGATTCATCTTTGCTGGAGGTAACATGTGGCACCAATGCATATTTTCTTGGAGATAATGGATATAAATGATACGAAATTGATCGCGGGTAGGACACGTGTGAATCGAAATGTTCACGGAAAAGGGAGAAATATTTATTCCTGAAGACGTTCTAATGGATGTTTAGAGTGCAATGAATTCATTGATCCCTAAAAAACCTGATTTTCTATATAATAAAGAGCACAAGTAAGAAATGAAATAAAAATATTGTAGCAATGAAGTAAAGCATTTTAAACCACTACTGTATTTAAAAGTATTTACTTGTTAGGAGCGAAGAAAGAAACGATGGTTTATATGGCAGCAGCGGATAATATATTTATTGTGACGCTGCAGCTATGGTTAAAGGTTACCGGGAAGTCTGCGTTGTCAGTCAGAGATAAAGACAGGTAGCGCTGTCGCCCTGCATAAAGAGTGGAGCTCTATCGTCAGATAACCAGAATGTTCTGGAAGTTTCCTTCCCTTCGCCTCCAGAACGTGTGTGCAGAACATTCTACAATGTTGGTTTTCAGCTTCCACGCGCTATATAAGTCAGCGGTTCGCTAGAGAATACTAAGCGAGTCAGTCAGTTGAGTTAGTAAGCGTGTGCGTTTCTGGTGCGACAAAAAGTGCTGTTCTCCGAGTGAGAGAAAGACGTTTGTGACGACTACTGTGACATGCAATGAGTACTACTTTTGCGAGATATTGGAGAAGTGTTGTGTTCGACTCCCCAGTGGGTGAACCAAACGGAAGAAGTGTCTATGTCGTACGTATTTCATTACACCATTACGTCACAAAGAAATGAAGTGATAGTGAGAACTTAGAGAAATGACACTGAAAAGTTGAACTAGAATATATTAAAGAAGTGATAGTGAGAACATTTTGAAGTGGGTTAGAAAATGCACAAAGTTCATATATATAAACTGAAAATGTCCATATTTGTCTACAATCAGTGCAAAACAATCCATGTGTAACACAAAATTACACAATTTTCGAAACGTTTTACCTAAATTTAGACAGATATGTATCTACTATCAAAATCGCAGCTTTAGAATAAATGGTAGTATTTAGTTACATTTATAATCATATGAAAGCTGGTGACAACGTTATTCTTTATTTAGGCACCGCCCACTTATCTCCACGGCCATGCCAAATGCTACAGTATAGCCTGTACGTGTTTGTTTCTGGTGTGCAGAATTAGCTGTAGAAGGTAGGCCGTCCGTAGTTTACGCTCTGCCTCTTAGAGGCACCCAGAATTCAATTTTGGGCAGGTAATTGAGATTTTATCTCCTCCGTATATAAACCTGCTTGAAAATTGTCCCATGTCTGGTGTCTTACTCAGATTTAGGTGGGTGTTGCAACTTCGTTGCTCCATGGCAATTCAGGAGCCTTCGGGAATACATAGATACCTCTTATCTTCATTATACAAAGTCAACATGCATACACTCATATGAATTTCTGTATCCTTTATAGTTTATTAGCGGGTACATAAATTGTTCTTTCTAAAGTATATTTTTCTATCTACTTCATTTTAATTCAAATAAAACTTTGCAGAAATAGATACTTACATATTTCGTTATAGATATAAAGAGAACAACTGTAGTTAAACGTTTTTGGATTGTATGCTGGTCTTAAAATTCCATACTGCTTCCATGGAATCAATAAAATCGATGGTACTTAAAACGAATGACAGTCATGAACAAATCGAAATATTAATAACTTATATCTCAGAAATGACTGATCTACAAAAAATTTATTTGAAATAAATTGTGTGTTTTAAAGATATCTACATTTTTGTGTAGTACGTTTTCGTCTATCCCTTAACGTTTACCAGTTATACAATACAATAAAAAATGCCTTCTGAATAAAAAGGACTTTACAGGCTATTCAGAAAATTTAAAATATACGTTTTTTTGTCATGTAAATGTTTTTAACATATTTATTTTAAACAAAATCGTTAGAGACAATTTTAGAAAATAAATGTTGAAAGATATTCCATGTAAAGGGTAATTTGGGATGGGGGATTTCTTTAAAATCTTCGCGTCGCACCTATGGAAGGTACTGAAGCTAAATACCAAGTTTGGGATTTATCGGACTTTTCGTTATTGAGTTATGCTGTTCACAGGCACACACACGGGCCTTTCTCTAAAAAGGCTTTTTTGGATTCAAGGGGCTTCAAAACATGTATTTCCGGTGAAAGTTTAGTATGAAATTTTGGGGGAATGCAATAACCTCTCCACTGCTATGTATGTGGTAGAGGAAGTGAAAATTAATTGCTGATAAACGTTAAAAAGGCTGGACCCGTAGCTCAACTGGTAGAGCACCTGCCTGCTGTTTTTTTTTTATTTATGGACGCTCTTTAACTACCATGGTTCTTAGCGTCCCATTCTATATTGGGCGTGAAACACCTGTAATTTTGCTCAGAGGCCTCTACCTGCCTGCTGTGCGAGGGGTCTTGGGTTCGCTTCCCGGCTGAGGGAATGGGAATTTTTCTATAGCCAGGATTATTTTATATCCTCCTCAGAGTCTGGAAGTATGCATGAGAGCGTGAAAGTGTGTATGATTAAAACCCCAAGAGTGCAAGAAACCCAATGACAATAGAATACGAGTTAACACATTGCCAATTGACAATAACTTCCAAACTAAAGGCCGCCGATGAGATGAATGTATTTAAAGGTGGGGTATAAATGGAACAAAAACAATGTTAACAAAATGTGCCTACTTAAGAACATAATAGTGTCTTCCTTAATAAAATATATAATTTTAAAAGCAGACTAATAAACTTAGAAGGCATACATTTAGATCCTGTAAAAGTTTGTCTGAAATCGTAAACCATTTCTGAGATACTGGACCATGAATTTGATAAATTTAACATTGGCGGGATAGGGGATTTAATCTTCTCTTAACTGCTGCCACTCATTACCTTCAACTATCCTGAAAGTCACTTTAAGTAGTAAAACCACAATTTTTATATTACAAAAAATGAAATCATTTGCTTTATGAATTTAGTACTGGAATGTGCATGTTGTCTGAGTATTTAATGTAACACGCAAGTGGAGAACACGATGGCTAGAATTTTGAATTTTCTAGCCAAACTGAACTAACCGCTCCCACCTGAAGTCAGCGACCTTCTAAGGAGTAAGCTTTAGGAGCTTACCAGTTAACCTTTCGAGGAAGGAGTATTTTTCTTACGTTAAGCGGAGTGATATCATGTCACCTAATATAGCTCATAAAATTTATTATCAGTACAAGAGCATTGTAACCCAAAGAATAATTCTGAATCCCGCCATTCCATCTATTTTTACTTTCCCTACTACGTATAGTAAAGTAGGAAAAGTATTGCATTCCACCCAAAAATTCGATACCGAGATTTCACCCAAAATACATGTTTTGAGGTGCCCTGAATCCAAATAAATAATTTTTGGAAACGACCTTATGTGTGTCTGTCAGTGAACAGCATAGACGAAAAGTCGGGTAAATATCACACATAGTATTTGAGTTTAGCATCTTCTAAGGATGCGACACGAAGATTTTCAAGAAAATCCCTCCACTCCATACTACCCCTTATAAAGTATATTTTTCAAAACATTTTATTTTCTCAAAAATTTCTCCACCGATTTTGATTAAAATATCATATGTTTAAAACATTTTAATGGCAAATTAAATGTGTATCTTGAATTTTCTGGAAATGTTCCCAAAATTCCTCTTCATTCTGGATGAACTTTTGCATACCTGGTAAACTGTAAAAGATGGACAAACTTTTATGACACAAAAAATATGGACCTCGTTAAAACATACAATCTGTGCCATATACATTTTTGGTGGAGTCAACCATTTCCGAGATATTCCGTGTTATTTGTTTGAATTTTCCAATACTTATACTTTTTCTCAAGTGGGAATTCGTTATTCCGTTTTTACGTCCTGGACATACAGAGAGAATCGAATGCTCCACGTAGCAACCAGCTCTTAAAAGATTTGACTATCGTTTAAAGCCTACCAATTCCCCTTGCATCTACAAGAAAATTAGCAATAAAATAGTTTCTATAAATATTTAGCTTGATTAACATGAAGTAGAGGGAGAATAAACGTTTCTAAAAATAGTTTGTACGAGAGTAGAGAAAGTAATGTGAGTGTAACACATCAGTTTTTTTGTTTCTTTTTTGCTAGGTGGCATATTTTTTATGCACTAACAATCATGATCTATAACCCTCACACTTATAGCGTTTATTTATAAATGACAGAATAATAATTATTATTCTCATGTTATCCCATGCAAGTAGACCATAGCTGTATTCCAGAGTTTCAGAGATCGATATCACAGTTCCACCTCGTGCTGTATAGTTATCTGATGCTCCAGAGTACGCCATTGTTTCCACTAACTGTAAAATCAAGCGAACCTTTGAAGGTTGAATGTGGCCTGTTAATTTGCTGCTTCAGGTGAAAGCGAAACGACAGGTTAACGCTTCCACAAGCTTCACCCCTGAGAGAAATTTCTGGATATTGGAAGCCAACCGAATCCCTAGTAATGAAACGGATTAGGTGGTCGGTCAGGTGAACGATTGACATTTTCTGTTTCGGAAACAGGTCTTTGCTTTACGCAGAGGTACACGCAGAGGAAACCATCACAAATATCGTAAAAATTTGTCCAAGGATTTCGGGGAAAATTACACCAAGAGAAAAAAATGCTGATGTGACACACTCACACTACTTTTTCTACTCTCTATGGTTTATTAGTGGGTATACAAACTAATCTCACCAAATTATAACTAGAAAAATTTTCCGGGCTGAGAAGCCGTGGTATGCTGGAGTTGACAGGTTCAGACGCTCCGTTCACGACTGCGGTGAACATCCTCAGTGGCGTGGTTTGGTCACAACTGACACGTTGGAGTGGAGTGGAGTCGCTCTGGTGGGCTCGTGGTCAATCTAAGTGAGTTTTGCTATGTAGCTACCCTTGGAAGGGCTTTACCATAGGTAGGATGGATTGTTGTAGAGTGACGGTTTTGTGTTGAAGTTGGGGTGAGATGGGAGTTAGATCTATGTTTTTATAGGTTCCTCGTTGGCTGAAATAGCGTCAGTATTTATACTCAGGCTGCTCTCACGCGATTGGTCCGGCTGGAGGTGCATGTGCGGTGGTGGTGGGGGGAAAGGGTTAGCCACTCCGGTGCTTTTGATTCCTGATTGGTTCGGATGATCTCTTTGAGGTTTGTGCCTGTTTGATGTTCTCAAGCAGTGGATGCTAGTTTTTGCTTAGTAAAAAAAAAAAACCCTTCACCAAGAAGACAGACCACACCACTGAGGATGTACACTGCAGTCGTGAACGAAACGTCTGGACCTGACAACTCCAGCAGACCACGGCTTCTCAGCCCGGAAAATTCTTCTAGTTATAATTTGGACTCCGGCCGTGAAAGCTTACGACTACTGATAATCTCACTAAAGCTTAGTTTTCTATCTACTTCACTATAATCTAAATAAACCTTTGCAGAAATAGCTACATTACACATTCCGTTATAGATACAAAGGGAACAGCGATAGTCAAATGTTTAACAACTGGACACTATACGCTGGCCTTAAAATTACATACTGTTTCAATGCAATCGCGAGAAACAACGTAATGTTGATAGGAGTTTAAGAGAATGACAAAGTAATGAAGAGTTCGAACAATTATTAACGGATATATCAGAAGTAGCTTATACAACAACAAAATTTCTTTGTCATACATTGTGTGTTTTAAAGAGATCTTCAGTTGTTGTGTAGTACGTTTTCGTCTATCGGTGAAGTTTGGCAGTTAACAACATTATAGAAATCTTTTTCCGAATGAAGCACACTCAAAATATATTCCCAGAAAATTGAAGATGTGAATTTTGTCATCTAAATATCTTTAATGTATGGTATTTTAATCAAATTCTATGCAGCCACGTTTTAGAGAATTAAAAATGTTGAAAAACGTTTTTCATTTATGCTGTTCACAGACTTACACAGGGACCTTCTTCAAAAGTGTTTTTTTTATTCAAGGGGCCTCAAAATATGTATTTCCGCTGAAATCTCAGTAGAGATTACTTTTGGGTGGAATGCAATACCTCCTCTACTTAATATGTCCGTGGTAGATAAAGTAAAAATCTGAAGTGTTACATTCACACGATCTTCTATGTACACTCTTCTACAAACTATTCTGTTACAGGCTTATTGTTCTGTCTACTCCATGTTAATCGAAATAAACACGTGAAGAAATTGTTTAACATACATTTTGTACCGAGCGGGATGGCTCAGGCAGCAACGTCTGTGGCCCCCATTCGGGCGGTTCCTGGTTCGATTCCTGATGACCGCCCACTTTGACCATGGGGTTCTTCGTAGATTTTCCCCTGACCGCCTAGGAGAATGCCGGGGTAGTGTATTCTACCACGATTTCTCCTTTCCCCCATTTATTTTCATCTCTCTCTCTCGTTTCAGGTGTGTTTTCAGGTCCTGCGGTGCTGGCGATGTCGGGCAAATGGCGCAGTTGCTTGCGCATAGGAAAGATTTCTTCCTGTAAACGCCAGGGTGCGTTGTCCCACTCCCGTTAGCTGCCTGCGAACGCGAGACTGCCTAGGGCTCCTTCACCTCATTCCTGCCTCCCGTGGGATGTAGCCACAACTGGTCGCAGTAGTATCTCCACATTTGTAGCAGGCACAAGGTAAATACAGAAGGATAATGTGGTATTCAAATCCTTTAACAGCGAGTCGCTCTGTGATGACCTTGAAATTCCCTTCACTGCACATGAGCACGAGAAAGAAACGAATAGCGACTTAGCAGTTATAACATGTATAAGGCACTTGACAATTAAAAATAATAATATAGAATGTCTTGGAAATAGCTAATACCACACAAAATTTATATAAATTACCTGTTTTAAAAAATCTAATTTTTTGTGCAATAACTTCTCTCTATATTTTACGATTTACAATTTACGGAAAATTCATTCAGAATAAAGAGGACTTCAAAGACTATTTGCAGAAAATTTAAAGTTTACATACTTTCATATAAATATCTTAAACATGTGGTATTTTAGCCAAATCGTTAGACCAATTTTAAGAAAAAAATTGATGTGATACATTCACATGACTTCCTTTACCCTCTATCGTTTATAAGCGGGTATACAAACTATTCTTACTCAGCTTATTTTTCTATCTACTGTTTTTAATCCAAATCAACCTTTGTAGAAATAGCTACATTACACATTTCATTATAGATACAAAGACAACAGTGATAGTCAAATGTTTAAGAACTGGACGTTATATACTGGCCTTAAAATTACATACTGTTTCTATGTAATCGCGAGAAACAACTGAATGTTGACAGGCTTAAACAGAATGACTAATAAATGAATAATTTGAGCCATTAATAACGGATATCTCAGAAATGGCTTATGCCATTCGATTTGTTCAGTAGTTTGTCATCCTGTAAGTCCCATCGATTTTCAGTTGCTTCTCGCGTTGCATGGAGTTTTGTGGAATGTGTAATAAAGCTACTCCCGAAAATGTTTATCTCTTTTTAAATGAAGTAGCTAGGAAAACAGAGTTTCGTAAGAATAATTTGTATACCCACTAATAAACGATAGAGGTTAGAGAAAGTGATGTGAATATAATATCAGATTTTTTTTACAAAGTCTTAATGCCATTTTCGAAGGTATGAAAATAACAAAGATATTTCCATGTAAAATGTTCCTGGGATGCGGAAATTTTCTTAAAATATTCATTTGGCATTCTTAAATTAATATACGGAATGCAGTATTTATCCGAATTTTTGTTTTCCATTTATGTTTTTATCTTATACTCATATACACGTACCTTTTTAATCAAGAGATCTCAAAATGCATATTTTTGGTGAAATATCTGTGTTGAACTTTTGGTTGTAATACAATACTTCCTGTAAACAACATTGGTAAGAAAACTGAAAGAAACTTACAAATGCGCTTTTAAACTATGTACGGTGATCTATGAAGAACTGACACACTTGTTTCCTTCATTGTTTCAAAACGGGTAGGGCTAGCGACAGATTATTATACCTAAAATGCATAGGAATTTTGGGAGATTATTTACATCTATGTTTAAAATGTCCTCCATCCTGCATAAGGCACAACTCAACACGTTCTCCATGTTATTGGCCACTCGTTGGAGGACTCTGTTGTCAATAGCTTGAATCTGCTGTGTAATATTGTGCTTCATATCGTCCAATGTCTGAAGATGTGTGGCATAAACCCTGTCTTTTAAGTAGTCCCATAGAAAGGAGTCTGACAAGGTCAAATCCGGAGATCTCGGTGGCCACAGGTTCTTGCAAATTATCCGGTCTTCAAAGAAACTTGCAATTAGTGCCATGCATTCATTTGATATATGGCATGTAGCGCCGTCCTGCTGAAAATATCCCTGACTCGGCTCCACATCGTCTAATTGCTCAGCAATCTCCATGAAAATCCGTCGGTACTCTGCAATGTTCACATTGTTTTTAAAAAAGTTAGTCCCAATATTATCTGTGCGGATATTTCCCACAAAACTCCAATTTTAACCGGGCGCGTAGGTGCATATTTGGATAAATGCAACCATGCTTCAACTGTGAACCATGTGATGGGCAATATGGCAGAATTTTTCACAATAAACGCCTGACGCCAATGACAATAATTCAGTCGTCTATCCTTATCTGGCTCCTTTAACTGATGGACAACCGTAATCCTATACGGCTTTAGGCCTGCACTTTTAACAGCTCTCTGACACATTGAGTAGCTGTACCCTGTCTCCTGCGACAAACGTCTTAATGATTTTTTGGGTGATTGATCCAGTCGTACTCTTGCGTCAACAACTGTGGGAAGCCTAGATGAACGAGTTTTGCCTTTTTTACTCACCAGAGATCCAGTTGTTTTCTATTTGTTTATCACTCCCAGTATTGCGTTTCTTTGGGGAGGATTACGAACACAAAATTCTCTCTGGTGCCCTTTGAGTAGCTGTAATTGAATTCATAATCCAGTATTGCTTTACAAGGAAGAGTCGTTCATTTAATTTGTGCTCCATTTTCACGTTGACTAGAACAAAATCTCAAAAACAGTTTCCGACGATAAAACTAACTACGGATAAAACATGAACATCTGCGCATCTAGTGACAGGCAATGAAACTGCAAAAACGTATTGCTTAATTTGGTGCTAAAATAGGGATATTGAGTGAATTTCGAACAGAATAATTAAAGAAAGAAATGTGCCAGTTTTTCATAAAACACCCTGTATTTAATTAGCTGAAGAGATAACTGCAACTTCACTATAATTTTGCTGATGATATAAATACAACACAGAAAGTAAATATCAATTTACATAAAGGTTGTTCCCCTTGAAAGTATTAAGGATAGATTACAATAAAAGCTTTAAACACGAAGCAATGAAAGCAGGATTTAAAACGAAACGTACCATCACTTGAACATAGTTTAGTTTTCTTCAAAATATCTCTGATGTAACAAAAGAATATGAAGATAAAAAGATGTAAATTAAACATCAACAACATTGCAGACAATGCGGGAATCACTTCATAGAATATTAAATCACAAACCAGAAAATGGAAGATGAACAAGAACGAGACGAAATTATTATAAGGCAATGGCAAGTCCTGCTTTAACGCACGGCTGTGAAACATGAGCAAAAACGAGAAACCGAATATAGAATATAAAAATGAGGTTTTTAAGGACTGAAGGATGTACGCTTTTAGGCTGAATAAATCATGAGCCCATAAGAGAGGAACTCGGAAGAAAATCCATTCTGAGGAAATACAGTGTTACATAAATACATGTTCACAGCTCGTACAAGAAATGAATGAAAGAAGTGACTGCTACAAATATGATTTTGCTTTTACTGGCACTAGTGATCAAATAACGCGTCTTCAGATTTATTCGTCATTTATCGCCAGTCGGTTTAACTGAATGACGTCATTGTTAGTTCAACAGCCCCTTTTCTCATAGGCAAGGTGCAGAATTATAAGTCGGACTCTTGCGTTTCCGACTTAAAACTGGTTGTTGTACTGCGGCGGTGCAGAACTGCTTTCACTAGGACATTTTATGCGTTCTTTGCACGCGAGATGGAAGTGATGACCGATCACAGAATTAGTATAGTTGAGTGCTACTTCCGAACTGGAAGGATACGAGGGCGGTATAACGTTACGATATTGACCGCTGTGTAAATGAACTTTCTTCGTTCTTGCCCAGAATTTCATCAAATGCCGAAACAAAACCTGATAAAAACAGTTGCTTTCATTTAACAGAAAATTTACAAACATCTAAAATATTTAAGGATGTTTAAAATATTTCTAAAGGCTACCTCAGCTGTTTTTTTTATTAAAAATGTTAAAGTTGTGTCATTAAAGCAAGACGTCTACACTACAGAAACGTCTAATTATTTGATTTACCTATCAGTATGCATGCTGAGATTGCGAGTTTACGAGACGCAAGCGAAAGAAGTTCCAAATGTAAATACTGAAAAGGTACGATACAAGTCCCATTTCACTAAGATGACCTCGTAACAATAGATATCCTCTCGTTCCACTGATCTTTCCCTAGCTCTCTGCTAGACGCACTGGGGATAGTCACTTCAAAGTACTGACTCATGTGCAGACAACCGACTGGCCGCTAAGGCCGAATAAATCTGGAGACCTCGTATCTACGTTTTTACTTTTATGTCTAATGTGGCTACAGCATATACTTCTTCGTTATGCGTTATAGCAATTGGCTAATAATGTTCGTCACGTGTGTATGTGTGTTTATGTGTGTTTGTTCATTTGGTCCACTGTAAGCAACGCTCAGGGACATTGAAGAAATTATACAATTATGAAATATGCAGCATAACTAATAATCACACCCAGCACCAAGATCTTGTTCAACTAATAACATAACCAACACCAAAAATATTTCTCCCTCACCTTCCCTCTCTCCCTCCCTCCCTCCCTCCACACCATGCATTATTTAATAAACGAAAATTTGTAAACCATCACCATTCCAAGAGTAAACATCTCAACATGCCTTACAGTAAGACAATAACAAATAAGTGTATGCCATCTGCACTATGTACTGAATATTTATATATTGCACGACATATTGAAAACTTCCTCCATAGTATATGGGGACTGAGAATATAACAAAAACTTTAGCTCTTTTTAAAGGCATGGAAAGTTATTATAAATTGTTATTGTAAAATAGTAGCATCCCTTGTGGAACAAATCGCCTGCATACCTTGTATTGTGGTCATGCGCAGCAAGGTTCATTATGAAGTTAGCATAATTATCTGCAAGGTAGCACAAGAGATAATATGCGTACTCACCAGTGAGAATAAGAATTTTTGGGGTTTTGAACAAGGTTCTGCAGGAATGACGGGACCTAACACCACAAATAATACGCATGGCCTTCCTTTTGTAATATAAATACTTGCTTGCTGCGTGCCGAATTACTCCAAAATTACCCCAGGCAACACTTTTCCTATGATGGATGTCTTTTAGGTTGGTTGTTATTTGCCTATATTGACGTCACAGAGACCATGGGTTCAAAGGTACTGCACTGTGAAAGGAAAGGGCAACCTGTTTGTGCTGCGTCGGAGAACAATCGTACGTTTCATTTGTTTAGGATTCGATTCCTGGCTTTTCAGAAGCGTATAAAATAAAGAACACACAACTTGGTTTCCATAAGATATACAATTTTATTTATTTTAAGTATGCAACTATAACATCGTATCATGTTGAGGGAACTTTCTCCTAGTAAAAGCATATTTTTAGTGAAAACAGAAGAAATTTAACTTTTTCACACTTAAAAATGCACATTGTTATGGGATGTAGTTTGTATCAGAATCACTTTTACCTAGATTGTAAATACTTGTGTATAATTTTAGTACGTCATTTATTTTGTATATAGTGTCGAAAACGTGTGTAAGAAATATTGTAAACATGTAGACAAACAAGTTAAATGATACACGCATGCATATTATATGGCAGTGGTAACCTGTAGAAACGCATGTTTGTTCCACCGACCCACACCAGCGAACAGTCGCGTGTTGTCGATGGACTGGTCTTATCTACTAGTAAACACAGGTACTCTATACACCAGTACCAGTGAACCTCGCGGCGAACTGGGACATAGTGCCGTCCCTGTTCATAACCCACTAATTCCTTTCAAATAAATCTTATGTGTTATACTTGCATGACTCTCACTGTTCACTATTCTTTATTATACCCTCTGAAAAAAGCTTCTTACAAAAACTTATTTTTCTACCTATTTCGTGTAAATCTAGCCAAACCTTTGCGTAAATAGTTCAATTGTACATCTCATTGCAGATGCAAAGGGAGTAGAAGAAACCTAATTCATAGTAATTATTTAAACGCGAATTTCTATATGCTGGTTTAGAAATTCCATACTCTCTCGCGCAAAAAAGTTGAATAGCGATAGCAATAAAAATATCTCGAAAATGAATAATCCCACAAAAAGGGTAATTTCAAAGATACCTATATTTTTTCGTGTGCTGTTTTTGTCTATACGTTAACGGTTACCAGTTACATGTAATTACACGAAGTTCCTTCTGAATGAAGAGGACTACACAGATTATTTTCCGAAAATTCAATATATACATTTCATTTCTTAGCTAAGCATGTTATATGTGTGATACGTTGATCAAAATTGTTATAGCTATTTTTTAAAAAATAAAAAAGGTCCATGTAACGGATAGTTTGGATTTGGGAATTTTCTTCAAAAGCTTCGTGTTGCATCTTTGGAAGATACTGAATTTGAATTCCTACCAAGTTTAGTATCTTCACGGACAGTTTTTCCAAAAATGCCTTTTTGGATTCAAGGGGCCTCAAAACATGTATTTCCAGTGAAATCTCGGCATCAAATTTTTGGGTGGAATGCAATACCTTCATTTTTCTACTAGTACATGGTAGACAAAGTATCATTATCATTTGAAGTACATTTTATTCCGAAGAAATTTTGCATAATCTTGTTAAATGGTAAACACTAAGCGATAGACGAAAACGTAATGCACAAAAAATGTACCACTCTTTAAAACATACAATTTATTTCAAATAAGTTATTTGTGGCATATGTCATTTCGAGAATACATTATTAATAATTCGAATTATAAAATACGTTTTATCATTATTTTAAGGTCACTCGATGTTCAGCTGTTTCTCGCAATTGCATGGAAAGGGAATTGAATTTCAAGGCCAGGATATAGCGTTCACGTCTTAACATTTGACTAGCTGCTTTATTTGTATCTGTAACGAAATGTGCAATGCAGCTATTTACGAAAAGGTTTATCTGGATTACAATGAAATACATCTAATAAACAATAGAGGTAGAGAAAGTCATGTGAATGTAACACGTCATACCTTTTAAAATAATTAGCAGGCATAGGAGTTTTAAAACATTAAAGCTAGGACGAAAATAATGAAAAGAACTCTTGACTTCAAGCAGTGAAATCGCAGATTAACAACAATCCTCATTCCTCGTACAGTATGTTAGTGTTTGCAGACCGTGTTTATCTGTCCGTCAGTGACTCACCCTCACTGTTGTTTACATTCTTTATACTGACATAATGAGAGAAATTTGAAGCTAAGAATTCGTATGCCTGGTGATTGGCTTCACATACAAAATTATGAAATATATTGTTAGGATTTAAGAGATTTTTAAGACCTTTAGTGCACCAAGTATTATATGCAGGTACAGAACAGTTGAAATTCACAGGTAAACACATATCAATCCATTAGTCTACGAACATGTTCATAGGAAAACAGCAGCAATGCCTTTCATTCCTTCACCAAATTCTTCTGTTGTTCAAAGGAGCATGGCCTGATAATGAGCAGCGACTCTGCGGTGGATTAAGAGTGGAATATTCCGCCAAGGGCAACATAGGAATATGGAAACTTTCTCACTAGAGTTTCTAAAGTTGTTAACGTGTAATATATTAGGTAAATGATATAAAGGCCCTGGGGCACATTTTGCAGCTTAACTAACATAGTAATTGCATCTCCTGCAACATAAAGTGCTTAAAGAAACTGGTCCCAGCTATATCGAAAAACATTTTAAGTTGAGAATAGAACAGGGACACACGACGTAACACACAGGGATAACGCTATCAATAAGGTGCTGCTCAAATAAATATGTCTTTCGATTCGCGTATGAATCTCAATTTAAATATAACATATGAAGGTGACTCTGACAATTTTTAGAAAATCAAACAAAAATTAGTTTTAAAAAATTTAAATTATGTTATTGCTTTTCAAAATATTCTGCTTTAACATCAATATATTTTTGCATTCGATCAAACCAGCCCTTAAAGCAATGATGTCACTCTTCCTGGTGTACTTCAGAAACCAGTTTTTTATAATGTTCCACTGTTTCATCTGATGAGAAAAAGCAATTCCACGCATTTTAACTTTCATTTTTGGAAACAAAAGGAAATCACAAGGTGCTAGGCCAGGGCTGTATGAAGGGACCATGGTGCTGACAGGGCATCCAGTTACTCAGTTGTTAGTTTTGCTGTATACGACGATGGATTGTCATGACGTAACATAATTTTTCCCTTTCGGCGTTTTTTACGAACGTTTTAAAAACGTTTGCGGTAAGCAGACATTTGTGTACCAATCGGCAGTAGCTGTAGATCTATCTTCTAATGCTACATTAGCAATATGGCCATTTTTAGAAGAAACAGTCTTATGATACGGTCCAACATGGCCCGATAATTGAATACAAGTTAACCACATATAAACTAAAACTGCTATAATATAAATGATGGAACATAATGAAGTGATTGTAACCACACAATGGTACTAATAAAGATACAAAATGTTGCATTTAATATTGTAACTTGTATGGGAAAAGTAATATATAATACTGTATCTCGTGTTGGTATGTCGGCCATTTACATCCCTCCTTGGGACAGGCGGCATTGAAATACAATGGAGAAACCGATACCCAAGGTTTATGGACAAAGCGCTCGGAATTTTGCGATTCGTTTCAAAACTGGAAGTTTGTACCATCTAGGAGGAGTAAGGGGGTTATAGTAATAAAACTAAGTACGTGATACAGCTTAGATTCAACTAATTTTAACTGGTGCCATGGATAAGAGAAGCTTAGGAACTCGATGAAAACCCCAAATCGTAGCCAATAAGTTCAAAGTAAGGAATATGAACTGGCGAATACAAAAACAGGAAACAATCACATGCTTAAAAGGTGAGCAAGGTAATCAGAAATCGGACATGGCCAGATTTACAAATCGCTACGATGATCGCTGAACGAAAATGTTAGAGGACTCGCCGTTTTGGAAATGTTAGAGTGAGAAAATTCATAGTATTGCAAATTGTGACGATCGAGTTGTTTGCCCCCAATAATTAACGGAGTGGTGTGCGATCCAGAATGTGTAGCTATAACTAATAATAAAGTTAACGTTTATTACGGTCGATGTTTCATTATAGCCAAAGCTAAACAATTTACCCTCCTCCCGTAGACATTACAGAGTCAACACTGCTCAACGCTAGCCAGCCAAGGAAAAAAAATACACCGGGAGAGCAATTCAGTCATAAGCTGAGGAATTCTGGCTTCAGAACTACCAACTTCACTTACCAGCACTAAAATTTGTAGGACTTTTGTAAGATTAGGTTCAGTTCGATAGAACCATTGAAGCTATTAATTTTTCTCTTCTTTTCAGAATCATAACAATAAATCCAAGATTCATCACCAATAACGATATTCCAAACCAAATCTGAAGTGCCGCCTTGGAGTTTTTCCAAGAGTTTTTCTACACCAATGAATGCGTCGTTGTTTTTAATCGGGAGTCGGTTTATCTGGAGTTCATCGACATCACAGCTTTCTAATGTCCAAATGTTGATGTAAAATGTTTTGGATTTGACTCATTCCCAATTTCGCTCCAATAAATTCATAAGGTGTCCGTCGTTCTTCTTCAAGCATTGCTCAAACAGCAGCAATATTTTCATCAGTAACAGCAGTCCTTAAACGTCCTTCGAGAAATTCATCGCTAAGAAAGGGAAAAAAAGAAAGAAAAAAAAAGATCCCTTTTTGAAATCATTGTATCAATTATATATTGTTGCCTTAAATGGGTTTCTACACCAAATGCATTTCCAAGCCGATTTTCACTTTTTTAGGTGTTATCACGATTTATAATCGAAAAAATCATAGCCCGGAAATTTTATCTAGTTCAAATTCATTTTTGGGTGAACATAAAATCCTTAAATTATGATAATTAACAAACTATTAGGGCAAACCAAACTAACTACATGGCAATTAACTCAACATTGAAAGTAGCTATCAAATGTAAACAGATTTCATTTGTTTTTAGAAGCATGCAATTCTAAACATTCTCAATGTCGCGCTCGTAACCGCAGTGACTTCCAAAAGTATTCGTCTCTTCTACTTCAAGAAATTCTATGTCAGTTTAACGGAGAGAAATTCTCATTTTTATTTTCTCAACTACATACTTACGGTAAGTAGGGTAAGACTTATATTCCACCCGCAAAGTTTATGTCGAGATTTCACCGGAAACACGGATTGAAGCCTCATAATAAAAACAAGACATTTAAGTTCAGTATGTTGCAACGATGCGATACAAATTTTTTTAAGAAAATCTAACACCAAAAATCCCCTTTACATGTGAAGTAGAATTTTAGTTGCTTTATTATAACTGCCCCACGTAAGGGAGTCAACTTAAGATGGTGGTTCGTTACGTAATAAATTACGTAAAATTATTAACTTCTCGCTTGGGAAGCCTACTTGAAGAAGTATTGTTCTTGGGGTTTACTTTGTTTAAGAATTTTGCAACACGGTTTGGGCGTCGGTTTGAAGTTGTTGATTACGTAATAGTTACTGTTATTACGCAATATGCTACTACGTATGAGAAGCTTATTTTACACTATAATATTTAACTTTGTTATTAAAACTGCTTCTATATATTATTTATGTTTGAATTTGCCTCAGTTGCGTCAATAATGTTTGTAGAGTCATGTATTTCTTAGGCAGAGTGCCGTATGACAATAATTGTAGACATCACAGAATTTAAGTTTTTAAATTCATTTCTTTTATTAATCCTTGCACATTTTAATAAAACACTACACTTTTTAGGAGTTGCGAGATTCTTTATTACTTTCACTTACGCTAACGCGTAGACATATCTTACGAATCACACGTAATATTTCTGTAGAGAACACATCTTCCATCTGGTCACCACCAAGGTTTGCCAGCAACTGAACATTATTTCAACCGTTAAACCTGTAAGCTTTGGTACTTCAAGTCTCTGATCGGCTAATTCTAGTCCAATAGAATATCTGCATTTTACTTAAAGCTTTACTTTGCTGTTGGTTGGCTAATTTTAAACTGTTACTGAATTTTAAATTATCGTTGCTCTAATCATAACTAGTAACCTTCAAACTCATTATTGCTGCACTGTTACCTCATTATTACCTCATTGTTAGCAACTTAAAACATATTATTCTCAGTGCTCTTGCATTATTAACGTATATAATGTATTCACATAACATTATAAAACATGTTTATAATAAATATAAGCATATACAATGACTGTTACATACACTTTAAATCATTATTACATACATATTGTTTCAAGGCGGACTGTTATTGAATTTACTTATTATATAATACAATTGAAATTATTTAGGTATTAAAATACTGCCTCACATGCAATATTTTTTTATTTTCTCAAAAATGGCTCCTGCGAGATTTATTAAAATACCAAATATTAAGGGTACAAAAGAAATAAAATTTATATAGTGATATATAATAACCTGTGAAATCCACAGCATTCGGAAGGAATTTTGGAACTGAGAAACGTTGAGCGATAGTCGAAAACTACTAAACAAAAAACCAGGTCTCTAAAACACACAATTTATTTCAAATAACGTTCTCTGTGCCATCAAAAAATTCCAGATATGTGTAAATAACGATCAAATTGTCCAATAATTTGTCATTCTTTAATGTCCCCGATAATAATTTGTTTTTTGCGACCTCATGGAAGGAAAATGGAATTTTAAGGCCAGCACATACCTTCCATTCTTAAACATTTGACTGTCGCTATTCCCTTTGTAGGTACAACGAATTTATTTCTGCAAAAGATTATCTCGATTAAAATGAAGTAGAGAGACAAAATAAACTTTCGTGAGAATAGTTTATGTACCCACAGAGGGTAGAGAAATTCATGTGAATGTAACACATCATATTATTAGAAAAAGTTGTGCGCGCGCGGTGTGTGTTTACACCGTAATTCAAAAACTAAGTTGTTTAAATACCGAACTTGATATTTAAGTTTAGAACCTTCCAGGGATACCAATAAGATTTTGAAGAAATTGTCCCCGAAAAACAGAATTTATGTGGTAAAGTTTTCGTTATTCTTTATGTTCTCAAAAATAGCTAACGATTTTGCTTAAAATGACATGTACGGGGCCTGTCTGAAAAGGTATAAGTGTTTTCTCGCACGCAGTATTGGCGCTAGGGCAGCGCCACTGTGCACAATGGAAAGAGAAAGCTTAACTACATGCTTGAATGTTTTAACCGCCTTCTAGTGTGCTAGTCGCCACCTGCCTGCTACCTAATGAGGTGCCGTGATAGCGTTCGTCGGATTATGGATTTCTCTCAAGATGATTGAACGAACTCAGCAAAGATACTGCATCAAATTTTGTCAAGAGCTTGATGATTCTCAAAGTGAAACAATTCGTAAGATTCAGCAGGTGTTTGAAGACGATGCTGTGGGGGACAAGGTGTGGTTCAACCGATTCAAACATGACGTACATCGCCAGAGAGTCGCCAGTATTCCAGGAGGTCGCAAACCACTCTGAGTGCAGCTGTTATTAAGAGGATAAAAAACTGATAATGGGAGATGCAAAACATCACAAAATTTGTGAGACTGCTGCAGTTCATTCATTGCATCTGATCCAGAAGCATGGAATTCCAGTCGTTCAACAACCTCCCTACTCTCAAGACATGACTCCTTGCGACTTCTGATTGTTTCCGAAGTTGAAAGGATCCCGTTTTGAGAGTAGAAAAGAGATACTGCAGAACGCGACGGCGGAGATGAACAACATTCCAAAATGAGCCTTCCAGAAGTGTTTTTGGCAGTGGAAGGATCGGTGAACTAAGTGTGTTGAAGCAAAAGGGGTCTACTTTGAAGGGGATTAGAGTTCGAATCCCGTCAGGGAAGACTTTTTTTTCGTAGCCAAAGGTCGGATACTTTTTAGACAGACCTCGTATTTAAGATAGTTACATGACAAACACTTCCTAAAGTCACTGTTCTGGGTAGCTCGGATAGGCACTGAGCAACACATTGTTGCAGGGGCTTCCATTGTTATGTGTTGGAAACTCTAAGATCTTCTTCTTCATTTCAAGACTTACGCTGTTCCAATTTTACAGAGATTATTTTCAGTGCTTCCTCGGTCTCTCCTGCTCTCGTATTTTCTTAGTGATACGTTACAACCCATTCTTTCTAGATGTTCTATTCACTTCTTCCTAAAATGATGTATTCTTTCTTCCAGTGATACATCTAATTCCCTTCTTATATCTTTATTCCTTATTCTATCATCCTAGTAACGCCCTTAACTGATCATAAGAACTTCATTTGGCGTTATTGAAACTTATTTCTATTACTAGTTGTGAGAGTCCGTGTCTCTGACGCTTTCAATAAAAGTGTTACATTATAAAAGCTTAATTGAGTATCTTTTATTGCTTTCCTTTAAGAATTTTATTTACTGTACCGCATATTTGCTGGATATTTGGAAGGTTATTTATGCTTTACCTTATATATTTATGGTTGATTTATATTCTGACACTATATTTCCCTTTAAAAGAACTCAAAGATGGTGTTTCAAATGAGATCTGTCCATTCCTGCACAAGAGCTCCGCAGCTGTTATGAAAATTTGCGGCAACAGCTTCTCTCACGGCTCAGACCTGAGACGGCCGCCATCCGGCAGGGCCGAGAGGCACTAAGCCCACCTAGACCATGAAAGGATAAGCGAAATGATAGGAAATTCGTGGTAGAAAAGAAACCTCTGCAGCATTCGCCTTGAAACCAGGGAAAATCACGAAAAACCGCATGGTCAGAGTGGCCGGACCCAGGAATCGAACGCAGGACCTCTCAAATAGGAGCTTTGCGCGGAACCATTTCGCTTGGTTTTAGAACAGAAAATAACCTTCAAAGCAGGTATTGAACATATAGTAATCCCTCACGTAAAGTGACATAGCATGGAACTTCTGTTGCCATGGGCACCATCAAAGCGAGCTGTGATGACGCAACAGTGTTTGCACATAATACGTTCAATATATTCCCCCTGTGAACGCAATTGCCACGTTTTGGAATGATGTTTTTAAATTAGCTGTTTGTAGGTGTGTAGTCGCTCATTCCGTGAGTACGTTATCTGTGTGTTGTTTCACAATTATTTGGAACCATTTTCCGCCAAAAACTCAAAGCTCTACTACAGAAACACTTAGTGCAATGAACCTGGTATGATCCTAGCTCATAGATGAACAAAGGGCTCTTTGTATCATTCATGAATCCAAACTCTCAAAGAATTCAGCTAATTCTTGCTTCTGTATCAAAACCAAAGTTACATAAAAATATATGCATTTGTAAAGATTTCTTGGAGTGAGTTTCAAAACTTGCGCATTTTTTTTTCTTTGCTGCAGCTGAATAGAGATGTTTTTCAAAAAATGTTATTTGTTAAATTCACATAACTTTCTCTACCCTATATCGTTTATCAGTGAGTTTAGGTACCTAATATTATTCTTACGAAAGTTAATATATCTATGTACTCCGTTTTAATCGAGATGAACCTTTGCAGAAATAACTACGTTATACATTTCCTTAAGATACAAAGAGAATAGTGATAGTCAAATGTTTAAGAACTGGACGCTGTATGCCAGCCTTAAAATTCCATACTGCAATTGCGAAATAAAGTGAAAATCGAAGGAGCTTAAGATTGGCAAAAAGTTTGATGTGTTGCACTCATATGACTTTCTCTACTCTTGTAAAAGCTATTTTTACAATTGGATATTCACGATCTACTTTATATTAATCGAGATAAACATTTGCAAAAGCTGTCTTATTGCTAATTATCTTGTAGGCGCAAGGAGAATATGGTAGGCCTTAAGCGATAGTCAAATCTTTTAACGCTGGTTGCTATGTGGCGCATTCCATTCTTTTTGCATGTCCAGGACATAAAAAACGAATAATGAATTCCCAGTTGAGAAGAAATATAAGTATAGGAAAATTTTAAAAAATAACAACGAATATCCAGGAAATGGTTCATTCCACAAAAGATGTATATGACATAAATTGTGTATTTTACCAAGACATACATTTTTTTGTGGTAAGATTGTCTCTCTCTTATGGTTTACCAGTTATGATAGTCATTCAGAATAAAGAGGATTTTCCCAGGAAATTCAAGATAAACATTTCATTTGCCACAAAAATATCTTAAACATATTACATTTTAATCAAAATTGTTAGAGCCATGTTTGAGATTATCAAAATCTTCAAAGATTTTTCCATGTAAATGTAGTCTAGGGTGGGGGGATTTTCTTGAAAATATTCGTATCGCATCCTTGGAAGACTAAACTCAAATACCAAGTTTGGTATTTATCCGACTTTTCGTTTTTGAGTTATGCAGTTAACAGACAGACATACACACGGACATGTTTCCAAAAATGGTTTGTTTAAATTCAGGGCACTTCAAAACAGGTTTTTCCAGTGAAATCTTGGTATCGAATTTTTCGGTGAAATGTAATACTTCTACTACTTACTATACTTAGTAAAGAAAGTAAATCGAACTATTAATAATCAATATCTCGGAAATGGCTGATGTCACAAAAAAGTTATTTGAAATAAATAGTGTTTTAAAGAGATACACACGTTTTCGCCTATCGCTTAATGTTTACCAGTTGTATAAGATTAATATCTACAATATATGTTACTTTAATCAAAATCGTTACAGTGATTTTCTCGGCGGAGAGCGATGGATTTTTTTTTTGCGGGCGTAAAATCGTTGTCATGACTTCCTTCGGAAGAGAAGTAAAGCCGGTGGTCCTGTGTCGTAAATTTACGGCACGTAAAAGAACCTCAAGCCTGATAAAGAGGCCTCTGAAGAAAATTTCCAGTCTTTCACGCCCAATATAGAATGAGACGCTAAGAATTATTGTAGTTAAAGAGCGTCCATAGATAAAACTAAATTTAATTTAAATTTTTAAGTTAGAGCCCTTTTTAGAAAATCAAAAATTTTGAAAGAACTTCTATGTAAAGCGTTATTGATGGTAGAAGAGTTTTCTTGAATATCTTTGTGTCGTATCTGGAAGATGCTGAACCTAAATACCAAGCTTGGTAATTATCAGACTTTTCGTTTTTGAGATATGCTTCCCAAGTCACACACACACACACGACGGACCTTTTCTCAAAATGTTTTATTTGTATTCAGGGGGCCTCAAAACATGTATTTCGGGTGAAATCTCGTTATAGAGTTTTTTATGGTGCAATAGCTTCCATACTTACTATGTACGTGGTAAACAAAGTAGAAACGCTCGGGTATGTCAAACAGTACATTTTAAAAGACTCATTTTCATAGAAACAAACCATTGTTAAATCACTGTTTTTAAAATTGTGACGTCATCGGAAACACTTCTGAACACTGAACACCATTAGTTTAACTATTATCACTTGGTATAAATGCCTAATTTGAAGTAAATTACAGGAATATCATTTTATCGATCAAGGTAAAATGTAAAGTGCAGAGAAATAGTAATAATTGTAGGGTGTTACACGAGATATGTTTTCTACGGATAGCGCCAGTTAACTTTATAAGTGTCCTGTAACTCTTATATCGCTATAAAATAAACCGAATGGTGCTTATGTCTCTCTCCATTGTTAAATGAAACTAAAATTAGAGTCCCAAAACCATCTTTTATACCAAATTAAAATCGTTGTTGAAATATACAGATGAATGGAAACATTAGTTACTAACAGAAAATGCTGGAATAGAAAGCAGACTAAAAGAGGGTGTAGATAGCTGAAGGGTTTGCAATAGGCTAGTGCTCGCGGCATTCACAGGCCAGGGGCATAACCTACGGTAAAAGGGCTACTTCCACCCTGTCGCACTTTATCCTGCAGCAAACCTCCAGGTCTTGGGCAAATTCCAGCAATATTAGCATCAGCTCAAAATCAACACATCCAGCATTGTAATACGCCAAGCAGCCAAATCCCTCAAAACGTATGCAATACATTACAGATCAGAGTATAATAATATTAGATTATGATACACGGGGTAAAACCACTTTTAACAAGTTTCGCATATACTACTTTTTAAACAGCACTTTGAAGAGGATATTTGCTTTAGTTTAACTGCCCCACGTATGGGTGCCAATTTGAGAAAATAGTTTGTTGCGTTGGAGTTGTTTATTTTTGCTCCACATATGGACGTCAATTTGAAGAAAGTGTTTGTTTTTTTAAGTTTGCACCACGCTTTGGGCTTTAATTTGAAGAAGATCGTTTGTTACGTTATATGCGGCGACGTATGAAAAGCCGATTTGAAGATGTATTTTTGTTGTTACGCTCCAAGTTTAAAAAAATATTTATTAACTTTGTTATTAAACTGCTTCTATAGATAGTATTTATGTTTATATTTGCCTCGGCTGCGTCAGTATTGTTTTAGAGACACGTTTCTCGTAATCAGGGCGTGGTGCGACAAGAATGTAGGCTTACACAGATTTTAAGTTTAAATTCATTTCTTTTTATTTATCCTTGACACAAATTAAATAGCACTACACTGATGTTAAAGAGCTGTGAGATTCTTTAATTTAATACTTGCACTTTATTAACGCGTATACTTAATTTTCGTTTCACACGAATACGTAATATTTCTTTAGAGAACACATCCTCCATCCGGTCACTACCAAGGTCTGCAGGCAATTGAACATATTTCAACCGTCCAAACCCCTAAGCTTCTGTATTTCAAGTCTCTGATGCTAATTTTAGTCCAATAGAATACCTGCATTTAATTAAAGGTTTTTCTGGCTGTTGATTGGCTATTTTTAAACTGTCACAAAATTTACATTATCGTTGCTCTAATAATGACTAGTAGCATTCAAACTCTCAAACTCATTATTGCCTCAAGGTTATTTCATTGTTACCTCATTGTTAGCAACTTTAAAATTATTATTCTCACAGCTCTTACACTATTAAACTACGTAATGCATTCACATAACATTATTAAACATGTTTACAATAGTAAGAGCATATGCAATGACTGTTACATACATTTTTACAAATTATTACATACAAATTGCTTCAAGGCGGGCTGTTATTGAATTGACATACTATATAATTTAATTTAAATTATTCAAGTGTTAAAAATACTTCCTCACCCTTAAACTCTTCTTAATTCTGAAGGACATTTGCTTAACTGGTAAACCGTAAGAGATAGACAAAAGTTTACTACACAAAAGATGTAGTGCTCGTTAAAACACACAATTTATGTCCAAATACATTTTTTTTGTTGGGTGAAACATTTCCGAGATATTGCTAGTTATTTATTTGAATTTTTTAATACTTAAAACTTTTTCTCAAATGTGAATTCGTTATTCACTTTTTTATGCCCTAGACACGCAAAGAGAATGGAATGCTCCACATAGCAACCAGCTCCTGATTTAACTATCGCTTAATGCCTACTATATTCCCTTTGCACCTACAGGAAAAGTAGCAATAGGATAGCTTCTGCAAATGTTTATCTCGATTAACATGAAGCATATGGAGAATAAACGTTTGTAAAAATAGTTTGTACAAGAGCAGAGAAAGTCATGTGAGTGTAACACATCAGATTTTTATTTTTCTGCCGAAAGTGCAGCAAAGTATTTCTTCGCTTCATTCGCTGCTCTAACAGCGCGCTGCAACAGGCCCTTTGAATGACCCGCTGCATAAAGAGTGCTGCATGGCTTGGCCCGCAGAATGCAACCGGTAACGTGCTGGGTGGGGTTTTCTGCTCCTAAAAATCAGTCCACCTTGCATAAGAACGTGAGGCAGTTACGGGGATATTATAATTACTTCGGCGGTAGATCGAGCTGTGGCGCCGGGGCGCGAGCTGCCGTGTACTGGCCGCAGTGTGAAAGAAAGGCACGGTACTTAAAGATAGGCAGGTACTGCGATGCAAGTTACCTTCTCTGCGACTCGGGAAAGAAACATATTTTCAACATTCCTATATTTTCATAATATCTATACTATAACAATAACAATGGTTGGCTATGTTCAATGGCAACGTCTTACTTGCAGATGGTAACAGAGATTTCGTTCAATGGCGGCAGTCTTCTCCGTTCACCATGCCTTAGCGATGTAAGAATTCTCTGATTTCACAAAAGAAAACTAACCAAAGCAAATGACACCAGAGAAAGCAATGTTTGGAAAGAAGGGAGGTAAAGACGATGGGAAGCATAAGGACTAACAAGCTCCATTCGTGCTGCTAATTCTGGTAATGGTTTCTCCCCCGACCCCCCCCCCCCCTTCCCCAACTCAATGGAACGGCGAAACGTGTTAACAAACTGTTCTACTTATTAGGAAGGTAAAAACTGCTGAACGAGAAACTTCTAACAATTGAGTAATGGAATGAAAGGGGCAGTTTAAGTGTGTTTAATGGTATTTACAATTTAAACAAGATTAACCGCTTTTCATCCTATCTCTAAACAACTGTATTTTGACAGCGCTAAGCACACAGTATTATATTAGAACTAAGCTTGCTCAGCGAGTGTTAATATAATTGTGTTTGCAGGAAGTGCATAAAGCACTCTGCTACGAATTTTAAAAAAACGACGTCGACGGTCTTAGTAACAGCGAGCAGCCATTATAAAAGTTGGTAGGAGATTTTAGCGAGAAAAGTCGAAGTGCAAGCACCCTTTCTCCTCAGCCAATGAACACAAAACGATAACAATGCAAAATGAGCTAATTAGGTTGTTTTCAGCGCTGGCCAGAAACTCGGCGACGGCAGACGGCGGAAACGCGTTTAATAAAGTATCTGAGAGGAAGAAGCACAGAACTGTTGCCATAGAAACAGTGGCGTACGCTGCTCCTTGAACATAAGCCATGTGGTAGAGAAGAAGCCATAAAACTACAAGAGAATATCAACTTAAACCTGTGACTTATACATCGGAAACGCTGCCCTGCCAAACGGTTTTAACGCAGCACTAAGCTATGTAACCTTTGATCCGCTTCCTGGTTTTTACCATTTGAAAAAAACTGTATAGTTTCTGTGTTTATGAAGCAAGCTACGGTATTACACAGACCATGAAAACATCTGTGAGATAACTCAGGCGGCAAGGTCTGTGGCCCGCATTCGAGAGGTATGGGTCGATCCCCGACGACCGTCCTCTCTGACCCAAGGGTTTTTCGTGGGTTCCCCGGGTCGGCAGGTGAATGCTGGGGTAGTTTATCTTCTACCACGACTCTCCTCCCTCTTATTTCCTGTACCCACAATTTGTCATCTGTTTCAGGGTTGTAGGACCAGTCGACGATGTTCGGCGGGTTGTGGCTGGACCGTGGCTTGCGCACTGTAGAGGTTCCTTCCCTGGCGTCGCTGCAGGGACTATTCAGTTAGGTTTCTCCTCCAAGTGGCCTCCGTTCCGGGGACGCTAGAGGTTGGTTATTTGTGGGCAGGACCTGGCGACGTCGGATGCGTTCTATTTGGAAACGTTAGGGATCCCGTCCATTCTTTCGCCCGTCGGCATCCGGATCTGGTTGGCTTTCGGGTCTCTCTCTTCCTCCCTCCCTCCTAGGGGTCACGAAAGCAAAAAGGGCCGTTAGGGCCATATATACGGTGCTGTAACCCGGTTTCGGGAGCCCCTTCGTGATATGAACCATCACCACACGACATTCCCTACTCATTACCACATAATCCATTGTATGCTACAGTATTCATATAAAAAATCTAATGTGTTCTACTCTCAAATCTGGAGGATAACGCGTGGAAGTCAATAATCTTTTCAGTGTGTAAAAAAGTCTCCGTATTTTTAATTGTTAAACTTCTAAGCCATATCGAGGGTTTTGACTTGAGAAATAATGGTGGTAAACGTACGGACGAAAGAAGGGGGCACGCGCAACGGGGCAGAGCACCCCAAGTAGGCCGCAACGACCCTTTTTACTTCTACGATGACACCTTGGAGGGAGAGATGAGACGAAGATGGACGGGCGCGAGCACGAACGGGGTTCCTAACATTTCCAAATCAAACACACCCTACAGCGCTTGGGTCCACTCACAAGCTATCGAACCCCCAGTGGTCCCCTGTGGCGGGGCCCACTCGGAGACGATTCCTAACTGAGCAGTCCGGCAACGAAGTGAGGGAAGAAACATCTACGAAACGCACACTCACCGCCCAGCTGCAACTCGCCTAACACGGTCGCCTAGTAGTACAACCAGATAACAAGGAGAGTTGTGGTAGAAGATGACCCAACCCAGCATTCGCCTGCGAGCCGAGGAAACCACGAGAAACCCATGGGTCAGAGTGGGCGGTCACCAGGAATCGAACCCGGGACCTCCCGAATGCGAGTCGCGCACTCCACCGCGGCACCGCCTAGCTTGGTAGCAACTGGTGAACTGTAGGTTCTTTATAGTTGCTTTTTAATAACCTTTAAAATAAGAAACACTCGCATGCGCTTCAAAATGCACACTTCCAGACACTGCTGAGGTTAGGCAAATGTTCTAATTAAAGAAAACTTCCCAACCCCAGCCGGAAATTGAACCCAGAACCTTTGAAAAAAAGCTGAAATGCTAACCACTCGACCACGGACAGATGTAGTGTTGATTTCGTTCAGGGCGTTATTTGTTACTCACTAGAAGCCGTTTAAATTCACTCAAATCCTATTTAGATTTCTTAGGAAAGAGTCATCCTTAAAAATCATAAACGCGAAAGAAAGAAAAAAATGCAGAATCTAACAAACATTTTTATTGAAATTCAGTACCTCACGTTTTAACGCTCAAAGATATAATTTTGTTACGTTTTATTTTTTCATCTTTCTTAATTATTCTTCCGTGTGTGGGACTTAATTGGGAAAATGAAAAATATAATGCCACGGATGGGATTCGAACCACGGTCTCCGGTACCCAGAGCCTTCTCATATGTTTCAGCTATCCCAATAATGCTTTAATGCGATCTCGTATTTTAGAGATATCCTATATGAAACACACTGAAAGGTTACCGCTCAGCGGTAACGTATGAGGCTCGCATTTCTGGAGGTATTGGTTAGATTCCCGTTGACCGCGCACTCTGACATGGGTTTTTGTGGTTTCTCATGTACCACGATTTCCTTTCCACCATTTCCCCTACATTCCGTTTTCTTCTCATCTTTTAGGTCACAATGGATCTATTTAGGCCCAAATGTCTCCCTCGGTTGTATAATCCTAACGCAAACCCTACATGAAACGCGATTTGAAATGTTGCAAGTGCTTATAATCCCGAAGATCCATATTTCGAATATCGGCCGTGACATTGAATTCTGAAGACGGGTTCAAATCCCCCAATTATAATCTCTAATAGCTTGGATGGGGACTGAATTCCAAATTCGGAATACTCCAATTCAGACGACTGAATAGACCACGTTCGCTGACGAGGAAGAAATAGTAGGGACCTGATGGCTTTGGGGAAACGACGAGTACATAATTTGAGAGATGGAAGAACAGAAAGCACGTATGTGCATGAACTGTATTAAATCATTTAACTTTTTATATGTTTATTATTACAGACGTATAATAAAATCAATAAAATCGCATTCCAGAGCGTCACTTTACAATTTAAAACTTACTTGGGTCTTTACTTGCTTTTAATATTGTTAATATTTAAATAGAATTTAATCCTTGTGGCAGCAAAGTATGAGCTAAAAGTTATTGATCTTTTACTTGTCTATTACGTACTTATAGTAAGCAGAGGAAGTATTGTATTCCATCCAAAAATTAATGGCGGTATTTTAGCGGAAATACATGTTTTGAGGCCTCCTGGCCCCAAAAAGATTTTAGAGAAAGCTCCGTGTATGTGTGCGTGCGATTGTGTGTGTATGTCTGTCTGTGTGTCTGCGAACAGCATAACTCAAAAACGAAAAGTCGTTAAATTACCTAACTTGATATTTAATATCAGCGTCTTCCAAGAATACGACAAGAAGATTTACAAAAAATCTCTCCCCCTAAACCACTCTTTACATGGAAAAACTGTGGTTATTTTTTAGTTTCTTCAAAAATGGGTCTGATTGTGATAAAAAATTGCATAGATTTAAGATATTTTCATAACAAAGAAATGCATATTTTGAATTTTCTGGGAGTAGTTCCAAAAGTCCTTTTCATTCTGAATGAATATTCTGTAATTGGTAAACCGTAAGAGATCGAACATTCTTACTACTCAAAAATGTACATCTCGTTAAAGATTACAATTTATGTCATATATAATCAGGTGGCCCAAGTTAGTATATATCCCTTCGTGCGTTATGAGAGTTACAGAACTCAATTGGCAATTCCAAGTAAACACAAGTCAATGGGGAGCTAGCGAATTAGCATGAGCGAGCTTTATTTTTTCAAGTTCCATTTATACCCCGCCTTTAACTACAATAGTCTTATCGGCAGCCATTCCTTTGGAACATATTATTTCCTATAGCCAATGGTGTTAACTCGTATTCGCTTGTCTTTTGTTTCTAGCAAACTTTGGACTTTGAACATTAGATCCCACACACATTCATACTCTTATTCAAACTCCCAGACTTTGGGGAGGATAGGGAATAAATTTGACTATAGAAAAATTCCAATCCTCAGCCAGGAATCGAACTCGGGATCCCTCACTCAACAGACAGGTGCTGTGCCGACTAAGTTACGGGTCTAGCGGAGCTTCATTCTACTTATCAGCAAAGACGATGAGCGGAGAGGCACTTCCTAGGCTTGCAATAAAACGTACAATCCGTGATGATAGACAAAAAGAGAATCTTGCACTGTATTGTACTATACGTGATGATAAACAAAAATGGACTGAAAAGGTTTTAGAATTTTTCCACTTCACTTATACAGGCTTTATTTTCTAGGGAATAAATTTACTTTTAATACTGACAATTACAAAGTCTTAATTTGACCTATCCATATCCGTTTATAGCTATTTTTGAATTGTGTTTAACTCTTCTTGTTACAAACAAACATGAGAGCGCACTATGTTTCACTGCCATGTTTTCGCTTCCTATTATAAATGTTTGTTACTATTATTATTATTAACATCATTATCAACTCTAACCTTACTGTTATGCTGACCTCCCTCATGAAATAGGTGTTCGAAATTATGCCCCTGTTGATTGATACGATGTTCCAATCTCTCCACGCATCTATATGGATGTTTCTGAGAGCAGTAGCAGCAGCAGATTTTAGGGCGCTAATGCCCCAGTTCCCCATTGTGTTTACTTGGAATTGCCCTGTTGAGATCTGTAATTCCTTTAACGCACAAAAGGTTATCTGCACACGTTAAATACTGCGCGATTGATCACCTAATACATAAGTATTTGTCTTTTGGAGTTAACTATTTCCTACTTATTCATTTTTTGTTGGTTTGAATTTTGAAATAGCTAAACTTTTCTCAACTGTGAAGTTGTTATTCGTTTTTTGCTCTTAGCCATATAAAGAGAACGAAGTTTCAAAGCCATCACATAGCGACCAGTGCCTTAAAGTTTTGACCGTCGTTTAAAACCTACTGCATTCTCCTAATCCCCTTGTACCTACAAGCAAATATGCAATATTTTAATTTCCACAAATGTTTATTTTGATTAACATAAAGTAGATAAAAATAAGCGTTATTGATAGCACCTTGTTGAAGAGAGCAACACATGAGCTTTTTTTTAGACCGATTACCTAACATGGATAATGATCGCCAATGCACCACCAAGGTTAATGTAACATGGCTACTGGAATCCATGTTGAACAGTTGCTAGTAATTATTTTATTTTCGCTAAGCACTATTTCTATTATTCACTATCGTTGAAAGAATACTATATAATACGCAAGGAATCGTCCCGTATTTTCAGACTATCCCGCTTCTCACTCATCCATTTACCATGCTTTTATAATATATTATCAGTGTATTGTAAACAAAACTAGACATAAGTATTTTAAGATTCATCGTGTCCATACCTATGACATTTCATAAACCCGTGAGTGACGTTTGATGCCGACTATGAAGCAATATATAGTACTAGCCATGGACAAACTAATAGGATAGCTCATTAATATAATAAGATATATAATTCACAGCTTCTCAGTATCAACACATTAATAGTTTCTGCCTTTAATATTTTGTTCTAAGTTTTACGTGTTATGTATCACTTTCTCTACTACGTATAGTAAGTAGGGTAAGTATTGTATTCCACCCAAAAATTCGATACCAAGATTTCGCCGAAAATACATGTTTGAGACCCCTGTACATATCCTGTGTGTGTCTGTGGGTGACTGTGTGTGTGTCTGTGAACAGCCTAACTCAGAAACGAACAGTCGGATAAACACCAAACTTGGTATTTAGGTTCAATATCTTCCAGAGATGCGACACGAAGGTTTTCAAGAAAATCTCCTAATCCCAGATTACAGTTTACATGGAACATTTTTCGAAAATTTTAATTTTCTCAAAAATGGCTCTAACGATTTTGATTAAAATATCACATGTTTAAGATATTTTCATGACAAATAAAATTTATATCCTGAATTTTCTGGGAATGTCTCCAGAAGTATTCTTCATTGTGAACGACTTTTGCATAACTGGTAAACCATAAGAGATAGACAAAATTGCACTACACAAAAAATGTAGACCGCGTTAAAATACACAATTTATGTCATATACATTTTTTTTGTTGAGTGAACCATTTTCTCGTTATTATCTTTCTTGTTATTCCCTTAAATTTTTCAATACTTATTTTCTCAAATAGGAATTCGTTATTCATTGTTTTGTCTTGGATATGCAAAGAGTATTAATCTGTGGCAAAGAGAATGGTGCTGCACCTAGCAACCAGCTATTAAGAGATATGTATGTGCTTAAAGGCTACTGTATTTCTATATTGCCCTTGTAAATATATATTCCCCTTACATCTACAAGAAAATTATCAATAAGATAGAGTCTGCAAATGTTTATCTCGATTAACATGAAGTAGATGGAGAATAAGCGTTTGTAAAAATAGCTTATACAAGAGTAGAGAAAGTCATGTGAGTGTAACACATGAGATTTGTTTTGCTAATATTGTACGTATAATAATTATGAGGATGTCAAAACCACATATATTCATAATGTACACATAATAGAGAACAATTATATAGCGTTATAACACATAAAATATAATATAAGAGGGAAAGGCCATTGTTAGCTACATAACCAGTAATAAAAATCACGAGCAATGCAGTAGCATCTACGTAAGCACGTAACGAATCTTTGATTCATAATTAGGACAATTGAAGTCGTTAGATATATATGCAACATAAAATGCTATTGGATAGTATCCTTAATCAGCTACATTGATACATACGTATAATTCAAATACGTACGCTATGAAAACGGTTGGAAGGAACGCTAACAGAAGCTTGTCAGACTTTGAGCAGGAAGGCCGTGTATAAGCTCGTCTCTAAATAGACGCTAATACTGCGTATTTAAAGTCTGCCAATTATACATACTGTAACAGGACAAAGGTATTAGTGATTTTTTAATATTTACATGTGATTTATCTAAAATACAAGTCAAATAGTTAACAGAATACATGTGTGCATAAATATTTTAACATTCTACATACCTAACCCTAACAATACACAACTGCTCTCCGACAGAAAATACAGCAGCTGTGACACAATTATAAGATAATAATTGCAACATACTAACACACAAATATACGATCATCATGTTCCAGTCTACGGGAACCTCAAGATACATAACAAGAGTATGAGAAATCAAGACAACCTACAGGTGCGTAACGACGCAGCATCCACCATCTCTCTACGGATCCATCATCATCAACTTAGTGGGTTCTCGGCACATAGTGTCACTTTGACGTGGGGGCCAAACACGTAGGAACCGCTACAACTATATTCGGTCAAATGCAAGATTGGGACATCCTAATGCTTGGAGTAGTACTAAAATGTGCTAGAACACCCTCTACAAGGTATTATTAAGGTGCCAATGTTTCATTAATAAGCATAAATTTTGATTACACTGTTCCTTATGTACTTGTTTTCCTCACTACTTTAACTGCCATATATTTACATTTTTTCAAGCTGCTCAGTAAGGCGAGAACTATATTCTGGAGATGCTGTAGGGATTATAACACCATTTAATCAAGTGTTATTTCCGAGTGCAGGGAGAGAGAGATGCTTTATAGATCATATGTTGCTACTCGAAGCTGACCGCGCAGTTCTTCGATGCTGGGAGGCGTTTCAAACAACATAAAATACACTAAATCTAGAGCGAGCCACGTTTGGGCGAAGTGGTCTGCAGTGTTTCGAGTCTTGAGCTGTAGTAGTGTGCGGACATAATCGTTTGTGTATTGCGAAGGTGCAATATGGTGCAATTGTGAAACAACCCAGGTCATGCTGTTGGTCAGGTAACAAAGTGATGACGTAGGGTATCAATTCCACCGTAACTGTTGCATGTCGGTGTCGTCTAAATGCCGATATACAACATTATATAGAATTCCTTCAGAATGAAAACTTTACAAACCAATTCCCGGAAAATTCAAGATATGCATTTTATTTGTTATGTAAACTTCTTTAAAACATAGTACTTTAATCACAATTGTTATAGCCATTTTTAGAAAATAAAAAATTTCCATAAATGTTCCATGTAAAGATTAGTTTGGGGTAGGGGGATTTTATTGAAAATCTTCGTGTTGCATCTTTGGAAGGTTGAAGTAGATTGTTTGTTACGTTATTTGTTATTAGCAACACGCTTCGGGCGTCAATTTGAAGTAGTTTGTATTGAAGGAGTTGTATTATATTTCAACTTGTAGTAGTTGAAACCGCACGTATAGTAAACAGTTCCGGTAGCCTTCGCGCCAAATGTACTTTCAGGTAGCCTTTACCCCAAGTTTAAAAAAAATATTAACTTTTTAATTAAACTGTTTCTTTAAATATTTAATATTTATGTTTGCCTCGGCTGCGTCAGTATTTATTTTAGAGACATGGATATCTTGGCAGGGTTGTGATGCGACAAGAATGTAGGATTACACAGATTTTAATTTTACTTCACTCCTTTTATTAATGCTTGATTTGATTTATATAACACTGAGATTCTTTTATTAATTAATTAATTACACTTTTTAACACGTTAACTTATTTTTCGTCATCACGAATACATATAAAATCTCTAGAGGATGTATCTCGCGTCCGGTTAGGAACAATGTTTGCAGGCAACTGAACTGATTTCAACCGACTAAACTTGTAAATTTCTGTATTTCAAGTCTGTGATTGGCTATTCCTAATCCAATAGATTACCTTCATTTAACTAAAGCTTTCTCTGGTTGTTGATTGTCCATTTTTAAACTGTCTCAAAATTTACATTATTGTTGCTCCAATAATGACTAGTAGCATTTAAACTTTCAAATTCATTATTGCCTCAAGGTTACCTCATTGTTACCTCATTGTTAGCAACTTTTAACCTATTATTCTCACAGCTCCTACATTATTAAATTACGTAATAGATTCACATAACATTATTGAACATGTATACAGTAATATAAGCATATGCAATGACTGTTATATACATTTTACAAATTATTACATACACATATTGCTTCAAGGCGGGCTGTTATTGAATTTACATATTATATTATACAATTAGACTGAAATCATTTTTAGTGTTAAAAATACTGCCTCAAGGTACTGAACCTGAAGTTTCGTATGCTGTTTAGAGATACACGCAGACACGCACACATGGATCTTTTACAAAAAAATACATATTTTGAGGCCTCCTGAATCGTAAAAAAATATTTCCCATAAAATCTCGATATAGAATTTTTGGGAGGAATGCAATACCTTCTCTACGTACTAGATACGTGGTAGAGAAAGTAGTAGTAGTAGTAATTAATAACAAACTAAAAAACATTTCCTATAAATCAAGCAACCCGACGAGGAATTCCCACCGGGGCCGGTTACTTTAAGGTATTAGTTAATATCCCGGTGTAGGTACACTGCTCTAGGGATGAAGGTCTTTCTCTGACAGTTCATGACTGTCTTACAAGAAAAAGTCTCTTATACAAAACCTACATCCTTGGGCAAAAGTCGACATAAAGGTGAATATATCTTTGCTGCAAACATGGGATATGCCGTCAACAGCAGTCGACTGTATTATGTCACCAGAAAAAAACAAGTTTCTGCGATGGTAATGCAGCTATTACAGCATTATGAACCACCATTTTAGTTAGAGTTAGTGATTTATAAAAACTGTGCACTCTTGACTCTTATTTTGTGCTTTCTTTGTGCGCATTTACTTGTCTGAAGCATGCATTTTCCGTTTTACTTTATTGGGAGAATAACTGATGATTTTTGCCAAAATATTGCAATGTTTGTTTAGTATATTACCTGTTATACACACACGACTTTCTCTAACCATTGCTTAACAAACTCTTCTTACAAAACTTATTCTTCTGTATACTTCATGTTAATCCAGATTAACATTAATAGAAACGGTTTTATTGCGTATTTCCTTGTAGGTACAATGGAAACAGGGGAAACACCAGGTTTAATCAATATCAAATATTTTAAGAGCTGGTCACTATGTGATGATTCTGATATTCCGTTCTCTTTGCATTACCACAAGAAAAAAAATTACTTTCCATTTGAGAAAGGTATAAGTACAGTAAAACGTTTATATTTGGACACCCCTGTATGTTAGACACCCCATTATGTTGGACGTATTTTCTTGGAACCGGACGAACTCCTACGATTTTACATGTGTCCCTTGTTGGACACCCCTGTGATTCTGTCTTGGACAATTCTTTACTTCTATTGTATATTTCTACTATGTAGAGTAGAGTGGTGTATTTATTGGTCTTAAACATTTCACGCCTTCAAATTCATACATCGCACGGTTCAGGTAGGCCGCTGGTTCCTGTATAACATACTTTAGTTCATATTTTTCAGATTATATTCATCACACTGAACTTTAAAGTTAATTATACTTACAAGAAAAGAAAAGAAGAAATATAAACTAACAACAAAATTACACAAACAAAACATAAGAAGAGAAAAAATACCTGTTTACAAGCACACGATTTTGTTTACAAAACAAATTTCCGCCCCTAAGGCACTAAGCCTCCCCCTCCCACTCTTGACCCTCTTCCTTACACTCCGATCTGACTGCATAACCTTTTGTAAAATGTAGCAATTGCTCCCCCTCCCAACCAACAAGTTCCAACAAGCTTATAACCCTCCCTTTGAGTTAACAAAGGACCTGGCAGATACTTTCTCCAACTGTTCTGACTTAGTACAATGCTCCAAGTTTCTTCTTCTCTACACCAGGGACAGATTTTTTTATACCTTCTCCATTAATGAATATGATCGCATCCATAATCCCATCTGAGCCAAATAACATTGCCATTGTTTTCTGGGAATAGCCTAATCCTCTTCATTCGGGAGGAATTTTTAATATTCTTGTATAGCTCTAAACTTTAAATGATATACGAAAACGCACTACACATAAAAAGTAGTTCTCTTTAAAACACACAATTTGTTTCAAATAACTCTTTTTGTGGCCTCATCCATCTCCGAGACATCTGTTATGAATGTTTGAATTGTTCAACACTTAACCATTCTTTTGCACTTCTGTCGATTTTCAGTTGTTTCTCAGGATTTCCTTGAAACAGTATGGAATTTTAAGGTCAGCATATAGCGTCCACTTCTTTTACATTTTACTATGACTGTTCTCTTTGTATCTATAACGAAATGTGCAATACAGCTTTTTCCATAAGGGTTCATTTTGATTAAAATGAAGCAGATAAATAAACTTTCGTAAGAATAATTTGTAGACCCACTAATAACCGATAGAGGGTAGAGAAAGTCCTGTTGGTGAAACGCACAGATTTTTCAGTATGCACAGTATTCTTCATATAAATCAGTCAATTTGGTTACAAACACTGTAAATCATCTGGCTTCCTGAAATAATGATATTTAAATCAGGTAACACTGTAGTGTAATAAGTATCACTGGCAGTAATCTCCCTTTAAATTACAAGATATTTCATTCATAATAATTTATAGAAAAAATCTTATGTGTTACACTCACATGACTTTCTCTACCCTTGTACAAACTATTTTTACAAACGCTTATTCTCCATATGCTTCATGTTAATCGAGATATCGAGATGTCAATCTAATTGCCAATTTTCTTGTAGATGCAAGGGGAATATCCTAGGTTTTAAGCGATAGTCAAATTTTTAAGCACTGGTTGCTATGTTGTGGATTACATTCTCTTTGCATGTCCAGGACATAAAAAAATCTGATGTGTTACACTCACATGACTTTCTCTACTCTTGTACAAACTATTTTTACAAACGCTTATTCTCCATATGCTTCATGTTAATGGAGATATCGAGATGTAATCTTATTGGTAATTTTCTTGTAGATGAAAGGGAAATATGGTAGCTTTTAAGCGATAGGCAAATATTTTAACGCTGGTTGCTATGTGGCGCAATCCATTCTCTTTGCATGTCCAGGACATAAAAAAAATGAATAACGCATTTGGAAAAAGTATAAGTATTGGAAAATTTAAGGAAATAGCAAGCAATATCTCGAAAACGGTTCACTCAACAAAAGAAATGTATATGACATAAGTTGTGTATTTTAACGCGATCTACATTTTTTGTGTAGTAAAATTTTGTCTATCTCTTATGGTTTACCAGTTATGCAAAAGTCGTTCACAATGAAGAATACTTTTGGAGACATTCCCAGAAAATTCGAGATATGCATTTCATTTCTCATGACATTATCTTAAACATATGATATTTTCATCAAAATCGTTAGAGCCATTTTTGAGAAAATTAAACTTTTCGAAAAATCTTCCATGTAAAGGGTAGTCTGGGGTGGGGGGATTTTCTTGAAAACCTTCGTGTCGCATCTCTGGAAGATACTGAACCTAAATACCAAGTTTGGTGTTTATCCGACTGTTCGTTTTTGCGTTATGCTGTTCACAGACACACACACAGACACACACACACAGACACACACAGACACACACACAGACACACACACGGACATGTTTCCAAAAATGCTTTTTTTGGATTCAGGAGGTCTCAAAACGTGTATTTCCGGCGAAATCTCGGTATCGAATTTTTGGGTGGAATGCAATACTTCCCCTACTTACTATACGTAGTAGAGAAAGTAAAAATCTGATGTGTTACACTCACATGACTTTCTCTACTCTTGTACAATCTAATTTTACAAACGCCTATTCTCCATATGCTTCATGTTAATCGAGATATCGAGATGTCAATCTTATTGGTAATTTTCTTGTAGATGCAAGGGGAATATGGTAGCTTTTAAGCGATAGTCAAATATTTTAACGCTGGTTGCTATGTGGCGAATTCCATTCTCTTTGCATGTTCAGGACATAAAAAAAATGAATAACGAATTTGAGAAAAAGTATAAGTATTGGAAAATTTAAGGAAATAACAAGCAATATCTCGAAAACGGTTCACTCAACAAAAGAAACGTATATGACATAAGTTGTGTATTTTAACGCGATCTACATTTTTTGTGTAGTAAAATTTTGTCTATCTCTTATGGTTTACCAGTTATGCAAAAGTCGTTCACAATGAAGAATATTTTTGGAGACATTCCCAGAAAATTCGAGATATACATTTTATTTGTCATGACAATATCTTAAACATATGATATTTTAATCAAAATCGTTAGAGCCGTTTTTGAGAAAATTAAAATTTTCGAAAAATGTTCCATGTAAAGGGTAGTCTGGGGTGGGGGGATTTTCTTGAAAACCTTCGTGTCGCATCTCTGGAAGATACTGAACCTAAATACCAAGTTTGGTGTTTATCCGACTGTTCGTTTTTGAGTTATGCTGTTCACAGACACACAGACACACAGACACACAGACAGACAGACACACAGACACACAGACACACAGACAGACACACACACGGACATGTTTCCAAAAATGCTTTTTTTTGGATTCAGTGATTCTCAAAACATGTATTTCCGGTGAAATCTCGGTATCGAATTTTTGGGTGGAATGCAATACTTCCCCTACTTACTATACGTAGTAGAGAAAGTAAAAATCTGATGTGTTACACTCACATGACTTTCTCTACTCTTGTACAATCTATTTTTACAAACGCTTATTCTCCATATGCTTCATGTTAATCGAGATATCGAGATGTCGATCTTATTGGTAATTTTCTTGTAGATGCAAGGGGAATATGGTAGCTTTTAAGCGATAGTCAAATATTTTATCGCTGGTTGCTATGTGGAGCATTCCATTCTCTTTGCATGTCTAGGACACAAAAAAATGAATAACGAATTTGAGAAAAAGTATAAGTATTGGAAAATTTAAGGAAATAACAAGCAATATCTCGAAAACAGTTCACTCAACAAAAGAAATGTATATGATATAAGTTGTGTATTTTAACGCGAGCTACATTTTTTGTGTAGTAAAATTTTGTCTATCTCTTATGGTTTACCAGTTATGCAAAAGTCGTTGACAATGAAGAATACTTTTGGAGACATTCCCAGAAATTTCGAGATATACATTTCATTTCTCATGACATTATCTTAAACATATGATATTTTCATCAAAATCGTTAGAGCCATTTTTGAGAAAATTAAAATTTTCGAAAAATCTTCCATGTAAAGGGTAGTCTGGGGTGGGGGGATTTTCTTGAAAACCTTCGTGTCGCATCTCTGGAAGATACTGAACCTAAATACCAAGTTTGGTGCTTATCCGACTGTTCGTTTTTGAGTTATGCTGTTCACAGACACACAGACACACACACAGACACACACACACAGACACACAGACACACACACGGACATGTTTCCAAAAATGCTTTTTTTGGATTCAGGAGGTCTCAAAACATGTATTTCCGGTGAAATCTCGGTATCGAATTTTTGGGTGGAATGCAATACTTCCCCTACTTACTATACGTAGTAGAGAAAGTAAAAATGAATAACGAATTTGAGAAAAAGTATAAGTATTGGAAAATTTAAGGGAATAACAAGCAATATCTCGCAAACGGTTCACTCAACAAAAGAAATGTATATGACATAAATTGTGTATTTTAACGCGATCTACATTTTTTGTGTAGCAAACTTTTGTCTATCTCTTATGGTTTACCAGTTATGAAAAAGTCGTTCACAATGAAGAATACTTTTGGAGACATTCCCAGAAAATTCGAGATACACATTTTATTTGTCATGACAATATATTAAACATATGATATTTTAATCAAAATCGTTAGAGCCGTTTTTGAGAAAATTAAAATTTTCGAAAAATGTTCCATGTAAAGGGTAGTCTGGGGTGGGGGGATTTTCTTGAAAACCTTCGTGTCGCATCTCTGGAAGATACTAAATCTAAATACCAAGTTTAGTGTTTATCCGACTGTTCGTTTCTGAGTTATGCTGTTCACAGACACACACACACACACACACACAGACACACACACACACGGACATGTTTCCAAAAATGCTTTTTTTGGATTCAAGGGGTCTCAAAACATGTATTTTCGGTGAAATCTCGGTATCGAATTTTTGGGTGGAATACAATACTTCCCCTACTTACTATACGTAGTAGAGAAAGTAAAAAACATAAACTTAGCAAGCATTGACAATATTTTAAAACTGTGGTAATATTCTCCGTCCTGATATGAAAGCCAACACACGCCACTGTGTAGAAACTGCTACTGGTTCTCCAGAACTTGCAGAGCGGCTGGAAAGGATTATATCCCCCTTCTCCTCCCGCTCGGTGTAACGATTGGATTATTTCGGACTTCAATACGACACCAGAAGGAAGTTGGGTGTTTTCAACCGCCTTCCCAACAGGTTTTCTCCCATCCTTACAATAAACTGTCAGAATACTTGGGTTTCACATACCCCTCTAAAGTTTACGTTCAGAGAAAAGGGAAACTTATAATTGAAGCATGTTATTGTTGGGAAACCCTGCGACTTGTTAACTCTGTTACAAGTATCAGCCACGCGCAAATTCACGGTTCTGAATTCTGGCAAGACACCAACTTATGCAAGACAACTTCCAAAACAAGCAAGTGTGAACAGTTCAGGTGCGTGGTTACACGTCGCCTCAGTGAACTAAGTAGCAGTTTAGCTAACACAAGATGCAGTAACATGCTTAGCTGGTAATTCCTTCTGGAGAGGACAGGTCAACCATGGTTTAAAATATGCTTTCTAAACGCGTTTCCAAATATGTACACTGGCGCATTCCCCTAGATCGCAATGAGTTATATGAATAAAAATCTGATGTGCTATATTCACTGGCTTGCTCTGCCCTCTGTCAGTTACTAATAGGTATACAAATACATAATTTTAATTAAGATAATCCTTTCCGGAAATAGCTGCATTACACATTTCGTTTTAGACATAAAGATAACAGCGACAGTTAAATGTTTAAGACTGGACGCTATATGCTGGCCTCAAAATTTCATACTGTTTCCGCAACATTGCGAGAAAGAACTGAAAATTGATAGGGCTTTAAAAATAAGCCTAAGTATTGAACAATTTTAACCTTTAATAACGGATATCTCCGAAATGGCTGTTACCACAGAAAAAATGATTTGCAATAAATTGTGTATTTTAAGAAGATCCATATTTCTTTTATAGTACGTTTTCGTCCATCGCTTAAAGTTTACCAGTTATACAAGATTATGCACTTCTGAAGCCAAGATTAATGCCATATCTGGAAGTATGGATGAGTGTGTGAAGGTGTGCATTATCTAATGATTAAAAAATAAAAAGTACAAGAAACCCAAGAGATACACGGGTTAACACTATTGCCAATAGGCAATAAGCTCCAAAGGAAAGGCGCCGATAAGACCAATGTAGTTAAAACAGGGGTATAAATGGAGCTAAAAAAACTATAAAAAGAAAAGATAATGCAAAATTACTTCCGAATTAAATGGACTTGAAATTTAGGATATACATTTAATTTGGCTTATAAGCATCTATAACATATGATATTTTAATCAAACTCATTAGAGTAATTTTTTAGAAAATAAAACATTCCTGAAAATTTTCCATCTAAAGTATAGTGTATATGGGATGGGAGATTTCAAGTTCAGCATCTTCTAAAGATAATCTAAAAAAATTCTCTAACGATTTTGATTAAAATGCCATATATTATAAATATTTACACCTAAATAAAATGTATATCTTGAATTTTCTGGGAATAGCTTTTAAAGCCTCTTCATTCGGAAGGAATTTTGTAGAATCTTGTATAACTGGTAAACGTTAAGCGATAGACGAGACGTACTATACAAGAAATGCAGATTTCTTTAAGACACACAATTTATTTGAATTAAGTTTCTTTGGCGCAAGCCATTTCTGAGATTTGCGTTATTAATGGCTCGAATTGTACATTTCCTGGTCATTCTTAAAGTCCTTTAACATTCAGATGTTTATCGCGATTGCATAGAAACAGTATGAAAGTTTAAGCCCAGCTTATATGTCCAGTTCTAAAAAAATTCGATTATAGCTGTTCTCTTTGTATCTATAACGAAATGCGTAAGTAGCTATTTCTGTAAAGGTTTATTTGGATTAAAACGTAGTAGATAGAAAAATAAGCTTTAGTAAGAATAGTTTGTATACTCAGTAAGAAGCGATAGAGAGCAGAGAAAGTTATGTCAATGTATCACGTCAGATTTATATTATATTATATATTTATTATTTTATATTTTATTTCTGTGTTAAATTCAACACATTGCCTTAACAGTATTTCGCTAGAGAAACAACGGATAACTATCTTGTAATGTTATCCTTCGGCAGTTCGGCAATATTTTGGGGGAGGTAAAGTACCCTGCCAATACAGTAGCTAGAATTATTATGCTGGAAGTTTGGTTCACGCTGGAAGATGTTGGGTTTAGATTTGTCAGCACCAGCTGAGTTCCAATATGGATTGCTTTTTACACACGTCAATATACAGTGCAACTAAACTCCTATGTTGATTCCATGCAGTCGTTATTATAGCTTGCACAGTTCCATATGCACAGTTGACCCTGTCTGGATGACTCCATAGATCTCTAAACAGCAGCCTAACATGCTTACTACGTACATCGCACACTAGTGCAGAACGCTACAGCCACACACCCACCATTATTACAATGGAATACAATGTGTTACATTCACATGACTTTCTCTACCCACTATCGTTTGTTTTTATATAGCTTCTACACACAATTCTTAGGATGCTTGTTACTTTCTCTACATTCACATAGTGGGTAGACCAGGTACTGCATTCCACCTAAAGTTCAATACAGAGATTTCACTTTAAATACAGGTTTTGAGACCCTCGGAATAATAATAATAAAAAAGCACTTTTACTTTCACTAAAAGTATAGAATGTAGGGAAAGTATTGTATTCAACTCAAAAATACGATATCGATATTTCATCAGAAATACACATTTTGCGGCCTTCTGAGTAAAAAAAACATTTGTAGAAAAAGGTGTATGTGTGCTATGCTATGCACCGTATGTATGTGTGTATGTATTCCTTTACATGGAAATGTTGATTTAAAAAAAGACTACACTTTTGATTAAAATAGCATATATTAAAGATATTTACATGGCAAATAAAATGTATATGTTATATTTTCTGGGAATTGCCTTTGAAGTCCACTTCATTTGTGTAGTCTTGTATAACTGGTAAACGTTAAGCGACTGACGAAATTGTACTACACAACAAATGCACATCTCTTTAAAACACACAATTTATTTCAAATAACTTTTTTGTGGTATACACAGTTTCTGAGATACCGTTACTAAAGGTTTGAATAATTCGTTTCTTCATCATTTTGTTAAATTCTTTTCAACATTCAGTTGCTTTTCGTGATTGCATGGAAACAGTATGTAATTTTAAGGCCAGCTTATAGCGTCCAGGTCTTAAACATTTGACTATCGCTGTTCTCTTGGCAACTATAACGAAATGTATAAGTAGTTATTTCTGCGACGTTTATCTCGATTAAAATGAAGTAGACAGAAAAATAAACTTTAGTAAGAATAACTTCTATCCCACTAACAATCGACAGAAAATCATGCTATCAGATTTTTTCTGTCTACTTCATGTTTATTGAAGTGAACCTTCGCAGAAATAGTCTAGTTACACATTTAGTTGCAACATGGAGATAGGAAACAGTAGTCAGATGTTTGAAAGCTACCCGTGAACTTTCCATGACATTGTGAGAAAAAACTATGTAGCTACAGAATTTTAAACAAAGTTTTGAAAAATTCAAGCTAATAATACTAGACATCTCGGAAATTGCTGAAGCCACAGAAAATGTTATATGGATGTAAACTGTGCGTTTTAAAGAGGTCTACATTATTTTAGTAGTATGTTTTCGTGTATTTATTATGGTTACCCGTTATACAAAATTGCTTCAGAAGCACTGGCTTATCCAGGAAAAATGCAATATATAGATTTCATTTGTTATGTTAGTATTTTAAATAGCAACCGAGCGGGATGACTCAGGCGCTAACCTCTGGGCCCAGATTCGGGAGATCGTGGGTTCGATTCTCGTGGCCGATCTTCCTGACCTATGTTTTTTTCGGGGTTTCCCCGGGTCGCCAAATGAATGCTGGGAAGAATCATTAAGTCCCCGAATTTCCTGTCCCTCCATTTCACCTCAATTCTCACTTCACTTCACCTTTCATCTGCTTGGTTTCTTTCAGGGTTGCAAGTGTCGGCGGGAGTATCGGCGTGTGTATGGCAGGGGAAAATGATGCTCTGAGAGATCATTCGTCTCCGTAACGGGGCGGTCTCCGGGATACGGATGTGTAAGCCCACAGGGTGGAGGGGAGTAGGCTGCACAAGCCACCACCCGGGAGTTAAAATTTGTAAATGGTGGGACTCTGCACTCTGTATGTCATGCCTCCCGATCCGGCCGCCATCTGTCTCCTCTCTCCTCATTCCTCCCTCCTGGGGGCGTCCCATCAGGAATCTAGGTACAAAATATCTGCGTAGGTCCAGGTGCTAAGTCCCTTCCGCTTCTAGACCTATTCTACCCTATGTTAAATAACATGTGATATCTTAATAAATATCTTTGAACATTTTTTATAAAAAAACAAAACATAGTAATCTTTGTGTTACATCTTTAGAAGACAGTGAACTTAAGTACTAAGTTTGGTGCTTATCTAACATTTTGTTTTAGAGTTGTGCTATTCACAAACACACACATGCATACACACAGACCTTTCTCTAAACATACTTTTGTACTCTTGGGGCCTCAAAGCATGTATTTCTAATGAAAACTCGTCAGCAAATTTTTGGATGCAATACAATAGTTCCTCTTACCTGCTATAGGTATCAGTCAAAGAAAATAAAAAGGAAGCGGTTACTTGGTAAGAGAATGTTATCAGCTGACATTAGCTGTTTTGAGCTTTCCTGTTCTGGGAGAATAGGACGAAAGAAATCAATGACGTATCTGTTTCCTTTAAAATCTGGAACCTCATCCATGTTACGTTGATATGATGGTAATAATGACTCTTCTTCTTGTTCCTCTTTTTCTATCTCATGAACTCTTGCCAAAATCTGTAGCCAATCAAACGAATCCTGCTATCTAGTCGTGCTTTATGAGGAATATAGCTCAGGAAACTGCTGGCATTCTTCCCGGTTAATTCAATGGATACTTTGATATTAGTGTAATCATAGTAGAAATGCCTTTGTTAGATTTTTTTGGGTTCTAATTGTAGAATTCATATTGTGATTAATGAAAACTGAAGGATTAATAGTGTAAAATAGGAGTTCACAAAAAGTAATACAAGTTAAACGCTTATTTTGTGATAAATCGCGAAAAATTTTAAAGTGATATGAAGCGGACAAACTGGAAGGTTAAGTTGTGATAATTGTGCAAATTTTAAAGTAGAATACAAGAATTATGAATGATGTTGTGATGGCTACGATATATTCAGGATAACATTTAAGTAAATCTAGAAAAATGGCTTTAGATTTCTTGCGAGTCATTCCAGAATGCTGAAGTAACAGAGATTTGATGGCATGCTGTTTAGGACAAAGATGACTTCATGTCCGACATATGAGAGTGTTGCGTAATTTCTGCTGATATACGCTTACGTCAGTTACTAACAGGTACTAATCAGCATTCTGTCAGGCATTTAAGCCTAGGACTTTTTAGACGCCGGTCTCTTGACCAATCAGCAGGACTCTTTGCTGGTCAGCTTCTTAAGTTTATTTAGTGTTAATTTGCAACCTCGACGTAGGCCCCAGGTACGATGGAGCTCTGAACTTCCTGCTTCACTCAGGTAAATCCACAAGCTGTCTAATTTCACTCTGAAATCTAGCTTGGTTTATATTAGCAAGATTAAGAACAGAAGTTACATGTCTGATAATGTCATCCTTCCAGTAACCGCAACCAGTAACCCTCTCAAAGTTCAAACCTGGCGGAGATGGATGGATATTTTTCGGGCGTAAAACTCCTTAGCGTGGCTTTCTTCGGAAGGGAAGTAAAGTCGGTGGTCCCGTGTCGCAGATTTACAGTATTAAAAGAATCTCAAGCCTGATAAAAAGGCCTCTGAGCAAAATTTCTGGTCTTTCACGCCCAATATAGAATGGAACGCTAAGGATCACAGCAGTTAAAATGTCCATAAATAAAATCCAATTTAATTTCCTATCCTTTACGTGACGTCTGATGAAGGCGTTGATAACGTCGACGCCATCATTACGTCATAATATTAGTGATTAAGTAAAGGATATGTTAAAAATAAGTATGAGGGTAATAAATTAAATTCAAATAACATAATTATACAATAGTACCCAAATAAGTATATAACAACAAAGAAACTGTTTGTAGTTTTGAAAATTATTATGCTTTAACCGAGCGAGACGGTTTCGCAGTAAACGTGTAAGAACTCGCATTTGGGAGGTCACGGGCTCAAATCCGGTGGACCGCCAAATCTAACGTTGGGTTTTTCATGGTCGGTAGGTAAATGCTAGGGTGGCGTTCAGTTGTTAGTTGTGACTCAGCAGTTCAGTTGTGATTCGATTCGACGGAGCAGTTGTGTTCTGTGCTGAATATGTGTCGAAGGTGTCTCAAATGTGAAGTTTGTGCTACGCTGTGCATCTAAGTGACAAAGTGTATTTAGTAACAACGGGTGTTCTCGTTTGTTACAATATCTTTCCGGATTTTATTTATGAGATTTCCTCTAACTGTTCCACAAATGTTACTAAAACCTTGTAACTTCTTTTGTTTATCGAGCGAGGTGACGCCGCAGTAACATATGCGACTCCCATTCAGAAGGTTGCGGGTTCAAACACCCGGGGCCGACCAACCTGACAAATATTTGTTACAGTTTTCCTCTGTTGCTAAGGGATGCTGGGTTGGATGTTTTGATCCGCGAACATTCTTATCGTCGTTTTTATCACTGCATTTCATTTCTTTCTTCTTCACCGCCATACCAGCCATTTGGCTGATCATCCATGATGGGTGCTATGATCCAGATTTTGCTTGCTCCTCGACAGGCTGCTGACCCAAAGCACTGGCTTGTAAGTCCTATAAAGTGGAGGGTAATCCGTTGAAAAAGAACTTCCTTCGTTTGTCAATAAAATTAGAGAAAATTCAATACGTACGTCAGGACCTCACAGATAATAAAGGACAATTCAAGACACGCAATTTATTTTTCATGTGAATTTCTTAAACTGTTTACAGCCATTCTCGGGAAAATAAAAACTGGCTAAAATGCTCCATATAACGGGTTATATTTTGTGTCCCTCTCTTCTTCTTGCATCGCTCAGGCGGTATGTGTACTTGGAATTTTTCTGTGGAATACAATACTTCGTCAACCAACCATTCATAGGTAAACAGTAGAGAAACTAAAACTCATTATTTAAATGTTTTCGTAATTAAAACACAAATTAAGATTGAATCGAGTCACATAATGTATCACCTCAGTAATCTCCATTCCCTAAAGCAGGTATGGGCGAGTTGCGTGTCACATCCAGGAGGATGGGCCGTGGAGGGGTACTGTGATGTAATTTGTCTATCCCTCAGCGGGGTTCTTATTATTTAAAACTTAGAGATACCAATTTAGTAAAATACAAGGTATGCATTAAATAACAAAGCAAAGTCAAGCCTTTATTCATTATTATTCGTACAATAAAAGTTTGAAATTCAAAATATGTCATATTTACCAATTGAAAATAAATATAATATTCCTTATAAACAAACCATACTCTATACTTAAGGCTTTCACAGTAAATAAATAACATCTGGTTTCAATTGGCATTGCCTTACTAAATTGGAGCCAGGGGACTGTGCCATACGTTCCTGTAACATTTTCTAGAAAATATAAATTAAACATTTCATTTATTAAAGCAGTAGCCCTCAGTGTTATTAAAGTATTCCTAACTGTATTACCTGTTTTCATACAACTATTTTCAGAATTTATTTATATAGTTGCCAGTTTGTTAACAGTTATTTGTGTTGTTTAGAGTTTCAATTATGTATTTATATGGTTTTGGTTTTTAGTATGCTTTGTTTATAGCAGCTTTTAATTGGGGGAAGGTGAATTCGGTAATAAATTCTGTATACAGGGTGGACCATTTAAGTCGAGACTGTACAATATCTCCAATATTAAGCGTTGTAGAAATGTGTTAAGTAAAAGTTGCTTCATATTATAGGGGAAAGTATGAGGACATTATGATGGTCATTTTAGGATGAATTAAATTTTTTAAATAGGAACCTACATTTTGTATGTTGTATTCTCATTAGAAAACGTTTATATAAATCTGTTTATTTTGTGATGATAATTAAGGAAACAAAATGAAAAAATTTTATTGGCAATTACGAAACGTAACTTGACCCTTAAATGAGCATTCATGGATGGTCCAACCATTTATTGCGCTCTTCGTACACAGCCATTCAGAATGTGCGTTGTTATTTACGTTAGTGTAAGAACAATTGCAAAGTGCTTTATACAAACGTTGTTTATTTCTTTATGAGCAGTTAGAAAACAACATAAAGACGTAGGATCCCATTTAAAAAAATAATTGATCCCAAAATGACTATCACAGCATATATAGCTCGCTGATTAGGGCTACGGTGGTGCTAGTTGTTAACGTAATCTAGTAGTGCAATGGTTAACATGTTGGAAAGCCATGGTAAAGATCGGAAGTTCAAATCACGCTTGCGAATAAATGAGCTTTTATTCTATTCTGTTCTTTCGGAAGTTCTAGCAAATCATGATTTCTTTCCGAATGCACTAGAAAGTGGATTTGCATATTCTAACAAGTAACAATTTGTGTTTCAATGAAATTCACATAATTAATCTAATTAAGTGAAACGACACTTCCCTGCCAAACTATCACCTCTCGTTAAATTTATTAAACATAAAAAGTAATTTAAGTGGCAGTATTTGAACGTGAAATCTCCACCTCCGAAGGGGAACTGGCACACTTTTGCGCTACGAGTGCAAGTCACTGCAAGCACAGCGGTACAAAGCAGTCATTTCGGCCAAAATTGATACGACGCGATGTAGTGGACAGTGATTACGGCTTAGTTGGTACAACGCCGGGACTGCATAACTTCTCAATCCGCAGGTTGAGAAGACTCACGCGGTATATGTGTGCGATATATATACGGGGTCCATCACATTTATTCGGTCTTTGCCGCCAGTTGATTGTCTCCTCGTGACGTCAATACTTTGAAGCAAAGTTTATAACCAGTGCTTCTAGCAGAGGACTAGCGAAAGACGTAAGAAAGGGATGAATATCAACTGCCACGAAGTCACATTAGTGAAATGGTATCTTTCCAGTATTTACAATTGGAACTTCTTTCACTTGCGTCTCATAAATTCGCAATCTCAGCAATGTACGCTGATAGGTAACTCAAATAATTGGATGGTTTTTGTACACTAGAGTGTCTCGACTTTAATGACACAACTTTAAATTTTTAAAAAGAAAACAACAAGTATTTATAAAGTAGCGTTCATACATATTTTAGTTATCTCTCCCTTTTTTGTTAAATGGAAAACAACTATTTTTTTTTTTTTATCAAAATCTTTCCCAGTGACCAATGTAACCATAGACTCTCCTCGTATTCATGAAAATTCTGTTATCAGAGATGACTTCCATCTCGCGTGCAAAGAACGCACAAAATCTCCCACCACCGCTTTACATCAACCTCTTTACGAAGTCGGAAATGAATACAGTCCTAGGTTCAATTCCGCACTCCCCTTTGAGACAGGGGGCTCACTGAACTAATAAAGACCTAATAAATCTGGAGACAGTACAACACAGCAACTTTGTCGATACAAACTATGAAGGAGCCCAATCTTCTCCAAATGTATGACCAACTCTTGTGGAACGCATCTCGAAATTGCGTACAATAGTGATCCACCACTGGGTTTATGACTGCTTGTGTGTTGCAAACAGCAAACGAAACGGATGAAGATAATTTGACAGAGGTGGCACATGGGATCAAGAATGCCCATATCTGCCCTAAGGAAAGGAATGAGGAATGTCTTTAAAGCAAGTTTCGATAATTTAAAAAAAGATAACAGGCCATTATTTTTCAAATACTTTATTATCACTCATTACCTTACATCTTACACTACTTCTACACATAGTTAACCCGTTATTCAGGCACTTGTCGTAACGAGAAGCCAGTTTTTATGTGCCTTTGTCTAAGAATGATGCCGCCTTTAATGAAAACCAGGTCTACATTTCTGGTTTACATAATCGTCGTGGAAATGTTTTCCTGCAAGGAATTTCTTCAGACGAAGAAACAGATGAGAACAGCTTGGTGCCAGATCAAGACTGTAGGGGTGGTGGAATTGTTCCCCAAAAATGATGTCATCAGATCTAGAGTTTGTTTGGCGCTGTGTGCGGCAATGTCACTCATTATTGTTTCCCCATAAATCTCACATAATTGGTGATGAATGTCTGCTGGCAAAATATTTCTCGCATTCAAAAAATGAATCACTGATCTGACTTCACAGGAACGTTTCGAAACGTTCTAACAACAGGAGACAACTGGCTTTCTAATCAATGGAACAAGTGATCGTGCATGCTCAAAATCGCGACTGCAGCAGCAACATATTAAAATCGTAGTTACTCTAAAAGTACGCTTCGTATATTGCCGAAAAGTTTTTTCCCCTCTAGGGAACGTAATACATCCAATTTTCCCTAGTACTTCAAGTGTATCCTTCTTTAGACTTTTCATGCTACCAGTAAATAATTTAAGATACGTAATAGGTACTCAAGAATTGTTAAGCATAGTGAAATAAATTTCGAACTAATCCAACAATTCTACTTTGTTATGGAGTAAGGATTCAGGTCACCTCCAGCGAGTTTATTCTAGGAATATCTTAATAAGGTTACAACCACAGGTGAGTGTTTTATAACAGGCAATCACGAATATTCTTGCACCAGTCTTGTCATGCAAAGCCGCAGTGGGATTAAGAGAATTTTTCGCGTTATGGGATTTAGTCCTTGCGTGTAATAAGTAATTATGAGGCGGACAGATAAAGCCAGAGGATAGAACGAAGCATTAAAAACGTAATTTGTGGACCACATGAATATGTAGCTGTGATTATTATGACGGAAATTGTTCGCCTGGCCGTAACTCCATCATTCCAGTGTGATTTTTGTCTTTTCCTTTTATTTACGAATTTTTCACATTAATTTAATTGCCTGAAAGTTTGTTTATAGTTTTAAAGAGGAGCTCTCTCATCACGTAAATACTTTATTTTTATTAAGCAACTGTATGTAGCTCCATTCCAGACATGCTAAGAACTTGCGGTACATTAACAAAGAATCTGACTTTCTTTACCCTCTATTGTTTATTAGTGGGTATTAATCTTACGAAAGCTTATTTTAACATATACCTAATTTTAAGCAAGATAAAACTTTGCAGAAGTAGCTACATTGCACATGTCGTTATAGATACATAGGAGACAGCGATAGTCAAATGTTTAACAACTGGACGCTATATGCTGCCTTAAAATTCCATGCTGTTTCCATGACATCGCGAGAAACAACTGAATATGAACATGACTTTAAAAGTATAATAGTATTGAATAACAATGCGAATCATCAATAATGGATATCCTTAAGTTGATTATGCCACCAAAAAGGTTATTTGAAACAAATTGGGCGTTTTAATTTTTTTACTTTCTCTACTACGTAAGTAGGGGAAGTATTGTATTCCACCCAAAAATTCGATACCGAGATTTCACCGGAAATACATGTTTTGAGATCCCCTGAATCCAAAAAAGCATTTTTGGAAACATGTCGTGTGTGTATCTGTGTGTCGTCTGTCTGTCTGTGTCTGTCTGTGAACAGCATAACTCAGAAACGAACAGTCGGATAAACACCAAACTTGGTATTTACGTTCAGTATCTTCAGTATCTTCAGGATGCGATACGAAGGTTTTCGAGAAAATCCCCCCACCCCAGAGTACCCTTTACATGGAAGATTTTTCTAAAATTTTAATTTTCTCAAAAATGGCTCTAACGATTTTGATTAAAATATCATATGTTTAAGATATGTTTATGACAAATAAAATGTATATCTTGAATTTTCTGGGAATGTCTCCAAAAGTATTCTTCATTGTGAACGACTTTTCCATAACTGGTAAACCATAACAGATAGACAACATTTTACTACACAAAAAATATAGATCGCGTTAAAATACACAACTTATGTCATATACATTTTGTTTTGTTGAGTGAACCATTTTCGAGATATTGCGTGTTATTCTCTTAAATTTTTCAATACTTATTTTCTCAAATGGGAATTCGTTATTAACTTTTTGTCTTGAATATACAAAGAGTATTAATCTGTGGAAAAGGGAATGGTGCTACACCTAGCAACCAGTTATTAAGAGATATGTATGTGCTTAAAAGCTACTGTATTTCCAAATTGCCCTTGTAAATATATTATCCCCTTACATCTACAAGAAACTTAGCAATAAGATAGAGTCTGCAAATGTTTTTCTCGATTAACATGAACTAGATGGAGAATAAGCGTTTGTAAAAATAGTTTGTACAAGAGTAGAGAAAGTCATGTGAGTGTAACACATAGATTTTTTATGTAATATGTTTGCATTTATCGCTTAACGGTTACCAGTTATACAAGATTATACACAATTCCCTTCGAAGGCTATTCCAAGGAAATTCAAGATATATTTTTATTTGTGATGTAAATTTCTTTAATATTAATATTAAAATTTCATTTTAATCAAACTCGTTATATAATTTTTTTGTAAAATAAAACATTTGGAAAAACTGTTCATGTAAAGGGTAATTTGGGATGGGGGATTTGCTTGAAAATCTTCTGACTGACTGACCTCAAATATCTGGTTTTGTATTTATCCGACTCTTCGTTTTTGAGTTATGCTGTTCACAGTGTTTTTAATGTGCTTCTTTTGGATTTAAGGGGCTTCTAAACATATCAAATTTTTTGACTGGAATGAAATACCTTCTCTACCCACTATTTTTTATGTTTATGTAGCTTCTATGGGAAAACCACCCTGACACAAGCTTTTAGTCCTACAAAAACTAGCAATTAGGTTAATGTCTGGAGTCTCAGTAAAAGAACGTTGTAAACCACTTTTTATACAACTTGATATGCTTATGTTCCCATGCATTAATATTATAATTGCCGATTTTACGTTAAAAGTAATTTAGATAGCTATTCAAATGTGATTCTGTTAACAACTATTCCACAAGGAGCAATAACAATAGCAATAATAAATAGTATATTTTTAAAATGTAAATATTGTAAAATTCAAAAGGTTTATGAAATGCAGTCATTAAATATGCTTAAAGTTTACCTGGTAATATCAAGAATCTTACAATGAGCAATTTATAGAGAGTATCCGAATGGTTCTATCAGCAAATCTATAGGGCCTAATACTTGAAAGAAATATTTATATTTAAGATAGATTTATATTTACATGATAAATAAGATGCATACCTTAAATTTTCTGAAATTAGCATATGAAGTCCTCTTCATTCAGAAGGATTTGTGTATAATTGGTTCGCCATGAGAGATAGACAAAAGCTTACTACGCGAAAAACCCAAGTCTTGTAAAACGTAGTACAATATACTTCCAGTAAATTTGTAAGGCAACAGCCATTTTCAAGATATTCACTGTTATTGATATGACTTTTTCCATTATTTTTGTCATTTTTTGAAGTGGTCAAATTCAACTGTTTCTCGTGATGACCTGCAAAAAATATGCCAGCCTAAGTTGACCCACGTTTTAAACATTTAACTATTATTCAAGCTTGCTATATTCCTCTTGTTCTGAGCCGTTTCTACCCCTGCAGATTGAATAAGAGGACTAGATCTCGATATCAAGAGCGACAAGTAAAACATTTGTAGTCCGAGCCCTGCATACAAGATGGAGTGACGTCGTGGTCGCTCGTGCATCCGGATTGGCTAGCAGGAAATAAGGTCACCGACAGCAGAGCTATGGTGATTTGGGACCACGGAGCAGATGAACCCAGATTGAGTCAAGAGAGACAACACAACAAACTGGAATCGAGATCCAGCCAGGCGATCAGCGAGCTATTGTCAAATAATGTTTTCGGACATTTTCAAAATTTCGTTCGTCACATTTTGAGTTTTATTTTTGGACACTCTTCAACTGCTGTGGTTGTTAGCGTCCCATCCTATATTGGGCATGAAAGACCATAATTTTGCTCAGAGGCCTCTTTATTAGGCTTGAGCTTCTTTTATGTGCCGTAAATCTACGACATGCGACCACCGGCTTTACTTCCCTTCCAAAGGAAGCCATGCTAAGGATTTTTACCTCCGAAAAAAAACAAATCGCCCTTCACCGGGTTTGAACCCGCAACCTCGGGAACAACTACACCACGGAGGACGACACCAAAATTTATTATAAATTACTCTTCTAGAGTAGGAGTGAATATATTTTGGGGATTGGAGTAATACAGAACGAATAATAATTGAATTATTAAATTTCGCGTTCTAATGTATTAACTAGTGTAGTGCAACAGAAGCTTTTAAACATTGTTAAATCTTTAGAGTATATTAAGAAAGGGAAATTTTAACATAATGGTTTACAAAACATTGAAATGTAAATCTGATCAATGTTTAACTCAATTTTTAATTATTAAAGTTTAACTTACAAAGTAATAGCTCATTTCAAAATCAGTGTGAATTGGAACAAACAATAAAAGTGTATAAATAAATGTTTTTGGTTATGATTTGCCATGGCATCCCTATTTCCAACAGTAAGCCTTGTAATTACTATCCATTCCTCTGGGCAATTTATTATTTAATATACACATGGACTAGGCCTTACGTTTCTACAATTATTGAACAATTGTGGACTGTGATGTGTCCATGGTTGGGTGTTGTGTCTATCTGAGGGTAAGGTTAGATGAAGTTTTATTTCACCGGGCGGAGAAGGCACCGCCTGCTCGCACAGAGCACTTCCTTAAGTGAGACGGCTCAAAGTAATCAAGCCGGGTTCGTCATACCTGTACGATCGAGCCAGTGGCCTGCTATGACGTCAAGGCTTCACTTGGTGGGTGTGAGGCACGCTGATGGGCAAACCCACCGAGCTCGAACACAACCGGGATCGTAAAGCCGCCGAAGTGAGGTCACTACGAAAGGTTTGGAGTCGAGAGATGGTTAGTCCGGGAGTATTCATTAATGAGTAGACTGTATTCATTTTCAATCACACATGGTCACTGTTACCAACAGTTACCATACGGTTCACATACGTGGTCATTAAGGCATAGTTCCTTGTGCCAATTACCCGTTGCGTCATCTGGTTTATTAAGCTCGAACTACTTAACCCTTAACGCTGTTGTGGCGCGTGTCAAAGAGTTGTTTATTATGTGCAATCTGTGGTGAACTTAGTTGAACTTAGTTGTACTATGGCGGGTTGCCGCTAAGGTACCTTTGTGCAAAATAGTTCAGTACCTATTACGAAATGTGTAATGAAAGAATTTCTTCAAACTATGTAGATTGAGAAGAAGAGAGAAACATTAAGTTTTGTAAGAGTAGTTAATAGTAGAGTGGTAGAATCTGTAAAGGAAGATCACGTAAATGTAACACAAGTTTCTTTTTTATAATTATCGGCAATGGCTTTCAAGGTGTTGTCACAGTGCACAATTAATTCTGGTAGGGCCAAGTATGGACTGTAGTTTCCATGGGAAACGCTTTGCCATTGCTAGGTTTGCACCAAATCCGTTTGTGGTGGCTACGAGGACCGAGAAGAGACAGTCTGTACAGCGTAGTGGGGATGTGTCATAACAGCTAGAAGACTGAACTTGTTCTAACACTTATAGTACAGCAACTTAGAAAAAGTCCTTGGGAGGGGTAACCCTCCGGGTCATGTATTCCGCCTCCCTAACTGCCTTGGGCGGGAAATCCTCTCCTACTCTGCTTCTGAGTCGCTGCTTAAGCACCACACACCATAATTTCGCCTAGCCCGTATTTTATTTTGTTGTATTCCTTAATCACTTAGTCAAACCACTGTTGTAACTATCCAATAGTAGTGACAACAAAAGCATTGCAACAAAAATGCTGTGTTTGTAGATTGCTGTGACACGCCACGTAAAGAGCAAGGTGCAGCGGATGTGAAAACAAATGTTTGCATATAACTAGCGATAGCATTTCACATACACGCGATATTATCATGGGGTATCTTCCAAAAGCTAATTCACACTTTTAGGGTGTTTCATAGCCTGCACTCTCCATATAACTCTTCAAGGAAAAAACGTCCACGCTGAATGATTTTCATAATGCAAATTATTTCAATTGAAGCGTTACAAAGAATTTAATTTTTTTACAGGGAGACCAATTACACATCATCATCTTGAAAATGGACTATTTAACATACCTCTTACGAACTGGAATAAGAATTTTAGTTTTTGAGTTATCACGATGTAAACAAGATGCTATTAATATTTTTTACACACTAAAATTGCGTTGGTCACAACAGTGACGTGACGTTTGTTTCCCGCATATCAGTCCACTTCTTTCCCCATTAATATTGAATAAGTCAGTGGTTAAAAGTAAAAGAGTGGGGGCGATTTATTCTTCCTGAATACTCGCGTAGTCCGTAGACCGAGAGATTCTACTAAGTTGTTATACTACAGTTAAGTACTGCGCTACGAGGACACGCAGTAAGGTAGCCTGTACAGCATAGCATGTGGTATTGAACCTTACAGTATCACTTCCTCTCAGCATTTAAGAGGATCAGAGTCCTGTTTCACAATAAAAGTTTGTTAATGTATAAATTTTAAGGAACTTAACAAATCCAGTTGCCAAAGTAAACAGTGTGCACACAGATCGAAAGGGCTCCACAGTAACCAGTGAGGCTCGCATTCGGGAAGCCTCGGGTACGATTCTCCTCGACCGGCAAATCTGATCTTGGGTTTTTCTTGGTTTCCCTTGATTGCACGCGAATGCCTACTGGACTTGGTTTTCTTCTTCTTCTTGTAACGTCAGAAGTACCACGAGTGCTAAGGGTACGGAGCGCTTGCACCACGGCAATGAAGGGTTCCGTACCCCTCCCCTAGGAATTTTAAGGGGGCAGAGAAGACAAAAATACTTTTCTATGTATCTCTTGCGTTTTATCATCCCCTCCAACAGCTTTTGGGTCTGCAGGGTGTTATGAGACAGAATATAAGAGAATTAGTGTTAGATTTGTAACGCGGTGAATAATATTGTATTAGACTGGGTCCAGAATACGTTTCACATATTTAGAAAATAATGCCTGAGATTTTCTTTCTGCATCTTGTCTCATCTATTTCTAAAGACATCTCTATTTCTTGTCTCATCTAGCAGAAGATTACATATGAAGAAATAAACAAAAAGAAGGAATGGTTAAAGGGAGAAGACTTAAGTGGTATGAATATGTAAACAGATGGGGGACCTAAGAGATGGCCAATTCTTCTTTTTTTCGTTTTTCTCTTTTTGAATGGACAGCCAGGATAAAAGGAAAGGGGGAGGACCCTCGTCGGAGGAATAGTTGGAAGAAATGTTGACAAACAAGGAAAGAAGAGAGTTTCCGAGGTCGCGGATTCAAAACCGGCAGAGGGCGATGAATTTTTTCGGGTGTAAACATCCTTAGTATAACTTCCTTCGGAAGGGAAGTAAAGACGGTGGTTCCGTTTTGTAGATTTGCGGCACGTAAAAGAACCTCAAGCCTGATAAGGTCTCTGAGCAAAATTGCCGGTCTTTCACGCCCAACATAGAACGGGACGCTAAGAACCATAGTAGTTAAAGAGCGTCCATAAATAAAACAAAAAGAAAAAGAAAAGAAATGGGAAGAGGGTTAGAAGAGAACCTGTGGCAAGATAAAGAGAAATGTTTTAGAGGATGCAATGTAAGATCTCAGTAGCTGTTAGAAAATCGCTTGAATATTAAATAATAACATTAAGCAGGTACATTTATATGAGGTACTTCTTTGAAAATGAATTGTATTCATTTGCTGAATTGTTTGCAGATTTGATGAAACAAAACCATTAATTTCTTACTTCACTACTCAGGGAGTTCTTATGTAATTGTAATCTTGTACAAAGTCGTATGACTGGACTGGAATATATACTACCGCATATCTTTCAGTGCTTCATTTCGTTTTCTTTGTCTTTCAGGGTTCTAGAGAACAATGGTTGACGCGCTGTGGCGGGGCGGTTAATTAGCCCTGTGAAAAGGCTCTCTGCTGGGTGCCCGGTTAAGGAGCCTGCTGTCGGATGCTCTTCGAATTTGGAGGTGTACTTCATGGCGGGTTCGTTCGGGGGCTGCTTGTCAGATGCTCTATAGCATGGAAGTAGTAGCGTCGACCTCAGAATATATTGGTTAGCGATCCGGTTTCACTGTGTACCACCACCTGCGAGATCTGGTAGTCTTTTAAGAATCATCATACTATTTTTTAAATCATGAATTTTGTATACTATCTGTAGCATTAATTCTCTTTACCGAACGGGAAGCCTGAGGCGGCAACGTCTGTGGCCCAAAATCGGGAGTCTCGAGTTCAAATTCGACCAATCTGACTGGGTTTTCTTCGTGGTTTCGTCAGCCACTAAGGTAAATACAGGATTGGATATTGTTACATGTTGGGGTGAAGGCCAAAAAGGTTACCAGAAAATGATTAATTTAGGTCACCCCAACATGCACATGAAGGGACTCAGCTTGCTGGCAACAAAAAGTCCCAGTCCTTGGTGTGTAGATTTAAGGGGAAGGCGTGGGTTTTATATTTCACTGAAAAACTGCATAACACACAGTACCTTCGCATACCTGGGATTTATTTACAAACGTTTAGCGATTCTACATAATGAACAAAGCAACCAGGATGGAGGGAGATGGCACAGAGCCGTAGACGGCCAAATACATGACTGGCTCCAACGACCACTTCAACTAAAGTGACGCTATCTTACCCCCACCAACCGTGTCTAAACGAAGCCAGACAGGGCTGGTGTCATACCAGATAGTTTCAAACAGATATTTTCCTTTGGCGTGGTCCGCGTCGAAAGGAAAGACCGTTAAGCCGAAATATAACTAAGGAGACACAATAATGCTACGTCTGGTAACAACAACACAGCAAAACAGTGCGTCTGGTAATGAAAATAAAATTAATAATGCGCACAATATTTAATACTACGACACAAAGTTCCACCTTGAGTCTAAAACAATTAAAAGAATGAAAATCGATGGTAATGCGAATGCTCTGCCATCTATCCAAGTTAATGAAAGTAGATAGACTGGACGGCACCCTAATGCCATCTACCTGGCACATATAGAAGCAGAGATACAGTTTCTAGCACTAAGACCTCTGTGGAATGTGACGAAGCAAGATTACTGGTACAGGGACGAGACCTAGAAGGCTAACTGTCCACCACACACGGAACCACGAGGTATCTCCTAACATATCCGTCACGATATGACCATTTAGTTGAAGTGACGTAAAATAAGCACAGAAAAATATCTTTCTTTAGCAATTTGTGTATGTTTAATTACAGGTTTCATATATGTAAGATTGTGATTCTCTTATATGTTACTTTTTAATTTATTTAGGAGGGATATCAGATTTATTACATATGTTACTAGAATGGTCTCTGATGAAATATTTCTTTATTCAAACGAAGTTATCCTTTTACAACTTTTTTATTTATTTATTGTTTCAGTTTTAATTAATTTCAATTAAAGGATGAATTTTCCGTAAGGATATTTACTTGTCCTTGTAACGGTCCTTTCCACCTCATCCTTTCTTGCAGCCTACAGCCATGCGCTATGCTTCAGTATTCGGAGGCCCTCTTCTATTCCTACTCTAAGACTATATATATTTTAAAACTCTCCCTGCAGAACACTGAGTATTTCAATTGTTTATGCTCATTGGGTCGGGAAGAAATCCTAATGCATCCTTAATTCTCTGATATCAATTGCAATTTTTGATGAAAGAAATTGAGCAGATCACTTTCGAAACATTCGCCTGAATGGATGTGCACTGATTCGGCAGTCTCTAGAGAAAACGTTTCCACTGCCTGCTCTTATTATTGACAATTCGGTAGTTTCTAGACATGTTCTTCCACCCGTTGATCACGTGCTCTGACATCAGATTGTGTCGCATTACTGTTTCTCGTGCTATTGCACTCCATAAGGACCTTTCTTGAAATTTTTCTGCTTGGATTAAAGTATTTGCCCCTGGGAAATTTAGTTCCATCTCAGGTCTGCACATGCGGTATGCAAGTAAATGAAGCAAATTGCGGTAAAATATCTGCAAGAAAACGGCAGAAAGCTTTTTTTAGGATCTGCATTCAGCATTTACTCTTATGTTTACTTGGCCAGGTCTACTTCAACGATTTTTTTTCATTTATATGCCGCCTTTAACAAATCATGTCATATCGACGGCTTTTTACCATTAGAACTATTGCTCATCAGTAACGAGGTAAAAGGTAAAGACACGAACGGGGCGGGGGAGAGCACCGCAAGTAGGCCACAACCGTGACTCCTGAGAGAGAGGGATGAGAAGGGCGACCAGATGACGTCAGACACACATATGGACGGGGTCCCTAACGTTTTCAGTTCCAACGTACCCAACACAGCCCGGCCCCACCCTAACCCTCGGGGTCCGCCCTGGTGTGGTCCACTCGGAGGCGGGTCCAATCTGAGCAATCCCGCAACCTCACCAGGTAACCAACCTCTACAAAGTGAAAATCCACCGCCTAGCCGCAACCCACCAAACATTGTCACCTGGTCCTACTACACAAACAGATAACAATGATGGCTACAGGAAATGAGGGGCAGGAAAGTCCTGGCAGAAGTGGAACCGCACCAGCATTCGCCTACCAGCCCGAGAAAACCACGAAAAACACACGGGTTAGGTTGAGCGGTCGCCAGGGATTGAACCCGCGAACCTGAAATGCGAGTCGCACACGTTACCGCGGCGCCACCTCGCTCGGTTCAGCAATTATGTTCACTTGTTTTACTGTTGGGTTGTATTACTTTTGGTAATTATATTAAATTCATACACGTTCATTCAAACCTTCATTCATTATTTCAGACTCAAGGAAGGATAGGAATATATCTGGCTAAGGAAACATTCCCACCATCTAGCCGGGAATCCAACCCAGCACCTCCAGATTGTATGGATAGTATGCTAACCATAGACCACAGAGGCAGACGAGTTCTTGTTTAGGTTTCACACACTTTTCTGTACATAATATTTACAAAAAGTAATTTAGTAACTTAGATATGTTTAAGTTATATTAATAATAAACCAAAATATATTTTAATAATGGTGGTTTAAAATCTAAAATAAATTTTAAGAAACATAAATATATATATTTAAATAATTTCAATGCACTTCTATATGGTGTGACCATTTCGAGGAGTATAATGCTAAAACAGAGTATGTTTTGAAAACGTAATGTTAAAGTAAATACACTGCAATGTAAAAGAGATTTATAGGCATTAGTTTTCCATAACGTTTAAGCATTCAATTAAAAATTTAAGAAATATTCCTGACCATTGATGTAAATATTATTCAACTGAAGTGTGAAGTTTAATTTTTCAAATACGACTTTAGATTTTTGAAAACCGTAACTTTGTTTCTTCTCAAACTCCAACCATGCAAAATACATACCTATCACTAATCTATACACTGAAATAATTAAAATCAAATGTTCGTGAAACGTAAAGTGTCTCTGTCCTGAATGAAATATACAAATCATACATAAATGCTGATAAAATAATTTACAACAGTGAATGTACTATCACCTATAAATTTACCTTCATTCCTAAATGCATCGATGTATGCTTTATTGAAAATTCCATTTATTTACCGTAAATAAATTCCTCATAATATTAGCATACCGATTTTAGCAAACAGCCACAACCAGTCCAATTAACTAATAGCACTTATTGCCTTCACATAACACGAAGTTAGTTAAATAATAAAATCACAGCTTTTACGTTGCACAAGTTTAAATTAAAATGAATGGTTATATGAATCTAGTATTGGAATGCATGTGTTAAAAAAATGTAACACGCTCACGAAAGCGGCCATAGCCAGAGTTTTGAATTTGGAAGTCTAATGCTGAAAATACTAGAGTATTTCAGAGTAAGTCAGACCTAATCCACTCCCCACGTGAAGCCAGCGACCTTCAGACCATGCAAGCTATAGAAGCTAACTTTCGCGGAATGGTATTACTTTCTCTACCACGTACATACTACCTAGAGAAATTTGCAATCCACCCAAAAATTTAATAGCGATATTTCATCTAAAATACATGTTTTGAGGCCCCTAAATACAAAAAAAAGTATTTTTAGAAAAAGGTCGTCGGTGTCTATGTCTGAGTGCCTGCCTGTGAACAGCATTAACTCAAAAACAAAAAGTCGGATAAGTAAAAAACTTGGTATTAGAGTTCAGTATCTTCCAAGGATGCGACACGAAGATTTTTAAGAAAATCCCCCACCACAACTATCCTTTACAAGGAGCATTTTTCGAAAATTTGGATTTTATAAGAAATGGATCTAACGATTTTGAATAAAATACTGTATATTAACGATATATACATCACAAATAAAATGTATATCTTGAATTTTCTGGGAATAGCCTGGAAGTCCTCTTCGTTTGGAAGAAATGTTGTATAATCTTTTATAACCGGTAAACGTTAAGCGATAGATGAAAACGTACTACACAAGAAGTATAATTCTCTTTAAAACCTACAATCTATTTCAAATAAATGTTTTTATGGCATAAACCATTTCTAAGATATCCGTTAGTAATGGTTGAATTATCATTACTAGGTCATTCTGTTAAAGTCCTGTCAACGTTTAGTTGTTTCTCGCGATTACAAGGAAACATTATGGAATTTTTAGGCTCATATTGCGTACAGTTCTTAAAAATTTGACTATTGCTGTTCCCTTTGTATCTAAAGGAAATGCTTATTTGGATTAAAATATAGTAGATAGCAAAATAAGCTTTAGTAAGAATAGCTTGTATACTCACTAATAAAGATAGAGGGTAGAGAAAAGCATGTGAATGTATCACATCAGAATTTTTTCATGCTTAGCGAAGTCATGTGGCATTACGTCAGTTAATGTACGTTCATAATGCTTATGAAGGGGAAAACATTGTGATTGTGTTCAGTATTTCAATTGTCACTTCAATGTTATCTAATTCAACTTTCACTGGGACTACACTTAGTTCACACTGACACTTTACTAATGTGAACTAGTTCAGTTTCCCCGTCACTTCATTTAGTTCTCACTTACTTCAGTAATCTAGTCGTGACGTAGTGACTTAACGAAATTCGCATGACTTAGCCTCTTCTTCCGGACGGTTCACTAGCTGGGGAGTCGAACACAAGACTTCTCCAATAACTCGCGAGAGCAGCATTTGCTGCACGTCAAAGCAGTTGTCACCAACTTGCATACTCACTCAGTGACCGACCTAGTTCACTGACTACTCTAGAGAACGTTCGTTTATATAGCCAATGGAATCTTCCACAGAACATTCTACAATTATCTGGACACTCGTTCTGGAGGTGTAGGGAAAGAAACTTCGAGAAAATTCTGGTTAGCTGGTGATAGTGCTTCCGCTGTTTTCGTCGGGCAGGAGCGCGAAATACCTTTGTTTATTTCCGAGTTCCCTGCTTCACCCGATAATCTTGGGTAATATCCGCTACGTTAAAATATACACCGAATACTTTATCACAGTTAAAAAAATATCTGACGTATTACACTCACATGACTTTCTCTACACTTGTACAAACTATTTTTATAAACTCTTATTCTCCATCTATTTCATCTTAATCGAGATAAACATTTGCAGAAACGAACTTTTGACATGCAAAGAGAATTACATTTTACACATAGCGACCAGTTCTAAAAATATTTGACTTTCGCTTAAGGTGTACTATGTTTCCCTTGTTTTGTATTTGCAAGGGCAATATAGAAATACAGTAGCCTTTAAGCATCAACATATATCTTAATAGCTGGTTGCTATGTGCAGCACCATTCACTTTGCCACAGATTAATACTCTTTGCATATCCAAGACAAAACAATGAATAAGGAACTCCCATTTGAGAAAATAAGTATTGAAAAATTTAAGAGAATAACAAGCAATATCTCGAAAATGGTTCACTCAAAAAAGGTGTATATGACATAAATTGTGTATTTTAACGCGATCCACATTTTTTGTGTAGTAAAATTTGGCCTATCTCTTATGGTTTACCAGTTATGAAAAAGTCGTTCACAATAAAGAATACTTTTGGAGACATTCCTAGAAAATTCAAGATATACATTTTGGTTGTCATAAAAATATCTTAAACATATGATGTTTTAATTAAAATCGTTAGAGCCATTTTTGAGAAAATTAAAATTTTCGAAAAATGTTTCATGTAAAGGATAATCTGGGGTGGGGGGATTTTCTTGAAAACCTTCGTGTCGCATCTCTGGAAGATACTGAACCTAAATACCAAGTTTGGTGTTTATCCAACTGTTCGTTTCTGAGTTATGCTGTTTACAGACACACACACACACGGACATGTTTCCAAAAATGCTTTTTTGGATTCAGGGGGTCTCAAAACATATATTTCCGGTGAAATCTCGGTATCGAATTTTTGGGTGGAATACAATACTTCCCCTACTTACTATACGTAGTAGAGAATGTAATTTCTGATGCGAAGTTATTGAGCATTTATGTATGTTTATAAGAAGTGTTATGTTGTGACTTTATTTATAGGAGTGAAGCTTATGTGATGTACCTGTCTAACGTAACTCGTTCTTATTACGTAAACTTAGCCCTGCTTAGCTCTTCCCTCAGTTTTACGCATGAGTGTGACGTACAGCTATTTTGCTCTTGGAGAAACTCCAACTCATGCTCGGTATTATACTTATGAATGTGAAATATGGTGGATCTCAAGCCAGACTGTCTCAGGCACACCTCATGCAACAATGAATATGATGCTATTTGCATCTTTTCAGCAGTAAGATGACAGATAATTGTTTCAACCCTACGAAAGTTAGGTTGGAATTAATTACGAGCTGTGTTTTGAAATTAAGCACAATTTTAAAATTTTCCATTGCAGCGCTGCAGTCGGGATTTTGAGCATGCGCGATCACGTCCTCCATTCATTAGAAAGTCAGACACAGCTGTGAGCGATTATAACTTTGTTTTCCTGTTGTTAGAGCGTTTCGAAATTTTCAAAAACAATCGGACGACCCTGTAAGTCAGATCGGCGTTTCGTTTTCTGTGTGGGAAAAATGTTACGCCAGCAAAAATACATCACCAATTGTGTGAGATTTATGGAAAAACAATAATGTGTGATAATGCCCGGGCACATGCAGCCAAACAAACTCAAGATCTGACCGCATCATTTGATTGGGAACAATTCGACCCACTCAAGGAGTAAGATAAGGACCAGTCGCCTGTACTTTTTAATATTTATATGGATGATTTAATCAAGAGGTGGAAATTAAACGTCCCCTTAGGAATTTATTTTAAGCAAGGTTTTGCATAAAGACTTTAATTTTTGCCGGCGATCAAGCCATCATCGGCACAACAGAGGGTAATCTTCAGAGATTAATATATGTTTTGGAAACAATGGGTAAAGAGAAAAATAAAATTATGACTTTTAGAGGCAGTAAAACACCGAGATCAAAAATATGCATAAATAATAATGTCCGTGAACAAATTACTCACTTTTAATATTTACGCTGTGATTATATCTTATGCCTATGATCACGATATAGATAGTAAAATTAATATATATTCAAGGATGCTGGGTACGATTCCTAGAACATTAATTATTGTAGAAGAGAAGCTTAATTAAAGTTTTACAAAGTTATAGCGGTGCCTAGTTATACATATGGCTGTGAATCATGGGAGAATCATCAGAATAATAGAAAGAAAATACAGACAGCTGAAATTAAATTTCTGAGTGAAGTGAAAGGAATCATAACACATACAAATGATGCGACACCAAACGAAATCAATGAATATAGTTACAGTTGGATAGCAACATGTTAACGGAATGGATGATGGCAGAATACCAAAGTTGGTCATCAATTAAAATCCTCGAGGGAAAGGAAGTATAGAACGCCCGAGAATGAAATGGTCAGTTATGTCGGAACAGGATATTAAGCCTAATCCGTGAGGTAGAAGAAGACGACAGTTCGTCGGATTTGACACCAAATGAGTTTCATCTGTTTCTTCATTCACCAAGGAATTCCTTGGTGGAAAACATTTCAACGACAATGATGCTGTAAAACAAGAGGAGCAGACTTGGCTTTCATCACAGGCGGCATCATTGCTTGACCAAGTATACAAAAACAGGTTTCGTTATTGCAAGTGCTTGAATAACGGCGATGACTATGTGGAGAAGGAATGTAAGGTAGCGAGTGATAATAAAGTGTTTGCAAAATAATTTTCCGTTATTTGTTTTAAACAATCTGATGTGTTACACTCACATGACTTTCTCTACTCTTGTACAAACTATTTTTATAAACGCTTATTCTCCATCTACTTCATGTTAATCCAGGTGTTAATCTTATTGCTAATTTTCTTGTAGGTGCAAGGGGAATATGGTAGGCTTTAAGCGATAGTCAAATCTTTTAAGCACTGGTTACTATGTGGCGCATTCCATTCTCTTTGCATGTCCAGGACATAAACAATGAATAAGGAATTTGAGAAAAAGTATAAGTATTGGAAAATTTAAGGGAATAACAAGCAATATCTCTAAAATGGTTCACTCAACAAAATAATGTATATGACATAAATTGTGTATTTTAACGCGATATGCATTTTTTGTGTAGTAAACTTTTGTCTATCTCTTATGGTTCACCAGTTATGCAAAAGTCGTTCACAATGAAGAATACTTTTGGAGACATTCCCAGAAAATTCAAGATATAAATTTTATCTGTCATGAAAGTATCTTAAATATATGATATTTTAATCAAAATCGTTAGAGCAATTTTTGAGAAAATTAAAATTTTCGAAAAATGTGCCATGTAAAGGGTAATCTAGGGTGGGGGGATTTTCTTGAAACGCTTCGTGTCGCATCTCTGGAAGATACTGAACCCAAATACCAAGTTTGGTGTTTATTGGACTGTTCTCTGAGTTATGCTGTTCACAGACACACAGATAGACACACACACACACAGACAGACATACAGACACACACATGGACATATTTCCAAAACTGCTTTTTTTGGATTCAGGGCGTCTCAAAACATGTATTTCCGGTGAAATCTCGGTATGGAATTTTTGGGTGGAATAGGATACTTCCCCTACTTACTCTACGTAGTAGAGAAAGTAAAAAAATACCCGTACTGACTTTAAAAACACACCTCGTATTTACACACTAGCAAAGTATGTTGCTCCACTGAGACTATGACCAAACGGGATGACAAGTTTATAATAAAATACTTCTAACACTTTCGTCTGTAAACTATCTTGCAATAAGTTCAAAACACCCCCCCCCAAAGGAAGAATGTGTTTGCTATCAGATAAGTTTTGGTTCATTCTCACTCAATTAGCTTACCAATTAGTGAATAACCTTACTGTGTAGTAGGATTCTTCACAACTGGGACGTAAATGTACACGTGAGAAGTGACAATCAGGGAAACGGGTATGGAAGAATCATTCACAGCACATATAGGTATACGTATAAGTTATACAACGGAGGGGGACACCTCGCACACCGCGACCTACATGGATATTTTGTGAGTATCGCACACCAGGAGGAAGGGATGAAGTGAAGGAACCATAGGAGGCCACAGTTAGAGATTCTCAGAGACCGCGGAATTCCCTGACAGTTCTAGACTCCAAGACCCGTCCCAATGTTGTAGAGGGAGCGATAAACGACCCATCAACCAAGCAACCCCCTAATGTCAAGGAGGAGTACTGTTTTTGAGCAAGCACCCGGGCCATCTATCCGGCACCACCATACACCATGAAACCAATAAAAACACCTGAAAGATGAGAAAGAAACGGATTGAAATGTAAATGACGGAAAGGAAATCGTGGTAGATGAGAAATTACCCCAACATTCGGCTACCGACCAGAGAAAACCACAAAAAACAAGGTCAGAGTGGATGATAGACGGGAATCGAATCCGCAACCTACCAAATGCGAGCTTCACTCGTTACCGTAGAGCCATCTCGCTCGGTACAACCCCGAAATTTCTCTTGATTCAGGGAAGATACTAAGAATTCCATAATCTTTGACTTACACTCTTGTCTTCCCTAATGTTCTTTGCCGCGTAAGCGCCATTTTCAAAGCTTTTAATTCCAGAAGCAACTATTTAAACACGCGTGCTTACAGGCTGTAAATCACACTGGAGTATTCCATAGGACTAAGTACCACGCAAATCCTCTTGCAAACAAATTCAAACTACCATAAATATGAACGTCAAAAAATTATGGAATACTAAAATATAGCTAAAGGAAAAGAAGTGTTAGTCGTAAGCTTTAAAATCACTGCATAGCACTGCTAGTAATGTCAGTATATCAGTAGCTTGAGTAATAAGCTGTATAGGCGATGCCCTAACTCAGGTTCCTAACAACAACAATGGGTGATGGAGTATGTCAGGACGGTAAACCTTCTAATTTGAGTCATTGGATATACAGGAGGACCATTTAAGTTGAGACAGTACCATATCTCCAAAACTAAGCGTTGTAGAAAGAAATGTCTTGAGTAAACGTTGCTTGATATTACGGGGGAAAGTAAATTTCATTAGTCGTACTTCATTTGGAGGATGTTGTGATGGTCATTTTAGGATCAACTTAATTTTTAAAATGGGAACCTACCTTTTTCATGTGTTTTCTCACGCCACATAAAAAAATCTGATGTGTTACACTCGCATGACTTTCTCTACTCTTGTACAAACTATTTTTACAGACTGTTAATCTCCATATATTTCATAGTAATTGAGATAAACATTTGCAGAGATGATCTTTTGACATGCAAAGAGAATTACATTTTACACATAGCGACCAGTTCTAAAAATATTTGACTATCGTTTAAGGCGTACTATGTTCGCCTTGTTTTGTATTTGCAAGGGCAATATAGAAATACAGTAGCCTTTAAGCATAGACATATCTCTTAATAGCTGGTTGCTAGGTGCAGCACCATTCTGTTTGCCGCAGATTAATACTCTTTGCATATCCAAGATAAAAAAAATTAACAACGAATTCCAATTTGACAAAATAAGTATTGAAAAATTTAAGAGAATAACAAGCAATATCTCGAAAATGGTTCACTCAACAAAAAAATGTATATGACATAAATTGTGTATTTTAACCTGATCTACATTTTTTGTGTAGTAAAATTTTGACAATCTCTTATGGTTTACCAGTTATGCAAAAGTCGTTCACAATGAAGAATACTTTGGGAGGCATTACCAAAAAAATCGAGATATACATTTTATTTGTCATGAAAATATTTAATTATATGATATTTTAATCAATATCGTTAGGACCATTTTTGAGAAAATGATTTTCGAAAAATCTTACATGTAAAGGGTAATCTGGGGTGGGGGATTTTTTTGAAAACCTTCGTGTCGCATCTCTGGAAGATACTAAACCTAAATACCAAGTTTGGTGTTTATCCGACTGTTCGTTTCTGAGTTACGCTGTTCACACACACACACACACACACACACACACACACAGAGAAATGTTTCCAAAAATACTTTTTTGGATTCACGGGCCTCAAAACATGTATTTCCGATGGTATCGACTTTTTGGGTGGAATACAATACTTCCCCTACTTACTATACGTAGTAGAGAAAGTAAGAAACTAAACAACATTTGTGTAAAGCACTTTGAAGTTGTTGTTACACCAACGTAAATGACAACGAAAATTCTGAACGCTCTGTACAAGACTGCAATGAATGTTTGGACCATCCACGAATGGTCACTTCAGGATTAAGTTACGTTTCGTAATTGGGAATCAACGTTTTTAATTTTGCTTCCTTATTCCTCACAGAAAATAAACAACATTTTATAAACCTTTTCTAATTTGAGAAAACATACAAAATGTAGGTTTCCATTTAAAAAAATCTGATGTGTTACACTCACATGACTTTCTCTACTCTTGTACAAACCATTTTTACAAACGCTTATTCTCCATATGCTTCATGTTAATCGAGATATTGAGATGTCAATCTTATTGGTAGTTTCATGTAGATGCAAGGGGAATATGGTAGGTTTTAAGCGATAGTCAAGTATTTTAACGCTGGTTGCTATGTGGCGCATTCCATTCTCTTTGCATGTCCAGGACAAAAGAAATGAATAACAAATTTGAGAAAGAGTATAAGTATTGGAAAATTTAAGGGAATAACAAGCAATATCTCGAAAACGGTTCACTCAACAAAAGAAATGTATATGACATAAATTGTGTATTTTAACGCGATCTACATTTTTTGTGTAGTAAACGTTTGTCTATCTCTTATGGTTTACCAGTTATGCAAAAGTCGTTCACAATGAAGAATACTTTTGGAGACATTCCCAGAAAATTCGAGATATACATTTCATTTGGCATGAAAATATCTTAAACATATGATATTTTAATCAAAATCGTTAGAGCCATTTTTGAGAAAATTAAAATTTTCGAAAAATGTCCCATGTAAAGGGTAGTCTGAGGTGGGGGGATTTTCTTGAAAACCTTCGTGTCGCATCTCTGGAAGATACTGAACCTAAATACCAAGTTTGGTGTTTATCCGACTGCTCGTTTCTGAGTTATGCTGTTCACAGACAGACACACACACACACACACACACACACACACAGACACACACACGGACATGTTTCCAAAAATTCTTTTTTTGGATTCAGGGGGTCTCAAAACATGTATTTCCGGTGAACTCTCGGTATCGAATTTTTGGGTGGAATACAATACTTCCCCTACTTACTATACGTAGTAGAGAAAGTAAAAAGATTAAATTGGCCCTAAAATAACCATCATAACTCCTCCAAATAAAACACAACTAATGGCTTACTTCCCCCATAATATCAAGCAACTTTTATTAAGACATTTCGTTTTACAACTCTTAGTGCAGTCTCATCTAAAATGGTGCAACCTGTATAACCGGAGAAACCACCAGACAACCTATTTAAAAACGAAGCTCTAGTTTGCTCTTCTGCTTATATTATGAGTCATCGTCATATCATATATACTGCTCTGTAATATTCTTTTCTTCCGTGCACAGGTTTGGCTATCACTTCCTCCCCGCCAAAACCGCTGATTACATATAACCGCTTAAGTGTTCAATTAAGCACTATTGAGTTAATTGATATAACATGCGTGTGTTATTAAACATTACAAATTAACAATGGGATTTAATAGTATGAATGTATAAAAATAGTTTTAACGTGATTTCGGCGTATTTGCGTTGATATCGAAATTATTGTTGGGAGGATATAAATAATTAAATAAAGAAATAACAGTAGCATAGGGAAATAATTGTAATAAATAATTTATGTATATTAAATCAATGTATAATGTAACACACCTGGGTTGAAATGTTTGTCTGGAAAGAAAAAGGTAATTAGGAGTCAGGTTAGCGAAAGTCATTAGCGACAACTAAAGTAGCGATACACATTAACTTAAATATTTTGGGAATACGGTTAGGTTATAAGCTCAGTACGTTTGCAGGGTCACGCAGGCAGTACTCTGGTTAAGAGAAAGGCACTTACATTCTGAGAATTTAGCTAAGCTCCATGCTAACAAAGTTAAGAGGCATACTTAGAATTTTTGATTGCGCGTAAAAAATAACGTTATTGGGGAGTAATGAAGTAGGCTAAGCTAAAAGCCATAAAAGCGTGTCATCTTAGATCAGAGAGTTACTCTCTCTGGTATCAGCACTGGTAATTACATTGGTTCGTGCACGCAGTTGTGCATACATTACTCTCTCTGATACCGTCACCGGTACGTACTGCTCGTATTTTAAGCATCTAGTGACACACTTGTGTGAATAAGATTTCCCTCCTATTGTGAGAGGTCTTGCCAATTAGCATTTTAGCTACTCACGGTAAGTTACACTAATAGTTCCTTTTATTGCGGAAACAGTTATTTCAAACAGTAAAATTGATACTGCAGAAGGTAGCAGATACAGTAATTCAGCTTTTACGATTCATAATTAGTTTTATTATTTATCTTCAAACGATCTGCAACTTGCCTCAAAAGCTCAAGTATCAGATCACATGACATTTCTCATTCAATTTAAACTGGTGTTATCGTTTAACAATTCGCCCACGCATACCCTCAAAGAAAGATATTCAGCTAGCGTACGAGACAGCAGAACGAGTTACGAGAACACAGCAGCAGAATCAACAACGAAACAGGTAAATAAAATAGCTTAAAAATGATTATCATCGTTCCCACATCAAAGTACACCAAACAATTATATGTCTTTTTTGTTTTTTGTTTACGCAGATCTGTTCCTGTAAAAATAAAACCCCACACAAATAGACAACGCTTACACCAAAAATTGCAAAAACAATACCAGTTTCTAGTTAACTGCAAAGGTAACACCTAAAAATTAATAACTAAAGACCAGAATTGGAAATAGCTCAAAATTAGTACTTATCCATTTCATTACTTTCCGATTCCAAATATATGTACTTTTTCCGTGTATAATTGCATATTTGGACGTTTTTAGGGATACAAAGATGCATAATTCATATATAAGGCATTTTAGCTTAATTATGCATATAATATTCATTATTTTCAGTTTAAATGCATGTTTTGATGACTGAGTAGACACCTCAGTTTTTCGATTAATCTTTATATTTACTTCAAAAATCAGGATTGAAGAAAGAAGCGGGGAAGGGCGGAGGGAATAACGGAAATAGAAAGTTACATTCTCATAATAGGATGACTCCCAGAATTTCACCCACAGCCCTCTGCAGACCGCCTATAACAAACGATTTATCCACAGCAATCATCGGCCAGCCTTTAATTTCGCGACAATGGAAATTTAACCTTCTAAATAAGGTACCGTGGTTGACGCAACAAAGACACGGCTGCAGAGCAGTCATGTGGAATTTGAAGAAACCTTACTAGAAAATTCAATTCTTTTAAAACTAAAATCATTCGCTAAACTGTCTTCGCAGTGTGTGAATGTCTGTGAACCTCGTAAGTGGTAAATGTCTGTGTTATTCGATTTGCGTGTGTTAATGTGCTTCTAATACGAGGGGCACTATTTATATTTTGAGCCTTGGCAACCCTGAATGTTGTAGATGCCATCTACGTTTCCAATTGAAAGATTGACATTTTTGACCATAATCTACTTCAAACATATTGTCAATAGAGCTCATTTGTTTTGTTTACACTAACTTGAAAATTGTGTGTCAACAAAAGCATGAAATTAACTCGTGAAAATGTTCGTGCAATGATTTATTACGAATTTCGACGTGGATTATCAAGACAAGAGTGCATCGATCAACTAACGTCCACATTTGGTGACGAAGGTCCTTCCTTTGCCACTGTGAAACGCTGGTATAACAAATTTAATCGTTGCCGCCGTTCGCTCAATGATGAAGTTCGTGAAGGTCGTCCAAAATCAGTTGTTGTGCCAGAAAATATTGTTGCTGTGCAAAACCTAATGATGAAAGTTCGTCCTGCGACATATTGTGAGAATGAGGCAACCCTAGGCATTAGTTATGTTAGCATATATAAAATATTGCATGATTATTTAGCCGTGAAAAAGGTTTGCTCTCGTTGGATCTCACATAATTTGACGCAATCTAAAAAAGATGTTCGTGTCGATTGGTGTACAAAAATGCTCAAGAAATACAACGGCGGTGCTTCAAAAGACGTATATAAGATTATAATAGGTGATGAATCATGGATCTATGCGTTTGAGCCGGAACGTAAACAGCAGTTGACTGTATGGATGTTTCAAGTTGAAGCAAATCCAACAAAAGCTGTTCGCACTCGAAGCAATTCGAAGCAAATGGTCGCCTGCTTTTTCAGCAAAACTGGCTATGTAGCAACAGTGCCTTTAGAGGAACGTAAAACGGTCAATGCCGAATGGTACACAACCATTTGTTTGCCGGAAGTCTTCGGTGAAGTAAGGAAAACCAACAAGAACCATAGGGTCGTTCTTCATCAAGACAATGCGAGCGCTCACACATCTCGTCTAACAACAGAGTATTTGAAAGCTCAAAAAATAGAATTGATGGGTCATCCACCATATAGTCCTGATTTGGCACCCAATGACTTCTTTTTGTTCCCGAACATCAAGAATAAATTGCGTGCACAACGCTTTTCGTTGGCAGAAGGAGCCGTTAATGCCTTCAAAAACCACGTTTTAGAGGTGTCTCAAGAAGACTGGAATAAATGGTTTAACAAATGGTTCAAACGGATGAAAATGTGTATTGTTCATAAAGGAAAATATTTTGAAAAACGTTAAAGCAGTTATCAATCAGAAATTACTTTGTTTTAATTATTAGGCTCAAAATATAAATAGTGCCCCTCGTATGTATGCCTCCACTTAAACGTTTTACAAGTGTACTCCTTGCGCAGTGGATCACACAGATCAGATGGGGATGTTACATCCTGTGATTATTGTAGTAAAGAGGCAAGCTATTCTCTTTTTAAGCACTTGTCCTTTGTAAAACATAAAATTTATTTTAAATAATTAATTAATTAAGAATGCCAATTTTTTTAAAATCATATGCATTTAATGGAAGATCATTTATAATTCAGATAGAATATACTAAAAATTAAAAGTCGAACTGCATGTCGCATCTGCGTCACATACTGCAAGAATGTGAAAAACAAAAGAATCTGCAACACATCAAATCCAGTCATTTATTACTGCTCCTGGTCCTGCACCTAAGGTACCGCAAAATAATTTTTACATGGATTTGTGCGATGGTTCTGTAGGAGCAATTATACCACTGGAGAAACAGAAACCCAACTCCTAAGATTTTTTTTTAAGTATATATCAAAAGATGTGCCCGATTCCTCGACAATGAGGAAAATTTATGTTCCAAAATCTGTGATGCAGAGAGGTCATTTTCTGCCTACAAAAATAGTTTGACTGATAAGCGCAGGAACCTCACAGAAAAAAAAATAGAAATGTTGTTAGTTCTTAACTGTGCAAAAATGGAATTAAATTAATGAATTGGGAACAAAAATGATAGTGCATATTTTAATGTACTTTCACTTGATCGTGCATGTATTGTAGTTTGATAGTGCATGAATGCATGCATATGTGGTATTTTATAGTGCATAGAATTCTGGTCTTTAATAATAATCTAACCTAATAATACTTATTAAATTAATTAAATGCTCGCATAATTAGCTTAACTAATCTAACTATAACTTATCTAATATGAATAGTAGTATAATTAGTATAATATGATTAACATAAAATAGTAATTAATATTGAATCAATGCGTCAGTTGGTGATAAAATTATCGGCTTACAAAGTTTGAACACCTGCAAATATAAACAGAGGGTACCAACGCAACACTACAATATAAGTACAGTGGCCAGGCCAGTCGAGGTCAGCCATGGTAATCCCCACTGTCTCTCTATATGTCTGTTTCACCTCCTCTGCTACCCTTCCTCAAAGCTTGAGACCAGAGTTACAACAATACTTTTCTGTTTCAACAATACTACTGTTACTGCAATAGGGGAATTAAGTCGCGAGGGGGGACGGTTGTAAAGCGGGAAAAATGGCCGTTAAGTGAACTGGCGAAAATGAAAACACTATTACCTTCCCAATACGTGTAACAGACCGTTGTGTTTTTGCGGAGGAGTTGCCCGAATATCACCAGGTTCTGGTGACATCACATAATGCTGGAAAAATATAAAAAATGCACAAAATAGTAACTCCTCGCACACTGTTGCCTCTATATCTTTAGGAACAGGATCTGTTATTCATTGATTTCATTTGTTTTTGCCTAACTGTACTCCCTTCTAACTTGTTTTCGTGCATTATCCTCCCCACTTTTCAACATCTCCTCCGCTTTCGTCTAAAACGGACTGGAGTGATTTGTGTAAATGCATATGAAATTTTAATAAAGGAGTATTTAATTTATGAAAACCAAATCCTTCACACTTAGCAATCTGTATGTATATGTATATATATCTTAATCTTTACAGCTTAAAATAATAGATTGAACGCTCCTAAATATGCGTCTACAACAAAGTTGTAGGGGTTCCTCTTTGGTATGCCCCCACTAAGTTGTTGATGATGATGATGATGATGTATGCTGTGTTGCGCACATGTAGGTCGTATAACTGGTAGACTTTAAATACGTAGTTTTAGCGTCTATTGAGAGCCGAGTTTATGCACTACCTTCCCGCTCAAATACTGACAAGCTTCTGTTAGCGTTCCCTTCAACCGTTCTTCTTAACGTACGTATTTGAATTATAGGCATGTATCAATGTACCTGATTGGTGCTACTGTCCAATAACAGTTTGTTACGTATATATGTTTACAGACTTCCATCGTTTTAATTATGAATCCGGGGTCAGTTACATGCTTACGGAGATACTACGGCATTTCTCGTAATTTTATATTACTGGCTATATAGCTAACAGTGGATTTCCTCCTCATATTATATTTTATTTTATAACGTTATATACTTGTTCTCCACCATGTGTACATTATGAATATATGTGTTTTAACATCCGCTTAATTATTATACGTACAATATTAGAAAAGTAAATACATAACAAGTAAAACTTAGAATAAAATGTTAAAGAAAGAATTATTAATCTATTGATGCTGAGAGGCTGTGAATTAGATATCTGATTACATTAATGAGTTAGTGTATTAGTTTGCCGGTGGCTAGTACTGTATATTGCTTCAAAGTTTGTTCACAAGTTTCATAAACTTACTCAATGTTACGTATACACCAAAACAAACTATTTATGAGGCCTGAATGCTCTAGTGGTATAGCTATGAATTCTTTATCTGGGGGTATGCATGAGTGTTTTTTGAAAGAATAACACCACTGTAGCTAGCTGATAACTTTTGACTAAAACGTTCAATTTAAGAAGAGTTGCCGACTGTTGAATTTACGAATTAATTACTTCTAGAATAATTAAGCGAAGCGTCGGAGCGCTTTCATTTAACTGTTATGTTTCTTAGCATCCCATTCTATATCGGGTGTGAAGACTGGAAATTTTGCTCAGAGGCACCTTTATCTGGCTTGAGGTTCTTTTACGTGCCACAAATCTACGACGCGGGACCATCGCCTTTACTTCCCTTCCAAAGGAAGCCATGCTAAGGATTTTTACGCCCGAAACAATCCATTGCTCTCCTCCGGTTTGAACCCGTGACCCAGGGAACTAAAGGCTAGCACGGTATTTCTAGACCACGGAGGCCGACAGCGAAGCGTCAGTTGCCTAAGTCCCACAAATGTTGCTCGGAAGAATCTCTCAATAGCCGCAAAATCTTTCTAATGCCGGAGCATTAATGTGTGCTATACAACTTAAACATTACATACGAGAGTCACGAGTGAAGAGTCAGTATCCAGAGTCACGAAGTTTCAAGGATGTATGCACGAATGTACCTCTGATTTAGAACGCACGTACTTTGTTAACTTAAGCTCCGCCCACATACCAACATCTCTACCAACGTTACTACATATGAGGATCAATTTTAAAACTCAACGTATGTGTATTTGAAGCTGTTGTTATGCCGTACTTTCACTTTTCTAATTTAAAGAATTTCTGTTTCCGTGACTTTGCAAATATATTGAACATAACTCTGACTACATTCCAGGAACTTTTATATTAAGATTTCTACACTCGCCTGTTACTAATGACTTTGGTTAACGTAACCCGCTAATTACCTTTTTCTCCGAACAAATCTTTTCATCTCAGGCGTACATTGATTTAATATGCAGAAATTGTTTATTGCAATTATTTCTTTATCCTACTATCTTTCTTTATTTAATTGTTTATATATTTCGGTCAACAATTACGGTATCAGTATTATAACAGCAAGTGCGATCTGCAGACCCATGCGATTGATATACATTATTTAATGTACTGTTATTTAAATAAATACACTCATTCATTGCTTTATGTTTTAATTCATTTACTTGCATTAATATTTATTAGCTGATATAAGCATGCAGATCCTTATTACTTACACCGGGCTTACGACCAAATCAAATGGAAGTGATCAACACCACATTCAGTTTTGAATAGCGGTCGTTTCCTCTGGTCAGCCTTAGAAGGAACTGGGTTATGAAGTTACTCGGAATCAGGAGGAAACCGCAGAGCTTAGCGCCTGGGTCTTCTTCCCGCAGGGTAATAAATCTAAGTGCCTAGGGTTTAAACACCCTATCTGTGACATCTTGGACCTCGGTATGCGACCGTCCAGATGGCTCCACCAGCATACCTCCACGTCTTTAAACACCATGTCTAATAAACTCCTAATTTTTCAGAACTGGTTTGTTTAAAGGAAATATGCTGAGGTTAAACAATTTAAGCACTGCATGTATTTATAAATAACTAAGAATGTTACATATTCTCTGCTAGAATTCTTGAATAACAAAATAAGTGCGTTTTAACGCATGAAAACGATTCAAACGAGAAACACGTAGTATGTCGGAAGCGATATATGCGACAAAACGTTTATCTCACTTAAACTAAATACTTTAATTCTACATGTTTTTTACTTTCTCTACTACCTATATAAGTAGAGGAAATATTGTATTCCACCCAAAAATTTTATACCGAGATTTCACCGGAAATATATGTTTTGAGACCCCATGAATCCAAAAAAAGCATTTTTTGAAACATGTCCGTGTGTGTCTGTGAACAGCATAACTCAAAAACGAACATTCGGATAAACACCAAACTTGGTATTTAGGTTCAGTATCTTCCAGAGATACGACATGAAGGTTTTCAAGAAATTTCCCCACCCAAGATTACCATTTACATGGAACATTTTTCGAAAATATCATATGTTTAAGATATTTTCATGCAAAATGAAATGTATATCCCGAATTTTCTGGGTATGTCTCCAAAAGTATTCTTCATTGTGAACGACTTTTGCATAACTGGTAAACCATAAGAGATGTAAAAAATGTTACTACACACAAAATGTAGATCGTGTTAAAATACACAATTTATGTCATATACATTTGTTTTGTTGAGTGAACCATTTTCTAGATATTGCTTGTGATTCCCTTAAATTTTCCAATACTTTTTCTCAAATGGGAATACGTTATTCATTTTTTTATGTCCTGGACATACAAAGAGAATGGAATGCGCCACATAGCAACCAGCTCTTAAAAGATTTGACTATCGCTTAAATACTATCATATCCGCTTGCACCTACAAGAATATTAGCAATAAGATTAACATCTCGATTAACATGAAGCATATGGAGAATAAGCGTTTGTAAAAATAGTTTGTACAAGAGTAGAGAAAGCCATGTGAGTGTAACACATCAGATTTTTTAAAAAAAATTTTATTAATCTCCTGGACATACAAAGAGAATGGAATGCTCCACATAGCAACCAGCTCTTAAAATATTTGACTATCGCTTTTAGCTTACCAATTCCCCTTGCACCTACTAGAACATTAGCAATAAGATTAACATCTCGATATCTCGTTTAAAATGAACTACATGGAGAAGAAGCGTTTGTAAAAATAGTTTGTACAAAAGTTGACAAAGTCAGGTGAGTGTAGCACACAAGGTTTTTTCGGTTATGGTTTGGAAAGCTGATATTCATCCAAGAAAAGTTACTAATGTAATTTTGTTAGTGCGGAAATATATTCACAATACCAAATGTCTGATATGTTTCACATAAGATTTTAATTTCATTTTAGAAATTTGTGAACTAATTTCAAACACAGAATATACAATCATTTTTACTTTCTCTACCACTCACCTTGTAGGTAGAGAAGATATTGCATTCTATAAAAAATTCGATACCGAAATTTTACTTAAAATACGTGTTTTGATTCCCCCTGAATACAAAAAACTATTTTTAAAAAAACATCCGTGTGGGTGTCTGTGAACAGCCTAACTCAAAAAGGAAAAGTCGAATCAACACCAAACTTGGTATTCCAAACATGCGACACCAAGATTATCCACTAAATTCCCGTACCCTAAACTGCCATTTACGTGGAACATTTTTTAATTTTTTTTTATTTTCTAAAAAAAAGGCCGAAACGATTTTAATTGAAATCCATATATTCAAGATATTTACATGAGAAATAAAATGTATATCTTGAATTTTCTGGGAATAACTTTTGAATTCTTCATTCGGAAGGAATTTTGTACAATCTTGTATAACTAGACAGGTTAAGCGATAGACGAAAAGTTGTTTATACTGAGATCTCAATGGAACATGTTGGGTCTTATGTAAAAAGGATTAGAGAACCTGAAAATTTAATGGCACGAATGTCCCTAGAAGCAGATTGCTGTTGTGCTTGGATGAGGTTTGAACAGGATATCCACCACAGAATCTATTTTCACGTCTAGTTGACAATTGCTTTACACAGGGCTTTACTTTTAAGAGGCGATTTCTAGTTAAACCAAAGCCAACGACAAAAAACCCATGGGCACGTATCTGCTTATTTTGTCCTAGATTGCCCTCTGAACGAAATCTGTGACCTGGCAGCTCTAACTTCTCTTTGATAGTCCGATCGTGCCAACTAATCCGCTTATTTGTCCCACAGCACTCTGAGATTAACATTTTGCTTTCAATCAAAAAGTTTAAAACTCACAAGTGTGTTTATGGCGTTCTCTCCCGAGAGGGAAACTTCAATTTAGTGGGGCATGTTTAACAACAGAAGGAAAAATATTAACTATTAAAATATGGATAATTGGATGTCAGTAACAACTACAGAAGAAAACGTCCCAGTGAAGAAATTAGTTTGATACGTCATTCTCTTTGCTGGTTTTGTTTCATAATTATACTGTCGTTTGTGAAAATTGCAACACCAAGAATATCTCCAAACTTGGTGGAAGTGTAGAAGAGTGTGCAAGCAATAAGTGATTAGGTTTTCAGAGAGATAGGGTACACGTAGGCGGAGCAGAGCCCTCTCGTGTCGGTCCGACAAAGTCAGTGTTGCGCCCAGTGTAGAGCTGTCAAACAAAGTGGAAACAATAAAGTGAGGGCCAGTATGTCTCGTCGACGTCAAAGGGAGCCATATTGGCATGTGAGTGAGTTCGAACGGGGCAGATGATCGGTCTCTGGGAAGCGAGTTTGTCATCCCGTGACATTTCGGCTCGTACAGGGCATGCTACTACGACAGTGATGCTTGTGTGGAAGCAGTGGATAGGTGAAGGTCGTACTAGACCACGAAACATGACCACAGCACGGAATGTCCGTCATCTTGTCCGCATGACCATATCGGACCAAACAGCTTCATCCACAGTGTTGGCTCGACGCTGGAGCACTGCAACAGGTGTGAGCTTCTCTGCATCAACGGTTCGTCGCCGTCTGCTGCAGATTGGACTGGTTGCATGCATGCCATTAAGTCGGCTTCAATTGCCCAGAAATCACAATCTCCTCCGACTGCAACGGGCACGTAAACACCGTCACTGGGGTACTGAGTAGCAAAATATAGTCTTTTTGGACGAGTCCTGCTTCAACGTGTCGTATAGTGAATGGCCGTATATATGTCCGGCGGTACCGTGCTGAGTGCAACCTGGAGGCCTCACTGTTTAGCGGCATAGCGGACAAACACCAGGTGTGATAGTTTGGGGCGCCATTGGTTACAACAACCTATCTCGCCTCCTACGAACTCAGGGCACTTTGAACTGCAATCGGTACCTAACTGTGGTTGTAGAACCTGAGGTACTCCCCCTGCTTCAGGCACCTCCACAGGCCACATTTCAACAGGATAATGCCCAGCCACATATTCCAAAGAATGTACAAGCCTTCTTCGAGGAGCAACGGGTACCATTGCTTCCCTGACCTGCACGTTCGTCTGACATGTCGCCCATCGAACATGTCTGGGATATGGTTGGTCGCCACCTGGTGCGTCACGGTCCTTCAGTAACCAGTGTCACGGATTTGTGAGCTCAAATACAAATTGTGGGTAGGGAAATCCCTCAGGAACTTATTCGGAACCCTTTTGATTCAATTCCACGGCGTATAGCTCTAATTGCAGCTCTAAATACTGAATATTAGGGCTCAAAGGTCATGTATAGATTTGAAAAGTTTATCATTTCTTACTTGCCATGTACCTAACCTGTGGTATTAAATTCATGCGTTTCCTTCTTGGTGTTGCAATTTTCACAAGCGGCAGTGTATAATAAGAGTAACATATTCTGTGTTTAACTATAAATAGAGCTTTTAGAGGTTTCAAATATTTCTGACTTTAATTTCTCTACCGCTTATCTGATGTAGAGGATTTACTACATTCCACCCAAAACTTCGATAACTATATTCTTTTTTATTTCCAAAATTCTCAACCCTATTTCACATATACATTATTGTTTAGTCTCAGGTATGAAGTGGAAAGCCTAGGTTTCATCACCTGTGACAACTGAATCCAAAAGGTTGTCCTTTTCATCTGCAAGCGCCGAAGAAGCTGGCGGGAAGTTTGAACGCGTTGGCGTTTGTGATCATCTGTCAGTATTCTTGGGATCCATCTTGCGCACACCTTCCGAAATTTCAACACATCAACCAAAATTCCTATGAATAGTGCTTCGAGAAGCCTCAGGAATAACGCTACAGAGCTCATCGAGGTGATTCTCCGATCTTGAAGCACGATTTGTTCAACCTTTGTGATTGTCTCATTGTAAATTGGCGGTATCCATTCTTCGTCATGAATTTCAGTACGACCAGCTGTAAACCCTCTACACCACTTGCAGACGTTTTTGATAACCATACACTTCCATCAACTCTCGATAAATTTGGATTGATTAAATGCCTTTTGCACTATTAAACCGAATAATTGCGCGAATTTCTCACCTGGCGGTAACAGTAAACAGCAGCTCCATCACAACTGGCTGCCAAGCCAAGACTGAGCGTCCCAGCGACTGTGTGAGGCGCTCTGTAACGAGTGGGGGAAAACAACAACACAACAGTGTGGCGCGAAAAGTTTCCCTGCAGCTCCAGCGCTTTGCAGAACTTACTTTTGGGATTACCCTCATATGAATGTGTCGGATAAAACAAACTGTTATAACAACATTGCTTTTTAAATAAATGTTACAAAGATGCACAATTGATTATTAAGCAAGATAAGTGATTAATAAAGATATATCTTTTTAATTTCAAAGATAAGTAAAATAATAAATGCTGTATTGTCTGTTCACTGCCACAAAGACATTGCACTTCTAACATTGATGTGGAACCTTTTGAAATAATCTTTAAATTGTCCATAGTGCCATGAATTATGTGCATACAAAATTTGGATGGAAGGTTTTGCATTAAACGAAATTACAGCAGAAATATATATTTTAAGGAGAAACTAAATAGCAAAAATTGTGACAAAATAATGTTCACTTTATATATAGTTTTATAAACTGGAATTGTCTCTTTAATTTTATACATATTTTGCAATAATAGGTACAATAGTTACATTTTAGATATATTTTTAAAAATGTTACTCCTTCTGCCAATTCCAGTGGTGAATTCTGCATCACTTAACAGAAAAAGGTCACGTTTGAGCAGAGAAGTAAACCTTAGCCCATCTTTTAAGGGAAGTTTTGCTCTGCAAACGTGTGCTTAAGGCACTGTATTTCTTTCTTTGCAAAGTATATATTTCTTCCAGTTTTACTTTTGGTATCTTTTTCTATAAATTAACTTTCTTGTATAAATGGCTCGTTTTCTTAGAAACTATTGAATACATCCAAATAAAATTTTGGTATGATAAAAACCCCTTAAGGGCGTTTTGGAGCTACTTTTGTGTAAATAATGCCTTTCTGTACCCTGTATGGTTTATTAGTGGGTACACAAATTTTCTTACTGAAGCTTATTTTTCTATCTACTTTAATACAAATAAACCTTTGCAGAAACATCTACATTACATATTTCATTATAGATACAAAAAGAACAGTGATAGTCAAAAGTCTAAGAACTGGACGCTATGTACTGGCCTTAAAATGCCATACTCTTTCCATGACATTGGGAGAAACAAGTGAAAATCGATGGAATTTATAAAACGGACGTGTATTGAACAATTCGAACCTTTAATAATGGATATCTCGGACACTGCTTATGATACAAAAAACTTATTTGAAACAAAGAGTGCGTTTTAAAGATATCTGCATTTTTTGCATGGTACGTTTTCGCCTATCGCGCAACATTCACAAGTTGTGTAAGACTACACAAAATTCCTTGCGAATGAGGAGGCTATTTCCATAAATTTCAAGATATACATCCTATGTCATGTTAACATCTTTAATATATGACATTTTAATCAAAATTGGAACTATTTTTTTAGAAAATTAAACATTTAAAAAATCCTCGACGTAAAGAGTAGCTTGCGGTGAGGGAACTTTCTTGAAAATCTTCGTGTTGCATCTTTGGAACGTAATGAACGTAAATACCAAGTTTAATGTTTACGATACTTTTGGTTTTTGAGTTATGCTATTCACATACACACAAACGTTTTCCTGTATGCTTCTTTTGAATTCTGGGGGCCTCAAAGCATGTATTTCCAGTGAAATCTCGGTATCGAATTTTTGGGTGGAATACAATACCATCTCTAGGTACGTGGTAGGGAAAGTAACAATTACTGATAGTTTTAATCAAAGGATGGGATAGTTGAGAAAAATCCTATTTTTATTTATGAACAAACAAATTTATTCGATAAAAGTAAATCAATGAACTAATAAAAAATTAATACACATCCTGTTAAACATCAGTCTGATATCTTAAATATTTTTTGAGATAATGGATCATGAGTTTAGCAAATTTTACAATTGTGGGATAGGACTTTTAATCTCCCCTTAAGCTTCCTGAATCCAAAAGAAATGGCATGTTTACAAAGATATGCATGTTTATTTTTCTATACCTTCCTGTTAGTGTGCTGGTGCACAGTATAAGTCTGCCTTGCTGTTGCCTGGCACATATACAACCGTCATGATACCTACATGCAGGACGTGATATGAGTCGTGCATTTTTGAAATCCCCAATTTCCAATTTTGGTAAAAAAATAGTTAACTATCCTTATTTCCGTAGATTTTAATTGTGGTTTGAACGGCATATTTCTTGGTTTCTATACCCACTACTCAAATGGAAGGCACAGGGGAAAACCACGTGTTATTTCAATATCACATATCTTCATATCTTTGTGCAGTAATTTCGGCCATCGCAGCCAATTCGTGTACTTATTACTGGCCATGTGAATAAAGCGAGTGAGTTTAGCGAACGTTGATAATCATGAGAAATTATTAAAAAGCTAGTCTGGGTAGAGGAAAAACAAATAAATTTTAAAATACAACATTTGCGTCCTTTCATTAATTGTAGTTTTGTTCTATAAGTAGACACGTTCCACTGTCGTTTATATATACTCTGTGGCGATACTAGAATATTTCCGTCTCAAAAGTTCATGGCTATTCCTACCCTTGTTATTGGTGAATGTTGGTTCGCTAATGCCCTGCGTCAGTAGCGCAGAAGAACTCGCCTCAAAAGTTTGCGAATCCTGGTAATATTATGGTGTATTAGTAGGTATTGCCATACCAGACACATTATTGCGTCGCATTGTCGACAGTATTATTGGGGTGATTTATTATTTCTTTCGGCTGAACGAGCCTTCTCTTTCGGCACTGACCACGCCAAAGAGAGTAGGCTCTGTTGAAATCTCTGTCTGGTATGGCCGCCAGCTCTGGCTAGCGTGTCTAGCCGGGGTTGGAGAGGGGGGATAGAGAGTTAGCGTTGCTTCTTTCTGTGTGACCGTCACTTGTTGAGTGAGTGTATAAGAAGTAGGTCGAGTGTGACCAGTCCCCGACAACGTGGCACCTCCCCTCAATCCTTTATTCCTCTGTGTGTAATGTAGATGAATCAAAAGTTTTATCAGTAAACTACAGGTAATGTGTGTGATGTGAAATTTGTGTATGTTGTTTAAAAAAACACGCCTTCAGCGGAATGTAGACACCAAGTTCCTAGTCCTCTTGCAGTTTCTGTGTTACGTCCCCCATGTGCATGTTGGGATGATCAAAATTTAGTAATTTGCTGGGAACCTTTTGGGCCTCACCCCAGCATGTAACACTATACTTCTACATTTATAAAAAATGCATAGTTAATATAATCTGGCCCAAAATATGGAATAGTTGTGCAAAAAATGGTTAAACCTCGGTGTCAAACCATTATTTAAGTATCATAATTCGGCAAACATATATCTTCAATTAACTTATTTCCCCAAACCCACAATCCTTAGCAACATTTCTATTGTGTTCAGCAGTTAGGGAGTTTTCTTTGGAGGCTAATGAAAGGTAATCATAGTTAATTAACATTTTGAAACAATAATATTAATGAGAGGAGGGATCTAGGACGTTCTTTTCTGTAGTCAATAGTGGCTAATGAGCATTACTTATCAGAGTAACGTAGGGGTTGTTAGCATATTGGATTTAAGGGAATAATATGTAAGTTAAACGTAAAAATGTTTTCTACACTGATGGGCTTTGGTCAAATAAAATTAAACGTTTTTAATGTTCGCATTAAGTGTCAACTACAGGTAAAACTTTTAAATTTTCATAAAAGAAGATTAAAAATAACAGCATAAAGAAAACGCGTATTCCTTCACTTTAATGAAAGACTATAATGCATGTATAAAATTATAACTCGTAAACATTATTATAGACTTTATTTCTTCTTTTTTTACGAAAACTAAATTGATAGTAAATATAGTAATTTGTAGCTATACATAGTATTATTTTTCTTTTTCTTCTTCTTCGTGCTGGACTCGCCTAACTTAACTCGAAGTTGTCACACCTACAATATTTATCATTGACGCTCATTTAAAGTTTGTTTCTCGATGTACGGCATCCAACAAAGCGCATCTCAAACACTCGAAACTTAGAAAGTGCAGCGCACCTGACAGCAGCTGACCCTGTGATACACAGCGAGCGACACAAACAAATCATAAAAGGTACGGAGACGAATGGAGTGGGGACCGAAACCGAGCAGAACACCTCACGCAGGCCAGCCGGCCCTTGTACTTCTACCGCGATCCTCGGGAGGGAGAAATGAGGGGAGAGACCCAAAGGGCAACTAGATCCGGATAACGACGGGCGTAAGCACAAACGGGGTCCCTAATATTTCCAGATTGAACACCTCCAACGCCGTCCGAGCCCACTCTATTGCGCTTAGAACCTCTGGGGGAGGGTTCTCCGAAGGAGCTCCCTTCCGAAACCACCCAGCCGAGCTGTTCCTGGACGACGTCAGAATGCAACTTCCACAGAGCTCACATCTACCGCTCACAACCCGCCGAGCACCATTGCCTGGTCCTACAACCTCGAAACATTTGTCTAGATGAGGGTAGAGGAAATGGGGGACAGGAGAGTCGTGGTGGAAGATGAACCAGCATTCGCCTGCCACCCAGAGGAACCATGAACAACACTTAGATTAAGAGTGGATCGAACCCTGGATCTCCTGAATGCGAGTCACACACGTTACCGCGGCGCCTGCTCATTCGATACAAAGAAATCATAAGTACGTTGGGCAACTACAAATTAAATTTGTTAAACGTTAAGAAAAACTGCTAATGATACATTTGTTGTTTTTCTGATGTCTTTTATTAGTCTTTATTTGTATAGACCCCTTTCACTTCTATGGTCATATAAGTTGGCTTTGACTTTAGAAAGAACTTGTGATGCTACTAACTCGTTAACTGCAGGTATTTCACATTTATTTTATTAATTTTCATGAAAGACACACTCATTCACACTTCATACTGTGACTTTGTCTAGTTTTCACTCCCACTTCACTGAGTTCTTACTGTCACTTCGCTAATGTGATCTAGTTCAAATTTCCATTGTCATTTCACTTTCTTTGCAACGTAGCAGCGTAATGGGATACCCATGACGTCACCTCTTCTTCCGGACGGTTCACCCGCTGGGGAATCGAACACAAGACTTCTCTAATCTCTTATAGTATCAGCACTCACTGCATGTCACAGCAGCATCTTTTTCGCACCAGAAACGCACTCACTAACTCACTTCCTGACTTACTCCCATGTACGGTCACTTATACAGCTTCTGGAAATCTCCACAGAGTTCTAGAATGTTCTCAGGAGGCGGGGAGAAAGAATCTTCCTTAAGAATCCAGTTATCTGTTGATAACGATTGTGGTGTTTACACTGGAGAGAAGGCTGCCGCATCTACTTATCTCTGTTTCTCTCTCCAGCTGCTCGTCACCAACCTCTCGATAAGATTGGTCCAAAATTCCGCCCGCCCCAGGCGAGAATGAACTCGGCAGCTCTGGATTGAGATGCCAGAATGCTGACCACTCGACCACAGCTCTCTGTAATATTCTGCTGAGAAAACTTAAGGTGGCCATATCTTCTAATATGTAAAACATAAAACAGATTGCAATATTAATAAATACGCTACCTTTTTGCGCAAGTTTTTCTTTTTGTAGATATTCCATTTTCACTTTCTCTACTACGTATAGTAAGTAGGGGAAGTATTGTATTCCACCTAAAAATTTGATACCGAGATTTCACCGGAAATACATGTTTTGAGACCCCCTGAACCTTTTTAGAAACATGTCCGTGTGTGTGTGTGTGTCTGTGAGCAGCATAACTCAGAAACGAACAGTTGGATAAACACCAAACCTGGAATTTAGGTTCAGTATTTTCCAGAGATGTGACACGAAGGTTTTCAAGAAAATCCCCCTACACCAGATTACGCTTTACAAGGAACATTTTTCGAAAATTTTAACTTCCTCAAAAATGGTTCTAACGATTTGATTAAAATATCATATGTTTAAGATATTTTCAGGGCAAATGAAATGTATATCTCGAATTTTCTGCGAATGTCTCCAAAAGTATTCTTCATTGTGAACGACTTTTGCATAACTGGTAAACCATAAGAGATAGACAAAAGTTTACTACACAACAAATGTAGATCGTGTTAAAATACACAATTTATGTCATACATTTTTTTGGTTGAGTGAACTATTTTCGAGATATTGCTTGTTATTCCCTTAAATTTTCCAATACTTATACTTTTTCTCAAATTCGTTATTAATTTTTTTGTCCTGGTTAATGCAAAGAGAATGGAATACTCCACATAAAAACCAGCTCTTAAAATATTTTATTATAGCTTAAAGCCTACCAATTCCCTTGCATCTACAAGAAAATTAGCAATAAGATTAACATCTCAATATCTCGATTAACATGATGCATATGGAGAATACGCGTTTGTAAAAATAGTTAGTACAAGAGTAGAGAAAGTCATGTGAGTGTAACACTTCAGATGTTTTAATTTTATTTATCGACGCTCTTTAATGCTATGGTTCTTAGCATCGCATTCTCTATTAGGCCTGAAAGACCTTAAATTTTGCTCAGAGACCTCTATCAGATTTGAGGTTCTTTTAGTGTAGTAAATCTACGACACGGGACCACCGGCTTTAATTCCCTTCCGAGGAAGTCATGCTAAGGATTTTTACGCCCAAAAAATCCATCACTCTCCGCCGGGTTTGAACCCGCGACCTCGGGAACTAGAGGCCAGTATACATACTCTGTTATACCTAAAGATAACAACAGTAAAATTCAAATTTACTTACATAAGTACGCAGGGTGTAACGTATACAGTACCGGTGAAAACATCTTAAAATATTACATTTTCCCGTGAAAGCTGCAGATAAATCTTAACACAGGGAGAGAATAGGATGTTGTTCATCTAGGCCCTAAGAGAATGAGAGCCATTAGTTTGTCTTACTAAGAAAATAATGAATTTTTTTAAGCCTTCAGCGTCCCATGGCGACCGCCAGAGGTCTTCGGGACGAGAAATGAAATAAAATAGTAATGAGGCAAACGAGTTGAGGTCCCTTGGCGCCTTAAGTTACCTAGCATTCGCAAGAGAAAGAGGGAAAAAACTCTCCAAGGCAAAAAGGGAATATAATTTCCCGTTGGATGGTAAAAAGACATTTACTCCTCGAGCCGCAGAGGTAGATAATTATGAACTATGGAAATATTCCTTCATGTGTTCCTAATTGGTGAAATATGGAAACGTAATAATAAACATGCTGGAAAAAAAACGTGCCAAACCTGAGAGAGAAAGTAAACCGTGAAATTTGAGCGTGAAACACAAAAACTTGCAGAAGTTTATGATATCATATAGCACATTAGAGTGCAAATTATTACCGGGAATCTCGTTTAAACTAAAGTTCTTGGTTTAATACATAATACGTTTTTAACAATTATAACGTAACTGACTTCCTTTAGAATACACAAGGAATATACTTGGAATCCTGTCTCTAATATTTTACCTTTTTGTGTAATTACAGCCAACAGGCTCATTTGAAAAATTACCAACCCTAATATTGGCAGCGGTTTACATGTGTTATGACTCCTTTTCTCTTCGAGTGTCCGAAGACGAGCCTAACATTATATTATTGAACGTTTCTTCTCATCGTGTTATAAACGTCTAATGGTGGCTACAGTCCATGGAATTTAGTTTCGTAAACTTTCTGACACAATTTTGTCTTTTTATCAGTAATTTACTCTTACAATTTACAGAGGACATACAGCAACACGTTATTACATAAGGCTTATTAAAAGGTCGTGGTACAAGTATCGCGTACATAAGCCGATGCCACTATTACTTGTTTTGCTGTATATTCTGTTTTCTTAGTTGCTAAATCGCGACCTATGTACTTGGAATGAAACATTATTGGGACTTATCCTTCTAGCATACATCTATGGTAATCTTTTTCTACTCCATGATAATCTCAATCAAATTCAACAGGGTGTGCTTTCTTAACTCCGAGTATTCGTATTTTAATATAGAGACTTTGTAAATATTTTTTACTTCTCCTACCATCTAACTAGGGTAGGTAAGAACAAGTACTGCATTCAAACCAAAAATTCAATGTTGAGATTTCGCCAGAAATATATGCTTTGAGATCCTCCGAATAAAAACGTTTTATAAAGAGGTGCATTCCAGTGTTGTTTCCAAGAAATTTTCTCCATCACGAACTACTATTTTGATAGAAAATGTTTAGAAGTTTAGTATTTTCAAAAACGACTTTGATTGAAATATTATATGTGTAGATATTTACGTGAGAATTAAAATCCATATCTCGAGCTTTCAGGGAAAAGCTCGTGAAGTCCTCTTCATTCGGAGAGATTTCATATAATTATGTATAACGTTTACACTAAAAGATGTAGCCAAAACATACTACACAGAAAATGTAGATGTCAGATTTTTAAGAGCTGTCGGTATGTACTTGTTTCTCGCAATGTGATGGAACGAGTATGCAATTTCAAGGCCGGCATATAACGACATCTGACAATCCATTCCGTCATCTGTTTCCCCCTTGTTCCGCAACGAAATGTGAACGAAAATATTTCTGTAAATGTTCATTTTGATTTTGTTTGTAGTGTTTACCGTCTAGTTCTTACTATATACCCACCATAGGAAGTATACACTGATGATACAGGAAATGAAATACTAATTGGGAAAGGAAGCCTTAGGAAGGACAGTCCTGGTGGAATTCGCAGACCTCCCGTTGTCTTAACGAGCTCGGCCACTCGTGTCGGTGCTCTTCGTTTAACACGAAGTACACAGTTCCACGCTTTCGTAGGAATGTAGTAGGTATATAAAAATAAACGGCAGCGTGTAAGGAAGTAATGTGAATGTAATACATAAGATTTTTAGTATTCTCGTCATTTATAAACAAGAAATAAGTAGGATACAGTGGCGCATGCCTGTACTGAAAACCAGTGTTTTACAATGATGAAGTATAAAAATTGGTTTAGGGGTTTCTTAAATTAAAACACACACATATTTTCTCTCTTTATGACTTATTGGGACGGACAACCATGGCTTATTTTATATTTTATAAAATATATTTTTGATAGCACGGCCTAAAAGTAGAACATCCAACACGGCGTACACGAGCCAAAAAGCTTTAGATTATCGCACTAGTGTGGTCAAATTTAGCTTCAAGTCCAATACATGACATTTACCCTTTGTGTTTGCACATGTTTAACAACTCGATTAGGTTTAATTAGGTTTTACTTTTCATTATGTCTTTTTACATGATTAATTTCTCATGGCGCTCGCATTATTTGTTCACAATACAAATCGTCATACTTCAATTTATCACAATTCGTTGTAGAGTTAACCTACACGTCATATTGGCAGCCTTCTGCTGATCTAAAACGTTATTCTTTTATCTACCTAAACTACATAAAGATTAATTGGCGGAATTTATGAAATCAGGGGAAACTGAAATGGCAGAGCGAGGTGAAATTACAGAATCAGTGGAAAGAGTAACACTAGAAGTACTTAACCAAAAAATCCAGATAGCGATATGATATACGTAGCATTTAATCGATACATTGGCTGGTGAAAATAATTTCACTGCAAATGACTGCTAACAAATTAACAAAACATCAAAACATCTGACATCTCACTTGTTTAACGTCATTTCTCTTGTTTCAAGAACCGCGTTCTAAACGTGATATCTGTTAATTTCAGGAATGAATATAATATCAATGAAGTTCAATGAACTGAAGTGAGTCGTTACGTATTAATTCACATTACAATGGCGTTTCTTTTTTTCAGGCGCTTTCGAGAGATGTGTTTCTATCATCTTCAGCCCTGGCCGACTAAAATCTCATTCACTCCCCTGGCCCCCAAGAAGTAATTGAATAGATGATTTTTCTGCCCTCTGCTGGGAAAAGTTCAGATCTTGTGGTCTTGAATTTACTGCCATCTATAGTGAAACTTGTGAACTCATCTGTCTTCTTTCTTGTCTCTTGTAATTTGGTTAGACAAGCTGCATCAAGTAGTCTGTAGGCAGTATTTCAAAATTAAAAATATTCTTGATGTAAAATGCATGAAAATCTTTTCCCAAATTTCCAGTTGTGAAGGAATCTGTATAGGTTTTAATGATTTTATCTCTTGTCCTATTTCATAGTTAGTGTTCCAAGAATGTTTGGCAACTGCTGATTTATCTATTTGTTTTAGTTTTATATTTCTCTAATGTTCACTTAGCCTTATTTTTAAGTTTATTTTTGTTCTACCTATATATGAGACTTGATATGAAATCTGATAAATACCTGACTTTTTTAAATAATCAGTTTTGTTAGTCAAAGGTGTATTCAGCATATTTCTCAAACTATATATATTCTGAGGTGCAAACTGGATATGAAATTTTCTGAATAATTTTTCAAAATATTTAAACTTCACTGGTATGTAAATTTCTAATATGTAATGTTGTACAGTAGTAATGTACAAATTCTAATGTAAAATGTGAATTAATACGTAACGACTCACTTCAATTCATTATATGACAACATCACAATCAACAATACTTCTATCCATGATAATTTAAAATATAATATTATTTATATCTTACAAATTCAAACGCTGTCTAAAAATAATAATTATTCCACACTGCTAGAAATGATTTTATGTTACAAAATAAAACCCTACTTTTACTCCTTGTATCATAGTCTGCAGTATAAATGTTTCAGCTTTATGGAAGCAGATAAGCAACTATAATTAACTTACCGGAATTGCTGTACTCTAAACAAGAAAACGTTAGCAACTAGCGGCGCGTAATCTCTGTATTGAAGGATTTTCTGCTTGTCTCTCGGGGAACACAGGAGCCGGATGTAGGTTGCGCATTTCCGTTTATCCCCAGGCAAGGGGTGGTCTCAATTTAGCACCCCGGGTGTAATTTTTCGGGCTTGTGTGTGTGAAAGCGTTGCTATGACTTCACTATTGTCAACGTTCGCATGCAAGACTTTCGTGGTGATACTGTGCCTCGTATAAACTCGCTTGGTGTGCCGTTTTCTTGAGTATATCCATCACGTTTCTTTCCATTAGGAAATTAGAGTATCTCGCCTTACATCAGCTTTCTTAGCTTTTGTAGAAACGCGTAGTCTTTCAGTGAAAGAAAATGGCAACGGGAACGTCAATTCAATGCAGTGTGACGTCAATAACAGTGCACGCTCACCCTTGGGCCTCTTCTTTTTTGTGGGCAGTGGTGTGAAACAGTAGCACTGCGTGGTAGTTAAAAATATGGGTAAAGTTGGTGCAGAGGTCGACGTGTCATGGCGGACGATGTTAGGTACCAAATGTATAGCAGAAAAAACGCTGCGGTAATAGAAAAGTGATAAAGAGTAATTAGTGTAATACAACTAAATGATAACCGCGAAGTAGTAAACAAGCATAATACAGAATCAGAGGGCTGATATATTCAATGCCATCGCCGGGATGGGATTGAATGTTTCAGTCGTCTTATTCTACGTTTCCAACCTTGTCCAACACACGGCTTGCGGGGAAGAACAATTAATTCCAATGCAATACAACTAAACAATTATCTAGCGTGAAATAGTTAACAAACCAATACAACTGAATAATTGCCACGAATTAGTAAACAAATGCTGCTGTAATTATGCCCAGGACATACTGTCACGAACGTGACTGAGGAGATCCATATGGTGTTTATTATTTAATATTAATTCGCATTGCTTTCATTGTTCTGTTACAAGCCTATAAATTCATATAGAATCATATTTTACATTTCTTAATTTCTTAAGTCTTAGTAAGTTCTTTATATAACAGGAGACAGTGGGTTGCCACTTTCCTTAACATTTCAAGGCGATTTCACTATGCCATCATTTCCTTAGGAGTACGTGTCTTTCTGCACGGCTCTTAGCTCCATCTGTAGATCACGTGATCCTTGAAAAGTCTTAAGCCTACGCATTTTCTAGGGCGTTACCATATTTGGTAACAGCTGCCACGGTATTAGCGTGAACCCCTCTAGGGTATTCAACTCAATATAAACAAGCACTCAAGCTCTGCTTGGGAGACTTTGTGTTGTAACCCTTGGCCGGGACCGACGCCGTTCAACTGCTGGCTACGCATCACCCAACTAGCGGCCCGCCACTGTAGCCTGTTGTTGGCTCTCCTCAAGCACGGCATCGCCTAAGGTAAGCCCCGTAAGGGAACTGTTAATAATGTTTAAAGGCACAACACCTCCGCTGTTAATGTAAAACCAATACCCGTTTTGTTAGAGTTTTGTCAAAGGTAGTAATAAATTATAATCGTTCAAGCCAAGCCTTAGAGTTGATTCTACCTCTGCTCTTTTTACAGTTATACCCCCAAGTCGTTAACCAACAGGGTTGTGACAACACTTGCTCTTTTGTGATGTAATTTTTAACCTTAATAAATGTTGCTTTGCATCAATGCATATAAAAGAGAAAGAAAGGTAAGAGTTCTGGACGACGTATATAGAAGAAAGATGGAGTTCTGTAGGCGAGGATAGACATTGAAGAAGTAACGCCTGTTATCATAAGCATAATTCAATAACTCGCACCAGAATACGTAATCGGAAGTGTACAACTACTTTCGCGTATTTGGAAGGCCTAATGCCGTACATTCGCGGAATTTTAGCGATGTTTATTTCAACAAGGTAGCCTGCCTGACGTTGCGCGGTACCCGCCATAGCACGTCGACCTCTGCAGCAACATTACCAAAATAAGTGTCCAAACATTTACTTTTGAAAGTTTGGTAATCCCGCTCCTACTACTACCTTACGCCTTCATTACAACGACAATATTTTTTACTAAGTATTGTCGTACCTCACATAGTAATAACTTAAATTCTAGATGGTAAAGCAGAAAGGTACCCGGGATCTTTACATTTCTTCACAATCATGAGGTCGTCGGGGACGAGCCTAAATATGCATTAAAATATATGTAATTACACTTAATTTACAGGGGATTAGGAGGTAAAGTTACCTATTCCAATAATCAAACAATTATAACTTTGGATGGCCACTATATTACACAGAAATTTACAGATTATTTTACCTTATTGTTTCAACGTGGACCGCCATGTCCTAATACGTGTTACCCCTCCAGGTGCCTTGCAGAAAGAGTAAGGCACCTACCGGCCTCGCCGCGATTATCAAGTTAACCCCTCCCTTTAAGGTACGTCACATCCTGTCCGTGTTACCAACCTACACTGCCATGTTGCCAACACCAACATCCCCAAAGCTACCAACACGTCACATCACTTAAGAAATTATCCAACTCATACTAAACACAAAGTCAGCACATAAAAGAAAAGAAGAATAAAAAATAACCGTAAAAATATATCAAAGTGGAAATATGGTAAAATAAAAGAAAGACCGAGCGGGATCGTCTGCGGCCCGCATTAAGGGCTTCCGGATTCAAATCCCGTGTGCGGACCAATCTGACTAGGGTTTTTCGTGGTTTCCCTCAGTCAGTAAGATAAATACCAGATTGAATTACTAATACCAGGAACCAAAATTCCACCTTAGATCTAAATCAATAGTAAAACTCTGATGTAATGCAGTCACATGACTTACTCTATCCTCTATCGTTCATTAGTAGATATACAAACTACTGTTACTGAAGCATATTTTTTCTATCTACTACATTTAAATCCAAATAAACCTTTGCAGAAATAACTACATTACACATTTCGTTATAGACACAAAGCGAACAGCGATAGTCAAATTTTTAAGAACCGCACGCTATATGCCGACCTTAAAATTCTATATTTCCATGCAATCGCGAGAAAAAAAAACTAAATGTTGACAGGACTTAAGAGAATGCCCCAGAACTGAACAAGTCGAACCTTTAATAACGGATGTCTCAGAACGTTTTAGGCAACAAAAAGCTTACTTGAAATAAATCGTATGTTTTGAAGAGATTTAAATCTTTTTTGTGTAGTACGTTTTCGTCTATCGCTTAACCTTTACTAGTTATATAAGATTATACAAAATTCGTTCCGAATGCAGAAAACTTCACAGACTATTCCAGAAGATTCAAGATATGCATTTTATTTGTCTTATAAATGTATTTAATGTGTGGTATTTTAATAAAAATCGTTAGTCGTTCTTAGAAAATAAAAATTTTCCGAAAGTTTCCTATGCAAAGGGCAGTTGAGGTAGCGGATTTTCTTAGAAATTTTCGTGTTTTATCCTTGGAAGATACTGAACTTAAATACCGAGTTTGGTACTTATCCGACGTTTCGCTGTTGAGTTATAAGTGAAACGAAAGGTCCCCGTAGATGATCACCAACGATTCCAGCCCAGATGTTTACGGAATACTCTTGTCGGTGATCTTATGTGTAACGAATGGTGCATGTGGGTTCTCAACATCCCAAATGTGGCTGTTCTTGCTGTTGAAGTACCCGTCTCGAGTGAAGAAGTCCTCATCGGTAAACGAGACGTGTGTGGGATATTTAGGGTCTGCAATACTTCGTTGCAGAAACCACTGGACACTGAATACCAAGTGCGAAGTCGTTCGGCCTCAGTCCCTGTACTTTCAGGGTCACCTGCTGGAACCTTTCGTTCTACCACCCCATTTGAGTTAAATAGGGCTGTGTGTCTCAGACCTTCCAAACCTAACCAGACGTAAGGAACAAGAAAGAGGCGATGTCACTTGATTTAGCGGTGTCAAAGTGTACTGGCTGTGCCTCTCAAACCTATCCTACTGGATACGCTTCAAACTGGGGAATAACTCCGTAACGATGCGTCGGAGGATGGTGGTTGCTTGACATAAAATGTTCCCCCCTGCGAGATCAATCGTTCTTCAGAGTTTTTCGCTGGGGTCCTGAAACATCCTGTATAGTAAATGACCTCTCCTCCCAACACTGCTTTATACAGTTCAATACGTATGACAGCGGATTAATAAGTCCATGACTTTGAATTGTTCTAATCACAAGTTTCTTGTTTGGACCCAAATCTTACATCTATTGTGGGTATAATCGCAGAAATTCGTCGTCATTTGTTTCTTAGAACGTTGTTGAGAACGTCTAAAATAAACAGATGCGTGTTGCTTCGTAGAAAATGGAGAAAAGTAAATTTCGTCTTCTGATATTTCGATCGTGTTGTTATTTTAAAAAGCTTTTGTTGTGGCTTCAGCAGTTTCAAAGATATCCGATATTAATGGTTCGAATTATTCAATACTTAGCCATTCTTTGCAGGTCCTGTCGATTTTCAAATTTCTCTCGCCATTGTGCAAACAGTGTGGAATTTTGAGACCAGCGTATGGGCCAGCGTATCTCGATTCGAATAAAGCAGATAGGAAAATAAACCTTCGTAAGAATACTTTGTATACCCACTAATAACGGATATGGGGTAGAGAAAGTCATGTGAATGTAATATATCAGATTTTTAATCTATATTCACTTTTCTTTGGCTTAACTAATGCATGTATGTATGAAGACGAGTGTTTACATACTGAAATTTAAGTCTTCTACGTGACTTTCGTGTTTTCTGTATACATTTTGGAGGGCATTACTCTACCTCGTAGTGGGCTTTGGCATGACCTCGTTTCTAAATCCGAAAGCTTTTACGATTAGACGCATGTGACTAGGCAAAGGTAGAGTAAGAAGTCATGGCCATCATTCGTTTCCTGAAAAGTCAACGTCTGGCATGAATATGTTATCTAACCCTTTCCCAAGAACCCTGCAGGGACAGATCTACCTGATACAAAGGGAGATATTCTTCACAAGTCAGTTTGAAACAATACTGAAAAAAGGAATATAAACTCGTACATCCTATGCCTTCTTTATTCTTTTCGAACACTCATTTCTGCTTATGCATTTGTTAATGATGTCCAAGTCAGTATGCAAATTCTAAAGCACTGTCAATCAGACGCACAGTTTTGAAGTAAAACGTTATGATTACTAATCAGAGATGAACACTTTGTTCAAGCATAAATACTTTGTTTAAGAGCCCGTTCAACTAAAATACGTGCAAAAACGTTCCATAATTCATTTTGCCACTAAAAGTACCTGAATCTACGAGCGATTTAGGACCACCAAGCTAATTAAAATACTCCATCTGAAAACGTTTGTATTTACCTATTTACTAAAAGACTGCCATATCTGAGGTAGATCTGTTATCCCCTATCTGTTTTTAACCTCTCAGGTGCTGTAAATCCTTTTTTCTTAAAATATTTTATATATGATACTTTGTAAAGTCCTTCAGAACAGAAAAAAAGACAAAATTTAAACTTTATATTTAATGTTACCTTAAGTGTTTAAGCTTCACTAAAATGAATCCACAATTCTGTAGAATATAAACTTAGTTGAATTTTAAATATTGAAAGGCATAATTATCTTTTAGTTTTACTGAGTAATTTTATTTCTTAATAATACATAATTATTTAAATTAAAAAAAATTCAAAATGTACTATTTCCCATGAATGAAATTTGGCGAGTATTTATTATATAGGCAAACATTTTTAGATCTGATAATAAAAATGGAGCCTAGAACAGACTTAGGATTCCATGAATTTGTGATATGTCCGTGATAATGTTTCACGTTCACAATTTTTTATTTTCTCTTCCATTGCCTCTAATAAATAAACGAAATAACACAATACACTAAAATATCCGTATAGTAATTTCACAGAAAATGTACATTTTGATATCATCTGAGCCTATAAAGGTATTTTTTAAAAATGTGCGTGTGTATTTGTCTGTCGACTCGATAACTCAAGAACGAAAAATTGGATAATATCAAATTTAATAACTTTTCACTTTTCTAATTTACAGAATTGCTGCGTACGTGACTTTGCAAACGTACTGAATTAAACTCTCATTGCATTCCAGGAACTTTAATACTGATGTGTTTATATTCGGCTGTTACTAATGACTTTAACTTGTCATGCTAAAGATATTTTTTCTTCGGAAAAATCATTCAACTCAATCTTATTACATTATACGTTGATTTAATTTACAGACATTATTTATTTTGTTCATTTTAATTATTTCTTTCTCTTACTATCATTTCGTTATTTAATTGGTTATATCTTCCAGTCAGTAACTATGGTGTAATATGTTAATGGGAAGAGAAGGCTATGTGAATTTAACACAGCAACAGTTTTTTATACCCAGGGTACAGTATGTGCCGCTATTCCCTGCACCAGATCAGCGTCTGTCACATTACTGACACCTCTGTGGCGTTGCTACTTGGCGAGGGTAAATCAATAAATAACGGCAGTGTGCTCAAATTCCTCTGTAAACAAAGCGCCGGAAAATTGCAGTGTTTTATTTATCCATGTAATCAACCGCCGCTTTGAACACGTTCGCTCAACGTAATAAAAAAAAACACCACATAGGTCACTACATTCACAACATTCCTCATTGTGGACACTTCTGCGAGCTGCTCTTTAAGAAAAAAATGTGCAATATTAGGACTCATAATAGAGTGAGGCAGATAAAAGAAATTACCACACTGAAATACATTTTTAGGGTAAAAATGTCATATGTTACATTCACATGACTTTCTATGTCCACTATATTTTAATACTTTCTCTACCACCTACTTAATAGGCATAGAAGGTTTTACATTCCACCCAAAACATGATTTGAGATCACCTAAATTCAAAAACCAGCATTTTTAGAAAACGTTCTGTGTGTTTGTGCCTCTGTGGCTGTGAACAGCATAAATCAAAACGAAAAGTCAGATAAATAGCAAACTTGGTATTTAAGTTCAGTACCTTCCAAAGATGCTACACGAAGGTTTTCAACAACATCCCCTCATCTCAAACTACCATTTACATTTTGATTTTCTAAAAAATGGCTTTAACGATTTTTATTAAAATACCATATATTAAATATATTTACATTACAAATAAAATTATATCTTGAATTTTATGGAAATAGTGTGTAAAGTTCACTTTATTCGGAAGGAATTTTATATAATCTTGTATAAACGGTAAAATTAAGCCATAGACGAAAACGCACCATATAAAAAATGTAGATCTCTTTGAAACACACAATTTATTTAAAATAAGTCTTTCTGTGGAATACGCCGTTTCTGAGATATCCGTTATTAAAGGTTCTAATTGTTCAATACTAGTCATTCTTTTTAAATCCATCGGTTTTCAGATGTTTCTCGCGATTGTATGGAAACAGTATGGAATTTTAAGGTTAGTATATAGCGTCCAATTCTTTAATATTTGACTATCGTTGTTCCCTTTGTATCTATAACAAAATGTGAAATGTAACTCTTTTTTTCAGGGGTTTATTTGGATTAAAGTGTACTAGATAGAAAAATAAGCTTTAGCTAAAATATCTTGTATACCCACTAATAAATGATAGATGATAGAGAAAATCATGTGAATGTTTCACATCAGAATTTCTTACTATCTGCTTCATGGTAATCGAAGTGAACTTTTGCAGAAATAGTTTCATTACATATTTCGTTCTGGGTACAAGGGGGAGGCAGCAAGTAGAATCGACAGTCAGAAGTGCCGGCCTTGAAATTCCATACTCTTTCCATGACATCACGGAAACAAGTGAATAGCGGCAGCTCTTTAAAAGGATGCCAAAGGTACTGAAAAGCTCAAAACGAAGAATAATGAAAGTTTCGGATATGGCTACTTACAGAAAATGTTTTTTAATTAAGTTGTAAGTATTGTTTTAAGTATTTTAAGCATTTGGGATGCAAGACATCTTATCAGAGACGAATGGACACTAAAAATAAGTTTATAAATACCAATATAGATGTGGAACTGTATGAAGATGTTTTGGAAATAGAATTCTTAAAGAAACACAATTAAAATTGTATAAATCTTTAGCAACTCCACAACTTTTTTCTGGAGCAGAAATATGGACTTTATCACAGAAAGATAAAAAACACCTGGAAGTTCAGAAATGAAATGTTTAACATCGGCGCTAGGTATAAAATTGACGGAACATACAACATTATAATTTGTACATTACGTTATGCATAAACGTAATGTACAAATTATAAATTAAAAAATTCAAGGTCATCAAAAAAACCTGGGTGCAATATCTGAGAAGAATATGTACTTAAATAATGAAATTTGTGTCTTGAATTTTTCTACGAATAGCCTGTGAAGTCCTCTTCGTTCGGAAAGAATTTGATATAGTTTACAGGTTATACAAAATTATATGTACGATTTAAGTGTAGAAGGTGACAGCAGTGGTTATGATGATTAGTTGAATTTTTGGCAGTACTCGATAAAAATAAGCTTTATTATTAATTTTTGAAAACGTCACATGAAATTGACAGGGAAAGAAACAGACAGACCTCAGAGGAATTTAACTTTCTTATTGGAAAACAGAACATTAATAAATAAAGGTTCCACTTATACCTTCATTTCCATTTTCATAATTATCTTATGTAACGACTTTATAGGATTGTTTCCATACATCTTTTTTATTAATTTTGTTTTCTCTGTAAAGAAAATTTATTTTCTCATCAATTAATGAGATAGCCTCTGATACTGCCTGTGTTTGAGAATTGCATAGAGGTTAGAAACAATAATCCAGCTTTCAATTTACGTGATAGTTTGTGTATCCTGGTATACAATACGTTTTATTATGCCTCTAGACTCTCACTGCTTTGCCGATTATTCCGTGGTATACACAAACCGGTATGTGTTAATAAACCTTAGCGCAAACCTCTAGTTATTTTCTCCTAACCATGTAACATTGATCACGTTGATTTTAAAGAAAATCCATATTTCACTTCATGTTCAATGCGTCTTTGATAGTAACAACCGATAATTTTTTTTAAAAAAAATAACACAACATTATTTTCCAAGTAATCTTTTATTATTCATTACATCATACTTTAGACTACTTCTTCACACAGTCACCACCGTTATTCGGGCACTTGTCGCAACTGGAATCCAGTTTGGTATACGTTTGTCAAAGAATGGTGCCGCCTATGATGAAAGTCAAATATGCACTTCTTGTTTCACATCATCATCGTCGTTGAAATGTTTTCCACCGAGGAATTTCTTCAGATGAGGAAACATGAAAATCGCTTTCTGCCAAATCCGGACTGTAGGGAGAGTGGTGAAATTGTTCACAACCAAATGATGCAATCAGATCTGGAGTTTGTTTGGCTGTGTGTGCTTGGGCATTGTTTCCCATAAATCCTACACAATTTCCGATGAATGTTTGCTCGCGTAACATTTCGCGCATTTAAAAAGTGAATCACTGAGCTGATCGCGTATACTCAAAATTGCGACTGCAACGGAAAAATATTAAAATGTATTTACTTCAAAAACTCGCCTCGTAAAGCTCATTCTTAAGAAATGTGAATGGGCTTACATTTCAGAGAAGTTTTGTGGTGAGAGAAAATGAATGCCAATTAGGGCAAGATTTACCGCACGGATGCTGGATCCTCTGCCTCAAATGTGAGTGCACCGCAATACCGAATACAAGTTACACCACAGGCTTCAGTGCTAATGCGTGGCTACAGGGCTGGTCAAATAAGAGTTTTCGTACTTTCATATTAGGAGATTTAGACGTTTTCATGGAGGCTAAATGGCGAAGCAAGATTTGATGAAAACGAACAGTCTAAATGCAGAATACTTAGTTAAGATCTGAGCAGAAGTTTTGATAATCAACATTATATTTTCAAAATCTGATGTGTTGCTTTCTCTACTCTTATACAAAATATTTTTACAAACGCTTATTCTGTATCTACTTCATGTTAATCGAGATAAATATTTACAGAAACTTATTGCTAATTTTCTTGTAGTTACAAGCGGAATATGGTAGGCTTTAAGCGATAGTAAACTACTGGAAAATTCAAACAAATAGCAAGGAATATCCCGGAATGGCTCACTAGAAAAATATGCATATAACACATTGTGCGTTTTAATAACATCTACATTGTTTGTGTAGTAAAATTTTGTCTTTCTCTTACCATTTATCAATTATGCGAAAGTCATTCAGAATGTAGAGGTCTTTTGGGGACATTCCCAGAATATTTATCATACACATTTAATTTGCCAAAGATATCTTTAACATATGATATTTTAATCAAAATCGTTAGAGCCATTTTTGAGAAAATCAAAATGTTCGAAAAATGTTCCATGTAATCAGTAGTCTGGGGTGGGGTATTTTCTTGAAAATTTTTGTGTAGCGCATCTTTGAAAGATACTGTACCTAAATACAAAATTTGGTATTTCGTTTTTGAATTATGCTGTTCACAGACACATACACACACAGGCAAACGGGCCTTTTTCTAATTTTTTTTATTATTCAAGGGGTCTCAAAACATGAATTTCCAGTTAAATCTTGATATAGAATTTTTGGATGGAATAAAATAAATTCACTATGTAACTGAAGCTTTACATTAAATTCACAAACTTTTCAATATGTTGCTGTATATATTTTTCCATGATAAGAATAAACCCAAAGTTTAGAGTTTTAAGAGAGAACTAAAAAGCAAAAATTGGCTAATTATGCCGTTTTTAGTTTTATGTGCAGTCCGTTTAATTAAAATTTCTTTGTCGTCCTCCGTGGTGTAGTGGTTACCACGCTATCCTCTAATTCCCGGGTTCAAACCCGATGGAGGACCATTGATTTTTTCGGGCGTAAAAATCCTTAACATGGCTTCCTTCGGAAGGGAAGTAAAGTCGGTGGTCCAGTGTCGTATATTTATGGCGCGTAAAAGAACCTCAAGTCTGACAAAGAGGCCTCTGAGCAAAATTTCCGGTCTTTCGCGCTCAATATAGAATGGGACCCTGAGGACCACAGCAGTTAAAGAGCGTCCATAAATAAAACTCAATTTTTTTTAATTTCTTGTTTCATTCGGTGCATCTGATTACTGCAGACACAATAATTTGAATATTTTTTAAATTGCATTCCATCTGCCATTTTGTGCTTGAATTATGCATTATATTACAGAAAATATTACAATTTGGAGTAGGAAAACAAACTTAGGCGTCTTTTAGTGGAATTTTTCTCTAAAAATTGGTACTACTGTTAAGTATGACAACTTCCGTGTTTTCAAGCATGTGGTTTCTTTCTTTGCATATATGTGCGAATTGCTCTGAACAGCTTTTTCTGTGATTGACATTTTCGTATATAAATGGTTCATTTTCTGATAAATTATTTTGAGATAGCTAAATTAAATCTTAGAATGACCAGAAAAAATTGTAAGTGTTATGGAACTACTTTGATTTTAATAGTATAGTTGGTTATTTTTAAAGAAACTATTTGCTGATATGTTTTAATTAAAACAGTGCATATTAATAAAATAATCCTAGCTTCTTTAATAAGCAGATTTATTGGATAAACATAGATCACTGTACCTAATCGGAATTCATCTACGTCCTGTAAGAATTCCAGTTTTATATATTTTTTAGTTTCCAAAATAATGTGTCATGAATTTAGCAGATATAAGTTTTTAACTCCCCTGAAGCTTTGCGTTCTTCCCTTAAATAAAATTCGAAAAGCTATATCACTTTTGCTCCTATATGGCTGCTGCTTTTAGGCAAGAGAAATTTCTTCACTGGAATGCAGGCTGTGTGGGGCCATGGTAATGCTTAAAGTCAGCTAGCTTGTACAAAACACGAGTAGTTCTGGAGCAGGCCGTTTTATTGCTGTCAAGAGGGAAAGCATAAACCGTCTTGTACGCCTTAAAGTACTTCCAGTAAATGACCGTGCAAACACGTTACGTCATTTCATACGAAACGAGGTGAAACTAAATGCAAGTAAACCTAATAGCCATCCCAGTGGTTTACGTGGAGCAAAGGTCCAGGTCAAACGATAAACGCTGCCTTTACCAGATAAATCACCTGCTCCCTGGGTGTCTCTGTAATTATCATACCAGCTAAGTAGCAATGTGTCTTTGGTATATCTTCATCGCCCACTAACGCAAATACTTTGTATTCAGTGGTAAATGCAGTTTAAAGGACTTAAATTCATCCCAAAAACATATCACTTCGGTTACAGAGCTACACCAGTTTTCTGGCAGGTTCTATAAACATTTAGTATACATTGTTAGTCATCTCCAAAAACTAACTTCACGTAATTACTAAAAATGCACGTATAAAATATTATTAACCAAATCACCATACACCACTAAAAAGCCTCCAAATTCTCCTTCGCTTACACTACCAATCCCCCAGGCTCTACCCTGGACTTGTTCATGGCTGCAAACTGGGAATTCATCCTCTGACGCGCTCGCATGCAAAGCATGCCAGCAACACATATCACGTAATTAACCGGGGTGCTTATGCGGGACCCGACTAACCTACGCACTGGCTCCTAACAAACTCCCTGCATGTTAGACATACTAACTGCACGAGGGAGACGATGTAGTTTGCACGGCAACACATCCCGGACGATCGCCCCGGGACGGGCGGGTGTGAAGCCCGTCTTTTGCCCCCTTAGAGGGGCGTATAAAAAAACTCCCACCGAAAGAAGGATAAATGATGTGGTTTCTATGTCAAAATCACTCAAAATAAAACCGTACATTTAAATAATCAAAGAAGGGGTAGTATAAGACCATATTATTGGTCAACAAAATTTTAAAATTTTAATGCTAAAAGAAGAACAATGGGTGACTTTTACTTACATTGTTGTTACCGATTTCAAATATTTTTACAGAACTCTTCCATCATCCATAGATTTAAGCAATTGCATGAATAACATTTCTGGTAATTATACATTTTAATATGTGTAGCACCTTAGCTAATCGAGCAGGATGGCTCAGGTGGTTTCGTTTGTGGCCCGCATTCGGGAGGTCCCGGGATGATCCCCAGCGACCTCCCCTCTGGCCCATGGGTTTCCCGTGGTTTCCCCGGGTTGCGAAGCGAATGCTGGGATGGTTCCTCTTCTGCCACGACTTTCCTTCCTCTTATTTCCTGTACCCATCATTTTCCTTGCCATCTGTTTCAGGGTTACAGGGCCTGGTGACGATGTTCAGCAATTTGCGGCTGGGCGCTCTGTAAAGGCTTTTCCCTGGGATTGCTGCGGCACCGCTCAGTTAGCTCTCTCCTCAGCATGGGGCTCCGTTCAGGGGAACTCTGGAGGTTAGTGGCTTGTGGACAGGGGCCGTACGGCGTCGGATGCGTTCTATCTGGAATCGTTAGGGACCCCGTTCATGCTTGCGCCAGTCATTATCCGTATCTGATGACTTTTCGGGTCTCTCCCCTCCTGGAGTCACTTTTGAGGCACAGTGGGCTGACTGGTCTGCTTGCGGTGCTCTGCCCCGGTTCCGGGGACCCCTCCGTGATACCTATACTTACCTTTAACACCTTAGCTAGAATACCTTTACGTACCTAAAAGAACGTAAAGTATATTTTGGACGTTACTTTGCTTGAGGAACATCTGTCTGGAGTGTCCAACGCTAGTCTGCCAACACATTTGGAGTCCATTTTTCCTGGTAGCGTCTTTCCATTTCAGCGATGTCCAGATGGAAACGCTCGCCATGTTCGTCGCTGACAGCGCCGAGGGAAGAAGTTCAAGATGGGAGCCCAACGTGTGCATTTCCAAAGACATATAACATCCTATGACCTTGTATCTCTCAATCAGCTCACTGACAAGTATGTGTAAAGTTCAGACCTTTAGCTTCCAGGAAAGTTTATGAAAGTTTATGTTTTTCAAAGGGAATCGTGCAGGACGTTCTCGCATATTTAACAGGGTTTCAAACCGTGAATCTTATTAGTTACGCTTATATTATATAAGTTCTCTAATTTGAGGGCCAACAAATATTCCCTCTTTTAGTTTCGCTTCAATGACCTTTGGAAACTTAAGTTTTCAGGAACAGAAATGCACTACCGTCACGATCCATTGCATTCACAAAGTTGTTAATCAAACCTAGTTTGATGTGAAATGGAGACAATAAGATTTTGTAAGCAGTGGCTGAGAACAACATTTGCCCGTGGGGTGGGGGGAGTTTCTTGAAAATCTTCGTGTCGCAGTCTTGGAAGATACTAAACTCAAATAGCAAGTTTGGTGTTTATCCGACTTTTCGTTTTTGAATTACGCTGTTCACAGTCTGACACACACACAGAAATGTTTCCAAAAATGATCTATTTGGATTCAGGGCACCTCAAAACATACATTTCCGGTGAATAGCTCGGTATCAAATTTTTGGGTGGAATACAATACGTCCTCTACTTACTATAACTAGTGGAGAAAGTTAAAAGGAATGAAAGAAAAAATAATAGCTATTTGTAGTTGAGTAAAATAAAAAGTGTTTGAAATAACAAAGAATATCAGAAGTGGTTAACGCCACAAAAATATTATTTGATATAGTATTTAAGTTCTCGTTAAATTTAACGATATTTACACTTTTTGTGGAGTAAGACTATCCGTCTCTTACGGTTTATCACTTATGCAAAAGTCATTCAGAATAAAGAGGACTTCAGAGGGTATTCCCGAAAATTCAGGATAAACATTTTATTTGGCATGAAAATAGCGTAAACATAGCATTTTAATCAAAAGAATTAAAACCATTTTTGAGAAAAACAAAATTAACGAAAACTTAAGTTTTAAAGGGTAGCTTGTGGTGGGGGTTTGTCTTCAAAATCTTCGTGTCTGATCTTTGAAAAGCCCTGAATTTAAATACTAAGTTTTATATTTAATCTACTTTTTGCTTTTAAGTTGTGCTGTTCACACGCACACACACGCACACATGCACATACACGGTAGAAGGGAACTTATTACATCCCTTCTAATACGTACTTCATAGAAGTATTAGAACAAAAAGTGTAACAGCATTTTGTTCTCTGCTGAAGGTTTAAAAAATAGTTATTTTTTAAATTAGATAGTTTATTCCACAAGAATATATGAAGATACTATTTTTACTTGTAAGTTGCGTAGAGTAATCTATTTCTGTCCTAGTTTTTGTAGAACTATGTGACATCATGCAGGATTTTGAAATGATAATTAATCATTTTCCGAATACCATTTTGCAGACATAATGTGCTTGGAGACAAAGCAATGTTTCTAGTTCAAGGTAGGCCAGTGTGTGAAACGGCTTCTGGGCGTAAACAAAACAGCATCCCTAAACTTGAGGTGGGAGGACAAGCTGTTTTGTTTTCCACACGACCCTTAATTCAAACAAACACGACGAAAGGGTGGTGTGTGTAATGCTTTAGCGAAGTGGCAAGTAAAACTTGATAGTTACTGGCCTTAATAGTATGGAAGTAATGCCTTTATCGTTCAATAAGCGCTTCGCGGTCGCTGAATAAAAAGAACGCCATTTTATGTCAGCTCCACTAAAAGTTGAGTCATTATTAGAGTAACATAGTATTATGCATTGAAATTTACAGGTATAATGATAAAAGAACTCGAGGTTTAATAGATAATCATGCATGCAGCGTACAGCACAAGGTTTACGGGATGCTAGCCTTTTCAAACCGTGAGTATCTTGATATGTCGTTAGTGTATGAGGAAGCTACTCAGAATGCTGCAGATCGTACCAGGAATGGTTTCCTGCCCGAAGGATACCAAGTCCTAGAATGTTTGTGCTGGCTGCACAGAGGGTTCTAGACACAAGGAACGTGCAGCCAGCACACGAAGAAGGGCGAGAAAGAGGACAAATAACCCAGCATAAGTAGTCGGGGAATAGGTCTCATGGTTAGCGTGTCCCATTGGTTTGTTCTCAGAACGCTGAAAGAACAGTTTTGTAACCGTATCATATCCAGGGGTACAGTGTCTCTCAGTAGCGGATTTACGCGTCTAGGCTGGCTTTCGACAGTTGGTTCCTAGAAGAAGGTGCAGATATGCTACAAATAGTTGTAACAGCAGACGAAGCTACCTTTACAAAAATGGCATTTTCAATTTTCATAACACTCATACATGGGCGGATGAAAACCCTCACAGCACCAGCATTTTCAACTCCGATTTGCTCTGAAAGAATGGGAAGGAATGACTGGTGATTGTCTCATAGGCCCTTACATTCTCCCCGACCATTTGAACGGAGTTAATTGTATGTATTTCTGCAAGAAACGCTTCCAGCTTATTGGAAAATGTCTGGAGAAACACGTGGTTCTTACATGATGGTGCTCCGCCACACAGAACTCGGAATGTTCTTGACCATCTGAACCGTAAATTTCCTAATGGATGGATGTGTCGCTACGAGCCATCAAATAACCTGCATGATCTCCTGCCCTGAATCCTCTGGACGCTTTCTTCTAGGAGATGTCAAAAGCAGGGTCTACAAAACATCGATTACTGAGGTCGAATCTTGAGATAACGTATTCATCTAGCTGCGGAGAAAACACGCAACAATAAAAGCGTTTTTGCTAGAGTGCGACGCAATTGTTTACGAAGGCGTGAAGCTTACAGGTGCGCAAATGGTGGACATTTTGAACAATATCTGTGAGTTGTGTTGATCATTTGGTATATGGTTTATTTTTTTGCTGTCCAAATTAAAAGCACAATTTAGTAGAGTTTGCAAGAGCCTAATTATGTGGTGGTTTGTTTGTGTTTACATACTAATAATATAGTATGCTTCATCAAGTCAGTATTATCAATTGCAAAGTGTGATTAAATTTAACAGTGAACGAGCTGATTATTCTGAGTTTAAGTTGCAGAATGTGTCATTGGAAGATGCAAATATGTTTAAGATATTTTTATGGCATATGAAATGTATATCTTGAATTTTCTTGGAGTGTCCCCAAAATTCCTCTTCATTCTGGATGACTTTTGCGTAACTATAAAACCGTAATAGATACACAGTTTTACTACGCAAAAATGTAGACCTCGTTAAAACACAATTTATGTCATATACATTTTTTTTGTCGAGTGAACCATTTCTGAGATATTCTTTGTTATTTGTTTGAATTTTACAATAATTATACTTTTTATCAAATGGGAATACGTTACTCGTTTTTTTAAGTCCTACACATGCTCCATATAGCAACCAGATCTTAAAAGATTCGACTATCGCTTAAAGCCTACCACATTCCACTTGTACCTACAGAAAACTAGCAATAAGATAGTTTCTGCAAATGTTTATCTCGATTAACATGAAGTAGATGGAGAATAAGCGCTTGTAAAAATAGTTTGCACAAGAATACAGAAAGTTATGTGAATTCAACACAACAATTTTTTTCTCCTTCTTTCGAGTTCATGCAAACGGAACAGAATCTCAAAGCCATTACACGGCGACCGGCTTGAAAGCACTTGAAAGCACAAGCTTTAGCTTGTTATATTCTTCTTATATCTACAACGAGATGTGTAAATGAGTAATTAATGTTTATCTGTATTAACAAGAGGTAGAAAGAACTATATGCCTTAGTAATAATAGGAAAGGTAGAATCAGACTAAAAAGGTCAATGCCATATTCGGGATTTTAACCGCGGAACCTTCGGTTTCCGTCCGGTTCCTCTTAACGTGTCGCGCATGCATGTTGCTGTAGTAGCTCAGTTGATGATCCTGCACACAGCTTGCGTGAAAGAACAATTAATTATGTAAGGGGACATATATCCGAAAGGACAAACAACTGTAATAATAGGAACCAATAATTCAGATAGGAATAATACCAATAATGTAATCTAATACTGTAAAAACAACTTACAGCACAAAATGTATTCATATGTAAGGAACATGGAATTAGCGAGGGGCGAGCTAGGAGCAAGGGTAAGAATCTATCAAAAAACACACGTTAATGCACACAGGATTAGGCAAAATGAAGAAAACGGAGGGAGGGAGAGAGAGAGAGGTCCGAGATGAGACAAAGACGGAGATAGTGGCTGAATTCCTGGAAAGCCAAAGAAGTTGGAAAAATAGAAAGAGAAATCAGAAGTTATAAACGAGTCAGAGATGGTGGGCTTTACCAGAGGAGTCGAACAGAAGCTTGACTTCTAAAATTGGAGAATTTCGTTTTCATAGGACGCCAACTAAATCACCAATGAGAATAGTTGTTACATATAAAGGCACGAATATTGGCGTCATAGCCGGGGGTTATAAAAAGGGGAAATTACCTCAGATTGAACACACTCTTACTGATTCTCATCGACGCATCTCATGTGAGCTAAGACAGGAGATTTCTGCGTGTATGTGGGTGTGACGCAGTTGGGTCCACGGCATAATTTAAAATAACAGGGATATATGATTTATAGCTTTCAGGCTATTTTTTATCTAGCAAGGAAAAATGTTGCTAGCCGCTTCCACAAGTACTATATATAATAAATTAAGCTGTCTAAGGGAATTTAATTTTTATTCCTTGCTTTCACAAAATCCCGAGATTTACAAAAGATAGCTACACTTGACATTTCTCCTCAACTCTAGGGCTGGCAGCCCAGGACAGAGAACGTCAGGGAACTTCGGAGAACTTCTACCTTGATACAGCATCCAGGTGAGAGAGCACGTGTTGGTTATATGCGAGACTTTCTGCCATAATTACTTTGGTTTGAATAGTATGCAGACTCCTGCGAGTTCAACACAGGAGATTTTTCGTAGCACTATCAATTCAGCTATTTATTTAGCTAGTCCTCGCAGTCCCTGGACGAAAGAGCATAATTCCAATCTACGTAAATTGAAACCGTTTTATATTTAGTTGAGATCAAAGGGATTGGGAATATTTTACCCGCATCAAATAGTGGGAGGTAATATTGAATATTAAGCTCTGAAGAATTATAACATATTAATGGGAATTTATAAAATTAATACTTCACAATTATAGCGACACAAACGTAATGGAAAAGTTACGTAAATGCAACGTGCGTTATACCTTCCACATCCTCTTTAATTATTTATAGTGGCCTCATGAGTGTAATGAAGCTTTTATTCACCTAAATGCGCTAAACCATAGGAATATACTGAATGCTATTAGTCTGCTTTTAGTTCGCAAGTTACGCTTTCTTTATTCTGCGACATGATAAAAGGAACTGTAATAATACATATGCATCACAACCTTTAGTTTATTGGTGCTTCAGGTTTACCTTCATGTTTTAGATCTATCTTGTGAAAAGAATTTAGGATCTTGCCTATGCAATTTGTGTTTATACATTTTCAGAGTGTCTACTTCTACTTTTCCAAACTTCTCCTACACACAGCATGTGTGAAAGAAGAATTATCTTTTATTTATCCAATAATGTTGTAGCAGGAATAATACTGTGAACATTTTGAAATAAACACTTAATTATACAACTAATTTAATCATTTTGAAAATGACAAAGATGAGCCTGTGGGACAAAAAAAAACGATATAAAACGATATGCGCTGTGAAATTATCCAAATAAAACTCATTATTTAATGAATGTAAATATCCTTGACTAAATAATGTTAGTTATTTATAATATGTAGCTAATTATTATATTATTACATTAGAAATTTGAGACTTGATGTAATATATATATATATATATATATATATATATATATATGCTGTGGCGTATTGGTAGATATTAGTAGGTATTGTCATGCCAGACACATTATTGCGTCGCATTGGCGACAGCATTGTTGGGGATAATTCAGTATTTCTTTCGGCCTTGTGTTTGAAGTTCCGTCTGGCATGGAAACTCGCCACCCCTGGCTGGCGAACCTATCCAGAGTTGGAGAGAGAGGGGGAATAGTTTAGCGTTACTTTTCTTTGTGTGTGCGAGCGTCAATCAAGTCTGTGAGTTTGTGTGAAAGAGTGTAGATGTAGGTCGTGTTTGAGGCATCTCCCCTTAATTCTTTATCCCCTTGTGTGTGATTTAGGGACACCATTTATTTTATTAAATAAACCATAGGTAATGTGAAATTTGTGTAATTTGTTAAAACAAAACCACGCCTGCACCGGAATGTGAGCATCAAGGTTTCCCGCATTCGCATGTTGGGGTGATTGAAACTTAATAATTTGCTGAAAACATTTTGGCCCTCACCGCAGCATGTACATATATATATACATACATATAATATACATTATACAAAAACATGTGTTACGTTGACATGACCTTCTCTACCCATTATCTCTTATTATTGGGTATAAAATTATTCCTACGAAAGTTTATTTTCATGTGTACTTTTCATTTTAATTGAGATAAACCTTTCTGGAAGTAGCTACATTACAAATGTCGGTATAGTCACAAACGGAATAGCGATAGTAAAATATTTAACAACTGGACTCATACTCTGACCTTAAAATTGATACTGTTTCCATGACATTGCGAGAAACAAAAATGGCTGATGCCGCAATGAACTTATTTTAAATAAATACTGTGTTTTAAAGAGAGATACATTTTTTTGTGTAGGACGTTCTCGTCTATCCCTTAACGTTTATAGTCATACAGGTGTATATAAAATCCTTTCCGAATGACGAGGACCTCCAGGCTATTCACAGAGAATCGAAGATATTCATTTTATTTTCGTGTAAATATCTTTAATATATGGTACTCAAATCAAAATCGTTATTGTGATATTTTGTAAAATCGAAATTTTCTAAATAATTTCCCTGTAAACGGTAGTTTGGGGTGGGGCATTTCCTTGAAAATCTTCGTGTCGCATCTTTAAAAGATATTGAACCTAAATAAAAAGTTTGGCATTTATCCCATTTTTCGTTCTTGAGTTCATAGACACACACACACACATGTGGATATTTTTCTAAAACTGCTTTGTTTGGATTCAGGAGGTTCAAAAACACCTATTTTCGCTGAAATCTTGATATCGAATTTTTGGGAGTAGCTATGTGGTAAGTAAAAATTACAGTACAGATCAATTTAATATTTCGTTTACAAAATATTCACTGTATTTCATTTCTAATGAAAAGCTCAAATATTTTAGTTTAATAAACACAATGAGAGCCGTTTTAAGAGCATAAACGATAACAGAAAGCATTTTGTATGTAAAGGTTGGTTGTCGTGGGGAGGATTTGTTGGAAAGCATTATCTTGCACATTTAATGGGTGCCTGGTATAAGCATGAATTTTGTTGTTTATTCCACTCATGTTTTTCATTTTAGCTGTTTACATTTTTTCTCCCAGAGTATATTCTATCTTTTGCTTAGTCTAGACATTTTTATTATGCTCTGCTCATAAAATTTCCACCCGTAATTTTATCTTTGAATATAGCATGTGTTCATGACCAGATAGCTGTAGAAAAATCATTACCTGCTTATAATAAAAGTTGTCTGGCTACAGAGGTTGTTCACAGGGGAACACCTCGGCACCGCGACATAGAGAGAAACACTACGTGATCAAAAGTATCCGGACACCTGGCTAAAAATGACGTACAAGTTCGTGGTGCCCTCCATCGGTAATGCTGGAAGTCAATATGGTGGTGGCCCACCCTTAAGCTTGATGACGGCGTTCACTCTCGCAAGCATACTTTTAATCAGGTGCTGGAAGGTTTTTTGGGGAATGGCAGCCCATTCTTCACGGAGTGCGGAACTGAGGAAAGGTATCGATGTAGGTCGGTGAGCCCTGGCACAAAGTCTGTGTTCCAAAACATCCCAAAGGTGTTCTATAGGAATTCAAGTCAGGACTCTGTGCAGGCCAGTCCATTACAGGGATGTTATTGTCGTGTAACCACTCCGCCACAGCCCTTGCAGTATGAACAGGTGCTCGATCGTGTTGAAAGATGCAATCGCCATCCCCGAATTACTCTTCAACAGTGGGAAGCAAGAAGGTGCCTAAAATATCAATGTGGGTCTGCGCTGTGATCGTGCCACGCAAAACATCAAAGGGTGCAAGCCCCCTCTAGGAAAAACACCACCACACCATAACACCACCACCTCCGAATTTAACTGTTGGCACTACACACGCTGGCATTCACCATACCCACACCCTGCCATCGGATCGCCACATTGTGTACCGTGATTCGTCACTCCACGCAACGTTTTGCCACTGTTCTATCGTGTAATGTTGACGCTCCTTACACCAAGCGAGGCGTCGTTTGGCATTTTCTTGTGTGATGTGTGGCTCATGAGCAGCCGCTCGACCATGGATTCCAAGGTTTCTCAACTCACGCATAACTGTCATAGTACTCCGAGTGGATCCTGATACCTTTGGAATTCCTGTGTGATGGTCTGGATAGATGTCTGCCTATTACACTTTACGACCCTCTTCAAATGTCGGCGGTCTCTGTCAGTCAACAGACGAGTCGGTCTGTACGCTTGTGTGCTGTACATGTCCCTTCACACTTCACTATCACATCAGAAACAGTGGACCTAGGGATGTTTAGGAGTGTGGAAATCTCACGTACAGACTTCTGACACAAGTGACACCCAATCACCTGAGCACGCTCGGAGTCCGTGAGTTTCACGGAGCGTCCCATTCTGCTGTTTCACGATGTCTAATGACTACTGAGGTCGCGGATAATGAGTAGCAGGCAGTAGGTGGCAGCACAATGAACCTAAGATGAAAAAAGTGGGAGTTTGTGGGAATGTCCGGATACTTTTGATCACATAGTGTATGTTGTGCCTACCAGCCTCCAGGAACCTCACAGGAGGCTACAGGTCATAGACGGATAGGCCACAAAGACGCGCATAAGTCCCTAAAGTTTCCAAACTTGCAGACCCGTCCCACTGCTGGAACCCTCAAGAGAGGTCGATAAACGAGACAGTAGAAGTATTCTTTCCAGTGAGTATGGGTCCGGGCCATCTGTCAGGCGCCACCACACACTACAAGACATAGAAACACACCTGAAAGGCCAGAAAGAAACGGAATGAAATGGAAATGACGAAAAGGAAATCGGAGTTGAAGTTCCCCAACATTAGCCTGCCGACTTCGAGGAAACCACGTAAAACCTATGTCAGATTGGGAGGTCGCCAGGGATCGAACCCGAGACCTTTCAAATGCCTTGCCGTCTAGTCATCCCACTCGGTTGTCTGGGTGTAAGACGAAAACTAAGAAAATACCCAACCTTACAATTACGTTTGAAAAATAACCCTTTGCAGTGCAGTTTTGTATTCCTGTTAAAAGAGATCGCAGGATAGGCAGCTTATGGGCAATAAATGTCCAAGCAATGAACCGACTCAGTGGCTGGATTGATGGTAGAGAAGTTGCCAATTAAAAAGGATATTGTGGACTTGAAATCCACAACCATTGTTAGCTCAGCCCATTGAACTGCATATCCCTCTCTTATTGCATTTCTGGAAAGGGTACCTTCTTTGCCAAAAGTTGGGCATTGTTTAACTTTCTCATTTCAGAAAGACAAATAGCTGCCATTCCACATTTTTCAAGACTGTTCCCCAGACATATGCTGGAAATATAGCGGATATTTAGGTTTAAGCTGGCTTAACGGGAACGATAGGTGAATTTTCCAAAAACCCGAAGTATTTTAATGAATGCTTTAAATTTTTATCGCATTTTTTAACCTACAAACAAGTATGGTTGCAAAATTTGGTGCATATTGTTGTATATTATTAATTTCGTCATTTCAAGACACACTGTTGTGTTGTATTGTTGCTACCACACGTAGCATTATTCGGTCTCTCTAGTGATATTTCGGCTTATCGGTCTCTCCTTTCGGCGAGGACCATGCCAAAGGGAGGGATCTGTTTGAAATTGTCTGGTGTGGCGTCAGGCCTGCCTGGCTTTGGCTAGACACGGTTGGGGGAAGATAGCGTCACTCGAGAGTAAATGGTCGTTGGGGCAACACGCGTGTGAGGCCCGTCTTCGGTCTGTGGCATTTCCCTGCATCGTGTTTCCTTTGTTAACTATGTAGAGAAGCCAAACGTTTTAGTAAATAAATCCCAGGTAATGTGTGTTATGTAATGCTTTTGTGTAATATAAAACCAACGCCTTCCCTTTAATTACACACCAAGGTGTGTCTTCTAGCTGCTAACGCGTTGCGCCCCTCCCCCATATGCGCGTTAGGGTGATCTAAATTGATCACTGTTGGTAAACCTTTTGGCCTTCACCCCAGCATGTAACAATATATGTTGTCCTTCTTTGATTGTGCATTTTAAAACACAAATTTGTTATTTTACAAACAAATTCTGATGTGTTACATTCACTTATCTTTCTCTACCCTTATCGTTACGAGATTTCACCGGAAATGTATGTTTTGAGGCCCTTGAATCCAAAAAAACGCATTTTTGGAAACATATCCGCGCGCGCGTGTGTGTCTATCTATGAGCAGCGTAAGTCAGAAACGAACAGTCGGATAAACATCAAACTTGGTATTTAGGTTCAGCATCTTCCAGAGATGCGACACGAAGGTTTTCAAGAAAATCCCCCCACTCCAGATTACCCTTTACATGGAACATTTTCCGAAAATTTTAATTTTCTCAAAAATGGCTCTAACGATTTTGATTAAAATATCATATATTTAAGATACTTTCATGACAAATAAAATGTATATCTTGAATTTCCTAGGAGTGTCTCCTCTTCATTGTAAACGACTTGCATAACTGGTAAACTATGAAATAGACTAAATTTTACTACACAAAAAATGTAGATCGGGTTAAAATACACAATTTATGTTATATAAATTTTTTTGTTGAATGAACCATTTTCGAGATATTGCTTGTTATTCCCTTAAATTTTACAATACTTGTAGTTTTTCTCAAATGGGAATTCGTTATTCATTTTTTTTGTCCTGGTAATGCAAAGAGAATAGAATGCTCCACATAGCAACCAGCTCTTAAAATATTTGACTATCGCTTAAAGCCTACCAATTCCCCCTTGCATCTACAAGAAAATTAGCAATAAAATTAACATCTCGATATCTCGATTAACATGAAGCATATGCAGAATAAGCGTTTGTAAAAGTAGTTTTTACAACAGTAGAGAAAGTCATGCGAGTGTAACACATCAGATTTTTTTATAATTGCACATTTTGTGCTGTTTAATTGCGAGTTTCGTAGAGGGTAGAAAAAGTAATGTGAATTTAAGGGGACTCCTCAAGCCCTATCTCACTAATGTTAAATTAGGTATATTAATGACCCATTTTCTCAGAACCCACTTGACATACAAATGTGATATTTTTACATAGTGTTTATTTATTTCTTCTGAGTAGACTGACTCATTTTGATGTTAAAATAGTGATAGGAAAAATATTATTTTTTTTGTAAACCTCTAAAATTTTCAATAAGTTTCGGACTTTTATTATTTTAAAAATGAACTATTTGAGCAACTTTAACTAAAGTAATTCCACATGCTGATGGGAATAGTTTTACTATGTGGTAAAATGTTTATGCAGATACTGCTTGTAGTTTCAGAGAAATGGGGTCATTTATGTTGAAAAGTGTTGTTTCGAGCAATTTTATATTTAAAGTAAAAATGTCTATAAAAGTCACTTAATCCTAATACTTTCAGAAATTAATTTATAATAGTAAATATTTGAATTTTTAAGGAACTAATCCGTTCAGCAGAATTAACCATATGTTCATAAAATGCAATAAATAGGTAAACAAAAATAAAATTGAAATTAAATTTCTCAATTCTTGGCTTGACCACTCTCCTTAACAATTCGAATTTCTTTATTGGAACCAGCGGTGTTTACTAAATAAACCCAATATACGCATAGCATAATTTGTAATCAAAATTAATATAAAATACGCATTAGTCAATAAATAAGACGGGGCGCTTCACTATGAAAGTTACAAAATTGGTTTAAATTTTAAAAATGAAACAACTTGATTGGCTTACATTTTATAGAATGAAATACTAATTACAGAGTCGATCTCTGGAAAACCGACCTTTTAATTTTTCTGTTTGTACGTATATGAAATTCTGCATTTCAAATACTCGAATCTCCGTCCCGACAAAATATTATTACTGCCTCATAGACACAGCTCTCTCTGCAAACATTTGAATACCGTCCTCCCTCGCTCACTTGGGGAAGTTTCAAAATCGAATTATCGCGATTTTAGTCCAACTAAGGTTCGAAATTGGAGGAAAACAAAGAGATGAAGTATAATTCGGATTAACTTATGACCTTTTTAAAAATTAAACTTTACATATAAGCTTATAATTTTAAAAGCGCATACACTGAATCGCACTTCTACGAGGGTAAGTCCACACTCCGAGTGTGATGGCTCAGGCGGTCTGTAGTCCGCATTCGGGAGGCCCCTAGGTCCATCCCCGGCGACAGCTCACTTTGACCTATGGTTTTTTCGAGGTTTTCCCGGGTCGTCAAGCTAATCTTGGAATGGTTTCTTTTATCCGCGGATTTTCTGCCCCTCCATTTCGCTCCATTCTTCATTTTATTCATCCCGTTCTCTTTCGGGGTCGGAAGTGTCGGCGATTGTGTTTCAGTGCAGCCTGGCAGGGGAAAAGGATGTTCTTTGAGACTGTCTCCGTCCCTCGGCTTTCGACTGACTACCGGGGTATTCGAATCCCTTGGGGGGCATTCTACCTCGGTGTGGGGCGGGGTCCCCGGTCTGCCTGTCCGTCTAGCGGGGTGTCTCTATCTGGAAACTTAGAGACCTGTGACTGCTGTGCTGTCGCTCCTGGTTCCGGATGCTCGGTGTCTCCTCTCGGCTCATCCTTCCTCCCGGGGACGCCTCCTCGTGGGTCGTAGGTACAATATCCGCTCTGGATCGATGCCAAGTCTCCTCCGTAGTCAATTCAATCCGTACAATATTTTTAATCTATTTTAGATTAGCTGTGCCGGTTTGTGCGCGCGCACGTCGACATGTTCTTCCTTTGTCTCCGCTTCTGGACTCTTTGACTGTCATCACTCCAGTGAGTGTTGAACTGTTGCAAAAGAAACATGACTGCACTGCTCCCCGTTTGCTACAAATAACAGGGAGTAGTTATGCACTTTTTGTCTTCTGAAGGTCGTCGAAGACTCTCCCTATAATATGAGGTTAATGTTTTACAATGACGAAGTATGTACGAATGGATTAGAAAGTTCAAAAATGGTCCGACTAGCATGAAGGACAAGGAAAGAACAGAACGCCCATCCATATCCACTAGTGACGCCATTACTCAGCAAATCCTTATTCTGATTCAGACGAAGCGAAGAGTCGATGAAGTGGAAAACCATATGCAAATTAGTCACGGCTCTGCATATTATATTATTCATAACAGGGTTGGCTTTCATAAAGTCTATGTAAGGTGGATCCCAAAACAGCTCACTGAACAGCACAAGCACCGTGTGTCCGCCTGCCAACGCTTACTGGACTACCATTCTAATTAAGGTGAAGCTTGTTTGAAACGAATGGTCACTGAAGACGAAACGTAAATTCATAATTCTGAGCGTGAAAGGATACGCCAAAGTATGCGATAGAACACCCTGCATATCCATTCAAAATAATAATAATAATAGTAGTAATAATAATAATAAAGTAATAATAATCCAAGAGTTAACCCTCCGCAGGGAAAGCGATGCTCGCATCTTTCTGGGACTCTCAAGGGCCAATACTGCAACATAAATGGATAGGCGCTCAACAATAAATAGTGAAATGTTGAGCAACTGCCGGAAGCCTAATATACGCAAACGTTGAGGCTTATTATCGAATGGAGTTCTTTTGTTGCATGACAATGTGCTCTGAGGCAGTATTTTTAACACTTAAATGATTTCAGTTAAATTATATAATATAAAATATAATAACAGCCCGCCTTAAAGCAATATGTGTATAATATAACACATAAAATGCATGTAACAGTCATTGTATTAATGTTTATACTATTATGTACGTGTCCAAAAATGTTATGTGAATGTATTACGTAATTTAACAATGTAGGAGCTGTGAGAATAATACGTTAAAAGTTGCTAAAAATGAGGTAACAATGAAGTAGCCTTGAGGCAATAATGAATTAGAAGGTTTAATAATGCTACTAGTCATTTTTGGAAACAATAATGTAATTTTTGAGACAGTTTATATGATAGCCAATCACCAACCAGAAAGAAGCTTAAGTTAAATGAAAGTATTCTATTGGAGTAGGATTAGCCAATCAGAAACTGAAATAGGGCAAATTGCACAAATTCAGAAGTCAGTTGCTAGCAGACAGCGTTACTAACCAGACGCGAAACGCGTCCTCGAGAAACTTAATACGTATTCAGTGTGAGACGAAAACAGTTTACGTGTTGAAAAGTGCAAGTAATTAATAAAAGAATCTCACAGTTCTCTATATCAGTGAAGTATTATTTTAATCGTGTAAAGGATCAATAAATGGAGTGAGGTAAAAATTATAATCTGTGTAAGTCTACATTCTTAGCCGCAACACTCTCTGCAAAGAAATTAATGTCTCTAACAATAATACTGACGCAGCCGAGGCAAACATAAATATATAATATTTAAAGAAACATTAAAAATACAAAGTTAATATTTTTAAACTTGGGGCAAAGGCTATCGGGTATCATACGTGCGGTTGCAACTACTTCAAGTGTTTAACTCCCCAACAGTCGAAATACAATACTACTCCTTCAAATTGGCTTCCATATGTGGGGCAGAAACTACCTCCATCAGCTCCCATATACTGCCATCAACACTGCTCACACTATTGAGAAATTGGGTTTGTACTGTTTTGGTTACCACCTTCAGTATCTACAATTACCAGACCTCCATCAAATTGTAATAATTCATGAAGCGGACATCGGTTGAGATATACAGACTATATGATAATTAACAACGCAGTCTGAAAGGTTGAAAGTACACGATAGTAGAAGCAAAAACGTTCCAATAAACATAGATCCGCAAACGAGCCATGTGAGAGATATTTGCAAATGTTTGATTAAAAGCCCCCACAGACTTCATTAAGCTACATCGTCCTAATTAGTACAGATAAATTTGAAAGGTGTACTTTTCGTTTAATAATTGCCATTCTAAGTTGCCTCAGAATTCACTCGTAGCGTAACTTAACAAGGAATACAACTCTATTTTAGTATGTTACATGCTATTAACTCTGTACACTCTTCCCTTTTAAAGGAGACGTTCAAAGCGTCGTCCTTGCATCTGAGTGCAATACCGCACTCGCCTCTGCATTGAATTTCGAATTCTTTCAAAAAGCCCGGATCATCTCGGAATTCTGGACAAGCACGTACAATTATCTGCTCCAGTAATTCAACGGTATAAACGGGAGTGCTGTACACTACACTTTTGAGGTGACGCTATACAGAAAAATCCAAAGGATTGAGATCAGGTGATTGTGGAGGCCAAGGTAAGGACCTCCTTAACCTATCCATCTTGAGCCATATCTCCAAGTTAGGTGTCTTCTTACAGTACAGAAAAATGTGTCCGTGCACCATCATGCGAGTGCCACACTCCGACATTGATGAAGGAGAACATCCTCAAGAAATTCACGTCAGTGGCTGCTCATAACCACACATTCGCAATAATAAATCTCGCACATGGATTGTTTGCGGACCCATGTTTACTGGAACATTTTGCTCCTATTATTGCATACCTTCAATCGTTTCAGTTTGCGCTATTAATTATGATACATCCTGTATTACTGGAGTCCGCATCCGTTTTTCTACAGCAGCTCCTACACTCGTCGCCCGAAACCAGGTGAGAGGTTTATTTGTTTGTCGCAGTAGAGGAAGGACAGGATGTTCACAGAAAGCATTCTCCCTCCTCGGCCAACTTCAGCTGAGAGCTTCAGCCTGCTAGGCAACCATAAGAGAGCGAGAGAACATTCGTCGGGGTTGAAGCAGGAACACGAAAATAGCACACAGAATCGTAGGTGGTTCAGGAAACTACGCACAGCTATACATCTGGTTTTGGGTTTGTCTAAATTAATCAACCCGGGTGTCTTGTAGGTAGATTTTACAAGTTATAACCTAAAAGCCTATAAGCATTTTTTTCTAGTGCTGCGTAATTTAGAAGAGGAGGCTACATTAAAATATTTTATACAGCTAGGGCGTTTTAACGTAAGGCTACGGATCGCATTTACGCCGAGTATTGAGTTCACTGCAATACAACGTTCTACGCGGATCTATAGCCTTACCTCCTACATGTGCATACATATATAATTTGATGATAAACACAGTTATAGAATAGATATAATTATATTACAACAATTACATTTCTAGGGAAACCTTCTTATGTGAGTTAAAGCGACTTAAAACAAATACAGCAGAGCCCCGGGTTCGAGGTTCCGAGTAATTCGAGCTGCTCTTAAGAAAATTAAAATTTTACATAAAACCAGAGTGAAAATCCGTTTGTATACGTTATCCGCATGAACGTTTTCCGTACTTCCGTATGTGTTACATTTTGAACTTTCTTTCAATGTTCCATGTACAATACAGGTAAAACTGTCCCACTTATAGTTTCCGTTCATAATGCACAGAAATAACCTTGGCCTCAGACTGCTAATGAATTCCTATTACAGTTGAACAGGCACCATTAGGTTTCGAGGAATGCGCTTGCTCTTTCTTTGTCGACCGTTCACTAATTGAGACCGTCTGACAATCAGTTGTACAGTGCATACCATCCTTATTGTTACCCCTATTGTTGTCCCTGCTCAGCGACAGTGGTCATTAAAATATGCTCAAGTAAAAATATACACCTTACAACATAGACTGACCGTTGTTGTATGTAAATGGTTGTGTAGTAACGAAAGAAAAACTGCTTGCCTTCCAAAGCAATCTTAACGCTTGACAACGCTGGTTCACACCTGATGAGGAAGAATTACAATGTGATGGTATTCGCGCATTGATCTTACCCCCTAACGTGACCAGTTTAATACAGCCTATGGACCAAGGCGTTTTACAATGCTGAAAAAACAAATATCGTTGTGTTTGCTTCAGACGCTTCTACAAACAACAGAGGGTGAAGGAACCATCAAAGAATTTCCAAAAAAAAAAAAACTACGATAAAAGAGGTAGTTCACTGGATAGCCGATTCATGATCTGAAATAAAGGCGGAGACACTAAAAAAGTCTTGAAACCAGATATTACGGAATGAGACGGATACTAACAGTGCAGACGAAGATGATCTACCATTGGCAGAGCTGGTGAACAAGTTTGCTGGATGTGTAAATGCGAATGCGAGTGAGGTTTCAGAATTGATGAACAGTTTGAAGTGACCGATCTTGCAATTGTTGAAATGGTTAGTGAGCCCGCTGAAGACAGCGGCGACGAGGAATTGCCCGAAGAAATTGCACCAGTGATCACTCGCACCCAGGGTTTGGCAGCGCTAGATGTGGCATTGCCTTATATCGAGCAACCAGCGGAAGCTACTCCAACTGGCACCATGCTTCTTAGAAGATGGCGCTACATTGCTGCTAAAAAACGAGGTTCCCTTTTAAAACAAAGGCCTATGGACAATTTCTTTAAAATGTAATTTATATTTTAACAACTTGGTAATGTGTGCCCATGTGTGCACATATAACACAGGTATGTACTAAATTGCTTTTTATTTATTACTTTCTCTACTACGTATAGTAAGTAGGGGAAGTATTGTATTCCACCCAAAAATTCGATACCGAGATTTCACCGGAAATACATAATTTGAGACTCCCTGAATCCAAAAAAAGCATTTTTGGAAACATGTCCGTGTGTGTGTGTCTGTGTCTGTGTGTGTGTGTGTGTGTGTGTGTGTGTGTCTGTGAACAGCATAACTCAGAAACGAACAGTCGGATAAACACCAAACATGGTATTTAGGTTCAGTATCTTCCAGAGATGCGACACGAAGGTTTTCAAGAAAATCCCCCCACCCCAGACTACCCTTTACATGGAACATTTTTTGAAAATTTTAATTTTCTCAAAAATGGCTCTAACGATTTTGATTAAAATATCATATGTTTAAGATATTGTCATGCGAAATGAAATGTATATCTCCAATTTTCTGGGAATGTCTGCAAAAGTATTCTTCATTGTGAACGACTTTTGTACAACTGGTAAACCATAAGAGATAGACAAAAAATGTAGATCGCGTTAAAATACACAATTTATGTCATATACATTTCTTTTGTTGAGTGAACCGTTTTCGAGATATTGCTTGTTATTCCCTTAAATTTTCCAATACTTATACTTTTTCTCAAATTCGTTATTCATTTTTTTTATGTCCTGGACATGCAAAGAGAATGGAATGCGCCACATAGCAACCAGCTCTTAAAATATTTGACTATCGCTTAAAACCCAGCATATTCCCCTTGCATCTACAAGAAAATTACAAATAAGATTGACATCTCGATATCTCGATTAACATGAAACATATGAAGAATAAGCGTTTATAAAAATAGTTTGTACAAGAGTAGAGAAAGTCATGCGAGTGTAATACATCAGAATTTTTTTAACCATTATTGTGCTCATTAAACATTTGTTTATGATTTACCCATTGATTTAGTGATATTTCCGTATAATCCCAGTTTTTTGTAATTCGAGCTAGCCTCAGCCCCAAATAGCTTGAATTACCGGGCTCTACTGTACATTAAAAAGGGGACTTCCTAGGCTATTGGCAGAGAATTTAAGATAAACATTTTATTTGACATACAAATATCTTTCATATGTGGTGTTTTAATCAAAATAATTAGAGCCATTTTTGGGAAAATCAAAATTTTCGAAAAAGGTTCTATGTAAAAGGTAGTTGGGGTGGGAGTATTTTCTTGAGGATCTTTGTGTCGCATGCTTGGAAGATCCTAATTTCAAATATTATGTTTCGTATTTATCCGACGTTTCGTTTTTGAGATTGCTGTTCACATACACACATGTTTCCCTAAATGCTTTATTTGGATTCGGGGGCCTCAAAACCTGCATTTACTGTGAAATCTCGGTAATGATTTTTTAGTGGAATGCAATATCTTCTCAAGCCACTATGTACGTGGTAGCGAAAGTACAAATTATGTGCACATACTTATTGATTTGCCCTGATACAAACATCAGATGAAAGCTGAAGACTGTTTATAGTGTACATTTGCCTCATTTATCATTTAATGGCCTTTCAAAATGAACTCTTGCTTTTCAAGAGTTACAATTTTGTCCACTTAATTTTCCATTAGGGGACAATATATAATGTCAAGCTTTTCCATTGCAATTGCCAAACTGATCAGAAATTGAAACTTCTGGGCATAATAGCTGTTTTAGTAATGACTGCAGGAAATTGTTTTTCACATGCCGATCACTGCTGCCAACATATGGTATTTCCCACAAATCTTTCCCATTATTTCTCCCATCCCCCCGCTCTTTTTTTTTAGGTAACGCCCCCGCTTTCTATCTGGTACCCGGGGGCATACATTTATTTTAATGGACTGTAAGCTTCCTCCACTGGAACCATATCGATTTTCTGCCTCGCGCTCTGATTTGGCGCTTCTCTGATTGAAGCGTCGCTAATTTGTTTTCCATGTACAGCGTTAGTTTTTTTGTTTCCATCCAAGAGCATGTCTGTCCGGCCTGAATCTTAATTTGTTACGGATTTAGGTTTTGTGCATCAAATAAATCTAACTCGGAATGCGGAATCTATTTATTTACTCTTGTCAACAAAGGAAGTACCGCTTGGCTTTGTCCCTCTCCATTCTCCGACTGATCTCCATTTCAAACAACTGTGAATGTGGTCGATATCTAAACTGGTGGTGGTTCTTTCGTTTGGGCACAGGAAGGAAGTCAATTCTTGCCGTCAGTATAAGCCAAATACGAGCATGAGCATATATGTGTCGCAATCTGTCCTGAACATCACTTTTAGGTGGATTCGTTGCCCCCAAAACACTTATTGGTACCGACCCATCCGAGAGTCCGTCTGGTCGCATGAATCGACGAAGAACGTTTCCTTTACGGTGTTGAAATTTCACATAACAGTGTAGTAAATACTTGTTTTCACGTGTATGCAGGCTTCCACGGGCGTGATCTTGTGCTTCCGATGTAGGCCGCCTCATGATGTTTGATGATTCGTCTATGTTTCGCTCCACTTGTTTGGAACTTCTTCTACGAGATACTGCAGTATCTCAGAAATGGCGGATGCCAAACAAAACTGTTTGTTTTTCAGCACACCTTTGTTCAGCGTGTTTTCGTCTACTTATTATGGTTACCTGTTATACAAAATTCATTACGGTTGAAGATGACTTCACAGTCTATTTTCAGTAAATTTTGGCTATGAATTTTATTTGTCATGTAAATATTGTAACACAGTGTCTATGGTCCAAAGTTTTGGGAGGTCGGCTCAAGGCGGTTGGAATGAATGACGATAAGTACCCCTTGCCAGAGTCGCGCTAACGGCAGATAAACAGAACCTCTGGAAGTTTCTTCCCCCTCCTCTAGAACTTGGGTCGAAGTACTTCCAGAATGTTCTGTAAAAGTTTCCACTGCCTATATAAGCGAGCGTTCTTGCGCGACCAATGAGTCGAGTCGAGTCGAGTCGAGTCGAGTCGAGTCGAGTCAAGTTTCCGTTGCGACATCAAGAGCGATTCTCCAAGCGAGTTAGTGACAACTGTGACGTGTAGTGAATGTTGCTGTTGCAGGGGAGATTGAAGAAGTCTTGTATTCGATTCCCTAGCGAGTGAAACGTCCGGAAGAAGTGAACTGACGAGTAAAATGGAACTAGTTCAATTTTGTGAAGTGGCAGAATGAAGTAAACCTCAACTAGATAAAAATAAAACAGTCGTAGTGAAAACTGAGAAGGTGACAGAAAGACACTGTATTTTAAAATATGCTATTGTAATTAAAATAGTGAAAACCACTTTTATAAAGTAAAAAATATCCAAAACTGTTCCAGGTGAAGGATAGTTTCGGTTGGGGGTGTCTTCTTGAGCATCTTTGTGTCGAATCTTTGGACGATTCTGCTCTTAAATACAAAGTTAGGTATTTATCTAACCATTAGTTTTCGAGTTATGCTGTCCAAACATAAACACACGCACACACCCGATAGACACGAACATTTTATTAAAATTGCCCTCTCTAGGATTCAGGGGGCTTCAAAATATGTATTTGTAGTGAAATCTCACAGAAGAGTGTTCGAGTGGAAAACATAATACCTCCTCTACTTACTCTACGTAGTAGAGAAACTAAAAGCCAACTTTTACATAAGAATAGTTATGGCTAAAAGAACGTAAAACACAAATGAAGACATATTACTTTCTCTACCGCGTACCTAGTACGCACAGGAGGTATTGCATTCAATCCAAAAGTTCGGTATCGTAATTTCACTGGAAATAAATGTTTTAAGGCCACTGATAAAAAAAAAGGTATTTTTAGAAAAATGTCCGTATGTGTATGTGCGTGTGTCTGTGTCTGTGAACAGCATAACTCAAAAACGTAAACATGGTATTTAGGTTCAATACCTCTAAAGATGCGACGCAGAGATTTTCAAGAAAATTCTTCTACCCCAAAAATTACCTTTATTTGGAACATATTGCAAAATTGTTTATTTTCTAAGAAATGGCTCTAAAGATTTTGATTAAAATACCATGTATTAAATATATTTACATGACAAATAAAACGTATATTTGGAATTTTCTGGGAATAGCCTTCGAAGTCCTCTTCATTCGAAAGACGTTTTGTATAATCTTGTATAACGGGTAAACGTTAAGCGATAGACGAAAACGTACTACCTCTAGTCTTGTACAAACTATTTTTACACACGCTTATTCTCCATCTACTTCATGTTAATCGAGATAAACATTCGCAGAAGCTTATTGCTAATTTTCTTGTAGGTGCAAGGTGAATATGGTAGGCTTTAAGCGATAGTCAAATGTTATAAGAGTTGGTTGCTATGTGGAGCATTCTCTTTGTGTGTCCAGGACATAAAAAAGTGAATAACGTATTCGCTTTTGAGAAAAATAATAAGTATTGGAAAATTCAAATAAATAACAAAGAATATCCCGGGAATAGTTCACTCGAAAAAAAGTAACAAACTGTGTGCTTTAACGAGATCTACATTTTTGTGTAGTAAAATTTTGTCCACCTCTTACGGTTTACCAGTTATGCAAAAGCCATTCTGAATGAAGAGGGTTTTTGAGGACATTCCCAGAAAATTCAAGATATACATTTCATTTGCTATGAAAATATCTTAAACATATATGTTTGGATCAAAATCCTTTGAGCCATTTTTGAGAAAATCAAAATTCTCGAAAAATTTTCCATGTTCACCCCTCTGGGGTGAGGGGAGTTTCTTGATTATGTTGGTGATGACTGAAATACCAAGTTTGGTATTTATCCGACTTTTCGTTTTTGAGTTATGCTGTTCACAGACACACACATGGATCTTCTTCTAAAAAAGGCTTTATTTGGATTGAGGGAGCCTCTAAACATGCATTTCCGATGAAATATTGGTATCGAATTTTTGGATAGAGTGCAATACTTCCCCTCTTACTATTCGTAGTAGATACAGTGAAAATGTAGTTCTCTTTGAAATACAAAATTTATTCCGAGTAACTGTTTTGTGGCATTAGTCATTTCCGAGATATCCGTTATTAATGGTTCAAATTTTACAATACTTAGCTATTCTTTTAAAGTTCCGCCAACATTCAGCTGTTTCTCACGATTGCATGGAAAGGGTGTAGAATTTTAAGGCCATCGTATGGTGTCTAGTTTTGAAACATTTGACTATCGCTGTTATCTTTGTGTCCATAACGAAATGCGTAATGTAACTATTTCTGAAAAAGGTTTATTTGTATTAAAATGAAGTAGATAGAAAAATAAGCTTTAGTAAGAGTAGTTTGTATACACTCTAATAAAGGACATAGGGTAGAGAAAGTCATGTGTGTATCATATCAGGCTTTTAGATGAGAGGTTGTCGGTTCGTTCCTGTCACACTCTCTGTACTGACTGTAATGTGAGATTTCAGTAATGTTTATTTTCATTGATAGGGCACGAAATGCTTCCTTGTAAGTCATTACATAAGGTTTGTTTAATAGAAATGCAAATTTCGTGTATAACCTACTTCGACAAGCCTGGACTCACTATTTCAATTTTATAACTAATAGTAAGGCTGTGTGCAAACACAATGTGTTTTATCTCCGCAAAGCCAGTCCATTCTCAGACGTGCATGACAATGCGGGACGCTTGCAGCTGAGACAAAAGGCGCCTTCATAACCAACACTCGCCAGTCTGTCGCTGTTTACCCTTCACACCACTAGATAAAACCTTTCTGGGTTCAAACAAAATTACAAAAAGGACAGGCATAAGGCTGCCACCAGCACGTCAATATTATGCCCTTGTTTACTAATGGAAAACGCAAAGAAATTGAGGGCAGGGAAGTTCGTGACCTAGGTGTCTGCTGTGTCAAAATTAGTGTGATCGTGCTAGAAAGGTATGGGCTTTACATGTTTCCTCGTTCTCGTCTATTCGATTAAAACATTTTCTTCTCTTAAGTCCATTCGTTCACCGAAGTGAAATGGTGTTATCTGACGATTTTTGTGGAAGGTCTCGTAATTTTAACTTAGGGAAAACCTAAAAAATATCTTATTTGGACGACTTCCTCCCCCATTATAGTTTATTAGCTGCTTACCGACGTTGCACGGGTTGCATTTCAGTGACGAATTAATTTATTTCATTTACTTCTCCATTCATGAAATTTTTGTACAACCAACTAGAAAGTGTATATAGTGAATCCTCCCCTGTATCCCTTATAATTATAATTTTGTACAGTCCCAGATATTCAAAATAACAGAGGAAGAATCTCCTATATGCATGCAAAACTCGGCGGAACGTCTGACCTCTTTAACCTCTCCCCGACAGTCTTCCAAGTTCTGGAAATTCTGCTTAGCTATAAGTACCCTTTGCCGGTGGGAGAATCCTCGGTAGGAATGGTCCAGTAATTTTTTAGATAATTAGAAAACATTTTAAATTATTATTATTATTAACATAAAACCTACATAATTTTCACAAATAGGGATTTTCAGAAGTCCTTAATATATACAACCAAATAAGATTCCGTACTCCCAGGCTACCAAGTTAAACTCTTTGGAAAAGCATAGTCTGCGATATATGAGAAGAATAATCATCCCAGTTAATACAAAATATCGCTTCATTGATTTCTAATTTTAACAGTTTCTGACCTTATACAACCATTTAGCTTTTCCTGCTAAAGAACTTAACTACAGCATAAGTACAAAGAAAATAAAGCCTTGCATTCTTAAAATATGTCCAACACAATCGCTAAGTGTTGTATTTACTCAACTTGTGACTCTTTCGTTATGCAGTGCACAGACATACACGAGTCTCTTTTTTATAATTTAATTTTTTGGAGATATAAAAACATTAATTTTTCAAGAAATCTTTATCTCAAGTCTTTGAGATCATTGCAGTATTTTTCTGCCCTAAGAATTATTGAAAATATTAAAAGGGAATATATATATATATATATAATTAAAACAGATTAGCGAATATTAAACCTTGTATATGGTTAAAATTAATGTAACTATATCTCAAAAATGTATTAGTATATGAAAAGCTTTTTTTAATTCTTTATATCATTCCAAATATTGTGAAATGTTTCATTGCGAAATTAAATAGTTAGTTTTTATAAATAATATTCAAAGATAATCAATTATTTAATAACAGCTTCAATATTATATTCTATCATAAGATATTTGAATAAATAATAAATGAAATTAAAATTAAGGTAATAAAAATTACTAGATGAGACTTTAAATCATTGGTCTGAAATCATTGATTTAAGCTTCTGGCTATATTTATACTTTACGAATGTGATAAATATAATTTTATAAGGCTGTAATGTTCGAACAAACTTTGTTTAAGAGGGGCGATAAAATTCGCTTTAGAGATTCTGGCTAGTCATATACCGGATGGTTAAGTAAGCACGCAAGTATCACTTAATTTAAAAGAACGTTTTCGGAATATTTGCAAAGCTATGGGTACATGGCTGGAATGTGTAAAATCATGCTCACACAGTAATGTCAGTGCTGTCGAAAGCACATTGTCAGCATACTTCTGTTATTTAACCGGAAGCTGCGACATTCAGTCTTTTCATTGTTTAATTTAATCTCCAACTCGCCACAAGATTGCTGCAACTGAGGCAGTATTTTTAACACTAAAATGATTTCAGTCTAATTGTATAATATATATAATTTAATAACAGCCCGCCTTAAAGCAACATGTGTATTAACAATATATAAAAAATGTATTAACAGTCACTGTATATGTTTATTGTATCCATGTGTAATAACGTTATGTGAATATATTACGTAAATTAATAATGTAGGAGCTGTGAGAATAATAAGTCAAACGTTCCTAACAATGAGGTAACAATGAGGTAACCTTGAGGCAATAATGAATTTGAAAGTTTAAATGCTACTAGTCATTATTGGAACAACAATAATGTAAATTTTGAGACAGTTTAAAAATAGCCAATCAACAACCAGAAAATGCTTTATTTAAATGAAGGTATTCTATTGGAGTAGGATTAGCCAATCGGAGACTTGAAATACAAAAATTTACAAGTTTAGGCGGTTAAAATCAATTCATTTGCCTGCAAACAGTGTTTCTAGCCGGACGCAAGACACGTCCTCGAGAAGTATAATACGTATTCGTGTGAGACGAAAATAGTGAAGTATTATTTAAATCGTATCAAGCATTAATAAAACGAGTGAAGTAAAATTATAACCTGTGTAAGTCTACATTCTTAGTCGCACCACAAACCTGCCAAGACATCCATGTCTCTAAAATAAACACTGACGCAGCCGAGGCAAACATAAATATTTAATACTTAAAGAAACAGTCAAATTACAAAGTTAATATTTTTAAAAATTGGGGCAAAGTCTACCGGGTACCATACGTGCGGTTGCAACCAACTTCAAGTTCGGCTCCTTAACAATTGAAGTACAACACAACTTCTTCAATACAAACTACTTCAAATTGACGCCCAAAGCGTGGTGCAAACTCCTACAACAAAACTTCTTCACAAAATGGAAAGCCCAACCATCTTCGCGCCCCAGGCAAACCTGTTTATTGCAGCCTTATCAATGTTGATCTTGATAGAACTGTGGAACAGAAGAAGCTTACTAACTCTTGCTGAAATGTTTATTGTATTATAGAGTAGACTGTAGATAATTAAACTAAATTTGGAACCAGAGTTACGCGCCAATATTTTGCCACCCTTTTCCACTGCTGTACCCAGCACTCCCGCTTCCAAGTGTAGCTCTCCCGTCTGCAAACCACCTACGTACCCGTCCTCGTTCCATCTGGTATAAGAACCGGCTTGACAAAACGCTTTAAGTCCATTTCCTTCGCTTACTAACTTATTAACTGACGTTTTTAGATAGACGACGTCTCAACATTTAGCATAAAAGCGGTTTAAGGGACGTAAGGTACTCCGCACTAAAGTATAGTTCAAAATCATACCACTCATTTACTGACAGCAGATTCCGGGATTCCAGCAGATTTTACAGATAGTTACGTTAGAGTGTACACAGCTACTCAACTGATTAAATCCCTTTGTAAAGTGGACCAATCATATGTGTTCAGCATCAACACCATTAAAACAAAATGACGGAATTTTGTAAACAGCGACAAAATAGGCTACGATAAATTAGAGACACGTCGATATCCAAAATGGAGGCTGTCCAGTCAAGATACAAAGTTTATTAAATAAAGGCTCATTTTAATTTCGGCGTGACCTACAACACGTACATCTCAAATAACATACATAATAACTTATGCAAGTTAAATAATCATGGTAGAGTCCAATAAATAACCAAAACACTCTTAAAGAGTTATAACATACAAGCAAGGTAGCGAGGTGGTACCTGCGCGGCGTCTGGCACATAAGAGCTTAGGTTTAACCGCGAAGGTTCTCTCAACCAAGCATCCAAGTAGGTAGTGGAATTATGGTGCTGAGCGTTAGTCGCCAGTAACGTGGGTTCGAGTCTTTTCGTTATTCATTTTTTCTTCTCAGTTGTGATAGCATACAGTCAGATTTGTACCAGCTCCTCGCTAACTATTCGACAGATGAATACGTTGGTATGCTCCTTATATACGGAGAGGCGGGAGCGAATGCGCAACAAGCTCAGCATTTACCAGGAGAGCTGTTTTGAATGCCATACATAATAGTCTGCATACTTGTACAGGGCAATTGTACAAGAGGTAAACTTTAGCCAACTTCTGAAGTGCGAGTACTGCGAGTCAATAAGTTTCATCATATCATTTGCACCTACACAAAGCACTATACGGAGAGATATCGTAGCTCGGGTGCACTTCTGCGGTGGATGCTGGGCCGAGTGCAAATGATATGGGGTTCATCTCCAGAATCCCGTTTTTGGACGAATCAAGATTCTAAAACAACGGGACCGCAAATCGCCACAACATGTATTATTGGGGTGCTGATAATTCTCATTGGGTAAGGGAGGCAGCTTTCCAAGAGCAGTGGGGAGTGAATGTCTGGTACGGAATCTTGGGCGACCAGCATCTAACAGAAGCTCGGTATCTGAAACTTCTCTTCCCCTTGCTCTAGAAAACGTAGCACTCTAAGAGCGATTAACGATGTGGTTTCAACACGATGGTGCTCCACAGGTCGATTAACGTCTGCAGTCATCTAAAGGCGGCAATCTTGGTCATTGGATAGAAACACAAAGACCAGTCTCCTGCCCAGTCAAATCGTCTGACCTAAAGCCTTTGGACTTCTTCCTCTGGGTTTATTTAAAGCAACAAGTTTATGCAGAGAATCCAGAAGATTCAGAGAGCATTCGCCAACGAATTACGCTAGCCTGTAGATCCATCACACCCGCCTTATTACACTAAGTCTGAATTTCCACGCACTGGCATGCTCAGGTATGCATTAACCGAGAGAGACATCAGTTTGAGCACTTCCTTCGTTAAAAGAATCGTGTTCGAGCATTGGAAATCACCAGTGATTTCAAACAAGTAGAACTTTGTTATAAAACCAGTTCTTTCAGGGCCACATAACAACAGGAGGCGATGTTTATCACAAAATACATTTATGTGCACTTCTTCAAGGAATTTTACTATTACAACTTCCACACTAAGCATTGTGTAACATATAATTTGTTTATCGTACTAGATTAAATGTGAAGAATTATTATAACATCAACATCTAATGTACACCCGTGGTCATGTCTTGCACGGCCTATTAAACATGCTACGTTACATGTGTCTTCTCTGTAGCACTGTGGCAAAACGTAGGGTTCTTCAGTGGTTAAGACCGCTGGTTCGCTTTGTCACGATACGTTAGCGAGGAGCTTATGATTATCGAGCTTATTATTATACATAAATTTATATCACTTCTTGAGCCTGTCACAGTTTTCTAATTTTATACAGAATTGTATTTCATACCTTTCTGACTTGACAAACTTTGTTAGGCTGTGTACGTGACAGGATATAATGTCTTACCTCATCTTATGGTGGTCCAAGTGGACTTTACCGTGACACCATGTCCCGGATAGAAACTCATAGAATAATGTATCATAATGTTGTGTTATGTAAATTCTAAGATGTCACGCGTCTCTAGGAAAAGCCTGGAAACCCACGTAAACCTGGGTGGTGGCACACCATATATGGCAAATGCTGCCGTCATAATTCGAATACCCCGGCAGGAAACTAGAGCAGATATAAGCGAGCGCTCTGAGCTTTGCGTTGGTTGCTCGTCGAGAGACGCCTGTAACTTTGGTCCGCTTGCTGCAGGACCCAGCCCCTCTGAGACAATATCGCGATACTTCCTTAAGGTAAGCCCAGATGGGGAATATTCTAAGATATCTTCTTTATTGTAAATATAAATAAGGAGATACTGAATACTTGTACGCCAAGCACCTCATACACATACGGCTAACCAGTAAAATATAACATAAGATAATCATTTGCTGTTGACACATCTCATATCCCTACTCTACCTCCTTTTACTACACCCCAAGTCACATCCAGGAAGGCTGTGAAAGCTTCTCGCATGCAGCAAACACTTTTTTTCTTCTTTTAATAATATTTAATCATAGTGACTACTTATATTCATATACTCCATTTCACATCCAGAATTTGTTAAATTTCATAACAGAACAGTTATTACGATGCAAAATGCATGGGTTCACAATTTCATCATGATCGTATATCTGTATCTTGTTGGATAACAAAGAACGGTCTAAGGTGTGTTGTGGCAGCTTGACGATGCACTTGAACAGTGCGTAATAGATGGTAATACTTGAGAATATTTCGATTCCGTCTGTGAGGATGAGATATCTTAATGGATTTGTTGAATTCGTGCAGGATTCTGGTGTGCACAAATTCGAGAAGTCTGGGATTTGTAACTTCTCGTCTTCGTTACTACGGGGATTTAATTTCATCTATAACCTAAAAATGAAGTCAGTTATACGCGTTCAAGGTCCATACACGCGATATTAATTTTGTTTATTTTTATGAGCTTTAGTTTTAGAAGATAATAGTTGATTTGTATTTATTTCTTTAGTTGTTTAAAACGAATATTTTAGTAGAATTTTGTTTTTGTGTGCATTGACATAACTGAAGCTTTTTTTTACTTTCTCTACTACGTATAGTAAGTAGGGGAAGTATTGCATTCCACCCAAAAATTCGATACCGAGATTTCACCGGAAATACATGTTTTGAGACCTCCTGAATCCAAAAAAAGCATTCTTGGAAACATGTCCGTGTGTGTGTCTGTGTGTGTGTCTGTGAACAGCATAACTCAAAAACGAACAGTCGGATAAACACCAAACTTGGTATTTAGGTTCAGTATCTTCCAGAGATGCGACACGAAGGTTTTCAAGAAAATCCCCCCACCCCAGACTACCCTTTACATGGAACATTTTTCGAAAATTTTAATTTTCTCAAAAATGGCTCTAACGATTTTGTTTAAAATATCATATGTTTAAGACAATGTCATGAGAAATGAAATGTATATCTCGAATTTTCTGGGAATGTCTCCAAAAGTATTCTTCATTGTGAACGACTTTTACATAACTGGTAAACCATAAGAGATAGACAAAATTTTACTACACAAAAAATGTAGATCTCGTTAAAATACACAACTTATGTTATATACATTTCTTTTGTTGAGTGAACCGTTTTCGAGACATTGCTTGTTATTCCCTTAAATTTTCCAATACTTATACTTTTTCTCAAATTCGTTATTCATTTTTTTATGTCCTGGACTTGCAAAGAGAATGGAATGCGACACATAGCAACCAGCGTTAAAATATTTGACTATCGCTTAAAAGCTACCATATTCCCCTTGCATCTACATGAAAAGTATCAATAAGATTGACATCTCGATTAACATGAAGCATATGGAGAATAAGCGTTTGTAAAAATAGTGTGTACAAGAGTAGAGAAAGTCATGTGAGTGTAACACATCAGATTTTTTTGTTTTTTTTTGTTTTTTGTTTTTTGTTGACTTGGTCCGTTTGCAAAAGCTCTGGTTACACTGCAGCCTAAAGGCTTTCTGTGCTAACTCTGTAAGGGTTGCTACCCAGTCCTGTGTCCCTCACCAGATCACACAGGCCCAATAGTGTGTTGTGGCAGTAGTCCTCTGGATCCATAAGAAGTTTCCCAAAGATCTTATATCTCCTTGATGCTAACGCTTCACAGGAGCAGAATATGTGATAGGCTGTTTGAGTTTCAAATCCGCACAATCCACAGTCCGTGTTGCTCTGAAACCTTCTTATTATGTATATGTGCTTTCTCAGTGGTGCATGCCCAGTGGCAAAGACTACTATTATTTTAACTGAGACCTTTTACATTTAAGCAGTCTGTCAGTTAAAGGTTTGCATGGATCTTTGATAAACAATTTCCCATGCTGAATTACTGGAATCCTCTTCCAGGACGAACAGTGTGCCTAAAACTTAAAACGCTTAAGTTATATTAATGCAATATTATGTTCTACACATCCAGTTATAAAATTAATGACATAAAAGTAACAATATCTAATGTGAGATTGGAACCGAGGAGCTTATGAACGTAAGCATACCTTCTTAACCTCTCGACCAACGAAACATTTTTCAGTGCTCTGTTTTCAGTAACTTACAAGCATCACCACAGAGAAACACCGTTATAAGGTGACCATTGCGCTCACAGGGCAGAGACCATTCTACAGTTCCTGCATGTGAACACAGCTGTTACAAAGGTACAAAAAGCTCTTCGATCGTCACGTAGAATCTGGGGACGACTCAGTTTTTGTCCACGGGTGTACATACCGTGTCACGTTTGAAGAATTGTCTAACTGTAGTTTACCAAAAAGAAATGCCAAAGAATAATAAACTATTAAATAAAAATAAAACGTGATTGTAAATTAAAAGGATATAACAATGTGAAACATAATATTAATTTAAACCAAGATGATTTATGAAATTACAATATTTTAAAAGAATAAGTTCACCCAAGTGAAACGAATCAGCTACAGAATTTCCATGTTACTGAATTTGCTTATTTACCATGGGGCCCGATGTTTCCATGTTGGAGTATAAATTACGGATTGCGTAAAACTGGATCGGTAGGCGACTGACTCACATGGTATAAAGAAAGATGAAGAGACCCGGAGCTGCTGAGCACTACTTTCTAATGCGTTATAACGACAAATAAACAATTTGTCCCAGTAACATAACAAAACTCCTATTGTCTAATTGGATTACTCTTATTCATACATTGAAGTTGTTTGCAACTCGGTGTAGTTGCCCTAAAGAGCAGGAGAAAATATTTAGGTGGTTTAAAGTGTCTAAAGTGAATAGGTGCCCTGGTTTGGCACATTCCTTATCCTACCAGTGGTCTGGGCTCTCTCCAGTTTCCTGAAGAAAATAGTCGAACGCTCTCAGCTTGAAGCAGCAATGCAAATTAATGGCAAAGTTTTCAGACACGCGAGAACAGTTAGAAAATTAGATTGCAACGTTCTATTTTAAACTCTATTACCGAGCTTAACATCCTAGTTTTCTCTGAGAACAGCCTCTACAAATGATGTGAGAGTTCACAAACATGCTTTTCAGACAGGCTCGTGCAACATGAAGCTAACTCACCAGAAGTCCATAAATCACGAGCTGCTGTAATCTTTCTACAGAACTCTCCTGCAGCTAGCACGTACCTGAAAAAAACAAAATAAGATCGTGTTTCATTACGTCATTATTTCTCATTTTTTTAACCTCTGAACGTGGAATAATCCCTGTATATGCTGCTAATCTTTCATCAAAGAACACAAGAGAAAAAACAGAGCAGAGCACACAGAGTAAATAAAGCTTAGCACTGGCTTTACTACCTAAGCATGGAACATTTAATGGCTTCTTTGCTCTCTGGAGCTTTCTGTTAAAATAGGTCAAACAAATATGTAGTCATGCATTTTATGCAGAATATTTTTCACTTAAGTTATTGATGGGTTGACGTTTGATACTAAATTAACATGGCTACCTCATTTTAAAAATATAAGAAGCAACTATACACAGTGAGGCAGTATTTTGTATCCCCCCTCAATTTGATTATACAATATAAAAATAATATTCCACCTATAAGCAATCAGTAATTGCTATAAAATGTATATTAAAGCCATTTTATTATGTATATTTATTGCATATATATGTGTGTGTGTAAAATATTATGTGAATGTATTTCTTAGTTTAGAAACGTAGGATCTGTGAGGATAGAAGCAAGCTTTTTTGTAGCAAACAGTGTCATAAAGTGGAAAAGCAGAGGGTGGCAGAACAATAAGTTAGAAAGCTAAGGAAGGCTACCAACAGTTGATTTAAAAATACTGATGTAATGTCGAAAAGTTTGTAAACAGTCACATGGGTGCAGAAGCCCAATGAAAGTCTAACAAAGTGTTCTGCTAAAGTAGGCTTAGCCAATCAGAAGATAGAAACATTAATTTAAAATTTTAAGCTGTGGATGCTAAGAGGTAGCGAACCCAAGCCATGTCAGTTTAGTAGATGAAGCTCAGAGTATGCAGATGTGGAATATTAGTGCAGTGCGGAGAAGATACATTTTGATCTCTAAAAAAAGTACTTAGGAACAGATAATTACTAAAACAGTAAAGGGCATTACATTCAATATTCGCAGAGATATAAATTTGTGTCATTTATAATTTTTAATGTGAATAAAGAACTTGAAATTCCCTGTAGACTGCAGTTCGTTAGGACACAAATAGAACTTAATATCTTACAACTCCATACGTAAACACTTCACTAATTTGTTATTTTTTATATGAAACTGCCTTCAAGAGTTAATAAAGAAGTGGAAATTTAAACCATAACTTATGTAAATTGTGTGAAACTATTCTGCAGCCTTACCACCCTTGTTAAGAGATACTTGCTCTATCAGATATAACTGACGCAGCAGAGGCATAAATTAAATTAAATAATAATTAATTAAAAATCACAAATTACTACAAATAAACTTTATTGTAAACACACAAATATGAGACACTACCGCAACAGGAACTGAATGTTATGAAGGCTCTGTCATCTAACAACTTGAGTGCAGACTATTCGGTGCTGATACAAACATACTAGACTGCAATTCAAGTTAAACTGGACCATGAAGCCATAGTTAACAATTCTTTATCTCTAACTGCACTTAAAATGTTAGATACTACCCAAACTGCCGCGTTAAGAATAGAAACTGGATCAATTCATACCAGTTCTATTAATAAACTTCAATTTGAAGTACATTAAATACCCCTAAACATCAGAAGTAAACAGTTAACTCTGCGTTATGCACTTACAGTAACATCAAACAGAAGTCCACCTTCATCTACTTGCCTATTTTTCAATAGGCATTATGAAAATATCCATAAAGCAGAGCCAGTCAGATCCTACCACACTTACCAGTAATGAAATACTATAAAGAGCTAACCTTACATCCCCTCAGAGAAAACAAAGGGTATTAATATATTACCACCGTGGCCAATATGAAAACCTATAATAAAATTAGATCTACTTAAACACACCAAGGAGAAACTAATCAAGAGGTATTTAAATGTATGTACAGTGGCTTCCATTTATGCCGTCCACGCAGCTTTGGGAGGCATTCTACTGGCCTTCATAGGTGAGTATGTATAGCAAGGAGGAGGTGCGTGTACCTGTTTACTTGTTCGCATTTGCAGTGGCGTCCTGTTTTACATCTACAGTTCTAGATTATTCACGTATGAATATACAGGGTGGACCATTTAAGTTGAGACTGTACAATATCTCCAAATCTAAGCTTATAGAAAAAAATGTCCTGAATATAAGTTGCTTAATATTACGCGGGAAAGTAAATACCATTAGTGGTGTTTTATTTGGAGGACGTTGTGATGGTCATTTTAGGATCAATTTAATTTTTTAAATGGGAAACTAGCTTTTATATGTTATTTTCTCAGCCCTGATAAAACAATTAAAAAATATTTGTATACCGTACTTTGAAATTGTTCTTACACCGACGTAAATGCCAACAAAAGTTCTAAATGGCTGTGTACAAAGGGCGCAATGAATGGTTGGACCATCCGTGAATGGTCATTTGAGAGTAAAGTTACGTTTCGTAATTGGAAACCAACATTTTTTATTTCGTTTGCTTATTTCCTAACACAAAATAAACAGCTATTTATAAACAATTTTCTAATGAGAAAACAACATACAAAATGTAGGCTCCCATTAAAAAAAAGTAAATTTCTGCAAATGCAAAATAAGTTTCTGCAAATACTTATCTCGATCAACAAGAAGTAGATGGAGAATAAGCGTTTGTAAAAATAATTTGTACAAGAGTACAAGAAAGTCATGTGAGTGCAACACAAGATTTTTAACTATGAGTTGTACGCAGTTAAACAGGCAATGATTAACATTAAAAATATGGAACAGATTTCATTATTGTTTTCTGACTCTCAGTTCCATACAAGCAATTAGTGACTCATGGACAAGAGATGTGCTGATACAGGAAATTAAAATCCTGATCCATTCACTGAAAAGAAATGGAAGACAGATTATCATTTTATGGATACCTTCACCTTGTGAAGACATTTTCCCAAAAGAAATATTTCTCCTGTGAGCCAAAGCCTCATACGAACATATAATGTGCTGTTCTTTCTTGCATAATCTGCAATATAAGTTGTCCTGAAACACACTCATCGTGTTAAGATGCTTTTCCACAAGAGCATGTCCTGTAAGAAATGCAATATCTGTTCTCAGCTGCACTCTGATATATTTAACTAGGCGTTCAGCTATTTTATTACATAGCTTTCTAATAAATAGTTTACCAAGTTTGCTTCTCGGAGTTTCAAGCAGATTTTATAATGTTTTACTTTGTGCCAGTTCTTAACTATACCTAACTGGTAATGAACTGGTAGACCTTGCAGCAAAGAAAAGCATACTGAACTCCTCAAACCAAAATATCCATACCCCTCACAGGGATTTACTGCCATTCATAAATAACAAGATTAAGAACATTTCGACTACATACCACAAAGAAAACATCAATGGACTTTTATATTAATAGATGCGATCTATATATAAGATACAAAGAAGAGATCAAGTTTTATTGGCAAGATTAAGAATTGGACACACCAAACTAATTCACTCCTATCTGATATCCAAAAAAGAGCCGCCAGTATGCAGTTCCTGTAGAACACTCCTAACAGTAAACCACATCCTTACAGAATGCACCACGTACAGTACTTTTAGTATGAAACGCAGAATATTGAAATTACTACAGCTCTGAATAATCCAAATTCTTTATAATATTATGTTATTTTAAAGAATACATAAATCAATTTAAATTGTAACACTTTACTTTTTATTCCTTAATTAATTATCATGCTACTGTAATATCTATGTAATATTCTATGTATGTTCTAGCAATAGTCTTTGTTGCTCCATTATTGATTTGTATGTCTAATCTATTTTATTTCTACAATGTTATGGTTGCAAAAAAAAAAAACATTGCATTCTGTGACCTTAAATAAATACTTAAAAAATCGTATTACATTCACACAACTTTCTCTATCCCTATCGTTTATTAGTGGATATACAAATTATTCTTACGAAAGTCAATTTTTTCATCTACTTCATTTTAATCGAGATAAACCTCTGCAGAAATAGCTAAGTTACCCATTTCGTTATAGATACAAAGGGAATAGCAATAGTCAAATTTTTAATAACTGAACGCTATATGCTGGCCGTAAATTCCATACTGCTTATATGCAATCGAGAGAAACAACTGAAAATCGACGTGAACTAATCGAACCAATTAGTAAGAGAAATTTCGGAAGTGGCTAATCCCACAAAAAAGTTGTTTGAGATAAATTGTGCGTTTTAAACAGACCTATACTTCTCTGTAGTACGTTTTTGTCTATCACTTAAAAGTTTAACAGCTATACAAAATTATACAAACTTCCTTCCAAATGAAAACAACTTCAAGGCTATTTGCAAAAGTTCGAGATGTATACGAGCATATATATATATATATATATATATATATATATATTTTATTCTTTATGTAAATGCCTTTAATCCATGGTATTTTAATCAAAATTTTAGTGCACATTTTGTTGAGAAAATCAAATATTTGGAAAAGTGTTCTATGTAAAGGGTAATTTAATGTTGGGGGGATTGCCTTGAAAACCCTTGTGTTGTATCTTTGTAAGGTACTGAATCTTAATATCAGGTTTGTTATTTATCCAACTTTTATTTTCTGAGTTACACGGTTCATAAACACTGCGACGGTATTATTTTTGTGTTTATATTTGACATTATTGCAGCCCCACGTTGTGGTAGCCAATTTGTAACGGTATTACTTACAAATGTTTCTTTACATCAGTGTTGAAGCCATCTTGTGACGTCATTCATTTGTTCTGTTTGTAGCTCCATCTAGTGTTAACAATTTGTGGTACCTAGCATCAGTGTTTGAAAGAATTTTAAGTTTTGTTTACTGTCCTCCGGCTAGCTATTATCTTATCTTGGGTCGACCATGTGTCTTGATCAGGGTTGTGTAAACGGAAAGGAATCTTTTATCCAAAAAGAACACTGATGAAGAAATTTGTTTTATAATTTTTATTGTCGAACACGTTCACTATCACTTTTACATATTGATCTAGATACTCGCCAAACTGAAACTGTTATAATAACTTCTTACTGATCACTTTTAATCAACGTACTTCAACCTTTTGTATAATTAACTTTACCATATTTTAGATCTTTCATAATTCTGCTGCGCGTAACTTGTGAATCTATATCCGATGTATGACGAACTGACTGACTGAAGACGACGTGTAGTGTACACAGATTTTTGATGAACTGAGCATGAAGCTACCTCTAACCTACCCTATTTATAATCCTGCATCCAGATACGCCTAAAGATTATAACTGAACTGCTATTGTCTAATAAAACGCGCCAACATTAGCGTGTATCTTAATATCCAATGAAAATTATGAATACATATGCTTTAGGGAGAAAACATTCCAGAAGGTTCTCAACGGAAAAAACGCGCGAACATTACGTAACTTCCTCGTTTCCAATAATGATAAACAGCTCACTCCCCTCTCTGCATTATTGCGCTATTATTGACAGTTTCAGTAAAGCCGTATAAACTTATTTCCAAATAATAATTACAATTAATAAACATCTGAAATCAATGTCACATAAAAATGCATATTCATATTACAATCATTATTTACATTTAAGTAATTTGTGATACAAATTACTGCATCAACACACACTATTCTAAAATGTTTTTTTTATCCACGGGGCCTCAAAACGTCTATTTCTGATGAAATCACGATATAGAGTTTGTGAATGGAATGCAATACTTCCCCTACTTACTATACATAGTAGAAAAAGGAAGAAAAGAGAATGTTATATATTCTTTGTTAATTCACGTGGCAGTAGAATAAGACATTATGCAAATAACATCATTTTGCGGTGTTTAAAAGGTACACAACAAAATCAAATTTCCAAACTACAATTATTACTGTTATATTTAAATTCTTATTTATTACCTTCTCTACCACCTAATTGTAATAGGCAAAAGGAAAGAATTTTATTCCACCCAAAAATTCTAAGTCGAGATGGTCTGCCTATGTCTGTGAACAGCATAACTCTAAAAGGAAATTGTTATTAAATACCAAACTTGGTATTTAAGTTCAAAATCTTCCAAGAATGCGATACAAAGATTTTAAAAAACATTCCCTGCACCCTAAACTGCCCTTTACATGGAACAATTGTCTCTAGAAACTTTGATTAAAGTACCATCCGTCTAAGATATTTGGATTACAATTAATATGTGCGAGAACTGGACTTTGTGAGAGTAGTCTGTGAAGATGACTTTTCTGTAACTGGTAAACTGTACGAGATATAAACGTTATGCGCAATAAACGTAGAACTCGTTAAAACACACAGCTTATTGACATAACATTTTTTGTGTCGTTAACTATTTCCGAGATATTCTTTGTTATTGGTTTGAATTTTCACACCTACGCTTGTTTTTCAAATGGTAAATCGCGCTTCTTTTTTCTCGTAGTTGTTCAAGGAAGAGCAACTCGTTTTTAAAAAATCTGACTATCCTTTAAAATACAGAGTTTGTAAACATTGTAACGAAAGTTTATCTGTACGGTAACATACACCAGACAGGACAAGCAATGTAAACGACGTGAGATTATAAATCAATAATCAAGATAGAAATATGTAATAATATAATATAACACTGCAAGATAACTTGTACCATAAAATATAGACACACATAAAAACATTATAATTAGCTAAGAAGCGAGCTAGCAGCAAGACTAAAAATTCACTCACATACACGCGCTAACGAGCACAGGTTTAGGCGGAATTGCTCCGAACTGAGAGGGCGGAGAAACAAAACGGAGATGGACAATTCCTGGAAAGTCAATGGAGATGGATAAGAAGTAAGCAATTAGAAAGAGAATCAGGTGATGTGATACTAATTTTACCAAAGGATTTAAACAGAAGCGTGGATTCTAGAAGTGAACGATTCCTTTCTCAAAGCAGGATCGAAATAAAGATTAAGTGAAAAGGTGCGACATTTAGCGTTATAGCAGCAAGGTATAAAAGGAAGGTTCGACCCAGATTTCAACACTCTTTCATATTTTCTCATGCGAGTTATTTGGTGAGAGGTGCTGTAATGTGTGTGCGTGGGGGATGTAGCGCGACATAGATAGCTAGGCCCACTGCTATATTCAAAGTAATCGGAAGATGTATAACACAGTTGTAGATTACTTCATTATTATGCAAAGGAGAAAAGTTGCTAACTGCTTCGATAATTTGTTGTGTTAAAACAAATCAAATCGCTGATAAATTCAGTGTATTAATTGCTTTCACTAACAATATCGTGAGATACAGATAGCTAGAAATAGGAATTTATTCACAGCTCACTACTGGCTGCCGAAACTTCTGAGAGCTTCAACCTGAACCTCATCATCAAGTTGAGGTAACACATGTATACGTGGAATCGCTACACCCCGCCCACTACAAACTTTTATATGAATAGAGAAAATGCAACACAGCCGGGTTCCACCCCCCCCCATTTATATGCCGTCTTTAACGTCTAAGGTCATAACTGCGGCTTTGTCTTTGAAACAATTGCTTATCGGCAATGATGCTCTCTCGTTTTTCTATTGTGTATCTTCATTGTTTACGTTGCTTATAAACATCACGTATACACAGTGATTTTTGAAGAACTGACACATTTATCTTTAATTGTTTCAAAACGAGTTATGCTAGCGACAACTTATTATACCTAAAATGCAGAGGAATTTTGGGAGATTATTTACCTCTATAGCAAATGTTTAAAATGTCCTATATCCTGCATAAGGCACAACTAAACATGTTATTCCATGTTAGTGGCCACTCGTTGGAGGACTCTGTTGTCAATAGCTTGAATCTCCCGTGTAATGTAGTGCTTTAGATCGTATGTCTGGGGACGTGTGGCATAAACCCTGTCTTTTAAGTAATCCCATAGAAAGAAGTCCGGAGATGTAAAATCCGTAGATCTCGGTGGCAACAGGTTCTTGGAAATTATCCGGTCGTCAAAGAAACTTGCAATTAGTACCATGGATTCATTTGATGTATGGTATGTAGCGCCGTCCTGCTGAAAATATCCTTGACTCATCTCTACATGTCTAGTTGTTCAGAAAACTCCATGAAATTCCGTCGGTACTCTGCAGTGTTCACATTGTTTTTTTTAAAAAAAATTGGTCCCACTATTCTCTGTGCGGATATTGCGCACCAAACTACGATTTTAACCGGGTGCTTAGGTGCTTCATGAATAACATGTGGCTTTTCGCTGGCTCAATAGCGTGGGTTATTTGAGTTCAAGTAGCCGAATAAATGGAACCATGCTTTATCTGTGAACCATGTGATGGACAATATGGCAGGATTTTGCACAATGAACGGCTGAAACCAAGGATAATAATTCAGTCGTCTATCCTTATCTGGTTCCTGTAACTGATGGACAACCGTAATGCTTTAGGACTGCACTTTTCACAGTTCTCTGACACATTGAGTAGCTGTACCCTGTCTCCTGCAACAAAGTCTTAATGATTTTTTGGGTGACTGATCCAGTCGTGCTTTTACGTCAACAACCACCGTGGGAAGCCTAGATGTACGTTTTGCCTTTTTCACAACCAGAGATCCAGTTGTTTCCAATTTGTTTACCAGTACTAGTATTGTGTTTCTAAGGGGAAGATTCTGAACACCAAATTCTCTCTGTTATGCCCTTTGAGTAGCTGTAACTGAATTCATAATCCAGTATTGCTTTACAAAGAAAAGTCGCTCATTTAATGTGTATTCCATTTTCACGTTGACTAGAACAAAATCTCAAAAACACTTGCCGACAATAAAACTAATAATTACGAATAAAACACGAACATCTGCGCATCTAGTGACAGGCAATCGAAACTGCAGAACATTCTGCCTAATTTGGTGCTAAAATTCGGGCACTGAGTGAATTTCGAACAGAATAATTAAATAAAGCAATGTGTCGGTTCTTCATAAATCATCCTGTACTTTCAGACTCTAGAGAGGACGGAGAATAATCCTGGATAAAGCTTCATTTCTATCCTCCAACCCGGAATTGAACGCGCGACCTTTGTACTAGCAGCCTAACCTCCAGACCACAGAGGTAGTCTGCAGTTGGTTTCAAAGCAGTCATAGGAAAAAGTGTTAAGAACTGCACGGGGTCAGAGATTAGGAAAATGTGTAGACCGTATGAAAGAAACGCGCTGCTATCTAGTGGCCGCTTTTTCTATACAAGTGTCTAAATTCCTATTTTATGTTCTTACAAGGTCAAAGAAAGAATGGCGATAAATTTGTGTGATTGCTATTTTGCATGTAATTTCACCCGGAAATTGAGGCATTATCTGAATATAGGTTTGACGAGGTTTCTTTTTAAATATACATTTTTGTATTCCACCCAAAAATTCGATACCGAGATTTCTCCGGAAATATATGTTTTAAGACCCGCTGAATCCAAAAAAAAAGCATTTTGGAAACATTTCCGTGTGTGTGTCTGTTAACAGCATAACTTAGAAACGAACAGTCGGATAAATACCAAACTTGGTATTTAGGTTCAGTATCTTCCAGAGATGTGACACGAAGGTTTTCAAGAAAATCCCCCCATCCAAGATTACCCTTTACATGGAACATTTTTCGAAAATTCTAATTTTCTCAAAAATGGCTGTAACGATTTTGATTAAAATTTCATATGTTTAAGATATTTTCATGACAAATGAAATGTATATCTCGAATGTCTCCAACAGCATTCTTCATTGCAACGACTTTTGCATAACTGGTAAACCATAAGAGATAGACAAAATTTTACTACACCAAAAATTTAGATTGCGTTAAAATACACAATTTATGTCATATACGTCTTTTTGTTGAGTGAACCATTTTGGAGATATTGCTTGTTATTCCCTTAAATTTTCCAATACTTATACCTTTTCTCAAATTTGTTATTCATTGTTTTTTTGTCCTGGTAATGCAAAGAGAATGGAATACTCCCCATAGCAACCAGCTCTTAAAACATTTGACTATCGCTTAAAGCCTACCAATTCCCCTTGCATCTACAAGAGAATTAGTAATAAGATTAACATCTCGATTAACATGAAGCATATGGAGAATAAGCGTTTGTAAAAATAGTTTATACAAGAGTAGAGAAAGTCATAAGATTTTTCTTTAACAATCCCGTGGAAGGCGTTTTCCCTCGAGAACAGTTTGCGCTGATAGGCTGTTCCACTCCTTTCCCGCCGACCTAAGATTACAAAACGGTTATGGTGGAGAACATGAAGAAGGTTGATGCCAAGAATCTCACCTTGGCGAAGGCACACAAGGATTATCGGTTTCCCCAATAGCCATGAAATTACCGTCGTTCTGAAGCAATCAACCAAACTTGCGGTTCCAGCAAATTTGATGGCAGCTTCTTGATGTGGTAAACCACCAACACCATCAAATACCACAACATATACTTTACTTCTTGAGGGAGTTATACTGAAATCCCAATATATAGGAGCAGAACTTTGGAGTTGTTTTAGAAAACAAAATATCAACCTTTGCTAAGTTAGTCAATCGTTTTAAAGGCAGATGCAAAATGTGAACTTCAGTTTACAACCAGTAGCCTTTGATTTGTATCTACAACTAAATTTTTACTTTCTCTACCGCATATACTAGGTAGAGAAGGTATTGAATTCCATCCAAAAATTCAGTACCGATATTTCACTGGAAATACATGCTTTGAGGCCCCCTGAATCCAAATAAAACATTTTTTGAAACATGTCCGTGTGTCTGCCTGTGAACAGCATATCTCAAAAACCAAAAGACGGATAAATACCAAACTATGTTTATAATCTTAACATCTTCCAAAGATATGACACGAAGATTTTCAAGAAAATCCCCACACCCCCAGCTACCCTTAACTGGAATGTTTTTGAAAATTTGAACTTGATATAATGTTAAACGTTAAGCGATAGACGAAAACGTACCACACAAAAAATGTAGATCTCTTTAAAATAAACAATTTACTTAATATAAGTTTTTTGTGGCATAAGCCGTTTCTGAAATATCCGTTATTAAAGGCTTGAATTGTTCAACACTTGACATTCTTTTAGTATTATCGATTTTCAGTTGTTTCTCGCGATTGCTTGGAAACAGTGTGTAATTTTAAGGCCAGCGTATAGCGTCCAGTTATTAAACATCTGACTATCACTGTTCTGATTGTATTTATAACAAAATGTGTAATATAGAAATTTTTGCAAAGGTTTATTTGGATTAAACGTACTGGATAAAGAAGTCTGACGTGATACATTCACATGACTTTTCCACCTTCATTCTTTGTTAGTGGTTATACAAACTATTCTTACTAAACCTTAAATTTCTATCTACTACATTTTAATCCGAATAAATCTTTGCAAAATTAGGTACATTGCACATTTCGTTATGTATACAAAAGAAGAGCCAAAGTTAAATGTTTAAGAACTGGATGCTATATGCAGGCCTTAAATTCCATACTGGTTCCATGCAATCGCGAGAAATAACTGAAAATCGATGAGACTAAAAGAATGGCAAATGTTGAACAATTTGAACCTTTAATAACGGATATCTCAGAAACAGCTTATGCCACAGAAAAACTTATTTTAGGTAAATTATGTGTTTTAAAGAGATCTACATTTTCTGTACATTACGTTTTCATTTGTCCCTTAACGTTAACCAGTTATATAAGATTATACAAAATTCCTTCCGAATGAAGAGGACTTCACTGACTATTTTCAGAAAATTCAACATGTACATTTTGTTTACCATGTGAATATCTTTAATATATGATATTTTAATCAAAATTGTTAGAGCCATTTTTTTAAAAAAAATAAATTTTTTCAAACAATGTTTAATGTAACGTGTAGTTGCTGATGCGGGGATAATATTTATCGGACTTTTCGTTTTTAAGTTACGCTGTTCACAGACACTCAGGCACACAAGGACCTTTTTCTATAAATATTTTTCTTTTGGATTCAGGGTGCCTCAAAACATGTATTTCCGGTGAAATCTCGATATCGACATTTTGGTTGGAATGTAATACCTTCTCTGCCTAGTAGTTACGTGTTAGAGAAGGTAAAAATGTGCACACAAAGCAATATTGCGTTTCAAATCTAGTAATAAATTACAGTGCTAATTTCGTTTCTGTAACATAGTGATTACATACTCACTCTTATAGTTAGCTGTCCAGAACTAACTGAATAGCAATAAACTCATGCTCAGCACAAAATACAGTTATGTGTAATTGTTTTCAAACACATATAAAAGAGGCACTTAAATATTGATTTGAAATATTACATTAAATAATTAATAACATCTTTAATGAATTTCCAAACAAAGAGAAATCGTAAGTTGTATGTTTGGAATTTATGTATTAGTTTCTTGTAAAATTTTGGACCGAAATTCCTACTATGATTAAAAGCTACAGTTGTGGTACATCAAGATTCTGATAAAAACATTTTTAAGTTCCATTTATACTCCGCCTTTAACTGCAATGTTATCGGCGGCCTTTCCATTGGAACACATTATATCCCATAGGCAATGGTGTTAACTCTTATTCGCTGGTCTTTGGGTTTCTTGTAAACTTTGGGCTTTCCTTACTAGACTACACACGCACACACATTCACACTCTCATTCACACTTGGAGACTCTGGGGAGAATAGGAAATAATCTTGGCTAAAGAAAAATTCTCACCACCCTACGGGAATCGAACCCGAGAACTCTCACAATCGCTCTACCTACTGAGCCACGAGGATAAAAACATTTATTATACTGTGCAAAGTTTTGATTTTATGATTGAGGGAAACTTTATAAAATCATGAATTATTAGTTTTAGTTACAGAAATATAATAAGAGGCAAAATAGTTGCATTTTATGAGACATTCTGTGTACATTAATTTATTGAAGACTATTTACTCGCCCTCATGAAGAAATATATAATCAGCAGCAATCATACAAATTTTCTTGGCGGTTATCGTTTATTTTCATACTTGCTGTTTAAAAGTTGCTATATGTTTTCGGATCTCAGGAATCGACTGTGTATTCGTATTTAAACAAAATAAATACAGCAGTATATTAGATCTAAGTTAACAGATTTTTTAAAACTCTGATGTGTTGCACTCGCCAGACTTTTTCTACTCCTTTACAAACTATTTACAAACGTTTATTCTCCATCTACTTATTGTATATCTAGATATATCTTATTACTAATTTTCTTGTATGTGCAAGGGGAACGTGGTAGGCTAAGTTGATAGTCAAATCTTTTAAGAGCTGGTTGCTATGTGGAGCATTCCATTCTCTTTTCATGTCCAGGAGATAAAAAAGTAATAACGAATTATCATGAGAAAAGGTGTAAGTATTGTAAAATTCAAACAAATAACAAGGAATATCTCGAAAATGGTTCACCAGACCAAAAACAATGTATGTGAATAAATTATATGTTTAACGAGATCTACATTTCTTTCTGCAGTATACCTTTGTTTATCTCAGAATGAAGAGGATTTTTGGAAATAACCAGAAAATTCAAGATATACATTTAATTTTCCATTAACATATCTTAAACATATGGTATCTTAATCAAAATCTTTAGAGCCATTTTTAAGAAGACCAAAATTTTCAAAGCACTTTCTATGCAAACAGTAGTCTGGGGTGGGGGGATTTTCTTGGAAATCTTTGTGAAATTGAGTTTTATTTATGGACGCTCTTTAACTACTATGGTTCTTAGCGTCCCATTCTAAATTGGGCGTGAAAGACCGGAAATTTTGCTCAGAGACCTCTTATCAGGCTTGAGGTCCTTTTACGTGCCGTAAATCTACGACATGGGACAGGAAATCTTTGTGTCGCATCTTTGAAAGATGCTGAACCTGAATACCAAGTTTGGTATTTATTCGAATTTTCGATTTTGACTTATGTTGTTCAAAGAGACAGACACAGACACACACACACACACACACACACACACACACACACACACACACACACACACACACAGCGCGCGCGCGGACCTTTTCTAAAAATCTGATGTGTTACACATGTGACTTTCTCTACTCTTGTACAAAAACTACTTTTACAAACGCTTATTCTCCATATGCTTCTTGTTAATCGAGATAAACATTTGCAGAAACTATCTTATTGCTAATTTTCTTGTAGGTGCAAGGGGAATGTGGTAGGCTTTAAGCGATAGTCAAATCTTTTAAGAGCTGATTGCTATGTGGAGCATTTAATTTTCTTTGCATGTCTAGGACATAAAAAAACGAATAACGAATTCCCATTAGAGAAAAGTATAAGTATTGGAAAATTCAAACAAATACAAGGAATACCTTGGGAATGGTTCATTTCACAAAAAAAAATTATATGACATAAATTGTGTGTTTTAATGAGTTCTACATTTTTGTGTGGAACAATTCTGTCTACCGGTTATGCAAAAGTCATTTAGAATGACTAAGACTTTTGGGACATTCCCAGAAAATGCAAGATATACATTTTATTTGACATAAAAATATCTCAAATATATATCGTTAGGAGCATTTTTGAGAAAATCAAAATTTTCCAAAAGTGTTCCATGCAAACGGTAGTCTGGGATGGGGGACATTTTTGAAAGATATTGAATTTAAATGCCAAGTTTGATATTTATACGACTTTTCGTTTTTTAATTATGCTGTTCATAGACACACAGACACGCACACGGGCCTTTTTCTAAAAGTGCTTTTTTCAATGCAGGGGTCCTCAAAACATGTATTTCCGGTGAAATTTCGGCATCGAATTTTTGGGTTGAATACAATACTTCCCCTACTTACTATACGTAATGAAGAAAGTAAACATTGTCACAAAGGTTTAAAAAATAATACTGTGAGAATATCCGTACCACAAGCATTATTTCTTGGAGTCTTCGTCTTTAAGGTGTTTCATGTAATCAGCTTAAATGGTTCCACTTGTGTGTAACTTAATGCAGAGTTTAATGCGTATCTTATGACCCAGAGACGTTTCTGGCGAATAAAATTTCATCTCCAAATTAAGAAACAAGGGGCCAACAATTACCCCACAAGCGCTTGCAAATTACTGTGTAATTTTCTTACACTTTGAATTTACGCCCAAAGCAGGTAACACCCTTGGGTGGTAACAAACAAAGAACATTATGCGCCACAGCCGGCTGCACAAATCCCCATATGAAAATCCAATCTTGGTTCCCAGGAGCATACAGGTTTCTGCGTTACGAATTCGGGGCCCAGATTAGCAAATTTATTAAATAACAATGTTATGGAGCTATACAGAACGCAACTCTTTTTTTTCTATAGCAGTGCGGTAATTCCAGCTCTGCGCATATGTACGCTATTACAAGTTTTTTCTTCTATCCCCCTCCTGTACCTACCGCTCCCAAAAGCGCCCGTATTGTTCGTTATCCGTTATTGCATAATAGTGCCACCCTCCCTGAGGGCAAAATGCCGTCAGTTGTATACCTTCCATGAGAACAATAAAGGTACGTATACTGTCTTGTTTCACTGTAAACCGTCACATATATCAGCAATTGTTCTCCTTTATTATTATTATTATTATTATTATTACTTAAATATACATCAGATTGGTATGCACCACAGTATCCATAAATAACAGTTTAATAGATTTATTTTGTCAAAATGTTTAAAATATGCTCTGTAACTTCGAAAATATGCACTAATCATGCACTAAAATGTTAGCTTTAGGTATATACGTCTTGGTACTTGCAACGTTTATTGGCATGCATAAAATGTGTCCCAAAATGCAACGTGACTGTTTATGTTGGTACTGATACAATCCAGCCCCACCCCATACCAGCGTGGCTACCTCTACCTTTCTAGTATAATTCTAGCCACTGAATTGACAGGGTACTTTACCTCCCCCAAAATATGACCGAACTTTCAAAGGGTAACATTACAATTTAAACGTTATATTGCCAAGCTACAATACGGTTTTTTAATGGCGGTTTTCTTATTGCCTTTTAGTAATGGTATTAACTTAACCTTCGTCTCCATGTCGCTGACGAAACCTCGCATAGATATATGTAAATGCCTGAGGTGGCACATACTTATATACATAGTGAGTGATCAGGAGATAAAATAGTTTATATGTGAAAATATTTTAGTTATAAAAACTGTTTAGATGTTTTAGTTATAAGAAACTGAATGTAAGTATAAAACTGAAATATACTGGCGCGCTAGGCTGACTTCTAGACACCCTCCTTCAACAGGACACAAAGGTGGACGAAGCAAGTGGGGTAAGAGAAATGGCACTTGCGAGATGACTCGAAAATTTGTTGAGATGGGGCGTGCGAGATTCCAAAGGTTTCCAAAGATGTTTGCTGACGTGAGTCAATAAGGGTAGATGAAACGGATTTAAAATATATGAATGAACGAATGAGATTCAATGTATCTAAACGCCCGGGGAAAATAGCGTCTACAAGCGTTATACTCGTAGCTGGTGTGCTTGAAAAGGGTGCGGAGCATGAAAAGGGACGCATTTTCAAGATTAACATTCTGCTTGCTTCGTGCTAAGTCGTTTGCTTATACGAGGGATTTCCCCGACTTCTCTAACAAATAAAACACAAAAATTTGGGGAAAAAATCTTTATTTCTCTACATAGTCTCCTTTCAGCTCGACACGCTTTTCCCAGCGATGTTTAATCGCTTCGATAACCTGCTTAGAGGAAAACCGTCGAGTTCTGCAAAATAGCCATCAACTGCAGACTCCACCTCTTAATTATTTGCAAATCTTTTAGCACCAAGCTGTTTCTTCAACTTTGTAAACAGGAAATAATCAGAGGGGGGGCTAAATATGACGAATAGGGTGCATGAGGAAGCAATTCGAACTTTAACTCATTGATTTTGGCCATGGCGATAATGGATGTGTGAACTGGTGCATTGTTTTGATGAAACAAAAGTTTCTTTTTACCTAACTTCGGCTGTTTTTGCCTTATTTCATCATTAAAACGCTGGAATAGGATCGCATAATACTCGCCATTGACTGATTTTAGTTTTTGAAGATAATCAATAAAATTATCCCACATGAATTCCAAAACACTGATGCCATGACCTTGCCTGCAGATGGAACTGTCTTCACCTTCTTTGGAGCCAAATCTCCCATTTCAATCCACTGTTTTGATTGTTCCTTCGTCTCAGGTGTGAAGTAATGGACCTATGTTTTATCCATGGTTATGAATCAACGCAAAAACTCGGTTTTATTGCGGCAAAGCATCGCCTAACACTCGACTGAAACATCCTCACGATGCTGTTTTTGTTCCATTGTGAGTAAACGCGGCACCCATCATGCGTACAGCTTTCTCACGCCCAAATTTTCAGGGTGCGATGTACAGCACTTTTTGAAATGTCAACAATGCCTGCTAGCTTGCGCACTTTCAGTCGACGGTGATCCAATACCATTTGTGGATATTCTTCACAATTTCTGGCGTGGTCACCTCATTTGGTCGACCACTGCAATGTTCGTCTTGGCAGTTCGTACCTACGTCTCGCTTAAATTCTGTCATACAATATTTTACTGTTGTAAACGAAGGAGCAGGCTCCCCCAGAGTAGAACCTAGCTCAGCTTTAATATTAGTTGGACTAAGACCATTCAAATGAAAGTATTGTATTACATAATGATGACCAGTTTTATCCATGTTTACAAATTTGCTGCGAGAGTTCACTATTGATGGCTGCCAAACAATTACTAAACAACGTAGCATCGTCAAACTTCAAACTTAAGCTTTATAAGTGTGGTACTTATTACCACAGTCATTCGTTTGAAACAACATTACCATTGCCAAAATCTATGAATTAAAGTTTAAATTGCTTGCTTATGCACCCTATTGGCTCGATTTAGCCCACTCTGATTATTTTCTGTTCCCGAAGTTGAAGAAATGTCTTGGTGGTAAAAGATTTTCCACCAATGAAGAGTTGGAGTTTGCAGTTGATGTCTATTTTATAGAACTTGACGGCTCTCACTATAAACAGGGTATCGAAGCTATTGAACATCGCTGGGAAAAGTGTACCGAGCTGAAAGGAGACTATGTAGAGAAATGAAGATGTTTTTCCCAAAATTGTTTGTGTTTTCTTTATTAGGTCGGGTACTTTTGGGACAGCCCTCGTAAATATACAAAATTTCATTTTTTGCAATAGTTGTGTAAATTGTGGAGAAAACTGTAAAGCAAGACAACAAATAAACTGTTCCCATAGTAACCAAACCTTTTGTATGAAACAGATGAAACTGGTCATGCAACTAAATGAGATAACTACTTTTCAGATTAAGATTAAAGAATAATTGCTTCCCATTTAAAATTCAACCCGTAGACGTTACAACTTGTACAATAACAGCTAAAAAAATTAGACAGCATGGCCTGAAAGTAGAACTTCAAACAAGAGCACATAAGTTAAAAGCTTTAGATTATCTCACTAGTGTGACCAACTTTGGTTTCAAGTCCAATCACATGGCAATTGCCCTTTGTAATTGCACATGTTTAATAATCCGGCTTGGTTTCATTAGGTTTTACTTTACATTGTCTTTTAACATTAATTTCTCATGGCGTTCGCATTATCTGTTCACAATACAAATCGTCATATTTCAATTTATGCAATTCGTTGTAGAGTTAACCTACATATTATATTAGCAACTTAATTTGATCTAAAACATAGGTTTCCAAACTACGGCCCGCGGGCCAAATACAGCCCGCGACAACTAATGGCTTATTGTTGTTATTGTTGCTGTGATAAGTTGGATAAAAAAAACCCAGAATGATAATTACTCGGTTTTGTTTATTTGCTAGGTAAAACTTAATGACAAGTGTGATAGAAAATTTAACATAAGCGTAATAACTGACAAATATTTGAAATGAATCCCACTAACGTTCTAAACTAATGAACATTCCGCGGTTTCATCCTCGGTAGTTATGTTGGGGTAGAGAGTATCTAATGTATTGCACCACTGCGCTTTTCTATACCCAAAGGTATTAATTACTGTGAAAAGGGACTATTGCGTAGGAGCTAGGATATTGCAAACACTCACTGGCACATATGTTAACAATTTATTTTAAACTGTGGTGTTCGTTAACAATTCTTTGATCAGCTTGCTTTAAAATTTTACAAAATAATATGCTGAGATACAATATAATGTACTCTTTCACCTTTCTACATTTAAAGTTGCCATAGAAATTTAGAATTTTTATGAAAAAATGGCCAAAGAGTACTGCTGGTGCCTGCCCAGGAGTTGCTGGAGTCGTCCACGAGCATGATGGTGCTGGCGTCAATGGCGTGTAGCAAACCAGCCAATTAGAACTGTACATGATGCTTTACGTTGTGGGGTGATGCCTTACGTCATGCATGACGATGTTAACTGTCTCTGTCGATGCATGCCGTCATTAGTTCTGAAGCAGTCCCTCAGGAACGGAAAAGCTAAATTAACGCGAATCAAATCACGGGTGTCCAGTTGTAAAGAATACTAATGAGTTATGTAATTATGATTTTCCACAGATAATAGTTTGTAGTTGTGGACCAATTTTACTTGTACCAATTATTAAAAGGGATTTAAGATGCTCACCGGTTAACTTAGATCTGTAAACATTCTTTATGGACTTCATTTTGGAGAATGTTTTCTCATACAAGTTGAGCGTACTCGGCGACAACTCTAGAAGTTACAGACATTGTCAGGAAAATTTAAACGGTTTTGTTTGACTTGAGGCGGCGCCGTGGCTGAGTGGTTAGACCGCTCGCGTCCCACCGAGGCAGCCCGGGTTCAATCCCAGGGCCCTGCATGTGGGATTGGTGGTGGACGAAGCGGCGTCTGGGCGGGTTTTCTCCGGGTTCTCCGGTTTCCCCCGCCATTCATTCCACCAACTGCTCCATCATCACCTTTCCTTTCATCTACTTCCTTCATCCCATACCAGGCATCGGGCTGATCACCCATCCTGGATGCTCTGTCATGAGTGTCTGCTCCTCGACGGTCCTCTGACTCCAGGCACCCGCTTGTAAGTCCTGGGGGTGTAAGTCCTACAGAGGAGGGTAAACAGATAATGAATGAATGAAAATTGTTTGAACTTACTGGAGTAATCAACAAGGCCCTAAGACTGGAAAGTTTGGAGACCCCAGATCTAAAACGCTGCTCTTTTATCAAACCTACATAAAGATGAATGGAGAAAATTATGAATTCAGTAGTAAATGAAATGGAAGTGAAATTACAGAAGGAGTAGAAAGAATAACACTAGAAGTACTTAACCAAAAAATCCAGAAAGTAATATGATATAGCATTTAATTGCTTCATTGCCTGGTGTAAGGCAAAACAGGGTGAAAATACTTTCACTGAAAATAACTGGTAGCGAATCAACAAAACATCTGACATTCGCTTTGTTACTTTCTCTACTGCGTATAGTAAGTAGAATTATTGAATTATTGCATTCCACCCAAAAATTCGATATCGAGATTTCATCAGAAATACATGTATTTCTGATGAAATCCAAATCCAAATTAAGTATTTTTAAAAAAATGTCATTGTATATGCGTGTGTGTGTGTCTGTGAGCATAACTGAAAAACGAAAAGTCGGATAAATATCAAACTTAGGCATTTAGGTTCAGTATCTTTCAAAGATGCGACACGAAGATTTCCAAGAAAATTCCCCCACCCCAAACTACCCTTTACATGGAATATTTTTTGAAAATTTCGATTTTCTTAAAAATGGCTCTAACATTTTGATTAAAATACGATATGTTTAAGATATATTTACCAAATGAAATATATATATCTTGAATTTTCTGAGAATGTCCTCAAAAGTCCTCTTCATTCTGAATGACTTTTGCATAACTAATAAGGATAAGACAAAATTTCGCTACATAAAAAATGTAGATCTCGTTAAAACACACAACATGTCATACTTTTATTTGTGGAGTAAACCATTTCCGAGATATTCTTTGTTATTTGTTTGAATTTTCCAACACATACCCATCTTCAAATGGGAATTCGTTATTCGTGTTTTTTTGTTTGTTTTGTTTTATTTTTTGCTATGTCCTGGATATGCAATGAGAATCTAATGCTTCACATAGCAACCAGCTCTTAAAAGATTTGACTATCCCTTAAAGCCTACCATATTCCTCTTCCACCTACAAGAAGATTAGCGATAAGATAATGTTTATTGTAAATTGTTTATCTCGATTAACATGAAGGAGGTGGAGAATAAGCGTTTGTAAACATAGTGTGTACAAGAGTAGAGAAACGTATGTGAATGCAACACATCAGTTTTTTAACGTCATTTCTCGTTTCAAGAACTAAAACGTCATGTCTGTTAGTTTCAGGAATTAATATAACATTATTATTATTATTACTATTATTATTATTATTATTATTATTATTGGTATTTTACAAATGCGAGCACTGTTTTAAAAATTAGTATATTTCACACGTGTTAAAAGTGATTTTATTTTGCTCCTAGGATTGAGAAATTTTGCAAACAATCCTACTTGCAAAATAAAACCCTTCTTTTACCCTGTGTATTATAATCTACTATTTCCCTTCCTGTAAAATTTTCATTTCAAAATATTAAATCAGACATATCAGTATTTCTAAATAAATGAGTTAATTTCACTTATGCTTTCATTATTCTTTACGTATGAAAGAACTGTATCTTATATGTAAAATTTCAGAATCACTGTTTTAGACCTTCAGAGAACTTATCATACAGGCTGGTACAAATATATAACCAAAATGTAATATTAGCAAATAAGTTTAGAGAGTTTTTTATTGTCAGTACAAGGAGAAGTTTCATTGAATTTCTATAAGAATTATCATATTTATAACAAATTGAATCCTTCTTCTTCCTTCATGCATTAGACATTTCTGTCTTTAGCAATCTACATGTCCTGTTCGTGCCACTTTTATTTGGTCTTCCAGTATTTCTTTTAACTATTGATTCATAATTCTTAAAATGAAAGGGTAAACTCTCTATATTAATTCTTTGAAGATAACTTTTCCACTTAGTTTTACATTGTTTAATTTTTAATTAGGATTGTACGTGTATATATATATATAAAATTATTTTTTTCTATCTGCATTTCTTTTATGACCTGTTCTCTTATATCCTTCCACTGTTCTTAAAAGCTTAATTTCATTTTCTTCTCATCCCGTTTTGTTTTTCTCTGCCATAATCCATGCTTCACTCCCATACAGTAATATTGACACTGAATTTCTTTTATAAAATTTTAATGTTGTACCTTTTCTTGCTTTGTTTTTCAAACATATTTTTATAATGACATTAAAATAATTAAAGACTTCTCTTTTTTAATTAGATCAGTATATTCCTTATACGATAAACTGCATCATGAATACATATTAACCATGTAAATAAGAGTTTTCTGATGACAGAGCATCCGCCAGTAGTGGTAGACAGCAACTGTTAACTCCAACAGGGTCAACACTTCAACTACTGATACGAAAGGCTATAGCAACAGAGCTGTTGCAGAGAATCATTGATAATGGCTGAGAAAGGGGGAGCAACCTGGTTGTGCCGTGTTTTACAATCACGTATGCACATGCACCTCTGTCCAATAGCCCTTCCCCACCTTTCCCCTTACCATACCAGTTCTAAACCCCTCATGCAGTTCCACTCTCTGCTCCAGAGAAATGTTCTCTGACGGCCCACAGCTCTGGATTGGCTGACGCTGCTTTAATGGTGCACGTCTTCGTGTGCACGCGGAATGTGTTGAAAAAATTGTTAACTGTTTACTTTTATAAACGCAATCCATAATGACTACGTGGGTTTAGTGCAAAAGAGACACATACACACCGACCCTCATATAAAAAGAGGAAACTAAACGAAATACCAAACTTCGTAAACTTCTTACAAAATCATTCCACGAGATAAAAATTAGAAGTCTAATTGCCCTCTGGACAAGGAGCAGCGCGATTATTAAATTCAAAGCGTGTGTACTTACTTAAAAGGGATCACTGTTTACAATCAGGTGAAGCAAAAACAACTACCTAAATCTAACTTTCAATGGTTTGTTTCAACAGAATTTTGTGTTGTTTACAGACAAATACGTCTTTCTTATTGTTTATGTAAACACATATAATCATGTTTTGAAGCACCCTGAATAAAATAATCAGAAAAAAATCTTTAGAAAAAAGGTCCGAGTGTGAGAGTGTCTGTGTGACTGTAACACAAAAACAAAAAGTTGGATAAATACAAAACTTGGTAGTTAGCTTCAATACCTTCCAAAACTACGGCAAATATTTTCTATAAAATACTTCCACCCCAAACTATTCTTTACATAGAACATTTTTCGAACTTTTTTATTTTATATTACACAAAAACTAGATCTCTTTAAAACACACAATTTGTTTCAAATAATCTCTTTTGAGGTATCAGCCATTTTCGAGATATCCATTATTAATGGTTTAATTTTTCAACACTTAAGTTATTGGAAAGGTAGAATCAGACGACTGAAAAATTCAATGCCACATCCAAAGGCGAGTTACACACGGCTTGTGTGGAAGGACAATTAATTCCATTAATTGACCTAATAGTGGTCGAACATATGAAGCCCGGTACTTAAGGTACTTACAGCATTGTAAGTCGCCTTTGGGGTATGTCATTTCAATACCACTTGAGGCAGTATTTTTAAACACTTAAATAATTTCAGTCTAATTATATAATATAAATTCAATAACAGCCGGCCTTATAGCAATATGTGTATGTAACAATATATAAAAGGTGTATATTACAGCCATTGTAAATGTTTATATTATTGTATACATGTTCAATAATATTATGTGGATGTATTACGTAATTTAATAATGTAAGAGCTGTGAGAATAGTAGGTTAAAAGTTGCTAACAGTGAGGTAATCTTTAGGCAATAATGAATAAGAATGTTTAATAATGCTACTAGTCATTATTGGAGCAACAGCAATGTAAATTTTTGTGACAGTTTATAAAATAGCAATCAACAACCAGAAAAAAGCTTAAGTTAAATAAAAGTATTCTATTGGATTAGGAATAACCAATTAGAGACTTGAAATACAGAAATTTACAACTTTAGGCGGTTGAAATCAAGTCAGTTGCTTGTAGACAGCGCTCATAACTGGACGCGTTGGTTGTTGACAGTGTTCCTAATCAGACGCGAGAAATTTAATACGTATTCGTGTGAGACGAAAACAGTTTTACGTGTTAAAAAGTGCAAATAATTAATTAATAAAAGAATCTTGCAGCTCTCTATATCAGTGAAGTGTTATTTAAATTGTGTCAAGAATTAATTAAAGGAGTGAATTAAAATTATAATCTGTGTAAGCCTACATTCTTCAGTCGCACCACGCCGTGCGAAGACATCCAAGTCTCTAACAAAAATACTGACGCAGCCGAGGCAAACATAAATATATAATATTTAAAGAAACAGTAAAAAATTACAAAGTTAATATTTTTTAAACATTTAGGGCAAAGGCCACCAGAAAGTACATTTGAGGGCGAAGGCTACCGGAAACCGGGTACTATACGTGCGGTTGCAATGAACTTCAAGTTCGGCTCCTAATGGTTAAAATATAATACAACTCCTGCAATGCAATCTACTTCAAATTGGCTCCCAAAACGTGGGGCAAATAACAACGTAATAAATAAAAACGAACAACTTCACATATGAGATCTCCTTGTGGTTTACCGGGAAAAAATTCCAAAAAGTTGAGGAATTTAATGTCGTACCGGCAATTTGCCTTGGTAACTCAATGGTTAGAGCAACCGGACGGAGACCGGCAGATCTGTGGTTCAAATTCCGGCTGTGGCATTGGATTTTTCAGTCGTCTGATTCTACCTTTCCAACCTTGTCCAACACACGGCTTGTGTGGAAGCACAATTAATTCCAGTTAAGTTATTCTTTTAAACTCCTTTCGATTTTCAGTTGTTTCTCAAGGTGTCATGGAAACAGTATGTAATTTTTAGGGCCAACATATAGCGTCCCGTTCTAAAACATTACTATCACTATTTCCTGTGTATCTATAACGAAATGTATATTGCAAGCTTTCTCGGAAAGGTTTATCTCGATTAAAATAAAGAAAATAAGAAAACAAAGCTTCATAAGAATAGTTTGTATACCCACGATAGAGGGTAGAGAAAGTTATGTGAATGTAGCATCAGAATTTGTTTCTCGCGTGTCAACCAGAGTCACTTTTAGATACTATGCCTGTTTAGCTTAGGTAGGCAAGTGATACAGCGAAACTGAGGCACAAGCGCTGCCGGCTGCAGACGTAAGCGGTAATATATTTATAAAGGACTTGTTCAACGCCCCGGACAATCCAATTCTATATTGTTCACAAGGTAATTAACGTACCTGAAATCTAATTCTACCTGAGGCAGTGTTTTTAACATTTAAATGATTTCAGTCTAATTATATAATATATAAATTCAATAACAGCCCGCCTTAAAGCAATATGTGTACGTAATATATAAAAAGTGTATATTACAGTCATTGCATATGTTTATATTATTGTATACATGTGTAATAATGTTATGTGAATGTATTACGTAATTTAATAATGTAGGAGCCGTGAGAATGATAGGTTAAAAATGCTAACAATGAGGTAACAATGAGGTAACCTTGAGGCAATAATGAATTAGAAAGTGTAATAATGCTACTAGTCATTCTTGGAGCAACAATAATGTAATTTTTGAGACGGTTTATTAAATAGCCAATCAACAACCAGAAAAAAGCTTAAACTATATTCACTCTTAGGTTGATCCGCGGCAAAACAAACCCACGTGGTCAGTGCACCGTGGTGCAACACGGTAGCAATGCGCCCACGAAGGTAGTCCCACGCTAATCTCTGAATTTTAGAATGAATTTATCCTTAAGTAGTATAATATTGTATACAAATACCTAAGGTTTTATTTAACGCTGATTTATACCGTAAAACAGAGCTACAAGTCTCATGACGCAATTCGTATTGAGTCACCTGACATATGGGTAGGCGCAGAATATTGTTTACAGCCAGAAACCAGCAATTGTGTTCAGTATCATGAAGGACGGTGAATTCGCTCTTGTATTTTTGTCGAATTACGTAAAGCATTAACCGCGCAAACCATTGACTAGTGGTGAAAAAACAATAGTGTTGAATCGTTATTATAAGTTAAGTGAGAAATATCCAACACTTTCCGCGAAAGAAATTGTGAAATTAACTTCTGAGTTCATCGGTGTTTCGAGTATAAGTATAAACAGTGCGTCTGAAGAGAAATCTGAAAGAAAAGTGGTTACATCCGGAAAAAAAGAAAGCATATGAAATACGCGATCCAAGAATGTATTTGTTTTAAGAAGAATGCAATTCACGTAACAATGCACAATTTCTTTTTTAAAATGAGCCACCAACAGTTAATAAAGTGCCGCTTCCAGAGAGCGAATAAATTAGGTTATCGCAAATCTGTTACTTTATTTTTCGCTCATTTATTTTAGAATTAACTATTATTATATGTGCAAACGTTTATTTTGTTGCAACTATCAATCTTATCACCTTTAGCCCTTAACAGAGTATGCTAGTCACCGTTTCAGTTGTCGAAATAAGGACTCCGTTCTTTTTTGCACTACGTGCCGCTTGTACTCGCCACATGGTCTGAAAGTGTGATAGTATTTCTAGTGCGAATGGTGGAAGGATACATTATAACGGTGCACTGGTCACCTAGGGTTTGTTATGACGCGGATCAACCTAAGAGTGAATACAGAGTAAGTTATATAAAAGGATTCTATTGGAGTATGATTAGCCAATCAGAAACTGAAATATAGCAAAATTTACAAATTCAGAAGTCAGTTGCTTGTAGACAGTGTTCCTAACCGGACGTTAGATATGTCCTCGAGAAATTTAATACGTATTTTGTGTGAGACAAGAGTAGTTTACGTGTTAAAAACTGCAAGTAATTAATAAAAGAATCTGACATCTCTCTCTCTCTCTCTCTCTCTCTCTCTCTCTCTATATATATATATATATATATATATATATATATATATCAGTGAAATGTTGTTTAAATCGTGTCAAGCATTAATAAAAGGAGTAAAGTAAAATTGTAATCTGTGTAAGCCTACTTTCTTCAGTCGCACCACTCCCTGCTAATACATTCATGTCTCTAAAAATATAAAGTGACGCAGCCGAGGAAAACATAAATATATAATATTTAAAGAAACAAGTCAAAATTACAAAGTTAATATTTTTTGAACATTTGGGGCAAAGGCCACCGGAAAGTACATTTTTTTGGGCGAAACCTTTTACCATACGTGCGGTTGCAACTACTTCAAGTTCGGCTCCCCAACAGTCGAAATATAATACATCTTCTTCAAACTGGCTTACCATACGTAGCAGTAACAAGCCTTCTTCAAATTGGTTTCCAAAGCGTGGGGAAAATAACGTAAAGACAATAACTTCGTCATACCACCTTATCCCCAAATAAGATTGATGGCCCAATTCCCGTTTCTGAAATAAACTAGAATAAGAATCACTAAGCTAACGAATTTCTATATTTAATTTATTGCTGCTAGTGGTAGTATTGGAATCGTTTTATTATATGTAATTTATTTTAAAATAATATTCCCTTTATGTTAAACAGCACCTGGCATATGAGTATGACAGTAACAGAGAATTCTGTGGTGTAATTGTTATTGGTTATCATGTGCATGAGCCTTTATTAGGTATTAGCCAGAACCTAGCGGCTTAGTTCCACCTGAGGCATTATGGGATATTGATATCTGTACCCTGTCTGCGTTTAGCTATGTACTTACTATGCACTTTACTAACACAGTTTTAATTTCTATACGACGTACTTGCTAGGTAGAGAAGATACTGCATTTCACACAAAAAATCGTTGTAGAGATTTCACCGGAAATACATGTTTTCAGGTCCCCTGAATCCAAATGAACCATTTTTAGAAAAATGTGTGTTTTTGAACAGTATAACTCAAAAACAAAAGGTCGGAAACATACCAAATTTGGCATTTAAGCTCATTATTTCCCAAAGATGCGACACGAAGATTTTCAAGAAAATCTTCCATTCCAAACTACCCCTTATATGGAACATTTTTTGAAATTTTTTATTTAATAAAAAATGGCTGTAGCGATTTTGATTAAAATACTATATATAAAAGATATTTACATGAAAAATAAAATGTGTAGCTTGAATTTTCTGGTAATAACTTATGAAGTTCACTTCATTCGGAAGAGGTATTATATAATCTGATAAACGTACTAAACAAAAAATGCAGATCTCTTTAAAATACATAACTTATACCCAATTAATCTTTTTGTAGAATGAGCTCTTTCTGAGGTATCCGCAATTAATGCTTCGACTCTTCAATACTTTGTTGTTCTTTTTACGTGCCATTGATTTTCAGTTGTTTCTCGTTGTGTCATGGAAAGAGTATAGAATATGAAGGTCAGCGTATACCGTCCAGTTGTTAAAACTTTGACTGTCGCCGTCTCTTTGTATCTGTAACGAAATGTGTAATGTAGTTATTTCTGCAAAGGTTTATTTGGATTAAGATGTAGTAGATAGAAAAATAAGCTTTCGTAAAAAGTTAGTATACCCACTGATAAACAATAGAGGTTAGAGAAACTCATGTGAATGTATCACTTCAGATTTTTTAAGGATAAGATAGTAGTATCTGAATAATGCTGCAAAAAGATGTATAATATGTTCTTAATGAAATCGAATATAGTTTTTTTACTTGTACATATAAGACAGCTTATAGGAAAACATTTATGTAGACCAAATTTAATAATTGGAGACAGAGTAATATAAAAACTAAAAACGTTAATTACACAGGGTGGACTATTTAAGACGAAACTTTACAATATCCATAAAACTAATCGTTGTAGAAAGAAATGCTTTGAATAAAAGTTGACTGACATTACAGGGGGAAGTAAATGTCATTAGTTGTGTTTTATTTAGAGGACGTTGCAATGGTCATTTAATTTGACTCTAATCGTAGGTTCCCGCTTAAAAAAACTAAATTCACCCTAAAAGGGCTATCATAACTTCATCCAAACAAGGCACAATGAATGGCATTTACTTTTCCCCATAATATCAATCAACTTTTATTGAAGACATTTCTTTCTGGAACGCTTAGTTTTGAAGATATTGTACAGTCTCAACTTTGTTGCAGTTTACAATACCTTGTGAAATCTCATTTGTTGGCCCCTTATTGTTTATTTTTACTTTCTCTACTACGTATAGTAAGTAGGGGAAGTATTGCATTCCACCCAAAAATTCGATACCGAGATTTCACCGGAAATACATGTTTTGAGACCTCCTGAATCCAAAAAAAGCATTTTTGGAAACATGTCCGTGTGTGTGTGTCTGTGTGTATGTGTGTGTGTGTGTGTGTGTGTGTCTGTGTGTCTGTGAACAGCATAACTCAAAAACGAACAGTCGGATAAGCACCAAACTTGGTATTTAGGTTCAGTATGTTCCAGCAATGCGACACGAAGGTTTTCAAGAAAATTCCCCCACCCCAGACTACCATTTACATGGAAGATTTTTCGAAAATTTTAATTTTCTCAAAACTGGCTCTAACGATTTTGATGAAAATATCATATGTTTAAGATAATGTCATGAGAAATGAAATGTATATCTCGAATTTTCTGGGAATGTCTCCAAAAGTATTCTTCATTGTGAACGACTTTTGCATAACTGGTAAACCATAAGAGATAGACAAAATTTTACTACACACAAAATGTAGATCGTGTTAAAATACACAACTTATGTCATATACATTTCTTTTGTTGAGTGAACCGTTTTCGAGATATTGCTTGTTATTTCCTTAAATTTTCCAATACTTATACTTTTTCTCAAATTCGTTATTCATTTTTATGTCCTGGACATGCAAAGAGAATGGAATGCGCCACATAGCAACCAGCGTTAAAATATTTGACTATCGCTTAAAAGCTACATATTTCCCTTGCATCTACAAGAAAATTACCAATAAGATTGACATCTCGATATCTCGATTAACATGAAGCACATGGAAAATAGGCGTTTATAAAATTAGATTGTACAAGAGTAGAGAAAGTCATGTGAGTGGAACACATCAGATTTTTTTTAATTTGGGTTTGTCCTCCGGCTAGCTATTATAACTCAGTCGAGCAGGTGTCTCTAAGCAAGGTGTGTAAACGGAAAGGAGCTGTTGCCAAAAAAATAAAACTGATAAAAAAACTATGAATGTAGACTTTTATTGACGTCACGCTTAATTATTAATTAACATTTAATTTTTGTACGCGCCTTACTAAAACTGTGATATTTCCGAATGTAACTACAATCGATTTAGTTGCCGCGCACCAATTACTTCGCGGACTTTACACTTTTGTAACTAACTCTGTGACGTGCACCTCGTGAGAGATTCTTCAGAACTGTGTGTCGTGCACCTCGTGAGAGATTCTTCAGAACTGTGTGACACTTGCTTATGGCTCGAGAATATATACTCCTTCACCTCGAATTGCCTAAACATTATAATATAGCTGCTATTGGTTACCAAATTGCGCCCACTTTAGCGTCTGTTTTGGTCAGCCAATCACTGCTGCTAATATATATGCTCTAAGAAAGATATTCCCTCTATTTCTAAAAAAAGCACGCTACCCTGATGTCATTTGTTTGTCTCTTCCTAGTGATAAACAACTCACCCCCTCGGTTTATTGTTAACCACTTCTATTGTCAGTTTCAGTTAAGCCGTGTTATTTCCTAATAATACTTATGGTTAACAAACATCTAGAATCATGTACATACACTAATATTAATTTACACTACAATCACTCTGACATTCACAGCATGTTATGATATAAAATATTGCCTCAACTTAAACGGTCCACTGTGTATAGTTAGCAAAATTTAACTATATGTGTGGCGATGTCAAAATAAAATAATAAACGTTGTAGATTGACAAGAGATATCATACCTCAAAGACGAACGGATTGTGCTTTAAATTTCCGGTCTTTTAGAAGTTAGCCACTATTAGGATTAATTATTGTATTTTGATAATTGTTTTTTCACACTAGTCTAATTCGGAAAATCACACTTGAAAAATCCAATGCCACAGCCTCTCGGTGGCGATACATTTACCACTTGGGTTACTATGACGTGAAACCCGTACGTGTATTAAATCTTCTCATATGTGTGATATCTCTAATATTTAAGATAGTCTTGAAGGTTTACTGGGATATTTACCTACAAACCTTGTATTATTTTTCCTACCGCTATCTAGATTAAAATATAATTCTTTAATTGTATAACACTGTTCTTTTGTACTTTGAAATAGGCGGCTCCGTGGTCGAGTGGTTAGACCGCTCGCCCTCCAAAAAGGCAACCCGTGATTCAGCCTCGGGGGCCCGTATGTGGGGTTTGTGGTGGATAAAGCAATATCTGGGTGGTTTTCTCGGGGTTCTCCGATTTCCCTGGCCATTCATTCTACCAATTGCTCCTCGTTCAACTTTCCTTTCATCCATTTTGGCTTAGCCCTAGACACAAGGAGAATAAGCAGACTAAGTAAGTAGGTACTCTGAAATAATTCACAAGCAAGTTAAAACCAACTTAGTAAAGAGTTTGTTTATTTTCCTAATATCAATATCACAACCAGCCCTAAAATGGGATTGCTTGTCTCATTTCGTACGCATATTTAAAATTGTATACCTTCTGTTTAACGTATGCCTTGGAAATTTTATTTCTTAGTGCCAAAGAGGCACTATAACACCTCTGAAAAAATTATAAATATGTTTCAAATATTATGACAAACAAGTCTTTCCTATAACATTTTTGTTTAAGCAAACTGGGAAACATTTCTTTTATTCAGAAAGGAATTTAGATAAAAAAAACTCTCCATATTACCCTTCAAAATAGCACATTTCGGTTTTTAATCGGACCAACCTGAGAAAATTGCAAAAACATCTTGAAGAATACAGATTTTGTGTAATAATAAATGTTAGTAACGAAAACCGTGCCGCATTTTTCTATATATCATTAAAGCAGTACAAATGTGATTTGATAAATTGATTAAACCATTTTTCTTTTTGTTCGTACGCCTCTCCATGCCAAGCATGTGCTCGTAACTTTAACGAAAAAGCATGCGCTCTGGAGAGGTTTATTCTATTCCAATTTACAGATTATTCGGATTTTCCTTAATTCGTTTAAGTTCCTGTCCCAATTAGTTGGGATATATGAGTTTATACTGTGCTTTGATAAGACTGGATTTTAAGATAAGGGTATACTAGAATAAGACAATTAATATTATGTTGATCTAGTGGCTAATTGCAGTTTTAGCTGAGAATTAAAGACCGTAATTACTGTACGCATAAATTTAGTTACCAAGAATGTTCATATACTTAATTGCATAGCATTTAAGATACAATATTTCGCTCTGCAGTGGAGTTTTTATTTCGAGTTGTGTTGTGGCCTATGGGACTTTCATTCTTATTCTGGATCTTGCTGTTGAAGAATCCCTTAGTACTACACCACGCCTCCGTGGACGTCCTCTTGAATGATGAATCATTACTAAACACCGGACATATACACAAAATAAAGCATGTAATCCAATATAATACAACGAACAGATCAAAAAACACACATTTACGCGAATATAGCGCGTCATTGAATCTATGCGCACTCCAAATTTGAAAATTAAAATAGTAAAAAGTGTTGGTTGGCAAATTTAATGCGTGAACAAGATATAACTATGATGCATAAACAACATTTGAAATAAACAGTTACTACTGCCAGCCAGTATTGCAAGTAACTTTCTGCTAGTATTAGTTTCAAATAATGCCAATGTCTGTTGCCGTCTTAAACGAACTTTGCTCTCCGTTCATTGAACTGTCTTCCTACCTTTTATTATTTTTTGGCATAAATAATTTTGCGCTTGAAAGTAGCGTGATAAGATGTCCTATTTGCCCTCCGTGCAATTACAAGACCTTCATCCGCTCCAAACTTGACTATGGATGTATGTCTACCAAGGTGCTAGTACCTCTGCTCTTAAAATGCTCGACACCATACAGTACTCTGCCTTACGAATAAGCTTAGGAGTCCTCTGTACCAGCCCTATAGACAGTCTCCATAGGCCAATGAGCCTCCATTAGCCATCAGAAGGAAAATGTTAACCGCATTTTATACCGTTCGTATTATGGCTAGAGCAGGTACAACCGCATTCATCCCTACGTCTTTCTCACTAACACAGGAGCAATCCTTATCATGAATCAGTTCTAACAAGTCAGCTTCAATAATCGCCTCTTTCAATGTCTTGATGAATTTAACATATTACCTGAACTAATTCCCTGTTGCTGTCCACCTGTAGCACCCTGGAAGCTCAAGCCTCCCTCGTCCAGATACAGCAAATCCGCTACTGAGAGCTCTACATTGCGAAACATGTTTCAAGATGTCTTCACATCAAATTCATCTTCATTTCTGACTTATACTAATGGCTCTTAACTTGACGCAACTGTGGTTGCGCAGTAGTGTTCTCTGATCACTCGATGCTGAATTTGGTAAATATATAAAACTTATCTGGACTCCGTCGCACGTCGGCATCCGAGGGAACAAGGAAGCTGACGTTGGAACTAAAAGCCACCAAGCATCCTCCAAATAACTGTAGAATACTTTGAGTTCCTGGGTTACATCCACAAGAAGATCACTCAGATATGGAAACAGCATTGGAACAGCTCATCTACAAGTAAACTGCATGACATCTACTCTCCTCGATTTCCTAAATACCCAGTGATTTCTCTTCCTTGCAAGGGCCAGTTACTCTCACACGATTACACACAGGACGCACCCACTCTTACCCTATATCTCAATGATTTTTCTCCACTTTGCAACTTCTGTAATTGACCACTTACTGTACCTCATATGATTCTAGATTGTCATCACCATTCGAGTGCAAGACGAGTTTGTGAAGTTTCAGACATGTGATCCATTAGCAATCCAGTGTTTAAGGAAATGGTACTTAAGTATATTAAGCAAACTAAGATATACGGCAAATTATACATTGCCGTTTGTGAAAATTTCAACACCAAGAAGGAAACGCATGAATTCAATGACTTTAATACCACAGGTTAGGTACGTGACAAGTAACAAACGAAAAACTTTTCATATCTATACATGACTTTTGAACCCTAATGTTCAATATTTGGCGTGGCCTACATGTGCTACAATCAGAGCTGCTATACGCCGTGGCATTGAATCAAAAAGGTTCTGAATAAGTTCCTGAGGGATTTCCCTCCTCGCAGTTTGTATTCAAGCCCATAAATCCGTGACACTGGTTACTGGAGGACCGTGACGCACCAGGTGCTGACCAACCACATCCCAGACATGTTCGATGGGCGACATGTCAGGCGAACGTGCAGGCCAGGGAAGCAATGGTACCAGTCGCTCTTTGAAGAAGGCTTGTACATTCCTCGCAATATGTGGTTGGGCATTGTCCTGTTGAAATGTGGCCCATGGAGATTCCTGAAGCAAGGAGATTACCTCAGGCTTTACAACCAGCGTTACTGTTCAAAGTGCCCTCAATTTGTAGGAGGCGAGATCGGTTGTTGTAACCAATGGCGCCCCAAACCATCACACCTGGTGTTTGTCCGCTATGCCGCTAAACAATGCAGCCCTCCAGGTTGCACTCATCACGGTACCGCCGGACTTGTATGCGGCCATCACTGTAGGACACGTTGAAGTGTGACTAGTCCAAAAAGACTATATTTTGCCACTCAGCACCCCAGTGACGGTGTTCTCGTGCCCACTGCAGTCGGAAGAGCTTGTGGTTTTTGGATAATGAAAGCCGATGTAATGACATGCGTGCAACCAGTCCAACTACAGCAGACGGGCGACGAACCGCTGATGCAGACAAGTTCACACCTGTTGCAGTGCTCCAGCGTCGAGCCAACACTGTGCATCAAGCTGTACGGTCCGTTATGGCCATGTGGACAAAATGACTGTCATCCCGTGCTGTGGTCATGTTCCGTGGTCCAGTACCCGCTCTTCGCTGCTTACGACTTTCATCTAACCACTGCTTCCACACACGCAACACTGTCGTAGCACCTTGTCCTGTACGAGCCGAGATATCACGGTATGACAAACCCGCTTCATTCTGCCCCGTTCGAACTCGTTCAAATGCCGATATGGCTTCCTTTGACTTTGACGAGGTATACTGGCACTCACTTTATTGTTTCCACCTTGTTTGACAGCTCTGCACTGACTACACTGGGCGCAACACTGACGTCGGACCGACACGAGAGGGCTCTGTTCGGCCTACGTGTACCCTATCTCTTTGCAAACCTAATCACTTATTGCTTGCACACTCTTCTACACTTCCACTAATTTTGGACTTATTCGGGAAATTCTTTCTTGGTGTTGCAATTTTCACAAACGGCAGTGTATTATTACTCTATTTACTCTACGTCGCTTTAACTACAGGGTTATATCGTGACGGATCTGTTGGTACATAACTCTTAGATCGAGTCGTGGCGGACATTAGCCTTCTAGGTCTCATCCCTGTAACCACCCGCTTCGTCGTGTCACAGAGACCCTAGATCATAGCAACTGGATCTTCTTCTTCGTGCTGTGAGATGGCATTAGGGTGACAGAAAGGAGGACAGTTAGCCTTCTAGGTCTCATCCCTAAAACCTTGCTTCGCCATGTCTCCATAGAGACCCTAGTGCACAGCAGCCAAACATTCTGCTTCGTGCCGTGGAGATGGTATTAGGGTGCCGTCCAGACCACTTGCTTTCATTGTCTGTGGATAGATGGCACAGCATTCGCTGTTACCACAGTTTTACTATTGTTTAAGACTCAAGCTGGAACTTTGGGTCATGGTATTAAATACCCAATCCGGTATTTACTTAAGCGATTGAGGAAACCACGAAATAACCTCAGCCAGATGTGTCCGTTCATGGGATTTGAAGCCGGGACCCCCCGAATGCGGGCCACAGACGTTAACGCCTGAGCCATCCCGCTCGGTGCCAAATTATAAGGTTGTCTGACTAAGCACATTTACAATGTAATTTATTATAGTGGTTTGTATACTTATAGAGTCGCGATATGAGCAGCGAGTTCAAGCGACTTAAAATAAATTTAAATACCAAAAACTCCTGAATACCTACTAATTCCAACTCCCCTTGCAATAATAGATCACCGATAAATGTAACGAACGAAGTAGAGAATGACAACAATGTATTAATATATATATATATATTCTTTATTGTCGTTTCAACTTTAAAGTCATATCGCGACTACTTTAGACTACAGAACATGATTACAATGAAAATACAATGTTTTTAACAGTAATAGTACATACAACTTTATATTCTATAGACACGTGTGCTACACATTGTTATACAATTTGTCGCTTTCATAAACTTTAGAGTTCTTTGTTGAACTGAATTTAGGGCGTCTGGTGGTCTGTTGGGGATGTCACATCTTTCTCTGTGTTGTAAGTAGTGACGGAAGGCTGTAACGAGATGATTAACTGTGACTTTGGATCTGCAGAGGTCGCACATAGGAGGAAGGTCACGGTTGAGGAGATGTTTGTGCGTTATAGAAGTATGTCCATTATACAACTTGGTCTTTGCGGTTGAAATGATAGTGTTGAAGTTTGGACTCGGAAATGTAGACATCGTGTAACTTGCTTCTAGATGTGGCTTTCCATCTTTGTCTCCATTGATTAATGCAAGTCTTTTTGGTGAAGTTGATGAAGTCGTGTGTGGGATAAGTTTTATAAATTTGAATGCAGTTACCGGGGAACTATCAACGATTTTGCACTCAAATATATCGCGTCTTTGAATCTAATGCGCACCACAATTCTGAATACTGCATTTATATAAAAATGGAGCAGATTGGATTCGCAAAAATACGGTATAAAAGCTTTAAATTTGCGGTTGCATCTTTTTTACTTTCTCTACCACGCACATAGTAAGTAGAGAAGGTATTCACGGAAATACTTTAAAATCTCCTGAATAAAACAAAAAAAGCAATTTTAGAAAAAGGTTCCGGTGTGTGTGACTGTGTGTCTGTCTGTGTCTACGAACAGCAGAATTCAAAAATTAAAAGGCGGATAAATACCAAACTTGGTATTTAGGTTTAATATCTTCCAAATATGCGAAACAAAGATTTTCAACAAAATACCCCACCCCAAACTACCCTTTACATGAAAAAAGTTTTGAAATTTTTTATTTTCTAAAAAAAGACTAGCGATTTTGATTAAAATACCATCATATATGAAAGATATTTACATCACAAATGAAATGCGCCTATGTTGAATTTTCGGGGAATAGCCTATGAAGTCCTCTTCATTCAGAAGGAATTTTGTATAATTTGTATACATCGTAAACGTCACTACACAAACTTACTACACTTACTACACAAAAAAATGTAGATCTCTTAAAAACACACAATTCATTTAAAGAAAAATTTTTGTGGCATAAACCGTTTCTGAGATATCCTTATTAAAAGCTCGAATTGTACATTTATTGGTCATTTTCTTTAAGTCCTTTCAACATTCATTTCTTTCTCGCGATTGCGTGGAAACGGTATGGAATTTTAAGGCCAGCATATAGCGTCCAGATTTAAAAAAAATTGACTATCGACGTTCTCTTTGTATCTATAAGGAATTGTGTAATGTAGTTATTTCTGCAAAGGTTTATTTGGATTAAAATGCAGTAGATAGAAAAATAAGCTTAAGTAAGAATAATTTTAATACCCAGTCATAAACGGTAGAGGATAGAGAAGGTCATATGAACGCATCACATGAGAATTTTTTTTAGCGATAAGCTGTTGGTGAAATGGTTACCAACACTGCGATCAACGTGCAGATGTAAATAAACACTTTTTTCTGTTTGACTGCAACAAATATAGATGGCTATGAACTTAAAACAAGTAATTACTGAAAATGTTTTGGCAATTAAAAGAAGTAATTTTAGAATTTGAGACTAAAGAGTTTGGATTGGTGTGTTACTCATTCAAGATTAATGTGTAAATTCATTTAAAACTTTAAATTATAAATATATAAGAAGATATGGCATACATACTACAAACCATTGCACTCCAAAACATGTTACGAGCGTTAACTGTCTGTTTAAGGGGTTTTGACCAGTAACACGATTTCGTTCGAGAGTAGATTTCCGACGGGTTGCCCTCTGGTACACACGTCCTTTTATTTTTAAATAGTCGGGTCTTGTTTATGGGCGCATGCTTTTTGGGGCACACTGTATAAATAGATAAATACATAAATAAAACACTAAGGGTACGGTTGCTGTGCTTTCTCGCATGTAAATGGGAGCTGCGGTAGGAATGTTTTATCATCACACCACGGCATGGCATGCCCCTTCCCACTTCAGGTAGAAATGTACTTTTCTCTTTCCGTTTCGTGTACATAGTCTTTTTTTTCCGTTTAAAGTATTAACAAAACAGGCGTGCTTGTATGACATTATCTCCGTACCGCACTCTCTCGGAAGCCAGAACATAACTCAATGGTGGGAAGGGGACACGATTTTAGGAATATGATGTACTAGAATAATTAAACGTCAAATAAAAATTAGCTCAGAATGCCCTCTATGCGCAGTATTCAATTAAAAAGCACTTCAGTGTATTTGGGCCTCATAAATTTTTAAATATCGTTGACGTTCCATTGTTCAATCTCATTTCAGGCTCAACGGGCTCCCTGGAGACCGGCTTGTCCAATTAGAATGTAGTTAATGCTTCTGCCATTATACTAAATTAGACGTTGTAATTGCTTTACTCCTGTGGCATGTACATGAATTATTGGCAGATATACAAGAAACTTCAGGAAGAACCAAGTTCCTTCCTCTGAAGCAGTTCATTTCTTCCTCTGACGTCTTCCTACAGATCTATTACCAACTCAGATTTAGCGAGAACTTGAGAGTTCAGAGTAAATCAAGTTTCAATGGGTGTGCATACTAACATCAAAATCAGTTAACAGGTAAAACTGATTTTAAAAAAAATGTAATGCGTTACATTCACATCACTTTCTCTATTCACTCTTCTAAAAACTGCTGTTACAAAGGATTATTCTTCTATCTAATTATTGTTAATACAGACAAGAAGAATATAATAAGCTAAAGCGATAGTTATATGTTTTCAAAGCCGGTTGTTATGTGATCCTTTTGAAACTCTATTCTCTTTGCATAAAGACGAAAATAAAGAAAGAAAAAATAATAGCGTTTTGCATTTGAGATATGTGTGAAATATTTGAAAATTCAAACCAATAACAAAAAATATCTCGGATTTGTTCAAAGTGTGTGCTTCGACGAGATCTACATTTCTTTTTACAATAATATTTTGTATATCTCTTACGATTTACAAATTATGCAAATGTGATTCACAATAAACAGAACTTCAACGAATATGTCTAGAAAATTTAAGACATATATTTATTTTTAATGAAAATACAGTATGTTCATAGATCGGCCGGACCGTTCCGCAGCGGTCTTGGACTGGATAAGGATTGGCGCGCCTTCCGCCAGAATTACACGTAAACGACCAGTAAGAAATGGGTACGGAACACCAACTACTCTACTAACTTATATTAGGCTTACCTGCAGCACAACAGATGTTGAAATTGATGATCTTCAACGCGAACACTTTCCCTATATCTCCGAAAACAATTCTGGTTTACTCGCAAAGTTCATGTTGACTGATTGCCTCTATGTCTCTCGTGATGTTATCCTTCAATTCTTGTAACGTGTAGGATTTGATGCGTACACTTTATTCTTTAACGTTCCCCATAAATAAAAATCCCATTGAGATAGGTCAGCGGAACTAGGTGGCCACAATCCTCGACTAACTATTTTGTCACAATACACACTTTCCAATTCATGCATAGAATTCGTAGCAGTGTGCGCTATAACTGAATCTTGCTGAAACCAGCTACACAATCTTACATTTATTGCTAGTTGCGGAAAATATGTATTTAAAATTAAATTTACCTAAACGTGTGAATCAACCGTTGTGTCGAAAAATATGGGACAGATAATTCTACGCGCACTCACTGCCTACCAAACCTCAAGTTTTGCAGCGTGGTGAGGAACTTCATGAATAAATGGAGATTTCCGGTAGCCCAGTATCTTTCGTTCCGAGTAGAAACGTAACCTTGAGGATAAAACCACGCTTCATCAGTGAAGAACGCTAAAAGTGCGGTTGCTACAGCGCTACTCTCTGGCGACAGGCGCGCCACCCCTCACCCAGCCCAACGCCGCGGAACGGTCCGGTCGATCTACGAACGCATTTTAGTTTAAACATATAGTATTTTAATCAAAATCGTTAGGGGAATTTTTTTGAGAAAATAAAAAATTTTTAAATTTTTTTCTTGTAAAGGATGGTTTGGAATGGGGGGATTTTGTTCAAAATCTTCATGTCGCATCTTTGGAAGGTCCTGAAATTAAGTACCAAGTTTCATATTGAACTGAATTTTCGTTTTTGAGTTACACTGTTCACAGACACATACATTCCTAGACACAGATCTTTTTCTAAAAATGATTTTTTTGGGTTTAGCAGGTATTTCCGGTGAAATCTCGGCATTGAATTGTTAGGTGGAATACAATACATGCTCTGTTTGCTGTAACTACGTGGTAGAGAAAGTAAAAATATATTATTTTCTATATATACATGTTAAACGTTTCCGGTGAAATTAGTACTTATTTATTAGCCACAAAGAATTGCGAGCATTTTAATAGAGGTTTAAACCAGTTTTAAATGCTTTCTGCTCACAATATATGATTTAGGTTTATCTGAAAACATATTGAATTAAAAAAGTATACCCTCGAAGGATTTAGTGCAGATATTTTCGTGTGGTTTGAATTTTGGAAGTATCTCCAATGTATTATGTATACATAATGCGGAAAAAACAATGTGCAAAAAATTGTAGCAAGCAGTACCAAAATAATCATTTTTACTTCTTCTATCACGTACCTGGTGGGTAGAGAATGTATTGCATTTCACTTAATAATTAGATATCGAGATTTCACCGGCAACACATGTTTTGAGGCCCCCTATTCCAATAAAAAGTACTCTTAGGAAAAGGTCCGTGCGCATGTCTGAACAGCATATCTGAAAAAAAATCTTCGTTACACTCACATGACTTTCTCTACTCTTCTACAAACTATTTCTACAAACGCTTATTCTCCATATCCTGCATGTTATTCGAGATATCTAACTGTTAATCTTATTGCTAATTTTCTTGTAGATACAAGGGGAATTGGTAGGCTTTAAGCGATAGTCAAATATTTTAAGAGCTGGTTGCTATGTGGCGCATTCCATTCTCTTTGCATTACCAGGACAAAAAAATGAATAACAAGTATTGGAAAATTTAAGGGAATAACAAGCAATATCTTCAAAATGGTTCACTCAACAAAAAAATGTATATGACACAAACTGTGCATTTTAACGCGATCTACATTTTTTTGTGTAGTAAAATGTTGTCTATCCCTTATGGCCTACCAGTTATGCAAAAGTCGTTAACAATGAAGAATACTTTTGGAGACATTCTCAGAAAATTCGGGATATACATTTCATTTGCCATGAAAATATCTTAAACACATGATATTTTAATCAAAATCGTTGAATTTTTGAAAAAATAAAAATTTTGGAAAAATGTTCCATGTAAAGGGTAATATGGGGTGGGGGGATTTTCTTGAAAACCTTCGTGTCGCATCTCTGGAAGATTCTGAACCTAAATACCAAGGTTGGTGTTTATCCGACTGATCGTTTCTGAGTTTTGCTTTTCACAGACACAAAGACACACACAGACACACACGGACATGTTTCCAAAAATGCTTTTTTTGGATGCGGGGGGTCTCAAAACATATATTTCCGGTACAATCTCGGTATCGAATTTTTGGGTGGAATGCAATAGTTCCCCTACTTACTATAAGCAGCGGAGAAAGTAAAAAAGATGGTATAAACACAAAACTTGGACTCCGCTGATGTTGAGGCCTTGATAGCCTTGAAACAATCGTGCATCTTTTACCATCATGATGTAAGTGGAAGGCTTTTGCTATCATTTCGACTCGTTAATTTTATCAATTAGCTCTTCGCTGTTAATATTGTCCTACTTCAACATTAATACCAAACTTGGTATTTAAGTTCAATACCTTCTAAAGATGCGACGCAAATATTTTCAAGAAAAGCATCCTATACCAAACTACCACTTTACGTAGAAGATTTTTCGAATTATTTTATTTCCTAAAAAATGGGTCTACCAAAGACAACAAAGCTTCTTGAGAATAGTTTATATATCCGATATAAGCGATAGAAGCAGAGAAAGTCGTGTGAGTAACACATTTATATTTTTAGGATAGGAACGAGTTGACGCAAATGCAGTACAATAACAGTGGCACTGCATGATAGTTATTAAAATATGAGTTCATTGGTCGCTCAAAATGTTAATACACACAAGTGTATATACTGATGTGGATAAAACGTAACCCATAATGGAACATAGCTGCTTATGTTTTCACTGAAAATCTTGCTCCTCCCTCTGCCAGCGTGACCTGCTCTATTTTCCCGGGCATAATTCTAACCACTGGATTTGCAGGGTACTTTACCTTCCTAAAATATGGTGGAACTGCCGAAGGGTAACATTAGAACTTAAACCTTGTATTTTCATGCTACACTATCGTTTTTTTTTAATTCCAGTTTGGTTATTGCCGTCGATAGTGGTAACAATTTAACCTTCGTCTCCATGTCGCTAATGAAAGCTCTCATATAAATATCGTAATTTGTCAAGTTTAACTACACGTGCAAAGAATTCGTCATCCCTTCCTTCACAAGAGGTTGTAATTGGTTAGGCTTTGACCTTTCCTTGTGTTCCAATCGTAGTGAAACTGCTTCATAGAGGTGACATCCGAACCACATCGGGGCCAAAGGATAGAGTGGGGGATTTCCATACGCTATTTAGGTGTCACTCTAGATAAGGACCTAACATTTCGTAATACAGGCGGGAAACAACGAACAGGGCTAAGGGGGTGGTAGCTGTCTTATACCTGGTTCTAGTTTCCACCATCCGGTTCACTTCAAGTTACGCCTTTATAAAGCTCTTATATTACCTCTGATGCTCTACGCCTGTGAGGTGTGGGGCATGGCAGCAGATTCCTGGCTTCTCTGGCTTCAGCGGATTCAGAATAGGGGACTTCGGTCCATCTATTCTGTCTGTCGTCGCTTTCCAGTCAGGCTACTACATGAGACCTCGACCCTACCATATGTGGGGGGTATAATTAGACACCGGGCATCAAAATTTTACGGAAAATTGATTTACCATGAGAACGCCCTTGTCAGATCCCTGGGGACTATTTACCTCAAGAACATCAATACAGACGCTACCGGGTTTCTCGCATGGCTTGCGGGCACCCCCAGTAACGAAGGCTTTAAACCTGCCAACAGCAAAAACATGCTGTCACTAAGTAATCCCCCCTCCCCATGGGAGTGGTCAACAAAATTCAACCAATCAAAATTTAAACAAGAATAAACAGCAGCGGAGCAGGGCACTGGCGCTGCTCCTGAAAAGGTAGCCACTGAGGAGCCTATAAAAACATAGCGCTACCTCCCATCACACCCCCAACATCAACACCAAACCGTCACCTTACGAAAATTCTTCCTACCTATGGTAAAGCCCTTCCAAAGGTAGGTACATACCAAACTCACCACGAGCCTACAAGATCGACTCCACCTCCTCCAACACTTTTTCATTTCACATCGCTTATGAATTGTTCATTGGTTATTGACTGTTTTTCAGCCCAGGCACATAGAGAACTGATACCGGCTGGGGAAGTCAAAAGTTGGTTACCTGAAACAAATAGGACCCCGTCCGAAGACGATATCGCGATGAACGGGAATATGTCCGAAGAACGAATGGAAACTAATAAGGTGAGTTTAAAAAGTCCGCCTTTTTGGTTATTCCAGGTGGAGAGAGAGTTCAGTATTTCCAGTATCTAAGAGACTAAATTTAACCTCCTAGTGGAATATAAAAATATTGAAAATACTTCAGACATCATTAATAATATGGAAGTAAATACATACTCCTGGCTAAAAATTAATATTAAATATTTTCGAAGAAAGCAAGATAACCTTATTAATAGACTGGTTACTGGAATGGACTTAGGGGACCACAAGCTTAACCAATTATTACGAAAACTTCAGGTCTTAGCAAGAGTAGACCTGTAGGAAAAGGTACTAAAACTCTTTGGTTAGAAAAACTGCCGACTCTATAAAGAACATCTTAGTTGGCAGTGATGAGAGACTCGAAAAGATGATTACAATGGCCGATAAAATCAAGGAAATGAATCCCCGGAACGAATTATTTGCAATTAAAGGTGATGCGAGCAAACAACAGCAGCTTCCTTGTATAATGTCCGATCTAATGGCTAGAATTTCCGGATTGGAGCAACAAATAACGGCCTTATCCATTGATCATCCAAGCACGCCTTAACTCGGAAGCTGTGACCACCGGCGTAGTAACAGCCATAGTAAGTCTCGAAATACACAAATACATACTGTTACTACCATTTTCGCTTTGGACACCATTGTAAATCCTAAACATCTACACCCCATGTAGTTTTCAGGACAGGGAAGCGGAACCCTGCAGCATATAGGGGGAGGGCTGATACATCGAACACTTACAATACAATATTTTAAAACAGGTTTTATTTATTCATATTTTAGTTATACAAAATTTGTTTCCACTCTGTTTTATCTTTTTTTAAGGATTTCCAAAAAGAGGTAGACTTTCTTTCGTTTTTATTGCCAACATTTTAATGCAAACCTAACGTATTGTGGCAAGAGAGTATAGAAACAGCTGTGAGCTTGCATCTCCGGAAACCTTACGGAGGGAAAAACACAATTACAATCTAGGGAAATGGGTCACTTTTTATATACGTAAGTGTACGCACTGTCTCAACTAATGAGTGCTAGTACATAATGAGAAACTAGCCATTACATACACATACTGTACTGAACAAGACAGCATTGCCGCACCATTCTGTAGGCTTTACATCAGACACACCTATGGCTATATCGTCATTCTTTATCAAATCCTTGTTGATCGAGAATCATTGAAATGTATCAAACTTTAACCGCTGTTAAAATGTAGTTGCGGTGCATCATTGTTGATTTTCGTTCATTGAACCGCCACCAGCTATTTATTTGTCGTCCTCCGTGGACTAGTGGTACCGTGCTAGCCTCTAGTTGCCAAGGTCGCGGGTTCAAACCCGGCGGAGGGCGATGGATTTTTTCGGGCGTAAAAATTCTTAACATAGCTTCCTTCGGAAGGGAAGTAAAACCGGTGGTCCCGTGTCGTAGATTTACGGCACGTAAAAGAACCTCAAGCCTGATAAAGAGGCCTCTGAGCAAAATTACGGGTCTTTCACGCCCAATATAGAATGGGACGCTAAAAACCATAGTAGTTAAATAGCGTCCATAAATAAAAACTCAATTTAATTTAACCGTTCGCTAGATTGCTGAACGCTCATGATTCTACGAGAATTACTCATAGGAAAACGTACAACCCTATACCCAACGCGGTTGCAGTGCAATGACACATTCCTTGTCTATATTGCTTCGTTTTTGTTTTGAATTTGAAATCTTGTATGACTGGACATTCGTTTGGCGATAAACGAATGTGGAAAAGAAATAGTGGTTTCCAAACCTTTTCCCAGCATGAGATAGACGTTATATTGGAACTAGCTATCTCCAAGGAAAATAAAAGGACTGACTCATGCCTTTAAAGAACAAGCAGGAGGCGTTAATGTATATAGCCATGCATTTAAGTATGACACAAAGCGAAATAGCGTGAGTGCTGTATGCAAGCTTTCGGGAAATTAAAAAAGTTATTTGTAAACTGCGTTAGTATATCTAGCATTTTGATACTACTGCAGAATTCCTTAAGTTATAAAGATATGACCTAACCTCCTTTTACATGGAACGTTTTCAAAATCTTTTATTTTCTAAAAATGGCTCCAACGATTTTGATTAAAATATCGTATATTAAAAACATCTACATGATAAATAAAATATATACCTTAAATTTTCTAGGAATAGCATGTGAATGCTTCATTTGGAAGGAATTTTGTATAAGCTTCTATAACTGGTAAACGTTAAGCGTTAGACCGAAAGGTACCACACAAAAAATGTATATCTCTTTAAAATACAACATTTATTTAAAATAAGTTTACTGTAGCACCAGTCATTTCCAAGAAAGCCGTTCTTAATGGTAAGATTTGTTCAATCCTTTGTCATTCGTTTTAAGTACATCAATTTTCAGTTGTTTCTCGCGATTCTCATGGAAACAGTATGGAATTTTAAGGCCAGCATATAGATTCCAGTTCTTAATCATTTGACTATCACTGTTCTCTTTGTTTCCTAACGTAATATGTAATGTAGCTATTTCTGCAACGGTTTATTGCGATTATAATGTAGTAGAAAAATAAGCTTTAGTAAGAATAGTTTGTATACCCACTAATAAACGATAGAGAGTAGAGATGCTAAGGTGAATGTATCACATCAGATTTTTTCTGTTTAGATAGTTTGAAAGAAAGTATCCAGATTTTAAAAGGGATTTAAGTTTCTGTTTGGTGAAATATGATGTATTCTTAGTATTTAAATTATTTGAGGTATTTATTTCACAATTAATTGAATGCCCGGTAAGAGAGTTAGTAATTCTAATATGTACAGTGCCTTAGTTTTATTGCAAGGACACAGTCGCCTTATATGCGTATCGGCCGATGCGGCAGTGACCTCGGCATTAGAAGTGACGCAACGACGTGTTAAGGATGTATTTATCAATGGCGAACTCTCTCAGTCGTTGCTTTGTCTTCGTGTTGTGAAGTGTTTCGACAATACGTGTGTTGTGTGTGATTGCCTTAGGAATATTGTTCTCCTATTAGTCCACGGAAATGCCTGCGAACAAATTCACGCTTGAACGTGAATTATGTACCATACATACGTGAAAATTGAATCATGTAGAAAGGTGTGTAGACAATTTCAGCAGCAATTTCCTGGTTATCCAGTTCCGGGTAGAGATACTGAGATATTTGGTCAATAAATTTAGAACGGGATCGCTAAACGTTAAAAATAAAGTTTATAGAACAATTCCCACAACATAGACGAACTTAAGGATAATATAAAAGCAGAAACTGTGAACATTACGCAAGAAGAACTCATGTATGTAAGTGGTAATTTCATCCGAAGATGTCAAGAATGAATTCGCGCAGGTTAGTACTCGCTACATACATGTTACTAACACTCGTAAGTAACGCGGCAGTTATGAATGGAAAACCCCGCAGTGTAGTAGACTGTGTGTGAAGCACGCTTTTGCGCGATCCCTGGCCTTGGCATAAAACGAAGGAGCGGTGTCTGTAATTGCATGAAGTTACCTTCTACCACAGTATAATTGGGTTCATATCATATCTGAAATTGGAAGATTTAGTCCTCTTTTTAATTTGACAAGCTGGGGTTGAGCTATATTAAGAAATAAATAAATGCCTAAGTAGAATAATAAAACTTATTACATTGTATTTGTTGAATAGTCTTCATAAGTACTAAATTCTCTTACTTGCTGCATCAATACAATAATGTACTGCAACAAACCTCTTCACCTCTCTTCATCTTGGAGCAATATATTTTCGACAAAGTTTTCATATCTCAGTAAGTAACGATTTTTTTTATATAACTCGTTCTCTATCGAATCGCAGTTTTATTCCCTTAAGTTAAACACATTTACGCCAGTAATTCAATTCTACGGGAATTCCTAATGGAATCTCCATATATTTTCCAATTATGCCGTATCCGTCAATGCACCTAAATTGAATTTCCTATGATAGCAGCTCTTGATTTCTTACTTCTTTAAGAAGTGGTTACGTATTCATATCGATGTTTTAGAGCGTCATCCCATCTTGCCATTTTAGAAGCACAGGAAGAACAGGTATTTTATTTTCCGGGAGTTTCATCATCAGCAGAACGCCAAGAGAAAATTCGTCTACCTTTCTCTACCACTTCTAAAACATCGGAAGTGTATGTTTGAGGCCACCTGCACTCCCTTAACACATTTTTAGAAAAAGGTCCGTGTGAGTTTAACAGCTTGACTTAAAAACGAAAAGTCGTTTAAATATCAAACTTGGTACTTATGTTCAGTATCTACCAAGGGAGATTTTAAGGATTCCCCACACCAAAACACTCTTTACGAGGGAAACTTTTAGTTATTTATGATTTTCTCATAAATGGCTCTAATGATTTTGCTCCACCACGTGTTTAAGCTACTTTAAGACAAATGAAATGCATATCTTATATTTTTTGGAATAACTTGTGAAGTCCTCTTCATTCTAGTGACTTTTTAATTTCTCTACTACGTACAGGAAGTAGGGAAAGTATTACATTCCACCCAAAATTTCGATACGGAGATTTCACCGGAAATACATGTTTGGAGGAACCCTGAATCCAAATAAAGGATTTTTTATAACATGTCCGTGTGCGCGTGTCTGTCTGAACAAAAAATCAAAAACGAAAATATGATAAATACCAAACTTGGTATTTGAGTTTAGTATCTTCCAAGAATGCGACAACGAAGATTTTCAACACCCCAGATACCCTTAACATGCAACATTTTTCGAACGTTTTGATTTTCTCAAAAATGGGTCCTTACGAATTTGATTAAAATACCATATTTTAAGATGTTTTCATGGCAAATGAAATGCATATTTTGAATTTTCTGGAATGTCCCCAAAAGTCCTCTTCTTTCTGAATGGCTTTTGCACAACTGGTGAACCGTAAGAGATAGATAAAATTTTACTGCACAAAAAAATTTAGATCTCGTTAAAACACACAATTTATGTAATATTCTTGTTTTGTCGAGTGAACCATTTCCGAGATATTCCTTGTTATTTGTTTGAATTTTCCAATACTTATACTTTTTCTCAAATGGAAATTCGTTATTCGTTTTCTATGTCCTGGACATGCAAGAGAATGGAATGCTCCACATAGCAACCTGCTCTTAAAAGATTTGACTATCGCTTAAAGCCTACCATATTCCCCTTGCATCTACAAGAAAATTAGCAATAAGATAGTTTCTGCAAATGTTTATCTCAATTAACATGAAGTAGATGGAGAATAAGCGTTTGTAAAAATAGTTTTGCAAGAGTATACAAGGTCATGTGAGTGCAACATAGATTTTTATAGCCGGTAAACCGTAAGATTGCACCACTGGGTTTTTCCCATACCCAGAGGTGTTAAATATGGTGGAAAGGACTATTGCGTAGGCGCCAGGAATTGAAAAGAATCACCGTCATATATATTAACAATTTATTATAAAGGTTGCATTTGTAAACAATTCCATCATCAGCTTGCTTTAACATTTTAAAAGTTATGTGATTTAAAAATAATATGCTCGAAGACGACAATGTAATGTACTCTTTCACCTTCTTACAATTCAAGTTGCCCTACTAATCGAGAACATTTCTCAAACAAGGAATAATACAATGCAATGTTACACGAAGTGAAAAATATAAATGCTTCTTCCGTAAATGTCAATTTAGAAACACCAAGAGTAACTTGTAGCTTACCAAACAGTTGAAAATAATTTAGAAAATTCCAAAAGGAGTTTACGACAAATCTCGCCGACACAAAACCAGAACCCAAGTCTGGGTGCTATCCACTCGGTCCCTGGCCGAAGAGTGCCTATGCTGCCTGCTCAGGAGTTGCTGAAGTTTACCACGATTGTGATGGCGCTGGCGTCAGTAGCGTGAAGCAAACCAGCCAATGGTAACACTGCACGTCACTTTGAGTTGTGGAATGATGAATTATTCATGCATGACGATATCTTTCTCGAAACTTCAGTTGTTAACTGTTTCTCTCGATGACCCACGTCATCATTTCCGAAGCATTGGGCCGTTCTTGAGCTGGTTGCATAAGCCATGACCAAGAGTGCGGGGAAAACGGCACAAGATATAGAAAATATCTTACTGCACGAAAAGTGTAGATATTGTTAAAGTTCGCAACTTTTCTCAAATGTTTTTGTGGAGTTAACCATTTCAGAGATATTCCTTGTCACTGGTTTGAGTTCTCAAATACTTATACTTTTCTGAAATGGAGAGTCGTTACTTAATGTTTATTTTTTATTCGGGTTTCTTTATTTTTATTTATTTATTTTCTATTTTTGTTATAGTTATGTAAAGAAAACATCGAAACTTCAAAGGCATAACATAACGATAACGATAGCGATACGCTCTTTCAAAGGGGGACTATCACTTTAGCCTACTGTATTCTTCTTATACCTACAATGAAATGTATAATGAAACTTTATCTGGATGAACAAGAAGTAGGTAGAAAAATAATATCCATAAGAGTGGTTTATTGGATTGGAATGGCTACGGAGGTGGCTCGGCACTGATCCACATAGGAAACATTGTACCTACGCCCCACAAGGGGGCGTCCCCGGGAGGAAGGGGGAAGGGAGAGGAGAAACCAGGCAGCCGGAACCAAAAGTGACGGCAAAGAGATGGCAAGGTTCCTAAGTTTCCAGATAGAGACTCCCCAGCAGACGGATAGGCAGACCGGGTACCCCACCTCGCACAGAGTGATCCTACGCCCCTCAAGGGAGTTCGGATACCTCCGGCAGCCAACCGAAAGCCGGGGGACGGAGAGAGTTCCTGCCACACCACTCCGAAACACCATTGCCGACACTTCCAACCCTGAAAGAGACCAACGGATGAAAGATGAAGTGAAATGAGAATGGAGATGACATGGAGGGACAGGAAATTCGGGGGTGAGAAAGCTCCCAGCATTCGCCTTGCTACCCGGGAAAGCCTCCGAAAACACCCATGGGCCAGGAAGTTCGGCCACGGGAATCGAACCCAAGACTTCCCGAATGCGGGCCACGAGTGAATAGGGAAAGTCATGTGCACACTACACATCAGATGTTTTGGTCAGCGGACAGTATGACTATGCACATTTCGTCAACTGTCTTTTGTTGACAAAATATTTTATTATCGACATTCCCCTTGAGTTACTCAGCTGTCAAACGCATCCTATAACCAATTCCACAAAAACGCATCGTTTTTTGTTGATGAAATATCTGTTGATGGATCGTTCAAAAATCGTATTCCACTCGTATCCGGTATAAGGTTGTGTTTGGTAAACGTTATCATCAGACATGTGATACCTGGTTATTTATTCCACCCTGTGCTGAGGTATTTTTCCCTTACCCTGGAAAACTACTTTCGTTCTCAAAAGCATAAGCCAGAGTCTACAAATTGCATGCACATGTTGAACGGAGGTTATTAGAATATTAGAACATGAATATTAACTTTGATTTGGGCAAATCAAGCCCCGGTGAAGCCTTAGCATTTGCATTGCAAATTAAGGCTTCTAAACATTTATGAAAGACTTTTCTGTTTTCTTCCCAGACTAACAGAAACGTATTGAGGAGACTTCAAATCCTGCTTTCCGATGAAACCTGATATCAAAATTTTGGATGGAATATTGCAATACTTTCAAGTACACGCAGTACTTTCTCTAACTAATTGGTATTTGGTAGAGAAAGTAAAAAAATCGTGTGTGTTGCATTCTTTACTTTAATTTCTTCATAATAGTGAAACTGTTAGGAAACTGCGCTTAACTGCCATATCCGGGCATTTTCCCCATTCCCCTCCGTATAAGAAGTTCCCCCTCCACTGAAGTGGCCAGGAGTGGGATAGGTCGCGTGGTCAGAGATGCTGGAGGAGTGAGTCTTACCCATAGTAGAGAGAGAAAACGTTGGTATCAAAATTAGGAATAATGTGACGGATTTGCATTGTTCACATTGTTTATCACTTCCCTTTTGTTAAACAATGCATTGTTTTAAAGGAAAGAGTCAAGAAAAGAAAAGTTTGTACGTGAAAGGAATACATAGTAATTTATTCATTTTAAAGCAACAGGCGCCAGGATAGTTTGCACGTGAAAGAAATTCATTTTATTTATTTTATTTTAAAGTAATGGGATACAGGAAGGATAGTTTGCACACGAAAGGAATACAGTTTATTTTATTTTAAAGAATTGGGACAAGGGAAAGATAGTTTGAGTGCGAAAATACTACAGTGGAGAAATTAAATATGGATTGGGTCAATCAGGTGGTCACATGGTTGGGTATCATGGGTACAATCACGTGGTAAGAAACGAAACATTGTTGGGGGCACCTTCTTGTTCGGAAGGTAATCGGAAATGCCTGGATATAGCCGGTAAGGGCAGGGTCCCTACAATTTCACTATATCCACTTTCTCTACTCTCTCTTGTACAAACTATTATTCATAAAACATATTTTATTAATTCCGATATATTTTCAATTCACATTTACACATCTCGTTGTAGGTTGTGTACATTAGGTAAAGCGATAGTTAGATTTTTAAACAGTGTATCGCTATTTACTGGCTTTGAAATTCCATGCTGTTTACATGACTTCAACAATAACGAATAAAAACTTCCCGTTTTTTGAAAATTCAAACCATAAGAAAGAATACCTCGAAAATGGTTAACTCTACAATTTTTTATTGAATATAAGGGGAGATAAGTGACTGAAGTTTTCTTATGCAATTCTGGCTGAACAGAATGACACTTGGGTTTATATGGTTGGGGTATTACTTACGCCCTTAAATGATATTTATTAGAGTATTGTGCCCTATAACTGCCTGCCACACCTTCACTTTGAATTAATTATCCTCAAAACTACATTTCCTTAGCCTTAGATGCCCTTTTATCTGAAAGCAGTGGGCCAATTGTAGTGAAACTTTGCAGGAACATGTAAAAATAATGCTTGTTTATTTTAAGTATTATATTCTGTGTAGCTTAAAATATGAAAATTGGTGAATATTATTAGTAAAGAATATGAGTTTTTTCTTTGAGCATACTTTTTTTGAATTATATATATTTCTTTTTGTTTTTGTGAAAGCTGTATGTTAGCTATTGGATTCTTTGTAGTTCTAAGCAAAGGAAATATTGTCATGAGTCTCTGTACTGAATTTAAAAGTTATATTATTCATATTATTTGCAAAAAAACTAACAAATACCTATTTAAAGATTAATCTAAGAATAAAATCAGCCGATGCATAAAAGATACTTATCAGATATACCTACAGACAATTTATATTTTGTATGTATAAGACATTAGTATATACGTATATGAAATTTGGTGAGCTTATCCAAAAATCTGATGTTTTACACTCATATGACTTTCTCTACTCGTGTACAAACTATTTTAGATACTCTTATTCTCCATATGCTTCATGTTAATTGAGATGTTAATCTTTTTGCTAATTTTCTTGTAGATGCAAGAGGAATACGGTAGACTTTAAGCGACAGTCAAATATTTAAAGAGCTGGTTGCTATGTGCAGTATTCCGTTCTCTTTGCACGTCCAGGACATAAAAAAATGAATAACAATTCCCATTTCAGAAAAAGTATAAATATTGGAAAATTTAAGGAAATGACAAGCAATATCTCGAAAATGGTTCACTCAACAAACATATATATGACATAAATTGTGTATTTTAACGCGATCTACATTTTTTGTGTAGTAAAATTTGTCTATCTCTTATGGTTTACGAGTTATGCAAAAGTCGTTCACAATGAAGAATACTTTGGAGACAGAAAATTCGAGATATACATTTCATTTGTCATGAAAATATCTTAAACATATGATATTTTAATCAAAATCGTTATAGCCATCTTTGAGAAAATTAAAATTTTCGAAAAATGTTCCATGTAAAGGGTAATCTGGGGTGGGGGATTTTCTTGAAAACCTTCGTGTCGCATCTATGGAAGATACTGAACCTAAATACCAAGTTTGGTGTTTATCCCACTGTTCCTTTCTGAATTATGCTGTTCACAGACACACGCGCGGACCTTTTTCAAAAATGTTTTCTGTTTTGGATTCAGGGAGTCTCAAAGTGTGTATTTCCGGTGATATCTCGGTTTAGAATTTTTGAATGGAATACAATATTTCCTGTATTTACTATAGTTAAGTAATGGAGAAAGTAAGAAGCTAAGTTGCAAGTACTTCGGCGTAAGAAATACGCTTGGAACAATGATTTCAACACATGCACAATTTCTGTGCAGTGCATTTACAATGGGGGTGTTGAACACTCTCGGTTTCCTCCCAGCATACCTAAAATTTAGCAGAAACTTTTCATATATTTTTCAAGAAGAGCACTTAAATTCTGAAGTGAATTTTCCACTCAACTTATCGATTCTTGGAGAGTCACACTCTAAACGTTCTACTCGCTTGGCACCATATGCCATCCTACAGAAGTTGTTTTCGAGGTATGCAATTGAACCGATTATTTTCCTTTCTACCTCTGAATTTCAGCACTGACATTGCGTTCCTTACTCTGACTAAAATTTATGGTGTAATGACTACGGCATGAATTCTGATGATTACATTTATATTTAAAATGTCATAGTGTCATGATACTCACTGTGTTTTTAGACAGCTTCAGCTGCATTTCACACATATGCGAGGGCATGACTAGGGGCGTAGTTCAGAGATAGGAAAAACATGAACAAAGGACAATTTATATGGTACCAGGGTTCGCCCCCAAAGAACACTCGACGTTTACCTTTGATTCAACTGAATATTATTAACACGCCAGACATTACAATTTATTATAGTATTACACACTTGAGAAGAAAGACAGAATTTGTCGCAGTTCTCTGTGGCTTGTGTTATCTTATTTGTTGTGCGCTTATTGTTTAATTATTTTTTAATTTGGGTTCTTTGTCCTCCGGCTAGCTATTATAACTCAGTCGAGCATGTGTCTCTAAACAGGGTGTGTAAACGGAAAGGAGTTGTTGCTAAAAGATCTTTAATTAATTAATTAATTAATTAAATTAATCTTTATACACGCCTGACTGAAACTGTGATATTTCCGAATGTAACTACAGTCGTTTTAGTTGCCGCGCACCAATTACTTCGCGTACTTTACATGTTTGTAACTAACTCTGCGACGTGCACCTCGTGAGAGATTCTTCAGAACTGTGTGACACTTCCTTATGGCTGGAGAATATATACTCCTTCACCTCGAATTGCCCAAACATTATAATATAGCTGCTATTGGTTACCAAATTGCGCCCACTTAGCGTCTGTTTTGGTTAGCCAATCACTACTACTAACATATATACTCTGGGGACGATATTCCCACCATTTCTAAACATGGCACGCTAACCTGAAGTCATTTTGTTTATCTCTTCTTAGTGATAAACAACTCACCCCTTCGGTTTATTGTTACCCACTTCTATTGTCAGTTTCAGTTAGGCCGTGTAAACTTATTTCCTAACAATACTTATAGCTAACAAACATCTAAAATCCTATATATATATATATATATATATATATATATACAATAATATTAATTTACACTACAATCACTCTGGCATTCACAGCATGTTATGATATAAAATATTGCCTCAAATTTATGGTAGGTATTATCTGTCGGAGAGGATAGCAGTCATATGTCGTCAACTCACTGTGCACCACACTTGCTAACGGACACACTACCTATTACTCAACTCTTACCCACCCCTGCTACCATGACCTATTCAGATAAACCTATAGTATTTGAATATTTTCACTAACGATTTCATCAGTGCTTCCTCCGGCTTTTAAAATTACCTGATATCATCCTTTATTACATTATTTATTTGTGCAATATTCAATATCTTGTTACTGCATGAACGTGCTATACTCAATGTAAAATAATGCAACTACTACAATAACTAGTGAAAATATGTATAGAAACTGATCGTGGATTCTCGAGTGTAAAATCAGATTTTAGTACCATCTTTATCATTTTATTATTGCTCTCGTTAGGTCAAATTGTGCAGTTCTAGTTTATTGGTAATTTTGTGTACTTTTTGTACTACTTGATTTTTATTCTCTTTACTACTTACTTATGGTAAGTAGAGAAAGTACTTTATCCTACCCAATAATTTGATATCGATAATTTATTTCATATATACGTTTTGAGACTCCTTGAATCCAATAAAAAGAAATTTTAGAAAAGGTTTTGTATGTGTGTGTGTGTCTTGTCTGTGTGTATATTTGTGTGTGAACAGTAAAACGATAAGTCTGTTAAACACCAAATATAATATATAATATATAGAAGTGGTTGCAAATATACAATTTCACTCCAACAGATTCAATACTTCAGAACTAGTTTCGAGGAATCACTTCCTCATCGTCAGCTGATTGAAACTGGTTGGCTTTCCTCTGATGGTTACAGATGTCTCTTTGTCCCTCTAGTGGTGGTTCTACAAGGTTAGTAATCAAATTTTTGTCCATAGGGATGTCGAAATTCATTAACCTTGGACGAAAGTTCCAAAGAAATATTTTCTTCCAAATGTTTAATTCCGTAGGTTTTTGTGCCTGCTTGATAAGTGATACTGTGTCCTCAATTTCATGTCCCTGTATCCAAAAATGTGCTACAACTGCTGAGTTTTCTTCTTCCCTGGATTTGATGTTTCGAAAATGTTCCTTAATCCTCGTTTCTATGTTACGCTTAGTTTGACCAATATAGATTTTTTCACAATCCTTGCAAACAGATCTTGTGTCATAAAACAGTTATTAGAATTCTGTTAAGTAAGAAGCCAGATGAACATTGTAAACCATTATTTTTACTTTCTCTACTACGTATAGTAAGTAGGGGAAGTACGAGCGAAGGTTTACAAGAAAATCCCTCCACCCCAGATTACACTATACATAGAACATTTTTCGAAAATTTTAATTTTCTCAAAAATGGCTCTAACGATTTTGATTAAAATATCATATGTTTAAGATATTTTCATGACAAATGTATATCTCGAATTTTCTGGGAATGTCTGCAAAAGTATTCTTCATTGTGAATGACTTTTGCATAACTGGTAAACCATAAGACAAAATTTTACTACACAAAAAATGTAGATCGCGTTAAAATACACAATTTATGTCATGTTTGTTGGGTGAACCACGTTCGAGATATTGCTTGTTATTACCTTAAATTTTCCGATACTTATACTTTTTCTCAATTTCGTTATTCATTTTTTTTTTGTGCTGCTAATGCAAAGAGAATGGAATACTCCACATAGCAACCAGCTCTTAAAATAGTTGACTATCGCTTAAAGCCTACCAATTCCCCTTGCATCTATAAGAAAATTAGCAGTAAGATTGACATCTCGATATCTCGATTAACATGAAGTATATGGAGAATAAGCGTTTGTAAAAATAGTTTGTACAAGAGTAGAGAAAGTCATGTGAGTGTAACACATCATATGTTTTCAATTGATGACACTTACTGTTTTTAATTTATTTATATTTTATGTTTTGGTATATGTACATTTCCATTTGTATCTGTACAATTTAAGACTAGACACCTATAATATTGATACTAGAAACAAACATAAATTAAGTATACTTCATTGTAGACTCGCTATGACGAAGGAGACTTACTATGTTAAGGGTGTAGAAGTCTATTATATGTTAGATATTAAATTTAGATCATTGAGCATGAGCGTTTGTAAAAGAATGCTTTTTAATTGGCTAGTGGAAAGGCCACTTTATTCGATTAATGATTTTAATCATTATTCTCTAATTCAGTATTAAATTATGTATTATTATGTTCTTTGACAATGTGTTTTTGTTGTATAACTATGATTTTGGACAAATAAACTGACTGATTGATTATGATCCTAGCTTTCCAACTTTAGCGTACACACGGCATATGTGAAAGAACAATTAATTAACGTAAATGAAATACATTTGTAGAATTATTTATTATTTAAACAGCAGAAGTCTAGATTATTTATGAAGAAGTACTCCTTTACCTTGTGCTGATGCAATGTACAGCCTTGATATTTGAAGAGGGAATCGACCACGTGTATATTTGTAATCGCCTTTCCATCTTGACCGAAATGGATTATTGCCGTTGTTTACAACTATCGCCCTTTTGATACAGACGCACGCAATGAAGTTTGTGGCGGTCCGTTTACCACACGATCTCATTACATGCGAACGTCATGTAAAAACTGAACATAACGGAAAAGTGTGTTGGTGAATAGCGTGCCGACGTTTCAAGTACTTATCACCAGGGAAATAAATTCATATGTCGCCGTAATGAACCCTAAAGTGATTCCTGGCGTTCCTTTTTGCTGCCTGTCCGTGATATTCACTTTTTTTTACCCCCTGGGCATGCAATCTCATGTGTAATTTCCGTTTGCTAGGGACCAGCGAAAAAATAAATACCTACCAAATATCGTATAAGATATACCTACACCTAAGAAGACGAGAAAAAAATATCAGCTATATTCGCACGTCTTTCTCTACCCACTATTCTCTCATTTTTATCTCCCTCTTCTGCAATCTCTTGTTACAGAAGCTTTTTATTCTTCAGTCTACTTTAAGTAAATCGAGATAAACATTTGTAGAAACGGTTTCTTTACGTATTTGGTTGTAGGCAGAGGACATAGGAGACAGATAGCCAAATGTTTAAAAATGGATCACATTATGCTGGCCTAGATATTACATGTTCTTCCTATTACATCGACAGAAACAATTGCATAGATGCATCACTTTGAAATATGACAAATATATTGAGAAATTCAAACCAATAATAACGGATATCTCGTAAATAAGTGATGTCGAAAACATTTTTGAAATAAATTGAATCTTATAAACAGAACTACATTGTTTGTATTATGGTTTAACCTTATACAAAATTCCTTTCGAATGAATAATTACCAGGGAAACATTCAAGAAGGGCTCAAATGTCATGTTGTTGACCCTATCGAGTATTGACGGACGATGAAATCATTTCCAGTATCGTCAACGACAATGTGAAGTTTTGGGTAGGAAAACATATGAACCTTTAGGCCTGATAAACCCAAATGTCGATTTTCCTAAAGAAAATGAATAAATTACTGTCCCTAATTAAAGGAACATGATTATATAACAAGCAATAGTGATAGGAGATAATACAACGAACACTTAGGTTTCAGTGCTAGGGGTAATTACAACACTACAGTGGCCAACACTACGATGGTCAACTCAAGTATCAAAGACTATCGAAAAGGACCATCCTGAAAAGGACCATCCAGTGAGGAAGTTTTTCACTGTCTTAAGACGGCTATTAAGAGATTAGAATTACTAGGAAAATGTCATGATGTTTAATTGCTGTTTTAAAACGTTTGCGAGATTTAAAAGGCAAGATAACAAGTCTCAGCTCTGAAGCCCATTCCTTTTCTTCAAGTGTTGGCCCACTTTAATAGCCATTTTGAGGCAGTATTTTTAACATATTAATGATTTCAGTCTAATTATATAATATATAATTTCAATAACAACCCGCCTTAAAGCAATATGTGTATGTAACAAGTGTATATTACAGTCATTGTATATGTTTATATTATTGTTATACACGTGTAATAATGTTATGTGAATGTGTTACGTAATTTTAAAAATTGCTAACAATGAGGTAACCTTGAGGCAATAATGAATTTGAAAGTGTAACAATGCTACTTGTGATTCTTGGAAGCAATAATGTAATTCTTGTGACAGTTTATAAAATGGCCAATCAACAACCAGAAAAACCTTTAGTTAAATGATGGTATTTTATTGCACTAGGATAAGCCAATCAGAAACTAAAATGGAGCAAAATTTACAAATTCAGAAGTCAGTTGCTTGTAGACAGTGCTCCTAACCGGATGCAAGATGCGTCCTCGAGAAATTTAATACGTATTTTGTGTGAGACAAAAATAGTTTACGTGTTAAAAAGTGCAAGTAATTAATAAAAAAATCTCACAGCTCTCTCTCTATAACAGTGAAGTGTTATTTAAATCGTGTCAAGCATTAATAAATGGAGTGAAGTAAAATTAAAATCTGTAAGCCTATATTCTTCAGTCGCACCACTCCCTGCTAAGACATTCATGTCTCTAAAAAAATATTAATACTGACGCAGCCGAGGCAAACATAAATATATAATATTTAAAGAAAACATAAAAATACAAAGTTGATTCTTGAACATTGGGGGCGAAGGCTACCGGAAACTTTTTAGCATACGTAGCAGCAACAAACCTTCTTCAAATTGGCTCCCAAAGCGTGGGGCAAATAACAATACAACAACCATCTTCAATTTTAAACTTGTCAAACTAGGCTAGTCAGTTCTGTGTTACTTGTAAGATGTCTAATACAAAGTATATATGTTCAGTTTTGTGCTTAATATCAGTGTTTCTTTGGTTCATATTGCTCCTATGACCCCTGATATAATTTGTTTTATTAACGATCGGTTATCCGAAAATAAATTATCCGAAACCCCCTCCCGTTACCACATTTAAGAAGGGGGACTGTGAAGTTAATATCCATCTACCTATTTGCCTATCTATCCGTCTGTCCAGCCATCATTTTGTAATTTCAAGGGAATGGCCATGATACCTTTCAGTTACTCTGAGTCTTAAATATTATTGGGTTAGATATTCTAATCAAGGTATAAAATTGTCAAATTGAAAATTTACTTGCATATTATAGCCTTTCAGATTGAAACCTGTGTTATAATTTTTGAAGATATTGTGACTTTTGACTTTCTCTAGCTTTCACTATCACTTCACTAAGTTTCACTGTGTGGAGTTTTACTATTACGGTAGTTAATGGGAGAATGGTGTGCCCGGTCTAGAAAATCAGTCTTCCGACCTCTGCGTCGTTTCAGAATCTAGAGTTCTTCTCAGGGTTGAGGCTTATCTACCCGGCTACGATAAAAGCTGTAATTGTGGATAATATTATACATGCATTAAACAATATAAGATCACTCAGTCCCCAATTTATGTTAAGTGAGATGAAAAAATTTATCTTTGTTGGGAACTCGCATATCAAATTGTAGGAATTCACGGAACCCAGATGTCGCTACACCGTGTCGTCTCTATTTAACTTCACACCAGCCAGTCGCCCGGTAGGTGTCTTACACCCGATAAGCGATGCACAATATTAATAACCTTTTATACCCTAACTGCACTGCCGTTTGTGAAAATTGGAACACCAAGAAAGAATTTCCCGAATAACACCAAACTTGGTGGAAGTGTAGAAGATTGTGCAAGCAATAAGTGATTAGGTTTACAGAGAGATGGGGTACCCGTAGGCCGAGCAGAGTCCTCTCTTGTACTGCCCCTGCTTCAGACATCTCCACAGGCCACATTTCAACAGGACAATGCCCGGCCACATATTGCGAAGAATGTGCAAGCCTTCTTCGAAGAGCGACGGGTACCATTGCTTCCCTGGCGTGCACGTTCGCCTGACATGCCTCCCATCGAACATGTCTGGGATATGGTTGGTCGGAACCTGTGCGTCATGGTCCTTCAGTAACCAGTGTCACAGATCTGTGGGCTCGAATACAAACTGCGTAGAGGGAAATTCCTCAGGAACTTATTCAGAACCTTTTTGATTCAATGCCACGACGTTAACAACTCTAATTGCAGCGCATGGAGGCCACACCAAATAATGAATATTAGGGCTCAAAGGCTATGTATAGATTTGAAAAGTTTATCATTTGTTACTTTAATTTATCTCCCTCCCCGTTTGTTTTTAAAAAACTACAAGCACTTAAATAATTAATTAAAACTCTCAAGACACCATAAACAACAAAATAAAAGTAATGAGAAAACACTATGCAAAAGCACTGTTGAACAATCACAGACAACCAGTTTGTAGTGATGATTTCTCGTGAATGCAGGCGTTGTCACATTCGGACTGCGTCGTCGTTATTTATAGAGAAAATCTGAGTTGGGAAGAAATAATAGCACTTTAAATAACATCAACAAAACCGAGAGGAATGGCTCGAACGGTAACGTCTGTAGCACGCATTTGGGAGATCACGGGTTCGATCCACGGGAACCACCCGATCTAACCCATAGGTTTTCTCGGGATTTTTCTTGCTCGTCAGGCGAGTGTTGGAATGATTTTTTCCCCGAATTTCCTGTCCCTCCATTTCGTTCCGTTAATCATTACATTCATCCTTCACCCCGTTTGCTCTATTTTAGCGTTCGAAGTGTCGACGAAGGTGTTTCGGTGCAGCTCGACAGGGAAGAAGGATGCTCTCTGTAAACTTTCTCCGTCCCTCGTACTTCGGCTGGTTGCCGGGGTAGAAGGACCGCCCCTGTGTGTGACGGGGTCCCAGGTCTGCCTTTCCAATTGTCGGGGCGTCTCAACCTGGAAGCTCTAGGGATCCTGTCATTGCTGTGCCATCCTTCAAACTCGTTGTCTCCTTTCATCTCATCCCTCCCTCCCGGGGGCGCCCTCTCTGGTGTGTCTGTACAATATCCTCTTTCTTAGATCGGTACCGATTCCCCTCAGATTCACAATTCACTCCAATACAACCGTGATTATTCTCAGTAACCAACACACATAAAACTACTAAGATAACACGTGAAAGACAAAACGAAAGAAAGGCCAAATTAACATTAAAAAGAGAATTAGAAGAAAAACCTGATGTGTTACACTCACATGACTCTCTCTACTCTTGTACAAACTATTTTTACAAGCGCTTATTCTCCATATCCTTTATGTTAATCGAGATGTTAATCTTATTACTAATTTTCTTGTAGATGCAAGGGGAATTGGTAGGATTTAAGCGATAGTCAAATATTTTAAGAGCTGGTTGCTATGTGGCGCATTCCATTGTCTTTTGTATGTACAAGACATAAAAAAATGAATAACGAATTCCAATTTGAGAAAAAGCTTTGGAAAATTTAAGGGAATAACAAACAATATCTCGAAAATGGTTCACTCAAAAAAATATATATATACACATTTCATTAGTCATGAAAATATCTTAAACATATGATATTTTAATCAAAATCGTTAGAGCCATTTTTTTAGAAAATTAAAATTTTCGAAAAATGTTCCATGTAAAGGGTAATCTCGGTTGGATGGATATTCTTGAAAACCTTCGTGTCGCATCTCCGGAAGTTGCTGAACCTAAATAACAAGTTTGGTTTTATCTGACTGTTCGTTTCTGAGTTATGCTGCACACAGACACACACACGGACATGTTTCCAAAAATGCTTTTTTTGGATTCAGGGGGTCTCAAAACATATATTTCCGGTGAAATCTCGGTATCGAATTTTTGGGTGGAATACAATACTTTCCCTACTTACTATACGTAGTAGAGAAAGTATAAACGTACTCAGAAATCGTATTGCTAATAAGGGGAACACGGTAGCCTTAAGCGACAGTTTTTTATAATAATTTGTAAAATATTAAGTTTTGTTTATTTGGCAGTCTCCACTTTTGGGAAAGCTGAAAGTTTTCTTTCTCAACAAATACGCTGACCTTTATATATTGATACGAAAATGATGCAATTTATATGTTCTATTCTTTAATTTCTTTTCTTTTTGACTCCCCTAATTCACTTGTGTGTGTTGTACTTGCTTTATTGTCTTTATCGTTATTATTAATGCAGTTCTCTGGACTTGCCAGTAAACAAGCGCCCTTTTTCACATGTTGACCGCATGAAAATTTCTGACTACAGCGCCAACCTCACGAAACACATGTATTGTAGGGAAACAAACATTATTTACATGGTACACAAAAGAATAGAGGCTAACCAACATTCCTCATGTGAAGAGTTATTTGTTTATAGCCGTTGATTCAAACACCGCACGCACGCGTGCGCTCACACACATACACACAGAGCTCTTGTGAATATTTTTGCATGTTCTCAAAGCCCACAATATAATATACTGCCGTTTTATGCGTACACATAAAAACTTGGCTAAGTAAACCGCCCGTTACGTATTTCCGGGCTATCAAACGTGCAGCTGTTTTTTGAAGAACGCAAGCCCCACAATGACGTCACAGAAAACTTGTGTGGTATAATTATGGGAAAGCTTCATGATACTTGATTCAGTTGAAGTGTTGGCAACAACATGGTCGGTTCCATGGAAACAAAATATCATGATGCTGAGCGACAGCAGCACCGCGGGCCTTTTGTTCAGCTGCGTAGCCCCCGGACAAGCTCACTCTTTCATCAAAGGCCAAAACATTTTATTGGCACAAAGAATGAAAGCGCCCCCTTTAATAAGCTCTTGTAAACATTTCATTCCATGACATTGCATTTGACATTCTCCAACGCCCTCAAACAAACGCAATTGTGCCCACACTTCAAAAACGCAATTACGTTAAATTAATTTCTTGCGCAACATGAAAACCAGAAGTCTGGAATATCTACACGCTACAGTAGGATTTGAGTGAAGGGAAGAGGGAAAGGGCGATTGATTTCGCTGAAAGCAACGTTTGCAGCTGCTCTGTATGCCGCAAAGCACTACTGAAGAAGGTGATCATTGCCGTACAAACCTTAAGAGGCTACCAGGAAGCGCAGGAGCATTTCGACACTTAAGCGGACAGTCGCCTACTGTGCTTCTGGGTGAAGCGAAGGTCATAGAGGGCGACCAGATCCGGGGTGACAGGGTTCGACACAAATGGGGTCCCTAACGTCACATTCTGACACCGGCGGGACCTCCCACGGGCCTACTTCTCCCCATGGAGAGTTTTCCCTGAGGAGGACCTGTTCCATACCGAATGCCAACGCAGAAACTTAATGACCATCTAGCGCCACACGGACAAGAGAGGAACAACAGTACATACAAGTACTAACACGGCTTCCTCTGGTAGACCATGTAGAGTTATAGCATCGCCCCCACCACTTCTTCTTCTTCCCCTTTCAAGGATTAGATGCTATAATCACCTCTATCATCCATCCAACTCTTACAAGGTCTACCCAGATTTCTCTTTCCAGTCGGGCGATAATTCATTATTTTATTTTTGTAATCTATTTTCTATCATTCTGTCAACATGATCTTTTTATCATTAACTGCGAAGATTTTTAAATCTGATCGTATTGTTTCGTTCCTTATTTTATCAATTTTAGTACATCTCCTTACATATCTCATGAAATTCATCTCTGCTGCCTGTATGCGTGATGTTTCTGTTTTGTTATTGTCCATAATTCGGAAACATATACAAAAGTAGCACAGCCACAACTTCATAGAGTTTCATTTATGTTTCCTTTCTTATTTTTATTCCCAAGTTCTTTTAATTGTTCCATGGGTAGTTTGAAATCTATTAAGATTCTTCTCAATGTCTTTGTCACATTTAAAACTAATATTACAACCTAGATAATTTATGTGGGATACTAGTTCTAACATTTTCTCATTTATTATTACTTTTGATCTGGCCGGAATCTTCTCTTTAAACGCCATTATATTTGTCTTATTTGTAGATATAGTTAAATTGTAGTGTTTTGCTTTTTGGATTATTCTATATAGAATTATGAAGTGGATATAATCTATATGCACTTCATAAATAGGTCGTAAATATACAAATTAAGTAAAGTGAGAAACTACACCCTCGTCAAACCCCCCCCCCACCACTTCATCACACAAATACACGCTAACTTCACGCAGAATTTAACAAGCCACATGCAGAATAGCGTGCTGCGCCGTGGCGCTGTGGGCTAGAGCGTGGACCTAGTTCCCGGGACAGAATTCTTCCGGATTTGATCCTACCCAAGGAGGTGGAGGTTTGGATTTTAAGTCCCGGGTATTACGCACTCAGCATTGTGAGGAAATCGAGAAGCTGCGATAGGCAGCGATCCAGGCTACGGAAAAGAATATTCCGGCTGGAGGATACGTGATGCTGAACACATCAGCTGTCCGTATCGGTTGGATGATCGTCCACCTCTGCCGTGCGTACGGGGGCTGAGGTTGGCAGGCGGTTTGGTGAGACTACGCAATTAAGGGGCTGCAGCGCAAAGGGATTATTATTGTTGTCCTGCGCCAAGGCGTTGTGGGCTAGAGCGTGGTCCTCTGGTTCCCGGTCCGGTTCGATCCCACTCATGAGGGTGCGAAGTTTAGGTCCTGGGTATGGATTTTAGTGCCAGTGCCCACTCAGCGTCGTGAGAAAATTAAGGTATTGCTATAGGCAGCGGTCCTGCCCTCGTGATAACCTTTCCGGCTAGGGGATGTGTGGTGCTGGCCGCATCACCTCCCTGCATCGATTGTATGATCGCCCAACTCTGGCGTGCGCATGTGGGCGTGAGGCCGGTAGTCGGGTTGGCAGCGCCACCGGAATAATAGTAATTATTGTTGTTATTATTATTATTATTATTATTATTGCTGTTGTTGTATGTAGAAACTCACAATTAAAAACTAATAAATCATCATTCAAACACTATAAAACCACGTGAACACCTTTCACGTTTACTTTTAACTCCCCAAGCTGCACTCAGGACTCCCTCGTTACTACAGAATGGAATCTTATCGTTTTGTTGCTCTCGCATACAAACCGGATTGCGAGAATAGCCAGGGTGCTTATGCGGGACCCTACTAACTTAGGCACTAACACAAACTCCCTGCACTGCGCGAGGGAGGCAATGTAATTGTACGGCTCTAAATGCCGGACGATCGCCACCGGGAAATGCGGATGTGAGATTCATCCTTTGCCCGCTTAAGGAGGCAATTAAACAAAGACAGATAATTCCACAAAGAAAACCGCAAACCCATACGACCTGCCCGCCATTCACCCGCTAATCCTTTTACACGATAAGAAAATGAAATATAAAAGATAATGACGGGCAGCAAAATTCGTGGCAATATATAATCCACCCCAGCATTCGATTACCAACCACGAAAACACGCGAAAAAACCTAAGGTCAGATTTTTAAAAATTGATTCGTATCTGAATATTCAAATGAGTAACTAAGAATATGTCACAGAAAAAAATAAATACATGACGAATTTTGCGCTTTAACAGCATCTGCAATTTTTGTAGTAAGATTACTTAATTTCTTGCTCTTTACCAATTATACAACAGCTATTCAGAATGAAGAAGACTTCACAAGCTATTCCCAGAAAATTCAAGATAATATATATTTTATTTCTCATCTTAAACATATGGTATTTTAATCCAAATCGTTATTTATTTTTTAGAAAATAAAAATAACGAAACAAGAATTAATTGTTCTTTCACACAAGCCGTGTGTTGGACAGGGTTGGTAAGGTAGAATAAGATGACTGAAAAATTCAATGCCATAGCCGGGATTCATTTTAAGTAGTGTAGCGGCTAGTGACGGCTTAAGTGAGTAAGAGTTAGCGGCTAATGCGAGGGATCTTCCCGAGTAACATTTCTGCAACTTACAGCAGCTGATGCAGAGTATTATTATTATTATTATTATTATTATTATTATTATTATTATTATTATTATTGAAACAAGTTATTTCGTTTATTCAATACTCGGAAACTCTCCTCAAACAGAACATTTTAGTCACATTAAAATCTTTCTGCTAATTAAACAGGTGTTAACCTTTCAAAATGCATTTACGCATATCCTGAGATAAAGAACTCCTAGCTATACCACAAGAGCAGCTGGCGCAGGAGACAACGCAGAACGGGCTAAGAGATGATGACATAATAAAATTCACTAACAGCGCAGGTAACATTAAATTTCTTTAAAAACATTGAAGGGAGGGGCATCAAAATTCTCGCAAAAGACCTGCTTCATACCCTAAGTTTTAATATATCTTTATCGACTTTAATACACTGCGTATAAAGCTGTAATCTTATTATACACACATTTAAGTTTTAGTTTCAGGCTCTATCATCAGTTATATCATATTTTCACTTTCCCTACTACGTAGTAAGTGGGAAGTATTGCATTTCATCCAAAAATTCGATACCGAGATTTCAACAGAAGTATATGTTTTGAGGCGCATGAATGCAATTAAGCATTTTTGGAAACGTGTCCATGTGTGTGTGTTTGTAAACAGCATAACTCAAAAACGATAAATACCGAACTTGGTATTTGAGTTCAGTATCTTCAAAGGATGCGACACCTAGATTTTCAATAAAATACCCCACCCTAACTACCGTTGACGTGGAACATTTTTCGAAAACTTTCATTTTCTAAGAAATATCCCTAACGATTTTGATTAAAATAACCGTATATGAAGGATATTTGCATGACAATAAAATTTATATCTTGAATATATAGCCTAATATATAGGCTATGAAATAGCCTATGAAGTCCTATTCATTCGGAAGGAATTTTGTATAATGTTGTATAACTGGCAAACGTTAAGCGATAGACGAAAACGCATTATACAAAAAGTGTAGACATCTTTAAAACATACAATTTACCTAGAATAAGTTTTTTGTGGCATAAGCCGCTTTTGAGGTATCCATTACTAAAGGTTCGAATTGTTCAATATTTGTCACTCTTTTAAAGTGCCATCGATTTTCAGCTGTTTCTCGCGATTACATGGAATTTTAAAACGAGCATATAGTGTCCAGTTCTTAAACATTTGACTATTGCTGTTCCCTTTGTATGTATAATGAAAAGTTAATGTAGTAGGTACAAAAATAATCTTTAGTAAGAATAGGTTGGAAAGGCAGAATCAGACGACTAAAAAATGCAATACCATAGCAGGAATTTGAACAACGGATATCCCGTGGATCTCTTCAGTTGTCTAATTCTACCTTTCAAACCTAGTTCAAGACACGGCTTGTGTGGATGAACAATTAATTCCATTAATTGACCTAATAATGTTTGAAACTATGAAGCCCGGGACTTAAAGCACTTACAACATTGTAAATCCACATTGGGGTGTGCCATCTCAATACGATTTGAGATCTGCTTGTGGTTTACCGGGAAACATGCAAATCAGTTGGAGAATTTAATGTCATACTGGCATGTTGCAGTGGTAGCTCTGTGGTTAAAGCAACCGGACGGAATTCGGAGATCCCTGGTTCAAATCCCGGCTATGGCATTGAATTTTTCAGTCGTCTGATTCTACCTTTCCAACCTTGTCCAACGCACGGATTGTGTGGAAGAACAATTAATTCCCTTAGTAAGAATAGTTTGTATGTCTACTAATAATAATGGAGGGTAGAAAAAGTCATGTAAATGTATTACATCAAATGTTTAATTTTGTGTAACAAAAAGTTGCTCTGTTTTATTGTATGTATGCTTCCCATCATTTATTTATGTTTTTGTTCGTTTTTGTAGTTATATAATATATTCTATAACATTCTATAATGTTTCAGCGGACAAATAAGTATAACACAATACAAACCTGCAGTTTTAATAACCTATGACACGTACAACGCTTCAAATGATAAAGCAAATAATATGGCTTTAAAACACTGTGCATATCAGTGGATTTACAATGGATATAAATAAGTAAAAATACAATACAATATAAAGAGTTCAATATTGCACTTTGACTCGTAAATATTTGTGGTTAGGGAACAATCGTATTCATGGGATTTCTATTTAAAAACCAGTGTTTTGTTTTCTGTAGGAAAAGATTCATAACCATATACCCCATTCGTTACGCATGCAGACAACTTTGTGACAAACGTTTTCAATACAGCATTACCAACATATGACTGACATTTTCAGGCAGCTTTTGCAGCGGCTTCATACCACAACAACAGAGTGGATTTTCTTCAAAAAACAAACCAAGGGATTCCAATTCTGATTGTGTGCTCCTTCATTAAAACTTTCTGTTCGTTTTAGCTCAAAGAAAGGAAGCAGCAAGTGAAAACGTGGCGTGGCTTCTATAAAAACGCATTCATCTATCAAACGTTCTTGGGGGAATGAGACGAAGCCGTACAAGTGGGTGCCCGAAAGGAAATCCTATTACGTTCCGGGGATCCCCATCTACTTTGGGAGTGAACAACGAGATCGAGACAGACATCAAGCCTTATTTTGGAAAATTGGACAGATAAGGATCAACTCTGTGGTAGAAACACTAACAACAAAGAATACTCTTACTCCGAATATATAACAAGAGATTTTAACAAAGCAAGGGATGTATGATAATAAAGGAAAACAAGCTATTTTGTTGTAAATGAGCTACAGAGATGCAATGAAAAAGCAGAAAAAAATATTAGAGCTTAAGTTTTTGTTGAAACATTGCCTTATTTTTATTATTACAGCCTTTCGCAATATGTATTCAAATTTTGTCTTCGTCATTGAATGCACCTATACAAGGAAGTATTACAGTACAGCAAGTAATTATACAAGTGCAGTTATCTCTGACTCACGGGTTTTTCTGGATTTCCCAGGTCGTCAGATAAACCCTGGATTGTCTCATTCCCCGAATCTGTCTCTCCATTTCGTTTCGCTAATCATTTCATTCATCCTTTACCCCGCTCGGTCTATTTTAGGGTCGGCGATGGTATTTCGGTGCAGCGTGGCAGGAAACAATGACTTTTCTCCGTCCCTCGGCCTTCGTCTGGTTGCCGGGGTATAAAGTACCGCCCCTTTGGGTGTTGGACCCTGTGTGGGTCCCCGATCTGCCTGTCCGATTGCCCGGGAGACTCATTCTGGAAACTGTAGGTACCTTAACATTGCTGTGCCGACACTTCTGGTTCCGGCCGCGCGTGTCTCCTTTTAACTCATCCCGGGAGCGCCCTCTCATGGGGCGTCGGTACAATATCCTAATTTCTAGATAGGTGCCGAACCCCCTCCCCTTCGCAATCCAATCCAAGATATGAAATAATTAGATAGAGGATGGTAGTAAAAATTAGAGCCGTACAATGTATATTAACAAGATGTATAACACGCTATGTACATATAAGAATGAGTGAGAAAAGATTACCAAGTTTGAGAATTCCAGTAAGAAGGAAAACAAAAAACCAATGACAATATGAAAAAAGTGCAACATGGAAGAGATGGAGATAAAGGCAAAAAGAAGTCAATGGTTGGACAGAGGAGAATTGCTTTGTGCAGCAAGAGAAATGTATAAATAATTGTGAATTAATATTTGGCTATCACCAAATTATTGATTAACACTAACACTAGCACTTCATAGCAATAACAAATAACAAATGATGGATGTATTTTATTGACATTGGTCATACCTACTCCTCAATATTGAATTATAATAGTATATTATGCAATGAGAGCATAACGGTAGTAATTAAGATGCGAGCATGTTTAGGAAACGAGCGTCTTATTTACCGTCAGAGTCAAGCTGGATATGACTGCTTTTGATCGACCACACTATAATTTAAAAATTTTGAGTTTTTATTAAAAGATCTTACCTTCTTAATTGCACATAATTAAATGCTGATCGGTAGGCAGCCACTTTACAAATAGTGCAACAGATGGCAGCACTGTTGAGGCCAGGCCGCATTTGTTGATTTTTGGAGGTAAAGTGATACCAAATGTATTGAAGCAAATGAAATAAACTCAATTTATTAGAATATTTAAACTGCAATGAACAGACATCATTTTATTTTAAATGCACATATTTCGTTATTTATCTGGGAAATAGATCCCACTGGACTGCTGCTTTGAAGGTATGGGCGATAGGGTAGCTGCGCGCGCCGCCGAGTAAGATTATAACGAGTCGCTGAAGAATTATGAATGCCATAAAAGTTCAGTTACGTCACATATAATCAACGTATTATAGTGTGGTCGACCAAAAAATTATTAAAAAATTCATTAAAATTATAATGACACCGCTCAATTAGATGACATTACACCTTCGTTTTAAGTCTCAACACTGGTGATGTTAGATAAATTACGAGGTAAATTGTTTATAATATAGCTTATTGAACAAATTTGTGACTTGCTAAGAAATGTAGTTGTATAGTTACTAGAATATTAAATAGTGTAACGCGAACTTGTCTACCGCTGATTCAGTCCGTTGTTAGAGAAAGGCAGGCTGAGACTTAGGATCAGTCTACATGGTGTCCACAAGATGAAATCTGATTTTTCGTGTGGAGCTAGGGACCAACCATATCAGTATTTTAATGCCAGGAACCTTAAGTCGAAAATGCATTGCAATGGATGCAAACACGACATTAAACAGGTACAAGTCACTGGAGTTTCAGTGCACTTGTTTGTATGAAAATCAGTTTATATTATATAAAGTGTTCCAGGACGGTGATTGGTCGAGTTGGACCCTTTCTACTGAGGGGTACAACTCAACCAATCCCCCCTTCCGGCCTGCCTGAGGCTTATAACCTCCTGTGGTTTCCTCACCTCATCCATTTCTCCTGGGGGTGGTAAGCACAAACGATCCGCGCTGAGTCGAAGTTAGAGGTGTTCCCTCCGTTATTTGTCATTACTCAGATGAAACAAAAACACTGTAAATCGCCCGCGTATTAAATAAAGCACAATCATGTGAGGTAACAGCCGAGTCCACGTGCTTAGCATAGTACAAAAAGCGGAAGTCACTATGAGGAAAGGAGCAGTGATTGGTAATAGTACACAATTTTCAACCTCCATCAGCACTGCAAACGGTGGCTGGATAGTTTTGTGTGCAGCAGTCTTTCAGAAAGTCCTAACACCATACTTCTTCCCAAGCTGTTTATGATCGTTTAACTTAATTTATAACTGACAGGAGTGTTTGAACCCCACTCATCACAGTATGCCTAGAATGTAGTCATGCCCTGACAGACAGGTGTTGTGCCAATCTACAAAATGCATATTACGGTAGTGTTAACAAATTAAAGGTATTTACCGAAGCAATGGTTAAGAAATAGTCAGTTGTCAGCCAACTAAATGCTCTGTGACATCAGAAAGTAAGAGGCTTCTTGTTTGTAACTCTGGGAAAGGAGCTCACTGAGAGGAATAGTACAGTTGAGGCAAAGGGAAAGACGAAATTATTGTTAAAGAAGCATTAGTGGGGTAAAAGGAAAGCATTTTGTATTTTGTACCACGAATCTTGAAATGGTGTTACGTCACGCGACTATGTAACGTCACATAAAATTTGGTTTGCTGATTCTTAGATAGTGGATTAAATTCAAACCAATTGTAGAATTGTAGCAAATAATTATATGATTAGAGAAAGACATACGAATACTACTTGTGATATATTTGATTCTATTTACTTTTCTTTGAACCAGCAGCATCAAACAAATAAATGTAGGAATATGAACACAGAAACAACATACTGTAAGTTTCCTAAAGTTCTCGAAGGGACGGGTGCCCTATGAAGCAAAGTGACTTTACAACTTAAACAACTTGTCCAGTGTTACTGTTTCCTCCAGGGACATGGAAAATGCTAGGCGTTATCCCAGGAATCAACGGCCTCACCACAGCAGGGTTGTGGGGGGAGGAGGGTGTTAGAATATTTCGCAGGCAGCACTCAGCGAAGGCAGCTGATATGGACAACAAAGAGGGAATACGACTGTACCGGGTTGCCAAGGGTGTAGTTTAGTTGCGTCCAGGGGCAGCATACGCCCCAACTCCCCTCCCCCAACGGCCAGGGTTTGTGTGTCGTCGTCTGCTCACGTCAGTGGCGTGAGCCATGTTAGGTCCCTGGGGACACATCTTCTCACTTCGCATCAAAACCTTTCCGGAGACTCAACAGCCCTCTAGAGCCAGATTTCCGACTACCTGTGCACAATCATGATAACACGTCCTTTTCTCTCTTCCCCTGCTTCCCCGTATAGAACAATACATGTCGGCTTTCGGAATACATGCAACATGAATAGCAGTATTAACGACTACTTGGTTAAAACAGTTATTTATGGAATTGCCAACGTCATTTCCTTATGAGCGAAGTTTAAAGCGCATAGATACGAATAAGAAACAGTACATTGTATTGTGAGTTTGGGAGTTGCATTAAAAAGATGCGAGGAATACTTTGAAAAGACAAGACGAAATCGAGGACCTTCACAAACTGAAAATATGGGACACGGATAACGGTATTTATTAACAAAGATGTTGCCATAACGACAAGCATTCGCGATTAACCACGGCGGATTGGAGTACAATGCTACAAGTTTTTATTCCGTGCTTTTAACACTTACAATGCTCTAATCAAAATATCAATTATTGTAATCCCATTTACATAAGAACCATCGTGTACAAAATAGTTTGAAATATTATAATAGTGGTGTGTAACAAACTCGGAAATTGAAATTACTCGAATTAGTGTCATCTTTTTAATCCTCACTTACGACACCAATATCGCAGTATAGTATTGAATGAATTATTAGTAAAATAAATTATTCTAAAGAACTTACCCATCGTCACGTAGTATTTCGGTGGCGCAATACTTTCAAACCAGCTGCTATAACTACTACGATATCTTAATAAAATACTTTAATTTAGGAGACTTTGAGTGTATTGTTTAATCTCCGATGCCGTGACTTAAAGCAGGTTGATTGACAATAATATAGACTCAATATTTCAAGAATAATTTGAAGTTGGAGATGTGGATTATGAAAACATTTGTACTGTGATGGTTATAATTCTATTTTAACATATTTTGATAAATATGATTTTATACAGTTTGAAATATTCAGGACAAACTTGGCTTAAGTAACTACAGAAAATTGTCTTTAGATTTCTTGCTAGTCATTTCCAGGATGTTAAAATAAGCAGAGATTAGATGACACGCAGTTTAGGGGAAAAGACTTACGCTTACGTCAGCTAACCACTAGACACTAATCAACATTTCGGTCGGGTATTTAAACATATGGGTTTTTGACGGCGGTCTCTTGACCAAACACATGCCTGGCAGGAACCTTTGCCGGTCAGGTTCTTAAATTCATTTTAGTGTCAATTTACAATTGTGACGTAGGTTCTAGGCCAACAACGATGAAATGCTAGACCACCTCTGCCGCGCAGGTAAATCCACTGCTTGTCTAATGTTTCTTTTTTTTGGGGGGGAAATGTAGTTTAGGTTAAATTAGGTAAATTAAAGATTAGTAAGATTGGGAATAGAAGTTACATGTCTTTATGATGCTACCCTCTCACCACCCTTGCAACTACCGCACCCTGTAACCCTCGTGAGACCATCGTGTGCTACGTTCCCCCATCCTTTGCATGACGACTGATAAGGGCTAAGAGCGCCAATGGCGTTGTCGCAACCCTTAAGTCTTATTTGGTGGGGCACCGGACCGATCCCAACTTCACCCTTACCTTACAATGTTGAAGAGGTATGGAAAATTGGATGCATGTTATTCATTTTTGAAAAAATCTAGAGTGAGGTATAGAATGTCATTCACCTTTAATTTCAGTTAATTATTTTTCAAAAATGTTTTAAATAACCTGTTAATCTTGTTAGAAGTGTGTCAATCACTGTAATGTGTTACTACTAAGGCCCGGATTCTAAGATAACTTATTCTTTCCCTCGATATTTAATGCACAATTGTTAGGGTATTAGTATGTTTCACGCTTCCAGGGGGTTAAATATATGAGTTTCATAGGACCTATAAACGCCTAAATCAGAGGTGGCAACCTAAAATATCCTAATTCGCTGTTTTCAGTCTTTCAGATGATAAATACGTATTTACTTGAAGCGCCCACTATTGTAGCTTCCCTTGCATTAATCAAGGTACATTATAAACATATGCCAGAAGCTTTCTCTGCTTGGAAATTGCAACCCTGCCACTCAAAGAGGCTTTGAAAAACATTGGCAATATTTCTAGAAAAGAAGTACCTGGACTGCAACCTCGCCCCAAAAGAAGAGAAATAGTGAAATCTATTTTTTACTTCCATTTATACCCCGCCTTTAACTGCAATGGTCTTATCGGTGGCCTTTCCTTTGGAACACTTTGCCTATGGGCAATAGTGTTAACACGTATTCGCTTGTGATTGAATTTCTGTCTGTGGGTTTTACTCATTAGATCACACACACATCCACACTCTCATACTTCCAGACTCTGGGGAGGATATAATTCCTAATAATTGCCTAGAGAAAAATTCCCATTCCCCAGCCGAGAACCCAAGACCCTTCACATAGCAAGCAGGTGTTCTACCGTCGAGCTACGAGGCAGCTCAAATCTATTTTCCTGTGAGTAGGTACATAGTTTTTGATAGCCTAAACTCTTGTGAAGTATGCACCTTTAAATAAATCTTATTAAAGTAATAAAAAAGTGATAATAGCAAATCGTTCACGCCAGACAATTATTTTGCACATACTTTTAGTTGACTACTGTGTTGTTAACAAATTAAAAACAAAGGCAAAGTAAAATATATTCTTTGTATTTATTATCGTTATTGATAATGTGTACTTTTGTAAAATAAGTAAATGTTACTAAAGTCAAAAAAAAAAAGAAAAATATTATTGGTGTTAGCATTTTTTCAGAAAAGCTTAGTCTTAGTATATAAAAACCTAGCCTCTAGTTCCCGAGGTCGCGGGTTCAAACCCGGCGGAGGGCGATGGATTTTTTCGGGCGTAAAAATCCTTAGCATGGCTTCCTTCGGAAGGGAAGTAAAGCCGGTGGTCCCGTGTCGTAGAATTACGGCACGTAAAAGAACCTCAAGCCTGATAAAGAGGCCTCTGAGCAAAATTACCGGTCTTTCACGTCCAAAGTAGAATGGGACGCAAAGAACCATAGTAGTTAAATAGCGTACATCAATAAAACTCAATTTCATTTCTAAAGATAGGCGCGTAACCCAAAATAAGAAAAAGCAAAAATTATTAGTAATAATGATTAAAGCGTATATATACATATATATATATGTATAAATAATATCCCCAGTGGCAGCCTACTCTGATACATGTGTTTTTTAGGGATTTTCTTGGGTCGTCAGCGAATGCTGGAGTGGTTTCTTTCATCCCCGAATTTACAATACCTCCACTTTGTTCCCCTAAGCAGTTCTTCATCCTTCATCCCGTTTGGTCTGTTTCAGACTGGAAGTATCGGCAATAGTGTTTCGGTGCAGTGTGGCAGGGAAAAAGTATGCTCCCTCTGAACTTTCTCTGTCCCTCGGCCTTCGATGGTTGCCGGGATATAAGGATCGCCCCTTGGGGCGGGGCGTTGGGCCTTGTGTGGGGCGATGTTCCCGGTCCCTGTGGGGTGTTTATATCTGGAAATGTAGGACCCTGTCATTACTGTGCCGTCATTCTTGTTTGCGGCCACCCTGTGTCTCCTTTCATCTCATCCCTCCCTTCCGGAGGGCCCCACTTGGGGCGTCGGTACAATATCCTCATTCCTGGATGGCCGTTTCGCTCGAATCCAATCCAAAAGTTAAACACTCTTTGGAATTTTAAGGCTGACGTGTAACAACATACTGTGATACAGCACCTATGAACCAAGGTTATCGAGGTCGGCGCCGAGCGTTCGGTGTAAAGAACGATAATTGTGATCGCCAGCGTAAACACCGGCGGCTGTGCCGAAATAGTTCTAGAACTTCGAGAACCTTGTGGAAATATTCCACTGTGTATATAAGCGAGCGTTCTCGCGCAGTTCATTTAGTTGCGAGTCAAGTGCGAGAGAGTTGTTGAGTCAGTCAGTGTGCGAGCGAGTTAGTGACTGCGTTTCTGGTGCGACATCAAGAGTGATTCTCCGAGCGAGTTTGTGACGACTGTTATGATGTGCATACAGTACTACTGCGGAGCGACAGTTTGGGGAGTCTTGTGTTCGACTCCCAAGTGGAATGAACCTTCCGGCGGAAGGCTAAGAACGAAGGAAGAAGAAGTGAAGTGACAGAAGTGAACTGGTTCTACTTAGTGAAGTGACATTAGTGAAGTGAACTTTCAGTGAAAGTGAACTACATAAAAACTAAAAACAAAACAGTGACAGTGAAAATTTAGTAAAGTGACACTAGAAAAGCTGGACATCACAATATGCTAATGTGATACAAACCAGGATACATAAGCGCGCTGCATCATAACATTGTGGTTTGACGTCAGTCCGAGACGGTCTTCAGGTGCCTTTACAGAATTATAATACTTATCTTTCTCAGCAGACTTTGCTTTCTACTTTTTGGGATTCTGAGGTGCCCTTTTTACTGTTTTATTCCTTGGAATGCCTGAATCAGAATGCTCTCCAATTTACTTTCTGTGTTATTATGTACTCACCTACCTGGATATGAAGGTTATAACTTTGGGAAACAGCACTTACGGCTCAAAGGGAGTTTGACAATAGTAGCATCTATTATTATAATATCTAAAGAACAACTGAATAGCTGTGCGGAACACGAGCAAGTAAAGACACGATACCTACATTGTTACCGTTATGATTCGCTTGAGATTCCATTGTGGGTTTGACACGTGGGAGTTTTTGATATTGGGGTTGTCTTAATTTTAAGCTCAAAGCATGTACTACGACAGCGATACTGAATAGTTTTAGAATGCCATGTTTCTAAAAGAAAAAGAAATTTGCTTTTACTAGATAGCTAGTTTCTAATGTTGTGTGAATTGATTGCTGTGTAGTTTTTTCGATTTGTTTACAATAATTTAACAATCACCATTTAAAGATTTTGTGTTCACTCTAAAGTGAATTTGACGAGAGAGCATTTTTACTACGATTTTAAATCGTCATTAACGCCTAAACAATGTGAAGGTCAGCTTAGAAATGCATTTGCCGTAGAAGCCCCATTTAAGGCAACAAGTTATAAGTGGTACAGCGAATTCAAAAGGGATCGGATTTTTTCTTAGTAAGAATTTCATGAAGGACGCCCAAGAACTTCTGTTAATGATAAAAAATATCCCCGCTGTTCGAGCAATGCTTGAAGAAGATTGACGGACATCTTACGAATTTATTTGGTCAACATTGTGCATTGGTATGAGTCAAATTCAAAACGTTTTATATCAACAGACGTGAGAAAACTTTGTCGTCGATGGATTCCACATAAACTGACTCCCGAACAAAAAGAACGAAATGATTGGTGTAGAAAAGCTCTGGAAAAATTCCAAGGCAGTATTTGAAATTTGGTTTGGAATATCGTTAGTAGTGAGAATCTTGGATTTATTGTTATGATCCTGAAAATAAAAGTCATTCGGCTCAATGGGTCTTTTGAACAGAACCTAAGCCTATGAGAGTCCGATGAATTTCGTAATGCTGGCAAGAGGATAGTTGTTAAAATATGGCAGTATGGCTCGCTTTGTTTTCTAAAACGGGCCATATTGCTAGTGTAGCATTAGAAGATAAAGTTACCGTTACTGCCAATTGGTACTCAATTGTTTATCCCAATTTTTTTAAAAACTTCTTGAAAAACATGCAAAGGGAAAAATAATGTAAATCATGGCAACGCATCGTCGCATACAGCAAACCTAACAACTGAGTATCTGAATGCTCTAAAGACCAGCACCATGGTTCTTCCACCATACAGTCCTGACCTAGCACCTTGTAATTTCTAAAATTAAAGCTAAAATGCGTGGAATCACTTTTTTCGTCATCAGATGAGGCAGTGAAACATTGTAAAAACCTGGCTTCTGAGGTGTCTCGGGAAGAATGGTATCATTGTTTTAAGAATTAGTTTCGTCGAATGCAAAAATGTATTGATGTTAAAGGCGAATATTTTTATAAACAATGAAATCACTTACATTTTAAAAACTAATCCTTGTTTTCTTTTATAAAACCTTTTAGTGTCGCCCTGGTACATCAGTAGTGCATATAGCTGTTTAATTTTAAATTGAGTTTTATTTATGGATGCTCTTTAATTACTATCGTTCTTAGCGTTCCATTCCATATTGGGCGTGAAAGACCGGTAATTTTGCTCAAAGGCCTCTTTATCAGGCTTGAGGTTCTTTTACGTGCCGTAAATCTATGACACGGGACCACCGGCTTTACTTCCGAAGGAAGCCATGCTAAGGATTTTTACGCCCCGAAAAAATCCATCACCCTCCGCCGGGTTTGAACCCGCGACCTTGGGAACTAGAGGCCAGCACGGTACCATTAGTCCTCGGAGGACAACGCATATAGCTGTGTTAATTCAATATTACATTATCAGGAAATAATAATTAAGATTAGATTTGGAATAATTTATTTAAGGAAGTCCGTAAAACGTCTATAAAAGAGTTGCCACTGCGGAGAATACGAAGTTCAACCCATCCCTCCATTTTGTCCTTCGGTTTGCATACCGTCCAAGTAGCTTCTATTCTATTAGCACTGTGTCGCCGTAAAGTCCGACCATCCCCAACACATCATATTGGGGGGAGAAAGGAGGATAATACCATGCCTATACTAGAATATGGAATTTCAACATAAATTGTTTTAATTATCGCATAAGTAGATTGAAATAATTATCGCTAAGAGCTACAAGAAACTCCTATACCGAGTTTCTCCACCAACAAATGAAAATGATGATGATGATTATTATTATTATTATTATTATTAATCGTACTGTGCTTGCTTTTGATATTTTTTATTTATTCAAAGACTTTTCTGCATTGAGAATTAATTTCCCCTTCTTGTTCTATACGTTTCTGTTACGAGAAATTATGTTTTAATAAGTAGTTTTTCCCTTCCTTTCTGAAGGTAGCCATCAGTAGCTACAAAAGACCTGAAAGTTAGATGGCAGCACATTAACCTTAGTAGGGTGAAGAAAAGACATATCATAACTTGACCCAGCCCCTCTTTCTCCCTCAAGTGATGAACTTTCTGATGGGATGCTATTTGTCTACACTCACTGCCTTGCTCTTTCGGCGGGTTCTTTTTGGTTCAGTGTAACGTATCCGGCTACAACACAAGTAAGTAGTTATACGACTGCCGTCTTCTCCAACAACTTCCACGGTCACTCTGATTTGATTGCGGCTCATGTTGTTGACAGCACGAATAAGTTACAGCCAGTGCTCGCGGTTCCTCTTACAGCCAGACATTAAGTGTAGACACTGTAACACATAGAAGTGTATACAATATTCTCTACGTATTTGCATATACATTCTACAAATTATACACAAAAATACGAGGGCTCATCAAAAAAGACTGAGACTTATTTTTTCCTGTAGCTTCCGTGATAGTTTCGTATCTGTAACATAAATATTTGAAAAGAGCGGGTTTTATGCATAATGTTGGTAGGCGGCAGCACTCTCGTTTTGGTAGGTTGGTAGTAATGCTTTATTTTGTAGACCCTACGTGCATTTCGCATACCAGACAATGGAGGTGATGCATTTTTTAAATCGATTATCTCCGGTGATTAGTCATGGCTCCATCATTATAATTCTGAAGGAAAACAACAGTGTGGAAATCGCCAGGATCTCCAACACCAAACAAGGCAAAATTTGTTCCATCTGCAGGGAAAGTGATGGTGATCACATTTTTTGACTGTAATGGAATGATTTACCAGCATGCAGTTCCCCCTCACACTAGGTTACAGCAGCATACTACACGTCGGTATTGGCTACACTGAGGAAGCACATTGCAAAGAAACGACCAGAGCTTTCTCAGACTGGGTGGCGACTTCATCATGACAATGCACTGCCTCACGTCGCAAATCAAGTCATGCAGTTTTTGACTCGATTCAACATTACCTGTGTACCACATCCACCTTATAGCTCCGATCTTGCACCCTGTGACTTTTTTTATTCCCATCACTAAAGGCAAAGCTTAGGGGTATTCGATTTGAGAACTCTGAATTAGTGCTCAAGAAAAGTGAGGCGATTCTCAAGGACCTGACAAAGAATGGTCTGTAGCACGTGTTCAAGGACTGGCTGAGACGCTATAAAAAGTGCGTTGAAGTAGGAGGAGAGTACTTTGAAAAAGATCATATAAACATTGAATTGGAGTAATAAACATCTGTGTAAAAAATCACTCTCAGTCTCTGTTGATCAGCCCTCGCACTTATTTTATACGCACTTCTGTTTAACGATAACCAGCTGTTAAATTTAAAAAATTCACAATTTAAGCTTGATTCATTTGGAATCTTAATGCAGAAATGAGGGTTTAATATTCATAAAAGACAAAATTTTATGTGTTTATAAATCAGTTTCAGGAACTTTATTTTATTATTTTTTGTTACTGTTTTGAAAAATTGCTTCATATATACAATCATTTTGCAAAAAAAAAGTATGTTATATGTTATGGTCATTTAGAAAGCCTTCTTTAATAAGCAGTAAAAAGTTCATTGTCCTAGATAGAAAAATTCTAAGGAAAACTGGCTTCCTTTCAGTTTCGAAAAAGTATAAAAGTACTCTGCAATCTGTACAAAGTGTCCTTAAATCTACCCGAAACATGAAATGGGAAGCAAAGTTATAGGAAATGAGGGAAAGCAAATTCGTGATAGAAAACAAAACACCGCCTCAGCATTCTTCTAGTTTTTCTACACACACAGGGAAAACCACGAAAATTCTATGGACAGAGCGGTCAATATCTCAAGTATACTATGTTTTAATAAAAACATTTGGGAAACAATTTAAAATATTGAACAGTTTACATGAAGGAGCTCCTTTGGGATAAGAGAGATTTTCCAGCAAAAAAAAGGCCCCTCTCTCTCTCTCTCTCTGTATATATATATATATATATATATATATATATATATACCAGATGGCCCACAGAAGCCATCCTCAGTTGAAGTTCATTTATACCGAATAGCGCGGATGCCGAAAGGCTTGCCTAAGCAGAACTGTAAAGGGGACTCCATACCGACAGAGAGGAGACCGTAAAGACCAATGCTTGAAAACGAAACTTTAACTGCTATTACTGGTCTCAGAGCTTATTTGGTAGAGGAACTGCCTACTCAATGAGGTGCTTTGGGTTCGATTACCCTCTGTACTCCAGAAAGTTGTATTCAAACACAAATTTCACGGTATGCCCAGAGTGTAGTGTTTGAATGTGAGAGTATGTATGTGTGTGTGTGGGGGGGGGTGTTACCGATTGTTTAATAAGCAATTCGCTCATTAACAAAAATTCAGGAATGCCGCTTGAGCAAATCTGAGCACACGTGTTAACTCATGTACGTTCCGTGACAGTTAATCTACACTCGGTACAACTATATAGCACAACATGACGCCGCAAAGTTAACAAGATTAAACAAAATTCTATTTTTTATTATATTTATGTGCCCTTAAGTGTGCATTAGAATTAAGTTATTTTGCATTAGTGCATTATGCATAATAAGCCGTGCAAAACACGCCTTGGTGTAAGGGCTTCTCAGACCCACGTTCTACCTGTAATGATCCGTCATTTAACATTATTTCTGTACGTCCAAAATAATAAAAAGTCGCAGAAGACAAACGCCGCGTCTGAAAATTTTCAGAACACAGCCTTCGACCCTCTGCTGCATTTTGTGTCGTACAGATCGTAAGCATATCTGTGTATTCGTTATTGGTGAACGTTAGCTTTTTGAATGACCAGGCTCAAACTGCATGCAGGCGACTACGCGACACTTATCAGTATGAAACTACCACGTAAAACCTGCAGACAGCAGCACTACTTCAGTGACCTTTCACCTTGTATAGGTCTCGCCAGGGATATTGGCATAGTAGCCCAGTCAGCCAGCCAGCCCTCTGATGTTTCAATACCTCCCTTGCAAGTAGCACGTGGTTCCTTCTGTACAGTTCCTTCCACCGTATACAACTCTCGTCTCAACTTGCACCATTCTTCGAGCTGCAGCCCCGTATGTGTCATACATCTATACAGTAAATGACTCGCATTGTAGCTTTCCATTAAAATTTTCACATGCCAAAATCCGTGTCGCGACCTATATGGGCTGCTTTTTTTATCCTGACGCGCTTATGTGTATGCGCAGTAGCTGGAAAAGTCCATTATCTTCTGGGAACGGCGTTGTGTCAGTAGTAACTGAGCAACAGGTGCGTACACAACGTGAAATAAGATGACATCACCACGCGTTCCAAAACACGCAAGGGGTATACTGCCAGCCGTTCACCCCACCCTAGACTACCTTCTTCTCCTCAGCATTTCTACCGTGTCAGGTTGAAAGAAATCGACCTGTACCTGTGCTTTCTCTCTCTCCGTTTTTTTTTTTTTTGTCGTTCTCCTTGGTATAGTAGTTACCATGCTAAGCTATACTTCCCGAGGTCGCGGGTTCAAACCCGGCTTAAGGCGATGGATTTTATTACAGCGCAAAAATCCTAAGCATACCTTCCTTTGGAAGGGAAGTAAAGTCGTGGTCTCATGTTGTAGATTTACGGCATATAAAAGACTGATAAAGAGGACTCTGAGCAAAATTACCGGTCTTTCGCGCCCAATATAGGATGGGATGCTAAGAACCACAGCAGTTAAAGAGCGTCCATAAATAAAACTCAATTTAATTTTTAACTGCCTTTTTAAAGAGAAGTATGCGGCAACTTCTTTTGCACCTATATATGCGGGAGACATAAAACTGTAAAGGGCGACTTGTTTCTTTTTTGGGCCATCTGGTATATACTCACTCACACTCACACTCACTCTCACACACACACACACACACACACCACACACTCTCTCTCTCTCTCTCTCTTCCCTTTTATGGAGCTGCTTTTTTTTTTAATTTCACTTCAGAACGTGAAATCACTAAATAAAATGTTGGGTGCAACCAAGAACTACTTCTACCTAACAAAGCTAGACTGATGGATAAATTAAAAAGACCCTTCATTAGTGTGAAATAATAGTTTTTAAACGAGATGAAAATTGCGAACCACTGTAAATATATTTCACTTCAATAATTCAACAAATTTTGGGTGTGGACTTGGATGGCAAAATTACATTTCTGTAGTTTAAGGTATTTTTCAGCATTTATACCCAAAGAGATACACTGAAACCTCATGATACGTTTCAATCGATGTTTTTCCACATTTGAAACCAGTTCAATTTTTAAAGCATAGTTAAAAATACATCAAAGTGTGCCATGTCTGTAAAAATACAGAGCAGCTTGGGTTTGCCGCAGTAAAGTTCAGTGAACTTTTCTGCTTCCATTACTCTGACATTTTAATTGGGCATTAATCAGTTCGCTACAAATGGACACCTACATGAAGATTAATTAAATACAGGAACCGCTGCGAGGCTCGGATAGAGTAAAGCCAGTTAGCGAAGGTTTCTATGCAGATTGTTAAAAAAATAGTTTTTTTCTGGTTATGTAAACCAAATGTTATATAATCCCCAAAAGTGACAAAGCTGAATGCAGACTGATTTCATTTTAATAACTGTCGGAGTTAGTAATATCGGTAATTGGATAAACCACACCAGACATGATCTCTTATTACCCCACTGCCTATAGCAGGATTTAATGCAGCGAAGTATTGATGTAGGTATATGTGAGAGAGAAAAAATGTTTGTGCAATCACATAACCTTCTCTACTCACGCTATCCTCTAGTTCCCCAGATCGCGGGTTCAAACCGGCAGAGAGCGATAGATATTTTCGAGTGTAAAAACCCTTAGCATGGATTCTTTCGGATAGGGAAATAAAACCGGTAGTGTCGTAGATTTTTGGCATAAAAAGAACCTCTAGCCTGGTAAACAAGTCTCTGAACAAAAGTTTCATGTCTTTCACACCCAATATAGAATGGGACACTAAGCACAGCAGTACGTGGGGCAACTTTTTACTTTCTCTACTACGTATAGTAAGTAGGGGAAGTATTGTATTCCACTCAAAAATTGGATATCGAGATTTCACCGTAAAATATGTTTTGAGGCCCCCTGAATCCAAAACAACCATTTTTGAAAACATGTCCGAGTGTGTGTCTCTCTGTGTGTCTATGAACAGCGTAACTCAGAAACGAACAGTCAGATAAACACCAAACTTGACATTTAGTTTAGTATGTTTCAGAGATGCGACACGAAGGTTTTCAAGAAAAGCCCCCACCCCAGATTACCCTTTACATGGAACATTTTTCAAAAATTTTAATTTTCTTAAAAATGGCTCTATCGATTTTGATTAAAATGTCCTATGTTTAAAATATTTTCATGACAAATAAAATGTATATCTTGAATTTTCTGGGAATGTCTCCAAAAGTATTCTTCATTGTGAACGACTTTTGCATACCTGGTAAACCATAAGAGATAGACAAAATGTTACTACACGAAAAATGTAGATCGCGTTAAAAAACACAATTTATGTTATATACACTTTTTTTAAGTGAAGAATTTTCGAGAGATTGCTTGTTATTCCCTTAAATTTTTCAATACTTATTTTCTCAAATGGGAATTCGTTATTAATTTTTTTTGTCTTGGATATGCAAAGAGTATTAATCTGTGGGAAGGAGAATGGTGCTGCACCTAGCAACCAGCTATTAAAAGATACGCCTATGCTTAAAGGCTACAAAAACAAGGCTGCAAATACAAAACAAGGGGAACATAGCACGCCTTAAGCGATAGTCAAATATTTTTAGAACTGGTCGCCATGTATAAAATGTAATTCTCTTTGCATGTCAAAAGATCGTTTCTGCAAATGTTTATCTGGAGTAATATGAAATAGATGGAGAATAAGAGTTTGTAAAAATAGTTTCTACAAGAGTAGAGAAAGTCATGTGAGTGTAACCCAGCTGTGTAACCCAGTTTTATGTTAATGCTACTAGATGGTAGCACTACAGCAGAAATAGGTAACGTGCACGAGCGTGGAGGAAACTTCTGGTTTTTCTACACCATCCATACTCTCAACTACAATTTAATTTACACATTACTTCCTTCTTGTCCTAAAACGCTGTACTGAATTATGTACACAACAACAAACATCCAGAAAACAACAGTTTCCTTTCGACAGCCAACTTATGCATTATTATTATTATTATTATTATTATTATTATTATTATTATTATTATTATTATTATTATTATTATTATCATCATCATCATCATCATATTTTGGAAGCGGTACAGCTGTTGTTCATAATTTAAACTATTATGCAGAAGATGCTACTTCACATTTTCAGGGCTCTCTTTGTGAACACCCAGAAGGTATACTCACGAGCCGCTACTGATTCTTGGCTTGTTTAAAAGTTTTCTCCACAATTTACACAACTACTGTAAAAATGATACTGTAATTATTTAATAACGAACTCAAATTGCTCCCCATTTACAATCTTGCACTGGCAAAGTCGAGCGTGAATTGTTGTTGAAGATTTTCAATCACTGCTGGTAGTAACTCTCTGTATTCTTTCCTGGTCGTCATGTTTAACTCTTCCATATTAGCAGGGCTCATAATACACTCTACATCTCAAATGTCCCCATAAAAAGTAATCAAGTGGAGAGACATCTGTTCCCATAGCAACCAAACCTTTTGTATGAGATAAATGAAAGCTTTCATGCAACTAAATAAGCTAATTATCTTTCAAAAACAAATAAAATGTTGGCATTTATAGTTTTTGTCAATGACGTCGCATCTGTACAATAATGATTGAAAATTATATTCTCTTTTCGTAAAATGTACCTTTTAAATACTAAAAACTGCCCGAGGTTTTTTTTTAAAAGCAATTAGTTAAGTGTAGTTTTGTTTGTATGATTCCTTACTTATGAAAGGCCCTGTATAGTCCTTTTGCAGAAGGTTAAAGAATGTAAATTATTGCACTGATACAGAAGTGCTATACTAAATTTTCCCATAACGAATTATTAACTATAATAATATTAAATTAGGACGAATTAGAAGCTCTGTGTACTGGAAGGAAAATTGGAACACAGTATTTATTAATGCAATAAATGTACTCAGTAAGAGTTTGGAGAGGGGCTTCATCAAAACTGTTGTAAACACAGTTCCAATTAACGCGGGAATGCGAAGCTTGTCAAACAGTTTTCCCTGCTCGTAGATTAAAAATTCCTTTCCTGCCGGAAAAATTATTTTCCCCCTACATCCATATCATCGTATCGAAATAATAAAATATTACCATGTCGAAATCTGGTATCCTGTTGACTTCCAATTTTTGCTGATTGCTATCACCAAATGATTGCGTAACGGAACCACGGTAATTCATGTTTATGTTTATACCAATTAATGTCGCTGCCCGTTCAAAATATCTGATGTGTTGCATTCACATGATTTTCTGTTCTCATTTTACGTATTCCTTCCGAATGAAGAGAGTTCACAGGCTATTCCAAGAAAATTCAAGATATTCATTTTATTTGTAATGTAAATGTGTTTAATATATGGTATTTTATTTGACATCGTTAAGAGCCATTTTTTTAGAAAATAAAAAATTTAAAAAATGTTTCATTTAAAGGATCGATTGGGGTGGGAAATTTTCTGGAAAATCTTGGTGTTACATATTTGAAAGGTACTGAACTTAAATAACACGTTTGGTATTTACCCGACTATTCGTTTTTGAGCTGTGCTGTTCGTTTTTTATTCAAGGGTCCACAAAGCATATTCTTCCTGTGCAATCTCGAATTTTTGTAAGGAATGCAATACTTAATCTACGTACCATATCGTACATAAAAAGTACCCATTCCGCTAGATCGCTAACGTGTTTTTCCCTCCGTAAGGTTTACCACCATCATGTAATCAACTCTGCCCTACCGATATCAGTTATCTATTGTGACTGTCTTATAAACAATTCAGTGCCATGAAGGCTAACCAATGAACGATGTTTATAATCTATTGAAATGGAGCGGTATTTTGGATACCACCTCTACAAAAGAGCTTCGCTGCGATTCGTAAACAATAAAAGGCTAAATCAATACAACATATTTCGACCTTTTAGAGGACAACTACGATATTTACATATATGAGAGTTTTCACAGCCACATAGGGACAAAGGTTAAAGTTATTGCCGTTACTCACTCGATTAGAAAACCAGACTTAGCAAAACGGGAGTGTAGTATGAAGGTATAAGTTTTAATTTGTAATGTTACCCATCGGCAATTCGGACATACTTTGGTGGAAGTAAAGTACCGTGCCAATCCAATGATTAGAATTATGCTCAAAAAACAGAGTTGGTCATACTAGTAGGAGGTGGGGCTAGATGTTGTCAGTACCAACATAAACAACTCCGTTCCATTGTCGGCCACATTTTTTCACGCCAGTATACGTGTTATATAAAGTAAATAGTTAATATATTATCGACAGTTTGCCATATCTCGTTAAAATTTTTTTAGAGATATTATACTTTATGTTCTGAATATATGGTAAAAAATCTGATGTGATATATTCACATGACTTTCTCTACTCCCCATCGTTTGTTAGTGGGTATACAGTCTATTCTTACTAAAGCTTATTTTTCTGTCTACTTAATTTGAATTAAATAAGCCTTTGCAGAAATAGCTACATTACACATTTCGTTACAGATACAAAAGGAATATTGATAGTCAAGTGTTTTAGAACGCTATACACTAACCTTAAAATTCCATACTGTTTCTATGCAATCTCGAGAAAGAACTGAATGTTGATAGAATTTAACACCAAGATGTGAACAATTCGAACGTTTAATACGGATATCTCAGAATAGGCTTATTTAAAAAAAAATATTTGAAATATATTGTGTTTTAAAGAGATCTATAGTTTTTTGGTAGTACGTTTTAGTCCATCGCTTAACATTTACTAGTTATAAAGATTATGCATATTTCACCCAAAGGAAGTGGACTTCATAAGCTATTCCCAGAAAATTCAAAATATACCTTTTATTTATCATATACATAACTTTAATATATGGTGTATTCCATGGAAAGGGTAGTTTGGGGTTGAGGAATTTTCTTGAAAAAATCTTTCTGTCGCGTCTTTTAAAGATACTGAACCTAAATAACAAGTTTGGCATTTATCCGAATTTTGTTCTTCAATTACGCTGTTAACACAACACACACACGAACCTTTTTCAAAGAATGCTTTTGGTTCAAGGTGCCTCAAACAATATGTTTCCGTGAAATCTTGGGGTAGAATTTTTGGGTGGAACCCAATACCTTCTCTACGTGCTGTGTACGTGGTAGGGAAAATAAACAAATGAGGTGTTAGTTAAGAAAATCCTACTGTGGAGGCCTCTCAGTTGGCGCCGTCACAGCTCTCCATGATGGGAGTGACGGCTACAGCAGATCTTCGCTTTCCTTTACCGGAACACCCTATATATTGAAGTAACATTATTTGTATATGTTTGTATTTGTTAGCCCCACATTTGGGAGCCAAATTGCGATGGTAAATTTATAATGTTATTTGTGTATGTGTTTACTCAACATGGTGAAGCCATTTTGTGACGTGATTCTTTGTTAGGTTTGTAGCTCCATCTGGTGTTAGCAATTTGCGGCAGTATTAGTTTTTGTTTGAAAGAATGCTACTGTTATTTTATTTAATTTTGGTTCTCTGTCCTCCGGCTAGCTATGATCTTTTGGTCGAGCACTTCTCTTTATACAGGTTGTGTAAACGGAAAGGAATCTTTTATCGAAAGATAACACTGATGAAGAAATTTGTTTTATACTTTTATTGTCGAACACGTTAACTATCACATTTACACATTGATCTTGACACTCGCCAAACTGAAACTGTTATAACAACTTCTTACTGATCACTTTTAATTCACGTACTTCAACCTTTTGTATAATTAACTTTACCATACTTGAGATTTTTCATAACTCTTATACGCGTAACTTGTGAATCGATAGCCGACGGTTAATATTTCTGCTGGACTGAAGGCGACGTGTATCATACAAATATTTTCGACGAACTGACGGAGATGCGACGTGTAGTGTACAAAGAATTTTGATGAACTGACGGACTCTACCTCTAACCTAGCTCTTTTATACTCATACACCCCGATATGCCTAAAGATTATAACTGATCTGCAATTGGCTAATAAAACGCGCTAACATTAGCGTCTATTTTTATATCCAATGAAAATTATGAATACATATGCTCTAGGGAAATGTTCCAGAAGATTCTAAAGGAAAACGCGCCAACATTACGTAACTTCCTCGTTTCCAATAATGATAAACAGCTCACCCCCTCGCTGCACTATTGCACGCTATTATTGTCAGTTTCAGTAAGGCATTAAAAACTTACTTCTCAACAATAATTACAATAAACAAATATCTCAAATTAATGTCACATAAAAATGCATATTCATACTATAATCACTCTTTACATTTAAATAATTTGTGATACAAATTACTGCATCAATATTAGAGGAAATTAAATAAAATAATTCCTGTATCCTACCTCTACGTGTGTTACGATGTTATTGTTTATTTTACATAATATATGTAGGTGTTATTTGGCACTAAAACACAATAAATCTGATTTATTGCCAAGCTAATGAAGTTGCTTTGTGAACAAACTAGGGTCGCTGGAAACATTTCATACAGATGTTATGAACAGCTGCGTGTCCTATGTTATTGCGTTGCAATGGCAATTTATTTCCTTGAATTCCAGGGAAAGCTCAAGACGTAAAGAGATGTTACCTCCGCTCCCCTTACGTTATAAATCAATGGTGGTGGTGTAAAACAAGGCTTTACTTTTTCCTGTGATATTCAAGTCCCGCCGCGAGCAATAAAGAACATATATAATGGTGTTGCTGTATCGGAATACAAGCCGAGATTTATAAGCCAGCATCGTCTTGCGCAGATACTTTGGGCTTTATTGTCTCGAAAGGATGGTGCTGCGTAGAGATACGCGCGTTTATTTCACCAAGAATTTTACGACTTTTCTTTGGATATTGTTTTGTTTTACAAGTTGGCTTGGATGTCACCCTGGAACTTTATATGACCACCTTAAACCAGGCAGTCCAAGAAAGTGAAACGAGAATGCTTAAACTTTTTGTGAGTCTCTCCCCCTCTGTTTTAGGAATCCTTTTTAGTGTCTTCTTAGAAGTCTTCTTATTCGAAAAGTTTAGGTCTTCGAAAGTAATTATTAGTAAAGCTTACAAATATATTGAATAATTTAGGACAGTAATAAGCCCTTCAATCGCATATAACATCCCTACATGAAATAAAAAAATCTGATGTGATACACTAACATGACTTTCTCTACCCTCCATCGTTTATTAGTGGGAATACAAATTATTCAGGTTATTTTTATATCTGCTATATTTTAATCCAAATAAACCTTTACAGAAATAGCTACATTACACATTTCATTATAGATACAAAGCGAACAACGACAATCAAATGTTTAAGAACAGGCCGCTATATGCTGGCCTTAAAATTCCATACTGTTTCCATGCAATCCCGAGAAACAACTGAATGTTGAAAATACTTTGACCAGGAAATGAACAAATCAAACCTTTATTAACGGATATCTCAGAAACGGTTAATGCTACAAAAAACGTTTTAAATAAATCGTTTCATTTTAAGAGTTCTACATTTTTTGTGTAGTAGGATTTCGTCTATCCCTTAACGTTTACTAGTTTACTAAACTCCTTCCGAATGAAGAGGACTTCATAGGCTATTCCTCGAAAATTCAACGTATACATATTATTTATCATGTAAAAATCTTTCATATATGGTATTTTAATCAAAATCGTTAGAGCCATTTTTTATAAAATCAAAATTTTCTTTAAATGTTCCATGTAAAGGGTAGTTGGGTTGAGGTATTCTGTTGAAAATCTTCGTGTCGCATCATTAGAAGATATTGAACCTAAATACCAAGTTTGGTATATTTTCGCTTTTGAGTTATGCTGTTCACAGACACACACACACACACGAACCTAATTCTAAAGATGCTTTTTTGGTTTCTAGGTGTCTCAAAACAGGTATTTCCAGTAACAGTTGGTATGGAATTCTTGGATGGAATGCAATACCTTCTCTACCTACTACGTACGTGGTAGAGAAAGTAATATATAAAGGTTGTAAAGGAAAGTAATGGTGGAGTATAAAGTCTGGCTGAACTGTTTGGTCTGTGAAAAGAACTAAAGTATGCTCCCGAAGCAACTCATGGAAATATTCTATAATATTCCCTAAGCTTCTGGAAACCATTATGTCATCAGTCTAGTCTGTGAACCTTGAAGCCGTGCCTTTGCTTCAAATTTGATGCTACTATCTCGATGTTGCATCAATTTTGATAACGTTTAATGTTACCTGCTTTGTTCTTGAGTTTTAGATGTCATCTGCGTTGTCTGGAGTCCAGCTGCTTCAGTGGTATAGCTATGAGTTCTTTGTCTCAGAGTATGCGCGAGTATAATGTGAAAGGACAACACCAGTTTAGTTAGCTGATAAATTTTAATGTTGACTAACATATTCTGTTTGAAAACAATCACCGAATGCTAAATGAAAGAATTAATTGATTTCTATAATAGTGATGAATCTAAGCGTCAGTTGGTGTAAGTTCCAGAAATTTTCCAAGGAAAGAACCCTCACAATAGCAGCTAAAATATATTTCTAACATCGGTGCGTTCATGAGCGCTACACAACTTAAACACAAGAGTAATTCACAAGAAAGTAATTCACAGGATTAAGCAAGTCACAAGAGAGTAAATCTGATTTATAATGGACGCGCTTTTCCTAACTTAAGCTCCGCCTACCTATTACTACTCCTACCAACGTTCCTACATACGTGGTATCTTAAAACTCCACGTATGCGTATCTGAAACTTTCTGTGCGGTGCTTTGCTCGAATCTAAGAATTTCATTCCCCTTTCTAATTTACAGAATTGCTATCCATTTGAGTTTACAAACGTACTAAACTCAATCCAAATTGCATTCCTGGAACCTTCTCATTAACATATTCTCTACTCGGCTATTACTAATGACTTTCCTTAACGTGACTCGCTATGACCTTTTTCTTCGGACAAATCTTTCATTCAGGCTCATTACATTATACATTCATTTAATACACAGAAATTATTTATTGAATTCATTCTGTATCTTACTATTATTTCTTCATTTAATTATTCACATCTTCCTGTCAATATCTTCCTGTATCAACCTCAAGAAGATTTCTTCATTTTTAGAGCTCGAATATCGTATAAATTGAAAGACATGTTTTATCCAGGGATGAACAAATAGAAATCTAAGAATTTTTTCCTGTGAGTGAAGGGAATAATTCACTATTTTAGTGCCAGTTAAGTAGAATTATATAACCTTTTTGCTTTCTCTACCACACACTAGAAGGTAGAGAAGGTAATGCATCCCACCCAAAAATTCCATATCCAGATTGTGCAAAAATACTTGTAATTTGAGGTCCTCTGAATAAAAAAGGGATCAGCATAACTCAAAAATCAAGTCAGATAAATACAAAATTAGGTATTTAAGTTCAGGGTCTTTCAAAGATGCAGCAAGAAGATTTTCAAGAAAATTCCCCCATCTCAAACTATTCTTTTAATGAAAAACTTTCCAAACATTTTCTTAAACATACCTGTATGGAGTTTAATTAAAATACCATATATTTAAGATATTTACATGACAAATAAAATGTACATGCTGAAGTTTCTGAGAATATCCTATGAAGACCTGTTTTGTATAACTTTATATAACTGGTAAACGTAAATGTAATTCTCCTTAAAACACACCTAATTTAAAATATATTTTTCGCATCAGCCGTTTTCGGGATATCCGCTATAACTGGTTTGAATTGTTTAATACTTTGTTAGCTTTTTTACTTTCTCTACTACGTATAGTAAGTAGGGGAAGGATTGCATTCCACCCAAAAATTCGATACCGAGATTTCACCGGAAATACACGTTTTGAGACCTCCTGAATCCAAAAGAAGCATTTTTGGAAACATGTCCGTGTGTGTGTGTGTGTGTCTGTGTGTGTGTGTGTGTCTGTGAACAGCATAACTCAAAAACGAACAATCGGATAAGCACCAAACTTGGTATTTAGGTTCAGTATCTTCCAGAGATGCGACACGAAGGTTTTCAAGAAAATCCCCCTACCCCAGATTACCCTTTACATGGAACATTTTTCGAAAATTTTAATTTTCTCAAAAATGGCTCTAACGATTTTGATGAAAATATCATATGTTTAGGGTAATGTCATGAGAAATGAAATGTATATCTCGAATTTTCTGGGAATGTCTCCAAAAGTATTCTTCATTGTGAACGACTTTTGCATAGCTGGTAAACCATAAGAGAGAGACAAAATTTTACTACACAAAAAATGTAGATCGCGTTAAAATACACAATTTATGTCATATACATTTCTTTTGTTGAATGAACCGTTTTCGAGATATTGCTTGTTATTTCCTTAAATTTTCCAATACTTATACTTTTTCTCAAATGCGTTATTCATTTTTTTATGTCCTGGACATGAAAAGAGAATGGAATGCGTCACATAGCAACCAGCGTTAAAATATTTGACTATCGCTTAAAAGCTACCATATTCCCCTTGCATCTACAAGAAAATTACCAATAAGATTGACATCTCGATATCTCGATTAACATGAAGCATATGGAGAATAGGCGTTTGTAAAATTAGGTTGTACAAGAGTAGAGAAAGTTATGTGAGTGTAACACATCAGATTTTTAAAATACTGCCCCTATTTCACTTGCAATGCAAAAGAAACACTATGTAAGTTTTAAGACATAGCATGCCGCTTTTAAACACCTGGTTCTCGATTTGGTTCCCACTGTCCATCTTGTACCTCAGCCAAATGTTAATCTGGATTAACGTAAAGCAGATAGAAAATGATCTTACGCAAGATTAGTACGCAGAAGGCGTTTAAAAATAAATTATAATGGGTGGAGAAAGTCACGTAAATGTAATACTTTAGTTTTTTAAAGGAAATGTTGCCAATGCACTAAATTAACACAAATTTCGTGAATTAATCATCCAGGATGTATTTATCAAAACGAACACCGTGAACCCATAAAGACACCCTGATAATGTCTTTCAAAACAGAAGATATGGCTGAAAGACACGCAAAACGCACTCCGAGTATTACGCCGCTCCATTCCTTAGCTTCACACCGCTGCTGATAGTCTCCAAAGTCTCCTACTGGTTTGGGAGGTGGTACAGGTCACGGCACTGCACGAGTAGCCGAGGTCGTTAAGGCGAGGACTCATAAACGGGAGCTCTTCGGTTCAACTCCGCCAAGATTGTCCGTCCTGGCAGGTTTTTTCGGGTTTCCTTCACTCCTCATAACCGGGAGGTATTTTGACGTGCATAAAATGTGACCCATAATGGAACGGAGCTGTTTAGGTTCGTACTAATAAAACATAGCTCCATTTACTACCCGCGTGGCCACCTCCGTTTTTCGAGGATATATTTCTAGCCACTGGGTTGACAGAGTACTTTGCCTCCCCTAAAGTGTGGCGGAACTGCCCTAGGGTAGCATTACAACTTAAATCTTATATTTTCATGCTACACTACCGTTTTCTTAATACCGGTTTTCTAATTTCCGTTTAGTAGCAGCAAAAACTTAACCTTTGTCTCCATATTGCTGATATTGTCTCATATACTGTAGCGAGCCATAGGTGAAGCTCAAACCAAGGGCCGAGGATTACGTAAACGCTGTAAAAGCGTCGTAAGATGGTGAAATATAGAAAGCTCGATATTGTAACGCACGAGGTCGCGCTGTCAGCATATCAGTTTGAACATCTCCAAAATATTACTTGCCCGATCGCCTATGAACTCAGCTATCAATGCCGAGAAAGCTTTCGTAAATTAATGCATTTGTTTTGGAAAACAATTAGGATGGTATTCGTAAGCTTGTTCTTTCACAAAAATAATTTTATTGGTTATAAATAGTTTCACATGGTTGTCTGCTCCATTTAACTACTATACTAGACTATAAATTGAATTAAATTGGGTTTTATTTATGGACGCTGTTTATCTGCTGCGGTCCTTAGCGTCCCATTCTAAATTGGGCATGAAAGACAGGAAAGTTTGGTCAGAGGCCTATTTATCAGGCTTGAGATCTATAACACGGGACCACCGCGTTTACTTCCTTTCCTAAGGAAGCAAGCTAAGGATTTTTACGCCGGAAAAAAACACTGCCCTCTGTCAAGATTGGAATACGCGACTTCAGAAACTGGAGGCTAGCATGGTACCCCTAGATCACAGAGGCCGACACGCCAGACTATGGTAAAGATGCATAATACACAGGATATTCCCGTGATTATGATACAAATTATAAGGGAAGATTAAGGAGAACAAGTGAATAAATTTGATATAAGGATCCCCGGACGGCCTGTGACATCGTCAGAGCGACTCCAGGATTGCTCGTCCAGGTACGACAGAACTTCGTCCGACGTTCTCATGCCTGCATCGGAGCTGAAGGACGCCATATTGAACACTTGTAGTACCACGGCTTGTTAAGTAGTACAGCGAAGTAAAACACAGATATTCGTAAGTTCGCATAATTTCACGTTCATAGTTATCCCAAAACAACGTTCGCCTACAACTTGCGACGGATTGTATCCGGAACGGGGTTCCTTGTATCAAATTCATGCATTTGTCCTTCCTAATCTTCCCTGAAAGTTTGTATCATAATCACGGAAACATCTGTACATTTATTATTTCTCATTAAATAAGTACTTGCTGCCATGTATAAAAGGGTGTCTACATTAGAATAGAAAATTTAGTGCTAGTGATTTAACTTTTGCGCCAGAGTCCTGCAAGAAATTCCACTGGTCGGCGAAACTTGCCGTAAGTTTCAAGCCTAGTACACTCTGTCCGCAACGTTTTGTGCGAAGTGTGGTTTCCGTTATTACCTTCATCAACTACAGAGTGTCTCAAATCAATGTATACACTCTTTGAAGTAGTATTTCTCAACTCTTTGAAGTAGTATTTCTCAGCAACGAAATAAGAAAATACAATTTCTGTTGTTTATGATTCAGAAGGCAATGGAAAGCATAGAAACAAATATGGCGCTACATTTATCATTCCATGAACATAAATGGATACTAAATGTTTGAAAAGTGGAGAATGTTTAGGTTCAACCAGAAGGTTAACAATCACAAGAATCCGAGACAAGTTTCAAGTCGATGGAACGGCTCAAGATATGTTAAACGGGGGGGGGGGGGTCGCGGAAGAAAGGGAAGTTCCGCTAATAACGAGAGTGTTGATACAGTCGTGCAGCTTTTGCACAATCCCCAAATAACTAATTGAGGCAATGTTATCATGAGGGTATTAGCAACAAATCCAGTATTCGTCCAATTTTGCGAGTTCAAAAATGGAAACCTTACATTCCGAGATTTGCCCACGCACTAAATAAGGACGGCCCAGATAGGCGCTGCAATTTTGTGAGCGATCCATGAACAAGTGTGATAAAAGGGATGATTTTCGAGACTGTTTGGTCTGATGAAGCCGCATTTAAACTTAATGGCACAATTCCGTGTACTAGGCTAACGAAAATCAAAACATCTTTGAAGAAAAGACCGTAAACCTTCCAGGAGATGATCTGTTTGAGGATTAAAACAGGTTTTACTTTAAACAAAACGGGGCTTCACCTCACCTTCATGTCAATGAGGAATTGTCTCGGTCGCACACTCAATCATGGATAGGACGAAGAGGAAGTGCTACGGAGTTCCCGCCTCGATATAACCCCTTCTGACTTCTACCTTTGAGGAACTTTAAAGAACACAGTCTACGCCACAGAACCGCAAACACTGTAGGAACTGGAGTTCACATTGAACTTGCCTGTGATGATATTCCATTAGCAACAACAACCCAGGAGGTATGTCACTCTGTTCTATATCGTTGTTGGGAGTATACTGTGGCAGAAGGGGGACATTTTGAAAAGGTATGGCTTTAAGGTTACAACACAACAAAAATGTTATTTTTGTCTCATTCTTTTGCTGAGAAATAGTGTTTCAAAGAGCGTAACCATCATTTTGGGATACTCTGTATTAGTTAACAGTTCATTTAAAGCAGGAAACTAAGGTAGCACTGACTACGCTCGAAATTAGCCAATGTAGTTTAGCTACAGGGAACATAACGTTATTCATTTTCAAATAATTCATATGGACATCGCTGCCGGAAAGATCAGCAGTCTAAATTCTGATGACTCTTCATATCGTATTCTGATGTGCTTCTCTCGTACTTCAGGAAGTAATTTCAACTCAGAAAACTCCAATTACTGCTTCAATATACGTATGTTTTGTACAATTGAGTACCTGCTATTTTGTAATTCTATTTCTTTGCAATTGTTTGTCGTATTTATTATGAGGAGAACTTGAAAAGTCAATTTATGAGGAATATTCTTTTAAAACCTAATTAACTTAAGTGGATGAGTTGTGACACTACTGCGCGTATTATTTTCGTTCTCTTCTTTTGCATCACTCAGAATTATTTGCATTGACGTAATCCTCTACGGATTAATATGATTCGTTACAAGATACTGTTTATAATCAGCTCTAAAAGTGTTCAAATGATTAGCTTCTCTGTAAGTTTAGCGGGAAAAACATTGTTATTTATTTGTGTGCAAAGTTGATAAGTAGGGACTTAGAGCAGCAGATTTGCTAAATCGAAGGCCTGTGGCTTAAGGTTTTGGAAAATGCCTGGGGTGTATTAATTTATACCAATATTATAAAGACAGAAGGTGTGTGTGTGCGCCTGCGTTTATTTGGATATGTAGGATAATCTCATAATTCTTTCAGCACTGAAAAGTCAAATTTGTTCCAACGAACACGGGTCTACAAAGCACTTCCTAATTTCATTTTATAAATTACTAAAGGATCAAAAAGGATTACAAACGATTTATTCCAATAAGTTCATACGCACACATTGGAGTTATAAACCAATATACTTACAAAGAAGACCTTGACGTTTAGTTGAGAATGCCAAGGAGTAGCAAAACTAATTGCTGCTATCCTCAGGATATAAAAACAAAATGCAGTTACATTTTATTGCAAGGGAAATATATAGACGGCGATGATTAACACTTCAACAAACAGAAAATAAAGGTCTAAAAAGTGACAATCGATATTCTGCTATATATTTTCTTTAATTGCCATTTATTTATTTATATATTTATTTATTTATTAACTTAGTGGTATAAGAGTGCAGAATATTATTTCGTTGTATATGTTAAGGCTTTCTGAATTATGTTACAATTATGTACTTTTGTTATTAAATAACTATAGGACCAAAAGAGAAGGTACAAAAATTTAAAATTTACCTACTGTAATTACCTAAAAAGTCTGATGTGTTACACTCACACGGCTTTCTCTAATCTTGTACAAACTATTTTTACAAACGCTTATTCTCCATCTACTTCATCTTAATCGAGATAAACAATTTGCAGGCTCTATCTTATTGTTAATTTTCTTGTAGATGTAAGGGGAATATATATTTACAAGGGCAATATAGAAATATAGTAGCCTTTAAGCACATACATATCTCTTAATAGCTGGTTGCTAGGTGCAGCACCATTCCCTTTCCCACAGATTAATACTCTTTGCATATCCAAGACAAAAAAATGAATAACGAATTATCATTTGAGAAAATATTGACAAATTTAAGGGAATAACAAGCAATATCTCGAAAATGGTTCACTCAATAACAAAAATGTTTATGACATAAATTGTGTATTTTAACGCGATCTACATTTTTTGTGTAGTAAAAGTTTGTATATCTCTTATGGTTTACCAGTTATGCAAAAGTCATTCACAATGAAGAATAATTTTGGAGACATTCTCAGAACATTCAAGATATACATTTTATTTGTCATAAAAATATCTTAAACATATGATATTTTAATCAAAATCGTTACAGCCGTTTTTGAGAAAATTAAAATTTTCGAAAAATCTTACATGTAAAGGGTAACTTGGGGTGGGGGGATTTTCTTCAAAACCTTCGTGTCGCATCCTTGGAAGATACTGAACCTAAATACCAAGTTTGGTGTTTATCCAACTGTTCGTTTCTGAGTTATGCTGTTCACAGACAGACACACAGACAGACAGACACACAGACACACACACGGACATGTTTCCAAAAATGCTAATTTGTATTCAGGGGATCTCAAAACATGTATTTCCGGTAAAATCTCGGTATCGAATTTTTGGGTGGAATACAATATTTCCCCTACTTACTATACGTAGTAGAGAAAGTAAAAATCTGATGTGACACATTCATATGACTTTCTCTACCCTCTATCGTTTATTAGTGGGTACACAAATTATTCTTACTAAAACTTACTTTTCTACCTACTACATTTTAATCCAAATAAGCTTTTGCAGAAATAGCTACATTACACATCTCCTTATAGATACAAAGAGAACAGCGACAGTCAAATGTTTAATAACTGGAGGCTATATGCTGGACTTAGTCGTCCTCTGTGGTGTAGTGGTAACCATGCTAGCCTCTCGTGGGTTCAAACCCGGCGGAGAGCGTTGGATTTTTTCGGGCGTAAAAATCCTAAGCATGGCTTCCTTTGTAAGGGGAGTAAAGCCGGTGGCCCCGTATCGTAAAAGAACCTCAAACCTGATAAAGGGGCCTCTGAGCAAAATTACCGATCTTTCACGCCCGCTGTAGAATGGGACGCTAAGGACTACCGCAGTTAAAAAGTGTCCATAAATAAAACTCAATTTAAATTTATGCTGGACTTAAAAATCCACACTGTTTCCATGTAATCACGAGACGCAACTGAATATTGAAAAGACTTTAAAGGAATAACCAAGAAATGAATAATTGGAACATTTAATAATCAATATCTCAGAAACGGCTCTTGCCACAAAAGACTATTTTAAAAAGTCTATATTTTTATATAGTATGTTTGCGTATATCGCTTAAGGTTTACCAGTTATACAGGACTATGAAAATTCCCTCCTAATGAAGAGAAATTAATAGGCTATGCCATCAAAAATTCAAGATATTCATTTGATTTGCAATGTAAATATCTTTAATATATGTTATTTTGATCAAACTCGTTACAGGCACATTTTGGAAACTAAAAAATTTCGAAAAATGTTCATGTAAAGAGTAGTTTAACGTGGGGGGTTTTTCTTGAAAATCTTCGTGTCGCATCCTTAGAATATACTGAGCTAAAATAGCAATTGGTGTTTATGCGACTTTTCGCTTTTCAGTTATGCTGTTCACAGATACACAGACATACACATATTAACATGCTTTTTTTGTATTCAGGGGCCCCAAAACATGCATTTCCTCTGATATCTCTGTATTCAATTTTTTAATGGAATGGAATGCCTTCTCTACCTACTATGTACGTGGTAGAGAATGTAAAAAAAGAAAATCTGATGTGTTACACTGTCATGACTTTTTCTACTCTTGTACAAACTATTTTTACAAACTCTTATTCTCCATCTATTTCATAGTAATAGAGATATACATTTGCAGAAACGATCTTTTGACATGCAAAGAGAATTACATTTTACAGATAGGGACCAGTTCTAAAAATATTTGACTATCACTTAAGGCGTACTATGTTCCCCTTGTTTTGTATTTGCAAGGGCAATATAGAAATACAGTAGCCTTTAAGCATAGACATATCTCTTAATAGCTGGTTGATAGGGGCAACACCATTCTATTTGCCACAGATTAATACGCTTTGCATATCCAAGACAAAAAAATCTGATGTGTTACTCTCACATGACTTTCTCTACTCTTGTACAAACTATTTTTACAAACGCCTATTCTCCATCTACTTCACGTTAATCGAGATAAACATTTGCAGGCTCTATCTTATTGCTAATTTTCTTGTAAATGTAAGGGGAATATATATTTACAAGGGCAACATAGAAATACAGTAGCGTTTAAGCACAAACATATCTCTTAATAGCTGGTTGCTAGGTGCAGCACCATCCCCTTTGCCACAGATTAATACTCTTTGCATATCCAAGACAAAAAAAATGAATAACGAATTCCCATTTGAGAAAATAAGTATTGAAAAAATTAAAGGGAATAAGAAGCAATATCTCGAAAATGGTTCACTCAACAAAAAAACTGTATATGACATAAATTGTGTATTTTAACGCGATCTACATTTTTTGTGTAGTATCATTTTGTCTGTCTCTTATGGTTTTCCAGTTTACCAAAAGTCTTTCACAATGAAAAATACTTTTGGAGACATTCCCAGAATATTCAAGATATACATTTTATTTGTCATGAAAATATCTTAAACATATGATATTTTAATCAAAATCGTTAGAGCTATTTTTGAGAAAATTAAAATTTTCGAAAAATGTTCCATGTAAAGGGTACTCTGGGGTGGGGGGATTTTCTTGAAAACCTTCGTGTCGCATCCTTGGAAGATACTGAACCTAAATACCAAGTTTGGTGTTTATCCGACTGTTCGTTTCTGAGTTATGCTGTTCACAGACAGACACACAGACAGACACACAGACACACACACGGACATGTTTTCAAAAAGGCTTTTTTTGGATTCAGGGGTCTCAAAACATGTATTTCCGGTGAAATCTCGGTATCGAATTTTTTGATAGAATGCAATACTTCCCCTACTTACTATACATAGTAGAGAAAGTAACAAGAGTTTAGGATCGACAACCTACCCTGTGCTATGCTTGTTTTTTAATTGTCTTTTATCAAATACTGCAGATGTGTATGTAATGAAACAGTGCCAAAAGCTCTGAATAGCCTTTATTCTAATTGTATAGATGTATGCGCTGAAGTTTCTGGATGCCTAAACCTTCATGCAAGAAAGCGTTGCTTTATTTCCTGTAAATTTATGTTGTGACCAAGTTCGTTAGGAGGACATCCTAAATAATTGTATAGTGAAATAGAATTGCTAACATTAGAAATCAGTGAAACGATATTTTATATTAAATAGACACCCTGGTACCAAAATGGCCAAAGAAATCTTTTGGAAAAACTGTTTTTAAAAGAAACAGTATCTTCAACATGTGTGGGGTACACCCAGTAAATATTACGTTTGAAATCCGTCTGGAAATTGGTGTAATCCAAATTTATAAGTCGGGAGCAATACTTCCGACAACGTTGTTGCCAAACTATAAATAGCTTTTTCTTCATTTAGCGATTTTTGTTCTTCAGGTATACTTTATGCAGGAAATATTGATGAATCAGGCTGAAATTTTCGGGACATATAGAATATAACTTGTTAAACAAAACTATGCATTTGTTTGTTGATTTCTCTCTTACATGTATGGTTTTTTTCTCTTTCTTTGTAATTATTAGTAATTCTTTCTTATTTTCTGCTAAATACAAAGATATATTTCTAATAAATATTAATATTTTGGAAAACAAATGCACACGTTTATTTCATAGAAATAGAAAAAAATTCTGATGTGTTATACTCACATGACTTTCTTTACTCTTGTACAAACTATTTTTACAAATACTTATTTCCCATCTACTTCATGTTAATCGAGATAAACATTTGCAGAAACTTATTGCTAATTTTCTTGTAGATGTAAGGGGAATATATATTTACAAGAGGAATATAGAAATACAGTAGCCTTTAAGCATTGACATTACTCTTAATAGCTGGCTGCTATGTGCAGCACCATTCTCTACACCACAGATTAATACTCTTTGCATATCCAAGACAAAAAAACGAACAACGAATTCCCATTTGAGAAAATAAGTATTGAATAATTTAAGGGAATAACAAGCAATATCGCGAAAATGGTTCAGTCAACAAAAAAATGTATATGACATAAATTGTGTATTTTATTGCGATCTAGATTTTTGCGTATTAAAATTTTGTCTATCTCTTATGATTTACGAGTAATGCAAAAATCGTTCACAATGAAGAATACCTTTGGAGACATTCCCAGAAAATTCAAGATATACATTTTATTTTTCATAAAAGTATCTTAAACATATGATATTTTAATCAAAATCGTTAGTCATTTTTGAGAAAATTAAAATTTTCGAAAAATGTTCCATGTAAACTGTAGTCTGGGGTGGGGGATTATCTTGAAAACCTTCCTGTCGCATCTGGAAGATACTGAACCTAAATCCCAAGTTTGGTGTTTATCCGACTGTTCGTTTCTGAGTTATGCTGTTCACGGACAGACACACACATACAGACACACACACGGACATGTTTCCAGAAATGCTTTTTTTGGATTCAGGGTGTCTCAAAACATATATTTCCGGTGAAATGTCGGTATCGAATTTTTGTGTGGAATACAATACTTTCTCTACGTAGTAGAGAAAGTAAAAGTGAATAACGAATTTGAAAAAAAGTATATGTATTGTAAAATTTAAGGGAATAACAAGCAATATCTCGAAAATGGTTCACTCAGCAACAAAAATGTATATCACATAAATTGTGTATTTTAACGCCATCTACATTTTTGTGTAGTAAAATTTTGTCCATCCTTTATGGTTTACCACTTATGCAAAAGTCGTTCACAATGAAGAATACTTTTGGAGACATTCCCAGAAAATTCAAGATATACATTTCATTTGTTGTGATAATATCTTAAACATATGATATTTTAATCAAAACGTTAGCCATTTTTGAGAAAATTAAAACTTTCGAAAAATTTTCCATGTAAAGCGTAGTCTGGGGTGGGGGATTTTCTTGAAAACTTTCGTGTCGCATTTCTGGAAGATGCTGAACCTATATACCAAGTTTGGTGTTTATCCGACTGTTCGTTTCTGAGTTATGCTGTTCACAGACACACACACACGGACATGTTTCCAAAAATGCTTTTTTTGGATTCAGGGGTCTGAAAACATGTATTTTCGGTGAAATCTCGGTATCGAATTTTTGGATGAAATACAATACTTCCCCTACTTACTATACGTAGTGGAGAAAGGAACTTTTTAATCCTAAATTGCAGAAAAGGAAATTTTGTTACTATCCAATTGTTTTTGAAAAAACACAATAAATAATTTTTAATTCAAAACTATTCAATCTAGAGCATTGAAACGTATATCAACAATATATCACGATTAGGTTAATATAAGTACATTTGGTATCATATTGTCCCTTTAATTGAGAAGATTATTTTACTCGATGGTATCAGACTATGCGTCTTTTTCAAAGAGTTTTACTTGGTGGTCTGGGAGTGTGGAATACTATTTCGTTGTATATTTTAAGGCTTTCTGAAGTGTGTTCAAATTATGCAGTTTTGTTATTAAATAACTCTGGGACCAAAGACAGGGTACAAAGGTTTAAAATTTAACCTGCTATATTTATCTAAAAATTATTCCACCATTCCGACCGATTAATTAATTAATTCATTAATTGGGTTTTATTTAACTGGTATGGTCCTAGCGTCCTATTCTATATTGGGCGTGAAAGCCCACGAATGTTTCTCAGAGGACTCTTTATCAGGCTTGAGGTTCTTTTACGTGCAGTAAATCTACTACGACATGGGACCACAGGCTTTACTTCCCTTCTGAAGGAAGCTATGCTAAGGATTTTTACGCCTGATAAAATCCATCACCCACCGCTGGGTTTGAATCCGCGACCTCGGGAACTAGAGGCTACCATGGTAACCACTACACCACGGAGGACGAGATCGGAGAATTCTTCTACCGTAAAAGGGCACTTATAGGCTATGCAGCAATCCCAGATCTTGGAAGGCTATCGTGGGGAGTTTAACGAAGTCAGACATCCCGCCAGTGCTTCATAACCTTCTGCACGAGTATCAGGGGATCTTTAATCTGTTATTTGGAACAGTTGGATTCACTATAAAATCCTCTATGACATTGTACAGTAATTTAAAGAAGGGGGAGATAATGGAATTAAATAATTCGTCACTGGAGTTTAAAAACCTAGTGTAATTTCGGATATCATCTGGTTACTACTAACTCCGAGTTGTATACAGTTATTTATGTCTTACTGCTTTACAATAAAGTAAATATGTATTTAAATATCACACGAATTTTGTGATTGGCAATTTTAAATACGCTGCTTTCTGAAAACATACCTACATACATACTGCCTGCTCTGTAGAAATTTGTAGGGCCGCTCTGTATAAAGGTTTACCAAGAACTCGCTGATAGAAGAGGTAATGAAATGGTAATTAAGGAGTTTGTTTTGGGGGTGGCTTCTAATTCTGCTAAGTCTGTTAAGTGGAAGTGCTGATAACAAGATTGCAAACAATGAATTTGTATTCAGTGCCTGTAGTATGACTTTCACGGTTAGTTTTAGCACTTGGATTTCTATTTAAACTACGTTGAAGACTATTTAATGTTTCGTTAGTGCATTTAGTTGCTATTTAATTCAGTATCAGAAGTTGTATAAGTTGAAAGCAATAACTTCTTGCAATTGTGTGTAACCATCACACATTTTATAGGCCTGTGGATGTGTTACATGATTTTAAAGCATGTACCGATAATTTTTACTTTCTCTACTACGTATAGTTAAGTGTTGTATTTTACCCAAAAATTCGATACCGAGATTAAACCGGAAATATATGTTTTGAGACTCCCTGAATCCAAAAAAGCATTTTTGGAAACATGTCCGTGTGTGTGTCTGTGAACAGCATAACTCAGAAACGAACTTTCGGATAAACACCAAACTTGGTATTTAGGTTCAGTATCTTCCAGAGATGCGACACGAAGGGTTTTAAGAAAATCCTCCCACCCCAGATTACCCTTTACATGGAACATTTTTCGAAAATTTTAATTTTCTCAAAAATGGCTCTAACGATTTTGATTAAAGTAGCATATGTTTAAGATATTTTCATGACAAATGAAATGTATATCTCAAATTTTCTGGGATGTCTCCATAAGTATTCTTCATTGCGAACGACTTTTGCATAACTGGTAAACCATAAGAGATAGACAAAATTTAAAATGTAGATCGCGTTAAAATACACAATTCATGTCATATACATTTTTTTTTGTTTAGTGAACCCTTTTCGAGATAGTGCTTGGTATTCCCTTAAATTTTCCAATACTTTTTCTCAAATGGGAATTCGTTATTCATTTTTTTATGTTATGAACATACACAGAGAATGGAATGCGCCACATAGCAACCAGCTCTTCAAATATTTGACTATCGCTTAAAGCCTACCAATTCCCCTTGCATCTACAAGAAAATTAGTAATAAGATTAACATCTCAATTAACATGAAGCATATGGAGAATAAGCGTTTGTAAAAGTAGTTTGTACAAGAGTAGAGAAAGCCATGTGAGTGTAACACTTCAGATTTTTTTAAAAAATAACACCTCATTTCTGAAATGCTATATTATCATTCACTACCTTATAGCTTACACCACTTCAGCACATAGTCACTGTCGTTATTCAGGCACCACTTTTGTATGCCTTCATCAAAGAATGATTCCGCCTGTGATGAAAGCCAAGTCTACATCCCTTGTTTCACAGTATTATCGTCGTTGAAAGTCGTCCTCTGTGGTGTAGTGGTTAACATGCTAGCCTCTATTTCCCAAAGTCGCGGGTTCAAACCTGGCGGAGGGCGATGGATTGTTTTGGGCGTAAAAATCCTTCGGAAGGGAAGTAAAGCCGCTGGTCCCGTGTCGTAGATTCACGGCATGTAAAACAACCTCAAGCCTAATAAAGAGGTCTTTGAAAAAAAACTGCCGGTCTTTCACGCCCATTATAGAGTGGGACGCTAAGGACTACAGCAGTTAAAGAGCGTCCATAAGTAAAATCAATTTTAATGTTTTTAAGTCGTTGAAAGTTTTTACATGAAGAAATAGATGAAAATAACTTGGTGCCAAATCCGGACTGTACAAGAGTGATCGATGTATTCCCAACCAAGTGATGCGATCAGATCTTGAGTTTTTTTGGCTGTATATGACCGGGCATTATCATTTATTATCGTTCTCCATAAACCTCTCACAAATTTCGATGAATGCTTGCTGATATAATATTTCTCGCATTCAAAAAAGTAACACTGATCAGATTTCACAGTCGGCAGATCGCTCGATTATTTTGAACATTTCAAAACGCTCTAACAACAGGAAAGCACAAAGTGGCGAATGCCTACGTTCCTAACAAATGGTGGAAGTGATCACGCATGCTCAAAATCGCGTCTGCAGCGCTGCAGCAGCAAAACATTAAAATGGTACTTACTTTAAAAATAGCCCTCGTGCATCTCTAATGCCTGTGTAACGTAATGTACATTGGTACAAAAACAGTGAACTAATCTCCTAGACTGCAATAGTGGTTTTTGTTCCGTAACGTTTCCAAGTTTATCCAGCCAAAGCTTTCGTCATTTCTCTAAGAAATTCCAAGACACAAACTTGTATCAATGTTACATTCAATGCGAAATTAAGGGGAATTCAGATATAAACTCTCTTAATGAATTCTACTGTGATTGGAGTAAGCGGGCTAGTCGAATGTTAGTGTTAGCGGCTAGACTTTTGAGAGACAGGGGTAGGTAAAGTAAAGGTGCGCAACAGCCACAGCATTTATCTTAAATGTTGGAAGCCATGCTAAGGATAGTTCATAACCAAAAGAAATGTAGCGCCCTCTTCTAGATTTGATACCGCGACACGTGTAGATGAAGCTTTTGAAATATTTTATACCTTACTTATAATCATGGACGGCACTTTGTCCCAGTTCGCCGCGAGGTTCACTGGTACCGGTGTATAGAGTACCTATGCTTACTAACAGATAAGAGCAGTCCATTGACAGCACGCTGGTATGGATCGGCTGAACAAATATGCAAGTTTCTACAGGTTACCACTGCCGTATAATATGTATTCATTGATTATTTACATGTTTACAATATTACTTACATATACTTAAACCATCATATACAAATCAAACGAGTCAAATTACACAGAAATATTTGCTGTCTAGATACATAGTTCTGATACAGTCTTTTCCCTTACAATATAGGGCCCGGCAGAAGATCGGACGATGTGTTTTCTCTTATAGCTCAGTGAATAGCATGAAAACTGCGTGCGGATTCTGTTATGACAATTCCATTCAATAAACATGGATCAGTGGACAGATCAACAAAGTGTTTGTGCAGTGAAAAGTTTTTATAAGAAGAACGATAATTATGAAGCCACTAGATGCCAATTACTTTGTCGTTTTAATTTAGATTTAATGATCTCGTCCCATCTACTCATTCCTTAAAAACACGGTTAAGAACTTTAAGGAAACTGAAGGAAAACCTGCAGGTAACAGAAGAACCAAGCGTACACCAGAAAATATTGGCGCGCTAAGAGTTGCTGTAAACAGAAGTCTGAAGCATTCTGTTGCAATGAAACTTGTCGGAGAGGACTGTAAGAAGAATATAGCACTTAGATCTTCATTTCCAGCTCTACAAGCTTCAGTTAGTGTGCAAGCTAAAGCTTTCTGATTTTCTATCACAAATAACATTTTGTGAAGAAATATTAATCACATGAATGAAGATGAATTTATTGACAAATTATGAATGTCTGGCGAATCGCATTTTTATCTGTCTGGGTTTGCAAACAAACAGAATTTCAGATATTGTTCTCGAAATAATTCTCTTCAATTACCTATACGAGAAACCTTTGCACAGTGAGAAAGTAACCGCGTGGTATGCCGTGTCGTCTTCTGGGTTAATTGGCTTTTCCTTTTTTGAGGATGATTAGGGAAAAGCAACGACCGTGAAATCAGCCAGTAGGTGAACATGATTGAAACCTTTCTTATTAAGGAAATTACATGACTTCCTTATATTTCCTGGTTTCAACAAGATGAGGCCACGTCACACTGCGCGGGCTTCCACGAATGCTGTAAGGAGACTTTTCCCAAATCAAATCATCTCCAGCAAAGGTGACATCACCTGGCCAGCAAGATTCCCAAATATGACCATGTGCGATTTTTTTTTCTTATGGGAATGCTTGAAGAGTGTTGTCTTTAAAGATCGCCCGAAAAATATTAAACACTGAAGACCAGTATACGTCATGAAATCGCCAATGTTACACTGGGCATGTTGCGTCGCTGTATGCATAACTCGCGGCCAAGATTTGAAGAGTGTTTGCTTGTGAATAGTCGTCAATTCAAAGATTTTTTCCCCCAAGAAATGCATGGCATATTATGTTGGTTAATGACCGCATGTTATACTTATGAAAAATGTTTTTTATATACGAGAGCTGTCCAGAAAGTAAGCTCCGTTTTGAAATAAACGTTAAACCGGTATGCATACAAAAGTTTTATTACACACTTCTGAAAAATACAGCTTTTCTCTATTTTTCTGCATAGTCTCCAAACAGGTTCAAGCACTTGTCGTACCTTTTCAAAGTCTTTGAAATGCCCTATGCATAAGAGACTCCGAGAAATTTCGGGAAAATGAGAAGAAAGTTCCGTGATTGTGAACCGACGATTTTCATCAACTTTGTTCACTAGGTCGTCACTTGCAAGAGAAGCCTACCGCTCCTGTCTTCATCGTGAATGTTTGTTTTCCCATTTTTAAACATTCGTACCCATTAACAAACAACACCTTCACTCATAATGTTTGGATCATAAACCGCACACAATTCACGATGAATTTCGGCTGCTGAGTGATGTCTCGCCCAAAGAAATTATATCGCCACGCACTTTACACATGTTATTTCGGCGCTCATGTTGTTAGGTTACAACTAGCAAATACACGACAGTACGATGCTCCACCTTGCACAGCTAGAAGCATACTGAGCCACTACACACGCTGTTGTCGAAATGGCGGCGCTACCCCCACTACTTCTCGTGCTATGCATGAACGTAGGTTACTTTCTGGAAGCCCTCGTAGAATAAACATAATTTAAAATCGCCTGTTCCTTTGCCGGACACTCTATTATAACAACGTGCTTTTTTAAGCGTGAAAAAAGTAAAAACTCCTTGCGTTTTCGGTAAAAGCATCTTGCACTGCTAGAAAGTTTGCTCAACATCGCACGATGTTATAGGTGCATATTTAAAATAAATGCTATTGTCTGTGCTATTGAAGCCAAACTGCGTGCTGTTTATTTTATCACTTCTGAATAGCCAGGAATCGAATCCTAAACAAATGAAACGTACGTTGCTTCTCCGACGCAGCACAAAAAGGTTGACCCCTCTTTTCACAGTGCAGTGCCTTTGAACTCACGACCTCCATGACGTCAATATAGTCAAGCAAAAACCATCCTAAAAGACGTCCACGATAGCACAAAGTGTCTTCCTGCTTATTATGTGATGTGGTTTCATAATAGACACATTTCTGAAAGTAAGAAGGTATTGATGAATGTTCTTTTGTTTAGTGCTTGCGTCATTAGCATACGGATATACAACATTTAGTTTGTTGCTCTTAAACTGCTGAATTTTGGGGTAATATTTGAGGCAGTATTTTAATACCTGAATAATTTTAATTGTATTTTTATAAAAGTAAATTCAATAACAGCCCGCCTTGAAACAATATGTATGTAATAATTATTTAAAATGTATGTAACAGTCATTGCAAATGTTTATTTTTATTGTAAACATGTTTAATGTTATGTGAATACATTATATACTTTAATAATGCAAGAGCTGTGAGAATAATAAGTTTTGAGTTGCTAACAATGAGGTAATAATGAGGTAACCTTGTAGCAATAATGAGTTTAAGAGTTTGAAAAGTTACCAGTCATGATTAAAGCAACGGTAAGGCAAATTCAGTTACGGTTTAAAATTACCCAATCAATAGCAAGGAAAAAGTTTAAGTAAAATGCAGATATTCTATTGGACTAGAATTAGCCAATCAGAGACTTGAAATACTGAAGCTTACGAGTTTTAACCGTTGAAAGTTGTTCAGTTGCTGGCAAGCCTTGGTAGTGAACAGATGGAAGATGTGTTCTCTACGAGTGAATCGTAAAATATGTATACGCGCTAAGTGAAAGTATTGAAGATTCTCACAGTTCTTAAAAAGTGTAGTTCTTTATAAAAATGTCCAAGGACTAATAAAAGAAGTGAATTTAAAAACTTAAGTTCTGTGATGTCTACATTTTTGTTACACCGCACCCTGAATAAGAGAAACATGTTTCTAAAGTAAGACTGACGCAGCCGAGGCAAATTCAAACATAAATAATATATACAAACAGTTTTTAATAACGAAGTTAAATATTATAGTGTAAAACTTGGAGTGTAATAACAAAAACACATCTTGAAATCAGCTTCTCATACGTAGCAGCATATTGAGTAATAACAGTAGCTATTACGTAATCAACAAATTCAAATCGACGCCCAAAATGTGTTCCAGAAACTCCTTAAATGCAACTAAATAAATATTACTTAAAATAAAATTACGTAAGCACACATCTTAATCAAGTCTAAACATATATATTACATGAAGGAAATAACGATCTTCAAGTTTAAAAATACGTAACAACAACTACTTCAAGTTGGACTCCAGTTTGCTCCGTATTGGCATTATTCCTAATCCAAAGAGCGCTTAATACATTCTGTAATTAAATCCCCCAAGGTAAACACGATACATAATCCTTATGTTTATGTAACTTTGCGTTTTAACATCAGCATCCGAATGTTCACGAAACATTTCCTGAATCCCCGTCTTAGCGATCTCAACCTGGGCCCTTTTACTGTTCCTACAAACTTTGCCGCTTAAGCTCTAAAATTCTCCGGAGGGATAACGTTTCCAAATAACAGGGGGCGCTTAGCAATTACTTGTAGTTCTCAAGTAATGAAAACGCAGTTTGCAAAGGAGAGGGCTAAAGAATTTGAACTGAAATTGAATGCCGTATAATTTTATGCGATAAACTAAACAACAAAATGAGCTTGTGTATTGTGTACATAGCGATGAGTGAAATTCCAAGCTCAAGCACCTGTAAGAAATGCCTGAGACGACGTCTACATAGACAGAAGAGGTGCTAGAGCTCCTATTAAGTCAGCTGAAGCAATATGAGGGAGTATTAAATACAAACTTCCACCTCTAACAAAATGACACACTCTGCAGATACGTTTGTTCTACAGAATCAGTCAGACGAATTGACGCAAGGCCACTGCAAATTAGCCTGCTCTATTCTCTCTTTGTCTATGTATCTGAACCATTAAAGTTCACATTACCATTCATATAGTGTGGTGTGAAAATTATGACACAGAAATGCAGTGAATGAAATCGCGGCTATACAATGCGAAGTGGTTTATGTTGGTAAGGAAATACTAAACCGTTTTTGACACGCCCAGCCCCCACCCCTCACTTTATTGCTTGTCTTACCCCCAACCCTTTTTCCTTCACTCTTGAGCCTGAAATCAGCCTGTGTTCATAGCTCAATATTTGAGTTCCAGACTTCTGACGTCAAACCAATACGAGATTGACTCATCCAGGACTGGTGTGGACTGTCGTTGCGAAGTAGACCTTCCAGCCATTCACGTGAAATATTTCCGAACTCCTGCCCTTTTGCAACTCACCTAGGGCTGACCTTAGTTCATAGGCTAATGCGTTTGTGCTGGACTTCATGTGATACCCACAAGAGTTTCGTTACCCAGAATGATTACGAGCTTCTGCCATCATTAGATAAAGGAAATATATGAAACAAATAGCATCGGTTCGTTTTCGTGTAATCGACTATACATTTTTATAGTAAAAATGATTATAAGCTCTGAATTTGAAAATTATTTACTTCTTCTTCTTTAATGGATTACCTTCCTCTTTGAGTACTTACACCCCAAGGACTGACAAGCTAATGCTTTGCTCAGTAGTCTGTCGAGGAGCAAACAAACTAGATCATAGCATATCCAGGATAATCAACCCAAAGCCTGGTATGACGGTGAAGAAGGACATGGAGTGAAGTGATGAAACGGATGATAGGAAAAATTGCGGATCAAATTGTCCAAACTAGCATTCGCCGCGTCATGTAGGGAAGACATTAATAATAGTCGAGGATAGAATACGTTAGGTTAAATATATTTGGAATGCAGTTAGAGATTATTTACAGTACGTTTGCAAAGTCACATACACAAGAATGGGTAAGTGAGAAACGGGAATGAAATTCTGAGACTTGGGGAGGTTCCTCATAGAAACAGTGTCAGATACACATACTTAGAGTTTTAAGACTGGGCCGCAAGAGAAGGTAAGTTGGCAGGGATATTGATATGTGGGCGGAGCTTAAGTTGAGAAAAGGATGTGTATTCTAAACCAGTCACTTATTTACTTAATTCTGTGACACTCATGTGATGATTCTTGTGAATGTGAGTTTCATTTTAAGTAGTGTAGTGCCTAGTGACGTGTTGAGTGAGTAAGATTTAGCGGCCAGTGCGAGGGATCTTTCAGAGTAGAATTTCTGCCACTTGCGGCAACTGACGTTTCGCTTAGTTATTGTTATAGAAGTAATTATTGTAAATTTAACAGTCGGCAACTCCTCTCAAACTGAACATTTTAGTCAACATTAAAATTTATCAGCTAACTAAGCTGTATTATCCTTTCAAGATACACTCACGCATACCCTGAAATAAAGAACTCATAACTATACCACTAGAGCAGCTGGCGGACCAAACAACGTAGAACGCGCTACGAAATTGATGCAACTACGAGAGAGTAGCGTCAAAGTTTTAGCAAAGGTTACGGATTCTGTCTTTTTGAAGAATAAAACATTATTTTACAAACTAGAGGTAAATCTTATATATCCTTATATGGTGAAGCGGACGTTTTCACAGTTTTAATCATAAAAATAGATACACCTTAAGTGTTTAGTATTGTGATGACAGATTCCAACCTTCCAGGAGTCCCATAACAATTCTACATCAGTGGATAATGTTTACTGCCTGTTCTTACTATATACAGCACCAAAGGTGGTGATACTGATGATACTTGCCATGAAGCGGTAACTGGGGAAAGGGAATGTTCCAGGCATAAGTTGGAGTACCTCCCCGGCATTTGTCAGTTATGAGGGCTGAAGAAAACCTGGAAATAACCTCATTCAGGGAGACAATCTGGGGGGGGGGTTTATCAACTGCAGACCTTCCGTTCACGAGTCCGTGTATAAACGACTTCGGCTACCCATGTCAGTTTATTCATTACCCCTGACCTGACATATCTTATAGAAGAGACGTTAATTTTGGGGGAAAACGCAATAAGATTTGAGCTGCCTAAACAAGATTTATGTATATTTTGTCCATCAGATTAGGACAGTCTCCCCATTTTTTGCCCTTGCATTAATTGCGCAAACGATGAAAAACCTTATTATAAAAAATTCTTAAATAGAAATTCCTGAAGGACAAATAGCAATGAAAAAATTGAGTAGCGTTAACAATAACTGCAATATTTTTTTAACGTCAGTGAAAACACATTTATATGGCTGAACAGAGTGGGTTAGGCACTGTATTTAGAAATGGGCACAACTTTTCAATATCTGAAATATATATATATATATATATATATATATATATATATACATATATATATTATGATTATTAATGTTAATTTTACTACGAACAACACTCCCTTTACACAGTGAAGGTATGTCGCTCAGCAGAAACTGGGTGTGTGGACTCTATAGTTTATCCACCAAACTTTCAAAATGTTTCAGGACAGCAGCGGCGGACACACTATCATCTGGTGTCTCTATCTAATGATTACGTTAGTTCAAACAGGTTACACTCCTATTAATTTCAACCCTATCGTGTTGTAATGGACGTTGTTGCCTCGAATAAGGTATGCCTGCCTCTACTTTAACACACTGGTAGCTCTACACACCCGGTTACACCGTCTCTCAGCCCGTGCATAAAGTTACTATTTAAGAAAAATGTGATGTGTTACACTCACATGACTTTCTCTACTCTTGCACAAACTATTTTTACAAATGCTTATTCTCCATGTGCTTCATGTTAATTGAGATATCGAGATGTTAACCTATTGCTAATTTTCTTGTAGGTGCAAGGGGAATATGGTGGGCTTTAAGTGATAGCTGGTTGCTATGTGGAGCATTCCATTCCCTTTGTATGTCCAGGACATAAAAAAAAGAATAACGAATTCCCATTTGAGAAAAACTATAAGTATTGGAAAATTCAAACAAATAACAAGCAATATCTCGAAAATGGTTCACTCAACAACAAAAATGTATATGACATAAATTGTGTATTTTAACGCGATCTACATTTTTTGTGTAGAACAATTTTCTCCATCTCTTATGGTTTATCAGGCGTTCACAATAAAGAATACTTTTGGAGACATTCCCACAAAATTCGAGACATACATTTCATTTGTCATGAAAATATCTTAAACATACGATATTTTAATGAAAATCATTAGAGGCATTTTTGAGAAAGTTAAAATTTTCGAAAAATGTGCCATGTAAAGGGTAATATGGGGTGGGGGGATTTCTTGGAAACCTTCATGTCGAAATTCTGGAAGTTAGTGAACCTAAATACCAAGTTTGGTGTGTATCCGACTGTTCGTTTCTGAGTTATGCTGTTCACAGACACACACAGGCACACACGACATGGTTTCAAAAATGCTTTTTTTGGATTCAGGGGGTCTTAAAACAAATATTTTCAGTGAAATCTCGGTATTGAATTTTTGGGTGGAATACAATACTTCTCCTACTTACTGTACGTAGTAGAGAAAGTAAGAAATCTGATGTATTACACTCACATGACTTTCTCTACTCTTGTACAAACTACATTTACAAACTCTTACTCTCCATATATTTCATATTAATCGAGATAAAAATTTGCAGAACCGGTCTTTTGACATGCAAAGAGAATTACATTTTACCCATAGCGACCAGTTCTAAAAATATTTGACTATCGCTTAAGGCGTACTATGTTCCCCTTGTTTTGTAATTCCAAGGTCAATATAGAAATACAGTACCATTTAAGCATCGACATATCCCTTAATAGCTGGTTGCTATGTGCGGCACCATTCTCTTTGCCACATATTAATACTCTTTGCATATCCAAGACAAAAAAATGAATAACGAATTCCCATTTGAGAAAAGTATTGAAAAATTTAAGGGAATAACAAGCAATATCTCGAAAATGGTTCACTCAACAAAAAATTTAATTAAAATCGTTAGAGCCATTTTTGAGAAAATTAAAATTTTCGAAAACATTTTCATGTAAAGGATAATCTGGGGTGGGGGATTTTCTTGAAAACCTTCGTGTCGCATCTCTGGAAGATACTGAACCTAAATACCAAGTTTGGTGTTTATCCAACTGTTCGTTTCTGAGTTATGCTGTTCACAGGCACACACACGGACATGTTCCCAAAAATGCTTTTTTTGGATTCAGGGGTCTCAAAACATATATTTCCGGTGAAATCTCGGTATGAAATTTTTGGTGGAGTACAATACTTCCCCTACCTACTATACGTAGTAGAGAAAATAAAAAAGGAATGTGACCAATGTCACCTTGTTTATCACGGAAACGGAGATATAAAAACTGAGACCTGGCATGTTTACAATATTTACAATTCTTTGTTAATATTGTAAACATTGTTTGCAATTTAAGTTTGTCGCACAACTGAAATTTGTAAAGTTGAACTTCACAAACAAACTTACATATTTGGAAATGAAATGTTATATAGTTTACACGTGTTTTGTCTCATACTCAAAGAGTAATTTCACATATTTGTAAGGTGTATTTGTAACCAAGAAATTTATCTACAAATGCCTTAAAGTTTGCAAAGAAAGGTATATTTAATAATATTTTAGCCAGAAACAAATCAGTTAAACATTTATTCATGTTTACTTTTTCTCACGACCACAGTAGGCAGAGAGTTACTGCATTACACCAACAAATTCGATACCGAGATTTCATTTGCAATACATGTTTTGAGGACCCTAAATAAAAAAGAAAGGGAAATGTCCCTGTATGTCTGTGAACAGCATAACCAAAAAACACTAATGTGTTACACTCACATGACTTTCTCTACTCTAGTACAATCTATTTTACAAACGCTTATTCTCCATATGCTTCATGTTAATCTTATTGCTAATTTTCTTGTAGGTGCAAGGGGAATTGCTAGGCTTTAAGCGATAGTCAAATATTTTAAAAGCTGGTTGCTATGTGGTGTATTCCATTCTCTTTCCATTATCAGGACAAAAAAAAATCTGATGTGTTACACTCACATGACTTTCTCTACTCTTGTACAAACTATTTTTACAAACGCTTATTCTCCATCTACTTCATGTTAATCGAGATAAACATTTGCAGACCCTATCTTATTGCTAATTTTCTTGTAGATGTAAGGGAAATATATATTTACAAGGGCAATATAGAAATACAGTAGCCTTTAAGCATAGACATATCTCTTAATAGCTGGTTGCTAGGTGCAGCACCATTCCCTTTGCCACAGATTATAACTGTTTGCATATCCAAGACAAAAAAATGAATAAGGAATTCCCATTTGAGAAAATAAGTATTGAAAAATTTAAGGCAATAACAAGCAATATCTCGAAAATGGTTCACTCAACAAAAATAAATGTATATGACATAAATTGTGTGTTTTAACGCGATCTACATTTTTTGTGTAGTAACATTTTGTCTATCTCTTATGGTTTACCAGTTATGCAAAAGTGGTTCGCAATGAAGAATACTTCTGGAGACATTCCCAGAAAATTCAAGATATACATTTTATTTGTCATAAAAATATCATAAACATATGATATTTTAATCAAAATCGTTACAGCCATTTTTGGGAAAATTAACATTTTCGAAAAATCTTCCATGTAAAGGGTAACTTGGGGTGGGGGGATTTTCCTGAAAACCTTCGTGTCGCAGATACTGAACCTAAATACCAAGTTTGGTGTTTATCCGACTGTTCGTTTCTGAGTTATGCTGTTCACAGACAGAAACACACACAGAAAGACACACATACACACAGCCACACACACAGACAGACACACAGACACACACACGGTCATGTTTCCAAAAATGCTTTTTTGGATTCAGGGGGTCTAAAAACATATATTTCCGGTGAAATCTTGGTATCGAATTTTTGGTGGAATACAATACTTCCTCTACTTACTATACGTAGTAGAGAAAGTAAAAATGAATAACGAATTTGAGAAAAAGTATAAGTATTGGAAAATTTAAGGTAATAACAAGCAACATCTCGAAAATGGTTCACCTAACAAAAAAATTTATCTGGCATAAATTGTGTATTTTAACGCGATCTACATTTTTTGTGTAGTAAAATTTTGTCTATCTCTTATGGTTTACCAGTTATGCAAAAGTGGTTCACAATGAAGAATACTTTTGGAGACATTCCCAGAAAACTCGAGATATACATTTCATTTGTCATGAAAATATCTTTAACATATGATATTTTAATCAAAATCGTTACAGCCATTTTTGAGAAAATTATAAATTTCGTAAAATGTTCCATGTAAAGGGTAATCTGGGGTGAGGGGATTTTCATGAAAACCTTCGTGTCGCATCTCTGGAAGATACTGAACCTAAAAACCAAGTTTGGTGTTTATCCGACTGTTCGTTTCTGAGTTATGCTGTTCACAGACACACAGACACACACACACACACACACACACACACACACACACACACACACACTGAAATGTTTCTAAAAATGCTTACTTGGATTGAGGTGGTCTCAAAACGTGTATTTCCGGTGAAATTCGGTATCGAATTTTTGAGCGGAATACAATACTTCCCCTACTTACTATACGTAGTAGAGAAAGTAAAAATGAAATCTCGATCAACACCAAATTTAATATTTAATTTCAGTATCTTTCTAAGATGCGACACGATGATTTTCAAGAAAATGCCCTCACCCCAAACTACACTTTACATGGAAAATATTTCGAAATTTCTTATTTTCAAAAAGTTTTGCTAACTTTTTTTATTAAAATAGCGTATATTAAAGAGATTTAAATTACAAATAAAATGTGGATATATCTTGAATTTTCTGGGAATAGCCTGTTCGGTCCTCTTCCTTCGTAAGGAATTATGTATAATCTTGGTAAACGTTAAGCGATAGACGAAAACGTACTACACAGAAATCTAGACTTATTTAAAACACATTGTTTCAAATAAGTTTTATTGTGGCATAATCCGTATCTGAGGTATTATCCGTTATTAATGGTTTGAATTCTTCCATACTTTCATATTTATTTTCAAATCCTTTCGATTATCACTTGTTTCTCGCGATGTCATGGAAAGAGTATGGAATTTTAAGGCAGCATATAGCGACCAGTTGTTAAACATTTGACTATCGCTGTTCCCTACGTATTTATAACGAAATTGTAATATAGCTATTTCTGCAAGGTTTTATCTTGATCAAAATATAGCAGATAGAAAAATAAGCTTTAGTAAGTCATGTAAATGTATTATCTTAGATTTTTAATATAGGCATTTTACTTATTCGTTAATGTGTTTCTGAAAAATCCGTTTTGCTGCTTGATAAGCAGGGCAAGTTATATTACTCAATATTTTAATAAAGGAAAGGTATCTTTCTGGGATAGCCAAGTATTGGGTATTAATGCAGTTTAGTGCGTGCGTGTGATTATTACTAATTAAACTTCATAGACACAGGCTCGGATCACATCTGAATATTAATTTTATCAGATAACCTTCCGTATTCAAAATTGGGAAGAGCGAGCCGCTGAAACTTATAAAGCCATGATTTACATTCATGCCCTAAATCATCAAAATAATTAATTATTATCCTACTAAAGCTGCCTGCCAAACTGGCAATAATATGATATGTCTAAATACTAATTTTATTCAATGAACATATAAGCTTTACTCTGATGCATTAGTAATAAGCCGATTATTTTAAAGCAATAATTTATTTAAGTTCATTAATCTTCTGTGAAAACAGTGCAATCAAACAAAGAGAGTTTATTAGCAGCATTATTTAACTGCGTTGTTGTTCGTACTGTCACACTTGAATGTACAAACAGCTGATAGAGACGTGACAGTACATCATCGATGGTTCCACTGAGATTACATCTACTGCGTGTTCGCTAACCATTAGCATCTAATTGCTTCATCAGCCGATAGAATGTTTGGGAAAGACAGTCCAAACGTTTCCACTGGACTTGCTGGCACGATCTACACGTGAAATAACTAATCTTACTTCCTCGTTTTGCAGTAATTTCCTGATTTGATTGGTGGCGTGATGCATTTTAAATAGGAATATCGTTATGGATTCCAAGTTAAGACAAATTAGAGAGTACTCAAGCCTTTGCTGCCAGATTCATGTTTTTCTGATTCATAATTTCGCGTTAATATCGACACTGAAACAATTTCATTAAATACTAGCAAAGCCTTCAGCTCTTACGCATTGTTGACTTGTTGCTTAGCTGTTTCCATAGTAACCAGAAAACAAAAATAAAATATTGTGACGGTTGAATGCCCCACTGTTGGAAAGCCAATTTGAAGTAGGTTGTATTGTAGTTCAACTGTTGAGGAGCCAAACTTGATGAAGTAGCTGCCCCACGTATGGTACTAAGTTTCCGGTGGCCTTCGCCCCAAGTTTTACTTTACGGTGGCCTTCGCCCAGTTTACTTTCCGGTGGCCTTCGCTCCAATTTTTAAGAATCAACTTTGTATTTTAATGTTTCTTTAAATATTATATACATTTTTTAATTTTTACTTCCCTCTTTTTATTAATCCTTCACACGATTAAATACACTTCACTGATATAGAGAGCCGTGAGATTATTTATTAATTACTTGCACTTTTTAATACGTAAACTTTATAATATTCTTGCCGTAATGAATTTTATGTCTCACACTGAATACATACCGAACGAACAAACTGCTCAGGTACGTTGCCTTCTAGCAACTGGCGTTTACCGCTTAAATTTGTAAATGTTTCTATTTCACGTCTCTGGTTGGCTAATTTTACTACAATATAATACTTTTATTTAACCTTCAGCTTTTCTGGTTGTTGACTGGCTGTTTATAAACTGTTTTAAAATATTACGTTATTGTTCCAAGAATTACTAGTAGCATTATCAAGCTTTCCAATTCATTATTGCCTCAAGGTTACCTCATTGTTAGCAACTTTCGACCTCTATTCTGACACCTCCAACATTATTAAATTACTTAATACATTCACATAACATTATTAAACATGTACACAATAACATAAACACAATACAATGACTGTTACATACATTTTATATGTTATATTATACACATATTGCTTTAAGGCGGGCTGTTATTATTTTTTTATATTATATAATTAGACTGAAATCATTTACGTGTTAAAACTACTGCCTAAATATCCAGGATAAAGATTATACAACGAAGGGGGACATCTCGCACACTTAGATGTACATAAATCCACTGCGGCTACCACCCCCAGGAGGAAGAGATGAAGTGAAGGAATCACAGAAGGCTACAGAGACACGCGGAAGCCCCTAACAACTCCAGGCTTGAACCCGTCCCACTACTGGAGGTGGCTAGAGAGGGCGATTAACGACCCGTTGATCGCGCCATCCTCTAGTGTCCACGGGGAGCACCCTTTCCTTTGAGCAAGCATCCGTGCCATTGTCCGTTACCACCAAACGCCACGAAATCTAAAGCAACCCTGAAAGGTGAGGAAACGGAATGAAAGGAAATTGTATTACATGAAACCATGCCAGTATTCGCCTACCCAGCAGGGTAAACCACGAAACACCCAATTTCAGAGTGGGCAGTCGACGGGAATCGAACCCGGAACCTCCCGAATGTGAGCCTTGCATGTTACCGTGGAGGCATCTTATTTGGTAAGGGTCAAGATAAGTTGCACGCATACTTTAAGTCGTTTTTTTTTCCTTAAATATGTGAATATGTATATATATGCTCAATATTTTAAAACAATATTCTAAAAATGGATATTGGGTCTGTAGCATATGCCTGTATATGCTTTCATTTTAAATACACCAGTAAAAATATAAGGGATTTTCTTCACTTTAAGTTGTTGGTGTTTATGCAGTAGGCCGTCGGTAGATGGCACCATGACATTAATTTATCGATTGGGAGTAGGTTTCATGCTCATTCAATTAAATTTTATAACCGAATCTCACCATTATTAATTATATTTGTGAATAAAATGAAATAGCACAGGCAATAATTATTAATTATATTGTAGTAAAACTAGTTGTAAAGAATAAAAGATAAACCACTATGGCGGATCGAACTCGAAATGCTTGCGTAGTGTAGCGTGTATGTGTGTATATTTTCGCGTCGGATACATTATTGCTTTGTATCCATTGTTGTGTATAATTATTTTGATGGGGTTTGAATTTCGTCCGACGCGGCATCTCTCTTCCCACTGGCCAAGGGTGAAGAGAGGAACGGGGAAAAGTAGCGTGACTAGCTTCCTTCTTTGTCTAGCAGCGTCAGTAGCGTGGAGTCAGTCGTGTGTCTCTCTTCAGGGCGAGTGTATGTAGCGTGTGTGCCTCGTGTAAGTGTGAAACATCTCCCTCGAATTTTTGTTCTGTAATCTTGTGTGAACGATGTAGTGGCAACAAGTAAATTTATAATAAACCACAGTAAATCTGAAATTATGCGTATTTTGTCATGAATATCCCACGCCTGCTTTTGAATGTATAGTTAAGGTTCCTGTTCCTCTCGTTGCCGCTGTGTCTACGTCCCCCAAAGTTTATGCCGGGGTAACCAAAACCTTTTGGCCTGACCCCGGTATATAACAGTAGAACTAAAGTAGCTTAACCACTGTTCCACGCCAAGCACTGTGTGAGCCTTGCGACTTGTATTTTAGTTAGCAGTCTCGCTTGTGCGAGTGGAGAGGCAGGTTGCACTGTGTGCTTAGCTCCGTGACCTACTTTATTTCTGTTACCGCTGTTGCTACGTGTCATTTTACACAAGCTTTGTTTGTGTATAAATTACTAAAATTCGACATTTTCGAAATTAGATTCGAGTTTCTTGGTATCAAAACATGTTTGTAGAAAGGAAGAATACTTTAGTAGTGACCTTTGTGGAGCGCGATGTTCCAAAGCCTTCGCCGTATGAACTACACGAATGGATTTACGATGTTTTTCGTTTTGAAGAAGATGATTTAGAGATGATTCAGCTAAATAATTATACCAGACAACTATATATCCAATGTAAAGAAGAGATGAAAGTCAAAAAAGCCATCACGGACACCAACGGTGAGTCAATTTTTATTCATAGTAATGGGCAGAGAAGCAAGGTTACGATCACAACTGCAGGACTAGGATTTCGTATTGTGAAACTGTACCATTTACCGAAGGATCTCAACCCAGAATTTATTAGAAAGCAACTGGAAACTTATGGTACGGTGATATCATTGACTATGGATACTTGGGGTCCCCATCTTAGATACCAAATTAGTAATGGAGTACGAACAGCAAAGATGGATTTGCAAAAGCATATTCCATCATATATAGATATTGCTGGAGTTAAAAGCTTTATAAGCTATGAAGGTCAACCTATAACGTGTGCATTGTGTAACGGCACGGGACATTTACGTACCACATGTCCAAGAAGAAGGGTAATTACACAGACACCACGCACCACAGACGCTCCCACGTGGTCGCAGTTAGTACAGGGCGAGTTCCCCATTAAACGGGTACCGCTAGATATTGAGAAGGTAACAGTTGTGCACTCGACAGAGATGTCAAGTAATACGCAGGAGCAAGTCACTATGTCCGATTCGTCCGGAAAAGATAGTGCTGTCGAAAGCAAAATACCATGTAATTTGATTGCAAAAGCGGATGTGACTTTGTCTCATTCTACAGCCTTTGCTGATGCTGGCATGGAAACGGATATGGTAATGTCGACCTTATGCGCTGTAATGATGGAAGAGGAACACTCCGAGGAAGAACCTGACGCTGTAAAGATTGCGCCGAATGCCGGTACAGCAGGCCTGCAAAATAGTGATATAAACATACTGAGCACCACGACTGATAGCGCTTCTTGTAGTAGCCGTGACCCCCGTATAAAAAAGAGACGCACGGAAAGTAGCAATGGTGGACTCACCTCTGGTAGCAGAAAGAAAGAGAAAACGCGTGCATCCTTTGAGAGTGAGTCAGCTGAAAACACTTCCCTGTCATGATACGCTATCTTTTCTTTCTTCCTTGCTTGTTATGCATTTTCTTCTTCATTTTCATGTCTTATACACGAATTTATGCTTCATTAAATATTAATGGTATTCGCAATGCCACTAAGCAACAGCTCTTGAAGAGTTTTATTTACAATAATGATATTGATATATTGCTATTACAAGAGGTAAACATTGACAATTTCAATTTCCTTGGTCCTCAATATAATTATATTTGTAATGTGGGTGACGACAATAGGGGTACAGCGATAATATACAGAGCTGCTTTGAACATAACTCATCAAGAGTTGCATCCTAGCGGACGAATTTTAAATATTATTATCGACAACGATACCTTAGTAGTTAACGTTTATTTGCCTTCTGGCTCCAACAAACGGCGTGAACGTGAAGCCTTTATTGACGCTCATATGCCATTCTTTTTCCACCAAAGATACAGCTATTTGTTACTGGGTGGCGACTTTAACTGTGTATTACATGCCAAGGATCAACGAGGGCTATATCATCCATCTCCTGCGTTACAACGGCTTTGTAGTGAATTGCAATTGACTAATACATGGGAATTGTTACATGGTAATACAGTATACTACACGTATTATCGTCATAATTCAGCATCACGACTTGATAGGATGTATGTCAATGCACTTCATAGAAACAACATTCGGAGTGCTGCTGTTGTTGCTACTGCAGTAAGTGACCATCACGCTCTAATTGTTAAAGTAGCAGCAACCACCCCTTTACCCATTTTTGGCAGAAGTTACTGGAAATTAAACAATGCTCTCTTATATAATGATGAAGTGCAACTACAGTTTCGTATGATTTGGGATAGCGTTACCCTCAGAGCGAATAGATCTCGCTACAATGATCTTCTGCAGTGGCTTTTGATTTATAAGCCTGCCATACAGTCATTTTTCAAATTTGTTGGTAAAGCTAAGGCAAATGAACGAGCTACCATGCTACATTATTACTATGCGTTATTACATGATTTGACAGGACAACAGCATGCCGGCAATGAACTTACTGCCAGACTGTCAGCGATTCGACGAAGAATTAACAAAATTCAAGAATCAATTATGGATGGTATACAGGTACGATCCCGCGCATTCTCTATTACAGACGATGAGCGCGCTGCCTTGTATCATGTGGCTTCGGAGAAGAACCGACATCAACGTAAATTCATGTCTGATATTCTCACTCATGATGATACTCCACTACACACCACATCTGAGATTCTCAGAGGGGCCGAGGAGCATTTTCGAAGGCAATATGGACAACGCCTTACTCTTAATTCCTCTAAAGAAGTCCTCTATAAAGCTATTGACCGAACTTTAGTTGATGTAGACCCAGATGGTTTGGAAGCACCCATTACTATGGATGAACTTCGAGAGGCAATTTTTAAGGCGAGTAACAATTCTGCACCAGGACCGGATGGAATTAGCTATAAATTCTACAAAGTATTTTGGCCCATTATTAAAGACCGCATGTTACAGTTGATGAATGCCATTTTTGAAATGCGCGAAAACTTGTCAGGATTAAACGAAGGCATTGTGATCTTAATTCCAAAACGTCTTAGGCCCCGATACTTTACCAGCTATAGGCCAATTACGCTGCTGAATACTGATTTTAAGATTTTTACGAAAATTATAGCGAGCAGACTGCGCCAAGTACTGCCAACATTGATTGGTCCTGAACAAACCTGTGGAATTCCGGGTAGAAAATTAACCCATAACTTGGTACAACTACGTGATGCAGTTATATATATGGAGGAACATCCTGAGGAAGAGGCAGCTCTTTTGTCACTGGACCTTGAGACGGCATTTGATAATGTAGATCATGACTACTTATTTGGTGTCTTACAGTGCATGAATATTCCTGACCGCCTCCTCACTGCCGTTAAATTAACATACACCTCTGCCTACTCCAGGATACACATAAATGGATATTTCACTAGGCCTATTCCTATTTTGAGTGGTATACGTCAAGGATGCCCCTTGTCTATGTTGTTATTTACAATTTGTACTGAACCGTTGGTTCGAATGATGATGAAACATGTATTTTCAGCTGCTATGTCGACAGGTTTACTCACTATAAAGACCTATGCCGATGATATGACCTTGTTCCTCCGTCATAGGCAACAGTTGTATTTGCTCCCTCACATATTACAAGTTTATGAACACGCATCTTCTGCGAAGATTAATTATCAGAAATCCTCATTACTACCTTTTGGGAGATGGCCTAGGATATTAACTCTGGCGGAAATACCCATCAAGGACCACGTCACTGTTCTAGGCCTCCAAATTATATCGAATGTCTCTGAAATGATAAGTTTAAACTGGACATCTTTACTACATCAAATCCGCTACACTTTACACCACCACCAAAGTAGAAACCTCAATATACTTCAAAGAGCCTGGTTTGTTAACCTGTTTGCATTGTCTAAGTTATGGTATCTGGCACAAGTACTACCCCTGCCAACGGAGATATCCCAACGCATTGAATTAGCAGTGTCCTATTATATGTGGAGTGGCCATATGTACAAGGTGGCGAAGTCTCAATCTGGCGTCCCATCACTAGTGGAGGTCTCGGACTAATGGCAGTATCTGAAAAGTGTTCAGCGTTGTTGATTAAAACGTTGTACAATCTGGGACTATTAAAGGACAATAAACAACTTCAGTCCAGTAATGGAAACCTAATGCGTCATGCCATTTTTCGCCGAACGGTGAAATGCATTGCCAGTTTACCTCAGAGTTATTTCTCTGGAGGTCCATTTCCTACTACGAAGCAGCTGTATCGTCATCTTCTGTTGAGACGCTCCTCTACTCCTACTATAGAGGATAAATATCCTAACAAAGCGTGGAAGAATATCTGGCGGGTTTTTCGATACACCGAGATTTCGACGGACTGGAAGGCCTCCGCCTACAAGATCCTAAATGCCATAATACCCACAGCAGAAAAACAATATCGACATAATATTTGTAATTCGCCATATTGTAACCGTTGCCGCAATATTGATACCCTTCATCACCGGTTCACAACCTGTATTCCTGAAACTTGGCAATGGATCAAACATAAAATCCGCTGCATTACTATGTCGGAGAACCCCAATACTATTAATAGGGCTATCTTACAACTCGATATACAGATTCCGCGTTATGTTTTTGCCCAAGTATGGCTTGTAATGGGGTATCTCCATTACATGCTGAAAGATCCCGCTCCAAGCGTGCGAGGTCTCGAGACCTTTCTGAGAGACCACCGGACACGACTATAAAGGAAAAAATGAGAGACACTGTTGTTAATCGGCCATAACTTAGATGTTCTCTCTCTTTAAGAAGGGGCTTTTGTAAAGAAGAATTTTAATTTTTAAATGTATTTTCTTTACGATTAAGTTTTCCTAATAAAATCCCCCCCAAAAAACAGGAAACGGTGCAAGTGTAGGACAGTAAAATTTAGAAACTTTGAATCAGGCATTCGACCCACATACTCAATCAAATACAATCTATAAGACAATAAAACAGACTTTTAGAAATTTATATACATTCAGAAGAGAAAATTAATACTGTAAAGAAACATGGAATTGTCAAAATAATATAAGAATTATTGTAAATCCTTTTGAGATAGATGTTATCTAATCTTTTTTAAAAAAAATACTTGTATGTGCTAATGAGTGGTAGAGGAGACGGAATTTGTACACTATTGTATGAAAATTGAAAGAGTAAATAAACAGAAAGAAAAAAAAGTCGGGGAAAAAAAAAAAAAAAAGTTAGCCAAAGTGGCGCACAAAGGTTGACGGTTGTGAACCACGCGTTCACTCGAAGGGACTTTGATAAAATATAACTGCTCAAGAAATCATCCAGTTTTATTTTCATCGAGTTTATACAAGTGTTCCATAATTGTTCCATGGCACGATTTTGTTTTTACAGCATAATTTCGAATGAGATACAATACGATACGATACTTATCGTGGAAGACATTTAATCCAGAATTGTTGTTCTAAAACAAGATTTGCAAAGTAGGACTTCCTAACTGTCTTGAATATAAACTAGTAATTCTCACTGTAACCTTAGTTAAGTGTAATGTCAGTCACTTTGAATTCTTGGGAACTGCCATTAAAAGTTCTCCCTTAAGAACTGACTCGTTATCTGGGAAAAGAAACGCTTCTAGGGATGTAACACAAAGAAGATACTCTGGTCCTTTTGGGTGGAGACGTAGAAGGCTGGTAACCTCCACTCGTAAAAGGCAAATTAATTACTCATAAGCTCCAAAAGAATAACACACACTTTTTTATACTTAAACTTGTACTTTCATGCTACAAAAATTAAATTAAATTGAGTTTTTTTTTATTTATGGACGCTCATTAACTGCTGTGGTCCTTAGCGTCCCATTCTATATTGGGCGTGAAAGACCAGTAATTTTGCTCACAGGCCTCTTTATCAGGCTTGAGGTTCTTTTATGTGCCGTAAATCTAGACACGGGACCACCGGCTTTACTTCCCTTCCGAAGGAAGACATGCTAAGGATTTTTACGCCCGAAAATTTTCCATGGCCCTCCGGCAGATTTAAACCCGCGACTTTGGGAACTTTGGCTAGCATAGTAACCACTATACCACGGAGGACAACTCTTTCATACTCACATCTGATCCTTTACTATTTAGGTAAAGCACTGCATTCGACTTCTAACTCAGTTTTTCTCAATTTTGTTTCAGCAATTTTTACTATTCAAAATGCTCCTTAGGCGACACTTTATAACTTATGAACTTGAAATTTTCAGGAGAGATCCAGGAATAACGTATTTAAAATTGTTGTACACTGGTTAAACATATCAAATAATTCAGTTGAAATTAGTTATTTTCATAAACTCTACATCCAAAAGAAAGAAAAATTAAATAAAATTGTTTCTCTTAAATTAATTAAAATTAAGAAGGGCTGCACAATGATTTCTTTGTGTTTTTATACTAAGCTCAAATTAGAAATATCGGAGCTATACAATCAACCGTAGGCACATCATATCATATTTTCATAAGCATATGATATCAATCTGTAGATCCTATAATGCGCCAGGCAGCATAAAAAGAGATAGTCTAAGTATAGAATGTAGATTACGTCAAAACCACACACACACTTTGCACATTTGTGAAAATAAATTACAACTGTTATGTAAGAGTAAGTCAAAGCAAAAATTAAAACTCGGTGCTATTTACAATTATAACATTTATAAAAGTATTTATAATGGTAACTAAAAATTTTCACATTTAATGTTTAGTAAACTGCATTAATTTCAGAATAAAATTAGCAATAGAGCTACTTTTTAATTAATGAAAACCAGCTCTGTATAGAAGGTGAGAATGATTAGGTATCTTTCTAATGCTAACTTCAAATTATCGTTATTAGTTTTCAGTTTATTTCTATATGATGCAAGTGAATTAAATAATATTATGCTACTGTGGAAAACTCCTTTTTGGAATACCTATAGGTTACTGCTTGGCCTGTATAAGTCCTGCCTGATTCTGGTTTGTTTGTTGTATAGGTATACCTGAATGTTTGATGAACACTTCTGAAGAATTTATGTTACCACAAAAAACTAATTATGAACAAATCAATTACGTTATAAGGGTTTGACATAGTTAATTGCAATTTTGTGTGCACTATATATTTTATGTTATGTTCCAAGTATATGGTAAAAAAGTAAAAGCAATCAGAGCAATATAGATTCAGAATGCATTGCCTTAGAGAACACATTTCCATTAAATTATTAAATGATACGATATACAGAGAAGCAATAATTGCTTTGATTAGCTGCAATGGATGAAAATTTGTACTACAGGCATGGAGATACAACCAAAAAGGGACAAGAGCAGAAGGTAGACCCATGCAAACTGTAGAAACAACTGAAAACTAGAGCTGAAAGAGGTGAAGACGCCTAAACCATAAATTTGATGATTAATATACACGCTCAGTGCAATATGTCTTGCCACTATCCATCTCAAAGTCATGTTGTCCCATACATTCACCTGTAGCGCCGTAATTAGAATTCTGTGCTGTTCCCGTCAGCGTGCACATCACGTGTGCAAGCAGCTTCATACTTGGATTGATGGCCGTTTACCGCGAGATCTCTAAGAGCATAATAAGGGAAGCACGGCTGGTGTGAAACCCGGAGTCATGGGCAAGACTTTTCCACGAGACGTATGCTTTTATTTATCTAATATACAACCCTATTAAAAATCATTCCATATACCATTGTTCATATTACAAACACAGACTAAATGTATTGACTACATCGCGATAAAAAATTGCTACTTCAGCTATTCGGCTAATAAAAATAACGCTCACCTTATTGAGCATCCAAGTAGCTTTCACATAACAGACAATAATAATCATTTTGAGACAGTGTTTTTAACACTTAAATCAAGTCAGTCTAATTATATAATATATAATATAATAACAGCCCGCCTTAAAGCAATATGTGTATAATATAATATATAAAATGCATGTAACAGTCATTGTATTAATGTTTAATTATTATGTACATGTTCAATAAGGTTATGTGAATGTATTACGTAATTTAGTAATGTAGGAGCTGTGAGAATAATAGGTTAAAAGTTGCTAACAATGAGGTAACCTTGAGGCAATAATGAATTATAAAGCTTAATAATGCTACTGGTAATTCTTGGAGCAACAATAATGTAATGTTTGAGACAGTTTATAAATAGCCAATCAACAACCATAAAAAGGCTGAAGTTAAATAAAAGTATTCTATTGGAGTAGGAATAGCCAATCAGAAACTGAAATGAAGCAAAATTTACAAATTCAGAAGTCAGTTGCTTGTAGACAGCGTTTATAACCGGACGCAAGACGCGTCCTCGAGAAGTTTAATACGTATTCAGTGTGAGAAGAAAATAGTATACGTATTAAAAAGTGCAAGTAATAATAAATAATCTCACAGCTCTCTATATCAGTGAAGTGTTATTTAAATCGTATAAAGGATTAATAAGTGGAGTGAGATAAAAATTATAATCTGTGTAAGTCTACGTTCTTAGCCGCACCACTCTCTGCAAAGAAATTCATGTCTCTAACAATAATACTGACGCAGCCGAGGCAAACAAAAATATATAATATTTAAAGCAACAGTCAAATTACAAAGTTAATATTTTCAAATTTTGGGGGCAACCATACGTACGGTTGCAACTACTTCAAGTTCGGCTCCCCAACAGTTGAAATACATCTTCTCCTAAAATAAACAACCTTCCTCGGTTTATGGAAAAAGTTGGATTTTAACACAAGATGCAAAGTTATATAAACAATAGCAGTTGGACTCGCTGTAAGTACTGCTATTTCTACAACGTGCGGGAGAGCTTTTACGTGAAATCTCTGTATTTAAATGAAGTTAACATAATCCTATTGCACTTTTGTTAAATACGGTTGACGACGTATTCCTATCAGAGACACTTTTGTTGCCGTCACCAATTTTCGTTGTTGACGAATCTGCCGGCGGCTGCTACAGTGGTGAGCTGTGGGGTCTTTCTCTCAGGGTATGTGTGGGTGGGTGGTTGAGTGTGAGGATAGACAACACTAGTTAAGCTGACTGAGAAATTTAATGGAGGCTAACACAGTTTTCTTAATTTTAGCGTTAGAAAGTGTAACTATTGAGATATTATATCTGCTAACTTCTGAATTACGAAGAAATTTACGGTTTAAAATATGTTTCCGTAATAAAAACGAGAAGTCTCGGTTGCCATGAATCGCTGAATTGCTAAACGGCGAAACCCCTTCCGGCTACCTCTAAGTATATGAGATTCCGAGAGCGGTTTTAGGCGCTTAGACGGCCGATAATCGATCACGGTGAAACGCTTCAGCGAAATGTAAAAGAAAGTAAGAGTGTAAAAGTCGCTAATATTAGAAATATACACTCTTTTATTACCTTAAGTTCCGCCTACTTTAAACTATCCCATCAAAGTTCCTATTATACGTTTTCAAATTTTAAGCTTCTCATTCGCATCTGAAACAAAACTTTTAAGTTTGACTTACTAAGTTCTTAGAATCCTTTCCCTTTCTAATTTTCGGAACTGGTACACAATCATTTTCATGCAATTCTCTGATTCAAAAGTGGGAAGTCTTTCACGGCCACAGTTAATCGATAAAATATTAAATCTTCCGGGCTGGAAGGCCGTGGTCTAAGGGTAAAATTATTTACACCCGACGTTTCGGTCAACACTTTGGTTGCCATCTTCAAGAGGGTAACACTCTGGGCAGCTTAACGACTGCCAACTAGGTTATTATTATTATTATTATTATTATTATTATTATTATTATTATTATTATTATTATTATTATTTTCTCTTGTGGAAAGAGGTGGCTTATTTCCCCGGGAGAGGAGGAGGATGGGAATAAAAGCGCTGGAAGTTAGAAGGAAGTATAGGGAATGAGCAGGATTCCGCATGGGCACCCCGATATTGACGGTAGTGGCACATGCTGCTGCGGAAGAGCAGGAGCGGACAGAGGAATTTACCAGGACCCAGCCATGACCAAAGCCCCGACTGGTGTCCTTGTGGTTAAGCGTAATTGTATTGAATACGTCTGTGCACCAGTATGCTTAAGATAAACCAACTGTGCACTAAGGCCTGACCCCTCGGATAAGGCCACTGTCCACTGGTACTGCCGACAACGTGCTCATCAGTCCACCAGTGGGGCGCTGAAGTGCGATGCATGCGCTCGAAGCATCGCAATTCATCGGCCCTTAGAGTAATGGCAGCGAACTCCCAGTCTGCAATGTAGCGTGGTGTGTGCGGTGCTGTATTGCGGTGCCCAATGACTGGGATTGGTCAGCGTAGGAGTTGCGGTGAACAGGTGCTGTGCTGTATGCTGAAACTGCGTTGTGTGGTCTCTTTTAGTTACGTGATGTGTTGTCTGGCTGGCTTCTATCCGTCTGAGCTCTCTGTATATGGACTCAATGGCTTAGGTCGTGTCCTGGTTGCCGAGTTCAGTGACTGCTGTTCGTAATGCAGAGAAATGGCTGCTGCGTGTTTGAAGAGATGGGTGTTGGCGTTGAGATTTTGCTCCAAGGCGCGTAGCCGAGGAGCGGTTTCCGACATCAGGAGTCGTAAGTGATGAGTGATCGCTTGGAGTTCTTTGATGAGGAAGTCAAACTGGCGAGCGTTCGGCGTTGTAGTTTGGTGGTGTAGTCTGGGCGGCACTTTGTGAGGAGGTAGCTGGAGTAGGTTCTGTTTCAGCCGGTGATATCGTCTGTGTGATAGCTGAAGTTGGTTGCTCTCGTTGGATGCTGCTGGGATAGAGCGGGCACGTTGCCTGACCCGTGAAGTGCCGCAGATTCAGCGAGGTCAGGAGTGCTGCTGTATAGTGCGCCCTATAGAAGAATATCAAGCGCACAAATGGTGTCGCTCCTCGGTCGGAATTGATACTGAAGGCACGGACGAGTGATGGCCAGTATGGCTGAGCTGCCTTCAGGATCAACTTCTCAGGGAGCAGGCGGTGAACTCCACAAACCACCGCGCTGTAAACCCCGTAGCGGTCTGTGGGGGCTGAAGATGGTGGCGGCAACCCAAACTTAACTGCGACGGAGTGCGGCTGTAGGAGGCGCAGAGGCGTTGGGTGTGCCCGGGTAGCTTGGTGTGGTAGGACTGGGGTGGCGGAAGGTGGTGTCTGCGGAGGTGTGGTGCTGACTGGGACAACCGGAGCTACCTGAGGCAGTGCGATGCCGACTGCAGCAGCGAGCGGTGAAGGCGGAGGAGGTGTGGTGCTGACTGGACCGTGACCGTAGTATCTTGTAACAGGGTAGTGTCGACTGGTCGGCGTGTTGAGCTGGGAACGAACGGTGCGGTAGTCACTGCCGCGGCGGGATCTGGAGCTCCGACCGCCGCTGCGGAGTTGCTGCGACTGGAAAGGCGATGCGCTGCTTCTTCTCTCCCATGCTGAGATGTTACCACGGCGGAGTCCAGCGAGTGTACGCACACCCCAGCTAGGCGGTAGAGGCTTCACAATTTGTAGCTTACGCCATGGTCAGACTGGCTCATGGATGGTGAGTCTGCAGTGGCGTGCCATCGCTGGTCCTTGTGCGTTTGAGCTTAAATTTTACCTCTTTTTTTACTGAAGTTGTTGAAATGTTTATATATTTCGTCAGGTGTAAATAATTTTACCTCTTTTTTACTGAAGTTGTTGAAATGTTTATATATTTCGTCAGGTGTAAATAATTTTACCCTTAGATCACGGCCTTCTAAACCTAAAAAATTTAATATTTTATCAACTCTCTCATTTCTTAACGTACTGAGTGCAATGGGTTTCTTGTTGACTGAGTTCGCCGAGTACTAATTGCCTTAGCTACTCTTACTTCTAAATAATTGCTTTGTCCGCAAACGTAATTTGCTTGGTAATGACTTCTTTAGATAGTTTACTATTTTAATAGCGTAAAGTCATTTGTTGTTGTTTATTAATTTCTTTTATTGTTCTTTTTAGTTTTTGCTACATTTGTTTATTCGGGCAATAGCATAAAAAACCGGTGATGCTTTCGCAACACTCAATGGATTTGAGGTAGTCAAGAGGCATATTTGCCGGAATTGCTTCCCGCTTCATTTTCACAGCTTGTGACTAGAGAGAGGTCTAACACCTGTTTCGTGTCACGGTCACCATGAATAATCCCTACAGTGAAGAGTCTAATATACACAATAAGCATCTAATATACCGTACCCGGGAAGGAGAAGAGGAACGTTAAAATTTGACTAAGCCTTCTTTCCCGTTCCCGGCTCCTGGAAAACTTCTCATTAATTGTGAATGCCCACATTATAATAAACACATTTTAAAATTTTCGTTCTCGTTGTGGTTTCCGTTTCCGATTATTTGAAGCAGTGTTAAGGAAACACAGGGTTCTTTAGAAGATGTTATAACTGAATGGGAAGGCTTTTGTTGTAAGTAGCATTTTAAGTAAAATTATTTTAAAATACAACGACTTTGCTCAACATGATATTCCGTTGTAGAGAAGGTGAAGTTTTATTTTAAAGTAAAAAGAAGAGAAAATGGCTAAGTAATCGCAATAGAGGTTCTCACACCGCGTTATGGATCGCATTCGCTTTGATGGGCTTGAGAGGATCCCGGACAGGCTCATCTTCTTCCTCGGAAAAATGATTACACCGATCAGAAACCGAAGACCCAGCAACATCTTTTCTGCAAACGTTTTTCCTAAGCTGTTTCCTCCTTCTTCTATAAAATATTACACTAAAGATCCGGTTTGCATAGCTTGATACTGTGCGGTGGTTTACTTATATATGCACAAATGGGCTACAATCCTCCCAGTATCAACCTAAATGTGAAGCTGGTATTCAGGGGCGAAAAGGAACCCAATATAATTTGCAACGTTCCAGAAAATGTGGAAAGAAACGATCTACATTTGGGCCAGCAGAAAAATTATTGCTTATGTTTTACGTTTATATCCAATATTAAAATACCTCTCTTGAAAGTACGGGGAGGGTAAGACATTGTTTTCAACTCCAATGCTCTCCCAATACAATGGGAATCTTTAAAGAAGAACCAGCACGTAGGCTATACAATGAAGCAGACGAAACTGCTTCTTATATACTGTCGGTGGGATGGCTTATCTCTCACGTAAAGCTTTGGATGGTTGGAGGGGTACACAGTATGCTAACTTTTGCCGCGCGTTGCGCGTGCAGTGGAAAACAGGCAACAGTCTTATACTATCTTGCGTCTTTAACCTCCACTTGCCTCAGACCAAGTAAATAGTACCTCCTTCCAGTAACTAAACCCCTACCTGCTTGGAAGGGCACCCCCAATCACCAGCTAAAATGTCGCTGGTGATTGGATCTTTAGGCAAAAAAACATACAACCTACAGGTTTATATAACTAAAACCATAAAGATAGGAAATGATACAATAAATCTTAAGAGGTTTCAGTAACTTACCTCTATCTTTATATAAATAAAATCAAACACTTTCTCTGCAAAAATAAGTTCTTAAATTAACAAACTGCAATTCTAGTGTAATTCCTTTACACTTTACATATTATTTAAAGTGTAAGCAGACATTTAAGTAAAATAATGTCCTTTACATCCCTGAATGTAAAGTCAATGCAAAAGTTGTTACTTTCTCTACAGCATTTCTTCCAAAAATTCGACAACGAGATTTCACCAGAAATACCTGTTTTGAGGCCCTCTGAATAATAAAAGGATTTTTAGAAAAACGTTACAATGTGTTGTGTGTTTTCCTTATCGTAGTATTTAACGCTCGCTCTTACTATACGAGGTGTGATCAAAAAATTGTGGGAAATTTTTAATTTCGCGAGCTTTATACATACTATCTTCAAAAGTTTTGTTTTATCTTGTTGGTACACTTGTTCCTGATGTATGTTTGCGCACCCGCTCACACCTCAATGCTTGTTCGTCACTTTTTGGTAAAAACACAAAACTGTTATGCTGCTCAGTCACCTATCTGCCGCACATGGCTCCCTGCGACTTCTTTCTATTCCCGAGGCTGAAGAGGACCATGAAAGGACAACGTTTTGTCATCACTGATGAGATAAAAACATAATCGTTGAAGGAGATGAACACCATCACGAAAAGTGAACTCCAGAAACGCTTCCAAGATTGGAAAAAGCGCTGGTAAAGGTGTGTTATATCTGATGGGGACTAGTTTGAAGGGGACAAAATTGATATTGATAAGTATATAAAAATTCTTTACAAAAACAAAGATTGCCGTTACTTTTTGATCACACCTCGTATAATGGCAGCACAGGTGGTGGACACTGTAATGTATGTTTAGGAAAGGAAGTTTGTTAAGGAAACGTTTCAAGCCTAAGTTTAAGGTACCTCCCCGACATTTGCTGGTTATGAGGACTGAGGTAAACATGAAAAAAGGGTCAGTCAGGGAGAATGGTCCTGGCGGGATTTGAACCGCGGACCTGCCGTGTGTGAATCTAAATTTTAAACGACGACAAATACGGGTAATTCCGCCACTTTTGGGTTGTATGGACAGTGCTACAACGTGGCAAGGAGAAATATCAGCTGTCTCTCCCCTACACTGCTATTGCCTGCCTCTTCTCCGCCACTCAGGCTTGCTGCTGACTGAGTTTAACAATGAGAGAACGAGTTGAGCCTTTGGGCAGCGAACACTTGCTCTCTCATACCAAGACCAGTATAGGATTGGGTTCTGTTTAAAATTTGGTAATGGATTTGGTTTTTCATTACGTACAGACAGAGAACTCTCTCATCTGGATAGTATCCGCTCTGTGTACATACTGCCTAAATTGGTCTTGAAGGTGGTCTTGAAGGTTGAATGACACATTTCTACTGTACAAGTTAGCTTTCAGTGTCGTATTAGCTTTTAATTGGTTTAGTTAAATGCATAATGTAGGAAAGCAGGAGTTGCAAGGAATTAAATGCATCATTGCAGAAGTCCCCATTTCAATTTATATGTATTTGTTAGGGTTTTATGTTTCGTGTGATTTAAGATTTGTGATAGTTAAATGGCCAATGAGTTGCAGAACCTTGCAGAATTGTGCATCCAGATTTATTGTTAATATCTTATGCATTTCAATATATATACTTTCTCGTTCTTAAACATCTTACTAAACCTGTATCTTTGTTTTCTGAATAATAGTTTTTTACAGTTACTCGCATATTATTACACACACGCCAAACCTAAGCCTTCCTCATTCACGCTTACAGAGCTGTTTTAGCTTATACAGTTCTTACGTAATAGATACTATAACAATGTTTCGAAAATTTTGTTTTTTAAAAAGACTAATGATTTTAATTAAAATTCCATATATTTACATGAAAAAATGCATGTCATTAATTTTCTGGGATTTGCCTGTGTAGTTCTCTTCATTCGAAAGGAATTTCTATCATTTTGCGTAATTGGTAAGCTTTAAGAGGTAACTTTTTTGACGTCAGCCATTTCTAAGATACCTCTTTTTATTGATTTGATATTTTTAATATTCTGTTATTTTTAAGTGCTGTCGCTATTCAGTTGTTTCTCGTGATATTATGTAAATAGTATGGAATTTCAAGACCAACATATAGCAACTCGCTGTTAAACATATGACTAGCGATTCGGTTTTCTCTATCAACCTTTGGCTTATAACTAAATGTGTAACCAAACTATTTAGGGAAAGGTTAATCTTGATTAAAATGAAGTAGATAGAAAAATAAGCTTTCATAAAAATAGTTTATATAAACAGTAGAGCGTAGTCGGGGATTGTAACACATTCGTTTTTTTCTCTTTTTTCGCAAGAGCACTAAACTAAGATTTCTGAATTTATTCCTATATGCTTCTGGTATGAACATTAGAATGTTGTTTGGGCATGCTGTAAGTAAATAGGTAAGTATAGCTCAATTCGAAACATTTATGGATGAGACTGTGTCATGCAGAACATAACGGCTACAGAAGGTTTTACGAAGGTTTTTTTTTCTCTCTCTCTTTTTAATTTCTATGGTTAGCTTCGAGCCCCGAACACAGAAAAGTGATGATTTAGAGAATGACACTTCATTTTAGTGTATGCATACTGTCATGCATAAAATGTGGAACGGAGCTTTTTATGTTGATATTGACAAAATAGAGCCCTACCACCTACCTGCGTGACCACCTCTGTTTTTCGAGGACAATTCTAGCCACTGGACTGGCAGGGTACTTTACATCTCTTAACGTATGACCGTATTGCCGAAGGGTAACATTACAACTTAAACGTTATATTTTCATGCTACATTACCTTTTCTTATTGCGTTTAGTAGCGGCAACAACTTTAACCTTCGTCTCCATGTCGCTGATGAAAGCTGTCGTGTATGTAAAAGTCGTAGCTGTCGTTCTGTTTAACCTCGCATGGAAATAATGTTTCATCCTTTCCTCTAGAAGGCCGAATTATATTGTAATTGGTTTAACCTTTCCTTGTGTACTAATCATAGCGAAACTTTCATACAAGTGGTACCCTAATCCCCCCTCCATTTCACATAAGCATCGTTCATTGCTTAGCGTTTATGTCCCTAAATTGTTTTTCAGGCCAGTCATACTGAACAGCCAGAGAACTGTATCGACCGGGCGGAGCCAAAAGTTGAATGTGGAAACCTTAGAGAGGAAAACACTATGGCGATCTAGTGGTATGGGCCATTTTTATGCACGACAATATACATGGTTGTCATAATCAAGAAGCTTTACACAATATGCACTGATGCTATGCACCCAGATTACCAAAACCCACGCTTAAATCACCAATGTACAGCATTTGCGAGTGAGCAAATCATTTGATGTTTTCGACTGGGTTGCACATTAAAGTGCATCATTAATGTCTGTTTATGCTCATTCACGAATTGTAAAAATCAAAGCGCGCTGGGTAACAAACATTTTAATTTACTGATGGACAAGCGTTTATTCAGCTTCGCCTGGGGAAAATCTGTCGTCAGTGTATTCCTACGATCCGGAATAATGACTGAAAACTCAGCGGAGCGTTTAGCATAACGTTTTCTGTTGTTCTGGTCACATTTTACCAAATATTATCCTCTCACTGTATTCAAATCCACTTGCTAGTACTGGGTGTTTAACGTGGTAAACAATATTTCTACTTTATCTGCTACATGCCTACTACCACCCAAATGTTCGCTATATAGATTTCACCGGAAATACATGTTTTGAATTACCCGAATACAAAGCAGCATTTATAGACAAAAGGTCCGTATGATGTCTCTCTGTGTGTGAACAGTATAACTCAAAAACATAATTTTGGATAAATACTAAACTTGACATTTAAGTTAGTACATTCCAAAAATTTTCAGGAAAGTATACGACACCAAACTACCCTTTACGTTAAACCTTTTGCGACACACCTCTCCGTTGACCCCTGGAAGGGAGGAATGAGGGGAGAGACCCAAAGGGTGATAGGTCCATGAGATGATGTGCGCAATGTATGGGCCCCTAACGTTTCCAGTCCGAATGCATCCGACTCCGCTCAAGCCTCTGACTCCCCAGGTGTCCCCCAAAGCGGCGCCAGCTTTAGAACACTAGAGGCGGGACCTAGTGGAGCTGTTCGGCCTTCACTAAGCGCACCCCATCATCCAGCCACAAGACACCGAATGGCGTCTCCCGGTCTTTCAATCCTGAAGCAGGTGATGGTACAGGAAATGAGGGACAAGAATGTTGTAGTGCCCCAACAACATTCCACCCCAGCATTCGCCTACCGACTTGGAGAAACCACGAAAAACCCATGGTCAGAGTAGGCAGTCGCCGGGAATTGAACCCGTTTCCTACCGAATTCGAACCACACACGATACCTCGGAACCATCTTGCTCGGTACGCGGTCATCATTTACTTGTTTCTCGTGACGTCATTGGAAGGAGAATTGAATTTTAAGGCGCCAGATAGAGCGACCCGTCTTAAAACATCTGACTAATAATCAGTTCCCTTTAGCCCTTTTGTACCTACAACGAAATGTGTAATGTAACCATTTCTGCAAAATGTTTATCTGGATTAGTAGATAGAAAAATGAGCTTTTTTAACGATTAACTTGTAGGAGCTATATAAAAATAAATTATAGTATACAGAGAAAATTCATGTGAATGTAACATATCAGATTTGCTTTTGTTTTTTTTTTTGTTTTTTTATTTGTCACTTGCCTCAAAGTGACACTGTGTTTTCTAGATAAACACTTCTGTCAATAATTATTTTCGTTTAACTTTTTACTTCGCCAGACTTTTGTTTATGTGCTCGAAACCTCAATTTGTGTTATTTACCTACTACCTCTTGTTTTTCAGGGCATTTGATACATTGGCCTGAGCAACGCTGATCATTAAGCGCTTGTTTCCACACCAAAGGTTGTTCGTTCTATGCCGAACTACAATGATGGATAACTTCGCGTCAGCAAACTTGTTGGAATTTAAAACAATTACTACCAGATAAAATTTAGACACATTAGCGACGTTAATGTGGCTATGGCATTTATTAGCGGAGGGCACTGATGACCTTAGATGTTTAGCTCCCTTAAACTCCATCTCATCATCATCATCATCATCATCATTTATTAGCGGTATTAAACACGCTTAACTATTACGAGGGAAGTTTTTTGAGTACCATACTTCTAAAAACAAATAAAATGTGTTCATGTCTGACAACTAGTTTATAATGTTTTGCGAGTTGGTTTCCATGTAGTTTTTACGATTTTAAACTGACATTAATGCCTAACAATGTGAAGAGCGGCTTAGAAATTCATTTGGCGAAGAAGCTCCATCAATGGTAACTATTTATAATTGGAACAACGAATTCAAAAGAGATCGATTTTTTCTTAGTGACGAATTTCGTAAACGTCACCAAAGAACTGCTGTTACTGCCGCTATTCGAGCAATGTTTGAAGAAGATCGATGGACATCTTATGAATTTATTCGGGCAGCACTTGGCATTAGCATGAGTCAAACCCAAAACCTTTTACATCAACAGTTAGACGTAAGAAAAATTTGTCGATGGATTCCACATAAAGTGACTCCCGATCAAAAAGAGAATGCATTGATTGGTGCAGAAAAACTCTGGATAAATTCCAAGACAGCACTTCAAATTTGGTTTGGAATAGCGTTACTGGTGAGGAATTTTGGGTTTACTGTTATGATCTTGAAAAGAAAAGTCAATCGGCTCAATGGGTCTTCCGAGCAGAACCTAAGCCCACAAAAGTACGACGAATTTGTAGTGCTGGTAAGATGGTCACTAGATTTTTCTAAAACTGGCCAAATTGCTACTATAGCATTACAAAATGGACGTAACGTTACTGCCGATAGGTACAAAAATGTTTGTTTAGCACAAGTTTTAGAAAAAGTTACCTCATGAAAACGCATCGTTGCACACAGCAAAGCTGAGTATCTCGTTGCCCTAAAGGTCAGCACCATTGACCCTCCACTATACAGCCCTGACCTAGCACCTTGTGATTTCGTTTTGTTTCCAAAACTTAAACATAAAATGTGTGGAATTACTTTTTCGCCGTTAGATGAAGCAGCGGAGTATCATAACACTTGGTTTCTGAAGTGCTTTAGGAACAGTGACATCATTGCTTTAAGGACTGGTTTCATCGAATGCAAAAATGTATTGATGTTATTGGGGAATATTTTGAAACACAGTAAAGTTATTTAATTTTTTAAAACTAATCCCTGTCTGATTTTCTAAAACTTTTTAGTGTCACTCTGGGATTATAAGAACGTTGAACCCGACTAGAAAAATCCGTTGCTACGACCGGAATTGAAAGTAGGATCTTGAACTATCATGGCATTAATCTCTCTCATCTAATTCAAGTATTCCAGTTAACGTTCAAGGAAATCTCAAATATTCGATATATTATATCTCTAAGTTAACTTCACTTGCACTATTGCAAGACATTTAGTTTGCTTGGAAGCTGAAGATCCGTGGTTCGAGTCCCGGCCGTAGCATTGAATATTTCAAATCTGATTCAACTTTGTAACTTGCTGCCTAAACACGACTAATGTGAAAGAACATTATCGTATAAAGTAACCCTAATATATCAGATGAGAAGCTTTAAGTTATCTCGGCCTGGTAGTTAAAGCAATAAACCATCGCCATGGAGAGCTGAAAATCTATGGTTCGCGTCCCGGCTATGGTATTAAAAGTTTCAAGTCTAGTTAACTTTCCAACATACTGTCTACACCTAGCTGGTTTGAAAATTTGTGTTGTTGTTATTATTATTATTATTATTATTATTATTATTATTATTATTATTATTATTTATTTTTTAACCTCTCACAAGAAGTGTATGTCAATTTAGTGTAACTTCCTGAAAAGTCCTTTATTTCTTTGTAGCACAATCTGAAGATGCATTAAAATATCAGCAGTGGCTTAGGTGTGTTTCTTCAAACGATAATTTGCTTTTTTTCCTTCTTTTTCTCATCGCGGTCGTGCAAGGAGCATGAAATTTCAAAGAAATTACTAATAGTGATATACTTTTTAAAACCTGACTGTCGTTCTCCGTGGTCTAAGAGTACCACACTAACCTCTAGTTACCGATGTCTTGGGTTCAAACCCTGCGGAGGGCAATGGATTTTCTCGGACGTAAAAATCCTTAGCATGGCTTCCTTCGGAAGGGAAGTAAAGCCGGTGGTCCCGTGTTGTGTAGATTTACGGCACGTAAAAGAACCTCAAGTCTAATAAAGAGGCCTCTGAGAAAAATTTCTGGCCTTCACGTTCATATGGAATGGGACGCTAAGAACCACAGTAGTTAAAGATAAATAAAACCTATCCCTTTAGTCTACTGTATTATTCTTATAGCTACAAAGAAAGGGGAATGAAAATTTACCTCTATTAATAAGAATTAGTAAGAAGAATAAGACTTCGTAAGGATAGTTTAAAGGGAGTAGGGAAGAACATGTGAATGCAATATATTAGATTTTATCAGTAACTTTGTATCCGTACCGTAATGATAAATTTCATATTGATAGGTTTATCTGCGTAACGTTAGATTGGTTTAAATGCAGTCTACGCCTGTCACGTTAACAGATATTGAATAAGCCATGTCCGGTACAGGGAATGAATTATCTCTGAAACGAAACATTACTAATTCGTAAGCGTTGATCCACAATGTTACTCTCTCTAGTTTATTTTAGCAATACAAGGGCGAACGCGCGCGCACGCACACATGGAAAACTAAATGCATCGTAAACTAGAGCACAACGCATCACAAAGGGTTGTTTTTATAAATGATCATTGTATAGCTCATTGCAAGTGCAGTGCAGAAGAAGAAATAGCGTTTTTCAAAGCAGGAAAGTTTAAAAAAGCCATGCAATTATTTGTCTCATTCAGTTACTGTTTAGGGTCCTCTGTTAGAAGCTGGTTTGCTTAGTGCGGTGAAAAATACCCTTTGTTTCCAACAAACGTTTAATTTATGTATCTCATTCCTAATTTAGTTAAATCAGAGAACATCTCTAATCACTATTCCATACATCCCACCGGCATTGTGCCGAAATTCCTTATCGCTGTAAAATTATACACACTTTCCACACCATAATTATCATAAATATTTAATAACTGCAACAGACCTCAGTTGTTGCTCATTAAATCATAGTTACTTTTGAGAGCATGGAATAGTGCCGACACAATGCTCAGTGGTTTATGTTGGTAAGAAAATACTAAACCGCCTTTGCCACACCCAACCCCCACCCCTTATCTGGTTTCAGCAGTCCATTTAATGCTTGTCCTACTCCTTCCTTTTTCTCTGCTCCTGAGTTCATAGGTTAATCCTTGAGTGCCAGACCTTTGCCATCAAACCAATACGAGATAGACTCATCCTTGGTCTACTGTGGACTTTCGTTGCAGCATGCCTTCCAGCCACTCATGAAATGTTTATGTACTCCTACCCTTTTGCTGTCCACCTAGGTCTGACCTTTGCTCATAGGCTAATGTGTCTGTCGGACTGGCATTCAAACCATGCAGAGTTTGTACTGCTCAAGTTTATTAATCGATGGTTAATGTGCCCGGTCTAGAAAAGCTGTCCTCTGATATATGCGTCGTTTCAGGATCCGTATCTTTTCCTAGGTTGATCCTAATCTCCTCAGCTATGCTGCATGTTGTAATTGTGAGCAATATCCAAGGATAGGGATGCAGGTTTAGGGTGCACTAAAGAAAAACAATGATTTCACTTTCAATGACACTGTTTCAACCACTACGCCCCTTGCAAGATTCTGTATTATGAGAAACTAAATACTGTAGCAACCCTTGAGGTAGTTAGCTCCAGGGGATGCTTACAATAGAATGGCAATAGTCTCAGATATCAGAGCGTGTCGGTATCGGGATTAGGATGCGTATATGGCGAAGTTTGGTGGGCGAGCTAAGGCGTCAAATGATAACCCGGGGGTTGTATAAAATAATTAATTTACATGGTTACGGGGATAGTAGTACTAACAGGAACTTACACCTAGTAGGTACATCTTACATGTAGCCCTCTGGTATGTCTTGAGGTTCACAAAATAAATAGTTAACTTAGTTATGTCGGGGGCGTTGTACCCCTGGCGAGCGGAGCTTCGCCTGTGCAAAGTCGATCGAGAATTAGTGAGAGTGTGACCTCATTCCGTGGCAATAAAATACTTTTTGGCGCGACCTTGTGAACTACAAAGCCGAGCTTCCTAGATTCCACCATCTTGTACCACTCTACTAATACTAACGCAATCCTGGGTCCCCTGCTGCCTATACTCCTACAATACTCCTTTGCTATACTGGCGTTCTTTTGTTCCACACATCTCCGATACTTGTAGGCATACAACTTTGTTCTCACGTGGCGATTTACTGACAACAACTTTATGTTCTTTATAACACTGCAAGCAATACGCGGTTAATACTTCTCACTTTTAATCTATTGCTGGTTTCAGTACTTGACTGTTTATATCAGTCTTCTTTCTATCGCAGTTTTTCGCACTACGAGGATATAAATATCAACTCACAGAATAAATACAATATTTATACAATGTTCAAGAGCGGCACGCCGACTTGTTTACTAAGAATTATGCGCCGCCTCACTATCTCACCCCCAACTAAGCTTATATATTGTTAGGTGTAAACCTTCACGATTCCTACATGTAGTCAAGCTTTATAATTGGATTTGTTTCTGCTAACTTTTAGTTATTTCTCATTGCTGCACGTTCAAACGTTCAAATTTCAACTGTGGCTTATACCACGTTAGACTGACACTGTTTTTCCCCTACATATTGGTGAAGTCCCTACAAATAGAATAGAACCGCGCGTCATCCAAGCCAAGGCGTTTAAAATACATGAAAGACACGAACGCTCGCCTAGGCTTTATTTATTAGAAAAAATCATGCACATAACACGGCATGATTACAAGATTATTTATTAATTAATACTTACAAGAATGATAACAGTATGATTTTGTACGGGCATTCCAATGGTGTTAATTTTATATTCCTGAGATCAAAATTGTAGATTTTATTAGATTTGATTTTTATTAATTGCTAATAACTTCGTAATTAATAATGTTTAATGGTTTCTATTCTGACCACCAGAATTATCGCTTCAACCAATAACAAACTGATGTGAAGCACAGAAGACGCTGTCAAATTAAATAAAGAAAAACACTAGAGGCCATGTTGATCCACATGTATGTGTTCCATGTATTCGATCCTGCATAAATAACTATTGAAATTATTTCAGTTGCTCAAAAACATAATTGATTCACGTTTTTAAGGAAAGGGCTGAAGAAAAAAGGCCTTCTCCTTTTTTATATATAAACAATATCCAAATTGGAAAGGTAGAATCAGATGACTGAAAAATTCAATGCCATAGCCGGGATTTGAACCACGGATCTCCTGGTCTCCGTCCGGTTGCCCTAACCACTGAGCTACCATGGCAACATGCCGGCACGCCATTAAATTCTCCTGCTGACTTGCATTTTTCCCGGTAAACCACAAGGAGATCTCAAACTGTATTGAATTGAGATGTCATACCCCAATTGCGACTTACATTCTTTGTAAGTACCTAAGTCCCGGGCTTTTTAGTTTCAACCACTATTAAGTCAATTTAATGGCGTGCCGGCATGTTGCCATGGTAGCTCAGTGGTTAGGGCAACCGGACGGAGACTGGGAGATCCGTGGTTCAAATCCCGGCTATGGCATTGAGTTTTTCAGTCATCTGATTCTACCTTTCCAACCCTGTCCAACACACGGCTTATGTGAAAGAACAATTAATTCCAATATCCAAATTATTTTTTATAAATTTAGTGTTTAGTTTACCGTACTTCATCATTTGTAACATTTTAATGAACTTTTCAGAATTTCTTGCATATATCTTGTATACTTGCAATAAGTTATTACTGCATTCGACGGTAACAAACGTTATTCTCCGTTTACCGTAGGACTTTAAAACTCCAAAGGCTTACAAGCCAATGTCATGGTTCAGACGCCTTTAGAGAAACTATGATCCCTGGATCACCTTTATTGGTGCTTAGCCCAAACTAGGTTTGCTGGTGAAAAAGGAAAAGAAATGAAATGGATGAGAAAATTCGCGGAAGTAATTTAAGAGGAGGCTAAACGGTGAAAGTTGTCAAAATATTACATTCTTAGTTTCTTTGTGCAGTATTTTAAATCGAATTACCTTTTAAATTTGATATATAGTTTATACACGTAGGTATAGCACGTATGCTTTAAAGTATGACACTGCATCTGCCATTTGGTCTGTAAGTCCTTTATCACCTCGTAGAAAAACACACGAAAAACACACTTTGAAGTAGAGGCTTAAACTTTAGCTCAACTTTTAGGGGAAGGTTTGCTCTACAAACTGGTACTTCTGGTAAATAATGCAGGTGTTAAGTGCTCAAGGCATATACTTTCTTTGAAAATGCATGCAAGCTTATTTTCTCCATTGTTGCTTTGAACAGTTTTTTATGTAAATGACATTTTCTGGCATAATTGAACATTTTTTCACTGTCACAGTGTATTTTGTCCAGAAATAGAGCCAGCAAGCAAGGGCATCCTGGCTCAGACAGGGATCATGGCGAGCGATCAAATTTATTAATGAAGAAGACATAACAATCTGTCCCTGGTCTAGAGAAGAAGAAATGGATTCATATTCTGGCGTATTGCACTAAGACAGAACAATTGAGGATAAGATATCTGCCAGGTTCCTTTGTTAACTAAAAGAAGGATTACAAGCTTGTTGGAATTTGCTGGTTGGGAGGGGTGAGGGGGAAGTAATTGGTACATTTTTACAAAGGGTTATTCAGTTCAGATCGCAGTGTAAGGAAGAGGGTCAAGGGAAGGAGGGGGGTTAGTGGCGTAGGGGCGAGTATTTGTTTGTTTTATAAACAATAGCGTGTGCTTTTGAACAAGTTTCTTTCGCTTCTTCTTTTTCTTTCTTTGTGATTGTTGTTGTTAGTTTGCTTTTTTTATTTTATTTTATTTTCATTTCGTGTAAATAAACATCATTAACTTTAAAGTTCAGTGTGATGAATATAGTCTGAAAAATATGAACTACAGTGTATTATATAAGCATGTACGGTCTATCTGACCCGCGAGATATAGGAGTTTGAACTTGTAAAATGTTTAAGACCAATAAATGCATCTCTCTACTCTACCTTTTTTTTCGAAATTATTGAAGATAACCAAATCAAATTTTAGGATGATAAAAATAACCTCTATGGCTATTGTGGATATACTATTGTGTTAATAAGATGGTTAAGTTTTAAAACATAATTGTTGATAATTTTTAATCGAAATGTAATATAATTAAGAAAATAATCATACATTCCTTAATAAACAAACTTATTGGGTAAACGTACAGCACTTAAGTCAGAAGGCATTTATCTACACCCTGTAAAATTTCATTCTAACACCTTATTAGATACATAAATTGTTGCTACCTCGATACTTACAAATCTATTGGTTGTTTCAAAATCTCTCAATTCATATTTTAGCATAATGCTAATAATTGGTAAAAATTCAAAAATGTTTATTTAAAAAACCCACGTGTTACAATGACATTGTTTTTCTAAGCTTCATCAGTAAATTATTCTTCTATCCACTTCAGTTAATCTAAATGAACATTCTGGAACTGTTTTATTATGCATTTCCTTGTAGGTATAACGGGATTAGGAGAATGCAGTATACTTAAGCGATAGTCAAATCTTTTAAAAGCTGGTTGCTATGTGATGCCTTTGAAATTTCGTTTGTTCTCTTTCTGTGGTCACGAGAAAACAAAAACGAAACAAATCCAATAACGATATTCCGTTTGAGAAAAGTATGACTACATTAAAATTCAAACCAATAAGAAGGAATACTTCGGCTTTAACCACATCTGCATTTTTTTTTTTTTTTTTTTTTTTTTTTTGGTAGTAAGATATTGTCTTACGATTCACCAGTTATGCAAAAGTCACTCATAATGAAGAGGACTTTAAGATATACATTTCATTTGTTACGAAAAGATCTTCAGACACATGGTATTTAAAATAAAATTGTTAGGGCTATTTTTTAAAAAATAAACATTTTCGAATAAAATTTCGTGTAAAGAGTAGTATGGGGTGGTGCTCCACTTACATACTAACTTTCATATTTAACCTGCTTTTATTTTTACTGCATTCCACCCAAAAATTCCATATCGAGATCTCACCGTAAATACATGTTTTGAGGCCCCCTGAAAAAATAAAAAATCATTTTAAGAAAAAGGTCCATATTTGTGTTGTTGACTTTGGACAGCATAACTCAAAAACGAAAAGTCGGATAAATACCAAACTTTGTATTTGGTTTTGGTACCGTCCTAAGAGGCGGCGTGCAAATTTTTAAGAAAATCCTCCTACCCTAAACTACCCTTTACGTGGAATATTTTTGGTAAGTTTTAATTTTCTAAAAATGGCTCTAACGATTTTGATTAAAATACCATATATCTCTTGAATTTTCTGGGAACAGCTTATGAAATCCTCTTTATTCGGAATGAATTTTGTATAATCTTGTATAACTGGTCAGCGTTAAACGATGGACGAAAATGTACTACACAGGAAATGTAGACGTCTTTAAAACATTCAATTTATTTTAGATACATTTTTTGAGGCATCAGTCAGGTCCGAGATATCCATTATTATTGGTTCGAGCTGTTGAATACTTAGCCATTCCTTTGAAAGTCCTGTCAACATTCAGTTGTTTCTCGCGATGTCATGGCATTTTAAGGCCAGTATATATCGCCTGTTCTTAAAACATTTGACTATCGCTGTTCCCTTTGTATCTATAACGAAATGTGTAATGTAGGCATTTCCACAAAGAAGAATAAGCTTTAGTAAGAATAGTTTGTATACCTACCAATAAACAAAGTAGAGTAGAGAAAATCATTCAATGCAATCACATCAGATATTTTAAGTTATGTTGTTCACAGATATTTTTATGGAAATGCCTCTTTTTATTATTTATTTATTTATTCAGGGAGTCTCAAAATGGGTATTTCCGGTAAAATATTGGTTTCGAATTCTTGTATGGAATACAATGCTTCCTCTACTTCTACAGGTAAATGCTAGAGAAAGTAAAAAGGGAGCGCATAATCAAACCAAGAAATACTAATCGCATTGATTATCTGCAGAAAAAATGTTGCGTGAACTTGTTAAAATTGGTAGGTTGCAGAGATTTCCCAGTGTAACTCGCTATCAGAACGCACACCATAATATTTAAAATCGTTTTTCCACTTTTATTTTTATTAACACTTCAGTTCAAACAGTTCTCTGTTGCGACATGGATTAAAACAAAAATAGTCTCATTTCTTTGTAACATTTGCTTGTTCAAAGGGTTCTTGATGTGAAGGAACAAAGCGCTGTGATGTGCTACAAAGAAAAAACTTTTTTAACCATTTCTTTGGAACTTTCGGTATATCCGACGCATGGATAAGAATTGGCACCATCACGTCTCCGTTGCTTTTGTAATGAAAAGACACACAGAACGAAAAATTTTGCTTCAGAGAAGCCAGGGAATGCAAAAAAGCTAAGATAAAATGTTCCAAATCGACACAATTTTCTTTTAACACGTTTAGGATTTCACTTAGAGTGGCTAATAGTATAAAGATTTTCTCTTTGTTAAGAGGCTGTAAAACAGCCTTTGTTACGAGGCTGTACGAGGGCTGCCCCATAAGTACCCAACCTAACAAAGAAAACACAAAAATTTTGGGGAAAAAAGTCTTTATTTCTCGATACACTTTTCCCAGCAGTGTTCAATAGCTTCGGTACCCTGTTTATAGTGAGAACCATCGAGTTCTGCAAATTAGTCATCAACTACAAACTCCACCTCTTCATTGTTGGCAAAGCTTTTACCACCAAACCATTTCTTCAACTTTGGAAACAGAAAATAATCAGAAGGGGTTAATCTGGCACTTAGGGTGCATGAGGAAGCAATTCGAACCCTAACTCATTGATTTTGGCCATGGCGATAATGGATGTGCGAACTGGTGCATTGTCTTGATGAAACAGAAACAGAACTTTCTTTTTCGCTAAATGCGACCGTTTTTGCTTGACTTCATTATTCAAACGCTGCAATAAGTTTGCATAATACTTGCCAATGGTTGCTTTTCCTTTTTGAAGATAATCGATGAAAATTATCCCACGCGCATACAAAAAACTGACGCCATGACCTTGCCATGGAACTGTCCACGCCTTCTTTGGAGCCCATTCTCCCCCTTCAATCCACTGTTTTGACTGTTCTTTCGTCTTAAGTGTGAAGTGACAGACCCAGGTTCATCCATGGTTATGAATCACGCAAAAACTCAGCTTTGTTGCAGCGAAACATCGCCTAACACTCGACTGAAGCATCCTCACGACGGTGCTTTTCTTCCATTGTGAGCAAAGGCGGCACCCATCTTGCGCACAGCTTTCTCATGTCTAAATTTTCGGTTAGTATGCGATGTACAGCACTTTTTGAAATGCCTACGATGTCTGCTAGCTCGTGCACTTTCAGTCGACGGTCATCCAATACCATTTTGTGGATTTTGTTCACGATTCCTGGCGTGGTCACCTCATTTGGCCGACCACTGCGATATATGTCTTGGCAGCTCGTAACTACGGCCTCGCTTAAACTCCGCCACCCAATATTTTACTGTTGTAAACGAAGGAGCAGACTCCCCCAGAGTAGAATCTAGCTCAGCTTTAATATTAGTTGGACTAAGACCATTCAAATGAAAGTATTGTATCACATAACGATGACCAGTTTTATCCATGTTTACAAATTCACTGAGAGAGTTCACTATTAATGGCTGCCAAACAATTACTGAACAACGTAGCATCGTCAAACTTCAGCTTTAGAAGGGTGGTACTTACTACCATAGTCATTTGTTTGAAACAACAAACACTAATATGTCAGGTCGGGTACTTCTGGAACTGCCCTCGTAGCTTTACGAGCAATATGGCTCCGTAGTAATGTGTGAGGCTCGCATTCGAGAGGTGCCGAGTTGGATTCCCGTCCACTGCCGCACTCTCACTTTGGGTTTTTCGTTTTACCCTGGTCTGAGGCAAATGCTAAGGTGGTTTCTCGTAACCAGGATTTCCTTTCATTCATTTCCCTTACATTCCGATTCCTTCTCATCTTTAAGATGTGCTTCTAGGTTCCGTGGTGGTGCCGGGAAGAAGGCATAGATGCTTGCTCAAATGAAAGAGCATTCCAAGTGACACTAGAGGGCTACTTAATCGATTCCTCTCTAGACATCTACAGCAGTGAGATGGGTCTTTGAGCCTGGAACTATTAGGTATCTGTAGCCTTCTGTGGTTCCTTCACTTCATTCCTTCCTCCTGGAGGGTGGTAGCCACTGTAGCGGGAAAACGTTGTTCCTCTGGGTTGATGCCCTGTGCTGCAGTGTCCTGGTCTCCGGCCACCTCTGCTCAGGGGCTGCTGATTTCTCCAGTACTAATAAATTACCTATCTAACTAATTTCATGGGTCTCAGGGTTTTCGTAGCGGGAGGCAAATTAAAATACACTGCACTGTAACAATTCCCACCATTATGATAAGTTAGAAGCCTAATATAACTGCACACGCTTCCCACCCATATGCACACACGTGCTTCTGTCGTCTAGAAAGTATCACTGTGTGTCGACGAGATTCTATATGAAAGTGAAAAGCTGGTCCTTTCTTTCCCTTGTTATACCCAAACTTAGTGACGCTAACTTTCGCTCCTCAAAATGTAACGTCATTTCTAATTGGTCCTCAGACCGCGTTATCTTATTATGTATGAAAATATTCTGCTCCAAAGCTTTTCGTACACTCGTCCCAGTGACGAGCCCGGAAGCAGATTCAATACTCTTCTGTTTCCTTTCTGTATCTGTCTCTTTCTATTTCTGTATTGCTTGGTGAAAGGTGGGCTCTACTTAGTATTATCTTTTACCTGGAATTAGCTAGCTCGCCCGTCCCTTACCTATCTAAGTTACAATTTGCTTTTGTACAATTCTTGGTTGCTAAATATTCCGACATATTTCTTGGTGAATTATATTATTACGTATAATTATTGCTTGATATACGTCTGCGTATATATATTGTGTGTGTGTGTGTGTTTTGTGTGGTATATACCCTTTCAACACAACAGGTCGCGCAGGTCGCAATGCGCGAGGTATCACCCTTCGTTCTATAATCTCTACCTTCTACCTTGTTGAATGTAGGTATTTTTTAAGCGATGATGTTTTTAAACTTTTATTATGACCCGTTCATATTCACTCCGAAATTCACACATACAGACTCTGCGGAAGGTAGGAAATAATCCTAAATAAAGAAACCCAGCCAGGAATCGAACCCGGGATCTCTGGTTGAGAAACCAGAACGTGATCGATCACACCTAAGTTTCGTTCACGTATGGAGTGCTGCAGGAAAGTCGATTGTTTGTGTGGAACGTGTGAAGAGCGTGGGGAAGAGATTATGAACTTGACCGTAATGCTATGACAAACGCGAGAAGCCAGTGTGGCAGCACTGTAGCGGATTAGCAGTGTTATATTTGCACAATAATGTCAGCCTTTGTGTGCGGCGAGTAGTGCAATCTGCAATGAGTTTCATTGTGCATCTCTGAGTTATGCAACACAATAGGGATTTCAAGTGTGCTATTTTCAAATAGAAACGGCGTTTCACTGCACCTGTGGCAAACATACAGATGCTTTAGTCTATCGAGATGAAGAGACCTTTGAGGAAATATGCATGCAACTCTATGCTTGACGTGTAAAGGGAACGCTTCCACATGTTTAACATTTCAAAGTGCACTGCTTACAACATTTTAAAAATCTTATGTGATACATTCACATGACTTTGCCTACTCTCTGTCCACATTTTAATCCAAATATACCTTTGCAGAAATAGCTACATTACACATTTCGCTATAGATAAAAAGGGAACACGATAGTCAATTGTTTAAGAGCCGGACACTATACTCTGGGCTTAAAATTCCATACTGTTTCCATGCAATCGCGTGAAACAACTGGATAGGAATCTTCCCTTATCAGCTGTGAACTGTCTCAATCGTTGCTTTGCCTTCGTGTTGTGAAGCGTTTCGACAATATGTGTGTTGTTTGTGTTTTCGTTAGGAATGTTATTCTCTTATTAATCCACGGAAATGCCTGCCAACAAATTCACCTTGAACAGCGTATTTTTATGTAGATATATACGCGAAAACTGAATCATGTAGACAATTTCAGCAGCAATTATCTCGTTATCCAGTTCCGGGTAGACACACTGAGATGTTTGGTTAATACGTTTAGAACAACAGGATCGCTAAACGCTAAAACAAAGCTTATAATAACAATCCCTACACCACAGACAAACAATGACAATATAAAAGCAGAAATTATGAACATTGCCAAGCAGAACTTATAAGTGTGAATGGTAATTTCATCCGACGATGTCAAGATTGTCTTCGCGCAGATGGACACTACTTTCAACAGCACTTATAACAAGACAGGTACTCATTACATATATGTTACTGACACTCGTAAGTAACGCGGGGGTTAAGGAACGGAAACACCGCAGTGCAGTAGACTGTGTGTGGAGCATGCATCCGCGCGATCCGCGGCCTTGACATAAAACGAAGGCACTGCATTAATTTCCTTCCTCGTATGTAGGGCTTACAACCCCTAGGACTTACAACCGTACCTAAGGCAGAGGAGCAGATGAACATTGAATCAGAGAATGAAGAACCCGGATCGGCGGATCAGACCGTAGGTATGAGAGTGAGGGAAGAAGGTGATATGAAGTGAAGTTGTAATGGATAAAAGCAAATGTGATGATGGAGGAACTGGTGGAATGATGGCGGGGAAAACTGGAGAAAACCCATCCAGACACCACTTTGTCCATCACAAATTACACATGCGAGTCACTGGGATCGAACCCATACCTGTACTTTTAACAAACAGCAGCTTATTTTAACTCTGGGTTCACAATACCCAGTAGGTTGTATCTTTTTGTACCTAAGGTATCCTAGAGTCTCATGAAATAAGATAATTAATTTTAAAAGGAAACACATTTTATGGAAATGGAATTATGAGGTGTTAAATGTATACTCCCGAAAATATATTTACTCCAAATCAAATTTTGTTTCGAATAATGTGCGTATCTTCAATAAGGAATATGGTAATGTTAGTCTGTAGTTCAAAACGTAAATATAAAGCAAAAATATGCTAAATGTAGTTAGCTGGCAGGTATTAAGATAACTTAAATGACATTAACTCTTTAAATGCTACAAAACACAGCAAAAGGAAAAACTGAATTTCATTTCCGTAAAGTTTTCCTCCTGAGATAAATCATAGTTTACTCATTAACAACAAAACCTAGAAGTTGTATGGACACAGAGGCTAGTCCTATTAACATTCAAGATACGCGTTTTATTTGTCATACAATGAGGGGGAGTTTTTTGAAAATCTTCGTGTCGTATGCTTGGAACACACTGAAGTGTGTTGGTACTTTTCGTTTTCGTTTTTAAGTTATGATGTGCATACACATACACAGAAAGAGAAAAAATCTGATGTGTTACACTCACATGACTTTCTCTACTCTTGTACAAACTATTTTTACAAACGCTTATTCTCCATATGCTTCATGTTAATCGAGATATCGAGATGTTAATCTTATTGCTAATTTTCTTGTAGATGCAAGGGGAATTGCTAGGCTTTAAGCAATAGTCAAGTATTTTAAGAGCTGGTTTCTATGTGGAGTTATACCATTCTCTTTGCATTACCAGGACAAAAAAAATTAATAACGAATTTGAGAAAAAGTATAAGTATTGGAAAGTTTAAGGGAATAACAAGCAATATCTCGAAAATGGTTCGTTCAACAAACAAAAATTTATATGACATAAATTGTATATTTTAACGCACTCTACATTTTTTGTGTAGTAAAATTTTGTCTATTTCTTATGGTTTACCAGTTATGCAAAAGTCGTTTACAATGAAGAATACTTTTGGAGACCTTCCCAGAAAATTCGAGATATACATTTCATTTTTCATAAGATATCTTAAACGTATGATATTTTAATCAAAGTCGTTAGAGCAATTTTGAGAAAATTAAAATTTTCGAAAAATGTTCCATGTAAACGGTAATCTGGGGTGGGGGGATTTTCTTGAAAACCTTCGAGTCGCATCTCTGGAAGATACTTAACATAAATACCAAGTTTGGTGTTTATCCGACTGTTCGTTTCTGAGTTATGGTGTTCACAGACACACACACATACAGACAGACACACAGACACACACACGGACATGTTTCCAAAAATGCTTCTTTTGGGTCTCAAAACATGTATTTGCGGTGAAATCTCTGTATCAAATTTTTGGGTGGAATACAAGACTATACGTAGTAGAGAAAGTAAAAAGGCATTTTCCAAAATGCCTCTTTTGGATTCAGGGAGCCTCTAAACGTGAATTACCAGTGAAATCTAGGTACTGAATTTTTCAGTGCAATGCAATTACTTCTCTAATTATTACAGCAAGGAGTAGAAAACGTAAAAATTTAAACATATTTATAAGAGGCTGTTTTTAAAGCAAGTACCGTTTTCATATCTTGCCGCTGCAGCGCTGTAGTCACAATTTTCAGCATGGGCGATCACTTCCTCCATTCATTAGGAAGCACAGCTGTGGCAATCGTCACTTTGTGTTTTGGTGTTGTTAGAGCGCTTCGAAATGTTCAAAGCAATCGAATGACCCACCGACTCTGAAGTCAGATCAGTAATTCGTGTTTTAAACGCGAGAAATTTTACTCCAGCAAAAATTCATCGCCAATTGTGCGAGGTTTATGGTGCAACAATAACGAGTAACTGCCAAAAAAACTCAATATCTGATCCCATCATTTGGTTGGGAGCAATTCGACCACCCTCCTACAGTCCGGATTTGGCACTGATTGATTCTCATCTACTCCTTCATCTGAAGAAATTCCTTTGTGGAAAACATTTCAACGACGTAGAGACTTGCCGTTCGTCACAAGCGGCATCGTTCTTTGACGAATGCATACAAAAACTGATTTCCTGTTACAAGTATCCGAATAACGCAGTGACTATATGGATAAGTAGTGTAAGGTAATGCATGATAATGAAGTATTTGAAAAACAATGTTGTGTTGTTAGAGGCGGCGCCGTGGCCGAGTGGTTAGACCGCTCGCCTCCCACCGAGGCGGGCCGGGTTCAATCCCAGGGACCTGCATGTGGGATTTGTGGTGGACGAAGCGGCGTCTGGGCGGGTTTTCTCCGGGTTCTCCGGTTTCCCCCGCCATTCATTCCACCAACTGCTCCATCATCACCTTTCCTTTCATCCATTTCACCATCATTTCGTTTCATCTACTTCCTTCATCCCATACCAGGCATCGGGCTGATCACCCATCCTGGATATTCTGTCTGATCCATGAGTGTCTGCTCCTCGACGGGCCTCTGACCCCAGGCACCCGCTTGTAAGTCCTGGGGGGTGTAAGTCCTACATAAGAGGAGGGTAAACAGATAATGAATGAAAGCATGAATGTTGTGTTGTTATTTTTTAAAATAAATATCGATGCTTACGTTGAAACACGTGGTTTAGTTTTATTTACGAGTACTCGTTGATTAATAAAACATAAATGAAAGTAAAAATGTATTAAAAACGTAGTGTTAAAGCAGTATAAAATGAAACAAAGCATAAATAGACTGCAAGCATTAACGAAGCTACAGTTCAATAGTCATGCTATAACGATAGGTCAGTAGTTACCTGTGTGGGGACGAGTAATGGCTATGACGTCCCAATTGGGTTGTTCGGAAACATACATTCGTGCATAACAAGAGAGATAACCCTCATATAACTGTGTATGAGCAGATACCGGCAGTATCGGAATTCAAGTATTAGGCTTTGGGAGCAAATGTGCACATAAATTTCTCTACAATTCCAGAAACTAATTTGTAAATACTCAAACTTCATGGTTCAAAGCATAAAACCATAAATTTTCTATACGTGGGAATTGGGCAATAGAAAAATCGCTAAAATAAATACCTAGTTTATTACTGGAGGACGTAAAATGTATCGTAAAACTGATCTAAATATCCAGACAGGTGTTAGTAGTCACACGGAGTCAGTAACTTGAGCACAGCACTACAATAGCCTATTGGATTGAATTTGATTGAAAAGTGGAGGGGATTCGGCGCCGATCCAGGAATGATGATATTATACCGAGGGTGCCCCCCGGAACGGAGGAATGAGGAGAAGAGAGACACTGGGCGACCGAAACCAAGAGTGAAGGCACAGCAATGTAAAGGTCCCTACAGTTTCCAGATATAGACGCCCCGGCATTTGGACAGGCAGACGACCGTCCCACAAAAAATCCAACACCCCCCAGGAGATGGTTTCGCCAACTAGCCGAAGTCTTAGGGACGGAAGAAGTTTACAGAGAGCATTCTTCTCCCCTGCCACGCTGCACCGAAGCACCATCACCGACACTTCCGATCCTGAAATAGACCATCCGGGGTGAAGGTTAGTGGAACGAAATGGAGGGACGGGAAATTCGGGGGATAAAAAAATCACCATAGTATTCGCCTGAAAACAAACTCACGGGTAAGAGTGGGCGGTCGCTGGGGATAGAACCTGGGACCTCCTGAATGTGGGCCACAGACGTTACCGCCTGAACCATCCCCCTAGGTACAAATAGCCCATAGTGAGCTTTCATTGTTCCCTTTGCGAGGAAGAGATGAAGGGGCACTCCAAGGGCGACGAGATCCGGTCGACGATATACGCTAGTAAGGACAAGGTTCCTAACAATTCCTGCATGACGCCAGCTAGCCCTACCTTAGTCACCCGTAACCTGGGGGTCCTAGGAATAGACGAGACATTCCCAGCAAGGAAGGAGGCCCCCAGCAGTCCCCCAAGTGCCAGAGAGAAGTCCTCCCGGACAACCCTCAAACGGATGAGGTGAAACAGGTGAAACGACATGGTTGGGACAGGAAATTCGTGATAGAAGGGGAACCACTCTAGCATTCGCCTACCGACTCAGGGAAAGCCAACAAAAAAAACATGCTTATAGTGTTCCGCCCGACAAGAATTGAACCCGGCACCTCCCGAATGCAAACCTCACACGTTACTACGGAGCGATCCCGTTCGTTTGTAAATACCTATAAATATTTAACAATTTACAGCTACTTGAATTATAATTATTGTGAACAAAAATGTTTTGCTTGCTGTTTTGCATTTCAGTGTTCATCGACTCCATCTCGTCCATCGAACAACACTCTTTGCGGTTATTACCAACTCCCATCTCAACCTGTCAGAAAGAGCAAGTCCTATCCTTAGGTAGATCTAGAGCTGCCTGTAATGTGGTAAACTAACACGAAATTTAAAATATTATTGTGGAACACACCAGTTGACTTAGTATTCCAAATTATATAATTATTTAAGCAACAAATTGTACGATCCTTACAATCAGGGCCGCCTCGAAGGGGCGGGGTCGGAGGTCGCGCCAGCAGCAAAATGATAAAACATGAACAAGATGTGTGAAAATACGTCGGAATTTCAAATCATGCTTAAAATCAAGCAACGTTTTAGAATTTTTACGTTCTCTATCACATATCTAGTAAGTAGAGAAGGTATTGCATTCCATCCATTCGATACCAAGGTTTCACCGGAAATACGTGTATTTAGACCTTTGAATCCCCCCCAAAAAAAGCATTTTTGGAAAAATATCCGTGTATGTGTGTACTTGTGAACAACATAACTCAAAAAGGAAACGTCGGATAAATACAAAACTTGGTATCCAAATTCAGTATCTTCTAAAAATGCGATGCAAAGATCTTCAACAACATCGTCTACCCGAAACTATCTTTAAATGGAGGATTTTTCAAAATTTATTTTCTAAAAATGTTCTAACGATTTGAATTAAAATACCGTATATTAACTATATTTATATAACAAATACGATGTATATCTTGAATTGTCTGGTAATATTCTTTAAATTCCTCTTCATTCGAAAGGAATGTTATATAATTTTCTTTAAATAGTAAACGTTAAGGGATAGACGAAAACATACTACACAAAAAATGCATATCTCCTTAGAACACACAATTCCTTTCAAATAACATTTTTTTGTGGCATGAGCCATTTCCGACATATCTGTTATTAATGGTTCGATTTGTTCATTACTTTATCATTCTTTTTAAGTCTCATCTATTTTCAGTTGTTACTGGCGATTGCATGGAAACAGTATGGAATTTTAAGGCCAGCATATAGCGTCCAGTTCTTAAACATTTGACTATCGCTGTTCTCTTTGTAACTATAACGAAATGTGTGATGCTATTTCTGCAAAGCTTTATCTCGATTAAAATAAAGCAGATAGAAAAATAAACTTTCGTAACAATAATTTGTGTATTAATAAACGATAGAGGGTAGGGAATGCCATGTGATGTAACACATCAGATTGCTTATTGTGAAAATGGTGATACATGTAGCGGCAGAGCTAGTCATTTTGGATGCGACTCAGTTGATGATAATCGTCAAAACATCCCTTGCGCGTCAGGTAGTTCAACAATTGTAATCACGTTTGCAAACAAGCCACTATCTTTAGTTTATTTGTTTACATTGGCGACTCATGACCTCTTAGGTCAGTTTTCACCTGAAAATAAATCAATAGGTTCATTAATTTGAACTCGTGGAAATGATTGGTTAGTTCCCACACTATTTAGAACTCGTGGAAATGATTGGTTAGTTCCCACACTGTTTAGAATCGATTCTGAATTATCTGTGTATGCGCAGTAGCTAAATGACGTTCCAAACAACAGATAATATAATAAACGACAGATAAATAGTTCTAAATTTCCAACTCGCAGTGCCAAAGTATTTGGGAACTAGCTCGGAACGAGTGAAATCCGTTCTTGATCAAGAGTAGGAACTGAAAATTGTGGAAATGCGCAAATTGTATAGTTTACTGCGCATACTCAGTTACTTTAGAATCGATTTTAATCGCGCCATAGAGTACAGAACAAGTGATACACTTTCTGTGTTCAGCATAAAAGGCCTTATTACCTGGAGGAATAAATTTGAATACACAATGCATTCCTCCGTGGCGATTACTTCTATAATACGGGTCATCCACTATGGTCTAGGGGTACCACATCTAGGTCCCAGAGTCGCGGCTTCAAACATGGCGGAGGGCGATGAATGTTTTTCGGGCGTAAACATCCTTAGCATCGCTACCTTCGGAAGGGAAATAAAGCTGGCGGTCCCGTGTCATAAATTTACGACCTCAAGCCTGATAAAGAGGCCTCTGAGCAACTTTCCGGTCTTTCACGCCCAAAATAGAATGGGACGCTAAGAACCATAGAAGTTAAAGAAGATGTTTAAAATAAACTCAGTTTATTTGTTTTTCTACAGTACGGAATATCAAAGATGTTTGGTATGTGGTTTTAAGCAAAGCTACGAGGGCAGTCCCAGAAGTACCTGACCTGATGTATAGATAACGGTTGTTTGTTTCAAACAAATGACTGTGGTAGAAAGTACGAACCTTATAAAGCTAAAGTCTGAAGTTTGATGATGCTACTTGTTTAGCAACCATTAATAGTGAACGCTCTCAACAAATTTGTAAACACAAATAAAACTGGTCATCGTTATGTGATACAAATTTTAATTTGAAGGTCTTAGTCCAACTAATATTAAAGCTGAGCTATATTTTACTCTGGGGGAGTCTGCTCCTTCGTTTACAACAGTAAAATATTGGGTGACAAGAGTTTAAGCGAGGACGTACAAGCTGTCAAGCGGAACATCGCAGTGGTCGCCCACACGAGGTGACCACGCCAAAAATTGTGAGAAAAATCCACAAAATGGTATTGGATAACCGTCGACTGAAAGTGCGCGATCTATCAGATATCGTAGGCATTTCAAAAAGTGCTGTCCATCGAATACTGACTGAAAATTTAGACATGAGAAAACTATACGCAAGATGGGTGACGCCTTTACTCACAATGGACCAAAAGCAGCATCGTGAGAATGTTTTAATCGAGTGCTTGGCGATGTTTTGCTGCAATAAAGCCGAGTTTTTGTGTCGAACCATAACCATGAATGAAACATGGATCCATCAGTTCACACCTGAGAGGAAGGAATAGTCAAAACGGTGGATTAAATGGGGAGAATCGGCTCCAAAGAAGATGAGACAATTCCATTTGCAGGCAAGGTCATGCCGTCAGTTTTTTGGAATGCGCGTGGGATAATTTTCATTGATTATCTTAAAAAAGGAAAAGCAATTAATGGCATTATGCAAACTTATTGCAGGATTTGAATGATGAAATCAAGCTCAAGCAAAAACGGCCGCATTTAACGAAAACGAAAGTTGTGTTTCATCAAGATAATGCACCAGTTCACACATCCATTATCACCATGACCAAAATCAATGAGTTAAAGTTCTAATTGCTTCCTCATGCACCCTGTTCGCAAGACTTAGTCTCCTCTGAATATTTTATCTTTCCAAAATTGAAGAAATGGCGTGGTGCTTAAAGATTTGCCAACATTGAAGAGCTGGAGTCTGCAATTGATGACTATTTTGCAGAACTCTATGTTTCTCACTATAAACAGGGTATCGAAACTATTGAACACCGCTGGGAAAAGTGTATCGAGCTGAAAGGAGACTATGTAGAGAAATAGGTCGGGTACTTCTAGGACAGCTCTCGTAGATTGACCACCTTTCATCTTTGTAATTGATACTGTGAAATGAAGAAGATCGTGGCAGAACGGTTTAAGTAGGGTTACAACCACACAAAATTCCAAATTAGTTCTGAGAGCGTACTCGACTGGCACATGTGCATAAGATGATATTAGTTTGGAACATGATCACAACTGAAACAAACTTAATTATTTTAATTGATTTATTCTACTACACTGCTAAGATACATTTTGTTGCGTTACTTCTGGTGTTTGGTTGCTATAGGAACATTTTGATTGTTGGCTTGTTCAAACGTTTTCCCACAATTTGCATAACTACTACAAAAAATAAAATTCTAATTATTTAATAAGGTGATCAAAATGCTCCCCATTTTACAATCTGGTAGAGGCTAAATCGAAGCTGTAGGTGCTTTAATGTTATTTATAACCCACGTTGTGGTAGCCAATTTGAAGTAACATTATTTGTATATGTTTGTATTTGTTAGCCCCACATTTGGGAGCCAATTTGCGATGGTATTATTAATGTTGTTTGTGTATGTGTGTTTACTCAACGTGTTGAAGCCATCTTGTGACGTGATTTATTTGTTAGGTTTGTTAGCTCCATCTGGTGTTAGCAATTTGCGGCAGTATTAGTTTTTGTTTGAAAAAATGCTACTGTTATTTTATTTAATTTTGGTTCTCTGTCCTCCGGCTAGCTATTATCCTTTTGGTCAAGCACTTCTCTTTATACAGGTTGTGTAAACGGAAAGGAATGTTTTATCCAAAGATAACACTGATGAAGAAATTTGTTTTACACTTTTATTGTCGAACACGTTAACTATCACATTTACACATTGATCTTGACACTCGCCAAACTGAAACTGTTATAACAACTTCTTACTGATCACTTTTAATCCACGTACTTCAACCTTTTGTATAATTAACTTTACCATACTTGAGATTTTTCATAACTCTTATACGCGTAACTTGCGAATCGATAGCCGACGTGTAATATTTCTGCTGGACTGAAGGCGACGTGTATCATACAAAATATTTTCGACGAACTGACGGGAATGCGACGTGTAGTGTACAAAGAATTTTGATGAACTGTATTCGACGTGTTACGTGCAAATGTTTTCGATGAACTGACGGGGTTTTTACCTCTAAGCTACCTTTTATACTCCTTCACCCAGATATGCCTAAAGATTATAACTGAACTGCAATTGGCTAATAAAACGCGCCAACATTAGCGTCTATTTTTATATCCACTGAAAATTATGAATACATATGCTCTAGGGAAATGTTCCAGAAGATTCTAAAAGAAAAACGCGCCAATATTACGTAACTTCCTCGTTTCCAATAATGATAAACAGCTCACCCCCTCGCTGCATTATTGCACGCTATTATTGTCAGTTTCAGTAAGGCAGTATAAACTTACTTCTCAACAATAATTACAATCAATAAACATCTCAAATCAATGTCACATAATAATGCATATTCATATTACAATCATTATTTACATTTAAGTAATTTGTGATACAAATTACTGCATCAAAGCGCGAATTCTTACTGAACATTTTCACTCACTACTGCTGGTATATATCTGCAATCTTTCCTTATCCTCATTTCTAACTCTTCCATATTAGCAGGCCTCGCAACAAAGGCTCTACATTTCAAATATCCCCATAAAAGCAATCAAGTGGAGAAAGAGAGAGGGGTGGAAGATGTTCCCATAGCAACCAAAGCTTTTGTGTGAGACAAATGAATTTTTTCGTGCAACTAAACAAGGGAAAAAATCTAAATAAATAGGAAAAAACTTTCAGAAAAATATAACAAATAAATTTTGTTGATGTCACCCCCGTAGAATAATGGCTGAAAATGTTTCGTTTTTCTAAAATTTTCGTTTCAAAATATTAAATTTGACGTGTCCGAATACTTTTTAAACAATGAGTTGATTTTAGTTTGCAGTTTACCTTACTTATGAAAGAAGTGTATCTATAAATAAGCTTGTGTGTGTTTTAAAGTTTAGAATTTACTAAAAGATAACATTTCATTACAAGTTGCACATTTTAGTTAAAGTAATTTTAAAAGTTAATGTAGGGCCAATATCCTCACTTTCATTTGCATATATAATTGTATGCATATGTTTTAATATATTTAATACCTTAAACTTAGTTTCTCCAAATGTTCAATTAACTTAAGTTTATTGTTGTTCTAATACTTGTTGTCTAATACAGCTTAGCTGTACCATTATTGTGTTCAGAATGTTGTATTAGGATTTTTCTATGTGGTTGAGAGGAAGAGAGGCAAAAGGTAAAAGGTAAAAGGTAAAGGTATGTAACACGGAGGGGTCCCGGAACCGGGGCAGAGCACCGCCTCTTTAGCTTCCAACGTGGCCCCTGGGAGGGAGGAGGGAAGGGGAGACCCAAGGGCGACCAGATCCAGATGCCGATGGGCTCAAGCATGGAGGGGTTCCTAACGTTTCCAGAATAAACACATTCGGTCCTACCTAACTGAGAGTCGCCGTAGCAATACCAGAGACGGAACCTGTACAGAGCGCAACCCGCCGAGCAGCGTCGCCTGGCTCTACAGACCCGAACAGAAGTAAGATGGTGGGTATAGGAAATTAAGGGCAGGAAAGTCGTGGTGGAAGATGAACCATTCCAGCATTTACCTGATGACCCGCGGAAACCACGAAAAACGCGCGGGCCAGAGTGGGAGGTTGCCGGAGATCGAATACAGGACCTCCCGAATGCAGACCACAGAACTACTGCCTAAGCCATCCCGCTCAGTGACAAATGGCTTTAGCTCTGCCACATAAATATCTAAAAAAATTCTTATGCGATATATTCACTGACTTTTACCACCCTCTATCATTTATTATGGGTATACAAACTATTCTTGCTAAGCTTATTTTTCTATCTACTACATTTAAATTCAAATACAGTTTTCGTTATAGGTACAAACAGAATAGCGATAATAAAATGTTTAAGTACTAAACGCTATATACTGGGCTTAAAATTCAACAGTGTTTCCATACAATCGCAAGAAACAACTGAAAATCGACAGGACTTTAAGGGTATGATCAAGTAATGATCAATTCCAAACATTCATAACGGATATCTTGGAAATTGCTGATGCTAATAAAAACTTTTGTGTAGTAGTTTTCTTTTATCGTTTTAGGTTTATCAGTTATACAAGATTATACAAACTTCCTGCCGAATAAAGAGGACTTCATAGCTTATTCCCAGAAATTCAAGATATGTATTTTATTTATATGTAAATATCTTTAATATATGATATTTTAATCACAATTGTTAGAGCTATTTTTATAAAATAAAAAATGTCACACAATCTTGGAGATAAGGGTGGTTTGAAGTAGGTGGATTTTCTTGAAAATCTTGTGTCGAAATCTTGGAAGACACTGAACTTAAATACCCAGTTGGTATGTATCCGGGTTTTTTGTTTTTGAGTTATACTGTTCACAGACACACACGCATGGACATTTTTCTAAAAATCTGATATGTTACACTCACATGACTTTCTCTACTCTAGTACAAACTATTTTTACAAACGCTTATTCCCCATATGCTTCATGTTAATCGAGATATCGAGATGTTAATCTTATTGCTAATTTTCTTGTAGATGCAAGAGGAAATGGTAGGCTGTAAGCGATAGTCAAATATTTTAAGAGCTGGTTTCTATGTGGAGTATTCCATTCTCTTTGCATTATCAGGACAAAAAAAAAGAATAACGAATTTGAGAAAAAGTATAAGTATTGGAAACTTTAAGGGAATAACAAGCAATATCTCGAAAATGGTTCACTCAACAAAAAAAATTTATATGACATAAATTGTTTGTTTTAACGTGATCTACATATTTGTGTAGTAAAAGTTTGTCTATCTCTTATGGTTTACCAGTTATGTAAAAGTCGTTCACAATGAAGAATACTTTTGGGGGCATTCGCAGAAAGTTCGAGATATACATTTCATTTGTCATAAAAGTATATTACACATATGATATTTTAATCAAAATCGTTAGAGCCATTTTTGAAAAAATTAAAATTTTCGAAAAATGTTCCATGTAAATGGTAATCTGGGGTGGGGGTATTTTCTTGAAAACCTTCGTGTCGCATCTCTGGAAGATACTGAACCTAAATACCAAGTTTGGTGTTTATCCGACTGTTCGTTTCTGAGTTATGCTGTTCACAGACACACAGACACACACACACACACATAGACACACTCACGGACATGTTTCCAAAAATGCTTTTTATGGATTCAAGGGGTCTCAAAACATGAAATCTCGGTATGGAATTTTTGGGTGGAGTATAATACTTCTACTTACTACACGTAGTAGAGAAAGTAAAAAAGCTTTCTTTTGGATTCAGGAGTGCCAAACATGTTTTTCTGGTGAAATCCCGTATCGAATTTTTTGATGAAATCTCGGAATTGAATTTTTGGGTGAAATGCAATACTTTCTCTACGTAGTATATACGTGGTAGAGAAAGTACTAATCAGTTCAGCTTGTTTTTCGTTTTTTAAATGTAATTAACGGCAAAAGCTAGTAAAATAATTAGTAGTTTTTCGGATAAACAAAATTGTAATTACGTGGGTTTATATTAAACGCCCCAAGCTTCAACTATTTTCCATTGACTAGATTATAATTTGCTACACCATCCTGTACGTAAAAGCATCAACGGCGGGTTCTACAGGAAGTAACTGTATTTCTTGCTCTCTTTATTGTTTAATATTCATGACAATAATTCATTTAAGCACTTTCCTAGACAAACGAGCGCGTCATAATGAAGTGTTTAGTGAAACTTTACACCCTAGCGACAGATTCTGCATCCCACGAGAGAATGTATGGAGCTCCCGACATCAAATAAGCTTTTATACGTGCTTCTTCGCCCTTGACAGCGTGAGGTAAGATTTGAGATCCCCATCTCTCTCTCGCGTAGTCGTATTTTTCTTGCTGTAGTCAAAGGGCAAGTGTATCAAATGTATAGGAAGCCCTTCTCGCTTCAATATGCAGAACAAGTTCTAAAGAGTTTCAGAAGCCGAAGCGGTTTCCAAAGGATTTGCAAATCGAATTCTTGGGAGAACTTTCATATGCGGAATATTTCTGAATGACGCAAGGAAAAGTTCCATGGGATTCCTCGCTCGCTACATCTGTGTGTAGTTGCCAACTTTTTTTTTCTAACTCTGGAATATACTTCCTTCTTCTTTTCTTGTCCTTTTCTTCCTTATTTGAATCTCTTCAATGTCACTGCACAAGATATTCTGGTTCACGCTAAGCGTAAAGGCCCGAAATATCATTGTTTGGCTCCCAGGACCTGGAGTATCCATCTGCAGTCAAATGTGCCTTTTCTTGTTTTTCCACTTCTTTACTCCTGGCTCTATTTTAATAAGACCGCATTTGTGAGCAGGCTCTTTCCTTATTTTTCCGCGATTTCTAATACCATTATAGGGTGACCATATTACATTCAAGATTGCTAATATTTTTCACTCGCCTTCCACACTTTTCTCCCTCTGCAGGTTTAAAGAATTGAAAATACGCACCTTTCAAAGACCATACCGAAGTAAGCGTATTTGAAAGTTGCCATGTGCAAAACGACTGTACTGCTATTTTCACCCAGTTGTATATGCAATGTTGCCAGGAGTATTCCTATGCAGCACGTTGAAATTACTCTGCTTTTTAACATCAATGTCTGAGGAAAGAAGAAGAGTAAAAAAATGTTATCAGAACGAGTTCGTTATGATTGTCCTGGAGTAACACACAATTTGAGAAACACAGAAATAAGTCGCGCTCTCGTCCGGCGTAAGCACCAGAAGCGCCAACAACAAATAAGCAGAATTTACTGAAGGTTTCTATTCCCCGCCCCCAGAACGTGTATTCATATAGTTCTAAAATGCTCCGTGGAAGATTTCGCTGCCTATATAAGCGAGCTATCTCGCGAGACAGTCAGTAGAATCGGTCAGTGAGTGAGTAAGCTAGTTGGTGAGCGCGCTTTTGGTACATTAAGTGCCGTTCTCCGAGCGAATTAGTGAAGACTACTGTGTCGCAGAGAAAGCTACTGCGGGGCGAGAGATTGTAGAAGTCTTGTGTTCGATTCCCCAGTGAGCGAAACACCCGGAAGAAAAGGCTACGTCACGAAGAAAGTGAAATGACGGGGAAATAAACTAGTTTACATATGTGAAGTGACACTGTCGACTAAGTCCCAGTGAAAGTTGAAAACCAGATCAAACAGCGACGAAGGAGAGAAGTGACAGTTGAAAAATTGGACAGTCACAATATATGCAGTAACTATCCAGATTTCAACTATCACTTCACAAAGTTCTCACTCTCACTTAAAACTTGATCCAGTTAAGTTCTCACTATCGCTTCACTTTCTTCATGACATAGTGGCACAATGAAATACGCACGATATAGCCTCTTCTTTCGGATGGTTCACTCACAGGAAGCCGAACACAATACTCTCCAATCTCTCCTGCGGTAGCAGCACTCACTGCACATCACAGCACTTGTCAAAAACTCACTCGGAGAACAGCACTTTTCGGCGCACCATAAACGCACTCGCTAACTCACTCACTATTCACTAACTCACTGGTAAACTCGCTGTCTTATATACCCAAAGGAAGTTTCCAAATGACATTCTAGAGCATTCTGCACAACTGTTCTGGAGTTGGGGAAAGGGAAACTTCCAGAAGATTCTGGTTATCTGTCAATAACGCTTCTGGTGTTCACGCTGGGTGAGAGCACTTTCGCGTCATTTCTATTTATCTCTCCAGCTCACTTATATGATTAAATTTTACTTTGTCAACTCTCACTACAGAGTATCTCAGGTAATATACACGCTCTTTAAAACACCATATTTCAATAATAAACCACAAAAATATATAGTTTAATAATGCAAGTGGAATAGCATTTCGAACATGTTAAGCCTGATAGTTCAGTTCTTCCGATGTTTGTGGTTTTGCGGCGTACACGTGTTCTTTGTGCTCCCCAAAGGTAGAAGTCTGGAGGGGTTAATTCCGAAAAGCAACTCTTTCGCAATTCCCCTTTGTCCTATCCATCTTTGAGGGGAAGCGTGATTGGGAAAGTCCCTTGCATCAACATGAAATTGAGTTGGTGCGCCATCCCGTTGACAGTAATGTATATCTTCATCAAATTAGCAATTTTAGATATGGAATTTGCTTTCCAGCACTTGTAGGTCAGATACTCCTGATAATTTCAAAAAAGTGCGTCTCAATCATCCCTCTGGAAAACAGAACACACGGTACGGATATTCCTGTTAAATTAACCTGTTTTTTTTAAGGTATTCGGCTTTTCCTTAGGCCAGTATGCACCATAATATCGGTAAATTCGTCCATTAAGGGTATAAGGAATGCCGTATTCTCATAATGCAAAACCATGTAAAATTATAAAATACATTCTCTCAGAAACCACTAAAGCTAAACACAATTTTTTTTACAATACTGGTCTGATGCTATCGTTTGTTTTTCTGTGTTTTATTTCATGAGACTTAAATATTTCTATTAAATTCATATTTTTTCCTAACCTTTCAATAATGCTTATTTTGTATCTGTCTCTAATCTTCATAAAAAGCTAGCAACAACATTTGCACAAGCAAAACATAAGCAAATTCTGAAACTTTCATGTTTCTATGTTAACTTGAACCTGAGTGAATGTTCTGTAAGTAGGAAGAAAATCTGATGTACTGCATTCACACGACTTTCTCTGCTTACTATTGCACAAAATATTCTTACAAATACTTATTCTTCTAACTATTTTATGTTAATACAGAAAAGCATTTGCAGAAACTCTCTCATTGCAGATTTCCTTGTAGTTACAGGAGAATTTGAAAAAATAGTACGCTTTAAGCATACTCAACACTTTTTAAGACTTGGTCGCTATGTGATGGCTTTGAAATTCCGTTCTCACTGCATGACCAACAGAAAACATCTGTTGTGTTACATTTACATGACCTTCTCTGTCCTCGTTGATGCAGTATTTTTAACACTTAAATGATTTTAGTCAAATTACATAATAATAAAAAATATAACAGCCGCCTTAAAGCAATATGTGTATGTAAATATATAAAAAGTGTATCTTACAGTCATTTTATATGTTTATATTATTGTATACATGTAATAATGTTATCTGAATATATTACGTAATTTAGTAATGTAGGAGCTGTGAGAATAATAGGTTAAAAGTTTCTAACAATGAGGTAACCTTGAGGCAATAATGAGTAAGAAAGTGTAATAATGCTACTAGTCATTCTTGTAGCAACAATAATGTAATTTTTGTGACAGTTTATAAAATAGTCAATCATACAACCAGAAAAAAGCTTAAGTTAAATAAAAGTATTCTATTGGATTATAAATAGCCAATCAGAGACTTGAAATACAGAAATTTACAAATTTAGGCTGTAGAAATCAAGTCAGTTGCTTGTAGACAGCGTTCCTAACCTGACGCGAGATGTGTCCTCGAGAAATTTAATACGTATTCGTCTGAGACGAAAATAGTTTACGTGTTAAAAAGTGCAAGTAATTAATAAAAGAATCTCACTGCTCTCTATATCAGTGAAGAGTTATTTAAATTGTATCAAGGATTAATAAATGTAGTGAAGTAAAAATTATAATCTGTGTAAGCCTACATTTTTAGCCGCACTACTCCCTGCAAAGAAATCCATGTCTTCTCTAACAATAATACTGATGCAGCCGAGGCAAACATAAATATATAATATTTAAAGAAACAGTCAAATTACAAAATTTAATATCTTTAAATTTGGGACGAAAGCTACCGGGCACCATACGTGCGGTTGCCAACTACTTCAAGTTCGGCTCCCCAACAGTTGAACTACAATACAAATCCTACTTCAAATTGGCTTTCCATACGTGAAGCAACAACCTACTCCAAATTGGTTTCCAAAGCGTGAGGCAAATAAGAACGTAAAAATAACAATACAACAAATTAACAACTTCAAATTGGCTCCCAAAACGCAGGGCTAATAAACAAACGTAAAAATAACTACTCCAAATTGGCGCACAAAACGTGGGGCAGAAACACACCTTCTTCATCGTGTATTACTGGGTATACAAACCGTTCTTACTAAAGGATATTTTTTCTATTTACTTCATTTTAATTGAGATAAACGTTTGTAGAAATAGTTACATTTGGTTATAGATGCCCACAAGGGGAACAGCTACAGTCAAATGTTAAAGAACTTGACACTGTAATCTGGCCTTAAAATTTAATATTGTTTCCATGCCATCGAGAGAAACAATTAAAAATCGACAGGACTTTAAACGAATAGCTAAGCAATGGCTAATATTTCATTTATCGCTTAACTTTTACCATTTATGCAAGATTATATAAAGTTCCTTCCAAATGAAGAGGATTTCACAGGTTATTCCCAGAAAGCTCCAAATATACATTTTATTTCTCATGTAAATATCTTTAATGTATTGCATTTTAATTTGAATCGTTAGTGTCACGTGTAGAAAGTAAAAAAAGAATTGAAAAAATATTGCATGTAAAGGGTAGTTTAGGGTAGTGGATTTTCTTTGAAATCTTTGTATCGTATATTTGGAAAATATTGGACTTAAAATACCAAGTTTGGTATTTATCCGACTCTTCGTTTTTGAGTTATGCTTTTCACAGACACACATAGGAACACACATGGAACTGTTTCTAAAGATGCTTTTTTGGGCTCAGGGTGCCTCAAAACATATAATTCTGGTGGAATTTTGACCTCTAATTTTTGGGTGGAATACAATACTTCTCCTAGTACTTCAAGTCAGCCATTATTTTGAAACAAATGACAGCAACTACAATATAGGAGAGACAACTGAAGTACAACTTCGACATTTTGCCAACATTATGGGATAAGTCACTAGAGTCTAATGAGGTTGTGGCAAATTAATTATTTGGGGGGTTACATTATTGTTCTTCATTGTCATCCCAGACACATTGTCGTTTGTCACTCTTGGCTGGTAGCTTTGCTAGCCACGAGTAGTGGAGGATAGCGTCTGTCTCAGAATTCCGTGAGGAACGGACCGCGTGTGTAAGCCGGGCTTTGGATCCGTGGGCATCTCCTCTCATCTTTCATATTTAATAATGTAGAAACCCCAAACGGTTGGGAAATAAATCTAGGAATGTGAGAGTAGTTTTTTGTTATGGGTTTTGTGCAGTAAAACCCACGCCTTCCTCTTAACCTCCACACCACGTTTCGGTCCTCCGCAGCGCTGCAGACGATTTGAATAGAAGGAAACCAAGTAATTTGTTTGGTTTAGGCAAGTACGCCGAAATTGTATTGAAATGTAACCATAAGTTGTTCTTCATATTATTACAACGTTTAGCCCTTCATAGCGTGGTGTACCATATTCGTTACAAACGTGTTGTTTTTCTTTTTCTAATTTCCTAGTATACTAACCTTCAGCAATAAAATTAAGCTACTTCTCGCTTTTTACGTTGTAAAACTAAAGCAAGCGTGCCATTACACCGGTTATTTTACTTGGGCTCTCACCGTCCTTTACCACAGGCACATTTGACTCCAGTCACTGGGATTCGAACTCGCTACGTTTGGCTTTAAATGGATGGCCCGTCCATTTTGTATCACTCTTCATGAACACCGCTGTTCGAATCGCTGAGGTTTTGGTGCCGGTGAAAGACGATTAAAATATGTTATTAAGCATCTACATGTTATGTAGTCCATGTACGGTTCAGTGCTTAATTTATCACTTAAGGTGCATCCAGATTGTAGGTAATCAGCGATTATGGCAAGCAGAAAGCTGATTTTTCTGATTGCATATCTAGTAACTCAAGTTATTACGTTAACCGCCAATATGCGACATGCCATTGATTTTTTAGTAACCTGAGTTAGGCTGCGTCCCCTATAGTTAATGCTCTAATTATTTGCTCCGAGTCATAGCCGAAGCTGTCATTCCCACCAGTGGTATAGATACAATACCTAACAGATTTGGGGGGGGGCAGCAAAGCGAAAGTGAACGTTCCTAAGTCGCGCTATACATTACGTAGTTTCAGTTCAAGTAAATTAGTTACTAATTTAAAGTCGTGACAATTGAGAGGGTTATTGCTGCACGTATGGTACAAACTTTCCGGTGATCTTCGCCCTAATTTTACTTTTTCGGTGGCCTTCGCCCCCACGTTTAAAAAATCAACTTTGTATTTTAATGTTATATATGTATGCCTCGGCTGCGTCAGTATTTTTTTAAGAACAGGTATCTCTTAACAGGGGCAGTGTGGCTAAAGAACCAGGCTTATACAAATTATAATTGTATTGTACTTTGTTTCTATTAATCCTTCACACGATTTAATAACACTTCACTGATATATCCTACTGTAGAGCTGTGAGATTATTGTTATTTTCACTTTTTAAACACGCAAACCTTATATTATTCTCACAGCAATGAATTTTTATCTCACATTGAACACGTATCGTACCAATCGGGTACAGTCTTGTAGCGTCTGCCTGGGAATGCTGTCTTGTAGCGTCTACCGCCTGAATTTGCACATTTACTCTATTTCAAGTCTCTGATTGGCTAATAGAATAATTGGCTCCAATAGAATACTTTTATTTAACATAAGTTTTTTCTAGTTGTTGATTGGCTATTTATAAACTATTTTAAATATTACATTATTGTTCCAAGAATTATTAGTAGCATTATTAGACTTTCTAATTTATTGTTGTATCAAGGTTACCTCATTGTTAGAAATTTTCGGCTGCTATTCTCACAGCTCCTAGATTGTTAAATTGCGTAATACATTCATATAACATTATTATACATGTAAATAATAAAATAAACATAATAACATGACTGTTACGTACCGTTTATATATTATGTTATACATATTTTGCTTTTAGGGCGGGCTGTTATTAAATTTTATATTATATAATTAGACTGATTTTATTTAAGTGTTAAAAATTTTGCCTCACAATATAGGCTTAGTAATACCCAGCCCCTAGTATAAGTGTTTTGACATAAACATATAAAACCAAAACTTAGCTCTTTATAACATTTATGCTGTTATTCGCTCTATAGACGGAAATTCGATAGTCAGTATGCCTGTTCACAAGAGAGTAGCGGTTAACCGTTTTTCACAGCCCCGTCGTATATTGCTTTAAATTCTCCATCTACTCCAGACAGACTTTAATTAAGAAGACCACCTGAGGTTTCCAAGCTGGCGCTCAAGACGAGCGACAAAGAAAATTAGTAAATCCTACCATTAACAGCGCTAACCTTAATATTGTTGGCTTTACGGTTGGTTTCCTCTTCGATTCTAGATTAACACAAATACGACGACGCCACTCCAATAAACCTGAATCCTGAAGGTAGGTTTTATGCTGACATAATAATAACATGCAGAAGAGATAAATCAGGTGATGTCACTGCAAAATTCGTAATTAACTCTGATAAATAATTTTTATAGAAGACAAATTGCGGTTTTGATGCTGTCTTTTTATTTGATTTCCTATTTACATGTTTTTATCGAGGCGAAATACAAAATATATTTTTGAAAACAGTACTTCATCTGCGTTTCGCACTGTAATTCTGCACCGCTTTATAGAACTGACCATAATCCTACACACTTTGGAGTATAGTGGTAAACTTTAGCCAATTTTTACTTTTCTCTAATACGTATAGTAAGTAGGAGAAGTACTACATTCAACCTAAATATTCAATATCGAAGTTTCACCGGAAATAAATGTTTTGAGGCACCTGAATCCTAAAGAAACATTTTTAGAAAAATGTCCGTCTGTCTGTGCGTGTGTGCGTGTGTGCGTGTGTGCGTGTGCGTGTGTGTGTGTGTGTTTTTGATCAGTATATCTAAAATGCGAAAAGTCAGACAAATACCAAACTTAGCATTTAGGTTCAGTATCTTAGATACGACACTAAGGTTTTCAAGAAAATTCCACCACCCCAGACTACCCTTTACATGGAACATATTTCGAACATTTTTATTTTCTCAAAAATGGCTGTAACGATTTTGATTAAAATTTCACATGTTTAAGATATTTTAATGGCAAATAAAATGTATCTCTTGAATTTTCTGGGAATGTCCCCAAAAGTCCTCTTCATTCTGAATGAATTTTGCATAGGTAATTGGTAAACCATAAGAGATAACACAATTTTACTATACAAAAATATAGATCTGGTTAAAGTACACAATTTATGTCATATACATATTTTTTGTCGAGTGAACCATTTCCGAGATATTCCTTGTTATTTGTTTGAGTTTTCCAATATACTTTTTCTCAAATGGGAATTCATTATTCGTTTTCTTTTTTCATGTCCTGGACATACAAAGAGAATGGAATGCTCCACATAGCAACCAGCTCTTAAAGTATTTGACTATCGCTTAAAGCCTACCATATTCCCCTTGCACCTCAAGAAAATTAGCAATAAGATAGTTTCTGCAAATTTTATCTCGATTAACTTGAAGTAGATGGGGAATAAGCGTTTGTAAAAATAGTTTATGCGAGAGGAGAAAGTCGTGAAAGATTTTTTCTTGTAGGCCAAATTCGCCTTAAAACCTTGTAACTGTATACCGATTCCTGAGACAATCAACACGAATACGGTGACCGATGTTTTCCAGGTTCATCCAGTAGGGATTCTTCCCTTACCAATTAGGGTCTTAAATATATTGTCAAATTCGATGGGCTTTGTCGCCTTCCAAACCATTTCCTGAACAAACGTTGGGTTGCAAAAAGTTATTTGTAATTCAATGCACATGAACAATAAATAAGTATTCTACTACACAAATCAGTTATTTTAATTATATTGTCTCCAAATATTGATAATCTACATAAGGTGAAATCAAATGCGGGTCATTTTAAAATTGGTTTGAAATAAATAAATCAGTCTTGAGGTGTCTTCTTTAAAACTATTTTTCTTGATTCGGTTCTATAAGAATCTCTCTTTAAATGGTTTCTGTTGAAAGTGTAAACCTTAATGCTCAAGGAAAAATATGATGTGCTACTTTCACATGACTTTTCCCTCGTTTATTTTTATATAGGTTCCTCAAACTATTATATCAGAAGTTTTCTAATTGACAAAAACATTTGCAGAAATGGTTTTTTATTATACATCTCATTGCAGCTACAAAGGGTGCATAGGATACTGAAGGGAGGTTATTTGGATTTAATTGTGCATTTAAGATGGTCTCTTGTGGCTTACGAATTATACAAAATTCATTCCGAAAAAGAGGATTTCATAGACTATTCCCAGAGAAATTCAGGAAGTACCTACATTCTATTAGCATGGAAAAATCTTTAAAATGTGGTATTTTAATCAAAATCGTTAGAGTCAATCTTAAAGAAATAAAACATAAGGAAAAATTCCATGTAAAGGTTAGTCTGAGTTAAGGCATTTTTTTCATCTTCGTAATGAACTTGAAAGATGTGAATTTAAATGCGAAGTTTGGCGTGCATCACACTTTTAGTTTTTGAGTTACGTTGTTCATAGACCACGTTTGCGTACTTGAATTTATCTAAAGGCCTTTTTTTAATACAGGGGCCTGAAATCATGTATTTCTGGTGAATTCAAAATATTGTGACGGTTATAGTTTCATTTTAAAATAATATTATAAATACGATTTTACAAAGTTCGAGATTTTCAGGACAAAATGTCTAACTAAATTCATGAAATTAATTTTAGAATTCTTGTCAGTCATTTCCCTGCTTATGTAAGCAGGAGTTTTGTAGTATGATTTTTAAGGGAGGGATCACCTCATGCTCGACACGTGGATGGATTATGCAAATGCTTACGTGCGCATACGTCAGTATTAGCTAGGCACTAGCAAGCGTTCTCGTCGGGTGTTTAAACCTGAGGTTTTGACGGCTCGCGTTTGGTCGATCACGTGCCAAGCAGGAATCTGTGCTAGTCAGCTTCTTAAATTTAGTTCGTGCTAACTCAATTTCGTCATGGGCCCTAGGCACGACGAAGGAGAACACCGAACTTCTTCCGTCTACCAGGTAGCGCGCTCGATCGTTCACTCACCTAGCGAGAACCTGTGCCAGTCAGCTCTTTAAATTTATTCTGTGCTAACTTATGTCACCGAAGGCCTATGGCACGATGATGTAATGCCGGACTTCTTCCGTTAAAATGCCAAGCTGCCTAATTCTCTCCCTCTTGCAATATAGTTTGGATTTGCTTTTAGAAACATTAAAGTCTCTCTTGAAGGCAGAATTACACGTCTACTAATAGTGTTATTATTTAACAACTCTTCCAGCTATCGGCAACGTATAACCCTCTCGATCATCCCTGTGATACGTCTGTGATGCGTCACCCCTGGTAAAGGCACTGTATTTGGGCAAAGTGACGATTATGTCACATCTGATGGAGCTGCCAAGGGGTTCCATGACATATGATGGCGTATCCGGGTCAAAATAGAGGCGTCGCCGACAATCATTATGTGACATCTAGTGAAGTCGCCGACCGCGTCCGTCACAGTAATGAATTTTTGGTGAAATGACAAAACTCCTCCATCTACTACAAGTGGGTGCTAGAGAAAGTAAAACTGGCTTTCATCTAGGTAACTAAAATTTTATACAAAATATTTAAAATTCGAAAAATAACAATACCATTTTAATTTGCCAGTTTAATGATTTTAGAAGTAAACGTATTCATCACTTAAAAAACAGGGTCCCACAAAACTGAATTTTAAGATTAGGCCGTGACGTTTTAAACACGTGTTGCAAGCATAAAAATGCAAAGTACACCGCGTGCTTTCTAGTCAAGGAATTAAAACAACTGTATGAACTTTCGGAAACGCAAAGGCTTTGTCAGATCTGCTGGCTCGATCGTAGCTGACAAACGCAGTCACTTTCAAAGCGTTCTTTTCTGTACATATAGCATATAGAGAAGGATATTTTCTTTGGCAACTTGAGCGAAAGAAAAGTCATTCGGGAGCTATTACAGCGGTCTGTCGGCTTAGAGCGCTATGAACGTTTCTTATTCCCAATGGGCAATACGGACGTTGTAGCTTATTTCACCCGCAGCGGGGAGCACGCGGACAAAACACAAACTGCTAGTTCCAGAGGGACAGCTTCGAATCGGCGGAAAACTCACGAGACTTAAGTTTGATGTGGAAATTGAAATACCACTCACATTGTCTTGAAACCGTGTATCGTCTTTCTGTTAACCAAGCTGAACACAAGAGTGGACATGTCTTTCTGTCGGGAATCGCCAAATTTTTCTGCTGTGTGCAGATTTACATAAATTCAGTTTGGTTTGTTGATACCTCGCACGAACCGTGGGAGTGGATGCCATTTGCTAATGGAAACCTTAAATTGCACAATTATTACAATGCAAGTTTTTTAAAGTAAGCACTGTTTAAATGTTTAGCCGTTGCAGCGCTGCAGTTGCGATTTTGAGTATTCGCGAACACTTCCCCCATTCATTAGGAAGCCAAATGCAGCTGTGAGCGATCGTCACTTTGTATTTTCCTGTTATTAGAGCGTTTCAAAGAGTTCAAAACAATCAAACCACCCGCCAACTGTGAAGTCAGATCAGTGGTTCATTTTCTGAATGCGAGAAATGTTACGTCAGCAAACATTCATCGCCAGCTGCGTGAGGTTTATGGGGAAACAATGAGTGAGAATGCCCGGCCACTCACAGCCAAACATACTAAAGATCTGATTGCATCATTCATCCATCACCCTACAGTCCGGATTAGGCACCAAGGATTTTCATCTGTTCCTTCATATGAGGAACTTCTTTGATGGAAAGCATTTCAACAACGATGTTGAGAAACAAGAAGGGCAGACTTGGCTTTCATCACAGAACGGCATCATTCTTTGACAAAGGCATACAAAAACTGGTTTCCCGTTACGGAAAGTGCTGAATAATGGCGGTGATTATGTAAGAAGTAAGGTAATCAATGATAATAAAGTATTTGGAAAATTATGTTTTGTATTTTAAAAAAGAAATTATCTATACTTACTTTAAAAACATGCCTCCTAAAACACAAGTATTAAAATTAAAAGTTTATAGAATTTATTTCTTGTTTCAAACAATAGATATGATGTTACTAGAGATGGAAGTGAACAGTAATTATTGTAGGCTCTGGATTCCGTAATTAGTTGTTTATTCTCAAATGACGCCTTCATTAATTTATTACTGTATCGATAGTTGGTCAAAGAAGTTATGTAGAGAGACATGCTTCATTGCGAATTTTAACGTTGAAACCGGCAACTGAATGTGTGTTGATAACGCTGGCCGGAAGCTGTAAATTATCAGAAAACTGTTGATTATCGTGCTATGAGCTATATAGCATAAGAATACAAGTCAATCATTTTGCAACCGCTCACACAAGTAAGTTAAAAATCGCTTCAATGTTCAAAAATATATAAAACTAATAAAACGAAGTGTCTTTAAAAACGCCTGAACACACAGACCGTAATATCATTAGTTCTTTTTTCATATTAAAAATTAAAATTTTCTTCCGCTAATTACTTTCTCTACCACGAACATTGTAGTTAGAGAAGATATTGCATTCCACCCAAAAATTCGATACTGAGATTTCAACGGCAATACATGTTTGGAGACCCACTTAATCCAAAAAGCTCATTTTTAGAAAATTATCTGTATGTGTGTCTGTGTGTGAAGAGCATAACTCAAAAACGGAAATTTGGATGAGTACCAAACTTGGTATTTAAGTTCAGTATCTTCCATTTCTATAAAATGTCTAACGATTTTAACTAAAATACTATATATTAAAGATATCTACATAACAAATAAAATGTAAATCTTAAATTTTTTGGGAATAGCCTATGAAGTCCTCTTCATTCGAAAGAAAATTCTTATAATCTTGTATAACTGGTAAACATTAAGAAGTAGACGAAAACGTACTACACAAAAAATGTAAAAATGACCATTTATTTCAAATAAGCATTTTGTGGCATAATCAATTTCTAGATATCCGTTATTAATGGTTCGAATTCTTCATTTCTTTGTCATTCTTATAACGTTCTTTCAACATTCAGGTGTTTCTTGCGATTGCATAGAAGCGGTATGGAATTTTTAGACCAGCATATAGCGCCCTGTTCTTAAATATTTGACTGTCGCTGGTCTCTTTTTATCTATAACGAAATTTGAATAATGCAGCCATTTCTGCAAAGCTTTATTTGGAGAGAAGTACTTTCTGTGGTGCAATATATATATATATATATATATATATATCTGAGCATATTTTATAGAATATGCACTTTCGCTATTTTAGGCAAGCAGTTAATCTTATTATTCTGTTATTTGCATTCTTCACAAAAATACACAAGGAACCAGAGGAGGCTACAGGCCAAAGGCAGACAGGCCACACAGACGCGCAGAAGTCCCTTACATTTCCAAGCTCGCAGACCCGTCCCACTGCTGGAGCCGCCGAGAAAGGGCGAAGAACGACCCCTCAATCTAGCATCCTCTGGTATTCACGGAGCGTATTCTTTCTTTTGAGGACATCTGAAGCTTGGAAACGAAATTGGCAACTATCTTAGCTACGGCTAAAAGTATATTATGCATATCATTTGAGAATACGGGTTAAATAATTTAGTCTTAGAATGCCTAGACTTTTCGCACAAAGTTAGTCTGCTGGAAGATGGCCAAAAAGGAAAGCAAAGTTATATCTCTAGGGTGCATAACGGCGGTGCATAGTTTGGGGAAGCTGCTGACTAATTAGCTCGCTGACTGAAGTACAGAAAAGAAAGAAGAAAAAATAAACCTATGAAAAATAGAAGTAATCAGAAAAATATTAATTTAAATGCAAATTAGGTCTGCATTATTTAGAGAGTCCGAAGCGCATTGCCTCTGTGATCCCTATTCTCTTTTCATGGAAAGAACTGGAGTTCTTCGCTGCATCTTCCTTATTCTCCACGTTTCTTCCTTATTTTGTTTGCCTTCTACTTTTGCTGTTCTTTAGTAGGCATATTCATGTGAGGTAGGTTAAAACACCTAATAATAAATGATACAAGGTTATGAAAGGGGATATACCACACACATATATACCTATATACATACATATGCATATAGACATATAAAAATCAATATCAAACTAGAACTGTACATAACAATAATATAATTAACAAGAAAGATGTTAGAATATTTAGCAGCCAAGAGATGCACAAAACAGATTGTAACTTAAATAAGCAAGGGTTGGGCGAGCTAGCTAATTCCAGGAAACATGTAATTCTAGGTACAGCCTACCACCTTTCACTAAGCTAATAAGTAAGGAACTTAATTAATGACAAGAAATAGAAAGAGACAGAGATATTGAATCTGCTTCCGGTCGCGACACTGGGACGCGTGTGCGAAAAGCTTTGGAGCAGAATATTTTCATACATAATAAGGTAACGCGATCTGAGGACCAATTAGAAATGTCGTTACATTTTAAGGCGCGAAGGTGAGCGTCACTAGGTTTGGGTATAAAAGGGGGAAGAAAGCCCCAGATTTTCACTCTTTTCGACACTCAGTGATACGACGGATGCACGTGTGTGCATATGGGTGGGATGCGTGTACAGTTAGATTAGGCTTCTAAGTTATTATTATGGTGGGAATTGTTACAGAGGGAAAAAACTAGCTGCCAATAAGTATTTTATGTGATAATAAACCACATTTTAAGGGGAATGCAGTGTATTTTTGTTTTCCTCAGCTACGAAAACCCTGATACCAGTAAAATTAGTTAGATAGGTAATTTATTAGGAATGGAGAAATCTGCCGCTGAGCAGAGGTAGCTGAAGACCAGAACACTGCAGCAGAGGGCATCAACCCAGAGGAGCAACGATTTCCCGCTACAGCTACCTCGAATAAGACGTCAACCCATAATTTCTGTGTTATACTTAACACAATGTCTTTTTTTTGAGGACGCAACTTTGGTCTTATTGCTTCTAGTAAAGCAGAGTACAGGTTATTCAACGCGGGGTGGACCTCGCGCGCTGCGACTGCGCAGATCCATTGCGGCCGTCACCCTGTGATAAGGTTAAGGAACCAGAGGAGGCTACAAGCCAAAGGCAGACAGGCCACACAGACGCGCAGAAGTCCCTTACATTTCCAAGCTCGCAGACCCGTCCCACTGCTGGAGCCGCCGAGAAAGGGCGAAGAACGACCCCTTAATCTAGCATCCTCTGGTATTCACGGAGCGTATTCTTTCTTTTGAGGACATCTGAAACGTTAGAAGGTAACGGAATGGAAGGGAAATGATGGAAAGGAAATCGTGGTAGAGAAGGAACTGCCCTAGCATTGCCTGCCGACCTCGGAGAAATGTCGAAAAACCCATGGGTCAGAATGGACGGTCGCTTGTCGCTAGAGTTGGCAACACTGAATATTAGTAATGACTACGAATAGCATTAAATAGCATCGAGAAAGGTTGTTACTGGTGCATGGGACAAGGCAGAGATATTGAATGTGTTTTAATAGTGCCCTCTGAAATTTCTAATATTTCTGCCTTGTTGCAAGCACTTTTAGCAAACAGCCTTCAAGTCTGAAAGAAATGAGGGTTACAGCTTTGTTCTAGGCGGCTAGTCAATTATAGCGTAAAGACAATGAGTGCTAAGTTGGTGACATTAAGCAACAGGAGCATAACAGCAATAGTAGATATATTTATATGTTTTCAGATAAGATTAACTGCGACCTCCCGAAGGAGAGTCTCAACGTTATCGAGGCGACATCTCGCTCTGCTCTAGTCAACTAACAAGAGCTCCAGAATTTATTTTGAGAGAATCATGATTTTTGTTACGTTAAAGGGAGACTAAATGGTAAAAAAGAAAAGCTAAAAACTGGCATTTTTAGTATTTTTGCATAACCTAATTAATTAATTTTATAATTTTATCATTGCAGGACGATGGTTAAAGATATATTTTAAATATATCAAACCTAACTGCATCTGCCATTTTTAAAGCAAATTCTGCAGCATTTGAGGGTCAACCTTTACAAAAAAATCAATATATTAGTTTTATGCCCAAAAAGTACTTTGAACCTTAGCTTCAATTAAATACCTTGGCTTTTGCTCTCAGAGCCGTTTGAAGCTTCAATATGTAACCATTTAGGTGCCCAAGAGCACACGGCCTAATTATTATTCCTAGGTGGCATTGCCTTATCAGCTGCATTCATTTCCAATACCTTCTTCTATAACTATATTTTTCGTAAACTTTTGAGCATTAAAATGTTTCACTTGATACACTTTGTGACCAATATTGATCAAAGTTTCAGAAAAACTCAGAGAGAATCAACTTAAAAAATTTGATGAGTTAGACTCACATGGCTTTCTCTACTCTTGTACTAACTATTTTTACAAACGCTTATTCTCCATATGCTTCATGTTAATCGAGATATCGAGATGTTAATCTTATTGCTAATTTTCTTGTAGATGTAAGAGGAATATGGTAGGTTTTAAGCTATAGTCAAATATTTTAAGAGCTGATTGCTATGTGGATATTCCATTCTCTTTGCATTACCAGGACAAAAAGAAATTTATAACAAATTTGAGAAAAAGTATAAGTATTGGAAAATTTAAGGGAATAACAAGAAATATCTCGAAAATGGTTCACTCAACAAAAAAATGTATATGACATAAATTGTGTATTTTAACGCGATCTACATTTTTTGTTTAGTAAAATTTTGTCTGTCTCTTATGGTTTAACAGTTATGCAAAAGTCGTTCACAATGAAGAATACTTTTGGGGACATTCCCAGAAAATTCGAGGTATAAATTTCATTTGTCATAAAAATATCTTAAACATATGATATTTTAATCAAAATCGTTAGCCATTTTTGAGAAAATTAAAATTTTCGAAAAATGTTCCATGTAGAGGGTAATCTTGGATGGGAGGATTTTCTTGAAAACGTTCGTGTCGCATCTCTGGAAGATACTGAACCTAAATACCAAGTTTGGTGTTTATCCGACTGTTCGTTTCTGAGTTATCTGTTCACAGACACACACAGACATGTTTCCAAAAATGCTTTTTTTGGATTCAGGGGGTCTCAAAACATGTATTTCCGGTGAAATCTCGTTATCGAAATTTTGGGTGGAATACAATACTTCCCCTACTTACTATATGTAGTAGAGAAAGTAAAAAATTGCATAAAACTGCAGCTACTTGTGCCCTTCACAGAAGAAAAGAAAATCGTACGGATGTATACTTAGGAGTACATTTTAAAATATAGCCATGTTTTAGGGAAAATTTTTAATTTTAAAAACTTGTCCTAAAATTCTGTTATGTATGGCAGCTTCTACGTCCTCAGACAATGCGCTTTCTTTATTTCTTTGCAAATATATGCGTGTTCGTTTTCTCCAGTTTTGTTTTTAATAGCGTTTTATGCAAACGAGAATTTCTAGTATAAAGAAATCACTTTATCTAAATTAAATTTTAAAATGATAAACTAATCCTAACAAGTGATGTCTCTCGGCCGAACAGAAATTTTGTGTTCCCATTTTATTTAGAAGCTTTACGTACCACTGTGATTAGTATAGTGAAAACATTCGATTGTGTTACTCTTAATTGCCCAATATCGGACTTTAAAAATGTACATTGGGTTCCCAACAAAATGCATGAAACAATATGGAGATTCACAATAGGCACATTTGGCGTAAACAATAACTGGGCAATCCTCAGAATCACATTCTTGAGCTGAAAAATCAAATGTCACTTTAATCATATTCTTGAATTCAGCAACATGTGCGGAAGTATTGTATCCAGCCAGGAATACTGAAGCACAGCCTGAGACACTGGAGCTGACAACTGGTCATGAATAATAGAATGCATTTTCATTACGAAAATTCTTTTTTCCTAATTTAGTATCGAAGTCACTGCAGAGACCTTATACAGGAGTATCTTTATTGGTTTCATATATTTGGAGGACGTGTTTCTGAGTTTAAAACAGTAAAAAAAGTTCATATCAACATGGGTCTGAAAAATCATTTATTTCAGGGTTACAACACAAAAGCGAAAGTTACAAAAATTGCTCGAAATTGCTTCCTCTTGCTTCGATGCATGCAGTAAGCCTGCGTACTCTGTTGAAAATTCCTGGTGTGTTTCGTATTTGGTCAAATCCAGTTTGGATACGTCCTCTCAAAATCTCAACATCAGGTACAGGAGTCCATAAACGAAGGACTTCAATTGTCCCCAAAGAAGAAATTCATTGGATTCAAATCAGGCGATCGAGCAGGCCATGTAGTGAGTCCACCTCGACCAATCCATCTTTGCGGAAATCGATCATTCAAAAACTTACAAACTATCATACTGAAATGAGCTGGAGCACCATTGTGTAAGAACCAAATTCGTTGGATATGTCCAGAGGCACATTCTCAGTTAAGTGATGCAACTCATTTCTGAGAAATTAGAGATAGGTTTGTCCATTCAGATGCGGAGGGAAGAAGTAGGGACCAATAAGATGATCATGAATGATTCCACTCCAAACGTTGAGAGAGAACCTCTGTTGATGGTTGTCCTGTAGTACTTCATGAGGATTTCAAATGACCAGTTATGAATGTTATGAAAATTGAAGATAACGTCGCGCATAAAACCAGCCTCATCCGTGAATAAGATACAGGCTAGGAAATTGATGAACACAACGCACTGCCGTAACATGCGTTGACAGAAACGTCTTCTTGGCTCAAAGTCCGCCTCATTTAATCCTTGCACACGTTGAAGGTGATACGGATACAGAAGATTTTCATGCAGAATTCTCCAGATAGTCATATGACTAACTCTTTATCTTACAGCCATACGTCTTGTGCTTTGTAATGGGTCTGCATCCACAGCACGAAGAACTCAATCTTCAAGCTCAATGCCTCGTACCGCTCTTGGTCTCCCAACATTCCTAGAACTCCTCCCAAATGCGCCATTCTCTCTCAAGCATTGGTGAATTCGTGCGAATGTTCTTGCACAAGGTAGCGGCCTGTCAGGGTACCTTTCTGCATAAAGTTCACGTGCTCGTGCTGCGTTGCCATCTGCACGGCCATAGGTGTAGTGCATATCCGTCTGTTCACTCATGGGATACATTTTCTGTGATCTATAACAACGCAACGGTCGATTTTTAGACCCATGTACATATGAACTTTTTTTACTGTTTTGATAATGCGAACACGTCCCCCAGAAACATGACACCAATAAAGATGCATTCCGTATAGTTTGTTATTCGTTCTTGCATATATTTTATATTTCCGAAAGAAATATTCATCCAAAGCTTTAAGTATTTTGTTGTTTTTGGTGGAATGATCATGTATTCAAAGTCTTTACTCGCAAATGATACGTATACTACTGTTGTCTCGTTGTGAGCACTTCAAGAATCAAGAATCACATAGTAATATACACTTTTGGTAATTTGGACATTGTCGCAAAGGACATTCAAGAGAAAGGATTTTAAATGGTCTTTTGACATTTCCACACTTGGAATAGTCTCCAAATGTGTGTTTGATCGAGGATTATCATCAATATCCTTTTTAACTTTCGGGCAGAAAGCTTTTTTCCTGAAGACAAAAATACTTCAAAGTGCAACGTCTATTGTATAATTGTGAGTTGTATTGTGTGCAGACTGAACCAAGGCAACTACTGATTTTCCCCCTTTTCAGACAATGTCGCAGCAGAAGCTAGTTCATAATTAAATCCAATTTCATCAGTGTTCCAAATGCAGTGTGGCCGTATTTAAAAACTTTCAGTTTTCTGATTCACTTCTTTGACAAAAGGGCCCCATACTGGCGAATATTTTGGTCTTCTTGTTTATCTCTTGTTGTCATGAAAAGAGTGAGGTGTCTACTGCAAATTATGTATTCTTTCTTGAGACGTGCTATGAAAGCTGCAGAACATTTAAAATTTGTGTGCGCAATTCCTCTTGCTTTTTGAATTGCCCAAAATTTCAGATGCCAGTAATGGACACATTTTCCTTCATTCCCTATCATGTCAAATTGAGACAGAATGTTTTGATTCTTCGCCAGTTCCAGGATTTCCTTGTTTTCTCAAAACTGATATTCATTACGTATTTTCTGAACATAATCAAATGTTACTTTGATTTTCGATGTGCCTTTTATAGGTGAATGCCTCTTCAGTAATCAGCTATAGGTCGTGGAGATGCATGATAATAATCATAAATAGTTTAAGAGTTCTTTCGAAAATTTAGCTAAATTACTAATAGTATTGGATTTCTTTTCTAGTGAAGGTACATAGCCACTAGGATTGTTAGCTTCTCTTTGATGAATGCTGTTTGCGCCACTGACACTAGCACTGCAATCTTTAATACTACTAATCGCATTATCCTCTACGAAGTCTTTTTCTTCGTCCACTATCCTATCGTATGTAAGTTCAGTTAAGCAGTGAAATAAATAGTCACGTTTCTGAATTATCAAATCCACCAAAAACATTGCTAAAATGTAATCATCCTGTCCTACATAGTCTGCCACTGGATAAAACCTTCTTAACTTGGATGTCTCAATATTTAAAACCTTCCAAATATTAATGCTTTTGTTCAGTTTTGCTGTATTTGTATGAAAATACTGACACACATATAATAAAAACGTCAACTGCTTGCTGAGATAACCGAGTGACAGACATTTGAACGCCCCTCCTCCAAGACTGCAAGCGTTGTCGTGTACAAACCAAACACAATCAAATGCCTTCGCAGGCTTGGTTAGAATTGTGAGATGGATCTATATACAACATTTTAAAAACAAATTCCTGTTTGGGCCGAGATACACCTCTACTGCTTAGATCTACTTTGTAATTAATAGCAATGGTTAACCTATTGTTTTAAAAATAATTGCCGATATATTTAAATCAACAGATGGTTTAATTAAGAAGCTAAATCGATTTTTCTTAATAAACAAACTCATTGCATAAAAACAAATCGGTGTACTTAAAAGGCATGCATTTGCATTCTTACAAATTTCAGCTCTATATCTTAATAGTTTGTGACATAATCGGTCATGAATTTGGTAAGTTGAAATTGTAGGCTTCCACGGTCATTGTCCATAATAACTTGTCTTCCGGCGAAGACCGCGTTGATAAAACTACCGACGTTTCGTCCTTGATGTTAAGGGCTTCTTCTGGGAACTGCCACGGAAGAGTTGCTAGCACTCATATTTATACTGCATTTGCTTCAAGTTGAAACATGTAAAGTAGAATGGGACAGCACTATATTTCACACGACAGTTGGTAATCCTTAACTATCTAATCTCAAAACCTTTGCTATTGAAACTTACTGTTTAAAATCTGGATTGGGCTGAAACATGAAATTTCGAAGAGAACAAGCAATAACCACCTGTAACAATACGAAAGGCAGCGAAACAAGGAAGGCCGAGAATATCAGGATGTTTTGCATATTTCACTGCCAAACCTGCAACTGATACTGAAAATTACGCAGCGAAGGGTGACTGACGGGTTTCTCAACACTCGGATCGTCATTAACGCACCCCCTCTCCTAGACCGGCCAGGTAGTGTCAAAATGATCATGTTTCAACTTCACGTACTGTATACTGTAAACTTCAGCCCCTCTTACTCATGCTCCTCGCCGGCTGGTAACTTGTCACTAATGTTATGTTCTGTGAGCAACGTTTTGAATGCTCCATCAAGGAATTTTCCACCACCTCTATTCAATAAACTTTTTTTAAACAGCATGGCCTGAAAGTAATACTTTTAACATAGTATACACACGAGCTAAAAGCTTTTCATTATCGCACTAATGCGATAAAACCTTTATGCCACTAAATTGTGACCAACTTTGGTTTTAAGTCCAATCACATAGTATTTATCCTTTGTATTTGCATATGTTTAATAATTTGACTTTGATCAGATTTTACTTTTCACTGTGTTTTTTACATTATTAATTTCTCGTGGCGGTCGCATTATTTGTTCACAATACATATCGCCATACTTCAATTTATCGCAATTTTCTTAACTAATACCTTATATTAGCAGCCTTGCGCTTTCTTTGATCTAAAATCTTATTCTTTTATATAGTATAACCTACATAAAGATTAAATGGTGGCAACTATTAATTCCTAAGAAACTGAAATGGAAGAGTCAGGTGAAATTACAGAAGCAGCAGAAAGAATAGCCCTAGAAATACTTACTCCCCAAAAAATCCAGAAAGCAACTTGACATAGCGATAACATCTTTATCATAATATACTATTATGTTTAAATATTTCTGCGCTTTCCCGTACTATTCTATGTGAAAGGCGGTTACATAATTCCAATCAATTAATCAAAGTCTTCCAAAATAAAAAGGAAATGGCGAAGCACAGAAAACAACGAAATTAGGACTTCATTCCTCACGTATGTGGAGTGACAAATAGGATTTCAAAATTGCTACATCGTCACAAAGTAATAAGATATATGTCAGTTATAAAACTAAAATCTTTCACACGCCCCGTTAGACACTTCGCCACTCCTCAACACGGGTGTATACAAAATTACATGTGATTGCAGCGAGTCATACATAGGCCAGACAGGAAGATCAATATTAACTCGACGCAATGAACATATTAATTTCTAAGGCACGGGCAGCCCGAAAAATCAGCATTGGCTGAACATGTTTACAAAACATGTCGCCATATCGACTTTCATAGCAGTTTTGAGACTTTAGCTTTATGTTACCGCTTCTCACACAATAATACGAGAAAGCGTAGAACCATTTTAACATAAAGGTTTATTAAATAGAGATGTTGGAGGACCCCTTAATGGAACATGGAAATCATTGCTCACAGAACATAAAATCTGTGACAAGAGCATGAGTAGGAGGAACTGCTCCTTACAGTATAAATATGAGTGCAAGCAACGGTCCGACGCTGCACAAACACATGCAGATAAATTAAAGAATAATACAAATAACAGCTAAACAACCCCTATAGTACCGGCATATCTCCTACCTCAATTGAGGAATTCATTAAGAGTCAATGCTGTAACCTCTATAAACCAAGGAAAAGAACAGCAATGGCCTTCTGCAAGAACTAGGTGCATACGAAACGAACCAGAACAAGCATAAAAGACCGCTGTCCTGGTTCACAGAACCTTCGGCCTGGTGGAAACCGAAATTAAAATATACGAATACCTTGATGCCCTAGTAAGACTTCCGTAAACCATTATCTATGACTATGGTTGCTTTAAATGGTACTTGGTAGCCCTTGAAGTCCTTGTTCTCTGAGCCAAGGCGGCCCGGGGGGGGCACGAGGAGAGACCCCCACTTTGGATGAAGACATTGGCGAATAACTAACGGAGTTGGGTTCCTTAGATTAAGATATTATTCCTACTAATCTAATCATAGAATACACCGACGCAGCTATAGCGAAGCCAAACAGCTATTCAAATTTGAGTAAAATGTAAACATGCTAATTACTAATTAACCACATTTAGTTTCTTGTAGCGACCGAGAGACGGCGCGCAGGTAGGCAATAAGACATTACCAGAAGAAGGCCAGAGGATTAGCTAAGACGGCGCTCAACAATTTGAGCAGAAACCTATAGAATAAGACGACGCCCCCCAATGGAGGGAGGACAGCTTAATACAGAAGAATCTGAAATACTAAAAAGAGCTAAATCTAATGTATTTCTAGAATGACTATGTCCTATTTTGCTTCTAGACAACAGAAATACCAGGTTATACGACGACGTATCCATCCGGAGACAAAGCATTACTTGACCTGATCCCTCAGGACTTCGACTTGGTTACGTGTCGACTCCCCCACCTTCACCTAGCAACCAATCCTTGAATCCGCAGGTGCAATAGCAGTACTGCTACACTTAACTGAACCCTCTCCGGTGGAGTGTGTTTTTAGTGGGTAGGGCCATGCCTTAATAGCGTTGGTAAGAGTTCCACACTCCTAACCTGGGGCTAGTACGTAACAGTATTTTTCCTCCACTCGAAAAAGAAAGAAAGAGGTCTGTTGGTAGCGCCCAGAAGAAGCTCTCAACGTGAAGGGCAAAACGTCCGTAGTTTTATCAAGCGTGAACGCTGACTTCACCGGAAGACAATAAAGTAATTAATTAGCAGATTTAGCATTGTTGGGATAGCACTTTTTTAATCTACACCAAATATAAGCTCATTTGTTTGTTATAGGGGCTGATGATACGCCCAGGTAGTTTTGTTGCTCATTCTTTTGAACACCGTATTTTCAAGAGAAAACTAAATATACTGTGGGATGTCACCGCAGCGGTTTCGTACCATATTACCTTGACTGGAGAGTTTAACGTGGCTCAATCAGGAAGTCATTTCCTTGCAGACTTCAGTCAAGATAAACGAGACCAATTACTGTGCTCTCAAAGAGCACTTGTCGACTCTCTTGTGCTGCCATCCGGAGACAATTTCGTGGAACAGTTTTAAGCTGGTATATAAGCAGTTTTAGTTGAAAATAAAGCTATCTGCTTATAACTGAAGCGTCCTGGTTACAACAATTTTAAAAAGTAACATTGAGTTAGATAAAAATGTAATCATAATTTGGTATTAAATATGTATTTTACCGGCCGAGGCTTACCAGTAATTAAACTGTCCTCTGACCAAGCGAAATGGCGCCGCGGTTTCGCTTACGACTCGTATTCGGGAGGTCCCAGGATCGATTCCCAGTGACGCCCACTCTGACCCCATAAGTTTTTCGGGGTTTTCCCCGGTTGTTAGGCGAATGATGGAGTGGTTTCTTTCAGCCACCCAATTTCCTGTCCCCCATTGCATTCCATTACTACTAGGTTCTGTTTCTGGATTAGAAGTGTCGTCGATGGTGTCTCAGTGCGGAGTGGCAGAAAAAATGATACTCTCTGTGGAACTTTCTTTGTCCCTCGTCTTTCGGCTGTTTATCGGGGTAAACTAACCGCCCTTTGGAGCGGGGTATTGGACCCTTTGTGTGAGGAGGGTATCCTGGTCTACCTGTCCGACTGCCGGGGCGTCACAATCTCAAAGCTGTAGGAAACCTGTCATTGCTGAGCCGTCACTCCTGGTTCTGGGCTGCACGGTGTCTCCTCTCTTCTCTTCCTCCCTTCCGGGGACGTCCCTTGTGGGGCATAGGAGCAACATCCTCACAGGAGCAGTGCCTCTCCGATAATCAGGCCACCAAAAAGGTTGTCCTCTAGCCGCATTACGGGTGCTGCATAGAGTACATGGGGCTGCCATCTCGGGTTCGGTCAAGCAGGGTTTTTCTGTTAGGGTACCCTTCCCTTAGATGGCTGTCTTCTCTGCGACTAACGACAGCCCTCTTTCCGGTTGGTTTTGGAGTTTACTCTCCTAGATGAGCTTGTGAGGGAAACAGCTAGCTCACGTCTAGGAAAGGATCTTCTGTCTGGTGATGCAGCTAATGAAGTACACCGTAAATGACTAACTTTACACATTTATTGACATTAACGTATTGCATACATATTCGCGGCTAACATCACTCTCTCTCTCTCCTTCTCTCTCTCTCATTCTAGCCAACGTTACAATCATACAAATCATGTCCCAGTAAGATTATCTCAATTCCCGACAGATGGCGTGGCGTTTCCAGGATTCTCTACAGATCTGTCTTAACTGGATTAAGTAATCCTGTCTGTTCGTTTTGGCAGTGACATATGTAAAATTTCTTTTCGGGGGTGTCTAGTTTTATCTCATGAAGTACTATTATTACTTCCCCAAAGCGTTTGCGATACAATAAAGATTTTTCATTTTTTGAAAGTGTGATTTCAGTAATTCAATATACATACTGAATTACTGAACCACACTAATATTATAGAGAGAAACACTGTGCGTGCCTTTGTGTGTATGTCTGTATGTATATGTATAAATTGAAAGAAAATTGATAGAGTAAATCATGCAGTAACCAATAGTGTTATCTCAAGTTATCTTCCTACCTACTTGATGACTTATTTTAAATACTATTCACTAAAATTATTGGATGACTAAGGTGCAAGATATCTGTCAGCACGCGCACTACAAGCAATTCGGTTTGCCTAGGCTTTCCATTCAGCTATCCATCCATTCCCACAAGCCTTGGTCATGTTGCCCTGAGCAATAAAGTTGTCACACCGTCAGGTTCGCATTACTTTCGCCACTGATCACTAATTAGTGTGTTTGCGTTTCTCTTATACTGAAGAAGGATATAACATATAGTCAGATTGTAGCGTTGGTGTTGTTCACATTTCTATTATATATTGTTACTTTCTGGGTAAATGGCCTAAAAGTTCACAAGAAAATTAAATTAATTTTAAATACCCAGCACGTACATTGAGGGGGCGTATACTCACTTGGCTGCGGAGGACTGAAACGTGGTGTGGAGGTTAATAGGTAGGCGTGGGTTATTTTACTGCACAAAATTCGTAACACAAATCTACTCACGCATTCCTAGATGTATTTCCCAACCGTTTAGGGTTCCTACATTATTAAAAATGAAGGTGGGAGGAGATATCCACCGATCCAAAGCACGGTTTACATGCGCGGTTCGTTACACGGAATTCTAACAGAGTGATGCTAACCCCCACTACTCGTGGCTAGCAAAGCTACCAGCCAAGATTGACGTAAACAACAATGTCTGGTAATGACAATGTAGAACAGTAATGTAATCCCCAAATTATTAATACACCACAATATGTCGACTGGTTACTGTGATTGTTCTCGGCCTTTATTTGCTGTTTCCCCAGCTTTGGGGTTTTATGGCTATACAGATCATGATATACATAATTTTAATTAGCAGGCTTCACGTTGTTGCTTTACTCCTATTTACAATTTGATATTTGTTTACATTTATTTATCCAACTTTTCCTTTTTGTGTCATGCTGCTCACACACACACACTACCTTTTTCTAAAATGATTCTTTTATTTAGGGACCCTCAAAACGTGTATTTCCGTGAAATATCCCTAAAGAATTTTTGGTTGGAATGTGTTATCATCTATCTACTATGTATACTTGTGTGCATAAAAACAATGTGGCCCAGAATAGAACGGAGCTGTTTATGTTGGTACTGACAAATTCTAGCCCCACCCCTACCAGCGCTACCACCTCTGATTTTCTAGCACAGTTCTAGCCACTGGATTGGTAGGGTACTTTACCTATCCCAAAGTGTGGTTGAACTGCCGAAGAGCAACATTGCAACTTAAACCTTATCTTTTCATGCTACACCACCGTTTTCTTAATGACGTTTTGTAGCGGCAACTTAATCATCGTCTCCATCCCGCTGATAAAAGCTATGATCTATATAAATGTCGTAGCTGTCTTCAGTTTTACCTCGCATGGAGATGATTCACCCCTTCCGCTAAAAGACCGAACTACTTTTAATTAGTTTAGCTTTTGCTTCTGTACCAATAGTAGCGAAACTCTTTTCTAGAGGTGGTATTCTGAGTCACTCATTCCTTCCTCATAGTTATAACCATCGTTAATTTGTTAGTATGTATGTAGTTAATTGTTTTTAGGCCAGTCACATAGACAACTGATACCGGCTGGGTGGAGTCAAAAGTTCGTTACCTGAAGGTGGAAATAAAATTGTAGGCTTCCACGGCCGTTGTTCATAATAACTTGATTGTGTTCTGGTGAAGACCGCGTCACGTTTGATAAAATTGCCGAAATTTCTGATTGATTTATCGTTAGCCGACCCATACTGAGAGATATATACCAGCCACATCACACCACCCACCGTCAGTTAAATGGGCAAATAGCGAGCTCACCGAATATGCAACGCAGAATTACTAAACAAAGAAATACAACACATAAACAGAGTTCTTCAGGTTAATTTTTATTCCAATCAATTAATCAAAACCTTCCAAAATAAAAAGAACAAGAATAAAAATGAGGAAAAAGGAAATGGCGACGCATATAAAAGAAATGAAATTTGGGCCTTTACTCTCTACGTAGATGGAGTGACAAATAAAATTTCAACATTTCTATATCGTCACAAAATAACAAGATATATGCCAGTTAAAAATCTAAGATCCTTTATACCCCAGTTAAAGATAAAGTTTCGCCAATCCTCAACTCAGGTGTATACAAAATCACATGTGAATGCGGCGGGTCATACGTAGGTCAATATTAACTCGACGCAACGAACGGATCACGGACAGCCTGAAAAATCAGCATTGATTAAACAGGCCACTATGTCAACTTTGACAACAATATTGAGATCTAGCTGGTTACGACCGTTTCTCACACAGAATATTACGAGAAAGCGTGGAAACCTTTAAATATAAAAGTTTATTGAATAGAAAAGGTGGAAGACCCCTTAATGCACCATGGAAAATACTGCTCACGGAACACAAAATTAGTGACACGCTACCAGCCAATTAGGACCAGCAGTATAAATATGAGCGCAGTCCCAGTGATCATGTATGCCAGCGAATCTTGGATAATAAAAGAAAGAGACAAAAGTAAAACTCAATCGGCGGAAATGAGATTTTTACGGGGAACTAACGGGTGCACTAGATTAGACTTAATAAGAAATGAGACAATTAGAGAAGAACTGAATATTTATAAATTATATGATAAAATTGAAGAAAATAAACATTGCTGGAAAGAGCACATGAACCGCATGAGTGAAGAAAGAATACCAGTATTATTAATAAATATAAACCGCCAGGAAAAACAGACATCGGACGCCCAAGAAAGAGATGGGAATAAAAAAACAGAATGCGAAGACGGAACAAGTGTAATACCTAATCCTTAAGTAAAGAAGAAGAAATATGGGGCAAGCAGTACCCAGAAGAAGCCCTCAACGTGAAGGACGAAACGTCAGCAATTTCATCAAAGTGACGCGGACTTCACCGAAGTCAGTCAAGTTATTATGAAGGTGGAAAGCTTACGGAGAGAAAACACAACAGTGATCCAGGGCAATGGACCACTTTTTATGCACGACAGTGAACGTGGTAGAGAAAGCAAACTGTGCATAGCAGTAATGCTAGGAGTGTTGTAACTGGCTTAGATAGGACACAAGAGGTAGCATTTCGGTTTCGCGATGATTAATAGATTCCGCTTCAGATCGTGTATCGATACACATCTCAGAGTAACCGAGATCGCTTTGGAGGTGCAAAGGGGTAAATGCCAATCAAGGGGAGAAGCTCAGGAGCGGTCGGGGGAGCGCCCAATGTGACCTTGATATAATACTGTATGTGGTTCTGCTATAAACCAACATAACAGTTGTAGAATTGAATTATTTCAAATTCAATTTCGAAATTTTAGTATATAACCAGTATCTGTAAGAGCAATAGCTCATTTCCAAAAAGGACAATATTCGGATACGTACTCAAAAATCCAACATGTTTCAAAGCCTTTTTAGATTATTACGTTTAAACATTGTAAAAGAAAACGTTACTTTTTGAAGACAAACTAACTGTTATTCGTCTTGAAATCTAGAACGTTAGAACACAACTTGCTGGTATTTTTGTTGTTCCCCAAGCAAATGCTTTAAAAGAATTACTATTTTTAGTCACAAGAAACAAATAATTCTTAAGGCAATTCATATCACGCATAACACAAAAATTAATGTAAACGTTATTACTGTCAAGTTGCTTTTGTCACGTTCGATGTAAATTGCTAAACTACTTTTGGTCAAATTAACGTTTTATCTATCGTCCAGGCATCTCATTTTCTCTTGGTGAGTATACATATAAGATTCTCCCCCCCCCAAGAAACCATTATATCATGTATTTGAAGATATATAACTTTTATAGCTACACACAGTGCCTTTCTTTCACAATAAGGCGAGCGTACAACTGTTCGTGCGCCGGCCGCCGCATCTCGAACTCTCGCCGTAACAGTTATAATATTTCTGCAACCGCCTCACGTTTACATATTTACTATTACAGTGACAATAATCACACGCCTTATCATAAGAGATGTTGGAAGGATTATCCTTCTCTATCCGCATATTTCTTACATCTTATCAGGAAATGTTCATTCACACTAGAGAGTTCAATATCCGAAATTGAGTGAATTTCTCACATGGTGTTTTCTTTTAGTTCTTACATTCTATAGGGATATGTAACATACACCTTATTACTTTCTCTACTACGAATAAGTAAGTAGGGGAAGTATTGCATTCCACCCAAAAAGCATATATTTAACCGAAATACACGTTTTGAGACCCCTGAATCCAAAAGAGCACTTTTAGAAAAAGGTCCATGTGTGTCTGTGAACAGCATAACTCAAAAACGAAAAGTCGGATAAATACCAAACTCGGTGTTTAGGATCAGTATCTTTCAAAGATACAACACGAAGATTTTCAACAAAATCCCCCAACATAGACTATACTTTACATGAAACATTTATCGAAAATTTTGATTTCCTCAAAAACGGCTGTAACGATTTTCATTAAAATATCATATATTTAATATATTTCCATGACAAATAAAATCCTATATCTTGAAGTCCCTGGAAATATCCCCAAAGGTCCTCTTCTCTCTGAATGGCTTTTTCATAACTGGTAAACCATGAGATAGACAGATTTTTTTCACACAAAAAATGTAAATATCGTTAAAAAGCACAATTTATATCATATACTTTCTTTTTTTTTGGAGTGAACCAGTTTCGAGAAATTCCTTGCTATACCTTTGAATTTTCCAATACTTATACATTTTATCAAATAGGAATTGAGAAAAAACTCTTAAAAGATTTGACTATCGCTTAAAACCTACCGTATTCCCCTTACACCTACAAGAAAATTAGCAATAAGATTAACATGAAGTTTAGGCAGTATTTTTAACACTTAAATGATATCATCTAATTATATAATATAAAAAATAAAAGCCAGCCTTAAAGCAATGTGTATAATATAATATATAAAGTGTATGTAACAGTCATTGTATTATGTACATATATAATAATGTTATGTGAATGTATTACGTAGTTTTAACAATGTAGGAGCTGTGAAAATAGAAGCAAGCTGCTTTCCGTAGAACACAGAATTACAAAGTAAAAGCCGAAAGTTGCTAACAAGGAGGAACCTTCAGACAACAACAAATTAGAAAGTTTAATAAAGGCTACTAATAATTCTTGGAGCAATAATGTAATATATAAAACAGTTTATAAATATCCAATTGAAAACAAGAAAAAATTAAGTTAAATAAAAGTATTCTATTGGAGTAGACTTAGCCAATCAGAGACTTGAAATACAGCAAATGTACAAATTCAGGGGTAGACGCTACAAGATTGCGTACCCCAGCAGTTTGGTATAGGTTCAATGTGAGACATGATTTATTGCGGTGAGAATAATCTAAAGTTTACCTGTTAAAAGTGCAAATAACAATAATCTCACATCTCCACAGTAGGATCCATCAGTGAAGTGTTATTAAATCGTGTGAAGGATTTAATAAACAAAGTACAATACAATTATAGTTTGTGTGAGCCCTCATTCTTTAGCCGTACCAGTCCTGCTAAGAGATACGTGTTCCGAAAATTACTACTGACGCAGTCGAAACATACATATATAATATTTAAATAAATATTAAAATACAAAGTTGATTTTTTAAACGCGGGGCGACGGCCAAGGGAAAAGTGAACGTGGAGCGAAGGCCACCGGAAAGCTTCTATCGTACGTGGGGCGAACACTCCTAGAAACAATCTCCCGCAAGTTTGGCTTCCATACACGTTTAAATTTGAGGATCGTGAGGGTCATAATTTCTAATAATTATCTTATCTTCAAATATATTCTTAATTAAATTTAATGACATCAGCTGTATGTGCAGTAGTAAAATTCTTATTGGAAAAATCCAGACTGACATTGACGTCAGTCAGTTGTTGAGAAAAATTGTGTGAGAAAGATATTACTGTACCTTTCTTCATTTATTGTTTGTTAAAAAATCTTATTGCTAATTTTCTTGTACGTACAAGGAGAATTTAGCTTTAAGCGATAGTCAAATCTTTTAGGAACATTTCATTCTCTTTGCATGTCCAGGACATAAAAAAGGATAATGAATTCCCATTTGAAAAAAGTATAGGTATTGGAAAATTCAGAAAAATAACAAGGAATATCACGGAAATGGTTCACTCCATAAAAAAGGTATATGACAAATTGTATGTTTTAACGAGCTCTACATTTTTTTTGTGTGGTAAACTGTTGTATATCTCTTATGGTGTACTAGTTATGGGAAGGTGATTTGAATGTAGAAGACTTTTGGGCACATTTCCAGAAAATTCAAGATATGGATTTCATTTGGCATAAAAATATCTTAAATATATGATACTTAAATCAAAATCGTTAGAGCCATTTTTGTGAAAATTAATATTTTTGAAAAATGTTCCATATACAGGGTAGTCTATGGTGGGGATTTTCTTGAAAATCTTCACGCTGCTCCCTTGAAGCTACTAAACTCAAATACCAAGTTTGGTATTTATCCAACTTTTCGTTTTTGAGTTACCTATGCTGTTCACAGATACACACACATACGGACATGTTTCAAAAAAATCTGATGTGTTACACTCACATGACTTTCTCTACTTTTGTACAAACTATCTTTACAAACGCTTATTCTCCATATGCTTCATGTTAATCGAGATGTTAATCTTATTGCTGATTTTCTTGTAGGTGCAAGGGGAATTGGTAGGCTTTAAGCTATAGTCAAATATTTTAAGAGCTGGTTGCTATGTAGAGTATTCCATTCTGTTTGCATTACAAGGACAAAAAAAATGAATAATGAATTCCCATTTGAGAAAAAGTATTGGAAAATTTAAGGGAATAACAAGCAATATCTCGAAAATGGTTCACTCAACAAAAAAAATGTATATGACGTAAATTACGTATTTTAACGCGATCTACATTTTTTGTGTAGTAAAATTTGTGTCTATCTTTTATGGTTTATCAGTTATGCAAAAGTCGTTCACAACGAAGAATACTTTTGGACACATTCCCATAAAATTCGAGATACATTCTTTATTTGTCATGAAAGTATCTTAAATATATGATATTTTAATCAAAATCATTAGAGCCATTTCTTAGAAAATTAAAATTTTCGAAAAATGTTCCATGTAAAGGGCAATTTGGGGTGGGGGATTTTCTTGAAAACCTTTGTGTCGCATCTCTGGAAGATACTGAACCTAAATACCAAGTTTGATGTTTATCCGACTGTTCGTTTCTGAGTTATGCTGTTCACAGGCACACACAGACAGACACACACACGGACATATTTCCAAAAATGCCTTATATGCATTCAGTGCACCTCAAAACATGTATTTCCGTTGAAATCTCGGTATTGAATTTTTGAGTGGAATGCAATATTTATTCCACTTACTATAAGTAGTAGACAAAGTAAAAAATATAGGTCCTTTTGTTCCGTATGCGTTTACTGGACACAATTTTCACGGCATGCAGGAGAATCTCGTGTGTAAAATCGGGTTTCTCTGTGCTCCAATACCTATGATTTTGCGAAGAAACATAGCAATATAAATTGAACTATGTTTTATGAGAGGAGAATATTAAGCATGTGTCACTTACTCTATGATTTCGGAAAATCCAGTTGAACAAATTTACCCGACTCTGATGATCACGTGAAGAATTAGGTGTGTGCAGTAAACCGCACGTTGTAAGAACTAAAAGAAAGCATCAGGTCAGAAATTCACCCAGTTTTGGGTATTGAACTCTCCAGTGTGAATGCAAGAGAAGATGCAAGAAATATGTGGATAGAGAAGGACATTTCCAAATTCTCTTATGATAAGTTTTGTGCTTACTATCCGTAGTGGTGCCACGAGTGGTTTCCAAATCATCGACAAATTCTTCAGCCACGAACTGACGAGAAAATTTATCTAGAGGATTTGGAAATCAGGAGTGGGTTTGTTAACACTGTTTTAGGAATAAAGTGAAGTGATTTATCTAAAAAGCATAATTTTTATACTAAATTATTTATATTTATTTCTATAATGGGACTACAGCACTATTTCTCTATACTCGATACCGATACTGATATTTGAGCATTGATACCCGATACCGATACTTACTTTATAAGAAACTATAAAGGTGAGAGTTGTTCATTGAACTATGTTCTTATTATGTTTTCTGTGTATAACCTCATGTAACCAATTTTGCATCGTATGCTAATTCCGAAATTTTTTCTGTTTGACATTCTTCAAGTGGTAGGATTTTGATCTTGATAATGCCACAGGTTATATATTCCCTGTTGTTAGTCAAGGATAATAATAATTTCGTTGATTCCCTTTTATGTAAAACTGTATTTTATGCTAAAAAAATCACTTTAAAACACTAATTTCCTATCATCGTGATCAGAGTCTGACTTGCGTAAAGACAAACTAACAGATAGAAGGAAAGAACAGATATTTCCAAGCACTGTGTTATCTCAAGTCTTAGGTGTGTTAAAGGGTAAGAGTGAATCACCAAGCCAGCTTATTGCAGAAACGGGATTTAGAGCATAAACTAAATCAGCTTCCTTCACAACTCCGTTAACGCTGCATGTTACAAGAGTATCTCTACACCTTCGTCCACTGCTTTGCATGTTTTCATGTAGACACAGGAATCTATGGAATGAAGCGTTGATTCACACATAGGAAATCAGTCAAGGTTTATCAAGAACTACAGTCCAGCAATTCTTTGGGGACACGTGCGAGGCAATAACAAAGTCTCGATTCTTTTCGTGTCTTATCATGCATAACGCTATACGCAAAAACTTTCAATAATGCAAAACATAAATATGTAAAACAAACCTTCGATATTTTTTGGATAATCTCAAAGTATACATACTTCGATACCACCGAATATCAAGGTATCGAGGTTCTATCCGTATTTATTTGCAATATAAGTGGCGTTGTTTTAGAAAATAAGTTTCATTTTGTTTGTTTGATCTGTGCTAAGGCAGTATTTTTAACATTTAAATGATTTCAGTCAAATTATATAATATGTAAATTCAATAACAGCTCGCCTTGAAGCAATATGTGTATGTAATAATTTGTAAAATGTATGAAACAGTCATTGCATGTGCTTATATTGTGGCATGTGCACAGATTATATTAATGGTAATACGCTCTCTGGACGCCGAAGCGTGGCAGTTTATCTGTGAGAGGGGCGATTAAGGGGAAACAGTCTCATTGGTGGGGTTATGGCGTTACTGACGCTTGGAATGTTAGCTTGGCTTCAGTATCATTATTCTGTGAGTAGGCTTCGGGTAAGTCAGTCGGGCAAGTGCTAACACACGATGTCCTCGTCGGCAGGCAATGGGCAAAGGTATGTAACTAACTTCATCCAATAAATTGTGTGCCATCCACGCCTTTTAACTTTTAATTATGGTATAATAGAGTTCCTTTCCTCTCCCTTCAGCCAGATAATATGTTGGTGTAAGACTATTTTGTAAAGTTAACTTAGCTGCGTCCTCGTCGATGCCTCGAGTTTAAAGTTCTTTGTTTGTTTAACGATCCCTCTCATAAGCGAGTAGCTCTCCTCTGAAGTTAAATAATAATTTTAAGTGAGGCATACGACAATATTATAGTAAACATGTTCAATAATCTGAATGCATTACGTAATTTAATAATGTAGGAGCTGTGAGAATAATAAGTTAAAAGTGGCTAACAATGAGGTAACCTTGGGAAAATAATGAATTTTAAAGTTTAAATGCTACTAGTCATTATTGGAGTATCAATAATGTAATTTTAGTGATAGTTTATAAAATAGGCAATCAACAACCGGGAAAGGCGTTACTTAAATGAAGGTATTCTATTGGATTAGGAATAGCCAATCAGAGACTTGAAATACAGAAATTTACAAGTTTAGGAGGTTGAAATCAGTTCAGTTGCCTGAAAACAATGTTCCTAACCAGACGGAAAAAGTGTCCTCGAGGGATTTAATACGTATTCGTGTGAGACGAAAAATACGTTTACGTGTTAAATAGTGTAATTAACTAATAAAAAAATCTGACAGCTCTCTATATCAGTTAAGCGTTATTTAAACAGTATCAAGCATTAATAAAAGGAGTGAAGTAAAATTATAATCTGTGTAGGTCTATAATTCTTGTCGCATCACAACCCTGCTAAGAGAAACGTGTCTCTAACAATAATACTGACGCAGCCGAGGCAAACATAAATATATAATATTTAGAGAAACAGTCAAAATTACAAAGTTAATATTTTTTAAACTTGGTGCAAAGGCCACCTGAAAGTACATTTGGGGCGAAGGCTACCAGAAACTGCTTACTATACGTGCGGTTGCAACTACTACAGGTTCGGCTCCCAAACAGTTGAAATATAATACAAATCCTTCAATAGAAATTACTTCAAATTGGCGCCCAAAGCGTGGTAAAAAATAACGTAATAAACCATCTTCTTCAAATTGGCTCCCAAAACGTGGAACTAATAAATATCTTTCTTCGGTGCAAATTGATCATATAGGTATTATTTTCATCAGGCGTGCGGAACTTGCGGTAGGAATTCCCTATTCTTTTCTTAAGAATGCTCCTAGTAGAGCAAAGATTAAACAAATAAAACCTATATTATCTACATATAGGTTATGACGTTTTTGCAGAAAAAGGCTGATAAACGTTAACTTCTTTCAATTCATTAGTTTATTATGAATATTATTTAGAAACACAATTATCTGTTGATTTTATAGTGTATTCCTTGTACTCTTCTCAGTTTGATTTCCTCACATTGGTGCTATAAAAACAATATGGAATGTCACAGTTAAAATGCTTTAACAAATGCATTTTAAGATACATCATATAAAGTTCAATCCATTTGAAGACCAGGAGTTTCAAGAGGGGAGAGATGCAAGGAACACGAAAAGAAAACTGCTCCAAAACTTACCGGAAAAAGAAGGGTTAGTGCAGTGGTTTTAAAGTCCGAAGAATATTAAACAATTATCAATTTATGTGATAAGAACACCCCTGAAGAATTACAAATGAAGTTCTTCCTTATGGTTGCGCTAGAATTGGCATGCCTAGTTAACAACCTCGTCTATCTCTTCATTTGAAACGTTACGAAATATCGTTTCTGCTACTTTTATGTTAAAAGTAGCGACATTGATTGTTGGATTGATTGTAAAATGATACTCCAACCTCTTCAGAGTGTTAAGAAAAGGAGGAGCCCAAAGGAGGAGGTGATAAAGATAATTCGATAAACATTGAGTAGAATCGTGGCCGTGATTGGTTCAAAAACACCCCTTTAAAGGCGATTGGTCATTATCTCGCATTTGCGGCAAGAGTGAAACACTTATTGTAGTTGTAAATGCGAGAACATGGGGCTGCTGCAGGAATATAATAACTGTTTCGGCAGGAATCCGAGCTGCAGTGGGCAGTATGAAGAAAAAGCACTGTATAATTGAGTTATTTATTTCTATGTATAAAGTATATTATAAAAAATTAGAAAATGTATTGCAAACTTCATTTAAAAATGTCAGTCTGAATAGGCAAGTTAATGTATTTCAAAGGGAACGTTATATTTCCGGATTATTATCCCTACTTTAGGCCTAAATATGTACACATTTCTCAGCCTCACCACAGAATGTGCATATTATTATCCTGCCAGAGCTGAGTCATCTACCTTAGGCCTTTCAGCCTCCAATTCAAGCCATGCTATTCCTAATCTCGCCTTTATTCACAAAGCCAGTATACTCCTCTCTTTACCGCAGTTCAATTTCATTTCATTTGCTAGGCTCAAGGAGGTTTAAAGTCTACCAGAATTCCTCTCGGCTGATTCCAATTGTTCTTTGTACTATTGTCTGTAAATAATAGGAACAATGCAGCAGACTGACTGATTGTGAATCGTACCAGTCTCTTCTCTGCATGCATTTACTGCTGCCTAAGGTGAACCTGCTATAAAGCTCATTCGATTTACGCATAGCTTGCAACTCTTATGAGTTTCAGCCAATCAAAACATGAGGTCTTACAAAACAAACCCATGTGTCAAAACGTACCCAGAAACGTAGCGCTGCCATAACGCGTGCGACTCGCATTCGGAGAATCCCGATTCGATCCCTGGCGACTGCCACTCTGCGCCATGAGTTTTTCGTGGTTTCACCTGATCGGATAGTTCATCTTCTAGCACGACTGTCCTGTTCCTATCATTTTATCGGTTTCAAGATCCAGGTGACGGTTTTCGGCGGGTTGCGGCTGGGCGGTGTACGTGCACTCTGTAGCGCTTTCTCCCTGACGTTCCAGGGACAGCTCAGTAGGACCCGCCTCCGGCTGTACTCGAGCAGGCGCTCCTTCTGGGGGTCGGCCGTCCCAGAAGTACTCGACCTGACGTATGTATAGCGGTTGTTTTTTCAAACAAATGACTATGGTAGGAAGTACCAACCTTATAAAGCTTAAGTTTGAAGTTTGACGACGCTAGTTGTTTAGTAATTGTTTGGTAGCCATTAATAGTGAACTCTCTCAGGAATTTGTATACATGGATAAAACTGGCCATCGTTATGTGATATAATAATTTCATTTGAAAGGTCTTAGTCCAACTAATATTAAAGCTGAGCTAGATTCTACTCTGGGGGAGTCTGCTCCTTCGTTTACAACAGTAAAATATTGGGTGCCAGAGTTTAAGAGAGGCCGCACGAGCTGCCAAGACGAACATCGCAGTGGTCGACCAAATGAGGTGACCACGCCAGAAATTGTGAAGAAAATCCACAAAATGGTATTGGATGAAAGTACGCGTGCTTGCAGGCTTCGAAAGCATTTCCAAAAGTGCTGCACATCGCATACTAACTGAAGATTTAGACATGAGGAAACTGTGCGCAAATGGGTGCCGCGTTTACTCACAATGGAACAAAAGCAGCATCCTGATAATGTTTCAGTCGAATGCTTGGCGATGTTTGGCTGCAATAAAGCCGAGTTTGTGTGTCGATTCATAACCATGGATGAAACATGAGTCCATCACTTTACATCTAATACGAAGGAACAGTAAAACCAGTGTATTAAAAGGGAAGAGTCGGCTCCAAAGAAGGTGAAGACAGTTCCATCTGCAGGCAAGGCCATGGCGTCAGTTTTTTGGGATGCGCGTGGGATAATTTACATTGATTATCTTGAAAAAGGAAAAGCAATTAATGGCGAGTACTATGCAAACTTATTGCGGCATTCGAATGATGAAAACAGGCAAAAAACGGCCACATTTAGCGAAAAAAAAGTTCTGTTTCATCAAGACAATGCACCAGTTCACACATCCATTATCGCCATGGCCAAAATCAATGCGTTAAAGTAGGAATTGCTTCCTCGTGCATCCTATTCCCCAAAACGTAGCCTCCTCTGATTATTTTATGTTTCCAAAGTTGAATAAATGGCTTGGTGGTAAAACATTTGCCAAGAATGAAGAGGTGGAGTTTGTAGTTGATGGCTATTTTGCAGAACTCGATGGTTCTCATTATAAACAGCGTATCGAAGCTATTGAACATCGCTGGGAAAAGTGTATCGAGCTGAAAGGAGACTATGTAGAGAAATAAAGATTTTTTCCCAAAATTTTTGTGTTTTCTTTGTTAGGTCGGGTACTTCTGGGACAGCCCTCGTATCTACGTCTAATAGCCTGCTGTGGTTCCTTCACCTCATCCGTTCCCCCTGGGGATTGTAAGCATATACGATCCGCGTTGGATTGAGGTGCAAGGTGTCCTCTTCGTTCTCTGGCCATAAGGTCATAAGTCACACTTAAACCCACTTAGAGAAAATGACCCTCAGGCAGTTACGAGCACCCAGAAATAATATGCAGTTTTTTTTGCGTTCAGGTTCAAATATTGATATAATTTTCTCAGTGGGGCCGTGAGGTAACAGAGTGTGTCAATTTATAGGTGTCTAAACACAGTTAAACGTTGTTCATTGGACAAACGCCTTGCAGCAATAACTGCCAGCATTCGATTATGCACACATACCGATTGTCATGTAAATCAAACACAGGCTTCATAAGCTGTTAGCTGTGCACAACTTTCGCTCTTGTATGAATAAGCAACGTTTAAAACCACAGCAACTGTAAACCTCTTCTAACGTGGCTCGTTTTCTGCCTATGCCTTCATTAGAAAATAGCATACATCACGCTATTCCATGAAACCGCCTATGTCAAAAGAATTGACAATTCGTAAACGCTGGCTCGGCAAGCGAATATGGAACTCGTTGGTGAGGTCCGCGATTCAAGTTCCTGTTTAATTATAGGTCTTTATCATTCATCATCCATGATCCTCCTGCATTGCAGTTGCGGAAATGGCGTATTTAATACTCCCATTGAGCCGGCTAATACACATACTCGCTGAAAGAGATTTAGACGACCACGTTTGAGCTTTATAAACCAAAAGCGATTTCGTTTCCATTGCAGATTTATATACTACGTGCTGACGCTCTTTTATTTTCTGATGCCTATCGCTCACTTTTTGTTTTGTTTTTAGGGACGGTAGCCGTTACCTTCTTTGCTTCATTTCTATTTTGTTTAATTTTGTCCATTTTATTTATCGGCATTTTTTGACATGTAAATTGCAAAAGTGTGCTCTCAGTTAATATATCAGCCCGGGTTTTCCATTCATTGGTAAACCTGTTAGATTATACTGGCAGTCACGGTTTTGCTCTATATTACCTCACAAATTCTTCAGAAGGAAAATAGTTTATTAAAAAACATAAGCATTAACAAGGTTTTCATAAAAATCTTACTTGTAAAGGTCACGCGTATTCCTTTTACTTTCGTTCTTACTCCAAAATTCTTATGAGTTCTTCTTCTTCCTTACACTTATTAGGCCTAGTGGCCTGTTACGGTCCCATTCCATCTCTTCATCTTCTTGTTGCAGACATCCTGAGCATATGCGACCTCCAGTTTTGACGGTAATTGTAAATTCTTTCCACGAGAGGGTCAATTTTCAGTTCTTTCATAATGTCTACATTATTTTTCTTATCTAATTTAGTACATCCTGCAGTTCTTACAGCCTGAGACTCCTGAAATTTCACCCCAAGCGGAGCAGTGGTAGAACTACGCTGCCACGTTGTATTAGAACATGTGTCAGCTATTTAGCAGCACGTCGAATAGCAAACAGCTCGCTGGGACGTAATGCTAGTGAGCAGTAGTAAACCATGCCAACATGACAACGTGTAACCTCTGGAAAGTTCAGCTTGTTGGCGAAGGGAAGGAGGGTGGTGGCACCTTACTGGCTAGATCAACACCGGAAGGGGCGTTGCCAGGAAACATACCTCTCCAAAAAGTGTCAGAAGTCTCGTGTTATTTAAATTCTACCCTTATTATAAATTCTCCATCTACTTCATGTTAATCGATATAAACGTTTGCAGAAATGTTTTCTTGTAAGTACAAGGGGAATATGGCTGGTCTTAAGCGATAGTCAAATCTTTTAAGAGCTGGTTGCTACATGGAGCGTTCCATTCTATTTGCATCTTCAGGCCAAAAAAAAATACATAAGGAATTCCCATTTGAGAAAGAGTATAACTATTGCAAAATTCAAATAAATAACAAGGAATATCTCCGAAATGGTTCATTCCAGAAAAAATGCATATGACATAAATTGTGTGTTTCAACGAGATCTCTTTTTTGTGTAGTAACATTCTGTCAATCTCTTAGGTTTACCAGTTATGCAAATGCCATCCAGATTAACAGACTTTGGGGACATATACAGAAAATGCAAGATACACATGTCAGTTGTTATGAAAATACCTGAAATATATGATATTTCAATGAAAATTGTTAGAGCCATGTTTGAAAAAATAAAAATTTTCGAAAAATGTTCCAGGTAAATTGTAGTCTTGGGTGACGATTTTCTTTAAAATCTTCTTGTCGCATCTTTGAAAGATACTGAATGTAAATACCAAGTTTGGTATTTATCCGACTTTTCGTTTTTTGAGTTCACAGGCACAAATCCACACAGAGACACACAATTTTTAAAACTTCCTTTTTTTGGAATCAGGGGACCTCAAAACATATTTTCGGTGAAACCTAGACATGGAATGTTTTGGTGGAATGCATTACTTCCCCTCCTTACTATACGTAGTAGAGAAAGTAAAAATCTAATTTCATAGGCTGTGATGCGGTGTTCTCACTTTGAAGTATATTCCAGGTTTCACTTCCAATCACGAGGACTGGTCTCGCCAATGTCTTATAGGACTTTATCCGAGTGTGTCTTTGTACAAAGATGGTAAAACGTTATTTTTTCTAACATTCCGTAATTAAAACTATGTAGTTTCTTTGCAGTGTCTTTTTCTATTTCACAGCTCAAAAAGGAGCCTAAATATTTAAAATGAAATCTGTTCCTGGATTATTGTAAAGCCAAATTTATGTTCAAAGATGGCTTTTTTCAACAACGCGCATTACTTTGATTTTGATTACTGAAATTTTCACGTTGTAAGTTTCAGAACTAAGTTGCTGTTGATAAACTGAACGTTGAAACCCATTTTCAGAATCTGTCAGTAATACTGTAACGACGATGCTGGATTTCTTCAACGGCCGGGAAGTTGCATCTGGTTTTAAAAAGTGTTGCAATGGGAATACGCCAAGTAATGGGGACGACACTTTGCTGATCTGTCCCTCCAAAGTGTATTTATTGACCACGTAATTGGGTCAGTTCTTCGCGCATCTACTTGGAACGCAGAAGCTAGACTAGTTCTGGGTCTCGCAACCCAAACACAATTCAGTATATCTTAAAACGGTGCCTGAACTCCTACCAGAGCCATACTCAGGTAACTCATTGAAATGTACGTCTAAGCTCTTGCACCATAGGCTCCCCTTCAGAGGTTCTACAACTCTTTTACTTCAGTTTATTCAATGATCTAGTGGGTAGTTTTTATAGGAACCGTTGTTCTTATTTCACGCAGCCCTAGTTTTCAAATGGCCCTTCATCCCGGTACCGACTGCTTCTTCCTTCTGATGCTACTACCCCTCAGTTATTAGCAATTCCGGGGCTGTCCGCCCCAAGGGTCGCTAAACATTACATCATCTGCTAACAGTAGTATATCTAGCTTAAGGTTTCTGTTTAAGTCTATCTTTCCATGCTGTATTGGTTTTCATTTTTTGACCATATGGTCCATATATAACGAACAGTAATGGGGATAAACCGCAGCCTTGCCGAACACCTTGATTAACTGGTTTCCATTCTGTATGATTGTTTTCTACTCGTGTTGAAATATAATTTAACAGTATAATTAAAGATGGTTTCTATAAGTTGATTTGAGACATTATCCACTAGAATTTCAAATAATTTTCCTATGTGCTTTATCGAACGAACCAATAAAGCCAAACATGTCTCTTGCTTGAATTCTCTTTGTTTTTCCATTATAATTTTTAAAGCGGAACACCCAAGGGCACATGATCTTCCTTTTCGAAATCCATGTTGTTCTTCCATTATTTTAGTTTCATAGAAAGTGCTGACTATTTTTCTTCAGGAGTTTTGTGTAAACTTAATCTTATGAGTTACACTCATATAACCATTTTATCCAATCTTCTGCAAATTATTCTTACAAAAGTTATTGCTTCTTCTACTGAATATTGTGGCATTTGGTTGTGGTAATACATTTGTAAGAACACATGTTGGTCATGGTAACATTTGTTTGGGTGACAAAGTTGGTAACACAGACCGGAATGTCGTAATAAGAGTGGGGGTAAACCGGTTGTATCTTAAGTTAGCGTCTAAGACGCTCCCTCTTCTAATGTAACAAGCGAGCAGTGTAGACGTGTGTGTATGATGACGCTCCGTCAAACAGAAGGTAACATGTTTCTTATTTTATTGTAATATATATTGTACATCCAAATTTCCATCATGTAGTTATTTGATGTAGATTGTTCCTTCTTTCCCTACCCATAATGATCTAGGAATATTTCAGTAATTTTCAGGTGCTTTAGGAACTTTGTTAGCTTGCCCCCGTCGGACCTCGTGTAGATTGATATGATTTAGATCCTCGTATCGTGCTCTACCCCCGTGATATGTGAGAATATAATACACACACGTCTACACTGCTCGCGGTTACATTGGAAGAGAGAGCGTCTTAGACGCTTACTCAAGATACAACCGGTTTACCCCCACTCCTATTACGTCATTCCGGTTTGTGTTACCAACTTTGTCACCGAAACAAATGTTACCATAACCAACATGTGTTCTTACAAATGTACTACCACAACCAAATGCCACAATATTTACAGGCAGCAAATTGTACGCTATCATCCACAATCACAGTAACTAAAACTGGATTGAGGGAAACACTTGAGCATCCGATATCATCAGTTAATATTCATCCTTCATAATCATCATAATAAGCCTTGTGGCTTGTTCCGTCTTCAAGAAAACTTATCTGCTCACCTCATCCTAGTCTGTAAACAACCTTTCTACCTACTGGTTTATGCTCTTGTATTATTGGTAGTGTTGGATCTCCGTACATTTTGTTTACTGTCATTTTCGTCTGCATTCAATTATTATTTCTTTTAGATTCAGAAACCCCAACTCGTCTAGTTTCCTCGTTCCTTTTTTATCCACATGCCACATATTTCAAAATCTCATCTCAGCAATCTCCGATCTTTTTCTGTTGTAAGGCGGTCAACAACCCAACTCTCACACCCATAGGCCAGTGTTGAAATAGCCACCGCTTTATAGAGTTTCAACATAATTGCTTTATTACAGCTTTTAGAAGTTATTTTTGTTCCACTACATATTGTTTGAAATTTAATTTATTTTGTGTATCTGTGCAATTAATAAACAGAAATGGCCAGAAAAATCTAATTTTTAATTTATAATTATTTTAATTTTGTGTTCATAATTATATCTCTAAACATTATTAGTTAATTTCAATGTTTGCATATGGCCAGATTATTATATATAATTCAAAATAAAATCTTCTAAAGTCAACTTACAGATTGAATAAAACAGCAAAGAAATATAACACAACAAACTCCCTAAGTAAAATAAAGATTATAGTGTTCAAAGGGAAAGAAAACGTAAGATCAAAAATGGACGTAGAAGATAAAATTGTGGAACAGGTGGAAGAATTTAGGATGCGATTTATCACATAAAAACAATCTAAACAATTCAAAAAATGGAAGCCTATAATTGTTTTAACTGCAACACTAAAAAATGTTATAATAACAAAAGAAAAGGCACAAATATTAAAACTTTATAAAGTAATGTCGGTGCCAAATATTACTGTATGGGAGCGAAGGCATGGATTATGACAGAGAAAATCAATAGGAGATTCGAAGTTAATGAAATGAAGTTTTTAAGAGTAGTAGCAGGATATAAGAAAACAGATCATAAAAGAAATTAAGACATAAAAAACATTTACATAAGCACAACCTGAATGAAAAAATTCTGGTGTACCATTCATATGATTTTCTCTACCTGCTATCGTTTATTAGTGGGTACACAAATTGTTCTTAAGAAACTTTTATTTCTCTATCTGCTTCATTTTAATCGAGATAAACCTTTGCAGAAATAACTAAATTACACATATAGATACAAAGAGAATGGCGATAGAATTTTAAAACTGCACGTTATGCGCTGGCCTTACAATTTCATACTGTTTCCATGCAATCGCGATAAACAACTGAAAATCAACAGGAGTTAAAAAGAATTACAAAGTATTAAACAAATCGAGCTATTAATAACGGATATTTCGGAAATGGTTGTGTGTTTTAAAGAGATTTGCAGCAACAGTACGTTTTTAGGTATCGCTTAACATTTACCAGTTATACCAGATTATATAAAATTCCTTTTGCATGAAGAGGACTTCACAGGCTATTCCTAAAAAGTTTAATATAAATATCACATAAATATCTTTAATACGACAAATATATATGATTATATATGGCATTTTAATCAAAATCGTTGAGTCATTTTTGCGAAAATAAAAATTTTCGAAAAAGTTTCATGTAAAGGGTATTTGAGGGTAAGAGTATTTTCTTGAAAATCCTCTTGTCACATCTTTGAAAGATACTGAATGTAAATACCAAGTTTGGTATTTATCCGACATTGGGTTGTTGAGTTATGCCGTGCACATACACACACGCAGACCTCTTTTTAATAATACTTTGTTTTGGATTCAGTGACCTCTAAACATGTATCTCCGGTGAAATGTCGATATCGATTTTTTGGGTGGAATGCAATACCTTCTCTACCTACTGGATGATCAGCATAGAGCAGAACACGTTTCGCGGGTCTTAGCCATCCGGCGGTGCTGCTTGCTATGCATGCTGGGCAGGTTACAGCACGTCAGGTAATATATAACGGTTTGACGAGTAAGTTATCTCTAACAAAGAAGCAAAAATAAAACATTTAAAAATAAAAGTAGTCGCATATATTAAGCTAAGATATGTTAGAAGTGCCTCTCTTCGTTGTTCAAGCATTTATGGCACCTGCTTAGGAAATTGGTCATTGGTCCTTCTGAAAAATGGCAGCAATTTCCTAATGAATGTTATTTTTAAGTTCTTATTACTTGTGTAGATTTGTTTTGTAAACTTTCTCTTTTAATCCCCCCCTCAGAGATAAAAATCGCAGGGAGTTAAAACCGGGGAATGCAGGGGCTGTATATTGTTAGTGATAACTGTCTTCAAAAACCCTTCATGAATTTCCTGCAAACAGAAGTTGACCATATGTGCCGTCGCAGAGTCCTGCTGGAAAGTCGTGTCACTTCTTACCATCTCAGTCAATTCCCCAACAAATGGCCGCAAAATGTTTTGCACATACCTCTCACTATTAACTGTTTCCGAAAACAAAATGGGCCTATTATTCCCTCGCCGCTAACAGCGCACCACACTCCTATTTTTTGATTATGCAGGTGACTCCTGGTGAAGGTAGTTAGGCTCAGCACTCCAATAACGATTGTTTTGCGCATCAATATATCCATTTAGGTGGAACCACGATTCGTTCGAAAAGAAAATTAGGTTAGGCTCTATTTGACCGTCATGAACCTCATTCAAATCCCTTTCACAGAATTACATCCTTAATTCAGGATCACCCAGTTTAAGTTATTGCACTACAGTAATTTTATAGGGCTTTAACTTGAGTAACTTTGTACCGTCTGGACAGAGCTATAGGAAATGACCTTTTGCTGGGAAAGACGTCGAAATGATTTTCAAGATGTTTTCAGAGCGTGTCTAATGTAATCCAGAGTTTCCTCTGAGAGTAGTTTTTCTTTATCAAGCAGACATCCTGTTTCAGGAATTTATTTACTAATCCATGACTCGTAGTTCGACCTGGCACTTGAACATCAGGAAATCTCTTAAAATAATCTGTTTACAGCACTCGCAGAACTTGTTCTGCTCTATGCTGATCACCCAGTATTATGTATATGATAGAGAAAGTAAAAATTAAAGAATGTAAAACTCAGTGGATAAACATTCTCTAAGATGAATACAGAGAGACTACCATTAGGTTTTAATAATTATAAACTAATAGATAAAATAAATATTCGAACAGGACATGAGATTGCTACAGACAGAAATGTATGCACGAAGAAAAAAGATTAACTCTATAATAGTTCAACGCATCTTCTTGATTCACAACTACAGGGTTATTCAAAAAGAAGGAACAGACTTTAAATATTTATTTCTAATGAACGACAGTAGATGGCGATACATCACTGAATAGAGAAAAGTTCAAAATTTTATTTCGTGTGTTCAAAATGAGCACCATTTGTTATGCGAAGACGACCAGTGCTTTTCCGTTTGCATACGCAGCCATCTTGTACGAATTTATTGTATCAATTGTAAATTCTTATGGCGATTTTTTTTGTTAAACTCACAACGAAATGTACGCTGCAATGAAACCATGGATTTACTCTATGCATAATGCAGCACACAAAACGACTTTTCTTGTGGCGTCACCATTTTCTCGTAAACACAGTGCCGCTGTAGCCACTGAATGGAACTAATAGGTGGGGCTTAAAACTTTGACCTTTCCTCTATTCAATAATGTGTCGTATGTATCGCTATCTATTGTCGTTCATTAAAAATGAATATTTAAAATCTGTTCCTTCTTTTTGAATAACCCTGTATTAAAAAGATGACCCCATGCAATGCTTCACTTTAACATCAACATGAAAGGATCTTTCACGTGGCTTTTGAGTCTGTAGAGATTCTAGGATTAAACATTGTCACGTTGCCTTAAAGGGTAAACTCCTACATAAGCCATGGGGGGGGGGGTTGTGTCGCACGACGGGCACGTTGTAAACATATTTTTAACGAGGTACTCCGTACACGCGCCCCATTTTCATTAAATTTGTGTTGCGCGCCGAACTAATCGCATAAATATATGTTATCCTTCCTCCATTTTGTGTGAGGATGATGTTCATTTGGACATGTGCTACTGATGTAAAGCAAACTGTCCGATTAGCATGGAAATTGAAATAGCTTAGTGTCTCCTCCGGGAACTAACCATGTAACATTCCGGCAGATGTTAAAACAAGCGAGGCGACAACCCTCATTGGCTACTGCAACCCTCAAACTTTAAAGGAGCGATGCAGCGTTTTCAAGCCTTGCAAAATTACATTAATGTTTAAAACTACTCCGCTGAAAATGAACATTTGTGAGACTTTTCTACTCTATGAGCCGTCGCGAGAGCTGTTTGGAGGTCCTGGTAACATTTTCACTCGGAACTCGGCTCATTGCGCTATATGCGAGTATATTCTACGGTCCGTTATGGAACAATTCCATTAAGAGGTCTGATTTTACTCCAAACATTCAGCGCCGTACTTAGAGAATTAAAGGTGTTTTCTCTTCGTACTTTTTATAAACAAAACACACAGAGTAACCCAGACATTGTTTCAAAACAGGCTTTAGTTAGAGCTTCCTATTTGGCTAGGGTACTTTGAGCATGCTAAATCGAATTTAAGTTAGGCACCATTAGCTTGTGAAGTCCTGCGCCATCGAGCAATGGGTTTGTAGAGCACCGGTAACGGAACGCTAATGGATTCAAGGCTTTAAGGTGGGGATTTTTCGGACCATGAATACGTCTGACCGAGCGGGATGGTAATCGGAAGGTCCCGGTTTTAAAATCCCCGAGCCGACCAATCTGATCGAAGGTATTTTCCCGATCGCTAGGTGAATGCTGGGTTGCATAATTTGATCAGCGAATTTTCCTATCATCCCTTTCATCACCACCGTACCAGACACCATACCATTGGACTGATCACCCATTCTGGATATGCTATGATCCATAGTTTGCTTGCTAATCGACAGGCTACTGATCGAAGGCATTGGCTTGACCTACAACGAGAAGGGTAAATCGTTAAAGAAGAAGAAGATTTGGCTGATGTCCACTCAACATTCTAGAGAATCTAGGATTGGTGGTGATCTACGGCTCCAGAATACCAGACAAACAGATAAGGTATGTCTATCGGTGTCAAATTGTCATTAAAGTTATTGCACAAACGTTAGTGCATGATTAATTGACCATGTATACATATTTGAGATACATTTAAAGCTAGCAAAAATATACAAAAGAAAAAAGATACAACTAAATTGACGCTGGCTAAATCAATAAATTTCATCTCGCCTCATGCACTTTAAGTAGGCGATTACTCATGTTTTGCCTTTTCCTATGGTCAGCTAGTAGATCCCAATATGTCAGTCTCCTTCTTGGAGGACTTAAAAATTTTTCTTTGAGTTTAATTGTTTATTTTCTAGTCTTAGAGAAAGTTTAATTTTACAATAAAATTAAATTTCCTGTTGGCTGATGTCTATTGGTCTTCCTTTGATACCTTTCCATGTGTTTTTGCCATTTATTTCACCTCTTTGCCATAATGCCTATTCTCCTCAAACCTGTTTCCAAATCAGCTGTCCAAAACTTCGGAGACAGGTTTTATTGCTGGCATTTGTAACATTTGAAGCATCAGTCTCAGCAGGTACTTCACTGTTCTTATTTTACGGTGTACTGAATATTCATAACATTGCACCTTCCTCATTACCCTCAAAAGAAAACTAACATTATGAATGGGGAACGTGAGGTATGGACTGTATCACTTCCATGTGCCGGTTGAATCATCACCAACCTCTGCGGTGTGCATGTGGTTGTGAGATCGACAATTGCTTTGGTAGGCCTTGTTCCTTCAATCGCTACTAACTTATGAGCAGGCATAGGAATTCTCAAACAGTTGGCTTCAATTTATCTATACTGAAACCATTATGTCAATACAAAGAATGTAAACAACAGCTGCTAGGAATCACGTAGGGACAGGTAAACATGGTCGGGTGAGTGCTGTCTGCATACGCCTAAAGACTGTACGAGGGATCGTGGTGGTTTGTAACTGCCTAAAATTTATGTTGTAAAGCAACGGTTTTACTTTTCTTCTTTCGTCCTAGCTTCAATACTTAGAAATTCCTATGCCTGCTTAAGAGGTTCTGACCGAGAAAGGTGGCGCAGGCGGTAGTGCTTGTGATTTGCATTCGCCGTGGGTACGGTTTCCGCGGCCGGTCTTCCTGAGCCACTTGTTTCTTCGGGGATTTTCCCGGGTCGCTAGGCGAATGCTGGGAAGGTTAATTACATCCCCCGAATTACCTGTCCCTCCATTCCACCTGCTTTCTCATCTGCTTGGCTGTTTCAGGATTGCAAGTGTCGGCGGTAGTCTCGGCATTGCATAGGAGGGGGAAAGGATGCCCTCTGCAACACTTCGTCCCCCGGAGTGGGGGCACTCTCGGAGTCCCGGGACCCCCAGTGGGATGTGCAAGCCTGCAGTGAAGGAGGGCAGCCAGTTGTACCGGCTGACATCAGGGGAGTTTCAACTTGGAACATGTAGGGACGCTGCCCTCTGCTCTGTCGTGCCTCCTGATCCGACCGCTCTCTGTGTCTTCTCACCACACCCTTGCCTTCCGCGGGCCTAGGGACCTAGGCGCAAAAGATCTCCTTAGATCGAGGTGACAAGTAACCCTCCGCTCTAAGGCCTAGTTCTATCAGGTTCTGGTTGAATTTTCCTCAGATGAACACGTAATGAAATTAACCTTTGACCCCGGCGAAAAAGTGTGTTTAACTTGGAAACCCATATTCTACCTACCTAGCTCTCCCTTCCTCTCCCTCTCTCTCTCTCTCTCTCTGTATACATTTATTTTTCATTAAGGACGAATGAAAGTAAAATCGCCTGTAGCTATGTAATCATGTACCAGCTAAACAAAACTAAGAGTTAAGAAACGAAATATCAGTCCTATTCCCTTATCTTCTTCTTCGGAGCTGAAACAATATACCTTGTGTACTGTAATTAAAACTAAATCTGTGCTCAAGCATTGCCAGGTAAGAATGAGAGGTCCAAGATAATATCGATACATTTGCGCGATCATACTCCATTTTTCATATACGAGGGCTGTCCCAGAAGTACCCGGCCTAACAATGAAAATACAAAAAGTTTGGGAAAAATATTTTTATTTCTCTACAAGTCTCCTTTCAGCTTGATACACTATTCCCAGCGATTTTCAATAGCTTCGATACCCTGTTTATATTAAGAACCCTGGAGTTCTTCAAAACAGCCATCAACTGCAAACTCCACCTCTTCATTGCTGGCAAATCTTTTACCACCAAACCATTTCTTCAACTTTGGAAACAGGAAATGCTCAGAAGGGACTAAGTCTGGCAGCTAGGGTGCATGAGGAAGCAATTCGAACTTTAACTCATTGATTTTGGCCATGGCGATAATGGATGTGTGAACTGGTGCATTGTGCTAATGAAACAAAACTTTATTTTCCGCAAAATACGGCCGTCTTTGCTTGATTTTATCATTCAAACGTTTAAGTTTACATAATACTCACAATTGATTACTTTTCCTTTTTGAAGATAATCAACGAAAATTATCCCACACGCACCCAAAAAACTGACTCCATGACCTCACCTGCAGATGGAACTGTCTTCGCCTTCTTTGGAGCCGATTCTCCCCTTTCAATCCACTGTTTTGACTGTTCCTTCGTCTCAGGTGTGAAGTGATGGACCCATGTTTCATCCATGGTTATGAATCGACGCAAAAGCTCGGCTACATTGGAGCGAAACATCCCCAAACACTCGATTGAAATATTCTCATGACGCTGCTTTTGTTCCATTGTGAGTAAAGGCGGCATCCATCTTGCGCACAGGCTTCTCATGTCTAAATTTTCAGTTAGTGTGCAATATACAGCACTTTTCGAAATGGCTACGATGTCTGCTAGCTCGCGCACTTTCAGTCGATGGTAATCTAATACCATTTTGTGGATTTTCTTCACAATTTCTGGCGTGGTCACCTCATTGGTCTACCACTGTGATGTTCGTCTTGGCAGCTCGTACGGCCTCGCTTAAACTCTGTTACCCAATATTTTACTATTGTAAACAATGGAGCAGACTCCCCCAGAGTAGAATTTAGCTCAACTTTAATATTAATCGGACTAAGACCTTTTAAATGAAAGTATTGTATCACATAACTATGGCCAGTTTTATTCATGTTTACAAATTCACTGAGAGAGTTCACTATTAATGGTTACCAAACAATTACTAAACAACTAGTGTCGTCAAACTTCAAACTTAAGGGCGATACTTTCTACCACAGTCATTTGTTTGAAACAACTGCTATATATACGTCAGGTCGGATACTCCTGGGATAGCTCTCGTATTATAGTTAATTTATGAAGTATATGATGTTAGTCAAATCTTTGTCTTATTTTATTTCTATATACAACATACTTCTTATTATTAGTCATATTATTTATGTTTTAATGTTTATTAACACCTAAGAAATATAAATTTTATTACAAGCTGTCAGGACGTCACGACTTTCTAGCTGAGAGAACGATAGGGAGGAGGCGAGGGTGAGTGTGGAGAGAATGGAAAATGAGAAGAAGAAAGAGGCAGATATAGAGAGGGGAAAGAAAGGGAGGGATAAAGTGGATAAGCAAGGAGAAGGAAAGAGAGACAGAAAGGAAATTACAAGAGAGGGAGAGAGGAAATAATCTCCGCATTCAACGCAATAATGCGAAAAGAGCTGCCGATTGTGTTAGCCTGCCCATAAAACATGGTTGGCTTTCTGTAATCTAAGACGGTATCCACTACTAATCCCAAAACGCTTAGCCATTAACAACAAAGCTTAAATATTATAAATATTGCTATTTAATTATTCATGACAAATATAATTGTATTACCATCCCACAACAGAAATGTAATGATTTTAAGGAGTTATATGTTACGATACTATATGTATGTTAATATTTAAAGGAGCAAAACCAGGAGTATTTCGTGTTTGCAGCTAGACGACATAGTCTAGAACTTTAACAATGTGAATTCAGTATGAGAGAAAGCAACAAAACATATTCTGTGTTAACAATGTAGTATGAACAACAATGAGTAAGATTCTAAAACATTCGATAGCAGTTTTAAAGCTAGCAAACGTTTATATAAAATGCCAATGGCACAGAGCATGTTATAGGTTTATACATATGATACGTCATTATCGTATGCAATGGAAGCCACGGTCTTATACTCTTAGGCGTAGATAAAACGACGCTTAGAAGTGTTTATGTGAAAATGACCTACAAATTTCAATATATTTAATTATTACCACTTTGAATCTTGTATGTTACATTATTGATATTATCCTAAGTCGTTCTACCACATCCTGACAAGAGCAAAATGCCCATCGGAAAGTTATAGCTAGCCGAAGCAAAATAGACATTAACACACTAAAAAATAACAACATTCAAGTATAAACACATTAAAGACACACGTATGAAAACAACAAAAACAATCTACATCAGCATCCAACAGTCATGGTCTGCATAACATCTACCGAGGCCGCCAGAACAGCAGCATCTCTAAGGATTTTATATAGCAACAGGTATCCTCTTTGAGAAGGGTACAGTGTTAAACCTTTCCTCATTATCTATTTACAATACTTAAGTACAATACTTCACGCACGTTTTTCTTACATTATACGTTCTCTGAAGTAAAACAAGTTGGTTAACACTATTAATTTAGGAGAAAAGAATCCAATTCGTTATCATCACCCAAAGTGTTTATAAAGCAAGTTGTTTTTCTATTGTACTTCTGTTGAACATGATAGATACTAGCTGAAATATTTTCAGTATAAATTCTGTTGCAGCTAAGCTCGAGGATACCGGTATAAATATACAGTGCCTTTCCTAACACTGGCCAGAACACGGATGCTCGCACCCTGGTCATTGCTGCTCGGACACCCACCGAAACAGTTATAATATCCCCCAACAGCTTCACGTTCTCATAGTTACCATTACAATTATAATAAGCGCATACCTCATCATAAGAGATGTTGGATATATTGGCCTTCTCTATCCACATATTTCTGATATCTTCTCATGAAATTTTAATTCATACTTTAGAGTTTAATATCCAAAATTGAATACACTCTTCTCCTGAGGTTTTCTTTTAGTTCTTATAATGTTTGCGGTTTGTTATTCACAAATTTTTAGAGTTCCTCTTTTAGATAGAAATCATTAAATCAAGAGATCGTGGGGGCTGTAATTCTTTACTAATTACCCTTTCTTCAAACATTTCCTGAATTAAATTTAATTATTCATCAGCTGTATGCGCGTTGGATAAATACAGATTTACATTCAACGTCGATCATCTGTTCAAAACGTTTATGTGATACATTCACATTACTTTCTCTATTCTGTATCTTTATTAGTTGATATACAAACTTTCTTACAAAAGCTTATTTTTTCTATCTACTACATTTTATTTCCAAACAAATCTTTGCAAAAATAGCTGCATTATACGTTTTGTTGTAGATACTAAGAGAACAGTCAAATGCTTAAGAACTGGACGCTATATGCTGGCCTTAAAATTGCATGCTGTGTCCATGCAATCGCGAAAAACAACTGAAAATCGATGGGACTAAAACAGCTACTAGTATTGAACAACTCGAAACTTTTAATAATGGATATCTCAGAAACGGTTTATGCCACAAAAAGATGATTTTAAGTAAATTGTGTGCTTTAAAGTGATCTTACTTTTTGTACATTTTTGTCTGTCGCTTAGCGTTTGACAACCGTACAAGTTTACACAAAATTTCTTCCGAATGAAGTGGACTTCAGAAAATTCAAGATATATATTTTATTTGTAATCTAAACTTATTTAACACATGGTATTTTAATCTAATTGTTTACAGCCATTTTTAGATAATAATAATAATAATAATAATAATAATAATAATAATAATAATAATAATAAAACTTTCGAAACATGCTCCATATAAAGCGTAGTTGGGGTGAGGACATTTTCTTGAAAATCTTCGTGTCGCATTCTTGGAAGACACTGAGCTCAAATATCAAGTTTTAGTTTTTGAGTTATGCTGTTCACAAGCACACACACACACGGACATATTTCTAAAATGCTTTTTCTGAATTTAGGGAGCCCCAAAACATGTATTTCCGGTGAAATCTGGTATCGAACTTTTGGACGGAATTACAATACTTTCTCTACCTACTATGTACGTGATAGAGAAAGTAAAAATGGAGTAAGCCATTCCTTTATCAGCATTTATGTTAAAAATATACAGCTTTTATTATACTATTTACTGTGCATCCATTTTCACGTCATGAAAAGGAATGTCGTGTGTAAAATCGGGTTTTTCTGTAATTCAGTATTTGTTATTTTGCGATGAAACATTGCTATACAAATGGAATCATTCTTCGTCAGAGAAAAATATTAAGCTCGAGTCAATTACCTTATCATTTCGTAAAATACAATTAGAGAAACTTACCCTGCTCTGATTATCAAATAAAAAATAAGGTGTATGCAAAAATCCCCAAACATGGATGAACCAAAAGAATGCATCAGGCGAGAAATTCATTCAATTTGGGATGTTGAAATCTCCAGTGGAATGAACACTGTGAAGTTGCCCAAAGTTGATTAAGGAGAACATTCCCATCTCTTATGGTAGGGTATGTGCTTATTAACATTGTAATTGTAACTATGAGAACGTGAAGTTTTACGGGAATATTATAATGTTTCGGCAGGAGTCTGAGCTGCAGAAACACACACACACACACACACACACACACACACACACACAAACTCACCCCTTTCTAAAAATCCTCTTTGAATTCAGAGTCTCAAAACACGTATTTCCGGTGAAATATTGGTATCGAATTTTTGGATGAAATGTAATATGTAAATGTAGAGAAAGCAATAAGCTTTCCTAAATGTGGGTAGGGAATTCCATGTGAATTTAAGACTTTTTTATTTAGGGGACTCAACACATAAAACGTTGAAATGTCAATATCGAATTTTTGAGGGGTGAGATACAGTAGTACTTTTGGCTAGCATAGGTAAGTGATAGATATCACAGATTCCATTTAAGAAATTCTGAATTGCTTCACAAGAGAAACAGCATTTCGTATGTTTTTGAAGTTGCGTGTCAGTGTTTATGCAGAGAAGAGAGCCTGGGAAACCAACAGTCTACCTTTACTAGCTGTTACATTATTCATCTGGCCACCAAAACACGTTCTTTGTAGATGGTTGAGCGCAAGAAAGCTCCTTAAACGGAGAAATTCCGTGAAGAATAGCTGGCGCGCCCCGACGCGACATTTAGCCAGTGAGCGAACATCTGGTAAACTAACCGGGATTTGCTATGAATATTACAGCGATACTCTCACAGGAGGCGAAAATATGCCGTGAACAAGCATTCCATTTCTGCCGGCCAGTCACAGGCATTTTCTGAGGCACGGTTAAAATGTTCTACAGTAAAACTACTTTACGCATGTGTTTAATGCATTATTTACGTTACGTCTGAAGAAAATGATGCATTCTACCTCGATGTAGGGTGTGGGTAAGATTGGCTTTCTTTGTACTTGTGTGGAGGTCTCGGGTTCGATTCCCGATAGCTACCTACTCCGAACATGGGTTTTTCCTGGTTGGCACAGGTGAATGCTGTAATGGTGTATTCTACCACGTATTCCCTCTCTTCCCATTTCCTCTCATTTCATTTTCCTTTCAGGTTGTCTCGGACCTGTGGTTCGGACGATGTCGGGCAGACGGCGCAGGGGCTAGATTTGGAACTTCTTCTCGGCTCTACTATAGGGAAGCATGTACATGTTCCACTGCTGAGAAGGGAGGGACGTCTCCGAGCGATCCTCCCGTGGCCGGGTGGTCAAGCCTGGAACTCTTATGAAATTCTGCGCGTACTGTCGACTTGCGCCGGCCTCACTTTGCGGCCCATACGTCTCCTGCTGTTCCCTCATCTCATTCGTTCCTCCCGGGGTGTACGCACAAAGATCCATTGGGGGCCGAGGTACGAGGTGTTCCCTTCGCTAACTGGTGCTATCCTGTTCTTTGTACTTGGTGATAGTATATTGCGATACGAGTGAGGTAAATGCATACTCTCGTATTTTCAACTTCCAAAATTCTCCAATGTACTTAATGCGTGTGCGCTGCACACTATGTTTGCGACAATAGTCAATAACAGAAATAGTACTTACGCGAAAACAAAATTAATTACTAACAATTGTTGAATATTGGTTCCCGTAGCAAGATCACCAGCATTAACATTAGTGGTGAACTAGCACTGATCGATTAACCACGCCTTGTTGATGACCTTAAAAGAATCAATAACTTGCAGCTCTTACTAGCTGTTTCATGAATTACATCGTGGCCAAATATTAACAAATAAAAAACCCTGCGCATGATTATGTTACCACCAGGAATGCAGGAAATTCAATTTTCCACCATGATAGCATAAACGAAAGTGGATAAAAAAAACACTTTTCGTGGAAGAAATATATTGTATTGTAATAAACCGAAATTGCATTATTTTGATTAAATGCTGCAATATATTGTGATTTTATCCAATTTTATACTGTCACTTCACTTTGTGCATGACATAGAGACGCAATAAAATACGGACGACATAGCCTCTTCTTCCAGTTTGTTCACTCGCTGAGGAGTTGAACACGGGATTTCCTAATCTCTTGTAGTAGCAGCACTCACTGCACATTACAGCAGTCGCCATCACCTCGCTCGGAGAACAGCACGTTTCCTCGCAGTAGAAACACACTCCCTCACTAACTCTCATAATTACTCAACTAGCTTATTCACGAGAGCACTCGCTTATATAGCCACTGGTTAGAGTTCCAGAACGTTCTAAAGGTGAATAGAAAGGGGAAACTTCCAGAAGATCCTGATTAACTGACGACAGCACTTTGGGTGTTTACGCTGGGCGAGAGCGCCACTTATCTCTGTTTCCCTTTCCACTGCCCAGCACTGACTTCAGAAAATCTTGGACCATGGCCACTGCGTCATAATATTTTGAGCATAGAAGGTATTAAAATTAAATTAAATTATTATTTTATTGTACGCTTATTGTTTGCGTCATATGCTAAAGATCAGGTGCTACATAGTATGAAAAACTGTTTTATTAGGTATATACATTAGTGTCAAGTATTATCTTATTGTAATTCAAATGTTCCAGCGATAACCTTTTGTTGCCGATTGTGGCTGGATATTTCAGAAATGGCTTATGCTACAAAAAAGCTTATTTGAAATAAATTTTGTGTTTTAAAGAGATCTACGTTATTTGTGCAGTATGTATTCGTCTATCGCTTCACGTTTGCCAGTTATATAAGAGTATATAAAATTCCTTATGAATGAAGACTTCAAAGGCTATTACCAGAAAATTCAAGATATTCATTTTATTTATGTAAATATATTAAATATATGGTACGTTAATCAAAATCGTTAAGAGCCATATTTTAGACAATTAAAATTTTCAAAAAATCTTTCATATAAATGGTAGTTTGGGGTGAGAAATTTTCTTGGATTTTTACAAAGTAACTTTTCGTTTTTGAGTTATACTGTTCACACACACACACAGACGTATCCTTTCCTAAAAATGCTATTTTTGGATTCCGGCGGCCTCAAAACATGTATCTCCAGAGAAATCTGGGTACAGAATTGTTGGATGGAATGCAACACCTTCTCTATCTACCCCTGTCCAAAAACATTTTGTAAGGTACTGGCTTACAAAATCCTAAACCAGAACTATGAAAATAAAGTAATTCGTTTCCTGTATAACAATGCACAATTTCTGCAATGACTTAAGAAGTACCTTTTAAGAACACCTTTCAGCCGCTTTTGTTTCTCGTATAAGAGCAAGTAAATCTCTTTTACAGAGTGGATGTTCCTATCTCCAAGAGCCCTGTGTATCATCAGCCATTAGTTTTGTTTATTATCTGCGTGGGCAGTCAAGAATTGGCTTACTTGCGTGAAATGTCAGTTGGAACACGGTATCCTTAAATTATGCTACTTTCATGACGAATACTAGCAACAGTTACTCGACTGCAGTGATAGAAGTTGCCTTTCATATACACAGTGCTTATAGTTTATCTTGCAAACAAACCGTGCGGTTTAATTGCGTGAAAGTAAACAGCCCTAATATTCATATTTATAGGCTCTTCCTGCTTTATTTCTTTCTTCCTTTCTTTTACATCCTATTATAAAACCATAGTTACAGTAAAAACACGTAGTGTAAAGGAGACCGTATACGAATGCTGTGATATTCCACCAAAACGTCAATTAAAATTTCTAGATCCCAGCCGGGAGCATTGCTCTGTTTAATTGTTGTTCCACATTAATTGCTCTGATTCTACCTTTCCAACTTTGCCTACACGTCATGTATGCAAGAACAATTTATATTGATTTATCCAACAGTGGTTAATTACGCAGCTCGGGACTTAAAGTACTTACGAGATTGTAAGTCGCCAGGTTGCATATTATCTCAAAATGAATCTAAAAATACCTTGTAGTTTACGAAAATATCTATCTATTTCATCTATAACATTTCGTTATGGATACTAAGGGAATAGTGATAGTCAAATGTTAAGAACTGGAAGCTTTATGCTGGCCTTAAATTCCATACTGTTTCCATGCAATCGCAAGAAACTACTGAAAATCGAAAGGGCTTTAAAAGAAAGACAAGTTATTAACAATTCGAACTATTAATAATGGATATCTCGTAAATATCCTATACCACAAAATAGTTCCTGGAAATAAATTGTGCGTTTTAAAGAGCCCTACATTTTTTGTGTAGTACGTTTTCGTCTATCACTTAACGTTTACCAGTTATATAAGGTTCGAAATTCCTCCGGAATGAAGAGTACTTATTTTAATCAAAATAGTTGTCGCCAGTTTTTATAAAATCACCATTTTCGAAAAATGTTCCATGTAAAGGGGGCACGAACATTTTCTTTAAAATCTTCGTGTTGCACCTTTGGAAGTCACTGAACTTAAATATTAAATTTGATAGTTATCCAACTTTTCGTTTTTGAGTTATGCAGTTCATAGATACACACGCACGCGCGCGGAACTTTTACTAAAAAGAATTTTGACGCAGGGTGTCTGAAAACATATATTTTTGGTGAGAGATCGGTATTAAATGTTTGCGTGGAATGCAATACCTTCTCTACCTACTATGTACGTAGTAGAGAAAGTACAAATATGAGTCAGTTTTGGACAGTTGGTTAGAACAATTGTGATTATCGCACGCTCAGCAAAACACACATATTCTTTTATAAAGTGTTTAGGTTTTACTTTTTCTACTACGAATAGTAAGTAGGGGAAGTATTGTATTCCACCCAAAAAATTAATACCGATATTTCACCGGAAATACATGTTTTGAAACCCCCTGAATCCAAAAAAGTTATTTTTGGAAACATGTCCGTGTGTGTGTCTGGTTGTGTGTGGTCTGTGAACAGCATAACTCAGAAATGAACAGTTAGATAAACACCAAACTTGGTATTTAAGTTCAGTATCTTCCAGAGAAGCGACACGAAGGTTTCCAAGAAAATCCCCCCACCCCAGATTACCCTTTACATGGAACACTTTTCGAAAATTTTAATTTTCTAAAAATGGCTCTAACGATTTTGATAAAAATATCGTATATTTAAGATACTTTAATGACAAATAATATGTACATCTTGAATTTTCTGGGAATGTCTCCAAAAGTATTCTTCATTGTGAGCGACATTTGCATAACTGGTAAACCGTCAGAGATAGACAAAATTTTACTACACAAAAAATGTAGATCGCGTTAAAATACACAATTTATGTCATATACATTTTTTGTTGAGTGAACCATTTTCGAGGTATTGCTTGTTTTCTCTTAAATTTTCCAATACTTACACTTTTTCTCAAATGGAAATTGGTTATTCATTTTTTTTGTCCTGGTAATGCAAAGAGAATGGAATACTCCATATAGCAACGAGCTCTTAAAATATTTGACTATTGCTTAAAGCTTATCATATTCCCCTTGCATCTACAAGAAAATTAGCATAAGATTAACATCTCGATATATCAATTAACATGAAGTAGATGGAGAATAAGCGTTAATAAAAATAGTTTGTACAAGAGTAGAGAAAGTCATGTGAGTGTAACACATCAGATTTTTTATTAGGTGTTGGTAACGTCCATGGCAACATTTCATTTCAATTTTAATAATAATAATAATAATAATAGTAATAATAATTGTCTTTAATGGAAACCAATTTTACTGTTTGTGCATGTTTGTTTATCGCATTTCATAATGTCGGCAAAAGAACAACGTTCCCTCAGAGACATTGAAAATGCTAGAAGCAGCTTATTGTGAAGCAGCAATGAAAAAACCCCGCTTATGAATGGCAGAAACCTTTCAGTCAAGGCAGCGATAGCATCAAAGACGACCCGCAAAGCGGCCAGCCATCACTGCGACAAATGCAGTAAGCATGAGCGTGTATGCATTGTTTTAAGGAATGAACAAAAAGGAGCACTAAGAGGATATCGGAATTTCAGTTGTAAGCGTTACTCAACTGTTTACAAACATTTGAACGCATTACGTATCTCAAAGGTTAGTTCCAAAAATTTTGTCTCCTGATAACAAAGAAACAAGGATGACTCTGGGGATCTGATGAGTATGACCGATGAAGATGATTTTTTTTTGGACAACATAATCGCTAGAGATGAAACTTCGTGCTATCTGTATGACCCGGTGCCTAAACGACAGTCATACGAGTAGAAATCCAAAACATCTCGAAAACAAAAATGTTCTAAGAACACCAGCATAGGCAAAGTTATATTGGAAGTTTCCTCTGACGCTCAGGGTCTCGTCCATTATCAGTTTATTCCAGAAGTCATATGTAACAAAATAATTATACATGGAAGTTCTTCGTCGCTTCAAGGACGCAGTTTAAAGGAAACGCCCGGATAAATACACACAAAACAACTGAATTCTTTTGCACGACAAAGCACTATCACATCAATCAGTACTGGTAAAAAATTACCTTGTCAAGCGCCGCAACATCACTTTGGAGCATCCTCCACACTCCCCATATCTGTCACCACCTAACAACTTTCTCTTTGAGAAGCTGAAATATCATCTGAAGGGGCTAATGAAATTACTGCACATGGGACAAGAGCACCACACCAGGTATCTGAAAATGGCTTCCAGGAGTGCTTCCAGTCTCTACATTCGGTGGCAGAAGTTTGTCACTGCGGAAGGGAACTGTTTTGAATCTAGTATATACATTTCTAACACGTGTAGGTATAGATTATTCAATTTAGGGACACCTCGCACACCACACAGAGATCTATTGTGGCTACCACCCCCAGGAGAAAGGAATGAATTTAATGGAAGGATACAAATAACAGGCCTTCAGCGAGCGCTTTCAGCATATGAGGAATGGCTGACCAAATGGCGCATTAAAGTCAACCCAAACAAATCACAAGCAATAATCTTCACCAAGCGGGTTAAACACCGCCAACTTGCGCGAACGCAGCCACCACTGCAACTCTTTGGCACTCCCATACCATGGACCACCACAGTCAACTACTTTGGCGTCACAATGGACCAGGGCCTAACCTGGAAAGACCACGTACTTAACGTCCGCAGAAAATGCAATGCGCAACTATACAAACTGTACCATCTTATCAACTACAATAGTACCCTTCAGATACAACTAGGCCTCACGCTCAACAAGACGCTACTCCGACCCATACTCACCTACGCGGTCCCCGTCTGGGGGTACACAGCTAAAAGCCATATCAGCACGCTCCAATCCCTCCAAAACAAAATCCTCCGTATTATAGCCAGAGTACCCAAACTTGCACCCTCCAAACTGCTACACCAAGAACTCAGGAGGCACACCATTGAACAATTCATCAAAAAACTAGCAGCCGATTTGTACACCAACTACACCAAAAGCAAAAATTCCTCATCCAAACACTAGGCACCTATGAAACCACCATCAACAAACCCAAACGACCATTAGCCCTGTTTGACCGCAACCTGTCAGACAAAGTACCTATTGAGGAGATCCTTGAACACCTTCACCGCCTTATACCTCCATGAATTTGTAACTTTCTCACATTCTCACACACTATTAATACGTCTTCAGTAACAGGAAACAATACCGAACAGGAACTTCAAACCAACGGTCTGCCCCTGCCACTGCGCCAGCCCATAAAGGAACCACCTATAAGCCATCCACCACGACAGCAACACTGCAGCAGCATCTCGGTACCCAAAGGTAAAATCCCGCCACATCTCTCACTTCGATCACCTGCATGATGTTAACACCCGCGCCATCCCATTTAGTTTTTAAGCTGAAGCTCTTTAACACACCCCTAGCATTACCACCCTAACCTAGCCAGTACTAACCACCGAGCGCCAGCCAGGGCTCGCCATGGCTTGCGCCGGTAAACCCTACCTGGCACGCTTGCATGTTCTGCATGCTCGCATGTGTAGTTTAACGTTACTAACCGGGGTGCTTCCGCGGAACCCGACCATCTAACTCACTTCGTCCAACACGCATCAGAACGTCACTACTAACAAAGCATCCCCCTTACTTGCATGTTAGATACTAACTACATGGGGAGACGATGTAGCCTCTGAGGATGATAGTCACAGGGGGCGGCCCCACACCGGCCGCCCCTACAAAAAAAGTAGGCAGAGAGCCCACGGAAACATTTCCGTCTCACTGCTGGTGCCGCCGAGATAGGGCGATTAATCACCCACCAATTAAGCAGCCCTCTGTGCCCACGGGGAATACTCTTTCCATTGAGCATGTATCCGCCCCATCTATCCGGCACTACCATATTCCCCGCATCCTAGGAGCACATCTGGTAATTGAGAAGGAAACGGAATGAAAGGAATTTATGTAAAGAATATCCTGTTAGAGAAGAAATCAGCCCAACCATAACACGTAAACCCCGGGAAACCACGAAAAGCCCATAGGTCAAAGTGGGCGGCCGCCAAGGACCTCCCGATTGTGAGTCGACATGATACCGCGGCGCCACCGCGTTTTCCTCAATTCTTATTTATGTGTCACACACATAAAAGCTATTGTAAATGTTAATCGCTTGGGAACCCTTTAGTTGTATGACCAACTCATACCCTGAGTTTTACACAATGGTATGCAAAATTCGTTCACATCTTGTTTAAAAGCAAACAATTAATTATACAAATGCTGAAAGCAAACTGACAAACTTTGTGGAGTAATTTATTACAATATTATTTACGAGAGTGATACTGAACATTTTTAAAATGCCAACTTCTAAAAATAAATGAAATTTCTTTATATTTTACAATTATTTTTTAATGTTTTGCGAATTGATTGCCGTGTAGTTTGTTCCAATTGGTCTAAGAGTTTGTTAATTATCATCATTTAAAGATTCTGCGTTCACCCAAAAATAAATTTTACCGGAGAATGTTTCCGAGATGTGATTTTTTTACTATTCTAAATCGTCATTAATGCATTTGGCGAAGAAGTCCCGTCTAAGACAACAATCTATAATTGGTACAGCGAATTCAAGAGACATTGCTTTTTTTGTAGTAATAAATTTTGTGAAGGATGCCCAAGAATTGCTGTTACTGATAAAGGTATTGCCGCTGTTCTAGCAATGCTAGAAGAAGATCGACGGACATTTTCGGGTGACATTGGGCATTGGTATGGGTCAAGTTCAAAACATTTTACATCAACAGTTAGACGTGAGAAAACTTTATTGTGGCTGGATTCCATACAACTGATTCCCGATCAAAAACCACTGATTGGTGCAACAAAAATGGAATAATTCTATGGCGGCACTTCAATATTGTTTACTCGTGATGATGAATGTTGGATTTTCTGTTACGATCCGAAAAAAAAATCAATCAGCCCAAAGGGTCTTTCGAACAGAACCTAACCTACAAAAGTCCGACGAATTCGCAGTGCTGGTAAGAAGATGGTTGCTAGTTATTTTTCTAAATCGAGCTAATATGTCTTTAAATATAAACGTACCTTTACCACCGATTGGTACACAAATGTCTGTTTACCGAATATTTTAGAAAATGCTCGTAAAAAACGTCCAAAAGGAAAAATCATAACAACGCATCGTCGCATGCAACAAAACTAACAACTGATTATCTGTATTGCCTAAGGGTCACCATACAGCCCTGACCTAGCACTTTGTGATTCCTTTTTGTTTCCATAAATTAAAGTTAAAATGCGTGGAATCACTTTTTCCTCATCGGATGAAGCAGTGGAACATATTAAAAACCTGGTTTCTGAAGTGCTTCAGGAAGAGTGACGTTATTGCTTTGATTGGTTTTATCAAATGTAAAAATGTGTATGTTAAAGCGGAATATTTTGAAAAACAATAAAAATCATTTAAGGTTTTATAACTAATCCTTGTTTGATTTTCTGAAAATGTTCAGTGTCGCCCTCGTAACAACGCAGGTTATCGCCAGGCGAATGGCCACTGCTTTCTTCAATACAACACGGGCCATTTTCGCTAAAGCCAAACGGCAAAGATAATGTGCTGAGTCAAGCGCGATAGAATATCGATACCGTATTTCAACCGTTATGGACTTCCAATTCTTTACGACATACCCTCTCCTTCCTTCAGCACTTCGTATTTTATTTCCAGTCTCGCAGGCTGAAAGGGGAGAATAGAAATCATTTCGTAATTGAATTGCAATATTGCGGCTTTTTGCTGTTTAATGCTTCTAAATAACGGCTCAGAACTCCCGGAAGCGTGTGCTAGTTATTGCGGAACAATAAAAGAGAACGAAATCTGCTTATGAAAAGAAATGAAGTTGGAGAAAGTTGTGAATTGAAAACGTTGATGGTTCCCCGATGATGAGAAAAGTTCTGATGGAACACGAGGCTTTCAGATGTTTCGAAAGGCTTGTAATTATATCGAATAAAGGATATTACTGAAAAAGCGACCTATATACACATCCTTTGAAGAAATACATTCACTGTTGAATGAACATATTTAAGGATTCCTTTGCGCATAACCTTTGAAGAAATGTTTCCGCCGAAATCCCCTCTCTTTAAATGAAATAAGATGGTCATTATAGCCTTCAATCACAGGCAGATGTAACAATCATGAAACGTTTTCAATATTATTGAAAACGTATTCGTTATTATAGAGTATTGTGAACCAGAATTCTGTAGAATGGAGCATGAAAAACATTATCATTCAAAACGTTTTTCAGAACATCGAAGTTAAAAGAAATTGTAGACGTCCGTCATAAATATATTTGTTATAATACAACTATCCTTGAGAATAAGATCGGATTCATAAATTTATGAATTTTTAAGCTGTTAGGTATGACTATGTGAGCTATAGAGTGGTCCCTCAGTACTCTGGCCGGGAATTGCACGGCAGTCTTGTGCGACACGTCTAAATGAACTCAAGGTCCGGGGCTCTTCCACTTAGCGGACATGTGGCAGCGGGCTTCAGTCAGCTGGTTATTGCTTCTTGCGTATAGACGCGAGATGCGTGTGTATTTGTGTGCGATTGAATTATCGGATTATTACAAACCAGAAATGGTACTCAAAGTTTCGCTTGAACAAAGACTTTTTATGTATGACACGTATGTGAAAACCGACTCATGTATACAGGTGTGTAGGCAATTTCACTATAAATTTCCTGGTGTTCCAGTTCCGAGTAGAGAAACAGACATCTAGTGAATACAGTGAAGAGAACGGGATCATTTAATGTTGTAAGTTGTAAAAAGAAACGAAGGGTTCTAACGGAAGAAAAACTTGATGAAATTGGCGAAGCATTTGAACGGTCTGCGAATAAATCTTTACGTGTAGCACAACAAGTCAGTGTTTCAAAAACCTCGGTACATAAACTCAATACAACTCTCAAAAATAGAGTCTATAGGAATAATCCTCGTACCATATGGGATCTTAAAAACAATATAAGAACAGAAATTAGGGAAATTACGCAACAAGAACTTATGCGTGTGAATGGTAATTTCATCAGAAAGTGCCAAGAATGTTTATCTGCCGAAGGACACCACTTCGACACCGATTGTGAAAAAGGTTAGTGCTGATAAAAAATCTGATGTGTTACACTCACATGACTTTCTCTACTCTTGTACAAACTATTTTTACAAACGCTTACTCTCCATATGCTTCATGTTAATTGAGATATCGAGATGTCAATCTTATTGCTACTTTTCTTGTAGATGCAAGGTGAATATGGTAGGTTTTAAGCGATAGTCAAATATTTTAAGCGCTGGTTGCTATGTGGCGCATTGCATTCTCTTTGCATGTCCAGGACATAAAAAATCTGATGTGTTACACTCACATGACTTTTTATACTCTTGTACAAACTATTTTTACAAACACTTATTCTCCATATGTTTCATGTTAATCGAGATATCGAGATGTCAATCTTATTGGTAATTTTCTTGTAGATTCAAGGGGAATATGGTAGCTTTTAAGCGATAGTCAAATATTTTAACGCTGGTTGCTATGTGGCGCATTCCATTCTCTTTGCATGTCCAGGACATAAGAAAATGAATAACGAATTTGAGAAAAAGTATAAGTATTGGAAAATTTAAGGAAATAACAAGCAATATTTCAAAAACGGTTCACTCAACAAAAGATATGTATATGACATAAGTTGTGTATTTTAACGCGATCTACATTTTTTGTGTAGTAAAATTTTGTCTATCTCTTATGGTTTACCAGTTATGCAAAAGTCGTTCACAATGAAGAATACTTTTGGAGACATTCCCAGAAAATTCGAGATATACATTTCATTTCTCATGACATTATCTTAAACATATGATATTTTCATCAAAATCGTTAGAGCCATTTTTGAGAAAATTAAAATTTTCAAAAAATGTTCCATGTAAAGGGTAGTCTGGGGTGGGGGGATTTTCTTGAAAACCTTAGTGTCGCATCTCTGGAAGATACTGAACCTAAATACCAAGTTTGGTGTTTATCCGACTGTTCGTTTTTGAGTTATACTGTTCACAGACACACACACACACACAGACACACACACGGACATGTTTCCAAAAATGCTTTTCTTGGATTCAGAGGGTCTCAAAACATGTATTTCCGGTGAAATCTCGGTATCGAATTTTTGGGTGGAATGCAATACTTCCCCTACTTACTATACGTAGTAGAGAAAGTAAAAATATTAGATTCAAATGTAAGCTTTGGTTATTTACTGCTCGATATTGTCTTTAGAAAATATTCTGATAAAATGCTTATATGGGTGAGTCTACTCAGCCTCAAGATTGAGAAGTTATACAGTCTCTGCGTTGTACAGGTTATGCCATAAACACTGTCCACTGCAGCGCGTCCTATCAATTTCGGCCAAAATGACTCTTTGCACTGCTGTGCGTGCAGTCACTTGCACTCGTAGCGCAACAGTGTGCGCGTTGGCCTTCAGTGATGCAGGTCCCAGGTTCAGATATTGCCACTTGAAGGTAGTTTTTATGTTTAGTAAATTTAATGAGAACTGATTAGCTTGGATGGTTTCACTTAGTAAGTTTAATTATGTGAATTTCATTAAAACACAAATTGTCACTTGTTAGAATATGCAAATCAGTTTCTAGTGCATTCGGCAGGAAATCATGATTTGCTAGAATGTTCTCGAAACATGAACAACAACGAATAAAAACTTCATTTTTTCGCAGGCGTGATTTGAACTTGCGACCGTCATCATGACTTTCCAGCATGTTAACCATTACACTACTAGACCATGTTAACTACTAGCACCAGTGTAACCCTAATCAGCAGGCTGGTGAATGCAGCGTCAGCACCTGCATCTTGTATCGTCTGTAAAATGCAGGGTTGCCTAGTTACCAATCCATAGGATGAGAAGACTTACGCAGTATAATTTTTTACTAATCCGAATTAGGTGATTGCCTACATGATAGTAGAACAAAACCACGGGGACAACCTTTGATCCTATGCTACTGAACAGAAGGAAATATGTTTTCTTGAATTAAATAAGTTTGTCAAAAGATGGATTTTAGATGACCGTCTTGTCGTTCTTCACCTCATATGGGGTCACTATTACACCGATGTCGAAGATCGAGTTGTGACTTTTATAGTAAAAAGTACCCTGTGGAGGCGCGTTCTCTCTCTCTCTCTCTCTCTCTCTCTCTCTCAGGGTCCCTATTCGCCAGGAAAAAATTGTAAAGCATTAAGTAGAAACGAGAGGCTTTAGGTGTCTCTTCCGCTCAACCCTGCAGCAAATGTATGCAAGGTTGCCAAAGTCATATTTCTCAAGAATTGGAATACTGAATTTCGAGCCTACAAGTGAAGTGCGTAATACACATAAATTAAAAATACAATATTATGCATGTTTAAACAGTTTTAACACGAGAACGTAGGCACAGTTTGAACATAAAGAGACTTTATCACAAATGCGTTTCATATTGTTCGAAACTTTATAACATTGTTATTTAAAATATATTTATATTTATATCTACACGTATTTTTAGTACGTCCTTATAAAGAAATAAGGTTTATTGTATTGACGTAAACATATATACACATAACATTACAGGCTTTCAGCATTTGCATCATTCAAAATTAATAGATTTACTCCCTAGCTAATGCTTAGGGAGAATTAACACACAGCAAGCTGCATGGAGACGTAGAACTAATGGAAAGAAAATACTGCATTCCTTCGTCAATGTATCAACGCAACCGCGAATGGGACGGGATAATAAAGTTTGTCCCGCACCGAGGCTGCAACAAATAAGTAACTTGCTCATATAATCAAGTTTTTATGTAGCGAAGAAAAAAGCGGCCGCAGCTGCGTTTCATTTTGTTTTCTCCAGTTATGGATGCCTCAAAAAATAAATAAATAAAACTAAAGAGATACAAATTGCAAGTTTTATAAGTTCTCCCGTTTAATAATTATATGAAAGGTATTAGATATTATTAGTGCATCATATAATTTGTGAATTATATATTTCTTGTCAAAATTGGGCCCATGGGAGAGAAAGCCCAGAAACGGGTATTTTTATTTTCGATCTACTTTCACTAAAAAACTCTAATGTAACATCAATATGACAATGTACCAATGCTATATAAAATAGTAGATATTTGTACTATGGTGTGTAACGTTTCTTTTTCTAAGTGTGTTGTTTTTGAGGCCGTGATTTAGGAAACATATTTTAACAAGAAAAACTGATAATGTAATGTTAATATTGGAGGAGTAAATATTAACACTAACAAATAGCTTAGGGGTTTTGATTTTATTTTATACATTTGCAAATTATTTTAAAACTCAAAACTTATAATTATTTTACTGTAAAAATTTACTTGAGACTTAATTATTTTTACACCTCTTTATTAGAAGATTTTCCTTGCCATTCGTAAGGCAACCCTATGGTAAAGTTTTCAATTCCTTAATTCCTAACCATTTTTTTAAATTTCTAACCAATTATAAGTATCTAAAAAGTTTCATGTAACTGTTGCAAATAATGTAAAATTTATTGATTTTTATTTATGTATTTATTGGTAATTATATAAAATGTCCCTCGCGTCAAATTATTCAAAATCTTTTACAGTAAACCTTCTAAAAACCAAACCAAAAGTTGTGTAAAATGAAGGCAATTCACGTATGGTTGCGACTTTTGGATTTTAACTAAAAGAGAAGAAAAAGTCATAGAGGCAGCTGAAATGAGATTTTTGAGCAGTATGAATGGCTGTACCTTTGGATAGAAGAAAAACTGAAGATACTAGAATTGGGTTAAAGATTATTAAGCTGATGGATAAAATAAATCAATTTAGAAATAATTGAAAGGAGCATGTCCAAAGAATGAAAGAACATTGCATACCAAAGATTCTGTTGGATTATAAACTGAAAGGTAACAGAAATGTTAGTAGACCAAAGAAGTGATGAATTCAAATTTTTTAATTGAATACCTATGAGACCGGAACAAGACTTAAAAGGCTTAACCCTTGAGTTTTGTTGTTGAAGTAATGTTTAAGAGGCCAGAATTTTTGTGAAAGGAGCGTAAGCTAATTTCGCAATTTTCCTACAAGTAAATTAATTACGATTTTAGTCAGGTGCATGAGAATATTTTTGTTCAGCCATAACTGAATAACTTCTAACTTTTACAAATGTCTCACTTTAAAACTAATCATATGAATAATTCTTACTTACTATATTTATAAGTTATGAAAAGAAAATACTTAATAATACTAAATGTACTTACTTTGTCATGAAATATTTGAAATCAAGCGCTTCACATACACCATTTCAATGTTTTGGATGAAAATATTTCGAATTTCATTTCTTATGTGCCTCTGGTTTTGGATTTAATAAACCAGTCAGTTTTAACTACTTGAATACATAAACTCCTTACTCCATATTAAGTATTGTTTTTAGTATCGAATAGCGGGCCAAAAGTAGGCGATTTCATTTAAGGATAATTATTCAAAATAAACTAGCAATAAATTTCCAGTAGCTTAATGAATATACTATATCCCTACGTCACATTTTATTAGGTTGTTATACGATGGTAAAAGAAAAATATAATATTATTGCTACTTTATGGCTACTTAAGGTGGAGTCACCGTCATTTATATGACAATGTGGTAACGAAGCCGGTCGTCTACTCCGTGGGTAATGGGTGTGCTCAAGTAGCCGGTGTGTGATCGGTTGGAGAGAGAGGGAGGGACGTTTCCCTCTCTGCTAGGGAAACGTTCGAAATGCAGTCAAGGCCCAAAGAGAGATTTATAGAAATATCCTCCCTTTCTGCCGCCCTGGACAAAACTTTCTAGGTGTTCTCATGGAAGTACAAAGGGGAAGTATGCTCGCCGCCGAAAGGTTTGTTCCGACATTCGGTGCTATATGGCTCCTTCTCTCTCTCTCTCTCTCTCCCTCTCTCTCTCTCTCTCTCTCTCGCTCGCTCACTGACGAGTCGAGCAAAGGATTCGTCACGTATAAACAAAGTACAAAGATATATAAAGTTCCGTCTGTCTCTTATGGCTTACCAGTTGTGAGAATGTGTATAAAAATAATATTTCAGAAGGAAGAGAACTTCACAGGTTAAATCAAGCTATAAATATAATTGATAAGTATCTTACACACATGATAGTACAATCAAAAACATAAGTATTTGTGTAATTCAAAAATAATGAAAAGATCTCCAGTGTAAAGGGTAGTTTGGAATGGCAGAACTTAATTGCAAACTTTGACTCACATCCCTAGATGATGCTCTAAACACGGAGTTTGACATTTATAAACAGACATTGGTGTCCATATTTATACTTAACACAAAAGAGACAGTTTTCTTCATTATGTAGAGTACGCACCCTTAACCATTCCCAAATATTCGCTGTTATATGTTTAAAGCTTCCTAGAAGATTAAAATCTGAGCAGTTTTTCATTTTTACTTTCTCTACTACGTATAGTAAGTAGGAAGAGTATCCAAAAATTCGATAACAATATTTCACCAGAAATACATGTTTGAGGTACCCTGGATCCAAATAAAGCATGTTCGCAAACATGCTTGCCCGCTCATGTCCTTTACATGAAACATTTTTCGAACAATTTGATTTTGTCAAAAAATGGCTTTAACGATTTTTGTTAAAACATCATATGTTCAAGATATTTTTATGGCAAATGAAATACATATCTTGAATTTTCTGGGGATGTCCCCAGAAGTCCTATTCACTGTGAATGACTTTTGCATAACTGGCAAGGAGCAAGAGATAGACAAAATTCAACTAGTATGCAGCTTTCGACAAAACACATAATTTATGTCATGTACATCTTTGTCAAGGGAACCATTTTCGAGATATTCCTTGTTATTTGTTTGAATATTCTCTCGTACTTTTTCTCAAATGGGAAATCGTTATTCATTTTTTTATATCCTGGACATACAAAGAGAATGAAATGCTCCACATAGCAACCAGCTCTTAAAACATTTGACAATCGCTTAAAGCCTACCATATTCCCTTGCACCCACAAGAAAATTAGCAATAAGATACTTCCTGAAAATGTTTATATCGATTAACATGAAGTAGATAGAGAATAAGCATTAGTAAAAATAGTTTGTACAAGAGTAGGGAAAGTCATGTGAGTGCAACACATCAGATTTTTCGTTCAGTAACCAAACAGTTTGTAATACAAATGATGAACTCGTGTTTTAAAAAAAATCAGTACCTCCTCCTATAGTACATTCTGAAATAAAACTCGTTACTGCCTAGTCTAAAAATATTCTAGGAGGATATAAATTATGCTTAACGTAAAATAAATAGGAAATATATAGAGTATTTCTGTGAATTAGTTACGAAAACAGAAGGCTGTGTAATTGTTACATAAGTTTTTGTATTATCAGATCAGATCTGATCCGATGGATTGGTGTTGAAAGCTAAATTGTAGCAATTAAGCACGCTGGCTCACTCACTTTTCAATTCCGCTTAAAGTTTATTACGAGAAGTTAAAAGCCAAAGGAACATGGAATAATTACCCTCTATTGGACTCTAGTTTGCCTATGAGAATGCATCTTCATCATAAAGTTTGAAATAAACAGACATATTCTTGAAAGGCAGAATCAGACTGAAAAATATGATGTATTACATTCACATGTTTTGTTCTACCCTTTATCGCTTATTAGCGGGTACACAAATTATTCCTACAAAAGTTTATTTTCTAATCTACTTCAATTTAATTGAGATAAACCTTTCCGAAAAAAGCTGCATTACACATTTCGTTATAGATACAAAGGGAATAGCGACAGTCAAATGTTATAGAACTGGCCTTAAATTTCCATCTCTATCCATTGAGGTAGTATTTTATATCACAACACTCTGAATGCCAGAGTGATAGTAGTGTAAATTAGCATTATTGTATGACAATGATTTGAGATGTTTGTTAACTATAAGCATTGTTAGGAAATAAGTTTACACGGCCTCACTGAAACTGACAATAGGAGCGGATAACAATGAGCGAGGGGGTGAGTTGTTTATCAATTAGAAGAGACAAACAAATGACGTCAGAGTAGCGCGCTTTTCGTTAGAAATGGAGGGAATATCTTCCCTAGAGCATATGTGTTCGTAATTTTGATTGGATATAAAAATAGACGCTAATGTTGGCGCGCTTTATTAACCAATAGCAGCTCTGTTATAATGTTTAGGCATATCAGGGTGAGGGAGTATAAATTCCGAGCCAAAGACAGGTATCGCCCAGTTCAACAGAATCATTCACGCGTTACACGTCACACAGTTTAATAGAATCATTCACGGGTTACACTTCGCGCAATTCTACAGAATCTCTCGAGTCGTAAAGCTAGTTACAAAAATGTGACATACTCAAATAAATAATGTGCGGCAAATAAGTGATTATAGTTACATTCTAAAATATAACAGTTTCAGTCGGGCGTGTATCAAGAGTAATTATGTGAAATTAATAATGTGTGACGGCAATAAAAGTGTAAAAACAAATTCTTTTATTAGTGTTATCTTTAGTAACAACTCCTTTCCGTTTACACACCCTGTTCAAGAGATTTGCTCGACTGAGTAATAATAGCTAGCCGGATGACAAAGAATCCAAAATTCAAATATAGTAAAAACAATAACAGGCGCTCAGCTAATAAGATAGCACGAAAGTTACCGCGATACCATGATATCGCGAGAAACAGCTAAAATCGACAGGACTTTAAATGAGTGGCTTAGTATTGATCAATTTGAACCATTAATAACGAATATTTTGGAAATGGCTAGTGCCATAAAAGTTATATGAAATAAATTGTGTGCTTGAAAGACATCTACATTTTTTTGTAGTGTGTATCGTCTCTCACTTAACCAGTTATATAATATTATACCTACATAGTTCATTCCGAATGAAGCAGACTTTACAGACTATTCCCGGAAAATTCAATATATACATTTTATTTTTCATGTAAATATCTTTAATATATATGGTATTTTGATCAAAATTGTTCCGGCCGTATTTTTGAATGTTAAAAAATTTGGATAAATGTTCCATGTAATGGGTAGTTTGTGGTGTAGGGATTTTGTTAAAAATCTTTGTGTCACATATTTGTAAAGTACTGAACCTAAGTACCGAGTGTGGTATTTATTAGCTTTTTAATTTTTGAGTTTTGCTGTTCACAGACATACAGACATATTCGCGCGCTTTTCTTAAAAATGCTCTTTTTCAATTAAGGAGCCTAAAAACATGTATTTCTGGTGAAATCTCAGTAACCGATTTTTGGGTGGATTGCAATTCCTTCTCTGCCTACTATGTACATGACAAAGCCATGAATACTACAGCCGGGATTTGAACCATGGATCTTCGATTTTAAGAGCGGTTACTCTAACCAACCGAGTTGCCATGGCAGCGCGCCAGTATGGCATTAAATTCCCGAATTGACTCGCATTTTTCCTATTAAACTAGAAGGAGATCTCAAATAATATTTGAGTTGACATACTCCAATGATGTCTTACAATGTTATAATTACTTTAAGCCCCGGGATTCGCAGATAACCTCTTTTAATAAATGACAATTAATAGTTCCTTCACATAAGGTCGTGTGTAATTCAGCAAAGGCAGAAGATCCATCGTTCAAATCCCGGCTGCCGCATTCAAATCTGAATGTACCTTTCATTCAACCCATGTCCTACACACGGTCTTGTGCAAAGAACATTAATTACCAAATATATTCTTGCCTCAGTTCAATAACGGTTCAGGCTTTACAAGTGCCACTGTGGTCAGAATGTATCTATGTTAATTTTAGTGGTCGAAGCTGAAGGAGAATTTCTGGAGAAGTATGAGTTAACATATGTTGAGAGACGCATTCTTGGTATATAACATTTTAAGTTATTACATTCCATATATGCTTTGGGAATTCAAAGTGCTGCAAGATATGAAAGCGTCATCTTGAAATATCCACAGGCCATAGAAAATATGAGACCAGAAAACCGGCACATTGTATTCGCAAATTCGTTAAAAGGAATGCGAAAGAGATAACAAAGGAAAGACCACAAACAAAATCTTACGTCACAGAAATTAAAATGATCTATAAAATAAGTTTAAATACACTTGGGGCGATAGATTATAGGTTATATAGATGATGTCTCATAAATAATGTCGGTTATCAAGCAAAACTTTATTTCAAATGCGTTGTTACAGGAAATAATTCTAATCTCTTCAAAGTAAAGACCATTAGATTCTACAGCCCTGAGTCACCTTTCAGAGAGGTTTGCTATCCCCAACGGCACTAGTTTCTGGATCTTGATACGAAGAATTCGTTGATACCCATTTAAACTGCTTCAATGTTTTCAAAAATGTTTCCACGTAGGAAATGGGGCTTGACTCTAAACAGAAGGTAATCTAATGGCGCAAGATCAAGGCTATATGCTGGATGTGGTAGTAGTTCGATTCCTTCGCTGAATTTTGTTCATTGTTCTTAGACTAGTATGAGGTCTTGCATTGTTCTGCTCCAAGAGAGCCCTGTTTCTATTAACTAATGTCGGGTACCTCTACCTCTAAACTTGATGAATCCGTCCAGTTGTTGAGAATAACGATCCGCATCTACTGCACGTGCATTTGGAACAAATTCCCAGTGAATCACACCTTCAAAATTCCACCATACACATATCATTAGGTGTCAGGATTTCGGTAATACACACCCACTTTTCATCACATGTGACAGTTCTAATAAATCTTCATCCCAAGGATTAGCGATAAGCTGACGACAGATATCCACTCTGAGGCAGTATTTTTAACACTTTAATAATTTCAGCCTAATTATATAATATATAAATTCAATAACAGCCCGCCTTAAAGCAATATGTGTATGTAATAATTTGTAAAATGTATGTAACAGTCATTGTATATACTTATATTATTGTATCCATGTGTAATAATCTTATGTGAATATATTACGTGATTTAATAATGTAGGAGCTGTGAGAATAATAAGTTAAAAGTTGCTAACAATGAGGTAACCTTGAGTCAGTAATGAGTAAGAAAGTTTAACAGTACTGCTTGTGATTCTTGGAGTAACAATAATGTAATTTTAGTGACAGTCTATAAAATAGCCAATGAACAACCAGAAAAAGCTTTAGTTAAATGAAGGTATTCTATTGGAGCAGGATTAGCCAACCAGAAACTGAAATATAGAAAAATTTACAAATCTAGAAATCAGTTGCCTGCAAACAGCACTACTAACCAGACGCAAAAAGTGTCCTCAAGAAATATAATACGTATTCGTGTGAGACGAAAAATAAGTTTACGTGTTAAAAAGTGTAATTAATTAATAAAAAGAATCTCACAGCTCTCTATATCAGTGAAGTGTTATTTAAATTGTGTCCAGGATTAATAAATGTAGTGAAGTAAAATTATAATCTGTGTAAGCCTACATTCTTGTCGCATCACAACCCTCCTAAGAGAAACATATCTCTAACAATAATACTGACGCAGCCTAGCCAAACATAAATATATAATACTTAAAGAAACAGTCAAATTACAAAGTTAATATTTTTTTAAACTGAAAGTACATTTGGGGCGAAGGCTACCGGAAACTGTTTACTATACGTGAGGTTGCAACTACTACAAGTTCGGCTCCCCAACAGTTGAAATATAATACATCATCTTCAAACTGACTTTCCATACGTAGCAGCAACAAACATTTCTCAAATTGGCGTCCATACGTTGAGCTAATAACAATTTCTCAAATCTACGTTGAGCTTGATCAGGTGTCAATTCATGTGGTAGATATTTACAGCTGCCGAACGATTTTTAGGTGTCCTAATAAGAGAATGTATGGTATCTTTTAAAGCACCAAGTTCCGACAACCTCTGAGTGCTTGTCTGTGGATTTTCTTCCAAAACTCTGCGTGTATTCTCAATATTCCATAACCTGGGTCTTCCAGAACGTTGTAAATCTTTAAGGTCTCCATTATTGACCTTTTCGTTGTGCTATTCACTCACCAAAGACACTTTCATCTTCGACTTCACATATTCTTCGAGCCGCGGCAGTAGCTCTATTGTTTCCAGTAATGCTTCACAAGGACTCTAACCTCAAACTTTGTTTTGTTTCCATTTTAAAATCTTGCATTACCAATTGCTGGCTGCCAACTTAACAATAAGCATAGCATCCTACAAATATTATTGATGAGACAACCTAAAACCATGGATGGGGACATCTCGCCCAGTACAGCCTGCATGTATCTACCGTGGCTACCACTCTCAGGAGAAAAGGATGAAGTGAAGGAACTACAGGAGGCTACAGGTCGAAGGCAGATAGGCCACACAGACGCTCGGAAGTCCCTAAACAGTTTCAAGCTCCCACTGCTGGAGCTGCATAGAGAGGGCGATGAACGATCAAGCAGCCCTCTAGTGTCCACGGGGAGTACTCTTTTCTGTCCTGCATCGCCATACTCCGCGAAACCTAGAAGCAAATCTGCAAGATGGGAAGAAAATGGAATGCAAGAGAAATGATGAAGAGGAAGTCGTGATAGATGAGAAATCAACCGAGCATTCGCATACCGACCAGAGAAAACCACAAAAACCCAAAGTCAGAGTAGGTGGTCGACGAGAATCGCACCCGTGAGCTCTGAATGCAACCCTCCCACGTGACTTCGAGCGATATTGGATATTAAGGTATAAGGAACAACCCTTGGAGGGGGCGTTGGACCCTGTGTGGGGAGGGGTCCCCGGTCTGCCTGTACGACTGCCGAGGAGTTGTCATTGCTCTGCCGTGCGTTCACCCGGTGACTCCCTTCACCTCATCCCTCCCGGGGTCGCCCCCTCGTGGGGCATCGGTACAATATCCTCATTTCTGGATCGGCGCCGAATTCTCTTCGCTTCAACATCCATCCAATCGCTTGAGCGATAGTCAAACCTTTTAAACAAGGGCCACTTTGTGATGGCTTTGAAATGCCATTCTTTGTACGACCACGAGAGAAAGAGAGAGAGAGAGAGAGAGAGAATGTGGACTTAGCACTTGAAAAACCCTAATTATCTGAAAACTCAAGGAATGACAAAGAATATCTCGGAAATTGTAAATGTGAGAAACTTGACTTGACATAAGTTGTGTGTTTTAACACGAACTACATTTTGGTGTACTATTTTGTCCATTTCTTACGGTTTACAAAATTTACTCCGAATAAAGGGTACTTCACAGGCTATTCACAGAAATTTGAAGATTAGAAGATATATTGAGAAAGTAAACAATAACGACGGTTTACCCATATAACGGGTGCGTTAAGTTGGGAGATTTCTTTATGTCACGTCCTTAGAAGACGTTGAGCCAGAATTCCGAGTTTGGTATTTAACCGTCTTTATTGTGGTTACGCTGTTCACAGACAGACTCGCGTATGGGCAGGTAAAGGTAAAGGTACCGGGGTAGAACACCAAGCAGGCCATAGAACCCTTCTATCGTGAGTTCCGGGAGGGAGAGGTGAGAGACCCGAAGGACGACCAGATCAGGATGACGAGGTGTGCAAACGTGAACGGGGTTCCTAAAGTTTCCAGATTGAAGGCCTCCAACGCCGCCCGAACCCACTCTATTGGGCCTGGATTTTCTGGTGGTCCCCGAAAGAGCTCTCACCCCAAAGCACCCAGAAGTGAGTTCCAGCCGAGCAGTCCCGGTTGACGTCAGGAGGAAATTTCAACAGAGCGCACTGCCACCGCCAAGCCGCAACCCGCCGAACACCGTCGCTTGATCCTATATCCCTGAAACAGATCACAAGATAGTGGATACAGGAAATGAAGGGCGGGAGAGTTGTGGTAGAAGATGAACCACGCCATCATTCGCCTGCCGACCCGGGAAAACCACGAAAAC